>CM066325.1:62730228-64050228 GCA_033807775.1 Saussurea involucrata
ATTTTACTCTTATTATTATTATATTATTATGAATC
Organism: Saussurea involucrata; assembly: GCA_033807775.1. NCBI lineage: Eukaryota > Viridiplantae > Streptophyta > Magnoliopsida > Asterales > Asteraceae > Saussurea > Saussurea involucrata. The sequence goes on from CM066325.1 coordinate 62,730,264, forward strand.
ACCAAATCAATAAACATTTAATGGGAAGCTTTCTCCACCCACCCCCTTTTCCCGGCGGTATCTCTCCCTCACGGCAAACAAAAAACCAAAAGCAAATTGAAATCCATCTCAAATTTTGTTTTCATAGAAGATCCTCTCTCTCTCTTTCTCTCTCTCTCTCTCTATCCCGTTGAACACCCATATTCGTTGGTTTGACCATGAAGAACACCTACATCTTAGATCTGGGTTTCACATTCGGTTTTTACTTTCATTTTTTTTATTTAGTTTTTAATTTAGAGTTCGATTTGGTTTTTTACTTGAGTTTGATTTAGATTTTAGAACGTGGATTTGTGAGTGAGGGTGGATGCATTGAAGGACTAAAAAGTTGTGTTCTTGAATCCACAAGTCCAACACCCTTCAAAATTTTCCTTCTGTTTCATCTTGATCTTATTCAGAGGTTTTGATTTAGAGGAATGCAGACGATCGATGTCTTGTTTGATTCATATTTTAGATCTGGGTTTGGTTCAGATTTAGGGCTTAAGTTTTCAGGGTTAATTTGTTTGTTTTGCACCACTCTTACAACACAGATTCACATTCATCTCTTTGGGTTTGCTTTTGCTTTTCTAAAAAAAATGTTTTGATTTGAATCTGCATTTGGTGTGTTTATTTATGGGTTTTTTTTGTTTGGGTTCACCGGAGAAGATGACCCGAGGGTTCACCGGATAATAGGCCTGAGGGTGTGTCAGACTGTTGGAGATTGGTGGTGTCGGTGGTATCAATAGTAGGGCTGTAAACGAACCGAACGAACACGAACGGAGGCTTGTTCATGTTCGTTCGTTTAAGTTAACCGAACAAACGAACGAACACGAACGGTAAACGAACGAGATTTTTTGTGTTCATGTTCGTTCGTTAAGAGTTTTTGTTTGTTCGTGTTCGTTTATGTTCGTTCATTAAGAGTTAAACGAACGTAAACGAACGAACTTAAATGAACATAAACGAACGTAAACGAACGACTTTAAATGAACATAAACGAACGAACGTAAACGAACGAACTTAAATGAACATAAACGAACGTAAACGAACATAAACGAACGTAAACGAACGTAAACGAACGAACCCAAATGAACAAAAAACAACCACCATACTCATCATTTCATTCGTAAAAAATACTTTAATCAAATGAAAAACCGGGTTAACTTAGGAGATATAAAAATATATTCTAAAAGATCAATTTACTTGATGATTATACATATTAATTTCATATTATATAAATATGTTTATATATATAAACAGGCATAAACGAACATAAACGAACGTAAACGAACGAACATAAATGAACGAACGTTCACGAACATAAATGAACGAACGAGATCATTGTTCATGTTCGTTCATTTATTAAATAAACGAACATAAACGAACTTCCCGCCGAACGGTTCACGAACGGTTCGTTGAACGTTCGGTTCGTTTACAGCCCTGATCAATAGGTTTGTTTTTTGAAAATAATGGCATCAATAGGTTATACATATCATTTAAGCAATTGCGCATTAAATTTTAAAATAGAAAAAGAAAAAAAATCTGATAAACAAAAACATTAAAGATAAAAAAGAGTAAAATGACCAAAATACCCTTTATTTAACGGAGTTTCTTTAACAGAATTAGTGAGCTGGATCAAATCCAAAACCTAATAGAACCAGAGGGACCAAAACTGAAGCAAAATAACAACCATAGTGATCAAAACTGTAATTAATTTAAAAGAGGGACTAAAGTTGATAATGGATGCTAACCATAAGGACCAAAAGTGTAATTTACTCTAAATATAATAATTAAGTATTCTGTTAGAACTCAATGATTATCCTATTTATATTTTAAATTCTTTGTAGTTAAATGAGATGTGTATCCCGTATTTAGTTATCTTTATCAGTTAGTTATATAAATTCAAACATGCAGTTTTAAAAAGTTACACCGTTATAATCGTCTCGCCGATACCTTCGAAATGAGCCCAATATAGAATATTTTTTGATTTAAATGATTAAATCGTCAAATTATTTGGATTATACGTCTCGCTGCATTGCATAATTGACTTGTTACAACGGTTTTTTAAAACGTGACTTGTTACGTCAAAACGATTTTTTAAAACGTATATATATATATATATATATATATATATATATATATATATATATATATATATATATATATATATATATATAGAAACTATACAAACCAATCTTAACCGTTCATCAAGTCTAATAAATATCTGATTTTATTATGTTTCCTAATATAAAGTCATGATCATAATTAATGAACTTAATCATTTTCCATATATAATTATTATCATTATTAATTAATTATAATAATTACCATAAATATATATGTTATTGCCTAATATAGTGGTTTGCAAAGTTTCTACAAATTGTTTGGTTTGCAAAAGAAACTCACCTTATATATATATATATATATATATATATATATCGAACTCCTTAACATATTTTAACGTAATTATGTATGTTAATGTGATATGTTAAAACGTATTTTTTAAAATGATTTTTAAAGCGTATATATATATATATATATATATATATATATATCGAACTCCTTAACATATTTTAACGTAATTATGTATGTTAATATGATATGTTAGAACGTATTTTTTAAAACGATTTTTTTTAAAACGTATATATATTTATCGAAATTATGTATGTTAATGTGATATGTTAAAACGTATTTTTTAAAACGAATAATTTAAAACGATTTAATCAATTAGTTAATATATGATTATTATGTTAATGCGATAGGAGTGTTAAAACGTAATATAATAAAATAAATAAATCCAAAAATATTTAATATTGGGCTCATTTCGAAAGTATCGAAGAGACGAGTACAATGGTGTAACTTGTTAAAATTAAAACGTATTTTTTTAACGTATTTTAGTTAATATACGATTATGTGTGTTAATATAATAAAAGTGTAAAATTAAAATTAAAAAAGTAAAGGGTATAAAGTAAACTAAGTAAATAATTACAGGGGTATGAAATGTAACTTTAAAAATCATTAATATATGAGTGAATTGCATTTTTGGTCCTGTGGTTATAGTATTTTTTTGAAAGAGGTTATAGTATTTTATAGTTAAAAATGCAATTTACTATTTGTTATATTTTGATTTTCAAAGTTACATTTCATACCCCTGTAATTATTTACTTTGTTTACTTTATACCTTTTACCTTTTTAAATTTAATTTTATACCTTCATCGTATTAACACATATAATCGTATATTAACTAAAATACGTTAAAAAAATACGTTTTAATTTTAACAAGTTACACCATTGTACTCGTCTCTTCGATACCTTCGAAATGAGCCCAATATTGATTTTTTTTTATTTAAATTAGAGAAAACTCTATTTTTGGTCCCTGAGGTTTAGTGATTTTTTTGAAACAGATCCCCATGGTTTCATAAGTCAAGTTTTGGTCCCTGAGGTTTTGATTTTGATCTGGATTTGGGGTCTCGTCCTTAACCCCGTTAATTGGTGGCGTTAGAGGCATGGGCATAATGGTCATTTCACATTTCACATTTCAACCAAAAACAAATTCCCTCTAACGACTAATCTCTTCGTCTTCACTGAGAGTTCAAACCTCAGTCTCTTCACTGTGTTGAGTCACACTCATCGATCAAAATTCTTCCTTTCTCGATCAAAAATCTCCTTTATCGACCAAAATCGTTCCCTGCTCAAGATACGATGGAAGAACCTGGATGGATATTAAGGAGGGATTTGGCCGAAGGATTTGACCCAAGTGATGTATATGGTAAGCTCACATGCATTTATGTTTTTCCATTTTTGGGACTGCACATTCTTCATACCTAATTATTCTGTTGATTTTTCCATACAGAGCTATACCCAACATTGTTTACAGTAAGGATGAACCATGGAGGTTGCTTTACAAGCATTCCTGGAAGGAGATACGAGAATGGTAAGACTGATTATGTTGATTTGGTTAACACAGAAGGATTAAATGTAGAGGAGTTTCATTTAATGGTGATGAAATTAGGGTATGATAGACATGAAATCAAATTTTACCATTTCTTGATTCCTGAAGGTGATATGGATACTGGGTTAAGAGGATTAGGTAGTAACCATGATGTGTTAAACCTCTTACTTATTGATGCCCCTGCTATTAAACTTATTGATGTATTTGTGGAACATGGTAGGACTAACCTGTCAACCCCAAATCAAAGCATGGATCATATAATTCATAGCTTTGATCCTTTCATTGGGTTAGAGTCAGATGTACCAGAACAGGAAGCAGTAGTACGGTTGGACAATGGGTTGGACTTGAACCAATGTTTGGACAATGGGTTGGACTTGAACCAATGTTTGGATTTGGACTTGGACATGATCCAGGGAAGTAACAACCATGATGATATAGAGAGCCATAATAGTAATGACTATGATGAGGAATTTGGTATAGATGATGACCCGGAGGATTATGTAGATGGTTATGTGGATTGGATTGGTGTAAATGGAGAGGGAAGTGATAGTGTGAATGTGGAAGGTGATATTGATCCTTTTGAGGTTGATGATTTTAATTCAGGGGATGAAAATGGCAGTTTGTGCAAACGTAGGGCCCAAATACAGTGTAAGGAGGTTGTCTTCTATCTAGGCCAGACATTTGGTAATAAAACAACCATTCTCAACCTAATCAAGCAGCATTCAATTCAGACTAGAAGGGACATAGTGGTGATCCGAAATGATGTTGTAAGAGTTAGGGCCGTCTGTAGGGGATCAATGCCAAATGTAAAGGAGTCCAGTGGGCCTAGTAAGGGAAGAAAGAGTGCTTGGAGAAAGTCCAATGGGCCCTGTTGTAAATGGGTTTTGTATGCATCATGTGCAGAAAATGAAGAAACCTGGACTGTGAAAACCTATTTTGACACCCATAAATGCTTCCAAACGAGGGAGGTTGGTTTGGCCACTGCACAATTTTTCTCAAAGCACATAACAGAGCAGATCAAGGTAGATCCTAATATGCCATTGAAGGCAATTCAATCCCACTTATCAGAGAAATTTGAGATCTTTGTGTCACCTGGCAAGGCAATGAGGGCAAAACAGATGGCGATGAAGAAGTTATGGGGAGACTATGGGGCACAATACCAACACCTGAGGGATTACCTGGCAGAGGTAAAAAGATGCAACCCTGACACAACAATTAAGATTGAAGTTGAGCAAGAACCGAATCCAGCTAGTAACACCAGGAAATTCAAAAGGGTATACATATGTTTAGGTTCTTTGAAGAGAGGATTCAGGGCAGGTAGAAGGGATCTGTTGGGAGTAGATGGTACTTTTATGAAAGGTCCATTTCCAGGGCAAATTCTAACAGCAGTGGGCATAGACCCAAATCAGGGCATATATCCAGTGGTGTATGCCATAGTAGAGGCTGAGAATACAAGTTCATGGATGTGGTTCTTAGAATGCCTTGGAGATGACCTTGATCTTCAAACAAATTCCAACTTCACTTTCATTAGTGACAGACAAAAGGTATGAACTTATTTTCTCTGTTTGTGGTTTTCAATTGAATTGTTATTGTTTTGTAATTGAATTGTATTGTTATTGTTACATTATTTTGAAAATAGGGCATTCTTCCAGCAATTGCCAAATTGTTCCCTTCTGCTGAGCATAGATACTGTCTTAGGCATATTCATGAAAACATGAAACTTGTGTGGAAAGGGAAAGCATACAAGGATCATTTATGGCAATGTGCAACAGCCCCCACTGTCCCACAATTTAAGACTGCAATGGAAAGTTTGAGAATGTTCAATTCAGACTGCTTTGAATATTTGAACAACATCCCTCCTCAATCCTGGAGCAGAGCACACTTCACAGGTAACATATTTCAACCTGTTTATACTTTGGTAAACATATTTCAACCTGTTTATACTTTGGTAAACATATTTCAACCTGTTTATACTTTGGTAAACATATTTCAACCTGTTTATACTTTGGTAACAGGTAGGTGTCACTCTGATGTGTTATTGAATAACATGTGTGAGGTATTCAATAGACAAATTGTTGATGCTAGGGATAAACCAATTTATTCATGTTTGGAATACATTAGAGTGTATCTAATGAAGAGGATAGTGAATGTATGCAAAGTCATAGACAGTTGTGATGGCCCACTTACCCCAACAGCAAACAAAATCTTGGAGACTGCCAAGAAAGAGGCCTCCAAATATCAAGTCTTGTTTAGTGGAGGAGATAGGTACCAGGTATGTATATTAAATCATAGGTTTTTATGTTTTGATTTAATGGTATTTACTATATATTATGCTTTGTTTTAATGGTATTTACTGAATTATAGGTTTCTGGCCCTTGGAATGACCAATGTATAGTAGATGTGAGAGAAAGGACATGTTCATGTAGGAAGTGGGAGTTAACTGGAATTCCATGCAAGCATGCTGTGGCTACAAACTGGGACATGGCAGCAAATGGTAACAATGTGTTACCTGAAGATTGGGCTGAGGATGTGTACAAAGTAAGCACATGGAGGGAAATGTATAGCTTCAAGATTGAGCCAATCAATGGAAGCCTGCTATGGGAGAAAGGTGACTGGGCAACAACTTTACTCCCTCCAACTCACCATAAACAGATTGGGAGACCAAAGAAGAAGAGAAGGAAGACAAATGAGGAGTTGTCTCAGAGGAGTGGGGACACTGGTAAACTTCCTAGGAAAGGGAAGACTGTGACTTGTGATAAGTGTAAGAATCAAGGGCACAATTCCAGGACTTGTAAAGGACAAGGAGGACAATGAGGACAATTAGCTAATATGTGGTTTGTATATGGTTGAAAACAATTAGTTAATCTGTGGTTTGTGGTTGGCAGAAAACAATTACTTAATCTGTGGTTTGTGGTTTGTTGTTAGTTGAAAACAATTAGTTTTATGTTTACTCTTGGAATTGTATGTGTACCAAAACAGGTTTGTTTTATGTTTACTTAATCTATGGTTTGGTATGGTATTGAATACAGGTTTGTTTTTGTGTTTACTCTTTGGAATTGTATGTGTACCAAAACAGGTTACATTTCTGTTATGTTGTGTACCAAAACAGAGGTTACTATTCTGTTATGTTGTGTACCAAAACAGAGGTTACATTTCTGTTAACAAACAGGTACCAAAACAGGTTACATTTATGTTACAATGTTGTTGGGAACTACATTACTACTGCCAGAACAACCTTAATACTGCCAGATCAAAGTTGGTACTGCTTATGCAATGGTTACTACTGCAAGACAAAGTTAATACTGCTAGATCATTGTTAGTACTGCTGATACATTAATGCTGCTGGAACAAGGTTAGTACTGCTAGTCAAGTTAGTACTGCTTATGCAATGGTTACTACTGCAAGACAAAGTTAATACTGCTAGATCATTGTTAGTACTGCTGATACATTAATGCTGCTGGAACAAGGTTAGTACTGCTAGTCAAGTTAGTACTGCTTATGCAATGGTTACTACTGCAAGACAAAGTTAATACTGCTAGATCATTGTTAGTACTGCTGATACATTAATGCTGCTGGAACAAGGTTAGTACTGCTAGTCAAGTTAGTACTGCTAGTCAAGTTAGTACTGTTGGAACAAGTTAATGCTGCTGGAATGAGTTAATACTGCTGAAATGAATTAGTGCTGCTGGAGAATATTAGTACTGCTCATGCTGAATGAAGATTAATATTGCTGATGTGATAAGTTTGGTATGCGAGAATATTGGAGATAAAGATTGAAAACAGGTATGCTTTCAACAATGTTGTGTACCAAAAGTAGAGTTTTACTCTCTGTTATCTGTATCATGTTATGTGATGTGTTATCTTGTTTTTGGATCAACAAACAGGTACACAACATAGGTTACAATTCTGTTATCATCAAATGTGCAAAAAACAGAGGGATCAAACCACCAAACATTACTATTAAAACATAGGGATGTCATTACAAATACTACAAAAAACAGAAGGATCAAACCACCAAACATTACTATTCTAACAACTAGGATGTCATTACAAATACTACCAACACACCTGATAAACAGGAGATGATTACAAAAGATAACCAATACACAAAACAGATCAACTCAAGGCTAAATGCATGAAATACACAAAAAAACTCCAACTCATGACCAAGAGCAGATTCAACTTCAAGATTTCCTTCTTTTTCTCTCTGACACATTCTTCAGCTTTGTTTTTGGCTTTGATTAGCCCAGGAATGATATCAATGGACCTTGAACAAATAGGTGGATCAAACCACCCAAAAAAAGAACATTGGCCCTGTTAACATGAAAAACTAAATGTTATTAGCTAAACATGATTACTTTACACCATGATTGTTGAAGAAGAAGAATCGTAGCAGTGTACCATTCTTCCACAAGTGTAGAACCTTCTACCAGGATTTGCAGTGGTCCATGAGGTTCTCACAGCTGCTTCACCTCCACAATAACATAACACCATGATTGTTACCAGATTTTGAGGTTGAATCGTGAAAGGAGGAGGAAGAAGGAAGAAACAGAAAGATCACAGAAGAATGAAGTGAAGAAGAAGAAGAATATGGCGGGTTAAAATAAGAGGGAATTTGGTTGAAATGTGAAATGACCATTATGCCCCTGCCTCTAACGCCACCAATTAACGGGGTTAAGGACGAGACCCCAAATCCAGATCAAAATCAAAACCTCGGGGACCAAAACTTGACTTATGAAACCATGGGGATCGGTTTCAAAAAAATCACTAAACCTCAGGGACCAAAAATAGAGTTTTCTCTTTAAATTATTAAATCGTCAAATTATTTGGATTATACGTCTCGCTGCATTGCATAATTGACTTGTTACATATCACATTAACATACATAATTGATTAAATCGTCAAATTAACTTGTTACACTTTTATTATAATAACACATATAATCGTATATTAACTAAAATACGTTAAAAAAATACTTTTTCATTTCAACAAGTTACACCATTATAATCGTCTCGCCGATACCTTCGAAATGAGCCCAATATAGAATATTTTTTGATTTAAATGATTAAATCGTCAAATTATTTGGATTATACGTCTCGCTGCATTGCATAATTGACTTGTTACAACGATTTTTTAAAACGTGACTTGTTACGTCAAAACGATTTTTTAAAACGTATATATATATATATCGAACTCCTTAACATATTTTAACGTAATTATGTATGTTAATGTGATATGTTAAAACGTATTTTTTTTAAAAAAAAATTTAAAACGTATATATATATATATATATATTAGCAGTGTACCCGTGCAATGCACAGGGTGAGAAAGGTGTGACAATTTTATCGCAAAATGAAAAATGAAAAGCTCTCGAGTTTGACAAAGGGATTGAGTGACTTTTATCTCAAATACACAACATGTTCAAGTTCAAATCATGCTAAGATATGGGCTTGAATCCTTCCACTAAGCTCAGGCGCTTAGTCAACTTTGAATTGTTTCCTAAGTTGTGGTTCCTAGGTTTCAACTGCTAACTTGTTAAATCCATATCTTCCAACAATTCTTTCACCTCTAGCTCCTAGCCCCGTTTTGTAAAAAATATCCAACTCAGGTTGTGCTGTAGCACAACAATTGGAAGATCTTCAATTGGTTTCTCTATTTGATTTTTGCCATCACCATTTTCATCCTGGAAATAAGAACTTGCATCACAAGATTAAGGTTTTAAAATCTAATTTTATCAACACACAAAATAAAATATGAAAGCAAAGAAAAAAAAATGCTAGTAATTGATTGAAGTTTGAAGAATGCTATGCTAAAAAGAGTGTTATAGACTTGTTCTATATTATGGTGCATTCAGGTTAGCTTCACATAACCATTGGAAGATGCAATGGTGGGAATTAAAAAGTAAATAATGATTACTGTTTGTTCTAACCATCATACCAAACAACCAATGTATAGACCTGAATTCTCAGCAGCTTGACCTTCTTCACATTCTAGTTGAAGACACTATCGAAACTAATGAAACTTAGGTGTCGTTTACCAAATGCTTACCCGGGTAAGTGTTTACCAAGTTGGATTACCTTACCGGATGAATATGGTAAGGACCAAAAATATTCCCCGGTAAGAGCGAGACAAGGACCAAGAGTCTTACCCGGTAACTGAGAGTGATGGCTCTTACCACGGTTAGTGCTTAACCGGTAAATTGTTACATTGATGCTATTTTGGTCTACTAAAATCTTACCCGGTAAGCAAGCGACAGAGTTGTATTTTATCGTAAGCGCTTACCGGGTAAGTGTTTGGTAAACGGCTCCTTATGGTCGTATGCTTACTTTGTGAGCGCTTACTAAGTCACATTACCTTATCGAATGAACATGGATAGGACCGAATATCTTACCTAGTCAGAGCGATGGCAACTGACTGGGAGTCTTACCCAATAATGTAAGCAAATTCCATACCCGATACATAACAAAAACAGGAAGGCAACATGTTAGGCAAATAGAACTAAACTGGATCTGAAATTAAAACAGATCCAAGACAGCAGCATATGTGACAGTCTAATTTTTTAAACCGAAATCGCTCTTCTGATCTAACTAAAATCACAAACTTCAGAGGAGGCAGTCTCAAACATTCTTCATTCAAAATCAGCTAAAAAAAACATATCTATCTATTCCATGAGATTACCAAGATGATTCTTATTATCAGCATCATCGTTCTCACTCCTCTCCGCCATCTCCATCAACCTCTCCAAATGCACCTTCTTACTGTATACATAAACAACTTAAAACAAATGCACTTCGATTTGTGAAACTGATCAAATACATAAACAACTTAAAACACATAAACACCTTCAAAAGAAAGCAACACAACAAATTGGGATGTATAATACCTTCGACAAGAAGCAGCAGACGTGTTGGTGATCGGCGACCAGAGTACCAACAGAGGTTTCGTGGCAATGATAGAGTCGTTGTGTTCCTTGGAGCTGTGATTTCACTCTTGATTTATATGTAAAGATTTGTTCCATTTATGCGTGCATCGAAGGTAACGTGTACAATCTGAAGGTATGGTGAATAGTGAATAGGTAGAAGGACGGTATGGAAGAAGGGGGTATGGTTGTCCTGGTAGAAGAAAAGGGTATGGATGAGATGTACGGTGGTATGGCTGATATCTTCATTAGCTAGGAAGTAAAAGTAATTCAAGTTGTACTCAATGCATTGTATCTTGTAATTAAGAGTTTTTTTGAGTTTTATGCTTTAAAGTCTTGTACATCATGCATAAAGGGTTGTCTTTAAGACATTTGGTTAGAATGCTTATATATGTAGTATAGATTGTTGTTATACATTTTTTAAACCCATCTTATTTTTCCACTGCTCTCCATTTTGTAAACCCATCTTATTTTCTTGATTAAAAACTCCATTTTGTAAACCAAAGAAACAAATGAAACCTATAATCGCATCTTGATTTTCATATTATCATATAAACATGATTCACAAAGTGCAAATAGAAACTCATAGGCTGAAATCAAATTGATGCATGAACTAAGCATACTGATGGCTAAGAATTAGTGAAATACGTAAATGTACATGTATTGTTACCATCCTTTGATGAATCTAGTTGTAAAAGGCTAAAACAAACACCATTAGAAGTAAAAAGGATATATAGTAAATGCATATACCATATGATACATCCATACATACCTCAAACTCTACAGTCACAGTCTATGCCCCCGTTTTAGCACCAAGTACGATTTTTAGAGTTGGAATTCTGATGTAGGAAAGGAAGAGAAGCAATAATTAAATAATTATTTCCACAAGATTGATAGTCATAAAACCATCCAATTCAATAATATCTATCAAGTACAAACCTTGCTTCCACGGGCAATGGGCTTGATTGTGAATTATACCGAGAAACAACTGGAGTTCTAGAAACATTCTACATAAAACAGGAAAATCAGAGATTAAACTTTCATGAAAAGCAACTAAATAACTCAATTATCAACCAAAACAAGATATAGCTATCACACTTACCTCTAAATAACTGATATGTAAAAACATAGGAAGGAAGATAAGTGTAAGAACCTTGGTCTAGAGATGGTTCCATCGAAGCTTTCTAACAGGGACCTCCATCCCTATTAAATTTAACGAACAACTTGTCTACAAATAAACACAAGAACATTGGATTATGTACAACTCTCCAGGACCAAATTTTCTCTCTTAGACAATTTAACGAACACCTTGTCTACAAAACTGATTCAACCATTAAAAAACCCAAATAACTTGAAAGCAACGAAATAAACACACTAACATTAGATTATGAATACATTTTTGAGATGATATCACAAATACCAAAATCGACAATCGTAAAAAAACCTAAGAACAACTTGAGGGGAGGGAGTATGAACCAGTGAAGAAATTCTTGAAGAAATAGAGTATGAACCGTTACCTGTCGATAGAAATCCAGACCAAGAAATCGAGAGAAGCCATATGAAAAGAACGAATCGAGATGAAGAAATCAAGATGAGCTGTATGAACATCTTTTGAATCCTATAAGAAGAGACAACCATATAGTACGAATCATTTCAGTAGTACTCTTGGCATGGTGTTAGACGTGAAGAGGTTGAAGTAGAAAGCGTATGGTACTTGGTATGGGCTAAGGCGTGAAAGGGATATGTACTCTCGGTATGGGTTGGGTATGGGCTGGTCTTTTTTATCCGTGTAAATGAAAAGGTATTCAACTTGTACATTTTGTTTTAGAAGTTGTAATTAAGAGTTTTTGGAGTTTTATGCATAAAATGGTGGTACCTCAAGCTTAAAGACTTGTCTTTAAGACTTTAGGTGTATATGCTTATATATGTAGTATATATATATATATCGAACTCCTTAACATATTTTAACGTAATTATGTATGTTAATGTGATATGTTAAAACATATTTTTTAAAACGTATATATATATATATATATATATATATATATATATATATATATATATATATATATCGAACTCCTTAACATATTTTAACGTAATTATGTATGTTAATGTGATATGTTAAAACTTATTTTTTAAAACGTATATATATATATATATATATATATATATATATATATATCGAACTCCTTAACATATTTTAACGTAATTATGTATGTTAATGTGATATGTTAAAACGTATTTTTTAAAACGTATATATATATATATATATATATATATATATATATATCGAACTCCTTAACATATTTTAACGTAATTATGTATGTTAATGTGATATGTTAAAACGTATTTTTTAAAACGATTTTTTTAAAACGTATATATATATATATATATCGAACTCCTTAACATATTTTAACGTAATTATGTATGTTAATGTGATATGTTAAAACGTATTTTTTAAAACGTATATATATATATATATATATATATATATATATATATATATCGAACTCCTTAACATATTTTAACGTAATTATGTATGTTAATGTGATATGTTAAAACGTATTTTTTAAAACGTATATATATATATATATATCGAACTCCTTAACATATTTTAACGTAATTATGTATGTTAATGTGATATGTTAAAACATATTTTTTAAAACGTATATATATATATATATATATCGAACTCCTTAACAATGCAGCGAGACGTATAATCCAAATAATTTGACGATTTAATCATTTAAATAAAAAAAATCAACATTGGGCTCATTTCGAAGGTATCGAAGAGACGAGTACAATGGTGTAACTTGTTAAAATTAAAACGTATTTTTTAACGTATTTTAGTTAATATACGATTATATGTGTTAATACGATAAATGTGTAAAATTAAATTTAGAAAAGTAAAAGGTATAAAGTAAACAAAGTAAATAATTACAGGGGTATGAAATGTAACTTTGAAAATCATTAATATATTCAAAAGTAACGGCCGTTTAACTGGGTTAGTGACCAGGGACTGGATTTGGAGCAAAATTGGAAACTGAGGGACCACTTCTTGAGATACTGAAGTTTAGGTCCATTTTTCAAAGAAATACTATAACCAAAGGGACCAAAAATGCAATTCACTCTCAATATGATAAAGTCCCAATGGAACCCAAACGTATAGAGTGATCTAATATAGAGAGTGAACAGCTAAAGTGTTTAATTATTGATATTTATAATTTAATGGGAAATATTATTAATTGGATTAACTTTGTATTTAATACTGATAGATATAAAGAGGGAGGGCTAAAGTTGTCGATGGTAGAAACTTATCCCCTTTAGGTTATGGGAGAAATATGCATTCCTTTATCACGTATGGAAGAGCTACCATATGATAAAACTCTTCTAGTATATAAAGAAGCTAAATGGACGGTTTTTGCTCATGCTTTAGAAACACTGGTTTTGAGAAAATTTGTAGAATCTCTCTATCTGTCTATATACAGAGTCAGGTTCAAAGAAAAATCTTAAAAAAAGGAAAACTGAAGAAAATTTTAGTACCCCTTCATCTGAACGGTATGCACTTGTGCATAAAAAAACATAATTTACCCAACATACTATGTTTGAGGAAGGCCGTGGTTAGATTCGCTCATACTGAAATCATGGAGACAACGGTCCGAATATTTGAGCTAAGATTAAAAAATGACAACAAAGGTTGCTTCTTTTAAACGTAAAAATTCGAAAACCCATCATATTATGTTTCGTATAAATTCATGGAGGAAAATAGTTATTGTCATTGGGTTTACCAACCTAAACATTAACATTTTACGAAGAATCCGGATAAGATTCTACAAATTTTGGATAGGATAGGTTGATGATTAACCCAATGTATTTACGATTGTTTTTTTAATGGATTTACCATAGGTCTTTAAGGGATGAGGTTTATAAAACAATTCAAAATGGTTAGGATAGATGTTAAGTGTCAATAGCCGAAAAAGGATTTGGAAAGGTTTTTGCATTGAGGAGAGTCGGCGTCGCAAAAAGAAATAACCACTAAAGACTTATGATTGGGATGCTCTAAGACAAGTCAAAGAACGTAGGAGAACCTCTTGCTATTTTTTAGAATTCGACATCTTCTCTACTTCCTTTCATCTTCTTTTATGATGTCTTTAGCTTGATAGTCGTTACAACATACTCCTTTTAATCCAGCCAAACAATCTTTTTTTGGGGCTAATATCATTCATATTAACAAAGTTTCACAAAAGTTTCACTTTGCTCACTAACTTTTTTTTGTAGATGTTAGTTCTTGATGTTTGAAAGCATGTCTTAATGTTGTGAAATTAATCGGTTCGACTAGTTAAAATATTTTGTGGCACAAGTTAAAGGGGCCGATGTGTATAATTAAAGAATCATACGAGTATTTAGGTATTTCCACTGTGCCATTGTTGTTGAAAAATATCATCATTAACGTTAACTTTAAATTTCACTGGGTGTGGTTGGTTTATAAATCCCTAGCTTCAATTCCTCTTCGTATAGTTGTCGCCATTGTTGTTGAAACTATATACTACGAAAATTCCTTTCTTAGGAAGTATTCAAATCCACCCATTTAACCTCATGCTCTTCTAGTTGATCTTGTGCTTTTTGTTGTTTATTCTTGAACTTTTTGTTAGTGGTTGTTGAATTCTAATAATAAAAATTCGAGAAATCAAGGGTTGTTAGTGGTTGTTGAATTCTAATAGTAAAAAGTCGAGAAATCAAGGGTTGTTAGTGGTTGTTGAATTCTAATAGTAAAAAGTCGAGAAATCAAGGGTTGTTAGTGAGAAAGAGTAGCAGTTGTGAGTCGTATTGTGCGTTTGTAGCCACCACCGCCTCGTCGAAGATTCATTTCAAATTGAAGGACAAAACTTATAACTTTTGTTACAACTCAGGAAAAAGTTGGAATCTAAGCCAACAACCTCTAACAATAACGTCCATTTCAAATTAAAATTTTACAACATTGAGGCAACATTTTAAGTTCAAGGACTAAACTAGAAAAAAGAAATTAACCATTTGTTATACTGAAAATTTACCACAAAACTTTTCTTTTTCATAAAACAACCACTTATCTTTCTGTTTATTTTCTTTTAACCACTCAAACACCGGGTCGGATGTTACATACAATACAAGATTACATAAACTGCTTTAACGATTATGTGATTCCTTGTATTAAATGTGTATAACATCCAAATCTGTCTCAAACATGGTTTCGAATAGTAAAGTGCAACAAAATAAAACAAACGAATAATAAATAGAAGATTTCTAGTACAAACGACAAGTTTCACCAATTTCTTTTAAAGATCAATTGTAGAACCCGAATGTTCAAAGATAACGTCTAATTGTGGGTTATAGCCAAAACCCTCGTTTTCCGTAATTTGATAGCATTTCCATCCACATAATGGAACCGCAGCATCTTCAACAATCGTATAATGACAATAATGTCAGCAAAATTAATCCTTGGAAAACGTCTGTCTTTCTTCTTCTACATCATGGTACCTTGCTCGAGATTTGTCATTTGAAACACAATCTTCCTCATTCGTGGTTTTCCTCTTGTTATTCGACAAATAGGGTTTCAGCTTGTCAACGTCCGATAATCGAACCGGTTTAAGGAAAAACTCCTCCGCTCCTTCTTCCAAACATCTAATGAATACCAAGTTTATTGTAAGTGTCAAATGTCTAAAACGCCCTTCGACAAAAACGAAGGAATGTTGGAAAACATAATAACCGACAATAACTTGTTAACCTAAATCGAAAAACTACCAAAAAGGATGGAGATAGATTGTAAAGGGAAAACCGATAAGGGTAAAATGGTAATTTGACATGTAAAATTTTAAATTCACCTATTTATCCTGGATGGGACATTCTCAGAGGACATGATCACAACTGGTATGTCTTTCAGTGATGTTGATTCCTGCAAGTACCACAACATTATTATTCATCAAAATCAGTACTCTTATTTTTACATTTTCAATGTTATGATTTGATATAAAGAGGTTTAAACAGAGGACCCTTTTAGAGACTTTGATCCAACCATTGAAAAGTTCGAATCGAAAGGTCAAGGGTCCAAGCCAACCCTCAAAAACCCGATGGGTCTTTCGATTCTTTAAACGAGCCCTAGATCACACATTCATGACTAAAGATGACTCGGTTTTACGCATATGGAAACACGATCCGTATCTTACGCGAAAGATCTTAAAAATCAAACAATTGTTTAACAAAAAGAGTAACTAAATAAGATCAAATCTCACCTTGATTTTTCTCAATAGTTCATAACCAGTCATCCCAGGCATACAATAATCTGTAATAATCAAATTCACCTTTGCTTCCTGGATTAATTGAAGAACAAAGCAAAAACAATATAAGAATCAACAAGAAACCCATATAAAACAACCCTCTACACAACCAAATTTTCATTGAAAAAATCAAAAACATTTCATTTTGACCTTTGGTAGTCAAACCAAGACTTCTGCAAATTCAAAATTCACACATAATTCTTTTGGTTTTCTTAATAAGTTTTTGGTATTGTCAATTGAATTACAACCCTCTACACAACCAATTTATCATTTGAAAAAATCAGAAACATTTCATTTTGACTTTTGGTAGTCAAATCTAGACTTGTGCAAATTCAAAACTGACACAGAATTCTTTGGTTTTTTAATAAGTTTTGATATTCTCAATTGAATTCATCATTTATTTCTATGAAAAAAATAAATCTTGTAAATTCTCATGTTGGATGATAATCATTTGAGCATTTCAAAAGTCAAACGTTGACTTGTTTCTGGGTTCAAGGTAATATAGCTTAAAGATCACAAAAATGGCAAACTTTAACAAAAAAAGACAGAAATAAAAGAAGATTCATACTGGATGACATTGTTCAGGAGAAAAAGATTGAAGCTTTTCAACATCTTGTAGACCCAAAAACTCCAAGGCCTTAGTTCCAGAATCTACAGCAGTAACTGCAAAAAACACAACAAAATTGGTAAATCTGAATCAACACAAGAATTTGAATAAAAACCCATTTGAGAAATTGATTAAATGAATAGGGTTTACCATTATATGAGAAGGTCTTTAGGAGGCGTTCAATCAATTTTCTATCAAGATTGCTGTCATCAACTGCAAGAACATGAAGAGGGGCATCTGAGGAGACTGCAATAACACCCATTTTCAAAAAAAATTGAGGATGAAGAATTGCAAAATGAGGGGTTTTTAAGAGGACCCATTTGATTTTGTGGAGGTGGGATTTCAAGATTTTGACAGTTTGGAAAAGAAGATCCGACCAGATATGATTTTCCGAATCGTTGAGGATCTTTTTTTAGTTGATTTTTCAGCAATGGAGAACAAGCAACGAAGTTTCAAATTTTATTTTAATTTGCTTCTATTTTTAGTCAAAATTTTAGTTTCTGCCCCTATTTCACCTTTTTTATAGTTTGACCCTAGCTTTTCAAAATTTATATACATGTTGTTTTGTTAGTTAGTATTGTGATGTCTTAACGGAGAGATTCAAGTTTGATTTTTAGGTACGGGCATGCGCCCATGCATGGTCTTACGACATTGAGGAAAACATAGTTTTTTATAAGTGTTTGTCTGGTATAGGTCAGTAAGATCCCTTTTATGAGGAGTAGGGTCGTGTAAAAACGGACCAACTTGACTAACCGAACTCGAAGCCACCTGATATCTAATCAAGTTGTAAAGCTCTCAAAACATATATTTTGGGTAGGAATTGGGTCAGTCCAATTGAACCCTACCCAAGCCAATCCCCTTTTGTATTGTTTTATGTGGATATGCCTCTCTTTAAGATTAATGTGTTTGATTAGTCCTTTAAAATCTAAATCCCTAAGTTCATTTTGCACAAGTCTATCTCTAACTAGAGATACACAAAGAAGTTTAAGCCTTAATCCTGACCCAAACCTAACCCAAAAAAGGTCCACGCCCAAGCCTTGGTTCAACCATCAAGCTTGATCATATCATTTTTATCAAGGCACTGTTAATGCTGACCAACACAACCCAATGTTAAAAGGTTGATCAACGCTCTTTTAACCCTAAAGCCCGGCTCAAGGCCTAATAAAGCTTGGGCTTGTTCTTTTACTTACTAAAAATCAGGTTTGGAAAGCTTGAACCTTGTGCATCTCTAGTTTAACCCGCACTAGCTGGTTGGGTTAGGTTATGTTTTAAAATTTTATTAGCATGTTGATATTTTCCAAACACACTAAAAGCGCTCTGTTGTTCAAACCAACTAATCAAACATGTGTGCAACGCTAGTGATTAAAGAGGCACCCTTTTCTCTCGAAGTTACATGACTATTTTATCGAAGTTCTTAGAGAGAGTTACCTCATACCCATAGGTATTCTCTATGTATCCACTCATATTGGTTTCGGTTCGGTTCCATTTTCGAGACCAGAGAAAAATTATTTTACTTATTCATATTCACATACAGGAACTTGAAGAAAATTTGATTTTTTTATAGCTTATCGCTAAAACAATTTCAACAACTATGTTTATTACCATAACATCAACTATGTTTGATGTAAAATTCAAATGTTTTAGAAATATTCTTAACACTAAGTTTTATTTTTCTTCATTCCAATAGTTATACCAAATTTTCACACCAAATCTTTTAAATTATATTAGATATATTTATAATATGTTAGTAAAATTAGATTATTTTACCTATAAACTATTTTATTTATAAAAAAACATATATTTTTATTTAAATACCCCTCTCCCCATATGTATATCCATACAAAAACAATAATCAAATAAGAGAATGAAAAAGTGGTCGATGCACACTGAAATCACGTTTGATTCACACGACTTTGACCGCGACCTGAGATCGTGGGTCACGTTGTCTGCACATTATTCCATTTACCGTTAGTGTAAAATCACATGTAATTTTATTAGACCTGGCAAACGTGTCGGGTTCAAAGTTAAACGGGTTGAGAATGTCTAACCCTAACCCGACCCGTTTAATAAACGGGCCAGAAAATCCCAACCCTAACCCGACCCGCCAAGACCCGCCTAACCCGTTTAACATATATAAAACTAAAAATTAAATATCGAAAAATCAACCAAAAAAATTACAAATCCAAAATTCAAATGAAAACATTAGAAATCTAACTTTTATAGTTCAAACTTATAAATTCTAACCAAATCCAAAACATTAAAAATCCAAAACATTAAAAAATCAATGCATTAAAAAGAAAACTTATAACACACACACACACACACACACACACATATATATATATATATATATATATATATATATATATATATATATATATATATATATATAAACGGGTTATTCGGGTCATTTTCGAGTTGAAATTTTTGACCCTGACCTTACCCGTTTAGTTTTTGTGTCGTGTCGTGTCAACCCGTTTACTTAAACGGGTTGAAATGTATTATCCACGTCCGTTTATTTCGTGTCGAATTAGCGTGTCGTGTCAGTTTTTGCCAGGTCTAAATTTTATACGTGATTTAGTTGTTTTCATGATATTTTATTTCGTTATTGTTTTCGCTTGAATCTTCATCTATATATATACACATACTTTATAGTTTACAACAACATTTTTCATGTCATTAATAATATTGCAAGAAGAAATTAAAAACACACAAACTATTTTTTGTTGATGTTAAATTAATTTTCTCACATGTTTTAATTGATATTCATATTGTAATATATATTTTTCTATAATCACTAGTGTAGTCTATTTGAACTTTATGTGCCTATTATTTACCTTTGTAATGATAAAATCAATTAATTTAATTTTATTTTTTAACCCTAAACCCTAAAAAAATCAATTAATATAACATAATAATAAGAAATAAACATTTTAAGTAAATTATCATATTAAATACTAAGCTTATTTTGAAGGTCTCAACGATATTGTTTTTAATGATATATTTTTGTAAGATAATCCCGCGATCCCATCGAATCTGTAGCAATAAAATGATTATTTCGGATTAATTGGAATACGTAGATTTCATTTATCAGTTTCCATCGTGGAAGATCAATTTTTCCTAAAAGATCATAAAATATTTTTTATCCTATGTGTTTAGAATTTATGTACATAAATCAGAAAATGATAAGGATGAAAAAAAGTGTTAGAATACTAAAAGGGTTGATGTAAATAATATATTTAAACATAGTGTAATAACTAAAAAAAGGGTAATTATCATTTCACAAGGGCCTGTTGTGTAGAGGAGAAGAGACTAAAGGGTTTGGACTTGAAAGTGGCAATGTAATTCATTGCCATGCAACTCAATCAATCTATGAAACTGACACTCATTTAAACCAATGACTCTCCTCCTTCTCTTCTTGAGAAAACGTCCAGTATTATACATGTATATATATAGAGTGGTAAACCTGCAAGTGGAAGCAACAAACATTTGAGAGGAGAAGCAAGTTAAAGAGGGAAAGACGGTGACGGTTCGGTGAATCGCAACGATTTCGATACTCACCGGTAAGTGTTTTCTTTACTCGATCGGTTTTATTCATATCATATAAATATCGCAGACCCTCGAAGAGATGATTGAGGTCTCGATAAAGTGGTCTCGACCACCGGTCGTGGTCGGTGTTCCAACCGGTACCACCGAGGTTTTCGTTGTGTGTTCTCGGTGCAAACTTTCGTTTGAAACCTTGAGATATACAATGAACTTTCTGGTTCGTTAGACATGGGTTCTAGTTGAGTAGATATTCAACAACTTTCTGGATTGTTATAACAGTAAAGAAAATCGGAAAAATGGAAGCTTTTCGATATATGGGTTAAAAGTGTTGCAAAGAAAGGAATTATGCATACCTGTATATGTATATATAGTATGGTTTATCTTCTAAAACGGTGAGGTGCCAAAGCCATATGTAGCTTCAATTCATGAATATGTCCACACACATAACACGTAATATATATATATATAAAGAAAGAAAGAGACATTGGAATGGAAAAGTTATAAGGGTAGATGAACCATACTGTGGACGTGATATTTATATATATATATATGGATATAATAAATGGATGGGTAAGAAAGACTTATATACCAATCATAATGAATATGGTGGTTTGGGATATATATATATATATATATATATCATGGAAGGATTGTAGATTTAAGAATACACATCCAGTGGGTTGGAAGATGCATAAACTCATATGGGTTATTTGTTTATGGAAAGTGTATATATATAAATATAAATATAAATAACAATCTGCATTTATTTAGTGGCAACCAAAATAGAATAAATAATGTGATGACATCTTGAAATATGTAGGTAAGTAGTAATCTAGAAAAGAAATCGGTTAACTCGAAGAGTATAGTTCCGGTGTTGGATTCTTAGAGTTACAATGTGATCGTAAATTGTAGGGAAGGCGTAAGGAACTTCAAGGACGATTCGGACTCCGACGAGTACTGTGAGTTAACGTGATTTTTAAACGGTTGCATACTTTTATAAAATTGCTTAATGTTCTCGAGAATTTTATTATGTCGTTTACGCAATAAATCATGACATGTTTTATGATATATATGTGAAAATTTGTTTGGCAATGGAGGTGTACTATGGTAAGACAAGCATGCTGTGTGAGCTTGTCTAAAGCCGTAAGCGCGGACATGCTGTGTGAGTTCGCCAGGCAAAGCTGTGTGAGTTAGGCACCTCCCATGATGCCGTTAGCTTTGTGAATATTGTTTTACCGCATGATGCATGTTAAGTTACTATGCTTTGTGAAAATTATTACTGTTGTTATTTTCCTGCATAAAACCGTGAATTCACTGGGCCCTAGGCTCACCCAACTCCTTTTCAAAATAACTATGCAACCAGGTCGTCACTCACTCGGGAGTAGTAGCAAGGGGAAAGAGAAGATCTAGAACCGGGTTGGCATTGGAATAAAGGCATGATGAAGAATGATTCAAGAATTATTTAGTAACTGAAAACCTTCCGTTGCGTTGAACAATTAGATTTGCGGTTTATTTATATATGGATGTTTTATATATATGTTTAAGGAAAAAAAAATTGGGACGTTACAAGTGGTATCAGAGCAAAGTTTAAGCGAACTAGGTTAGTGTAAACCTAGACTTAAACCGAGAATGGAAGGTTTTTATTCTTGACAAGATGTGGGACTAAATATTGATATATGGCGATAAGAGTAGTGGTTTAAGTTAATTTGATGTTAGTCTTAAACTAGATCAAGCATAGAAGACATTAAATGTCTTGACATAAATGGAAACAATGACATTAATAGAGATGTGACTAAATGATTGAAAGATGCATGGTAAGATGAGATAGAAATATAGAGGTGGAGATAAAAAGGTGATTTAACGGGATAAAGTTTGGTGATAAACTCCCACTAATTTTCTTGAGTGAAAAAAAATGTTAAAGCTTTTAAAATAAAAGGGAACTTATAGTATTGATGATACAATTAGTTGATCCAATCCATATTTGAGAAATATGTGGAACATTTCTTATATAAATTGGCGGGAAGAACAGTCTAACATGATATTAGCAACAACATCATTAGTGTTATCAATGATCGTAACCGATTCATGGTAAGAACCAATGATCTTGATTGGAGGAAAGGCTAGTTGAAAGATTTTACGAACAAAAGTTGGTAAATCTGGATTATATGTAAACCCTATGGGAAGATTTAAGGGTTCTCACAAGAAAAGACATCGTATAGGTGTGTGAGGCTATGGTTAATCAGTCCTATTAGAATCTAGGGCTTTATTATCTTCCATGTACATCTTGAGAGTGATTTAGGGGATGATTTAACTTATTTGATTTGATGTGAAAATTTCTATTAAGCATTTGACAAGGTATGAAGGCGAGAAGGTGATTGTAATCATGTATCTCGTATAGTAAGTATGAAGTAACCTATTATTAAATGGAAAGTTATCCACGAGTATGCCTTCTAAGCCATAAAATAGCTAGAATCATGTGTCGTGATATGAAAACCAGGGCAATAAAATTATGTCCGCAGTTAAAGCAAGAAAGGCACCATGCTAGAATACTGCAACTATGCATGAGATGTTTGGCATTTAACGAGATCAACATAAGTTTTGATACAGGTTGAAGAGGATGAAATAATTAAGGATGTGAAGTTAGAATCAATTTTACAAATGATGCACAATATCCTAAATGTTGACAAGAATGTAAATGGTCATTATCAAGAGTCTTGTTTAAGATTGACTAGTAGATGATAAGTATAGATTGGGTCATGAGTAACAAATGGTGGCATGTGTGTTATGAAATGGGAGTTAACTAATTAGTTTGTAGAACAAGTTGTGAAGCTGACTAATGGAATATAATTGTCGTCAAAGGAGAGTTGTGGCTAGACTCTAGGATGAACGCAATGCATGATATAAAGATTTTTCTTTTTGGAAGATGAGTTAAGTTAAACTCTATGGTCGCACAAGGATGAATTCAAATATGAATTTGGCGAAATATTAAAATAACTCAAGGGTTGGTAGTCGACTAGTGATTTGGTCAAAGCCAATGATGAATATTGCGATGTTTAAGCATATCACACAAATGTGAAGTCATAAAGGGATCTTGAGAATCTTAAAGATGACAACGACACCGTGCAGATTAATGCATCTTGGCATAAGTAATATGCCCTACTAGTAAGAAATATCCATTGTGATGAAAGAAAATATGGGCACTATAAATCAACAAGAGGAGACTATGTTAGATCGGAACCCTTCAAAGAATGCTTGACATGTTTCAGATGTCGCAAGAAGATGATGAAATGAATATTAGAGGTAAAACTTAAAGTGAGGATAGTTGAACTGATAGAAGGTATTGTAGAAAGCAATATGGAAAGATAAGAAGTACCTAGTGAACATGTGAACATCAGCATCTCAATATCTATGATTACTAATGAGCATGACCTGAAAGTGCTAAATTTGAAGCAAGATGAATAATGTACTTGGAAAGACTGAGTACATCAACTATTAGGAAGTATGTAATGTCACTATACGATATTAATGTAACTATATGATATCGTCGGGCTGGAAGTAAATGAAGTATGCCAGAGATTGAAAGGAAGACCAAGAAGTGCGCTTAGAGGATCTATACTAGATTAGACAAGATTTTTTTTGGTATACGATGATGCTCCTATGTTGTATATTGGTGAAAAGGAGAAATGTAGTATGCATGACAAGTTAATTGAAAATATATGAATACAAATATTCAACTTTTGATGTGAAATTAATAGTAAGGGTGGTTGAGCCTAAAATATGGAGGCGTTATCTACAAAGCGGATTGTGTAGTTTATACTTGATAGCTAAGACATTTTGGTGTCAAATATGCATAATTGCATAAAAAGGTTTGATATTGGATTCATACTTGAGTTGCAACATAATTTGCAACAAATATGGTGAATGTTTTCATGCACGTTGCCATATTTTGTAGATAAGAAAGACAAAGTATTACCTATGTGGGATAACCTTTAATGACGATTGGAGTAACCACTTAGCTTTGAAAGCTTTCACCTAATTTGGTGATTATCAAAGAGTATTCAATTAAAGCCACTTGAAGTGTTATATGGCAGGTGTTAATCGGTTTGTCGAGTTATCATAAGTAAAAGAAAAAAAGCGAATAGATTGATCCGAGGTGGACCAACATTGGATAGAAAATATTGCTCAAGTTAGCAATAGATTGAAGATTGCCAAGATAGACAAATGAGTTATTTACAAAGACGGAAAAAGGATATTTAGAGCTTAAGATAATAAACGAGTTGGTACAATTGGATTTGTGACCTAACGTATCTAATTTAAGGAAGTGTTTGGTAGATAAAAAAGAAATTGTAATTCTTAAGAGAGTGAAGAAAATAAAATCGTAAAGCTAAGAAGCAAAGAGATTTTTATCATGAAAGTTAGTGGAGACATCGTAATGGTCAGAAGCTACTTGGGAGTCGGAGCAAGAGATGAGACCAAAATATCCTCGTTAGTTGCACAAGACGAATTTTGAGGACGAAATTCTAATAAGGTGGAGAGTTTGTAATAACCGGAAAAAAAAAGAATTATATGCGAGGGACCCTTTGTGTCAAGGCAAGAAAGAAGAGGATTTGATGTGCCAATTCCTTAAACTAGCACTTGGAAAACCATGGGTTTGGAAACCTTCCTTATAAATGCACGAACTTTTCTTTTCATCTCCTTTTGGACGGTTTCAACTTTCAACTCAATATATAAATAATATGGAGGCTTTTATAAAGGGGTAATGCCGATAAGCAAAACCCAGTTGTGCGTTGGGAAAGACAAGTGAGTCAAGGGCAGAGATTGGTGCGTTCGGCAGCAAAACTAGCAGTAAGTTATTTACGTTTAATCACTTGTGTTCGTATGGAAGTACACATATATATATACATATATATCATCGTATCGAGTTATTTGGTGAGTTCCCGTAGGCGGTGTTAAATAACCTCCATGGGTTTGTGCTCTAACGGTCACTCACGGTGGTGAAAGAGTGCTTAGTCACGTCGTGAACAACCCTATTGTGGCTAACCGATGTTACGGTTAAGTACGAAATGTCTCAATAAAAGGCTGGAAAATGATGGGTTAAGTTGACTAAGATTTCTTGAACGTCATAACGATGGATTTTTCGGTAGAGAAAACCCACCTAAAACATCTTTAAGTCTTGTCTAAATTCCGCATCCGAGGCTGCCGTTGTTGGGTCGGGGAGAGTGAATCAACACTAATAATCACCCACGTTTAGGGATTTAGAACTTCTTAACCGAACATGTTGATATCTAGGTGATGAACTACCATGGGTTCTTGGAAAATTATGACTTGATAAGGAAAAAGAGATATAAACGAAACTGGTTATTGAACTTTGGGTTTGAATCAAATTATTAGTGAAATTCAAGACGGTTGTGTGCATGGCGCTTCGGCAATAATAAGGAAAGAAAGCTAAGTCCTCGTTATATTGGCCCTTACAAGATAACTGGAAGAGTAGGTGAGGTTGCCTATAAGTTGGAGCTTCCTGAAGAACTTCAAGGCATTCATAACACGTTCCACGTGTCAAATCTAAGGAAATGTCTGGCTGATGAAAGTGCTGAGGTACATCTTAAGGATGTAAAGGTGGATAAATCTTTAAGCTACATTGAGGAGCCGGAAGCTATCGTTGATAGAAAAATAAGGAAACTAAGAAACAAAGAGATTGCCCTCGTTAAAGTTCAATGGAGACATCATAAAGGGCCAGAAGCAACTTGGGAACTCGAGAAGGAGACGAGGTTGAAGTACCCTAATCTATTTGCATAGGACGAATTTCGAGGACGAAATTTTGTTAAGGGGGGAAGTTTGTAATAACTAAAAAAAGGGTAATTATCATTTCACAAGGGCCTGTTGTGTAGAGGAGAAGAGACTAAAGGGTTTGGACTTGAAAGTGGCAATGTAATTCATTGCCATGCAACTCAATCAATCTATGAAACTGACACTCATTTAAACCAATGACTCTCCTCCTTCTCTTCTTGAGAAAACGTCCAGTATTATACATGTATATATATAGAGTGGTAAACCTGCAAGTGGAAGCAACAAACATTTGAGAGGAGAAGCAAGTTAAAGAGGGAAAGACGGTGACGGTTCGGTGAATCGCAACGATTTCGATACTCACCGGTAAGTGTTTTCTTTACTCGATCGGTTTTATTCATATCATATAAATATCGCAGACCCTCGAAGAGATGATTGAGGTCTCGATAAAGTGGTCTCGACCACCGGTCGTGGTCGGTGTTCCAACCGGTACCACCGAGGTTTTCGTTGTGTGTTCTCGGTGCAAACTTTCGTTTGAAACCTTGAGATATACAATGAACTTTCTGGTTCGTTAGACATGGGTTCTAGTTGAGTAGATATTCAACAACTTTCTGGATTGTTATAACAGTAAAGAAAATCGGAAAAATGGAAGCTTTTCGATATATGGGTTAAAAGTGTTGCAAAGAAAGGAATTATGCATACATGTATATGTATATATAGTATGGTTTATCTTCTAAAACGGTGAGGTGCCAAAGCCATATGTAGCTTCAATTCATGAATATGTCCACACACATAACACGTAATATATATATATATATAAAGAAAGAAAGAGACATTGGAATGGAAAAGTTATAAGGGTAGATGAACCATACTGTGGACGTGATATTTATATATATATATATGGATATAATAAATGGATGGGTAAGAAAGACTTATATACCAATCATAATGAATATGGTGGTTTGGGATATATATATATATATATATATATATATATATATATATATATATATATATATATATATATATATATATATATCATGGAAGGATTGTAGATTTAAGAATACACATCCAGTGGGTTGGAAGATGCATAAACTCATATGGGTTATTTGTTTATGGAAAGTGTATATATATAAATATAAATATAAATAACAATCTGCATTTATTTAGTGGCAACCAAAATAGAATAAATAATGTGATGACATCTTGAAATATGTAGGTAAGTAGTAATCTAGAAAAGAAATCGGTTAACTCGAAGAGTATAGTTCCGGTGTTGGATTCTTAGAGTTACAATGTGATCGTAAATTGTAGGGAAGGCGTAAGGAACTTCAAGGACGATTCGGACTCCGACGAGTACTGTGAGTTAACGTGATTTTTAAACGGTTGCATACTTTTATAAAATTGCTTAATGTTCTCGAGAATTTTATTATGTCGTTTACGCAATAAATCATGACATGTTTTATGATATATATGTGAAAATTTGTTTGGCAATGGAGGTGTACTATGGTAAGACAAGCATGCTGTGTGAGCTTGTCTAAAGCCGTAAGCGCGGACATGCTGTGTGAGTTCGCCAGGCAAAGCTGTGTGAGTTAGGCACCTCCCATGATGCCGTTAGCTTTGTGAATATTGTTTTACCGCATGATGCATGTTAAGTTACTATGCTTTGTGAAAATTATTACTGTTGTTATTTTCCTGCATAAAACCGTGAATTCACTGGGCCCTAGGCTCACCCAACTCCTTTTCAAAATAACTATGCAACCAGGTCGTCACTCACTCGGGAGTAGTAGCAAGGGGAAAGAGAAGATCTAGAACCGGGTTGGCATTGGAATAAAGGCATGATGAAGAATGATTCAAGAATTATTTAGTAACTGAAAACCTTCCGTTGCGTTGAACAATTAGATTTGCGGTTTATTTATATATGGATGTTTTATATATATGTTTAAGGAAAAAAAAATTGGGACGTTACAAGTGGTATCAGAGCAAAGTTTAAGCGAACTAGGTTAGTGTAAACCTAGACTTAAACCGAGAATGGAAGGTTTTTATTCTTGACAAGATGTGGGACTAAATATTGATATATGGCGATAAGAGTAGTGGTTTAAGTTAATTTGATGTTAGTCTTAAACTAGATCAAGCATAGAAGACATTAAATGTCTTGACATAAATGGAAACAATGACATTAATAGAGATGTGACTAAATGATTGAAAGATGCATGGTAAGATGAGATAGAAATATAGAGGTGGAGATAAAAAGGTGATTTAACGGGATAAAGTTTGGTGATAAACTCCCACTAATTTTCTTGAGTGAAAAAAAATGTTAAAGCTTTTAAAATAAAAGGGAACTTATAGTATTGATGATACAATTAGTTGATCCAATCCATATTTGAGAAATATGTGGAACATTTCTTATATAAATTGGCGGGAAGAACAGTCTAACATGATATTAGCAACAACATCATTAGTGTTATCAATGATCGTAACCGATTCATGGTAAGAACCAATGATCTTGATTGGAGGAAAGGCTAGTTGAAAGATTTTACGAACAAAAGTTGGTAAATCTGGATTATATGTAAACCCTATGGGAAGATTTAAGGGTTCTCACAAGAAAAGACATCGTATAGGTGTGTGAGGCTATGGTTAATCAGTCCTATTAGAATCTAGGGCTTTATTATCTTCCATGTACATCTTGAGAGTGATTTAGGGGATGATTTAACTTATTTGATTTGATGTGAAAATTTCTATTAAGCATTTGACAAGGTATGAAGGCGAGAAGGTGATTGTAATCATGTATCTCGTATAGTAAGTATGAAGTAACCTATTATTAAATGGAAAGTTATCCACGAGTATGCCTTCTAAGCCATAAAATAGCTAGAATCATGTGTCGTGATATGAAAACCAGGGCAATAAAATTATGTCCGCAGTTAAAGCAAGAAAGGCACCATGCTAGAATACTGCAACTATGCATGAGATGTTTGGCATTTAACGAGATCAACATAAGTTTTGATACAGGTTGAAGAGGATGAAATAATTAAGGATGTGAAGTTAGAATCAATTTTACAAATGATGCACAATATCCTAAATGTTGACAAGAATGTAAATGGTCATTATCAAGAGTCTTGTTTAAGATTGACTAGTAGATGATAAGTATAGATTGGGTCATGAGTAACAAATGGTGGCATGTGTGTTATGAAATGGGAGTTAACTAATTAGTTTGTAGAACAAGTTGTGAAGCTGACTAATGGAATATAATTGTCGTCAAAGGAGAGTTGTGGCTAGACTCTAGGATGAACGCAATGCATGATATAAAGATTTTTCTTTTTGGAAGATGAGTTAAGTTAAACTCTATGGTCGCACAAGGATGAATTCAAATATGAATTTGGCGAAATATTAAAATAACTCAAGGGTTGGTAGTCGACTAGTGATTTGGTCAAAGCCAATGATGAATATTGCGATGTTTAAGCATATCACACAAATGTGAAGTCATAAAGGGATCTTGAGAATCTTAAAGATGACAACGACACCGTGCAGATTAATGCATCTTGGCATAAGTAATATGCCCTACTAGTAAGAAATATCCATTGTGATGAAAGAAAATATGGGCACTATAAATCAACAAGAGGAGACTATGTTAGATCGGAACCCTTCAAAGAATGCTTGACATGTTTCAGATGTCGCAAGAAGATGATGAAATGAATATTAGAGGTAAAACTTAAAGTGAGGATAGTTGAACTGATAGAAGGTATTGTAGAAAGCAATATGGAAAGATAAGAAGTACCTAGTGAACATGTGAACATCAGCATCTCAATATCTATGATTACTAATGAGCATGACCTGAAAGTGCTAAATTTGAAGCAAGATGAATAATGTACTTGGAAAGACTGAGTACATCAACTATTAGGAAGTATGTAATGTCACTATACGATATTAATGTAACTATATGATATCGTCGGGCTGGAAGTAAATGAAGTATGCCAGAGATTGAAAGGAAGACCAAGAAGTGCGCTTAGAGGATCTATACTAGATTAGACAAGATTTTTTTTGGTATACGATGATGCTCCTATGTTGTATATTGGTGAAAAGGAGAAATGTAGTATGCATGACAAGTTAATTGAAAATATATGAATACAAATATTCAACTTTTGATGTGAAATTAATAGTAAGGGTGGTTGAGCCTAAAATATGGAGGCGTTATCTACAAAGCGGATTGTGTAGTTTATACTTGATAGCTAAGACATTTTGGTGTCAAATATGCATAATTGCATAAAAAGGTTTGATATTGGATTCATACTTGAGTTGCAACATAATTTGCAACAAATATGGTGAATGTTTTCATGCACGTTGCCATATTTTGTAGATAAGAAAGACAAAGTATTACCTATGTGGGATAACCTTTAATGACGATTGGAGTAACCACTTAGCTTTGAAAGCTTTCACCTAATTTGGTGATTATCAAAGAGTATTCAATTAAAGCCACTTGAAGTGTTATATGGCAGGTGTTAATCGGTTTGTCGAGTTATCATAAGTAAAAGAAAAAAAGCGAATAGATTGATCCGAGGTGGACCAACATTGGATAGAAAATATTGCTCAAGTTAGCAATAGATTGAAGATTGCCAAGATAGACAAATGAGTTATTTACAAAGACGGAAAAAGGATATTTAGAGCTTAAGATAATAAACGAGTTGGTACAATTGGATTTGTGACCTAACGTATCTAATTTAAGGAAGTGTTTGGTAGATAAAAAAGAAATTGTAATTCTTAAGAGAGTGAAGAAAATAAAATCGTAAAGCTAAGAAGCAAAGAGATTTTTATCATGAAAGTTAGTGGAGACATCGTAATGGTCAGAAGCTACTTGGGAGTCGGAGCAAGAGATGAGACCAAAATATCCTCGTTAGTTGCACAAGACGAATTTTGAGGACGAAATTCTAATAAGGTGGAGAGTTTGTAATAACCGGAAAAAAAAAGAATTATATGCGAGGGACCCTTTGTGTCAAGGCAAGAAAGAAGAGGATTTGATGTGCCAATTCCTTAAACTAGCACTTGGAAAACCATGGGTTTGGAAACCTTCCTTATAAATGCACGAACTTTTCTTTTCATCTCCTTTTGGACGGTTTCAACTTTCAACTCAATATATAAATAATATGGAGGCTTTTATAAAGGGGTAATGCCGATAAGCAAAACCCAGTTGTGCGTTGGGAAAGACAAGTGAGTCAAGGGCAGAGATTGGTGCGTTCGGCAGCAAAACTAGCAGTAAGTTATTTACGTTTAATCACTTGTGTTCGTATGGAAGTACACATATATATATACATATATATCATCGTATCGAGTTATTTGGTGAGTTCCCGTAGGCGGTGTTAAATAACCTCCATGGGTTTGTGCTCTAACGGTCACTCACGGTGGTGAAAGAGTGCTTAGTCACGTCGTGAACAACCCTATTGTGGCTAACCGATGTTACGGTTAAGTACGAAATGTCTCAATAAAAGGCTGGAAAATGATGGGTTAAGTTGACTAAGATTTCTTGAACGTCATAACGATGGATTTTTCGGTAGAGAAAACCCACCTAAAACATCTTTAAGTCTTGTCTAAATTCCGCATCCGAGGCTGCCGTTGTTGGGTCGGGGAGAGTGAATCAACACTAATAATCACCCACGTTTAGGGATTTAGAACTTCTTAACCGAACATGTTGATATCTAGGTGATGAACTACCATGGGTTCTTGGAAAATTATGACTTGATAAGGAAAAAGAGATATAAACGAAACTGGTTATTGAACTTTGGGTTTGAATCAAATTATTAGTGAAATTCAAGACGGTTGTGTGCATGGCGCTTCGGCAATAATAAGGAAAGAAAGCTAAGTCCTCGTTATATTGGCCCTTACAAGATAACTGGAAGAGTAGGTGAGGTTGCCTATAAGTTGGAGCTTCCTGAAGAACTTCAAGGCATTCATAACACGTTCCACGTGTCAAATCTAAGGAAATGTCTGGCTGATGAAAGTGCTGAGGTACATCTTAAGGATGTAAAGGTGGATAAATCTTTAAGCTACATTGAGGAGCCGGAAGCTATCGTTGATAGAAAAATAAGGAAACTAAGAAACAAAGAGATTGCCCTCGTTAAAGTTCAATGGAGACATCATAAAGGGCCAGAAGCAACTTGGGAACTCGAGAAGGAGACGAGGTTGAAGTACCCTAATCTATTTGCATAGGACGAATTTCGAGGACGAAATTTTGTTAAGGGGGGAAGTTTGTAATAACTAAAAAAAGGGTAATTATCATTTCACAAGGGCCTGTTGTGTAGAGGAGAAGAGACTAAAGGGTTTGGACTTGAAAGTGGCAATGTAATTCATTGCCATGCAACTCAATCAATCTATGAAACTGACACTCATTTAAACCAATGACTCTCCTCCTTCTCTTCTTGAGAAAACGTCCAGTATTATACATGTATATATATAGAGTGGTAAACCTGCAAGTGGAAGCAACAAACATTTGAGAGGAGAAGCAAGTTAAAGAGGGAAAGACGGTGACGGTTCGGTGAATCGCAACGATTTCGATACTCACCGGTAAGTGTTTTCTTTACTCGATCGGTTTTATTCATATCATATAAATATCGCAGACCCTCGAAGAGATGATTGAGGTCTCGATAAAGTGGTCTCGACCACCGGTCGTGGTCGGTGTTCCAACCGGTACCACCGAGGTTTTCGTTGTGTGTTCTCGGTGCAAACTTTCGTTTGAAACCTTGAGATATACAATGAACTTTCTGGTTCGTTAGACATGGGTTCTAGTTGAGTAGATATTCAACAACTTTCTGGATTGTTATAACAGTAAAGAAAATCGGAAAAATGGAAGCTTTTCGATATATGGGTTAAAAGTGTTGCAAAGAAAGGAATTATGCATACATGTATATGTATATATAGTATGGTTTATCTTCTAAAACGGTGAGGTGCCAAAGCCATATGTAGCTTCAATTCATGAATATGTCCACACACATAACACGTAATATATATATATATATAAAGAAAGAAAGAGACATTGGAATGGAAAAGTTATAAGGGTAGATGAACCATACTGTGGACGTGATATTTATATATATATATATGGATATAATAAATGGATGGGTAAGAAAGACTTATATACCAATCATAATGAATATGGTGGTTTGGGATATATATATATATATATATATATATATATATATATATATATATATATATATATATATATATCATGGAAGGATTGTAGATTTAAGAATACACATCCAGTGGGTTGGAAGATGCATAAACTCATATGGGTTATTTGTTTATGGAAAGTGTATATATATAAATATAAATATAAATAACAATCTGCATTTATTTAGTGGCAACCAAAATAGAATAAATAATGTGATGACATCTTGAAATATGTAGGTAAGTAGTAATCTAGAAAAGAAATCGGTTAACTCGAAGAGTATAGTTCCGGTGTTGGATTCTTAGAGTTACAATGTGATCGTAAATTGTAGGGAAGGCGTAAGGAACTTCAAGGACGATTCGGACTCCGACGAGTACTGTGAGTTAACGTGATTTTTAAACGGTTGCATACTTTTATAAAATTGCTTAATGTTCTCGAGAATTTTATTATGTCGTTTACGCAATAAATCATGACATGTTTTATGATATATATGTGAAAATTTGTTTGGCAATGGAGGTGTACTATGGTAAGACAAGCATGCTGTGTGAGCTTGTCTAAAGCCGTAAGCGCGGACATGCTGTGTGAGTTCGCCAGGCAAAGCTGTGTGAGTTAGGCACCTCCCATGATGCCGTTAGCTTTGTGAATATTGTTTTACCGCATGATGCATGTTAAGTTACTATGCTTTGTGAAAATTATTACTGTTGTTATTTTCCTGCATAAAACCGTGAATTCACTGGGCCCTAGGCTCACCCAACTCCTTTTCAAAATAACTATGCAACCAGGTCGTCACTCACTCGGGAGTAGTAGCAAGGGGAAAGAGAAGATCTAGAACCGGGTTGGCATTGGAATAAAGGCATGATGAAGAATGATTCAAGAATTATTTAGTAACTGAAAACCTTCCGTTGCGTTGAACAATTAGATTTGCGGTTTATTTATATATGGATGTTTTATATATATGTTTAAGGAAAAAAAAATTGGGACGTTACACATAGACAAATAAAAGAACTCATCACGTTTTTTTTTGCTTTTTAAACAAAAAACTTGATTAATTTTATTGAAATTTTGCTACTAATTAATAACTATGCAACTATATAGGGTAAAAGTCGTGACTTGTTTGTGGGTGTCTATACTCTTCTAAAATTGATTGTAGAATTGTTGAAAAACTAACCACCACTTGAAAAGTTAGGGACGTAAATCTTGAAAAAAATATCCCAATGATAATGTACAAATTAAACTAAACTTTGGTTTTGTCAATTTACTTGTTTTTTTGGAAAGGGTATCTCAGGCACAGCTTGGACTAATCTCTGACAATTTTAAAATTTAAAAATGTCTTATCAATGTTGAGGACGCCTGGAATCGAACCCTGGATAGATGGGATATTCCACCACATCACCCAGGGCGATCAACCACTGCGCTACAACCTGATTGACCAATTTACTTGCTTTTCGTCTCTACGGTATGTTTATTCCAATTTTGTCATTATGGTTTGTAGTTTAGCTCGGATTTGGTCCCTTCAGCTTCCATCTGTTAAGTGACAGGCATTTTGGTCTCTTCCATCGTTCAGTTTCAGGCACGGGCATGCGCCCATGCATGGTCTTACGATTTTGCAGAAAACATAGTTTTTGATAAATATTTGTCTGGTCTTGGTTAGTGAGATCCTTTTTTGTGAGGCGTAGGACTGCATAAAAACAAACCAACTTGACTAACCTAACTCGAAGCCACTTGATATCTAATCGAGTTGTAAAGTTCTCAAATCATATGTTTTGGATAGGAATTGTGCCATCCCCAATTAAACCCTACCCAAGCCAATCCCCTTTTGTATTATTTTATGTGGATAGGCCACTGTCTAAGATTAATGTGTTTGATTAGTCCCTTAAAATCTAAATCCCTAAGTTCAACCTTTTGCACAAGTCTCTCTCTAAACTAGAGATGCACAAAGAAGTTTAAGCCTTAATCTTGACCTGAACCCAACCCAAAAAAAGTCCAGGCCTTAGCCTTGGTCCAACCATAAAGCCCGATCATACCATTTTTATAAAGGCCCTATTAATGCTGACCAAAAAAACCGATCTTAAAAAGTTGATCAACGCTCTTTTAACCCTAAAGCCCGGCTCAAGGCCTAATAAAGCTTGGGCTTGTTCTTTTACTTACTAAAAATCAGGTTTGGGAAGCTCGAACCTTGTGCATCTCTAGTTTAACCCGCACTAGCTGCTTGAGTTAGGTTTTGTTTTAAAATTTTATTAACATGTTGATATTTTCCAAACCCACTAATTGTGTTATGTTGTTCAAACCAACTAATCAAACATGTGTGCATCGCTAGTGATCAAAGAA
Source organism: Saussurea involucrata (assembly GCA_033807775.1). Lineage (NCBI taxonomy): Eukaryota > Viridiplantae > Streptophyta > Magnoliopsida > Asterales > Asteraceae > Saussurea > Saussurea involucrata. Next base: position 62,766,876 of record CM066325.1, read on the forward strand.
GCACCATTTTCTCTCGAAGTTACAGGACTATTTTATCAAATTTCTTAGAGAGTTACTTCATACCCATAGATATTCTCTATGTATCCATCCATATTGGTTTCGGTTCCATTTAAGAAACCAGAGAAAAATTGTTTTACTTGTTCATATTTACAAGACAATTTTGCACACTAAGATGGACAAAATGTTGACACCTTGTTTTCACATATAGGAACTTGAAGGAAATTTAATTTCCATAGCTTATCGCTAAAACAATTTCAACAACTATGTTTATCACCATAACGTCAACTATGTTTGATGTAAAATTAAAATATTTTAGAAATATTCTTAACACTACGTTTTATTTTTCTTTATTCCAATAGTTATACCAATTTTTCACACCAAATCTTTTAAATTATATTAGATATATTCATAACATGTTAGTAAAATTAGATTATTTTACCTATAAAGTTATATATAAACTATTTTATTTATAAAAAGAAAGCATATATTTTTATTTAAATACCCCTCTCCCCCATAAAAAGCATATATTTTTATTTTACCTATAAAAATTTATATAAACTATATATATATATATATAAAGAGAGAGAGAAAGGTTCAAACGAGAACGCTAACTATTTAAAAACAAGAAAACAGCAAATCATGTACAAAATCACATGTGATTTTACATTAACTGCAAAAATTGGACTTTGGCCGCGACTTAAAGTGGCGGGAAAAGTCGCGTAATCATATATGATTTTGTACATGAATCATATATGATTTTGTACATAGCGACTGTTTTCTTGTTTTCTTAAATAGTTATTGTTCTCGTATGAAACCACCTTCTCTCCCTCTCTCTCTCTCTCTCTCTCTCTATATATATATATATATATATATATCCATACAAAAGCAATAACCAACCCAAATAAGAGAACAAGACAGTGGTCGATTCATACTTAAATCACGTGTAAAATCACACGTGATTCACACGCTTTGGCCGCGACCTGAGATCGTGGGTCACGTTGTCTGCGCATTCTTCTATTGACCGTTGATATAAAATCACATATGATTTTTACGTGATTAACCGTTTTTCGTGTTATCTTATTTCGTTATTGTTCTCGCTTGAATCTCCATCTACATATACACACATACTTTATTGTTTACGACAACATTTTTCATGTCATTAATAATATTGCAAGAACAAATTAAAAACACACAAACTATTAATTGTTGATGTTAAATTAATTTTCTAATATGTTTTAGTTGATATTCATATTGTGATATATTTTTTCTATAATCACTAGTGTAGTCTATTTGAACTTTATGTGCCTATTATTTACCTTTGTAATAATAAAATCAATTAATAATAACAATAATAAGAAATAAACATTTTAAGTAAATTATCATATTAAATATTAAGCTTATTTTGAAGGCCTCAACGATATTGTTTTTAATGATATATTTTCGTAAGATAATCCCGTGATCCGATCGAATCTATAGCAATAAAATGATTACTTTGGATTAATTGGAATACGTAGATTTCATTTATCAGTTTCCATCGTGGAAGATCAATTCTTCCTAAAAATCTTAAAATATTTTTTTTATTTTAAATGTTTAAAAATTATGTATATAAATCAGAATATGAAAAGGATAAAAAAAGTGTTTGAATACTAAAAGGGTTAATGTAAATATAGTAAAACATAGACAAAATAAAAGGACTCATCACGTTTTTTACTTTTTAAACAAAAAACTTGTTAATTTTTTTGAAATGGCATATTTTTTTTCTAAATTTTGCTACTAATTAATAACTATGCAACTATATAGGGTAAAAATCATGACTTGTTTGTGGGTGTCTAGACTCTTCTAAAATTGGTTGTAGAAGTGTAGAATAACTAACCACTTGAAAGTTAGGGATGTAAATCTTGAAAAAAGAATCCAATGATAATGTGTAGAGTAAACCAAATTTTGGTCCATGTGATTTGTCTATTTACTTGTTTATTCCAATTTTGTCATTATGGTTTGCAATTTAGCTCGAATTTGATCGATTCAACTTCCATCTGTTAAGTGAGAGGCTGATAGCAAAATAAACAAACGTAAAATGTGCATAATAATGACACAAGTATACATCATGTATTGCGTTCGCTTCACAAGTAATATAATGGTAAGGACCCAATATCATATCCATGGGGATTGGACTACTAAGAATCTGAGATTTTCACGAACTTCTGGTGCAAAGTTTAGATTTTTAATAATTTGTTTGAGTTGGTTTTGAGCGAGAGATTAATTGTTACATTAACAAGATAATTACAAAGTGGGTACGGGTGTAAGTTTTTCCCGAGAGTATATATATTTAGTACCTTAAACGGTCAATAAAACCAGTAACAAGGTTGTCACACACGATTTCCTCCTCTCGAAGCTACGTCGTATAGGTTGTGATATCGATTTTATTATAAAGTTTCCACAAGCACCAACTTTCGGTTTACCAATCTTACTAAGTTGATTCGAAGATCTTAGCCCCATCGGATGTGGATGGATGCGCATATCTCTATGTCACACCCACTCGACCGACATTTGGACCTTAGTTCAATTATGCAACAACCCATATATCTATGTGATTACTGAAGATTTTCTCAAACATTCTTGCATCATTCAAGCCGTATTTCGGATCTGCCCCCGCGAGGTCTAAGATCTAATATTAACACCCACATGTGATTAGCTTGTCCGCGTTGAGTTATGCTTCGACTCGAATGACTAAACCAAAAAATTAGCAAAGTGTGGTAACGCCCAAGTGCTACATTTTTTACTTCTCGGGTTTGGCTTACACCCACACCCAAAGGGGGGTTTAGCTACTGCTCATAACTAAAAACATAATGAGATAAAAGAAATACCGAAACATAAATTGCATTAAACTGAAACTGGTTACTGCGGTCACAAGGCTCACCACAGTGGTGACAGAATTTGAAAGTGCAGAAAATTAAAGGAGCTAAACTAAAATTACAAGAGAGAACTAAAGTAAGCTAAATATTTAAAATGTTTGTAAAACTTGATGCTTCAAATGCTTGGACTAGGCTCTTTATATATATGAAGAGGTGAAAGAGACTTGAGGGAGTGAAAGGGACTTGACCATGCTTGTCTTCATCCCCTTTTGTCTTGTTTTAAGTTGTCTTGTTCCAGCCTTGACCAAACCTTCCTCGTGCAAGAATCCTTCACGATTTTGGCAATAAAATCCTCATAATGATTTTTCCGGCCAATGCTTACCACAGTGGTGACTTGCCACAATGACTTTCAGCACCAAAATCTGACTTTTAGACATTTCTCAACTTTTGAACTGATTTAGACCAAAGAAATAATAGAAGGGCTCAAATGGGTATTTAGAGAGGTAAAATAGGTAAAAAAGAGTATAAATAATATTAAGAAATGAGGGTTATAGAGGCATTTTGGTCTCGTTCTATCATTTTCTTTAAATTAAAAATTAATATACTTTAATAATTTAAACCCTCTCTCTCTCTCTCTCGGTAGCACCTCCCATCTTGCATCAACCAACTCCCTGGGACCTGCATGTTCTTCTTCCCCATTCTGGGCTACCTCACTCACTAGCATTGTTGTTGCAAAGCTACAACCCAACCTAATTAATGTTGGCTTACAAGAATGTTTGATGAAAATAATCCTTGCCAAGTAAGCGAAGAAGAATAAAAAAGTGTGCTAGCTTGGTGGAGATAACATTTATAAGAAGAAGCTGGGAAGGTTAGGCAGAATGGGTATGGGGATGCAATTGCTTGCTTTAGAGGTGCAATAATAGGTAAATGAATTTTCTTGGAAATTTGAAGAAACCCAAATTCAAATAGGTCTCTTATACACCAATTATGGCTATTGAATCGAAAGAGGTCGTTGCTTCTTGTTCAATTCAAAATTAAGGAGAATGAGGATATGGTAATATTTGTTAGTGTCCCAATGTGATTACTTGTTTCAGGGAGGAAAAACGACATCATAAGGGTTGTACAACTTCTTGCGAAAGTATGGCTCTAGTGGAACCCTAGCTAGCAAATCTAATCATGAAATCAATTGGTAAAGGAGTTCCTAAACTTGAGGGCATAGAAGAATGTTCTCCATGTGTGCCCCTCATTTAACGAATGAAAGTTAACATCCGTTAGAATGATGGACCAAATCCACGCGAAACATACAAACTTCAATGGCAGACTTGGAATAAATAAACTATAGACATCAAAACCAAGAAAATCGACAACCACATGGACTAAAAATGAGATTTATATAATTGTATTTTCTAGGATCACTAAGGGGTGTGGTTGACATGATGATGATCTTATTAATATGATTGTTGTTTTGATTCTTGGGTTTTTACCAAGTAGTAAAAAAGATAGTAAAATTGAAAAGGAACTTACAAAAATCGTTTAATCTCAAAAACAAACTAACTTGATTATTACCGGAATCAGTGACAAATCAAAACAATATATAATTTATGAACGTACCTCCATTAGAAAAATCGTTTTACCAATAGAATCCACATATTTATGATTCAATCAAAACATTTTAGTAATAATGTTTATTAAAATATCTTTGTAATTTATTTTACACCAAAAATGATATATGCATGAGAGGGGGTTGATGTTTGCATGTGATAATTCTCCAACAAGGCGTGCAAGAATATGTATTTAAAAGGCTTTGCATGGATGGGTTTTAAGAATCAACATCTCAATAGCAAAGTCAACAAAAGTGTCTGAAATGAGAAATCAAACAGAGGGTGGCGCGGCTGTGTGTGCGGCCATCCACACTCAAGCTACCGCGACAGACACTGTGGTCTACGTTCTTTCCTTCTCCTGCGCGGTTATCTTTTTGACCATACTCGCGCTGAAAAACGCGCCGTATTACTGGCGATTGTAAGCAGTTTTCAATCGATGCCCATTTTATTCTATGCATCTTTCCTTAAACATATTAGAATTAGCATCGATTTCTAGTGTATTTCTTCATTGGTTTCTCCTATTTCGCTAGTATTGTAACATCGTCAATTATAGTGGATTTCTCGGTGGTCTCCTCCACCCGTGGATTTTCCCGTTTTGGGTTTTCCACGTAAATCCGGTGTCGTTTTCATCTCTTTTATTTTCCGTTAAGTTACGTTTATATTGTGTGGCTGTTTATCGATTCCGTTGAGAATTGGGTTATCGTTTCTGCATTAAACTCGTTTTTTATCTTGGGTTGAGATCGATCAAGGTTCTACTCGGTTCGAACTCCGTTTTTCTGGGTTCGGTCAGAGTGTGGTGTGATCGTAATTTTTCAACAAGTGGTATCAGAGCTTCCGGGTTTTGTTTTTCGATAAACTATGTTGGTGATTTTTTCACTTGGGTTTTGAAGACGATGTCAACCATGAAGATCGATTTGCCGTTGCTTGATAGGAACACTCAGTTTCCTCTTTGGAAAATTAAGATGAGGGATGTGTTGATACAAATGGGTTTACATTGGTGTATCGAGGGTCGCGATGCGATCATGCTGCGTGGGGAGATGAGTTGAAGGATTATAACGATTTGAGAGCGATGTCTCAAATTTGTATACACTTGTCAAACAATGTTCTACAAGATGTGTGTGACGAGACTACTACGGCTGGAATGTGGGCGAAGCTAGAGAGTTTATTGATGACCAAGAGTTTACCCAAAAAACTCCACAAGAAACAAAGGCCATATACTCATCGATTAGAGGAGGGTGGCTCCATTACCGAACACATCTCTACGTTCAAGGAGATTGTTGAAGACTTGAAGAATTTGGATGTGTCGTACGATGAGAAAGATTTGGGTTTGATTCTCTTGTGTTCGTTGCCACCATCATTTGCTAACTTTATGGATACCATTATCTACAGTCGGGAGTCTTTGTCGTTGGAAGAGGTCTATGCTTTTTTGAATGTAAAGAACAAGATGAAGCAAATTGATAAAGTAACTAAGGCGGCCGAGGGCCTTAATGTGAGAGGGAGATAATCGGAGAGAGAGTTCAAGAGCCCGGGGAGATGAAGGTCGAAATCCAAGGTCAAAAGAAAGTTTTGCAACTTTTGTAAGAAGAAGGGTCACGTTATTGATGAGTGCTACAAGTTACAGAACAAAAACAAAGACAAAGGAAAGGCGTCATCTAACCAATATCACGCGGATGTAGCTGAAGATGATACATGTGATTTGATGGTTGTGTCGGATGACGTGAATGCTTCACCACCGAGTGGATTCTTTACTCGGGATGTACCTACCACATGTGACTGGTTTTCCACTTGTGAGCCTTGCTCGGGGTCAGTTCGGGTTGGGAATGGTGCATTTTGCAAGATAATGGTCAAGGTAAGGTCCGAATCAAGATGTACGATGGGGTCATTCGGACTTTGGGTAATGTTAGACATGTACCCGATCTTAAGAAACCTAATTCCACTTAGTAGTCTTGACATCAAAGGCTACAAGTTCATCGGTGAAGGTGGAGTTATCAAAGTGGTTAGAGGCAATCTAGTCTACTTGAAGGGCACTAGGCAATGTGCAGATTTGTATGTTCTGACGGGCACCACCATCATGGGTGATGCTCAAGTAGCTTCATTGACTCCTTCGAATGTTGATAAAACGAAGTTGTGGCACATGAGACTCGGGCATATGGGTGAAGCCGGTATGATGGAGTTGAGCAAAAGAAAGCTTTCGGGTAGCCAAGCAATCGAGAAACTCCCATTCTGTGAGCATTGTGTTTGTGGGAAGCAAAAGAAGGTGTCATTCTTGAGCTCGACTCATACGACCAAGGCGATTCTCGAGTACATGCATTCTGACCTATGGGGACCGACGAGAGTCCCGTCGCATGGTGGTGTTGTTTACATGTTAACGATTATCGAAGACTACTCGCGTAAGGTATGGGCTTATTTCTTAAAACATAAAAGTGATGTGTTTGCTACCTTCCGTGATTGGAAGACTATGATAGAAAAGCAAACCGACAAGCATGTCAAATATCTTCGGACCGATAATGGCCTAGAGTTTTGTTCGGTGGAGTTTATTGCTTTTTGTACTAATCAAGGCATTACTAGACACCATTCGGTGGCTCACACTCCCCAACAAAATGGTGTTGCGGAACGCATGAACCGAACGGTCATGGAAAAGGTTCGGTGTATGTTGTTAAACTCTGGTTTGGCAAAGCTGTTTTGGGCCAAAGCCGCATCAACTGCTTGTTATATAATTAATCGTTCGCCTTCATATGCCCTAGACAAGAAAACACCGATTGAGGTGTGGTTGGGCAAACCTGCTGATAGCAAAATAACCACACGTAAAATGTGCACAATAATGGCGCAAGTATACACCACGTATTGCGTTCGCTTCACAAGTAATATAATGGTAAGAACCCAATATCATATCCACGGGGATTGGACTACCAAGAATCGAAGACTTCTACGAACTTCAAGTGCAAAGTTAAGATTTTTAATAATTTGTTTTAAGTTGGTTTTGAGCAAGGAATTAATTATAAAATTAACGCGATAAATTGACTTATTATACTCCTGACTATAAAACCAAGGATACTGATATCTTGGCAACATTTCGATTAACTCCTCAACCTGGAGTTCCGTCTGAAGAAGCAGGGGTCGTAGTAGCTGCCGAATCTTTAATTAAAAAGAGGGTACATGTGTAAGTTTTTCCCGAGAGTATATATTTAGTAACTTAAATGGTTAATAAAATCGGTCACAAGATTATCCCACACAATTTCCTCCTCTCGAAGCTACGTCGTATAGGTTGCGAAATCGATTTTATTATAAAGTTTCCACAAACGCTAACTTTCGTTTTACCAACCTTACTAAGTAGATCTCGAAAATCTTAGTCTTGCCGGATGTAGAGAGATGTGCATATCTCTATGTCACACCTACTCAACTGACGTTTTGACCTTAGTTCGGTTATGCAACAACCCATATCTCTATGTGATTATTGAAGATTTTCTCAAACCTCCTTGCATCATTCAAGCTGTATTACAGATCCGCCCCTCTCGAGGTCTAAGATCTAATATTAACACGCACACGTGATCAGCTTGTCTGCGTTTGAGTTATGCTCCTACTCGAATGACTAAACCGAAAAATAGTAACACCCAAGTGTTACATCTTTAACCTCTAGGGTTTGGCTTACACCTGCACCCAAAGGGGGATTTAGCTACTCATAAAATCAGAAAACATAATGAAGAAGAAGAAATATGTGAACTGAAACTGCATTAAACGTAAACGGAAACGTACCACTATGGCCACACGTAGTGATTAACAGAAAGTAAATAAACTTGAAAGTAAATTACAAGAACTAAACTAAACTAAAATGTAAAGCTCTACTACTATTCTTCAGCTGATTTTTTGGTGAGAAATTGATGTCTTTGAATGCCAAGCCAAGCCTCTTATTTATAGTAGAGGAGGGAAGAAAAAGGTGAAAGGGACATGAGAGGAGAAAGGGACCTCTCATGGTTGTCTTTTTCCATCTTTTTGGTACCATCTTCTTTGTCCTCATTATGTCTGTATTCTTGTACAAAGCTCAGCATTGGCTCCAACAAGCATGCCTTCAACTTGCATAAAAATGTTCTTCAAATCTGCAGAAAATCGTGCTTTTACAGCAGCTCGCCACAGCGGCCAACGATGTGGCCACAATGGCATACCAAACGTGACTTTTTGATCTTTTTGGTTATTTTCAATATTTTGGAACAACTTAGACCAAAAGCGATAGAAAGGCTCAAATGGGTACGAAAAAGGGTTAAAATGGGTTTAAAATTGTGACAAATAACTCTAAAAATTTGGGGATATCACATGCTAATTATTCTGACTTGAAGGTATTTGGATGTCCCGCTTATGCCAAAGTGGACAATGGTAAACTTGAGACGAGGGTCGTTAAATGTGTGTTTCTGGGTTTCAAAGTCGGTGTTAAAGGTTTCAAATTGTGGTGTCCGGAGACTCGGAAGACCATTGTGGGTAGGGATGTGACTTTTGATGAAAGTTCTATGTTGTGCAAGTCTACTGTTTCTGATCAGTTGAAGGTAGATGTTCCTTGTTCTTCTGAGGGATCTCAAGTGGAGGTGGAGCTACCAGTTGGTTTTAAGACAACGCCTTCTACCGTCTCGCAGTCGTGTTTGTCTTTTTTGGTGAGGATGTTGGTGCTTCTTCTGATTTGCCACCATCCAAGCCACTGCCTTGCATTGCCAGGGATCGAGGTTGAAGGCAGATAGTCTGTCCTGCACGGTTTTCTGAAGTTGAGATAGTAGCATGTTCGTTTAGTGTTGCCTTCGAGATGGAGTCAGTTAAGGATCCATCTACATATAGTAAAGTTGTTGGGTCTAGAGATTCGGAAAAGTGGGTTGTGGCAATGCATGATGAGATGGAGTCCCTACAAAAAAATGGTACTTGGGAGCTTGTTCCTCTTCCCAAAGGTAAAAAGGCGATAAAGTGCAAATGGATCTACAAGAAGAAGGAAGGGATACCTGATGTAGAGCCTCCGAGATACAAGGCTCGACTTGTGGCGAAAGGTTTCAGTCAGATTCCAGGTATTGATTTCACGGATATTTTCTCACCGGTAGTCAAGCATTCTTCTATACGTGCATTATTGAGCATTGTAGCTTTGCATGATCTTGAGCAGTTAGATGTTAAAACTGCATTTCTACATGGTGAGTTGGAGGAAGATATTACATGGATCAACCTCAAGGCTTTGTGAGTGTTGGTCAAGAGGACTTGGTTTGTCAGCTAAAGAAATCTTTATATGGATTGAAGCAAACACCAAGGCAATGGTATAAAAGGTTTGATACTTTTATGACTTCAAATGGTTTCTCACGTTGTTTGTATGACAGTTGTGTTTATATAAGAAGATGTGAAGATGGATCGTTTGTCTACCTATTGCTATATGTGGACGATATGCTCATAGATTCAAAGAACAAGATGACATCTAAGAGGTCAAGAATCAATTGAACATGAAGTTTGAAATAAAGGACTTGGGCAAAGCTCGGAAAATTCTTGGCATGGATATCTCAAGTGACCGAAAGGCGAGAACGTTGACCCTTAATCAAAGGATCTATATCGAGAAAGTGTTGAAGAGATTCCACATGGATGGTGCCAAACCGGTAAATACTCCTCTGTTGCTCATTTCAAGTCATATGCACGTTAATGCCCCGCTTCTGATGAAGATATATAATATATGTCTCCGGTTCCTTACTCTAGTGCGGTTGGGTCATTGATGTATGCAATGATCTGGACAAGATCGGATTTAGCCTATGTTGTGAGCATGGTGAGTCGTTATATGGTTAATCCGGGTAGAGAGCATTGGAAGGCGGTTCAGTGGGTTCTCCGGTACCTATCGGGTACTAGAGACTATTGCTTGTGTTTTGGAACTTCTAGAGATGGTGTTCAAGGGTATGTCGATTCTAACTATGATGGAGATATGGATGGATGGCGCTCTCTTATTGGGTATATGTTTACTATGTGGTCGTGTGCCATCAGTTGGAAAGTCGCTCTTCAACCGACGGTTGCTCTTTCTTCAACTGAGGTTAAATACATGGTCGTTACCTAGGGTTTTAAAGAGGCGATATGGCTTAAAGGCTTGTTCAATAGCCTTATCGGTGATGAGATTACCGTGGACTCTGTATTTTGTGATAATCATAGTGCAATCTTCTTGACGAAAGATCAAATGTTCCACGAGCGCACAAAGCATATTGATGTGCGATTTCATTTTATAAGAGAGGTCATTGATAAGGGAGATTTTAAGGTGAAGAAGGTGTCTATTCACGTTAATCCGGCCGACATAATGACCAAAGTTCTTCCGACGCGTAAGTTTGATTTGTTCACAAACTTGGTCGGAATCCATGGTTTGGATATGCGCTTGTTAATCCACTTTCGAGAAGTCGTTTTTAAATTTCACTATTCTTCGTGTTGATGATATTTTTAGAGCTTGTGTTGGAGCTTTGTTTCGTGAAGAAGCAGAATTGTTGGGATATGCATATTTGGAGTAAAACGGTGGAGATTGTAATTTATATTACACCAAAAATGATATATGCATGAGAGAGAGGTTGATGTTTGCATGTGATAATTCTCCAACCAGGCGTGCAAGAATATGTATTTAAAAGGCTTTGCATGGATGGGTTTTAAGAGTAAAAATCTCAATAGCAAAGTCAACAAAAGTGGCTGAAAATGAGAAATCAAAGAGAGGGTGGCGCGGCTGTGTGTGCGGCCATCCACGCGCAAGCTACTGCGGCAAACATTGTGGTCTGCGTTCTTTCCTTCTCCCGCGCGGTTCTCTTTTTGACCATACTCGCACTGAAAAACGCGCCGTATTACTGGACGGTTGTAAGCAGTTTTCAGTCGATGCCCATTTTATTTTATGCAGCCGATATTCATGACGCTCTTTCAAAATTCTCTCCTTAAACACATTAGAATTAGCATCGATTTCTAGTGTATTTCTTTATCGATTTCTCCTATTTCTCAAGTATTGTAACATCGTCAATTATAGTGGATTTCTTGGTGGTCTCCTCCGCCCGTGGTTTTTCCCGTTTTGGGTTTTCCACGTAAATCCGGTGTCGTTTTCATCTCTTTTATTTTCCGTTAAGTTATGTTTATATTGTGTGGTTGTTTATCGATTTCGTTGAGAATTGGGTTTATCGTTTCTGCATTAAACTCGTTTTTGATCTTGGGTTGAGATCGATCAAGGCTTAACTCGGTTCGAACTCCGTTTTTCTAGGTTCGGTCAGAGTGTGGTGTGATCGTGATTTTTCAACAATCTTTAAATAACCCATAAAATACTTAAGGTTAGTATTAGAAGAAAAATATATAAAACTGTTGTAGGATAAATGTGTCATCGTCTAAAGGATATGACGATAGAGATAGAGATAGAGATAGATTAGAACTGAAATATCTTGTAGTTATCTACTTGTAACTCATCCCTATATAAAGGGCTTATGATTAATGAGAATTACAGATTTTCCTTTCTCTTATAATGTTGTTCTGTTTCATTTATTCTTCAACATGTTATCAGCACGTTGCTCTGCCAATTGAATCAACACGTTGCTACTGAAAGATTTGTTTACCGATACCATGATTCAACTTCTAGGAGTTTCTTTTCTTTTCTCAAAGAAACAAAAACAGTTCGTCTGTCTCATGGGTATTCTTCAAATTGATACACCAACTTAATGATCAGGTTAGTGGCTTCTTTAATTCATTTTGTTTGGATATTGATATTTATTATTCTGACCCCGTGGTTTCATTGAAGAAAAGCAACACCATATCTATGAAATTCCTTTTTGTTTTTATTTTTATATTGAAGAAAAGCAATACCATGTCTTTATAAACGATATTCATTTTGTAAAAATTAAAAATATAAGCTTATGCATTGGACAATATAGTTTTTTTTGTAAAGTTAAAAATATAAGCTTATGATTTAAGTCAATATTTGCTCTTTCTTTTAGTTTATAAAAAATTACTATAATAGCTTTTTTTCAACTATTTTCTTAGATGATGAAGACGTTCACGATTTCTTTTAATCTTGATTATAATTTTTTCAGTATCTATAAATGTATGTTATCTATATTTACTTGTGCCAACAACAATTTCATTTATATTTATTAATTTTATTAAAACATGGATAATTATTTGATTTAACTATTAGACTAGTTAACTTAATCTTATTGGATTTGTTATTGTTATTTATTTACAATGTTTGTTATTTTACTCAAATATTTGAATACTTCAATTATTTTACTCAAATGTTTATTAGTATTATGCAAACGAATTTATCTTATCAATGTTATATATTTATTGTTGGAATGTAACAATTAAATCACTTTATTTTGATATATCTATTATTTCTTTTTAGTGTTATCCAATTAAATAAAGTATATCCTGTTATTGAAGAAAACGATGGGATAACTTAATCGTAATCTAGGGATCATAAATTCAAATATTTATCCTAATGATAAATTTCTACTTATAATATTTTATAATAATTTTAGAAGTTATACTTTTAACCCTACATTTTTCGGCCTCTTGCCAAAAACTATTAAAATCTTATGATGTATAATATTAGACCATTCTTAAATGCACCAGTTCAAATGTATATCTTGATTATGAGTTTCTACTTATAATTTTCAACTTTATAATTAATTTTTGGAAGTTACACTTCCAACCCCTATATATTTTGATCTTTTATCAAAAGCTCCAGAAAATATTATTAAGATGTTAAAATTTTGTACTTGACTTTATGTCAAAACTAATATTTAATGGTCTCATGACAAAATTTCTTAAAATGCTATTAAGGTATTAAAACATCGAAATTGGCTTTATAAGCCAAACTCATATTCATTTTGGCCTCATGCCAAAAGCTCAATAATTAACAATATTATCTTCAAATTAAATAAACCACAATATATCGAATGGATTTTGTCAAATGGGTGTAAATAACCCTAAGGTTTGTAGGGACTTAAGAAATCCACATGATTCCCCTACTACCTGGAGATCCAGTAGATTGAGTGATTTTTTCTTTACAAATTGAAATATTGAAATGTTGATGAAGTATTATCAATAAAATGTAAGAGTACAAAAATCCAATACTTTCATGATAATGAAATTTCAGCATAACATAATAATAAACCATAATTCACTATTTTAGAAAATAATATGTTCTCAATTTTCTACGACATCTTTGAATCAAAAGTACTTGATTAACATAAGATAGGTTCGGAAAAACACAAGAAAATACGCAAAAGTCATCGAACCATTTTGACCCTAAAGAAAAAAATACTAGATTTTAAGATACAATTAAATACTTTAAAATTTTTGAGACGATACATCAGTCACAACCTTCAGAGAGAATAACTAGAAACCCCCAAGAACCGTGGGTAGTCCCAAAAAGGAAATTCGTGAATATTCAGTACCATATACTTCTCAAACTAATCATACAGTGGAAAGAAACCTACTTACTTGATTACAAGAAAAACTGATTTTGACAAAGAAATGTCATGTCTCAAAATGCATCTCAATCTTTGTGTCAAGGAACTCACAAAAGATTATGCGAATCATAACATCTTTTCATCTTTCCTATATCACCAATCATACTAATGAAACGGTATAAGCTGCAATATAACCTTTAACAAACTCATTAACTTAATGCAAGTGGTTAAGAGTTGTAGCAATGTTTTTTTAACAACGCTAGACATACCCGGATAAAGAAAATTCTTTGGGTTAATAAGGCAAGCGTTGGAGGTGGAAAGAACTCCAAAGGATAGTGAGTTGAACATATTAATCCACACACATATGCTAAATATGTACCATATGGACAAGGTTGTGGAAAGGGTCAAATTCATGGCAAGAGTCGGGAACGAACTCCTAATAGAAAATGGGAGAAGTTATAAATGAACTATGTCATATCTAAGATTGGTTAAGTATAAGTTTATACACTTTAACTATCAAATTAATTGCATTTGTGTATATATACACCTGAGTTTATAACCATTAGAAATGTAAATGATCATGTAACACCCCGAAAATCCTAACTCAAATTGTAAATAGTCCATTTAGACTTATTGGAAGGACAAGGTGTTGCATTGGAAAGTGGGACGCGTGATGCTAATTGGATCTCTCGAGAAATTGGCCAAGTTTGGACTCGGTACAAACCCAGCGAGTATGACACCCGCGAGAGTGACACTGTCACTTTCGCCGTGTCACTTTCGCCAAGATTGTACCGAGAGTTTGGGGGAATCCAGCGAATATGACACCCGCGAGAGTGACAGTGTCACTTTCGCCGTGTCACTCTCGCCGTCGGGCTCCAGAGCCTTTTAAACCCACGATTTCAACTCCCTTTCATTTGTTATTCAACCCATTTCTCTCTAAACTCTCCCAAACCAAACCCTAACCCTTTAAACCGATTTTGGAACCATTGAAGCCACAAATCTTGTGAATCAAAGCTCCTCTCCTATCTTTTAGCAAGATTTCTAGTTGGAGGTTGGAATCCTTCATCTTATTTCCATTTTAATGGGATTTCTACACTTTCTAGGGTTTTACCCAACCCTCACCTAAACCTTTTCCTTCATTTGGATGAAATGAAGATTGAGGCTTACTTTGGTAACACTAGAAGTGTTTGGTTGGTGGATTCACTTGATGGTTGAGGTAATCTCCTTTTCTCTTCATTTTGGAAATTAGGGTTTTGATCTATTGGTGATTTTGGGTGTAATATGTTGGGGAAAATGATTCTAAGTGTTTGGGGATAAATATTTATGGTTGGAAACTTATGGATTTAGGTTTTGGAAGATTTGGACTTGAAGATTCGGATCTCTTCAAAGGAGCATACGTTTGGAAAAAAAATCTAGATTTAGCTTAATCTAGCAAGGTGAGTTCAAGTTACTTTGCGAAAACTTTGTACATGCCAAAATGTAATTTTTCCAAGTAATTGTGTGTTTTACCTGAAAACTATCTATATTGGGTCATTTGATGGATTTTACCTTTTGAGGTATTAATTGTGGTAAATATTATAAGACACTACTTTTGGATATTTTGGAAAAAAAAGGTGATAATAAATCATACATGAAATGAGTTGTTGATTCATGTGATAATTGGAGTCTATTTATTATAGAAATGCATTGTGGATGTTTTGGAAATATACATATAGTACATCATGAGATGTTTTGAAAACGTAAAGGCGTGAGTCCTTGGAAATGAGGGTTTACCCGATCCAAAGTTTTATTTCGGGTTTTCATGGGATTGAAGTATTTACCGGCAAACGGTGTGTGTTGTTATATTTGATGTCATTTTATAACTTTCATAAACTACCTTTTTGAAGTTAGTTGAGCTTGTGGTTTGGTATTGAATTTTATTAAGTATTGGGGACATTTGTCCAGTTTTGGTAACTCAAGGTTGAGTTTTGTTAACAAATTATGTTATTGGGGGAATTGCATGTTTTGAATGCATTTATTAATTCACTTGGGGTCGTGTAATATTTAGACCTTGTTAGCCATGGATCCATAGGCATTTGAGTTTCCCCTTAGTCTCGCGGGCAAGAGGTCGGAATTGATTGAGCTCAGTTTACGAGACGTTAGTTTATTTTGTGGCATGGAATAGGCATCGGGTTCCATGATAAGTAAGGCGTGGACTTAGATGGTCGGGCGTCGTCTCATGGGCAGTAAGGTGTAATTCCATATATGTGCTTAGCACGGGATAGGCATCGGGATCCATGATAAGTAAGGCGTGGATCTAGATGGTCGGGCGTCGTCTCATGGGCAGTAAGGTGTAATCCCTAATGTGCTGTTGTGGATTTGGTGACCCAATGTATAGACCTGGAGTGGTTGAAGTTGGGGGCATCCTAGTCTCGTGAGCAATATATCTGGAGTGATTGAGCTCAGTTTTACGAGAGTAATCCACGTGGGTGTTTTTATTACATAGTAAGTGACCCACTTTGGTGTTCTGTCACGTGCGATGTATACGGGTCTCCCCCGTCACCGAAAGGTGTTGTTTTGGATATTTGTGTAACGTCCCAAAAATTACAAGGAATTTAAAAATTTTAAAGTAACATTTCATTAATAAAAACTCATTTAATAATTCAATCATCTCGTTTGCAAACTCATAATTAATATTCTTACGAACAATAAACAGCGGAATAAATGTCTAAAATTAAAATCATAAAAGTAATCAACTCTTCCCACGCGCCAGTGTGTACTCGTCACGCCTTGGAGCCACTCGCACCTGAAACCACAATTTTATTGGGAAAGGGTAAGCACGAAGCTTAGTGAATTCAGACACCATAAATAACACAGTTACTTCCACACCACCTCTAAACAGCTAATTGCACATAAACAACATACAAGTCTACGAACAAATCATAAACATGCATACCTACACCATCCCACCCAAAGGCATAAGCTGGTCCACCCGACCACACAATAACCGTGCAAGCATTACCCGGCTCCCCCGGGTTCCTACGCCACCCGCGTATATAAACCTCGGCCCCGCCGAGTCACTACGCCACCCGCGTATATAAACCTCGGCCCCACCGAACTCCTACGCCACCCGCGTAGTCATAACAATAAAGGTCCGACTAGACGCCCCACTATTTAGTCCCGCATCACAAACAATTAAAACTACCACACACGTACAAATCGTAATGTAAAAAGTAACCGACATTAGTTATAGTGAGAGAACTCACCTCGTAAGCGCGCCTAACTCACAAACAATAATTCAAGCTTCACAAATCCAAGATCACTTCCCAACACCTAAACAATCGTTAAAACGTATCAATACGAGGCCCGGATCCTAAAACATGACACACGATTAAACTGTCGCTAAAACGACTTTTTGGCTTAGAAAACCAAGTCTGTTCGGGACCTGTTTCGACCTCCTTAAACCCAGAAAATCCTCAATTAAAATTAACTACCCGCTAGGTCCGGGTCTTAGCTTTCCAGGGACGTATCGCACGCGCTCTAACGATTTTTCTACAATTTGTTATGGATTTTACAAAACTGGTTAACTGCACAGCGAAAAACAGCACAGCGAAAAACAGCACCTTTCGTTATAAAACAGCAGTTTGACACTAGCTACGGTCCGAACTGGTTTTTCCGCAAAACATAAGAAACTTACTAGACTCAGAATGGGAACTTTTGGCACTGGTTTCATCTCAATCCGACATTCCTAGCAGAAGTTATGGCTTTCCCAAAACAGTGGCAGAAACTGTGACTTTTAAAACGGAACGCGATCTGCCACATCCGGACCTGCTGTATAAACAGCCAAATTACGCCTAGCTAGAGGCCGAACCGGACTTCCGCTAAAACACGAAAAGTGTGCCCGGCACAGAATATGAACCGTGGGCACCGGATTCGTCTCAATCCGAGCTACGACGGAAAAGTTATGGCCGTCGCAAAACAGTGACAGAAAAACGTTTTCACATAAAATGACGATTTTCGGTTTATTTCTTCATGCTTTCGGTTTAGGTTTGAACTACTGGCTGTAAAAACCAGGCACCACCCACTGCCATCTCCGGCAGTGGTGGTCGGCGGCGGCGGCGGCAGCCACTACCGGCGGTGGTGGTGGTTCGGCACTAAGACCCGCGAGGCCGCACATGCTCCACAAAACGACTCGGTCGCACACACCCATCCGACCTAGCAATCCCCACCCACGCACGATGCAGCCACCTGGTGGTGCACGGCGGCGATCCACCGGCGGCAGCCATGGCTGCGGCGGCAGCCATGGTGGTGGTTTCGTGATGGTTTTACGCAATGCGAAAGAAAGAAAACGGAAGAGAGAACCTTACCCCTAGAGAAGAACGCAACAGCAAAACGACGATAACCCGACTCCGTCCTCTTCCCGGTCGTGTCTCTCCTTCTCTCGCTGCTTCTCTTCTCGTCGGCAGCCGCTAGCGGCGGCTGTGCTGGTGGTTTATGGTGGTTCGGTGGCAGCAGGGGGGGGGGGGGGGGGGGCTTAACGGCTGAGAGAAACGAGAGAGAGGGGGTGAGGTCTTAGGGTTTTGTTTTTATTTTTTTCATCACACTTCTTCCTTGCTTGCTTCTCACGAACACACCACACCCCCAAAAAGAAAACATGGATTCACAACACACCCCAAAAAGAAAACATGGATTTCGGTTGTGGACTCTGCATGGGCCGAACACCATATTTTTGGCCCTTTTACAGTTTTGGTCCCCCAACTATCTTTTTCTCGCAAGCTAATTAAAGTTCCGACATATTTAACGATTAGGCCCAACTCGACTAACCCCGTTAACGGAAACCACAAAAAAAAATCAAACTTGAAAGAAAATAATTAAGACTAATAAATTACATACCGGGATACGGGCTTTACAACTCTCCCCCACTTGGATTAGACTTCGTCCTCGAAGTCTCTGCCTACGAATTGCTCCGGATGGTTCTCCCTCATCTCAACCTCAGGTTCCCAATTCCACTTGAAATCCCTTCTAAAACTTCCCGAATACTTTTCTAACTAACGTACTCCTTCTAGGACACTGGGATTATGATCGGCAGAACACCCCAACAATTGGAATCATTCCTAGCCAAGCGACTTCGATTGTCTCCCAACCTTAGATGTTCCATACATTCCGATTCAACTTTCAAGCTCTAACCATTCTAGAGGTGCTCACCAATATGCTTTATAGGATACTCGAATCCGATCATACTTACCAACAACTGTCGATTAACCTCCACGAGTTCTAAAAGACTCCCAAAATTTATTTCACACGAATCGTCAAACCAGTAAACTTATAATCACCCACGAAGGTCATTCCACCACAACTATTCATCACAAGCAGGCATCTCAGGGTTACTACTACCATTACCCGCCCTAGGAAACCTAGTTACACCGTAACAAGATACACCTTAACGCCTACCTCCCAGGTACGTCTCAAGTCACCGACCGTTACCAACGTCTGACTAATCCTGACCAAGGATTTAATGAAAACAGTCTACCAACAACATACCTATCCCGGAATGACTCACTCACCAAAACATGTAAATGCTCAAAACGACACATCACACTTAAAAGCGCTTTTCCCAAATGGATTACAAATCATTTACAAAATATTTTCAATGTCAAGATTTTTCACTTCAAAAAGACCGTATGCAATAGACTACTATTACCAGGTCGGTGATTACGCAAAAATGAACACGTTCGTCTCACGTAGTAAAAATCATGTTGAAAATCATTCCATTGTCGTTCAGTTTACTTACAAAATTCAAAATGATATGGAACGAAGCTTTACCAACCAAAATTTTGCGCGCATCAGTTATTTATACAAAACAAGGAAACGGTTTGTTGACAATAAAATATTTAGCTGACTAGAAAGCGCACCAAACAACTCATGGTAAAATGCTACCAAAAATATTCTCTCAAAATTCTACGACACAACCCATAAGGATAGGAAACGCAAGAATTAGTTAAGGCAAATTTTATTTTCAAAATCAAACTTTGTGCATGACTTAGTCGGCATTCTACGTCTCAACTCGTACTACTCCAAATCTCTCCGGTCCACTATCGTCATCCGGTCATTTAAACCTCTAAGGGCAAGTTGGAAATCACGTCCAATTATCTTACGGCTTTTCCTTAAAACAAAGTCGGCTCAAAAACCTAAAATTCTAGCTCAATCCTCAATCTCGACCCGAAACAGTCTACTTAAAACACACCTCATCCTTATCGTCACTCCAATGGATTAATACTAGAATCGTCCTTCTATTCCAACGACTACTAGTTTAGAACCTTCATCACTACCCCAACGATCATCTCCTCAAGCAAATCAAGTACACACCTGTACTAGTAGGTTCACTATTGTTGTTCCTCCTTGTGATGGCTATTCAGGATAGATATTACAACGAGTTATTAGCACATAATAACTCACACTAACAACGCTCACGCTCACTCCTTGGATTCCTCATGACTTTCCCCGACTCGAGCATTGATCCTGTGTTTCCAATAGTAGGAGCTCTACTACTACCTTCCACACCTATCATCACTCGTTCTGAGTTCCATCCGATGGGTCCAAGTAGTTTCTCGCCGATAACTACACACATATGTCCGCACCGGCATATGTACACGCTCTTCCTAGCTCCCTAGGAATAATCATAATACCCCACTACCCTTGCTAGGGCGGAACCCCCACTAACCCTGACGAGTCGCCTCGTAAACGCACAGTCGTATACAGTGGAAACCAGATAGACATTCGAATATAAGATTCTATCCTACAACGGTTGGACTCAAACAAGAGCTGCGCAATATAACTAAATCCAACATTCTAAGGCTATTCAGTTCCTACCGCATACAACCTATAGTGCATTCGCTTAACAACTTATCAAAGTTAGCAGAAGTTCCTAATAGCAAGTAACAACCATACAAGACAGTGTATTAAGCACCAAGCAATCTAGCATACATACTCCTATGTTCTAGAAAGCAATTTTGCATACGTACTCATATGTAAACGCTATTCCCAGCTCACTAGGAATTTCATCTCATCCCACTACCCTTGCTACCACGGAATCCCTATTAGCCATAACGAGTTGCCTCGCGAATACCCAGTCGCATGCAGCGTGAATCAAATAGACATTCGAATACAAGATTCTATCCTAGAACGGTTGGACTCAAACAAGAGCTGCGCAATAGAACTAAATCAAATATTCTAAGGCTATATGATTCTTACTGCATACAACCTATAGGGCCTCCATTTAACAACCAACTATGACTAGCATTGATTCCTACTAGCAAACAATCATCATACAGCATAGTGTCAACAACAAGCAATCTAGCATGCATACCCTATGATCTAGAAAGCAATAAATACACTAAGTACCGTACCTTTCCCCTTTGGCTCCGGCTGACTGTACACACTGCGCCCTCGATCACCGTTCCTCAAACGGATTTTTCCTTCTTTTTATTTCCCAAAAAAACTTTAAAGAAAATTTTATAGCCGCAAACTTGAGATCAAACACGCCGAAATGCGTTTGATTCACTCAAGCCGTGCTCTGATACCAAGTTGTAACGTCCCAAAAATTACAAGGAATTTAAAATTTTTAAAGTAACATTTCATTAATAAAAACTCATTTAATAATTCAATCATCTCATTTGCAAACTCATAATTAATATTCTTACGAACAATAAACAGCGGAATAAATGTCTAAAATTAAAATCATAAAAGTAATCAACTCTTCCCACGCGCCAGTGTGTACTCGTCACGCCTTGGAGCCACTCGCACCTGAAACCACAATTTTATTGGGAAAGGGTAAGCACGAAGCTTAGTGAATTCAGACACCATAAATAACACAGTTACTTCCACACCACCTCTAAACAGCTAATTGCACATAAACAACATACAAGTCTACGAACAAATCATAAACATGCATACCTACACCATCCCACCCAAAGGCATAAGCTGGTCCACCCGACCACACAATAACCGTGCAAGCATTACCCGGCTCCCCCGGGTTCCTACGCCACCCGCGTATATAAACCTCGGCCCCGCCGAGTCACTACGCCACCCGCGTATATAAATCTCGGCCCCGCCGAGTCACTACGCCACCCGCGTATATAAACCTCGGCCCCACCGAACTCCTACGCCACCCGCGTAGTCATAACAATAAAGGTCCGACTAGATGCCACACTATTTAGTCCCGCATCACAAACAATTAAAACTACCACACACGTACAAATCGTAATGTAAAAAGTAACCGACATTAGTTATAGTGAGAGAACTCACCTCGTAAGCGCGCCTAGCTCACAAACAATAATTCAAGCTTCACAAATCCAAGATCACTTCCCAACACCTAAACAATCGTTAAAACGTATCAATACGAGGCCCGGATCCTAAAACATGACACACGATTAAACTGTCGCTAAAACGACTTTTTGGCTTAGAAAACCAGGTCTGTTCGGGACCTGTTTCGACCTCCTTAAACCCAGAAAATCCTCAATTAAAATTAACTACCCGCTAGGTCCGGGTCTTAGCTTTCCAGGGACGTATCGCACGCGCTCTAACGATTTTTCTACAATTTGTTATGGATTTTACAAAACTGGTTAACTGCACAGCGAAAAACAGCACCTTTCGTTATAAAACAGCAGTTTGACACTAGCTACGGTCCGAACTGGTTTTTCCGCAAAACATAAGAAACTTACTAGACTCAGAATGGGAACTTTTGGCACTGGTTTCATCCCAATCCGACATTCCTAGCAGAAGTTATGGCTTTCCCAAAACAGTGGCAGAAACTGTGACTTTTAAAACAGAACGCGATCTGCCACATCCGGACCTGCTGTATAAACAGCCAAATTACGCCTAGCTAGAGGCCGAACCGGACTTCCGCTAAAACACGAAAAGTGTGCCCGGCACAGAATATGAACCGTGGGCACCGGATTCGTCTCAATCCGAGCTACGACGGAAACGTTATGGCCGTCGCAAAACAGTGACAGAAAAACGTTTTCACATAAAATGACGATTTTCGGTTTATTTCTTCATGCTTTCGGTTTAGGTTTGAACTACTGGCTGTAAAAACCAGGCACCACCCACTGCCATCTCCGGCAGTGGTGGTCGGCGGCGGCGGCGGCAGCCACCACCGGCGGTGGTGGTGGTTCGGCACTAAGACCCGCGAGGCCGCACATACTCCACAAAACGACTCGGTCGCACACACCCATCCGACCTAGCAATCCCCACCCACGCACGATGCAGCCACCTGGTGGTGCACGGCGGCGATCCACCGGCGGCAGCCATGGCTGCGGCGGCAGCCATGGTGGTGGTTTCGTGATGGTTTTACGCGATGCGAAAGAAAGAAAACGAAAGAGAGAACCTTACCCCTAGAGAAGAACGCAGCAGCAAAACGACGATAACCCGACTCCGTCCTCTTCCCGGTCGTGTCTCTCCTTCTCTCGTTGCTTCTCTTCTCGTCGGCAGCCGCTAGCGGCGGCTGTGCTGGTGGTTTATGGTGGTTCGGTGGCAGCAGGGGGGGGGGGTTTAACGGCTGAGAGAAACGAGAGAGAGGGGGTGAGGTCTTAGGGTTTTGTTTTTATTTTTTTCATCACACTTCTTCCTTGCTTGCTTCTCACGAACACACCACACCCCCAAAAAGAAAACATGGATTCACAACACACCCCAAAAAGAAAACATGGATTTCGGTTGTGGACTCTGCATGGGCCGAACACCATATTTTTGGCCCTTTTACAGTTTTGGTCCCCCAACTATCTTTTTCTCGCAAGCTAATTAAAGTTCCGACATATTTAACGATTAGGCCCAACTCGACTAACCCCGTTAACGGAAACCACAAAAAAAAAATCAAACTTGAAAGAAAATAATTAAGACTAATAAATTACATACCGGGATACGGGCTTTACAATTTGTTACTACTTATGTTTTCGGTGACGTGTTCTATTTATATGGATTGTTTTCCATAGTACGTAAGTTGTGGTTTATATCTCATCCGTGTATGATGTTTTGGGTATTTGTGTTACTTCCACCTTCGACGGATACGGGTCTTCCCCGTTTATGGTATTTGATCTTTATAACCTTTTACTGTCGCATTAGTAACGCTTCGTGTTGTGTCTTTAATAAAGAGTTATATTTAATGGATGGTTCCATGTTTTACGGGTTGAGTATGTATTGTCAACCGTATTTAAAGGTTTTGCCTAATCTAAACTTATTCACGTATTTGAGTGAGTTGGAAATGTAATTTATTTTGGAAAACGCATCACACATTTCGGGTATGGTTTCCATGGATTTGAGTGTGTTGGAAAACGAGTCGTTTATGTCGTTTGGGAAATCTTTCTTTGGAAATGATAGTCTTTGTCGCAAGCTTTCATTTAAAGATTTATTTAAATCATGACTATAACTACTAACCTTCGATTTATGATTTTATATAGTCATGATAAAATGCTTGAACTCACTAGGCGTAAGCCTAACCCTTTTTATTTGTCGGCATGTGCAACAGGCTCAGGTTGGGGTGACTCTAGCTACATTGTGAAGTGGCGAGTGCTAGTAGAGTGCACGAGAGGTGACTTGTTTAGTGAAGTATTCCGCATTTGATTGGACTAGCAACTTGTGTTGTGTTAAGTGATGCCCGTTTTAAGTTATTAACTGTAGAAATTATGATGTTTTAATTCCGAGGTATTTTGATGAAGGAATTGTAGAAAAGATTTATCTACTTTGGTTATTTTATCGAATTTTAAAGTTAGTTGTTCGTTCCAAATTTGAGGGTGTTACAGATCACATCAAAAACAAATGCAAAACTCTCAACGTTCTTCGTTCCATGTAGGAATGTATCGAGGAGAACTTGATTGTTTTTGTGGCATCTCATACAATCCTAAAAAATAGATTATTTTCATTTAAATAATTATTTTTATTCCTCTAAATACTTAGACGATGGACTATCACTTGTTGCTAGAGCACTATATCAATATGAACCTTGTTAAAATATTCGTACCAATCATATTATAAGAATGGAAATGGTATATGTTGGGTTTTTATTCAAAACAAGATTTCAAGAATCATAAAATGTACAACGGAAGCTTTAAAATTTTGAACAACATTAAAACATTTTAACACCCACCAAGGATCCATTTGCATGAACATGAAAGATTAAATAAAACATAGAGAGTTTTAGAAAGTACAACCTTTGTAGTCCTTTGCAAAATCTTCTAGTTTGATGAAGATGGAGATGGCAAAAACTCAAGGAAGAGTTCCTCTAGAGAAGTCCACCAACAAGCTCCAACACCTTGATGTATGCTAGTACCTTCTTGAACTTTGATGCAAAGAGAAATTTCTAATCTCAAGTATATAATAGACTTGAGAACAAAAGGAAGCAAAAACAAAACACACACTTTGTGTGTTCTTTGTTTTCGGCCGAAACCAAGAGGAGAGGGAGAGAAAGAGTAAAAGCTAGTTGTTTTTCTTTGATGGTTTGCATGTATGACCAAGTTCAAAATATATGCACATGCTTCCATCACTTTGCCACCCAAAATAGCCAATTAGATAACATGCAATCTTTAAATTTAACCCTTCTAGTTTAAAATGGTTAAAATCTCATTTTAACTATTTTAAACTTTTCCTCAAAGTCCCTCCTTCTAATTTTAGTTACTTAATTAATCCATCATATGTATTAACAAACTAAAATTTATTGTTTGCATCTAATATTATAAATTATATTCAATAATATAATTAATAATATTTATCAAGAATCAAATCCTTATAAATATTTATCCGGTGTCTACTTGTTATTCGGTGTGACCCTATAGGATCATATATTACCGGTAATATTATTTTATAATCATTCTTGAGCATATAGAACCAACAATCTCCCACTTGCTCAAGATTGCATTATAGAATGATATAGACAGTGGTGGACGTCTAGCAACATCTCACTGCCCCCAGCAATGTATGACTGTAAGTGCCATTCAACAACATCCAATTCCCATAAGCTCATAGCTTCAATTGATATATAAGGTATGGTATCAGTTATCCCTTTGTTCGGACATCATGTTGAACGTGAGACATGGATCGCTATCATTCTCATCTGTTGTTCAACTTTTGGTACGGCGCCTTAGATGTCTCACTCTTAAAACATTAAGAGGAACAAATCCCCTCTTGAATACATACGCCTCTCATGCAGCTCATGCCATGCCTAATGATGGTCTTTATAACTGCCTTGTTAAAGATCAGTGTTTACCCATATCAAGGCATAGTACTCCCTACACTCAAGTCCCTAATATGCATCTTAGGTCGAAGGATATAAAGATCCTACCTTTATTCAAGAATCACTTATGACGACGATCCATGAGGTGATCTTGAAGCGGGTCAGGTCCAGTACTCGTTCCCTAACAAGTACCTATGAACTTGGTTGCAACACTTTGCCACTTTTACTCTTAAAAGTCAACCAATCCAATTCATATTAGTCTTACTTCATAGTTGCTCCCACAACTATGATCGACTATGGACATTTAGAATAATTAATTTATTCAAGGATTTAAACATGCTAATATAGAACACAACGAGTATGAATAAGATCAAATCCTATATATCTAACTAAATACTATACTTGTTGCTTAACCTGTTCCATATCCAAATACTAAATTCAAATCAAATCCCATCACTAGAATAACGAAGTCCTAAAGCTCAAACATGACCCTTCAAGTTTAGCTTATATAAGGAGCTTCGTGAATAGGTTCATCCAGAAACTTGATTTGGGTAAACTTTGTGAACACTAACATCTCCCTTTTAACTTTATTCCAAATATAGTTAAATGTTTGGAGTAGATGCTTGGTACTCTGATGTGAGATAGGGTCCTTTAGCTTGCGTAATGGCACCCATATTCTCACAAAGAATTTCTATATGATCCTGAATGGGAGGCATCTATCTAGCTTTTCAATGAACTCTTTCATCCAAGCATCTTTCTTTTGCGGCTTCTAAAGCGGCAGTGTGTTCTTATTTGTAGTGTATTATGCAATTTGACCTTCGCCTTGAACCTTTTCAAACGAACTAGTTTTTCATTCACAATGAAGACATTTCCCCTTTTGTGATTGAGAACCTTCTCAATCTTTATGGAAGTTATCATTAGTGCAACATTTTGCTATGATCTTCTTCCATTCCTCAGTTAAAGAACACTTCCTTGGTTCTTTCTAAGTACCTTAAATCGTTCTTTATAGTCATTTAATGACCTTCCCTCGTTTTTCGTAGGTATCGTTTTCTAATGCTCTAAAGCATTTTGACACGCTCGATCTAGTGCATGTCATGGCATATATGATAGATCCAATTGCCGAAGCATATGGAATACTAATCATTTTATCTAGCTCATCTTTTGTGCTAGAAAATTGAGACATGCTCAAAATGATGTCATATCATATTTGCAAGAAACTACCTTTAGAGCCTTGCATCTTGAATCTTTCAAAATCATGTCAACATATGCACTTTGACTTAAACCTATAAGTCGTCTTGATCTAATCTCTAAAGATTTTTATTCCAAGAATAAAATTAGCCCTTTCTAAGTCTTTTATTGAGGAAATATTGTCCGAGCCGAAACATGATGTTTTGCTATGTCGGAAAGTTAATTTCCAAAAACTAGTATGTCTTGCTCATATAGGTTTAGGAATTTTACAGCGCTCCCACTAGTTTTAGTAAATACATGAGTCATCTTTTATTTTGATGAAAATTAAACTTTTAATTTTCCTGTTAAAATAAAGATTCCAGTTTTGAGATACTTTGTATTGATCCATGAATGGATTGTATCTTAGTGTTCATGACTCTAAGCCACTCACCAGATTCAGAATCTGACATAGCACTTTAGCAGTTGATGGGTTTACTAGAACCCAGTCATACATCATTCTTTATAAGAGATTGATATCTCTCGAATTTTCTGAATGATTCTACTAGATTTTCGAACACTTGGTTTTTTACTAAGTTTCTGATCAATCAAATCGCTCAGTTTTCAACGACCTTTGTTTGATAACTAGTGCCAACCAATAAGTGCATTAGGTTATGAAGTTCTTGATTCCCTTCAAGTTCCTTAACACTCCCACTTGCCTTGTCCATAAAAAAACTTGCTTTCTATGAACTTGGCTTTGGAACAATAAACAATTTTATTGTTTGTGGGTTTGTAGAATCGGTATATAAAACAATTTATAGTATATTCTACAACATATGCATTTGGTAGATATTGGGTCGAGTTTACTTTAAGCTTATTGTCTCACATGAGCTTCATAAACCCACGCTTTCAACTAAGATTAAGGATGAAAAAACTTTTCATACGAAATCTTATAAGGTGTTTTGTCTACCTTTTTGGTTGGTGTCAAAAAGTACGGATTACTTTAACTAAGGCATAATTCCGAATTTGATATAGGAATAGTACTTCTACTCATCATAGAGCGAACCATATTTAATAAGGTTCGGTTCATCCTTTCGGATGTATACAATTTCAATGATGATCCAAGAGTTCTTGGTTTAGTTACTATCCTCATATATCAGAATAGACTTTAATGGTCCTGCTGAGTTGTTTTCTTAATCTTCACTTTGAAACAACTTGAATTACATCAAATGCTTCATCTTTATGTTCCATAAATTTCAACAATTGAAATCGTCAGTGAAGGTATTATCTATCACCATATCTAGACTTGGTTTTGAGAGACCATATACATCAACATGCATCAATTCAAAAAAAAATATTCTCTATGAATTAGAGAAAAGAGATATATTCAACTTTATCAAGATCGCATATATCAAATGAAAATATTTATATTTAGTTTCAAAATACCACAGTTTTGAAAAAATAAGATATGCGTTTAATTTTCTTGATTAAGTTGACTATTTCATGTGTAGACTTGATTCAAAACACATTTGAGTCTTATGGTGTTTATATAGAATTATGTTTTAGAAGGCTTTTCAGATTCACTTTATTATTCAATTAAGAGGACTATTTCTCGAAATAGAATAATTCATTTTGAATATGAATATAATCGTTTCCAAAACGGTTAAGTGAATTTCATTCAATCAATAAACATGTGATTGAAAAACAATAATTTAGTCAAACTAAATTTAAACATTGTTCGAGACAAACTTGTTCAACAATACAAGCCATATGGTTTCATAATAAAATCTCCTATAAGCTTGGTACGCAATCTTGCTTCCTTGCTTATATGGATCACCATTTTGCTTGTCTTTCAGTCATTTACCTTTCTTGATTATTTGTAACATATTACAAAAGTGAGTTCTACACTTAGTATCAAATACACAAGTGTAAGATAGAAAAGTAAAAGTTGTATCTTAAATATTGATACCTGAAGGACTTTCCTTCGTTAGAAAACATTTATTTCTCAGAAGGACAATCTCCTCTTCTATGACCAATGTTGCCTCATCTATCACTACATTCATATTCTCGACAAAAACATCAAATGCGTTGGTCAGAGATTTAAGGATCACATCTACGGCTCTCCCATTGGAATAAGGATAGCCAAGTCTATCCAAATAGTCAAGGTGCGTCCTCATTTTGTGAATATGAGAGCTTACATATTGGTCTTTGTCCAGTTGTATAGAAGCGTTCACGGACCATATACATTTGGTAATATTTTGGTAATCGGTTTACCATGTCAAATGCCCTAAGTGGAAACGTTTTCATTCTTTCTAGTAAGGATGGAACCATGGTTTCAAGCATAAGACTTGATACCTTGATTGAATTATGTTTCAATCAAGTATCGTTAGCTTCTATGGAGGTAAGAGGAGGTTCTTCAGGACGAGGTACGATAAGTGCGTATGATTTGTTTTCACGTCTGAGAACGTGTCTCAATTTGTGAAACCAAATCGGGAAGTTCTGAGTGGTTAACTTTTCTTCCAAAAGAAAAGGTCTTAGGGATGTGTTAATTGTAGTGTTTGCATTTTAGGCCATCTACAAAATTTAACAAAGTTAATATAGTATTTTCAATATTAATTTTTATCAAATTAATTACCCTTTAGTTTTCTAAAAACATTAATTTGCATAAAATCTAGGATCCAACGTTGCAAAACAAATGAAACGGTTAGGTGACCTTTATCCCGTCCATTTAATCCAACAAGGTAGATAACGTTTATCGATTACATCGAATGTAATTCCTAGCGTTATGGGATCCTTAACAACTTGATTGTTAATTTGCATGTTTGATCCCATCTATGCCTTGGGTTTCTAATGCTTAGGTGACATTTATCACAAAAGATTCCCAATCAAGTCATCCTACTTGAAACAACGTGTGAAACTTACATCCATGCGGTTAGGTGGCCTTTATCCCACAAAGACATAAGAATCACCTCATCCATCACAAGACAATCCAAGTGGTTAGGTGACCTTTATCCCACAAGGGTGTCATAGTGACGTATTGAGTGTTTTTCAAAAGGACGGCATATGACTTGCGTTTTGAAAAAGGGATTTATAATGTTTTATAATTCTAGTTTTAAAAACATTTTAGTATTGCATGCATTTAACAATATATGGTACAAACTTATTTCTCATTAAATGGTTCCTATTAGTTTAAATAAAATCTTAATTTTATCAACTAAGTATGTGTCATCAATTTTTAATATCAAATATTAATTTTTTAGTTTGAGCACTATAAGAACCATTTATAGTCTCTTAATAAACATTTTTATTAATACTAGACTATGAGTTTGTATGAGTTTTGAAATTTCCATTTAAAATCTCAATTTTAATTTTTAAAACTCATGGTACCATATTATTGCATGCATCCAATAATCAATGTGTTCTTTTAAGAAAATATTTCTCATAATAAATTTAAAATCTCTATTTTAAATAATTTGGTTAATTTTAA
Organism: Saussurea involucrata; assembly: GCA_033807775.1. Classification (NCBI taxonomy): domain Eukaryota; kingdom Viridiplantae; phylum Streptophyta; class Magnoliopsida; order Asterales; family Asteraceae; genus Saussurea; species Saussurea involucrata. The sequence goes on from CM066325.1 coordinate 62,797,601, forward strand.
AATCTCTATTTTAAAACTAGGTTCATTATAAAATCTAATTTTAAAACTTGTCGCTTCAATTTTAAACGATCTTTAAATAAGTGCTTTTGAACCAATTTTATGTTCCTCTAAAATATCCTATATTTTAAAGCAAATAAAATTTAGAGTTTTATAATCATATAATGTCATGTATATTGCATGCATCCAATATCACATGACACTTGGAGTTTGTAAGAGTTTTTAAAATCGTCATTTTAATTTACTTTGACATTTCAAAATTTTATGGGTTTTTAGAATAAAACTCATTTTATTTATAAAACCCATTTTAACCATTTTACTTTTAAAATGTTACCTTTTAAAATAAACTCATTTTATTTAAAACTCATTTTTATCACTTTACTTTAAAATGTTATTTTGAAACCCAAACTCCAAAAGATGATTTATTTTATGTTCAAAATATTATCTAGCATGCAAGAACCTATTTCAATCATACATGATAATATCAACATAAAATATAAACATATAAAATATGTAGAAAATGTATAAACCAAGCCAAAAAACTAATGACAATTCTTGTGAACCAAACAAGAATATCAAGTCCATTCCTAAGGGACCAAAAAAGAAAAAAACTTCATGCTCCCACTTGATTTGTCATCTCTATGCAAAGAAGTCACCAAGCTCCATCTTCATGCTCCATGTTGATCTTCATTTCTTTGTTGTTTATAAAATAAAAAAACTATTTCTAAACTAATCTAAAAAAAATGGAGAATAATAAATCCTATTTACTATTACAAACCAACATGAATAATAAAATTACAACCATAAAACAAGGGGTCTTGGCTTGTTTATACATATCATTCATATGCAATAAAAATAAATAAAACAAAGAAACACTTTGTTTTTCTAAGGCAACTTTTATGACCAAAAATGCATGTAAAATTTTGGTCACATAAAATAACAATTATAGACTAAAAATTTTTGCCAAAGATGCCATGTATGAACTTCTTCATACAAAATGAAAAATCATCCATGGCTTCCAAAAACCAAGCATTTTTCATATCAACAAAAAATCTAAACATGCATGCAAAAGAGGCTCTGATACCACTTGTTGGGTTTTATTCAAAACAAGATTTCAAGAATCATAAAATGTGCAACGGAAGCTTTAAAATTTTGAACAACATTAAAACATTTTAACACCCACCAAGGATCCATTTGCATGAACATGAAAGATTAAATAAAACATAGAGAGTTTTAGAAAGTACAACCTTTGTAGTCCTTTGCAAAATCTTCTAGTTTGATGAAGATGGAGATGGCAAGAACTCAAGGAAGAGTTCCTCTAGAGAAGTCCACCAACAAGCTCCAACACCTTGATGTATGCTAGTACCTTCTTGAACTTTGATGCAAAGAGAAATTTCTAATCTCAAGTATATAATAGACTTGAGAACAAAAGGAAGCAAAAACAAAACACACACTTTGTGTGTTCTTTGTTTTCGGCCGAAACCAAGAGGAGAGGGAGAGAAAGAGTAAAAGCTAGTTGTTTTTCTTTGATGGTTTGCATGTATGACCAAGTTCAAAATATATGCACATGCTTCCATCACTTTGCCACCCAAAATAGCCAATTAGATAATATGCAATCTTTCAATTTAACCCTTCTAGTTTAAAATGGTTAAAATCTCATTTTAACTATTTTAAACTTTTCCTCAAAGTCCCTCCTTCTAATTTTAGTTACTTAATTAATCCATCATATGTATTAACAAACTAAAATTTATTATTTGCATCTAATATTATAAATTATATTCAATAATATAATTAATAATATTTATTAAGAAATAATAATATTTATCAAGAATCAAATCCTTATAAATATTTATCCGGTGTCTACTTGTTATTCGGTGTGACCCTATAGGATCATATATTACCGGTAATATTATTTTATAATCATTCTTGAGCATATAGAACCAACAGTATATGTACATCAACTCTAATGATATGAAAGCAAAATATATTAGAGAAATTAATGTATCAGATTAATGGATTATCTATGTTAGTAAATCATATTTTGTCACCAATAAAGAACTTTGGAACAATGACACATATATGTTTCGGCATGACCACGTGGGACACCATGGTCATGACATAGTGATCTATGTATTTCAAAATACACTTAGATACATTCTCTTTCGAGTGAAAGATAAAACGAGGGAATTAACCAAATTGTAATTGTTGACTTCTACTGCACAAGAAGCAACACACCATCATAATATGCCCTCTCCAATACCTCGAACTTTTGTATACCCTGATTCTTAGCCAAGACAGGAATGAGACCATCCTAAAGCTAAGGGCATAATATAAAAATATTTCATTCTTACAACGAATACAAGGTGATATTTATGGACATAAACATCCAGAATGCGGACCATTAAAGTACTTTATGGTTCTGGTTTTGACACGATGAACATGTGTAATATTATTGTCCACATGAAATGTTGCACTCCTAGCACTAGTTATACGTTTAAGGACTAACCAACCTGATTTTCTCATCAAGTCTGCATGACTTAGAATGCTGGAGAATTTACATCATACGGATTTGATGATTATTGCATATGTATAGAGATTAATGTAGAGTTTCCTATACCCCTTGTGTATATATAAAATGGTCTCATAGAATGATAAAAGTTGTCATCAGAAGAATATAGATGGTAGCTAGGGCATTGGTTATGCGCACCAATTTATCCAGATCTACATGGGGTTATGCAATATTACATGCAACTTTACTTATTCGTGTTTAGACCCACAACCAGCCAACCAATCTTATGCGTACCAGTTGGTAACTGGATATAAGCCTGATGTTTTACATTTACGTATGTTTGGTTGTGTTGTATATGTGCCAATTACGCCCCCACATCGTACCAAAATGGGTCTTAAAGACAAGTCATCAAATGTTGGATATGAACCCCCAACAATTATCCGCTAATTAGAACCCTTGACGAGTGATCCCTTTACCGCTAGATTTGCGGGTTGTCACTTTGATGAGACAACCTTCCTGTCGTTAGGGGGAGATAGGAAAAAGGATTTTCCATGGGAACGACAGGAAGTGCCATTGAATATTTCAATTGTGTCTCATTTTGATCCCCAAAAACTTCACAACGTAAAGTTGAAGTCAGACGAATCAGACTCGATACCTGATACGTTTAATATTATCTAGAGTGACAATATCACATATACGAGCTGCAAACATACTCGCAAGGTTAAAAGTCCCCAAACAAGGGCACAACGTCGCTGGAAGTACGTTGCAATCACACATGGTGGAGGTGTGGTTGAGGTCGTAGCTCCCAAAAGGAAATGGGGGAAGCTACTTGGTTCGATAGATACTCATCTAAAGGAAGAGAAGAGTAAGGCACAACCATATATCATCAATACATGAGATTATCTCTGATTAAATCTATGTCTATGAATCATTACTGGAGGACGCTCCGAAGTTATACTGATTCCAGAGATCAAAGAAATCTCAAATGAATATGAGTCGATAGACAGATCATAAATACTAAATGATGATATATTTGCATATATCGTTGCTTATGAGATAATAGAGCACGATGTCATCGAACCATGCTCAGTTGAAGAATGTCAACAAAGAGCAAATTGGCCTAAATGAAAAGAAGCAATCCAGGATAATTATTTGACGAATGAACAGGTATTTGGTTCGGTAGTGCTAACCGACCAAGTGTAAAGCATGTAGGACATAGATAAATCATTTGTCAGGGAAGCGTAATGAGAATAATTAAATCATAATATATAAGGCTCTCCTTTGGCGCAAGGTTTCTCACAACGCACTGGATTGACCACAATAAGACTTACTCTCTTGTGATGGACAACGTTCTGCTAATTAAATTAGCCAAGTAGTTTCCGAAGGACTAGAAATTGCAGCTCAACGATGTAGTTACTACATATCTCCATGGGGGTCTAAATTCAGAGATATAAAAGTACTTGATGGCATTATACCAATATCAAGTAACTTTAAACTATGAAATGTGATTACAATAAATATGAAACACTCACTTTATAGATTAAAGCAATCTATGCGGATGTGGTATACCCGCCTGAGTGAATACTTGATTGGGAAACGATAAATAAGAACGATGAACGGTGGCCTTGCGTATTTATATAAGAAAACAAGTCCCAGATTTTCATAGTAGCTCTATATGTCGATGTTATGAACATAATAGGCACTCTTGATGAAATAAGAGAAAACACAAGCTACTTGAAATCTGAATTTGAGATGAAAGATCGTGGGAAAACTTGGTTTTGTCTAGATACTTGAGCTACGACACCGAGTTTGTGGAATATTAATCCACCAATCCACATATGTCTAGAAAATGACCAGGCGACCTAATATGGACAAAGCGCATCCGATTAGCACTCCCATGATCGGTCAAAGTGTTGGATATAAGGAAAGATCCATTTCGTCTAAAGGATGAGGACGAAGAGGTGTTAGGAGCTGGAATTCCATACCTAAGTACAATAGGCGCGTTATTGTACTCAACATAATACACTTGACCGTATATTGTACTTCTCACTGAACTTGCCAGCTAGATTTAGCTCAGCGCCAACGCAACGTCATTGGAATGATTTCAAATTAATCTTTTGGCACCATTGACGTGGGCTTATAATTTCCCTACAGAGATAAATGGATTGATAATGAAATTTCAATACCTACTTAGATTGTGAGCGGAAAAAGTACTGGCTCTTATAGAAAAACACCAAACAATGCCTTGGTATATATTTACTGATATTAGGTAAATGTTTGATTCATATAAAGATTGTTCCCAAACTGGATAAGGAATTATCATATGGAACATGTCGATTGCTTGGAAGTAAACTAAGCAAACCCTTAATAGCTATCCTCTTATATTTATCAACAATCTTACTCTCCATGAGACTATTCAGGGTGTATATGGTTAAGGACTCTCATTACACATATAAGAGGAGCTAGTAATTTCAAGTTTAACCACTATACAACTTGCATGTATGGAAATAGTGCATCATGTATCGAAGAAATGAAAGTAAAATATATCAAGGGTTATAACACAAAACATGTTTTTCTTAAGTTTTTATATAAACAATTCTCCTCAAGATTCAAGTGAACTGAATAAGATGTGAGGAAAATGTGACATGTTTGTTTACCAAATCAATACGTAAAACCATATTTGGGAAACATGTAGAAAGTATTAAAACGGAAATGTTTTAAACCTCATTTGATTAATGCACGAATCAGGGGGAGTGGTAGACAAAAGGGGGAGTCTACTATATATGTAACATTTGTATGTTGTGCTCTTTCCTTCAACCAAGGTTTTATTTTTCCCATTGGGTTTTGTTCCTTGGTGTAAGGTTTTAGTGAGGCAACAGTTTATATACCATCATGTTTTCTTAACTCTCATGATTAATGTACGAATCTAAGAGAAAATTAGACTAAAGTAAAAGTCTATGTGTTGAAAAGAAATCGGTGCGTTGTACTCTTTCCTTCGTCATATTTTTATTTTTTCCCACTGAGTTTTTGATTTTGGCATAAGGTTTTAACGAGGAAACAATTGTGCACCTTCACTCCTTTAACTCGACACAAGGGGGAGTGTTGTAGGATAAATGTGTCATCGTCTAAAGGATATGACGATAGAGATAGAGATAGAGATAGATTAGAACTGAAATATCTTGTAGTTATCTACTTGTAACTCATCCCTATATAAAGGGCTTATGATTAATGAGAATTACAGATTTTCCTTTCTCTTATATTGTTGTTCTGTTTCATTTATTCTTCAACAAAAACCACATTTTTGTTTTTTAAATTTGATTTGCTTATAAAATAGTAATTAAAAGGAAATGGTTGACTATGAGTATATAAGTGTAATTAATTGCCTTGATTTTCTTTATTTAATTAACATTTCTCAACTTTGGATATCTCTCTAATTTGGTACACTTGAACCATTAATTTAAATAACACAACGTCTTAAATTTCTTTGTCTTGTTTAAATTTTAATTTATATATATATTAATTTATAAATAACAAATAAAGGAGTCTAATATTAATAAAATGAGATTGTATTTAAGAAAGTAGCAAAGGTGGGGCCACATTTGTTTTGCAGGTTGGCCAAACCCACTGCATATTTGCCGTGTAAATTTTGTGGCCTGCAAAAAATAAATAGATATGGCGTGTGATTGGAGTTACATAAACGGCAAAAAAGAGAAGATAGCTTACGGTTGGAGATGCTCTTAGTGATAGTGGGGTTGGAGAATTGGGAATTGGGGCTAGCTACTAGCGAGGGTCAAATCAAAGGTGTAAAAGGTCAAGGGTGTGTAGCTCTGCCATTGCAGTCATTGTTATTCTCTGAAATTGTTTGGGCAAACACAGAAAAGACATGCAAACATGCAGAGATGGCAAACAGTAAAACATTTACTTTCATTTAAAAAGAAGGGCGAGACGGGCATCCACTCAATTTTTTTAGCACGTTACAGTAATCCAAAAAGATTAGTCTATAAAATTTTTAATATATAATAAGAGACAAATAAAATTTACGGGTTGTTTGGTTCAGACTGGAAAATGAAAATGACAGTCAACTTCAGTTTGGAATGAAAATTTGGGCTTTTGGAGAATGAACCAATTATAATATATAAAATCAAACAGTTTATTTTATTATCATTCCTATTTATTCTTAATACCTCTAACCAAACAACCTCTCACTAGATAACAAGGACCCAATAATGTATTGACTAATTACGTTGGAGAAAAAACATTTATTATATGCTATTGTTTCTTGTCTTGTTGAGTTTCTTATGTGGTACCAAAGTTCAATTTATTGGCTAATGTTGTATCTATTTGTTCGGTAGTGTCTATGTTTCAACAATTCAATAGATAAGCTCATATACTTGTTATTGCTATCTGTTTTCATTCGTTATTTTTATCTACACAGGGTATTTACTTATGTTGTTTACGTAATTGCTTTTGTTGGTTATTGTCATCTATTTGTGCTTCTATAGTCGATAGTTTACTCTTATTTGACGATCCATCTACTATTCTTATTAGTTATGTTGTGTTTCATGGTTTTATAATTAATCAATAAATTTGCCTATTAAATGCATTCAATGATTACCTTATGTTTGTTATGTTTCAGAAACTATTAATCCAAACATCTTATTTTTTGTAAAACATGAAAAGAAGCAAAATAAAATTCAAATTTTTCCATCCATTGGTTGACTTCTTCATTTTTTTTATTGAGCTACACCACAAGATCTATTTAAGTGTTCAACCAGTAATTCCTTGAACTTACAGATAATATGTGTTTCTTATTGGATATCCATGATACCTCATTTGCATTCGTGTACAGAAAACTATGATAATCTTCTTTATTGTTCATCTTTTATTGACTCTCTGTTACTTCCTCGACGTAAGTTCTCTTTTTGTATTGGAATAACACATATAAATTGTTATAAACTAAAAAAATTGTTACCTTTTAATAAATCACCAACCATAGTGGATGGTCAAACCCACATCTATACTTTAGAACTTCTGAACTATCCTTATTTTTCATACATTATTGATCGCTAATTACCTAATAGCACGTGAATCCTAAAGTACTCCCCTATCTATGCTAAACAAAAACAAGATTTATTTCCTCCATAAATTATTAACATTTCTTGTATTCAAACATTTTCATAATAAAGAAACATTTATTAAATATTTTTCTTTTTCGTACTTATCGAGGGCCCTTATTTTACATATATCCAAAGCCTAAGCCTAAAGAACGAGCCTGAATAGAAAAGTTGCTTCTAATCTATTGTTTGGTTTTTAAAAATACATCATTTATTTCTTCTAGTAGATAAGAGGTTAGAGTTTAAAACCTCTCACCATCTTATTGTTCCTTGATCTTCATTAAACAAAATATTTGGAATCCTCAAAAACATGAGGCAGATAACAAGCTCGAGTTTACACGTGTATATGACAACGGTAACATTTGAGAATTGAGAACATTGTAAATCTTAATAGAAGAAAACTTAGGGGCCGTTTACCTGATCACTTACCCGAGTAAGTGCTTACCGCTAAAATTCAACACTATCACCTACTTCCCGGGTAAGATTTTAGGCCATCAAAATTAGACCTGGCAAACGGGTCGTGTCGTGTCGGGTTCGTGTCGGGTTCACGGATTAAACGGGTTGGGAGTGTCAAACTCGAACACGACACGTTTAATAAACGGGTCAGAATATCGCAACCTGAACACGACCCGATTTAACCCGCCTAACCCGACACGATTAACCCGTTTAACCCGCAAACCCGTTAACCCGATTAACCCGTTTCGTAAGAAGGAATTTTTGTTTAATATATATAGGGCTGTAAACGAACCAAACGAGCACGAACAAGGACTTGTTCATGTTCGTTAGAAAAAATATATGTTCAAAATAAACTTAAAGGTACACCGAATTTAAAATGGTGCTCCAATCAAATTTTTAACTCAGTTCAAGGCTTCAAGCCAACCGGCAAGCAAACCAGCTTAAGCCAATTGTTTCACTCAAACAAAGGAGGATGGCAATTCAAAATGTGGAAGGGATGAGGGGTATTTATAGTTGAGAGTAAGGGTTGTGGTTTGAAATTTGGGCGATGTGGGATGAAATCTGATGAAAAAAATGGGTTGGTTCACTTGAGGTATCCCACATCGGAAGTTTTATAGCAAAATTAATCTTGGAACCATGTATATAAGTGAAGCCAAACTAGTTCCACTGATTTGTTTTATTTTTCCATAAACCAATTACTTTTAATTATAATTATAATAATAATAATTAAATTATAATTATAATTATAATTATTTTTTCTTAAACATATATTAATTTTTAACTTATATATATAAACGGGTTACTCGGGTCATTTTCGAGTTGAAATGGTTGACCCTAACCTTACCCGTTTAATTTTCGTGTCGTGTCGTGTCAACCCGTTTACTTAAACGGGTTGAAATGTATTACCCAAACCCGTTTAATTCGTGTCGGGTTCGTGTCGAGTTAGCGTGTCGTGTCATTTTTTGCCAGGTCTAATCAAAATGGCATCGTATGCAACAATTTAGCCGGTAAGCGCTAACCGTGGTAAGAGTCGTCACACTCACTTACCGAGTAATACTCTCGGTCCTTGCTTTCGACTCTCAATCCTTGCTTTCGCTCTTACCAGGTAAGATTCTTGGTTCTTACCATATTCATCCGATAAGCTAATGTGACTTGGTAAACACTTACCTGAGTGAGTGTTTTGTAAATGGTCCCTTAGTACTCTTCAAAAGGGCCAATACTTTTTATTTTGATTTAAATAAAATTTTTGATCAGTGTTTATGTTTTTTATTCTTTCTATAATACTTTATTAATATCATTAACTTTGATTCTGCTAACACACTGAGACATTTATCGGTTTACAAAACGGTCTTATTTTATTTCTGATTGATAAGAGGTGGTAATACTTTATTAATATCATTAACTTTGATTCTGCTAACACACCGAGACATTTATCGGTTTACAAAACGGTCTTATTTTATTTCTGATTGATAAGAGGTGGTAATACTTTATTAATATCATTAACTTTGATTCTGCTAACACACTGAGACATTTATCGGTTTACAAAACGGTCTTATTGATCCCGCTTTCAAACTTAAGCACCACCTCTTATCAATCAAAAATAAAATAAGACTTCAAACTTAAGCACTTCTTAAGAAACAAACATCCAAATTACGTTAGACCAAAAGCATGAATAACTCTGAAAAAACCACATCAGAAAAATGAAACCTTTGTCGTAAGCTACAATGTCCATAAGACAGATCAATTGTTAAGACGCTTGAAAGAGATATTGTATGAAAACCGACCCCACTTGTTCGACATATGATGTGTCGTTTCCGTACATCGTTTTAGAACATTATTGTTGCTTCAATTCTAAAAAACTCACCATGAGCAACTCAATTAATTTATAAATGTATAGAAGACAAATCTAAAGTTACTATCAATATTTTTATTGCCAACAGACTCACCAGTTTCTATACACAATATAAACATATAATGCAAATATACATTCTCAAGTGGGAAAAAACGACTTACGCGGTAACATACAGATTTTGGTAACTGTAGGTGCCTGAGCCAGCTTTCGCGCACCTCGAACAAATCCCATGGGATCATGAAGTTAACGGTTAGACAAACCCTACAGTAACCCTGAGAAGAAGACTTGAACTAACGACCCTCAGTTACATGTGTTTAAATTGCATCTATTTGGCAAAGTCAACAGAGGGTGTACATAGCATTTAACACTATTGCGCTCACACCCGTTGACCAGAAATTCATTGGTATGAGACGTTTTGCTTAAACCTCAATATCATTCGAACTAAACGCATAAAATACCACATGGCTACAATAAGATTTAGTCGATTTAAGCACACCATTTTCCCATAAAAGGGAATAATGCAAACCAAAGGTAGTAGAACCATTTTTTGTTGAAGATAAGAATGGGCAGGAAGGTAACTTACTGCTTACAAGATACAGCAGATGCAGCATAACTTCACATATTTAATTTGAACGATATTTATGAACATTTGGGTAAGGTTAACCGAACCAATAGGCAATAGGAATGGGTGGGGGTATTTACAGTTGTTCGTGCTCCTGCAAAAAAAAAACATGTTGCGTTAACTACCACCAAGTCACGGATTTGCAGCTTCAAGAAGTAAGTCGTTTCGGATGTTAATATCTTTTGGGAAAACTCTTGAAGGTTTCCCCATCCATATGAATGCAATATAATATCAAGAAAAACCTAGAAGAAAAAAAATATAGAAATTTCTTGGATGAAAATATCAGACAATAATACCTTGTTTTTTGAGATTTTCGGCACAAAGCTGAGTCGAGCCAAATAACTACTTTCGGCAAAATCATGCAATGTACGTCGAGTTCGAGCACCCTCATGAACATGTTCTTCCTTCAAGAACTTTCTACACTCATCGGTATCCTGCAACCAATGCAATTGTTGAAGAATACTAGAATGAAATATTTACAGAGGATGTGCATTAAAAGGTAAACATAACACAAATAAAGCACAATAGACTAAAGGCACCAACAATTGTTCTTTTGAAGATCTTCCTTGAGTGCATAGGCATAGAACATCAAGTAATGTTCGAGACAACATAAAACTTCATACAGCACTTCTCTCTCTCTCTCTCTCTCTCTCTCTCTCTCTCTCTCTCTCTCTCTCTATATATATATATATATATATATATATATAGGGTTGGGTTCCGGTGAGAAGTGGAGGTTAACGTGAGAAATGGGTATCAACCGTTGAATGAGAAATGGACGCACATTAGAATGAGATGCACCACATTAATTCCCTTCTAAGCAATTCATGGGAGGGTATGAGATTAAAAGAGATCAAGGGTTCAGATCCACTTCTCACGCTTCTCATCATTAACTAAACTTCTCACACGATCCTTCACCATGTAAATCTTACAAACCAATCTTAACCATCCATCTAACCTATTGAATATCTAGTCCCGTAAATATGTCCATTGTTTTCTAATATAAAGCAATGATCATAATGAATGAAACCTATCATCTTCCATAATATCTCAACTGAGCATGGTTTGTATTTGAAACTCCCTATATATATGTAGGCGAAGGATCGTGTGAGAAGTTGAGGTTAACGTGAGAAGTGTGAGAAGTGGATCTAAACCGTTGATTACTTTTAATCAAATTCCCTCCTATGAATTGCGGTTTAGAAGGGAATTGATTAGGTGCATCTTATCTCAATGCATCTCATTCTAATGTGCGTCCATTTCTCATCCAACGGTTGATAACCACTTCTCACATTAACCTCAACCTCTCACTGAACCAACCCTATATATGTATATATCTTCAAGGTGAGGTTAGCGTGAGAAGTGGATCTGAACCGTTGATTACTTTTAATCAAATTCTCCCCCATGAATTGCAGCTTAGAAGGGAATTAATTCGGTGCATGTTATCTCGGTGCATCTCATTCTAATGTGCGTCCAATTCTCATCCAAATAACCACTTCTCACGCTTCCTCAACTTCTCACTGAACCCAACCTTATATATGTATATATCTTCAAGGTGAGCAAAGATGGATGTATAACTCTAAGTATGAGGCTAGATTGCTATTATAAAGATTTCAAAAGTTATGCTCAACGTGTAAACTCCATATAACGTCCAATCATCAATCGGGCATTAGAGTTTCATCAAACATCATTGAACAAAGAATGACAAAATGATAAACAACTTTGAAATAAAGAACAAATGCTAAAACTCGAAAGAGATCAAATTGCAACTTCAAGATAATTCAAAAATGTTGATCAATGAGTGCTACTTTTTCCCTTTTCCGTCCATCTCATACAAGTATCACATTACTCCAAATAAAAAAATTTGTATCCCACAAATTAAACAACTCTTCTTGTACGTATTTAGATATATAGGGCTGGTAACATTTAAGGTATCTCACATGATGAGTAGTGTTTAAATGATGAATAGGGTATTGGGAGAGGAACAAAGAGAATGTCAACCAAATAGATTGTTTTCTCATATACTAAGCAGTTAACACGACGATTACGAAAATTTCGATCAAGACCTTGATTTGAAATAGCGGAAATAGCGGTGAAATAGCGATAAAAATAAAATTAAATATGAATATATAATATATATATATATAAAACATATAACTTAAAAACTTAATAGAATAATGATCAAAAAAAATTTCAAACCACACAAATAACATAGATCGCTACTGGATGGAGACTGGATGGAAGCAGAAAGTCGATGGAAGCAAGGCGGTAAGCAGAAAGTCGATGGAAGCAAGGCAGTAAGCAGAAAGTCGATGGAAGCAAGGCAGTAAGCAGAAAGTCGCATTTGATTTGGGAAGATTAGGTCAAAGAGTGAAAGATTAATGGTCAAAAGGTTTGGATAAAAACCTAAAACAAATAAAGACTTAAAGAGGCCCAGAACTTGATTAAAAGTAGCCCAAAACTTATTAAAAACCAAAAACAAAGTCCAAAAGAATTAAAGAAGCCCCAAAAAATACCCTTAAAAAATTTTCGGAAATTTCGGTCAAATTTCGGAAATTTCGTCGCTATTTTCGACATCGCTATTTTGGGTCGAAATTTAGGACCGAAATTTCGATAAGGGTCGCAAGTGTCGCTATTTTCGCTATTTCGTCGAAATTGACTGCTTAGCTCATATATCTCAAACTCATTACATGATCCCCATTTATACTATTCATTGCCATAACTCCAAGCACCCTATGGCTTTTCTTCTTCATTGGTTACAAAACTTTTTGCCTACTTAGATTACAATCCAACAAATAAATGGCCACTAACACAAACTTAATCACACCAAAATAAAGACTCAACAATGCATATAGTAGACTAAGGGGTTGTATACCAAACGCTTACCGGGGTAAGTGCTTAGCAAGTCACATTACCTTACCGAATGAATATGGCAAGGACCAAGAATCTTACCCGATAAGAGCGAAGACAAGGACCAAGACTCTTACCTGATAAGTGAGTACAACGAATCTTACCACGATTAGCACTTACCGGGTAAACTATTGCATACAATGCCATTTAGTGGATTAAAATCCTACCCGGTAAGCAAGTGATAGTGTTGAATTTTACCGGTAAGCACTTACCGAGTAAGTGATTAGATAAGCGGCCCCTAACTAAAAAAGACCTCCACTATTTCGAATCAATCCTCAACATTCCCTCTTGAATCTTGATTCAAGGTTGCAAACTCCAACCAAAGCTCTAAAGTAACCGAGTTTCTCCTTTGTTGACAACTTTGTTAGTAGTCAGCCATACGCTCATGTGTGCTATAATACTTCAAAGTAATTTCTTCCTTTGCAACCAAATCACAAATGAAGCGAAAAAGAATATCAATATGCTTCGTCCTGTTATACTTCAAAGATTTAACATCAAGTTTTTGATGAGTTTGAGAGTGTACCAAAGCATAAAAAATACAAACAAAAGCTCTTAAATGACTTACAAAGGGTTTCTTACCATACGAGTCGTCAAATGGAGTTCTATTCATGAGAGCCTCATTGTTGGAGAGAGATTCAACGAATAGACGAATGTCGCTACTGCCACCGCCCAAAATTTGGAAGCCCTTTTGCTTGTAGCATACTTATTGGCTTATTGCCATCTCTTCAACGGTCCAATTCTTCATCTCTACAACACCATTTTGCTATGGAGTGCAAGGAGTGGTCGACTTCGCTTTAGTAATAAGATAGGGCTTTTTCAGGAATCGATTCTATGATTGAATAGCAGAAGTGCTACTTAGTAGTATAAACTCGGAGAATGAATGTCATTTTCTTCACAAAAAACTTTGAACTCCTTTGATGAGAATTTTACACCTTTATCACTACAAAGAACTTTGATTAAACTTCGACTATGCTTTTCAACCATATCCTTGAAGTACTAGAACTTCTCAAAAGTCCCACTTGTTTTGAAGAAATAAAACTAACTCATTGACTATAATCCTCGGTAAAAAACTAAAAATGCAACAAATAACAACCCTTACCAAGACTAGGGGTCTTTTACTAGATGCTTATCTAGTAATTGTTTATCGGGTCACTTTACCTTATCGAATGAACATGACAATGATTGAGAATCTTACCTTAGTCTTACTCAGTAAGTGAGAGTGACAACTCTTACCCGGTAAGTGCTTACCGGATAAAGTGTTGCATACGATGTCGTTTTAATGGAATAAAATCTTCCGCTCGTAAGTTAAGTGAAATTGTTGACTCTTAAGTCTTACCGGGTACGTTGGGTGAACGGCTCCTTAGTTTACCGACTCAAGACACTAAGAGGCTTGGACCAACCGAAGAGAGACTTGTAGGTTAGTTTTTCATACACACCCTTCACATAAATCAATAAAAATTATCTTTTGTAGCCCAAGAACCATATTTTGTTTATTTAGCAATGACAAACCCTCCATGTTGAGAAGCTCGTATCTCAAGTGCCATAGCTTTGATTCATCTTTCCTCCAACGGCAAGAGCAAACCTTACCACATTAGAGACCTCAAACAGGAACATTTTGTTGTGGGCCATCTTGACTTAGACTATCGCTTAGACCTTTTGAACATTACGAAGAAGTTTCACTTTACCATGGCTAGTTTTAATACAGCTTCGACTTCGACTTGTAGTTCTTTCCCCCTCGTCATGTTCTTTTAATATGGATTGTGTGCGTCATGTGATTTGAGCAACCACTATCCACAAACCACACATCACCCACCTTATGTTTAGCTCGTACATGAGCCATACCTTCATTATTCAAAGCTTCACTTTCTGACACAAGATTGACTCTATGATATATCAGTACCGACAATTCACCATAATATGCCCATATAACATTGAACTCTATTTAAGTTACTTGTTTTGTTAATCAAAATTTCCTCTTCCAAAACCATGACCACATCCACGAGCTCAAACCGTTGAACGCCTTCTTTCTCATAAATTGGGGATTGAATCATTCACCTTAAATGCCTCTTCTTTGTTCTTGAGGGTTCTATTAAGGCTCGACTCATGAGCTTTAATAGACCCCATTAATTCATCAAATGAAAAAACTTGACAAATCCTATGATTCTTCTACACGAGCTACAACATGATCAAATTTCGAACTTAGGCTTCTAAGTGCCCTTTCAACAATGGGTTGATGGTAATCTTCTCGTCGCAAAACCACATTTTACTAACTATTGCCATTGCTCTTGACAAAAATTCAACGACCGATTCTCCTTTCTTCATTATCAAGGTCTCAAAGTGGCACCGGAGTGATTGCAATCTCACCATGGGGGATTTAAGATAACCTTGAAAGTCCTTTTGCAAAATAGACCATGCATATTCTTGTGTCGTTGTGCTCGTAAGAAGTTGTCGTGGACAGCTTGTTGAATGATTACCAAGGCCTCGGCATCCTTGTTCTTGTCCTCCCGCGACTTGCCTTCGTCATCTGATTTGTATAGTTGTGTCTCACCATGACCTATAAGTCTTGAGATTTGAGTAGAGTTGCTATACAAATGCTCCAAATTTTGTAGCCTTCTCCTTTGAAGAAGAATATAGGTGACTGCGCACCCATTGCATTTCCGTTGTTGCTTGTTATTTTTCTATTTGTTTACACTCAACTCACTCGCTCAAAGTATGCTATGATACCAATTTGTTAGAGGAAACAAATAGAATGTTGCAAATTGGTGTCGTATTGATTGGATTGGACTGAAATTACAGAGAAATAGGTGTCCTATGATTGAATTGGAACTGAAATTACAGAGAATATACTAACCCAGTGGCTTTCGAGAGGCCACGGTCTCTCCCAGAGACCAAGCTCAAATTCAATTACTCAAAAACTGGATCCCTAACAGAATATGCTCCCTCCAACAAATAGTGGATCCCACTCCTTATTCAAAAAGGAAAACCCAAAAATACCCTTGAGCACTTATTCTCACCAACTACTAAACGACATAAAACATCTCCCTAATTAACCCTTCTCTTATACGTGAATCGAATTGGAGGTTTACCAATACTCTCCCCAAAAATTTCACCTTGTCCTCAAGGTGATCATTAGGAAATTGTTGTATCAGATATTATAACTGTTCCATGAGGACTCGAAATCGGACAGCCCTTTCCATTTGACCAACACCTCCAACCGGCCAGGATCACCGTGAGCCAATTGGAGAACATTCAACAGGTCTTCTGGCACTGCTTGCAACACCATATCCTCCGAAAGCTGAGTAGAAACATCTTGAGCCGAAAGGTAACTGCCCAAAGCTTGTCTCAAGATGAAACACGGGCTGTATTTTGACCCCTTCTCCAGCTTATAAGCAACCTAGCCAATTTTTTCCAAAATCTTGTAGGACCATAAAGTCGAGCTAACAACTTGGGACTATTTCCTTTGACCAAAATTTTTTGCCGATAAGGACGTAACTTCAGAAAATGCATTTGAACCTCATCTGCCTCCGTTTCCGTTTCAAATCAGCTTGTTGTTTCATCCGGCATTGGGCCTTCAATAAATGCATCCGAACCTCATCCCAAATTTCATCTCTATTAAGTAGCTCTTGCTCCACCGATTGTAAATTGGAAGAGGCTGGTATGTATCACAATAATGGGGGTGGGTCTCGACCGTACAACACCCGAAAGGGAGCACATTTGATCGAAGTGTGATATGAAGTGTTGTAAGCCAATTCTGCCCAAGATAGCCATTTAGTCCACTACTTCGGTTTGCCCGACACCCAACACCTCAAAAACTGCTCTAAGCACTTGTTGACCACCTCAGTCTGACCATCTGTTTGAGGATGGTACGATGTACTATACTTCAATTTTGAGCCCTGCAACTTGAAAAGTTCCTTCCAAAACACGCTGAGGAAAATCTTATCTCGGTCAGAAACTATCGATTGAGGTACCCCATGTAACCGAATAATCTCTCTTACAAACACTTCAGCGACGGATTGAGCATCGAAAGGATGTTTTAGTCCCACAAAGTGCGCTTATTTACTAAAACGATCCACTACAACCAAAATAGAACTCATTCCCGCCAGAGACCCACTTAAACTCTTATTTTGTTGGCACACTTCACATTTTTTCACCAAATCACTTATGTCCTTCCTCATTCCCAACCAAAAACCCTCGGAAGCTATACGTTGGAATATACGATCCTCCCCGGCGTGACCTTCAATCGGAGAACTATGAAACTCTTCGAACAATAAGGGAATAAATTGTGATCTTCTAGGCAAAACCAAACTGCTTTTGTATATGAGGAGATCTTGCTGGACTTCGAATCCCTTATGAATATTGGGATCTAACAACAAATCATTCTTGATTTTCTTCAAAAGATCATCCTTTCACACTGCCCATTGTCTCCATTGAGGTCCACCAATGCTAGAGCATTCAATCGGGTCTTTCTTTCGAGATAAAGTGTCGACAGCCCGATTGGCACTTCCGGGTTTGTAGACAATCGAAAAGTCATAACCTAATAGCTTGCTCATCCATCTCTGATATTCAGGCTCCACCACCCTTTGCTCCAATAGAAATTGAAGGCTACATTGGTCGCTGCGTACGATAAAATGCCTTCCCAACAGATACGGTCTCCATTTTCGAACTGCGAAAACGATAGCCATTAGTTCCTTTTCGTACACAGACTTCTGTTTGGCTTTTAACCCTAATGCTTGGCTAAAATAGGCTATCGGTTGTTCGTTTTGCATAAGAACAGCCCCTAACCCATACCCTGAGGCGTCCGTCTCAATAACAAAGTTGATCGAGAAATCGGGCAGCTGCAAGACTGGGGCGGTAGATAGTAATTTCTTCAGTTCGTCAAAGGCTGAGTGAGCCTCATTAGTCCATTGAAACTGATTCTTTTTGAGTAATTATGTGAGGGGAGCAGCCACCATACCATACCCTTTAATGAACTTCCGGTAATATCTGGACAGTCCCAAAAATCTTCGTAATTCTGTAATGGTAGTAGGAACCTTCCAATCTACAACGGCTTTAATCTTTGACTCATCGACTCCAACCCCATCACCCGAGATTATATGTCCCAAGTAGCCTAATTTATTCCGACCGAACTCACATTTTTATTAGCATAAAGCTGATTTTGAAACAGTATCTCCAACACCACTCTCAAATGCCCCAAGTGATCTTCCATGGATTTACTGTATACGAGTATATCGTCAAAAAAAAACAATACAAACTTCCTTAATACACCACTAAATACCTTATTCATCAATCCTTAAAAGGTTGCCGGAGAGTTAACCAGGCCAAAGGGCATTACGAGAAACTCGTAATGTCCTTGATAGGTGTGAAAGGCAGTCTTTTGAACGTCCTTTTCTTTCATTCTAATCTGGTGGTAAACAAACTTCAAATCCAGCTTAGAAAACACTTGAGCTCCATGGAGTTCATCCAAAAGCTCGTCAATGACAGGAATAGGGAATTTATCTAACACCGTTGCCTTATTAAGGGCTCTATAATCGATGCGGAATCTCCAACTACCATCTTTTTTTTACCAACAATACCGGGCTCGAAAACAGACTTGCACTTGGTTGAATCACACCTCCCTCCATCATTTCCTTTACTAACTTTTCGATCTTCTGATAATTTGGATATCTATAGGGTCTTACGTTCACTGGTTCAACCCTTCTTTCATAACAATCCCATGCTCCTTACCCCTGATCGGAGGCAATCCCGTTGGCATATGGAAAACCCGATCGAACTCCTTTAATAACGAATCAAGTACAGTTTCTAACTTCTACCAGTCTTACTCCACCAGAAGACTCCACCAGAACTTCCTTGCACAGACTCACAAGAACCCAGTTCAACCAGCACCCCACCCCATCCAATGACCTTCCTTTTGGATGACCTTCCCCATTACCTTTAACGAAACCTTGGATCTGCCCAGTGAAGGATCACCCTGCAACGCCACAGATTTCCCCCGATCGTATATTTCATAATCTGTTGTTTCCAATTCGTATATGTGGCTCCCAACGTCTCTAGCCACTGCACTCCCAAAATCACATCAATATTTCCTAATTGGATTGGTAGGAAATCTTCTACTATATCCAATCCCTGTATTGACAACGTCACGTGCCTGCAAACACCTTCTCCCTTCACGGTTTTGCCCGTTCCCATAGTTATCATGTACTCTTTCGTGTTCTCCACCGTTAGCTCCAGTTTATTCACTACCTCTTTCGAGATAAAATTGTGAGTAGCCCCACTGTCAATCTGCACAACTACCTTCTGATCGCCGACAACGCCCTCAATTTTCATCGTTTTCGGATTAGTAAGGTAAGGCCCACCACAGAATTGAGATGAACTTTTACCTTCTGTCCGAGATCTACCACATCCACTGTGTTCAACGTTTTTTCCTCCTCATCCACGTTTTCCTCTTCAATCGAATCTTCATATACCAATATAACGCTCATCTCTTTTTTTTACACTTATGCCCCGGGGAGTACTTCTCGTCGCATCGATAACAAAGGCCGAGGGATCGCCTCTGTTGAACTTCCTGTTCGGATAATCTCCTGAATTCCAATCCCGTTTTGGTCGATGGTGCAGGGGAAGCAACTAAGAATGACGAATTGTTTCTAATCTCCGAGGCGAAATTGGCGTTTCTTCTACTTGAAGCTGAGATACGATCCCCACCGATCATCTTATTCTTCATTTGGATCTTCGATGCTGTCTCCATCTTTGCGCTCAACGAAACCGGGCTCATCAGACGTAACTCTTGCTTTAATTGAATTTTCTAAACCATTAATGAATTGGCGCAGAAACACTTCTTCTGGAATCCCGTCCAAAGGTGCAGCAAACTCTACGAATTTCCTCCTATATTCATCGACCGTCCCCTCCTGTTTAATTGCCAAAAACTGTTCACTGCAAAAAACTGTTCACACAGGGATCCGGCCGCCAACGATCTGAATTGCCTTAATAGAAGACACTTCAGATCCTCCCATCTAGTGATCGGATGACGTTTATTTTCCCATTGGAAACACTTCAGAGCATCGCCTTTAAAAGCAATAAATGAAACATCGATCTGCTCTTCCCGATTGAGTCTGTTCAAAGTGAAATACCTCTCAGCTCTAAGTATCCAACCAGCTGGATCGTTTCCGTCCGAAAGCTGGAATCTCCAATTTTATGCCCTTCACCGCCAAAAAACGATTTGGATCGTGAAATTCTCCTCTTTTTTTCCCGTTCGAACCAAATGAGTCCGCCTTCTGATGTTGGTAACGAATTCAACTTACTCGTCACTTCATCGTGTTCTTTTAGGATTTTCTCCATCGTTTGATTCGTTTCCAAGATCGATTGCATCCCTTTCTCGATCGAACCAACACTGCTTTCCAAATCGTCAACTCGTGTTGCCATGCTTCGAGTCGCCATCCCTGAATTGTTGCTGCTCTGATACCAAATTGTTGTAAACTGGTGTCGTATGATTGAATTGGAACTGAAATTACAGAGAATATACTAACCCAATGGCTTTCGAGAGGCCACGGTCTCTCCTAGAGCCTAAGCTCAAATTCAATTACTCAAAAACTGGATCGAACGGGAAGGATGAAAGCGAGTTGGAATGCTAATTCCTCTTAGCCCTTCCCGTGGGTTATTTTGTCAACGAATAAGTAATTCTAGGAATGAAATCTTTATATAATTCGAAAAAGCAAAGCAAAAGTCCAAGGCAATAAAATATGAAAAATCAAAAAAATTCATATTTCTAATAAAACAAAAAATAAATTTTCTCAATGAATCCAAAATAGCATCCCTAACAGAATACGCTCCCTCTAACAAATAGTGGATCCCACTCCTTATTCAAAAAGGAAAACCCATAAATACCCTTGGGGCACTTATTCTCACCAACTACTAAACGACATAAAAAAGGATCTCCCTAATTAACCCTTCTCTTATACGTGAATCGAATCGGAGTTTACCATAGAATTCCCATATATCTCAAACTCATTATTAATCCCTATTTATACTATTTTTGCCATAACCCGAAGCAGCTTTTGCCTTTTCCTTCATTTGTTACAAAGCCTTTTGCCTGCTTAGGATACATTCCCAAACATAAATGACCACCAACACAAATTTAATCACACTAACATAAAGACTCAACAATGCAAATAGTAGAATAAAACATAACACTATTTTCAATCAATCCTGAGCGTATGGTTTTGAGGAAGAGGCATTCGACTCAAAGCCTACAGGGCCACTATGTAGCATGTTTGGGCTTGTGTGGGGGGAGGCACAATTTATATTTTCCCACAAATATAAATATATAGCAAGCATAGCTATATTCTTTGAATACTTCTTCCATCCCAAAAAATAAGTGTCCACATTTCTAATTTAGTTTATCACTAAAAAAACTGTAAGCTTTCAAAAATAGTTGTCTATTTTAAAATTCTACCCTTAATTATGAGATGGAGAAATCCATTATTCGCAATTGTCATTTAGTTAAAGTGTAACAATTACATATTTCTAGAATTGTGCCTTTTTCATTGTGGGCATTTATTTTGGGACGATGGGAATATAAAAATACCAGTTGTACTTGCCAGCAATAACCCAATATTAAAAAAACATTACAACTCATCAAACCCCATATATCTGTAGATATATTTATATATGTTTGCAAAGATTAAAGGTACAGAAAGACCATCATAAATTAAAAGAATAAAGAAAGAAAGAAAATTTAAACTTTCAAGTTATTTCTATATTAAAAAACAGAAAATAGTTTGTTATGCAATCGAAGGAATGATTGCTGTGATCAGGAGCTGCTTAACATCATTGAGAAGAGGATATCAGAAGATTTGGTGAAGGATGAAGTCAATAACATTGCAGGCTGAACAAATTAAGAAGTGTACCTGCAAGAATTTCATCATCTGCTCTTCAATTGTACCATGCATAGCCAAAGTTTCTACATGGATAGGGCGTGTAGCACCCATCCTGTGAGCACGACTAATCACCTGTTCCTCCATGCTGACAAATTCCAATCACTAATAATCACTCAAATGCTATTTCTATAAGAGACGCATATTAACAACAAGCCTTTTAACCCAAACTCCCATTTTTGCAACACCCAAGTTGCAAGAATTTTTATATATTGCTCAAATAGTAGAAAATAATATTTATATTACCTTTTATCCCAAATGGGCTCCATTAGAAAGACATGTGTCACAAAACTCAGATCAAGACCTAGTGCTGCACTTCCATCCATCAGAAGAACCATACAGTCTTCCTCGTACTGGAAGGTAGCCAGCGATTTCACCTACATTAATCAAGTGCATGTGACTTAACTTAAATTTTTGGCATTTATTTATATAACTCCATGATTAAGACCAAATAAACACATTCAAAACTCCACAGAAATAAACTACAAGATTCTTACCTTGTTGACAGAATGCATTGGACTGTACATTCCCACGAATTTGATGCCAGCAACTGTCAACTGGAGAAAAGGAATACATAAACATCACATTCTTTACAGGAATCTCACACCAAGCTGTTTGTGCTTCACAGATAGTTATATATATATATATATATATATCACCTGCTGTTCAATGACATGTATATGCTCAAGAAACTGAGAAAATATTAGCACTTTCTCTGGAGACCCATTATTAGATCTATCAGAAGCCTTGCTTCCCCCAAATGGTGATAGACATTCATCAATCTCTTTTCCATCATGGACCTCATTGATGCAGCTGTCAATTATTTTCTTAGCTTGCAGCAAATCTTCCAACCTCTTCACAAGATACGAAACTTTACTGCTAGATGTTGATTGCCAATCAGGATTCCAGTCATCCTACACATACGATGACAATTTAGAACACCTGGTCAAAAAGTCAAACACTAGTAAATAATGGAAGCTTGCCTGTTTATATGAGGGCTGTAATTCAATCAGATCTTTTGGAACAGGCCACTTTGGATTGGGATTTTCTGGACGAGCTAATGTTTCGGGACTTTGCATTTCATAGAAATTGTTACAACCCGGGAATGTACATTTTTCACTGTTTAAGGCAACACAAGCCAGGCACAAAAGATGCCTACATGGCGTTATGATTGGCAGACGACACCACTCTTCGCATCTGTAAAGGACGATCAATCAGGATATATATATATATAAGGTTGAAGCTTGATTAAAGTGGCAGCATAGCCTTAAACAATTGAATCTTACCTCATACAATTTCCACCATATAGAATATTATATCTTATAAAAGCATACTCCTCCGAAAGGGGATCGAGACCGTTTTCCACCAAGATATCCATTGTTTCCTGAATATCTTGTCCAGCATCTGTTACTTTTATATGTCCAGCCACACAGCAAGACAACCTCACGTTTCTAATGGTGGTACCACGAAACTTCCATTGTTTCGGATTCAACAAGCTCTCAACATGCGAAGGATCATTCCAATCAGCCATTAGTATATTACGTTGTACTGTAACTACTAATTCATTGTAACTCCTTGCATGCTCTTCATTGAAACTCAGAAATGTCACTTTTTTAATGCAGGGAGGAATCATTCGTAAATCTTTTTTCCTAGCACTAATCATGCACCTACGGAGTAACTGTAACAGGCGGGCCCGACCCTCTTCCATCTTTGCCTCAAATGGCCTAAGTATGCCAGCTTCCCACGAAGTTTGATCCTGCCCATATGCTTCTTCACGAAGGAACTTAAGCATGGGCTGGAGATTCGAAAGTTGGCTGTTTGGCGTATTGGGAGTAGGTGTACCAGTTAACAACCAACGATTAGAAGCTGTTAATGAAACAGACAATTGTAATTTGTTTGTCAAGTTTAAACTCGAGCCAAGGGTGTGCCCTTCGTCAAACATGACTCGGAGCCAATGAACTTGCATTAAGACACTTCTCTTTTTGGGGCTCCACTCAGCACTTAAACGGCTGAAAGTAGTGATGACAATATCATAGTCCCATGCAACGTTATGTACAGATGGCTTTTTGTGATCAGCCCATACATACACACGCAACTGACCAGATTTGACATGCTTTTGTATTTGATTCTTCCAATGGTCAACTAGATTTGCAGGAACTACAATTAAAGTTGCCCTGGACAAATAGAACCTGACAGAATCAAGCGGCTCACAGAGAGCAATTCTGAGGGCAGCCAAGTCAAAAGTCAAATTGACTAAATTTCTAGGGTAGTGCCACCTCATCGTTCCTTGTTCTATCCTCTTGACTAAACCAAAGGCTTGAAAGATTTTGTGAAAGCCACGGACTTCTCCTGTAGCTAGCACTCTAGTTCCTGTGAGGGGGTGGACTAATCCAGTTGTCTCCATTCTCGAAAGCTTATCTTCTGTTAATTTGGCCAACCAAATTAACGCCTTTTTAGTTTCAAAATTAATCAATGCATAGTGCTCCTTAAGAACACTAGCGAAAAATGAAACATTTTCCTCTTTGCCTTCTTTAGTTTCTTTGGTATAAAATCCAGGCAAGTATGTTACTGACTGACAGCTGTCCCAAGACTCTTCAGGGACACTGCAACTCTGATGAAATGGATCACTGTTCATACTACAAAACCACGCAGTGGAAGAATCTGTAACATGTGAATCTAGAAGCTTCCGCCACTTTCGACAACCATCACACTGGACCCACGTTTCGTTTAGTTCAAAATAGTCTTCTGCAGTGGCCTTCTTACTTCTCTTGTTCATGTTTCGTGATAGTACATATTTAGCCCCAGATTCAACCAGTTTTCTCTTTTTTGAGGTCTCCCCAACCTTTTTCTCACTAAAAGGGTAAGAAGCTTCTTCATATGCATTCAGAAGATTCCTCTTAACTTTAGTCCAGCTTCGGGTGCACTGAACAGTACATTCTGCTGAAGTGCATTTTATAAACATTGGTGTTTTGGCTGCCTCGGAAGAATTCGATTTTGAGTTCTCCTTTTGACATCCGGGGGTAACATTGTCGAGAAATGTTAGGCCTCTTCGACTAGTACGTCCAGTAATCTTTTTACTGGCCAACACGCTACGACAATTAATGCTATCACCACCAAGCTCATAATAGCCACATTTCTGGTCACCATTTTGCTTACACCAGATTATTTCTACCCCTTCTGATGGGTCTGCAAGAGTTCCTAGTGTTTTCAGAATCAGGGACAACGCCGTTATAGTCTTACCTAACCCAGGTTCATCACAGAACATACCACCACGAAAATCTTTAATCGTAGGAACCGTACCCGTTGCAATCTCTCCAGAAACAGTATTTATATTGAAAGCAAACCCATCTTCAGTTGCAAATTTCAAGTACAAAGGATTTGGAAAAATTTCAGGGTCCCGCTCCCGCTTTAACATCCACTCGACTGCCGATTGCTGATGAGGAAAAAGCTTGAGCTTCATAGAAGGCATTATCGTTGCTGCCAATGATCTTAGATGCCGACAAGTTGAGGAAACCCTAAGAAGTTCAAGAGGATCAAGTGCAGTTAAAATATTGACCAAAACATCATCTGGCAACAGCCAAAAACCAGATGTACAAGCATCGTCTGTGGGATTTACTTTGGAATGGACATAATCGCCCTGCATTGACACACTAGGAAGACTCCTAAAGATCTCGTGGAGTTCAAACAGTTTTTTCCTAGAAGTATCAGGTGCATTACAATGCTGGTTGCATCCAAGAACATGGCAATCTGAAACATTCCAAATGTGATCGTTAATCTCAGGATCAGGTTTGTCACAATCCATCATCGACCCCCTGGCCCGCCAATCACAACTGTACATAAAATGACAAACCCTATGTTATCATTCATGAAACAGAAAATTAATAATTCAAACGGATAAATAAAAAATGTGCATGCAATAAGGAATTAATGATGCAAGATTGTTAACTTCCATAATTTTTATACTACGGAAAACATGAAAGCTAAATATCTGAAGTAAAACTTTAGGTTTATGGCTGCAAGAGAAAAAAATGAGGCAAGGCAACAACCCAAGTGCTTTTCCTTTTGGACTATAAGCTAAAGTATAATCAACTAAGTTGCAACCATATACTATATGAGATATAATATAATTTATGTCTTTAATTGGTTTGTTTTAAACTCTTATATATATATAATATATATAAAAGGCACACACACATAAACACCAGAACATTTACTTTAAGAAATTCCAAATCCCAGTATCAACGTATCACTCAATACATTTGCATTGATTTTCTTGCAACATAGGCAATTAGTAGCAGCAGGATGTAACTGTGTTCACAAAATTTGATGTTGCAGAGGATGAGAATTTATCTCAACATGATGACAATTCAACTAAGTTGCAACCATTCTTTAAAATCCTTTCCTGGAAAGTTGCAACCATTCTTTAATGTCCTTTCTAGTCTATGCTGTTAAAATCGGATATCGGTGCGATATCGGTCAAGGACCGATATTCGATATCTCGGAAATATCGGTGATATATCGGAATATCGGTTTATATAATATTTTTTAGAATTATATATATATATATATATATATATATATATGTTGGAAAATTTAGTAAAAAATATATGTTTTTACTAACTTTGGACACATTTAAATACATATTATATATAATTAACTCTTAGTGGGTTTGTGTTCTCCTATATGAGAGCTTCGAAACGATGCATAATGTGTCCAAAACCGAGTATGTGTAAATGAGATATCGATACTCAAAGTTGAGTACTTAGATGAAATTAGCAAAAACCAAGTGGGTGTGGGAATGTATCCCACATAGGAAGAAAGAGTAAAACCTTAATGGTTTATAAACATGAAAGTGTGAGGGGTTTACAAGCTCCTTTGAATGGTTTTACTCCAACACCTACCCGCGCGCAGGGGGGTGCCGATTGAGGATTTCGTAAGCTAAAATCGCCGAACTTGTGTGTGGGCGCGACCTGCGGACACGAATGCAGCTCCAAAATCTCGAGCTCGCGCGGCTTGGTTTTGCTAATTTCGTTTTTGACCCATTTTCAATTTTTTGGAAATTTCTGGAACTGGAACAGAAAGAAGCTAAGAAGAAGAAAAAACACCCTTTTAAAAAATCGCAATTTTGGGCGATTTTTGGACCTAAAAATCGGCAAAATCGGCCGATATATCGGTCAATATCGCTGGCCGATATTTTGGCCGATTTTTTGAGTATGACCGATTTCCGATATATCGGCGATATATCGCGATTTTAACAGCATAGTTTCTAGTAAGGCAAAAAAAAGAAGAAAATAGGGCCTATCAACAAAATGCTCTTTGATTTGTTTATTTGTTGTTTTTGTTTCCTAATTAATTTAGGATTATTATTAATTTCCCTTTTAATGATTTTAAATCCAGTCCTAGTTATCCTTCAATTGTTTAAATACTTTCCTAGTTGGTTTAGGTTTAGGATTTTTTTCCCTTTTAGCCTATAAATAGGGTCATTGTTCCTTCATTAATTTTCAGTTTACTATTGATAAGTAAAATTCTCTTTGGAGTTTCATCTCTAATTTGATAAAAGGTTCTCTTATTTTCTTGAGTTCTAGCTCGTAAACACATTATCCTTAAATTTGGAAGTTAAAAACCATGTTGTTTTGTTTCTTAAATTCTTATCATTTTTACTTATTTCAGCACTTGCATTGTTTTCAAAAGCGTTCGAGACGTACGCCTCGAGGCGAGGCGGTCCAAAATCGCACCTGAGGCGGCGCCTCTCAGTATCCAGACGAGGCGTATGCCTCAATACCGAGGCTAAATTATTTTAAAAAATGACCAAAATCTTCTCTATGTCTTTTTTGAAAACCTTGTTCTTCTCCGGTTCTCCTAAGCCTTATCTGCTACTCGTCTATTGTCCTTCGTGGGTTCCAATTTTCTCCCATTTTCATTGCATTTTCTTCTTTGATTCTCTTCGGTTCACGAAAGTATTATGTATATGTATCTACCAGATACACTTCTTTTATATTTAGTCTCTACTACATGTGAGGGTCACAGTCACACTTCTACTCGCACTTTGTTGATATTTAATACTTTTTCTTTATGAGCTGTGAGCATATTAATATATACATATACATATATATATATGTGTGTGTGTGTGTTATGAATAGATCAATAATTTTTTCCTTAGTTAGTACATGTACATCTATATTTTGTGATTGAAAAAAGTATATGTAACTTCTTTTAGTAATTTAATATGACATATATATTGTGTCTAGTACTCAAGTGTCCAGTGTGTGGTATATATATTGCATATATTTTCTAAGCAGAAGCAATGGAATATTGGTGTGTGTGTGTGTATATATATATATATTTTGTGTAGTGTATATATTTCCGCCTCGGGGCTTACGCCTCGGACCGCCTTGAGGCACGATTCCGCTTTTTAAAACCTTGAGCACTTGATTATATTATTAGATGATTTTTTATCTTTAACGTTTGTAAACTATAATTTTATTCTAGTTTTTCATAATGTCTTCTAGAGTTTGAAAAACATGATTTTGGACGTCAATAATGTAAATGGAAATAAGGAATTGAAGAGATCATATATGGTATGAACTTTCATATTTTGTTTTGTTTATTACTTGTTCAGTCAATCCATAATCTTGGTACAACCGTACAAGTGTAACAAGGCCTCCAAAAAGATTGGCACGGCCCTGAATCTTATCCACCAAAATCAACATCGAAAGCATTTATGTAATGTTGAGATTAGGGCAACTACATAATTTAGCTTCCCAAAATGAAACTTTCTGGTTAATAATTAATATGGGACATCCCAAGAGAGAAATGTTGTAATTTGAACAAGACAGGGGAGTTACACACCAAAAGGAAACTTCTAGTTCAATCCCTCAATGAAGAGTAAAGCAATGGAGATGCATGGGCCAACCTACCTTGCCCCCATCGAAATGTCAACAACCACTTTGATTTTCTTACCCTAAATTCCACAGTGCCCCCAACATTTTATACCATCATTTCTTGATTTACTTTATTTGTTGCTTGTGTTCTTGCTATATTAATTTGTTGCCAAGTTAAAGTAATTAGACAAGTACATTTTGTTGTATTTTATTTGCTCAAACTTCACGGATAGTCTCACCATAGCTATTGTTTTATATTTTGCTATTGTTTTTAGCTAGTTCAAACTTCAAAGATAATCTCACCCTTGTTAGTTTGCTACTAGCCTGCCATATATGATTTGTTGTTTCTTTTATCTTATTTTGCCATTATTCTCTATTTAATTAAAACAAATTATCATGTGATGTTGTAGGTCATTTGTTTTGGGGGGCTTAAGATGCACCAAATCACCACTTTACCTGATGCTATTATAAACATAACCAAAAATTGAACCTAATAAGATATCTATATTTTGTGGTTATTCGCTTTGGTTTCCTGGATCAACCAAGAGAAGGAAAACGAGCATAACTAATAAGCAACGATTCTGATAGCAAATATTATAGAGACAAAGAGTCCCAGACCTCAGATGGCGAAAAAGAGCTCCCGCCGTGGACCTTGATCTTGGAAACTGCCATCCTGACCACAAAGCAATGTGCAAATAAACATCAACCATCACTACAACCCTCACCTCACCTTCTTCCTTTTTCCGAGCAATTCGAACCACTCTTGAAGAAATCTTCAAACACTTGTGGTTTACCAAAGCGTGAAGCTGATGAACCACGCTTACACTACCATGCACTAGCCCTAACTTGCTCAACTTCTTCTTCGACACTGCCATTGATCCAGGTTTACCTGTATCTTCTCCATGGTCCGCAGTAGTGTTCATGGAGCTCGAATTGATCAGTGACATAACAAAGCCATCCGATGACACAAATCCGACATCGGGTCCATCTCGAAAAATATGACAGGAAGTGTTGACGTTTAGGGTTTTGGCAATGCCATTGTTGAGACTCTGATTATGCGTGTTAGTAGGGGAAATCGAGAGAACAACGCATAAGTAACCGCTGTGCTTGTGATTGAGGATGGAGTGATCTTGATTTTCCTCCATTTAGTGAAGAGATTAATCGGAGATTCGCCGGGGAAGAAGCAATAATCCGATTAGGGTTTGAAAGAATTTGATCTGGTACAAAATTTCATATTTGGAGGATGGTGAGAATTTCCTTTTTGGATGAACGGAGGTTTCCAAATTCTGGATTTAGCGTCCATAGGAATTAGGAAGGCACAATTTGTAACCGGGGGGCGGGGGTTCCGGGATTCATTAATTGATAGCATCTACAAATAAAAGAAAAAAAACAACGGGATTGCTTTTTTTTTTTACTTATCGAATTTTCCCACCGCAAGTAAGCTATTTTTAATATTTGAATTAAAAAAAAGGTGTTTCACAAATAAGTTGTTTTGATACGTTAATCTATTCTGACTTATCTGAAAGAGCTTATAACTTATTTGTCTAAATTACAATTTTACCTCCAACTCCTTTTTATTACGACATAAGTTGATAAGCATTTTTAAAAATAAGCATAAGTTGTTTTAAATAAGCAATCCCAAACACCCCCAAAATCTCCAAAATAAAATCATCTTTGATCTTAACAATCTATAATTAATATAATTCATAAAAGAGTAAACTCTAATTTTGGTCCCTAACGTTTGATGATTTCTTTGAAAGTCGGACATGTGGTTTCATAATTCAAGTTTTGGTCCTCATGGTTTGAATTTTGCTCTGAAAGTGAGACATGGTCACTAACTATGTTAAAAACCTCCGTTAGAATCAGGGGCAAATTCGTCCAACCATGTTTTTGTCTTCTTTATGTAATTTTTTTTTTCCTTATGTTTGTAAAAATAATAGAACTTTAGGGGCATGAATGTTAATAAATAATATATACTAATATATACATACATATATATGGCGTGTGTGAGCTTAGAGAAAAAGGACACAGAGTTGTCTCCAGCGGTTCGATGACACAGAGACCGTCGTCGACGAAACAAAATGAGCTTCGAAAAAAATGACAGGGGTTGTTTGAAAACGATTGCTTCAAAAGAAAACGATTGTTACGAGAATGCTTAGACCTTGATTGCTTCAAAATAAGATCTTGATTGCTTCAAAAGAAACGGCTGAAGAAGATCTTGATTGCTTCAAAAGAAACTATGAAGATATAGATAAAGAATGCAAGGAGTTGCATAGGGTTGTTATGAGAATGCTTAGAACTTGCAACGAACAAGAGAAAACGATTGAATGGTTGCGTGAAGGGCTTACTAAGGAAGTGGGGAAGAAAGGGTCAGTGGAGATTGAGTTTGACTTTGACCATAACCAGCAGTCAAAGATGCAAATCGGAGCAATTGAGGTTAACCGGGGTGGAAAAAACTTTAGGAAGGAGGTGGAATCGTATAGTTTGGTTTGTAATTTGCAACAAAAGTTTGGTTTTAATATAGGGGTAGATTCATATTTAAGCAGTGAGTTTGTGGATCAAACATAAGATTTCAAAGCTTTGGACATATAGTTTTAAGAAAAACATGAAGTGAGAGAGATCTCACCCTTATCGATATAACCACAAGGACGACGATGGAGTTTTACGGTGATGTGCAATGTACTGTAACTTTGTGATTCGGTCCTGTGTTGGCCAGTGGAGATGGTC
The DNA here is from genome assembly GCA_033807775.1 of Saussurea involucrata. Taxonomy (NCBI): domain Eukaryota; kingdom Viridiplantae; phylum Streptophyta; class Magnoliopsida; order Asterales; family Asteraceae; genus Saussurea; species Saussurea involucrata. The sequence goes on from CM066325.1 coordinate 62,829,590, forward strand.
CCTGTGGGTTGCTGCCTGCGATGGTGAGATTTTCCACTGGATATGGCATGTGCTCTAATCATCCCTGTTGCAAGCGATGGTTCTTGTGGTCGTTGGTTACAGTGGTCACGGGGACGATGGTCCATCTGATCATGGGTTACGGTGGTCATGGACGTGGTGGTACTTTACCACTGGTTTTTCGTCCCTGTGTTTAGACTATCACCATCTGTTAGGACCATAAATGTACTATAAGATAGAAAGTTATATAAAGAGTTTTATATTATTTGTAAAAGCCTTATATTGTTTAAATGGGCTTTAGTGTGTTTTATGGGCTTGGGCCTTAATAGTAATAGGCCTAGGTATATAATGTTTTGTTTAAACCTAGTTTAGGTTAGCCAAGAGAATCGTTCCTATTGTTTATTGTAAACTCTCTGAACGACAAAACACTTTGATTGAATGATATGGATGACAACTTGAAATCAGTTCTTGTTATTGATTGTTGTTTATTATCGATATTGCACTAATCTGGGATCCACAATTGGTATCAGAGTAGAGAGACAAAGATTTTGATCCAAATGTATTAATTTGTTCATATGTTTCATCAAACGGCGCCTACAAGAAAGTTTTATGATTTTTTGTTGAGTTTGATAAAATTGTTGATTTCTAGTTGCTTCAATCCATTTATTTGAGTTATTAATCGAGTTTGATAAGTTTTCATAGTCTAATTCAATCGTTTGCTTGGTCAATTTGATATAAATCGATTTTTTGGTCTATAGTCTGTGTTCATCAAAATATGGGTTCTTTTTCATCAAAGGGTTGTTGTTTTTTTGGTAAAATTCGATTTGGGTTTGTGTGTATTCGTGTCTCCTTTGGTTTCATATCTTTCAGGAAGCAAAATCATCAACCCTAATTCATCCCCAGATCCGCGTTCTTCGCACAACATCAGTTTCCGGACGCCGCACGTATCTTTTCGGGTAAGTTTCTAGCATCTATTCGAATTATATCCGGATTCCATCCTTTCCAGACTCGATATCCGGACTCCTATCCGGATTACTCAATATCCGGAATTCATATCCTGATTACTCTATACCCGGAAACCTTATCCGGATCCTTCCCGGAAACCACTTATCCAGACTGCATCTTTTCCGGATCTTTCATATCTGGATTTCTATCGGATTACATCCTATCCGGATTATCACCTGATCCGGACTCTCAGATTCGCACATATTCGGACTCTTTATCCAGAAACACTCTCATCTGAAAACCTTTCATCCGGATTGTTACCCGGACACCTCCTACACCCGGATTTTTCATCCGGAATACCTTTTTCTGGATTCCTTATCCGGAAACCTCACCCGGATTACATATCCGGGAGCTTTCTGAACTCTCAGTTGTTGTAACACCCTAAAAATTTAGACAATAAATATAGGGAATTCCGGAAAATGGGGAAAACTAAAACTTCATAAAATAAACCAACCAAGACCCTTAAATACAACGGGGTAGTTTGGTAAAAGCGTAAACAATAGAGTATTGAAACATAATACACAATAACCTATTAATCTAGATTTAAAGTGAGTTAGATTAATCCGGGTGTCACTATATCTCCAAAAAGTCTCTCATCTCGATCCTAAAAGCCCGACACTCCACGCTCCTAAGCAAGGTCGGCAACACAACGTGATCTAGACACGCCGCTAGATGGAACCTGTAATCCACAACATACGCCAAGCTGTTAGACCAAAAGTCTAATAAGATTTAGGACATTGATATAATATAAACGAATTATAACAAAGGCGTCAAAAGTAAAGATATCGGCCCCACTTGGTACCCATATTACCAATTTCCACGGATTACACTGATCCACACCTGCTCATAAAATAAAAGAGATATTTCTCTAAAACGGGGGAGACCCGTTACCATCTAGATGACAAGAACACGTGAGTGGAGTCACCTTTGATGTTATGGATTGCACCTCAAGTCCCGGTCCTAGTTCTTATGCCATATAGACATCACAACCTCAAACCATATAATTATTGCCTACTCCGTCGAGTTACACCTCAAGGACTTACGTGGACCATAGTGCCTATCCATTCTAGACGAGTTACACCTCAAAGACGGACGTCCCTCATTGCCTACTCGCTAGTAGCCACCAATGGCTTAACCAAAACAGACATAAATTCCATAAGGGTCTAAATCCTCGTGCACAAGTAAATAGACCACAATAATCCCATAGCAAGATAAATCAATTTTCCATAAATAGAGGCTTTCCATATATTCATGATGAAATAAACACATCATCTATTTCATAGCATGTAAATTCCATATTATCCCTTGAGCACAATTCACATAATCTCTACATACAAGTTTAGCATTTAATAGTAGCATAACTCCACATATTCCCATGTATGTATGTTATAGTATCATATAGAGATATTTACACCCATATTTCCACTTATAAAAGACTCTCCATAACGCCTAAAGGACTTGATAATACGTACATGGTTGTATGAACATATTTACACGTCAAAATGGTCCTTATCCTATGTATGCACATATCCATATACCTTCAATCAATGACATGAGTAAAACCCTTGATTGATCACTTTTCCAAATATGAGTAAGATCCTCCACATTTATTATAAAAAGATTAAATAGTGCATAAGAAATGAGTAAAACTCACCAACTAGGGTTTGTAAAGAGAAAAACCCCAATCTTGAAGGAACCCTAGATTTTAACAAGATTCTATTGTTAGTTTTCTTCAATAAATGAAGTCCATAACTCAAGAGGAACAATAAATGCTAAAACCCTTACCTAAGAGTTTATAAAGAAACCCTAGTACTTTAGTGAAAACCCTAGAAAGTAACTTGAAGTCCCTAGCTTTGGAGCACTTGAAATAGATGAGTTCTCAATAAATAGAATGAGGTAGGAGCCCTAGGTTTTGGTAATCAATGACCTTGTTTGAGATTGGTGGAGGAAATAAATGATGAGTGAGGATGGAGGTTGAAATCGCACCACAAGAAGAGGAAATATCGGCTGCCAAAAATAAATGTGATACCCTCCAAAAAGAAGCCGATCGCTGCCATTTAAACCCACGAATTCGCAAGCCGGCGATTGTGACTTCGCAAGAGTGCCCCTGGCATTCTCGCTGGGCACTCTCGCCTCATATGTACCGCTAGTTGGTCGATGCCGCAGCGGGATTCCAACGATAATGACAACCGCGAGAGTGCCCCGGGCATTCTCGTCGGGCACTCTCGCCCGAAGTGTACCAAGGGTGTTTTGCTAGCTGCTGTCGACATTCATGAAAAGTGGAGGATGGTCTCACCGGAGATGTTAGTTTTTGACCCAAACCGAATCGCCAAACTTAGAAAATTTGAAAGATATCGAGTTCATGCGTACAAAGGTCACGTGAAGAGGTCCAACCGCATGCATGCATACGTGCACACACCCGAGGCTTGCTTTGAGAAGGGAAATAAGGAAGATGCCACATTCTAAATTAAAACCATTAAGTTAGGAGAGAGGTTTACCCGAAAATTTAGAGTGTTACATTCCTCCCCTCCTTGAAGAAGATTTTGTCCTCGAAATCTTGTGTTAGGCAAAAAGATGGGGGTAACGCTTCTTCATGTCCTCCTCGGACTCCCATGTCACGTTGGCTCCCCGGTGGTGCTTCCATTGAACCTTTACCATTACCACCTCTTTATGGCGAAGCTTCTTCGTTTCCCTTTCCAAAATCATTTCCGGTTCCTCGACGCATCGGTTGTTGTCCACGCAGATCTTCGATAGAAGAATAACGTCCCTTTCTTCCGCTAAACACTTTCGCAAATAGCAAACATGGAATGTGGGGTGAATCCCACTCATCTCGGGCGGTAGTTCTAGCTGGTAGGCTTGAAGTCCCACTCGCTCAATGATCGGAAAAGGTCATAGGAAACGAGGACTCAACTTCCCACGTTTCCCGAATCTAATGATTCCCTTCCAAGGAGAGACCTTCAACATTACACGATCACCCACTTGGAACTCAATTGGTCGTCTCTTCTTATCGGCGTAACTCTTTTGACAGTCTTGAGCAGCTTTCAACCGCTCTCGAATGCCTTTTACTTTGTCGGTCGTTTCTTGTACAATTTCTGGCCCGACAAACTGCTTTTCACCCGCCTCTAGCCAACAAACGGGCGTTCTACATTTCCGCCCATACAACACCTCAAACGGTGCCACACCGAGACTCGAATGGTAACTGTTGTTGTAAGCAAATTCTACCAATGGGAGATGAGAGTCCCAATTTCCCCCGAAGTCGATAACACACGACCTCAACATGTCTTCCAAGGTTTGGATTGTCCGTTCGCTTTATCCGACAGTTTGAGGGTGGTAAGCCGTGCTCAATTTTACCTTCGTCCCCAATTCTCTTTGGAAAGCATTCCAAAAGTGAGAAGTGAAACGGCTATCCCGATCGGACACAATAGACAATGACACCCCGTGCCTCGAGATGTAACAACCCAATTCTCAAAACATACAAATAACATATTTCATATCATCATTTCACCACAAAAATACATTATAATTCAAGTTCGGTCCCATAGTCTTACTAAACATAATAAGTAATTCAGTACAAACTTTTTCACTAATTAATTTACATTATGACTAACAACAAAGCCATAAGTACAAAAACACTTCATGATCTTCATAACAAAAGTCTTCACAAAAGCTATCCATCCATTACTCTATTCATTTGCTCTTACCCGATCCATCACCTGGAATACATATTTTTAAAACAAAATGAGGGTTAGACCTAGTGGTCTAAGTGAGAAAATCTCTGTCAGTTTGAAATCATTTATATAAACTCTATTTACATAAATTACATTCATATGACACAATCACATATATCAATTTGAACTCACTCTTCATTTACTTTCTCTTCTCATTCCCATGGCTATATTAGTTGGTTGCAAGCCAACTAATAAGTTATCTCCACCGTACAACTACTACGGCCAACACCACCGTACAACTACTACGGCCAACACCACCGTACAACTACTACGACCAATATCACCGGTCCTAAGCCCGACCAATATACTCTCGTATAATACTCATGCAAATATAATATAATCTTCAAATACTATATTTCCAACATAAGCATATAAACACATCATTTATCACATATTCTATACACACATATATGTATTCCAGTTTAAAAACATTTTTCAAGTAAAACTCACCTTAACCTTAGCACAACGATACACGCTCCGGGACACACTTTAGCTCAACCCGAACACCTGAATTGGCGCCATAAGAATGATGTTAAACCATCTAATTATGTCCCAAATCCATTCCTAATAAGCCCCAAAAACAACCCTTAGGTGATACCACAAACATATCCTCAAACCGCACGCGAAACAAAACCCGAAAACGCGAAACAGTGCCCGGCGCCACTTCCCGCGCTAGCTAACTCGCGCCAAAAAGGGCGCGGGGCACTGGACCAGAGAACGGCGCTACTTCTCGTGCTAGTTAACTAGCACCAAACTAGCGCGGAGAACCTGCACTTCCATTCAGCCGAAAATGGCCCTTTCTCAAACCCAATTAATCCCAAAACGATTTTTAAGCCTCCAAAATGAAATTATGGATGTCCTAAACCTTTCCCCACAATTACCAATCATCAAAGTACCATTAATCTAGTGAAACTCATTCAATGATTCATGATTCAAACCCAAAATTATCACATCTTTCTAAAATTACAAAAACCTACTTCAAAAACTCATAGCAAACTAAGAAACATAGAAAAGAAGATTGTATGGATTAATACCTTAGTTCTTCTTGATTTGAATCCTAAACCAAGATGCAGTAATCCTTCTTATTCTTGATTCTTTTCCAAATTCACTCTCTACTCTCTCTTCTCCATTTCTGCCGTAAACAAAGAAACACACACACACACACACTTTTTGCTTTTTGATACAATGTCCAGAAATGAGATACCTTATCTCAATTGGATGAGATATGGCGGTTTGGGTGAAATATCTTCACTCTTACCCAACAAACCCCACTCTTCTCTTAATTGACATAACTCACCCCCAACTTCCAAATACAATTTAAAACTTACCCCTTAACTTCTAACTCCACAAAATACTAAAATAAAGACTTATAAATTCATAAACTATCCTAAATCCATTTTAAACTATAATAATATAATTTAAACAATTAAATAAAATACCTGGTTATTACAACATCTCCCCCTTAAAAGAATTCCGTCCCGGAATTCAGTTAAGCGAAAAGATGAGGGTATTTGGTTCTCATTTCAGACTCTGATTCCCATGTAGCATCCTGACCTCTATGATGTCGCCACTGTACTTTTACTTGTCTGATTTCTTTATTCCGCAAAACCTTGACTTTATGGTCAACTATAACTTCAGATTCCTCCACATAATTCAGCTTTTCATTAACTTGTATATCGGGTAGAGTCACTGCCTGATCTGGTGTAACCAAACACTTTCGCAAATTCGATACGTGAAACGCGTTGTGTATACGGCTTAACTATGACGGAAGGTCCAACCTGTAGGCTACTTTGCCAATCCTTTCTGTGATTGCAAACGGCCCAATATACCTCAGGCTAAGTTTACCTTGCTTTCTGTTGGGTCACCAAGGATTTGAAATTGACTCACCGATGATCGTTAGAATAGTTTATCTGTTCTTTTCCGCAACAGTCTTAAGTTTTCTGTGTGTAATTCTTTTGAAAGTTTTTCAAATATAAGAATTAAAATTGTGAAATTTTTGTGTATTGTATTCAACCCCCCCTTCTACAATACTTGTTAAGCCATCTGGGACTAACACTTTCCAAATCGAATGACTCCTTTCCAAGGTGAGACTTTTAACATTACAAAATCTCCAACTTGGAACTCTAACGGTTTCCGGCGTCGGTCGGCGTAACTTTTCTGTCTGTCTTGAGCCACTTTTAATCTTTCCCGAATCTGAGTAATCTTATCCACGGTTAACTGAACTATATCCGGCCCCGCTAACTGTTTCTCTCCCACTTCATTCCAATACAGAGGCGTTAGACATTTTCTACCATACAATACTTCAAACGGTGCCGCTTGAATGCTGGAATGATAACTGTTGTTGTAGGCAAATTCGATCAACGGTAAATGCTTATCCCACGATCCCCCAAAGTCAACAATGCAAGCCCGGAGCATATCTTCTAATGTCTGAATCGTTCGTTCACTCTGACCGTCAGTTTGAGGATGATACGTTGTACTTAACTTTATCTGTGTCCCCATTTCCTTTTGAAAACTTCTCCAGAACCTTGAAGTAAAACGGCTATCCCGATCAGAAATAATCGAGATTGGAACTCCATGTCGAGTTACTATTTCGTTGATGTACAATTTAGCTAAACGTTCCAATGAATCAGTTTCCTTTATTGGTAAAAAGTGAGCAGATTTCGTCAATCTATCAACAATCACCCAAATAGAATCGAATCCCTTCGGAGTCCTTGGTAGCTTTGTGATGAAATCTGTAGTAATTTGATCCCATTTCCACATCGGTATTTCCAATCGTTGCAACTGACCAAACGGTTTTTGATGTTCAATTTTTACCTTTTTACAAGTAGTACATTCTTCCACATGTTGAGCAATGCTTCTTTTTATTCCCGGCCACCAATAGAATTGTTTCAGATCTCTATACATCTTATTCGTGCCTGGATGAATAGAGAAACGAGATTGATGAGCTTCTTGTAATACACGGTCACGTAATCCACCCAAACGAGGAACCCAAATTCTGTTTCCCAGACACAACAACCCACGGTCATCTTTCACAAGCAATGCTGATATCCCCACTAACCGTTCTGACTTCAAATGTTCTTCCTGATAGGCTTCTATTTGACACTTCAGCAGTTCGTCAAAGATGTTAGGCAAGAGTTCAGCCCTTAGTGAAATAGATTTTATTGTTCCACTCCTTTCTTGACGACTCAGCGCATCAGCTACCACATTCGCCTTTCCCGGATGATAAAGAATTTCACAGTCGTAATCATTCACCAGTTCTAGCCATCTTCTTTGTCTCATATTTAATTCCTTCTGATCGAAGAGATGTTGGAGACTCTTATGATCGGTATAAATTTGACATTTGGAACCATAAAGATAATGTCTCCAAATCTTCAACGCGAAAACAACTGCTGCAAGTTCCATGTCGTGTGTTGGATACTGTCGTTCATGATCTTTTAGTTGACGAGAAGCATACGCAATAACGTTCCCACGCTGCATAAGTACACATCCCAATCCCAGTTTAGAAGCATCACTGTAAACAACAAAGTCTTCAGAACCTTCAGGTAGTGACAAAATCGGTGCGCTGCACAGTTTCTCTTTCAATATCCGGAATGCTCCATCATGTTCTGCTTTCCATTCAAACTTCAGATTCTTTCGAGTCAGCTTAGTCAAAGGCGTGGCAATACGAGAGAAGTCTTTTATAAACTTTCGATAGTAGCCGGCTAAACCCAGAAAACTTCTTACTTCTGTTGCTGTCTTCGGCGGTTCCCACTTTTCAACTGCTTCCACTTTCATCGGATCAACTTGTATACCTTCTTCGGAAACTACATGCCCCAGAAACTGAACTTCTCGTAGCCAGAATTCACATTTCGAAAATTTAGCATACAACTTTTCTTTCTTCAATAACTCCAGAATCAAACGAAGATGTTGCGCATGCTCTTCTTTGGACCGAGAATAGATAAGTATATCATCGATAAATACAATAACAAATTTATCGAGATACGGCTTACATACTCGATTCATTAAATCCATAAAGGCAGCTGGAGCATTCGTCAAACCGAACGACATTACTAAGAATTCATAATGGCCATACCTTGTTCGAAAAGCAGTCTTTAGAACATCTTCTTCTTTAACCTTCAACTGATGATAACCAGATCTTAGATCAATCTTGGAGAAATAGCAGGCTCCAACCAATTGATCGAAGAGGTCATCAATTCTGGGAAGCGGATACTTGTTCTTGATCGTGCGCTTATTCAGTTCCCGGTAGTCGATACACATTCTCATCGAACCATCCTTCTTTTTCACAAACAAAACTGGCGCTCCCCACGGCGAAGAACTAGGTCTGATGAAGCCTTTGTCGGATAGGTCTTGTAGTTGTACCATCATTTCTTTCATCTCTGGAGGTGCCAGACGATACGGTGCTCGAGCAACAGGAGCAGCTCCAGGAGTCAGATCTATACCAAACTCTACTTGTCTAACGGGCGGAAGACTATTCAAGTCCTCAGGGAACACTTCAGGAAATTCACTAACAATCGGAATATCTTCCAACTTATTCTTTTCTGGCTTAATATCTATCATATAAGCTAAGTAACTCTATCAACCCTTATTCACACACTTACGGGCTTTTATCATAGATATAAGGCAAGACTGATGATTTCTACGATCACCATAAATCGCTACCGGCCCCTTTTCAGGTAAGACAACATTAATTATTTTCTTATCACATACTATGTTAGCCTGATTTTCAGCTAACCAATCCATCCCCACTACCACATCAAATTCGATCAAAGCTATAGGAAATAGTTGTATCGGTACTCCACACCCTTCTATATTTATTACACAACTATCAAATACTTCTTTAATCGACACTTGGTTATCATTTGCAGTATCTACCAGTAAGGCATGTTCTAACACTTTAGGCTTCAAACGCAGATAAGCAGCAAATGCAGGAGATACAAAAGATCGGTTTTCACCGGAGTCAAATAACACTTTAGCACATGTAGAGTTTATGAAAAATGTACCTGTAACCACATCCGGAGTTTCCTCCGCTTCTTTTGCTGTCATCTGGTATGTACGACCCCTCGTTCTTGGTGGCTCTAGTCTCGGTACTACTGGTCTGCCAACCGTTGGTTTCCTGACGTACCCCCTGCTGTATTCTTCCCCTCAGACAATCCGACTGTAGGTGATCCGGAGAATTACATGAAAAACAAAATCGCGTTACTCTACAATCTTTAGAAACATGCCCGGTCTTTCCACATCTATAACAAACCCGCGAATCAACTTGGCAACTTCCTTGATGGATACGGTGGCACTTCGGACACGGTCTTTCCGCTGGTCGGAAAGGCGGGCGATTATCGAATCTTTGAAACTTGGACTTTTCGGATCATACTGAGGTCCTTCCCATTTCCTCTTTCCCATACTCTTATCACCGGCATCCCTCTTATTATCCCGCTCCACATTTTCCGCGGCATTTACTGCGGCTGAGAATGTATCAGGTCTCGCTGCAGTCGCTAACTTTCGAATTTCCGAATTCAGTCCGAATATGAACCTTTCCATCTTCATTTTCTCCGTGGCAACATAATACTCTCCAAAACGCGACTTCTCTAGGAAACGGGCAGTATAGTCTCTGACTGATAAATTCCCTTGTTGTAGGCTCAAGAATTCCTCCTCCAATTGTCTGACTGCTGCTTGAGGACAAAACTGTTCTTTGAATGCCCTTGAGAATTCGCCCCAAGTAAAGGTTGAGTATACCTCAGATCCCTTAGAGTCAATAAGGGCCTCCCACCAATATAAAGCATCTGCCTTCAACATTGCAGTTCCGTATAACACCTTATCCTCTTCCGCACATTTGCTGGTTTTAAATACAGCTTCAATTTCTTTCAGCCACCGCATCTCCTTCACTGGATCTCTATCCCCTCCATAAGTCGGTGGTTTACAGCTTAAAAACATCTTATAGTCACACCTTCTTGGTACTGATACGACAGTAGGTGTGATAGGCATCTCGTCTTCCAAGTTAGGGTCTGGTCTTTCCGCTTCAGTATTATGCGTTTGGTTAAACATGGCTTGAATATTGGCTTGTAATCTTCCCATCTCAGCAGCCAAGTCGTTTCTTGTAACAAACTCTGTGCTTCGCCCCTGCACTCTGCCTCCAGTCCTGTCCCTGCCTCTTTCTCCCCCTCTTCCCCTAGTTCCGACTGGGGGATTTGTTCTATTAGAGTTGCTTCTTCCTCCCCGATTTGTTTGTCTAGTACCACTGGCCATTCTGTAGATTCAAACAATGTTATTATACACATAAGCACATACCCCATATAATAAGGTATTCCAGTTCAAACATGTACCTGTAAAATCACAATTACACTGGCCAGGTGTAAATCAGAAATTACCTTACATGATGTTCCTTCTACCTTTTTATATTTAACATCCCAAGGTTCTACAATAATAGGGACATCCTACTTCACATGTAGTTTAAGTCTAGGTACAGATACTAATACCTAAATCCCTTAAACTAGGGCTCTGATACCATCTGTAACAACCCAATTCTCAAAACATACAAATAACATATTTCATATCATCATTTCACCACAAAAATACATTATAATTCAAGTTCGGTCCCATAGTCTTACTAAACATAATAAGTAATTCAGTACAAACTTTTTCACTAATTAATTTACATTATGACTAACAACAAAGCCATAAGTACAAAAACACTTCATGATCTTCATAACAAAAGTATTCACAAAAGCTATCCATCCATTACTCTATTCATTTGCTCTTACCCGATCCATCACCTGGAATACATATTTTTAAAACAAAATGAGGGTTAGACCTAGTGGTCTAAGTGAGAAAATCCCTGTCAGTTTGAAATCATTTATATAAACTCCATTTACATAAATTACATTCATATGACACAATCACATATATCAATTTGAACTCACTCTTCATTTACTTTCTCTTCTCATTCCCATGGCCATATTAGTTGGTTGCAAGCCAACTAATAAGTTATCTCCACCGTACAACTACTACGGCCAACACCACCGTACAACTACTACAGCCAACACCACCGTACAACTACTACGGCCAATATCACCGGTCCAAAGCCCGACCAATATACTCTCGTATAATACTCATGCAAATATAATATAATCTTCACATACTATATTTCCAACATAAGCATATAAACACATCATTTATCACATATTCTATACACACATATATGTATTCCAGTTTAAAAACATTTTTCAAGTAAAACTCACCTTAACCTTAGCACAACGATACACGCTCCGGGACACACTTTAGCTCAACCCGAACACCTGAATTGGCACCATAAGAATGATGTTAAACCATCTAATTATGTCCCAAATCCATTCCTAATAAGCCTAAAAAACAACCCTTAGGTGATACCACAAACATATCCTCAAACCGCACGCGAAACAAAACCCGAAAACGCGAAACAGTGCCCGGCGCCACTTCCCGCGCTAGCTAACTCGCGCCAAAAAGGGCACGGGGCACTGGACCAGAGAACGGCGCTACTTCCCGCGCTAGTTAACTAGCACCAAACTAGCGTGGAGAACCTGCACTTCCATTCAACCGAAAATGGCCCTTTCTCAAACCCAATTCATCCCAAAACGATTTTTAAGCCTCCAAAATGAAATTATGGATGTCCTAAACCTTTCCCCACAATTACCAATCATCAAAGTACCATTAATCTAGTGAAACTCATTCAATTATTCATGATTCAAACCCAAAATTATCACATCTTTCTAAAATTACAAAAACCTACTTCAAAAACTCATAGCAAACTAAGAAACATAGAAAAGAAGATTGTATGGATTAATACCTTAGTTCTTCTTGATTTGAATCCTAAACCAAACTGCAGTAATCCTTCTTATTCTTGATTCTTTTCCAAATTCACTCTCTACTCTCTCTTCTCTCTTTCTGCCGTAAACAAAGAAACACACACACACACACACACACTTTTTGCTTTTTGATACAATGTCCAGAAATGAGATACCTTATCTCAATTAGATGAGATATGGCGGTTTGGGTGAAATATCTTCACTCTTACCCAACAAACCTCACTCTTCTCTTAATTGACATAACTCACCCCCAACTTCCAAATACAATTTAAAACTTACCCCTTAACTTCTAACTCCACAAAATACTAAAATAAAGACTTATAAATTCATAAACTATCCTAAATCCATTTTAAACTATAATAATATAATTTAAACAATTAAATAAAATACCTGGTTATTACACGAGACCACTTCATTGATATACAGTCTTGCCAATTTGTCCAATGGTAGCGTTTCCCGCATAGCTAAGAAGTGAGAGCTCTTGGTCATTCGATCCACGATTACCCAAATGGTGTCGTGACCTTTCAAGGTCATTGGTAGTTTCGTCACGAAGTCCATCGTAATGTGATCCCAGTACTTTCATTCCGGTATTTCAAGTGATTGCAAACTACCATAGGGTCGTTGATGCTCGGCTTTCACTAGCGAACATGTGATGCATTTTTCCACAACACCGGCCACGTCAAGCTTCTTGACCGGCTACCAATAGTTCAACTTTAGGTCTCTATACATCTTGGTACTTCCAGGATGTATAGATTACTTTGACTTGTGGGCTTCTTCCATGAGTAACTCTCGGCACCCTCCGATTTTAGGCACCCAAATCCGCCCTTGGAAGAGTTTCAATCCTCTACTATCTTTCGTCAATAAAAGACGGTGTTTCACCATCGATTCATCCTTGAGGTTCGCCTCAAGTAGTGCTTTGGCTTGGGTGGTCTTGATCATATCCATCAAGCTCGAGATGATTTCAATCCTTGCCAACGAAGTTTGCACCTTTCCGTTATACACCTTCCGACTCAAGGCGTCCGCTACCACATTCGCCTTGCACGGATGGTATAGTAGTTCACAATCATAGTCTTTAAGTAACTCTAGCCATATTAGTTGCCACATATTCAACTCCTTTTGATCAAAGACATATTTCAGACTTTTGTGATCGGTGTAAAGCGTGCATTTTGTACCACACAAGTAGTGTCGCCACAACTTCAAAGCAAACATGACTGCCGCCAACTTGAGGTCGTGAGTTGGGTAATTCTTTTCGTGCTCTTTCAACTGCCTTGATGCATACGCTATTACCTTCCCTCTTTGCATCAAAACATAACCCAAACCCATATTGGATGCATTGCTATACACGACGAAGTCTTCAGTTCCTCAGGTAAGGATAAGATTGGAGTTTCACAAAGTTTTCGTTGTAAGGTCCGAAATGCTTCCTCTTGCGCGCTAGTCCATACAAATTTTACATTCTTACGAGTCAATGCCGTTAGCGACGAAGCGATCTTGGAGAAGTCTTGTATGAATCTTCGGTAGTACCCGGCTAACCCCAAAAAGCTTCTAATTTATGTAGGACTCTTTGGAGGCTCCCAATTCATCATCCCTTCAACTTTCACGGGATCTACGTTCACACCTTCTTGGATGACCACATGCCCGAGGAATTGTACTTCCCGTAACCAAAACTCACACTTAGAGAATTTCGCGTATAATTTCTCCTTCCTCAATACTTGCAAAACTTCCAGGAGGTGTTGCTCGTGTTCTACCTCGTCTTTGGAGTACACTAAGATATCGTCTATGAACACGATTACCGACTTATCCAAGAATGGTCGGCATACTCGATTCATCAAATCCATAAAAATTGTTGGCGCGTTTGTTAAAATGAACAACATGACTAAGAACTCATAGTGTCCATACCGAGTCCTAAATGTCGTTTTTGGAACGTCTTCTTCTTTAACTTTCACTTGATGGTAGCCAGATCGAAGATCAATCTTGGAGAAGCATCCGGCTCCTTGAAGTTGATCAAAGAGATTGTCTATTCGGGGAAGCGGATACTTGTTCTTCACGGCTACCTTGTTTAATTGCCGGTAGTCGATACACATCCACATCGACCCACCCTTCTTTTTAACAAAGAGTCCCGGAGCTCCCCAAGGCGATGAGCTCGGTCTCACAAACCCCTTCTCTAGAAGCTCTTGTAGTTGCGTCATCATCTCTTGCATTTCCGTTGGAGCGAGACGGTAAGGTGCGCGTGCTATCGGTGCTGCCCCTGGGACCAAATCAATCTTGAACTACACTTGGCGGTCGGGTGGCAAACCCGACAAGTCATCGGAAAAAACGTCCGGATACTCTTTGAGGACTTTCACATCTTCTACTTTCTTTTTCTCTAATTGGGTGTCCACCACGTAGGCTAAGAACGTTGGGTATTTTTTCATTAGGCACTTCCTTGCCTTGATGGAAGAAATAATAGCCACTTCGCCCTTACGCTTTTCTCCGTATACTAGGACAAAGTCTCCACTTAGGAGAGGTATCCTTATAAGCGTCTTTGAGCACAAAATCTCCGCTTTGTGTTTAGCCAACCAATCCATACCTATCACTACGTCAAAACTCCCAATAGACATAGGAAGTAGGTCCACTTTAAAAGTTTCACCGCTAATCTCTAGACGACATCTCTCCAAGATTTCCTGCAAGACTACTTTTTCCCCATTTGCTACCTCAATAACTAAAGCATCGCGTAGAGTACTAATAGGCACAGTCAAAGACTTGCAAAACACGTCCGACACAAAAGAACAATTTGCACCCGAATCAAACAATACTCCAGCGGGTAAAGAGTTGAGTAAGAATGTACCCGACACCACGTCGATGGTGTCCTTCACTTCCTCTTTCGTCATCTGGAAAGCTCTCCCTTGAGGCTTGGGGACGGCCTCCCGCCTTGGTTGACTTCCCGAACTGGTCCCTCTAGTGTCCCCTTTCAGCTTGGGACATTCTCGCTTCACGTGCCCAATTTCATTGCATTCAAAACAAACCGTTCCCCTAATATGGCACTCCGGACTAGTGTGCCCCGTCTTTCCGCACTTGTAACAAGTAACTTGACCCGGATTGCAAGACCCGAAGTGCTTGCTTTTGCACTTAGGGCACCACCTTGCCTCACGGCGGTTGTCCCCTCCTCTACCACTTGATTGGAACCTCGGCTTCTTGGACGAATTCTGTGATTTATTAACCCTATTTTAGCCACTTTTAGTAGGTTTTTATCTTGTTTTATTTGCCCAAAGTTCGTATTTGAGTCATTTTTATTAGCTTTTTAGCATTTTCTGTGTTTTAGGTGTTAATCATGAATTAATGGTATTCTGTGTGTTTTGAACTCATTTGGGTCTGATTTGAATTATTATAGAGTTGGACTGGATGACACTGTTGTGGTGCTATAGGAGCAGGTGCTGCAGGAGTACTGGAGGATCATACATGCTGGGCCTTTTTGAATATTTTTGGGCCGAAACCCTTTTAAAGACCACGGGCTGGAGCAGACTTCTGCAGGGGACAAGAAGTACATTTGACATCAATCTTTGACCACTTAGGCCCCAAGCAACTCCCCTATATATAGGATTGCTTTGTTAGCTTTGAAAAACACTTTTAATTATCTTTTGCTACTTGTTTCTTAATTACTTGCTCTCTAGTTGCTACTTATTATCTTTTGGGTTACAATTTCAGTTTTTATGCTAAGCTTTCGGTTCTAAATCTAATCTAGTCATTTTCGAAGTAATCTCTTGTGTTCTTATTTACGGTTCTTGCAAATTACTCTCCAAAGTTCTTGGTATTTTACAAGCTTGTTACATCTAGTTTGCTTTCTCGAATCACTTTAGTTTTCCAAGTTACTTACTTAATTTCTCAAGACTCTTAATTTTAGTTTGGACATCTTTCCTTCTAAAGTTCGAAGTTTTTGATCATTTAAGTTAGTGTTTCCAAGTTCCAACATTTTTAAGGCAACAAGTAGTTTTGTGGCATAACTTGTGCGACAAGTTTTCATAACTTGGCACCCAAGTTACCACGTTAGTTTGGTAGTCCTGTTTCTAGTTTCCTTGCATTTTAAGTTCTTGTCATTTAATCTACTTACCGTTTTTATTTTCTTGTTGTTGAAATTCTTGCATTTTAATTCCTGTCTTTCCATTTCTGTAATTTACTTTCTTGCACTTTCTTTTCAGTACTTTCCATTTATGTCATTTACATTTCTTACACTTTTCGAAAGAAGAATCCAAGCCATGATGGGCTAATCGTCTGAGCTTGGTGTGTAAGGCAAAGTTTAGATGTAAATTTGTGTAAAAGTAAAGAGGTGTATTGAATATAACATTGTATCTAACTATTTATTTCTGATGATTGATCTTACATTGAAGACTACATTTAATTAACTGACAACTAATTTTGTGTATGAAAATGCATTAACATTCAGTGTTAAGGTTAAGTTTAATTATCTGAAATAATAAGAGAAGACTAATAAATAGTTTTAGTACCTGACAAGTACTATACTCTTAGGGTGTAGAATGGTAACACTGTGTTGTGCTAGGATTCACGAAGTCTAACATAATTGATATCGTATCGATAACACGTTGAGCAGTGTGTACTCTTGGAAGGCCGTTTGAACCGACAGTTAGTAATGTGGCAGTCCTATAGCACTTGTTGCTATAGGACTGGCTGGATGTTATAATATCCCTTTACTGGATCACTTGTTTTCATCTTTATGAAGCTTTGCACCTTGTGCTTCTTCTATAGAATTGATTTTTAGTTGTTAACTTAAACCAACCATCCAAACAATCTGTTTTCGAATTCGCCATCTGAAATCGGTTTTTAAAGACTGGACTTTTGAAAAGCTTTCACAAGTTTTCCCTGTGGATCGATATCTGGTACTTTTACCATTATTACTTGTTACAAGACGATAATAGTTCAAGGTGTATACTTGCACTGAGTTCTATTTTATGTGAATCTCTAAGGTTGCATAAATCTGTCCAACAAGTTTTTGGCGCCGTTGCCGGGGAACACTTCGTTGAAAGATTTTCATCCCCAAGTAAAGTTTGTAAACTCTGATTTTTCTACCTCCATTTTGAAAACCAGTGCATGCCCAGACTTGCACACGGATAAATTTTCCAATTTGATCTAGAGATTGAACGAACTTTTAGACAAAGAAGAAAAAGCACAAAGAGTCGTTTCAGCTCAAAACTCTCCAATGATGTGTGAAAATGAGTACACTTCTGATGAAGGGGAAAATAACTTCGAATTTGGGCCGGAAGGAAATCCTAATAACGGAAATCCTGAAAATGGAAATCCTGAAAACGGAAATCCTGAAAATAGGCCAATTCATAATCTCGAAGATGAGGAACAAAACATTTTCAGGCTTGCAAACTCTAAAAATGGAGGTATTATGGCCTATGTTGTTCCTGTTTTTAATCAATTACATTCAGGAATACTTAAGCCTACCCTCGAAACACATCATTTTGAACCCAAGTCGATAGTGTTTCATATGCTCCAAATCAACGGTCAGTACGCTGGTTTGGCACATGAAGATCCTCATTCTCATCTCAGTTTTTTCATGGAAATTACAGACTCTTTCAAACTGCCAGGTGTACAGGATGACGCTCTAAAACTAAATCTTTTTCCATACTCTCTAAGAGATAAAGCAAGATCCTGGTATAACTCGTTGCAACCAGATTCTATAATCACATGGAACCAAATGGCAGAAAAGTTTCTAAAAATATATTTTCCACCCACGAGGAATGCTAAGTCCATAAATGAAATCTGCACTTTTAAACAAATGGACAATGAAGCAATTCCTGATGCATGGGATAGGTTTAAAGAGCTGTTAAGAAAATGCCCTCACCATGGCATTCCGTACTGCATTCAGCTAGAGACATTTTACAGTGGTTTAGATATCACTGCAAAACAAATGCTTGATGCTACCGCAAGCGGATCTTTTACAGCTTGTACCTACAATGAAGGTTATGAAATCCTAGAAAAGATTTATGACAATAATGGATAGTGGTCTGATCCATGTGCATTGCCACCTAAGAGAACAACAGGGATAACAGATTCTAATGCTTACTCAACATTAACTGCACAGTTGGCCAATATGGCTATTCTAATTCAAAATCTAGCCACACCTGTGCAGGCTAATGTTGCTACTGCCATCCCTGGTGTTCTGCCAGTACAGTGTACTTTTTATGGAGATGGACACTCTTTTGAAAATTGTCCAAGCAATCCTAAGCAAATAAACTATGTTCACAATAACAACAAAGGAGGACCTTTCTCTCAGACTTACAACCCTGAGTGGAGGAATCATCCTAATTTTCTTGGCATAGTCCTTCTCTCAACCCACCATCACAAAGACCACAAGGATACTCCAACTCTCAAGGACAATCCAATTTTCAACAAAAGAACCAACATAACCAGCAATCTAATTTCCAAACTCAAAATCGCCCACCTCCTTTCCAAAGCAACAAGCCCGATCAACAGGATGAATCATCTACTTCTTTGGAAGCAATGATGAAAGGGTTTATGACCCAAAGTCAAGCCTCAATTAAAAATCTTGAAACTCAAATGGGGCAAATGGCTTTGGAAATGAAGAAAAGGTCAGTAGGAACTCTTCCTAGCGATACTGAGATACCACACCGAATAGGAAAAGAGCAGGTTAAGGTTGTGACTTTAAGAAGTGGAAGACCTTTAAAAGAAAATCCAAGAAAAGAACAAACAGACAAAGCAGAGCCAGAAAAGAAAAAGACAAAACCAGATTCTGCTGCTACATTACCTATAGACCAGTCCTGTAGCACTAGTGGGACTAAAGCTAGTGATAAGCCTGTTGATATTTCCATCATTCCTAGCAAATCAGACTACCCCTTGCTATTCCCTGATGAACCTAAGAAAGTCCAGAATTCCAAAAAAAGTACTATAGATGATGTGTCACACTCTAGTGGCAGTCCTATAGTACTACCTCAGCCCAGTCCTATAGCACATTGTAGGACTGAAGTGATACCAACTGTGTTGGTCCCAAAGGGGTTATACAAGTTTGTAGAAGGGGAGGTTGAATACAAACACACGATTTTTACTTTTCTAAATTGTTTATTGATATGTATCAAACAATTTACAGTTTGTTGCGGAACAACATTAAGGAATAAACCTAATCTAAACAAACTATGAGAATCACTAAAATTTCTTGCACTAGAAATAAGAGAGAAGGAATTAAGAATACTTAAGGTAAATATTCTAACACACAGATTCAGCAAGATAAGGAATGGCCGAAGTTGTTCAAGAGATGAACTAGGGTTTCCTTTATATATTGCATGCATTTAATGCATGTCAGTACAACTTTACACGTGGCAGCCTCTGGTTGGTTGCATGGTTTGACTTCAGTAGGCAACCTAGTGGCCGCATGATGAACAGTGTAGAATCAGAGTTGGTTGTACGATTCTGGACAAAAGGGATGTCCATTCTAAAAAAATTGTACGGAGGCGTGCAAGGGGGTAAGACAAAAGTTGCTTGTAGAGGAGGTTTCATGATCAGCGTTCGCTGAATGATTCTTTATCAGCGAATGATAAAGTTCAGCGTTCGTTGAAGTCTTATACTTGAAACTTCACGTTGAGTGGACAGGTCTTGGCTTCACTGATATCTGCATCAGTTCATTAGTAGACTTGTCGCTGGTTCTTTGGCTTGATCTTCGACTTCAGCGTAGAACATGGTTGACGTGAAACTTGTCTTCAGGGATCATAAGTAAACAACTTAAACTATCAGCGATCATCAGTAAGGCTGAACAGGCTCAGGGCTTGCTGATGAACAGTGTTCGCTGAATGTGTAATTTAAAGGGCGTGAGTTTCCTATCAGCGGTACTGAACAAACTTAGTACTTATCAGCGATAGTGAAACTCTAATATATATTGTCTACTTACAATTTTCACTAAGTGTTTCTCAGAGTCATTATCAAATCACCGAGGGTTTGGATCAACAATCTCCCCCTATTTGATGATGACATAGCAATAAAGGAAGATTGCTAAGTATGAAAACATAAGGATAAAAAGGACTTATAAAATATTTGTCCCATTTACTGTTTTCAGGGATCTTTTTAAGTACTGATGGAGTAAGGTACATTCACTGAAATTTTTCATTAAACTTCGTATAGATTACAGAGGGAAGTGGAAAAATTACAAGAACAATGAATAATAATTACAAATACAAAAAAAAAGATACAAGCTGATAAAAGGTAGAAGAGTTACAGGGAATCCTATCAGCTAATCAGGTTCATTCTTGATGAGAAGTTCATCAAGAGAGTTTGTGGTTGGAATCATCGAATCAGGGACTTTTTCTCCAAGATCCCTTCTTCGCTGTGCTTCTTTAAAGTTCAGGGGCTTCATGAAGTGTCCGAGAAGATCATCTCTGAAACTGCACCAGTAGACAAGATCTCTGAGCTGTTCGATAGGGGCAATGCATAGCTCAGAGACGCGTTGGAAGCACTTTCGTCCAGTGCAGTCATTGAAGAAAATATCGTGAGGTTCACTTAAGACTTTTCCAGGGATAAAGCATTCACCTGGGGGCAGGGAGACATCGAGTACTGAGAGATCAGGGTCAGGACCGAGGACTTCTTCTCGTGAAAAGGCAATTCCGATTTCATTTCTGATAGGAGGACCTGAAGCTGAAGATGTTTTCTTTTTCTTTACAGCAGACCTTCTTTGTTGAACTGGAGGAGGAGGAGGAGGGATATCAACGACTGATGTAACCAAGTCAATATGTGTGTTCAGAGCTTTTTCGACAAAGGATTTGTAGTTTGAACGTGATCGCTGAATGGCTATCCGCATCTCCAACCACTCAGATAAACCGTACTTGTCGATCCATGAGGTATAGATGGCTTCCTTGTGACCATTCTCTCTAAAGACGTAGATGTTAATGATTGGAATATCGTTGGTTGTCTTTCCCTTGATGTTTACCTTGTTGATTCTGGACACATGATGTCGAAAGTGAAGTCTTTCTTTGCACCATTTCAGAGTGGAGTCAGAGACCTTGGTTTTCTTCTCGATGATCTTTTTGGCGTCCTTCCACAATTGTCGCTGAACAGAGATAGGAGTCTTCTTCAATTCAAGATCTTTCACCGAACGTTGGACGAGCTCAATAGCATATTCTTTATCTTTTTCTTCAGCTCTCTTTCGATCGGCGAGGTGTAACGTCCCAAAAATTACAAGGAAATTTAAAATTTTTAAAACATCCATTTCATTATAAAACAACCATAATCTAGTAACTCATGTCTTAAATGAAATTAACGTCGTTGACTCAAATCGTCAACAAAGTTTATGCAGCGGAAAATTATATAATTAAATTCAAAGGGTTCGAAAGTGAAAATTTAACAATCTTTGATACTCTGCGCTTGATGTGTGTACGGTCACGCCCGACTGCCGCCCGCACCTGAAATCACAACATATTGGGAAGGGGTAAGCTATAACGCTTAGTGAATCCAACCACACACGTAGGTAGCAACCCCACGCACATCGCTAACACCATAGATACAAGCCACCAATTAATTATTACATAAATACTGACCTCGGTCCCACCGAGTACACCAATTATATTAATACAAGCTCAGTCCCACCGAGCCCTCGGTCCCACCGAGTAAAGGTAATTGTACTAGCTCAGTCCCACCGAGCCCTCGGTCCCACCGAGGTGTACACAGGCATAAATATTCCACATAAGAATTCAACAAATCGTAACCAATTATCACATCCCAATTAATTCATGTAAGCACATAAATACACGTAATAACACGTAACACCCAAAAACAACATGCATGAAATTCCTAACTACGTGGTGAGAGAACTCACCTCAAGGCTAAGCAATGTGCTCACGAATCGCAACACCAACACGGCAATCTTCTTCACTTTTTCCCACCTAAATACGTATAAAAAGTCAAAGGAAAGTCCCGACCCATAACACGTTTACTAGCTTTCAAAAGACTAAATATTCCAGCTTTTAATTTAAAAATACGGGTCTGTTCGGGACCTGTTTTACCCCCTTAAAACTGATAAATACAGAAATCAAAATCCATAATTACGAAGTTCTAAGTCTTACGATTTCAGGGACGTATTGCACGCGTCCTAACGATTTTTTTATAATTTACTATGGACTTTACAAGAATGATTCGCAGAACAGCGAACAACCGGACCTTTTAGTACAACATGGCAACTTCGCCCTAGCTATGGTCCGAACTGGTCTTTCCGCAAAACAGAGGAAACTTAATAGACTCCGAAACGAAACTTTTGGCACCAGTCCCATCCCAAACCGACATTCCAAGCAAAAGTTATGCATAAAACAAAACAGGGACAGAAAGCTGGAAGTTTTTCGGACCAGGCTGTATAAACAGCCCCATACGGCCCAGCTACAGGCTTAAACAGATTTTCGGCAAAACACGAAAAACTTTCCTGACTCGATTAGTGAACTTCGGCCACCGATTTCATTTCAATCCGAGCTACGAGTAAAGAGTTACGGCCACGACAAAACAGTGGCAGAAAATCGTCATTCACATAAAATGACAACTCACCAAACTTGCGACCACTTTTTCACCTAGCTAGAGGCTGAACCAGTTTTCCGCTAGAACACGGAAAACGTGACCGACCCCGAACTTGAACCGTGGGTGCCAGTTTCGGCTCAATCGGAGTTATGACGGAAAAGTTATGGCCGTCGCAAAAACAGTGACTGAACAATTATTCACATGAAATGATGATTATAAAGAAAACGACGGTTTTATCGAATCGGCTTAATCGATTAAGTCACGACTTAAAGGGCTCTATGATTATTAACAGGTCACAGCCACGCACCACCCACTGCCACCTCCGGCAGTGGTGGTCGCCGGTGGCGGCCGGCGGCGGTCCTTCGACGAAACACATAAAACGAGCCGCAAACCACCGTGAAATCCCTACCCTCTCGATCACCTCACCGCATGCACATATATGACTCACACCACCACCACCCGACACCCAGCCACCACAGTGGCGGCGCGCGGCGGCGGCGCTGACGCTGCCCTTTCGCCGAAAACCAAAAACGAAAAAGAATGTAACGAGAACCATACCTTACAACGACGACCCGCAACCGTGCCTGAAATCCCTTCTTCTCGACCTCTCCAACGAAGGACGTTGACACCGGTGGTTCTCCGGCGACCGTGGCGGCGTTTCTCCGGCGACTTCTCTCTCTCACGTTTTCTTCCTCTCTCGGCTTCTCACACTCACGATCACACTCTCTCGGCCAAATGAACCAATGAAGAAAAGGAAACAAACCAAAAACCAAAAGGGGCTGTTTGTCGACGCCGTTTGGAAACCGACGAGAAGAGGAAGAGGGGGGGGGTCGGTCCCCCTTTCCTTAGCCGTTCAACCCACTAAACACCCCTCATTTTCCCATTAACCCCTCCTTGATCCCGCCCTTGGCATTTCCGGTCCCTGGTTTTTCGTCATAAACAAAAAGATAAGCAAGGTTGCCACGTGTAACATTCGAGGTCCCTCCCTTGACAACTTCCGTTAATTAATCACACTTTAAACGATAATAAAATGAATACCTTAAGAATTTTTAAAACCATACCGGGACACGGGCTTTACAACTCTCCCCCGCTTGAATTAGACTTCGTCCCCGAAGTCTACACCCGCAAACAGCTCCGGATAATTCTCTCGCATCTCCGCTTCAGGTTCTCAAGTCCACTCGGAACCCTTTCGGTGTCTCCATTGAACCTTCACCAAACCAACGACCTTGTTCCGCGAGGTTCTCGTCCTCCTGTCAAGAATAGCAACTGGCTTTTCCACGTAATTAAGCCGCTCGACGATCTGAATATCTTCGAGCGGTACTACTGCAGACTCATCCATCACACACTTCCGCAATTGCGAAACGTGGAAGGTGTTGTGAATCAAGTTCAGTTCCTCCGGTAGCTCCAACCGGTAAGCCACTTTCCCCACGCGGGCGATGATCCGGTAAGGCCCAATATAACGAGGCCCTAGCTTCCCCCGCTTACGAAACCGGATCACCCCTTTCCAGGGTGAAACCTTCAACAATACATAATCACCCACCTGAAACTCCAAGTCGGATCGCCTTTTGTCGGCGTAGCTCTTCTGCCGACTCTGTGCAGTAACCAAACGGTCCCGTACCATTTGAATTGTCTCGGTCGTCTTCAACACGATGTCAGTACTCCCTAACACCCGATGCCCAACCTCGCCCCAACAAACGGGCGTCCTGCATTTTCTACCGTACAACAACTCGTATGGCGGTATGCCAATACTAGAGTGGTAGCTGTTGTTGTAGGAAAATTCCGCCAAAGGTAGGTACTGATCCCAACTACCTCCAAAATTGATGACACAAGCTCGAAGCATATCCTCAAGGGTCTGAATGATTCGCTCGCTCTGTCCGTCCGTCTGTGGATGAAAGGCCGTGCTAAAGTGTAACCGTGTACCCATCTCCGACTGGAACTTCTCCCAAAACCGAGAGGTAAAACGAGTATCCCTGTCGGAGACAATCGAAACTGGCACCCCGTGCCTGGCCACGATCTCACGCACAAACACCTCCGCAAGCTTCTCCGCCGAGGAGCTCTCCCTGATGGCCAAGAAGTGTGCACTCTTGGTCAGACGGTCAACGATCACCCAAATGGCATCGTTCCCACGGGGAGTCCTTGGGAGTTTCGTTATGAAGTCCATGGTAATCTCTTCCCATTTCCAAACCGGGACCTCCAACGGTTGCAATTTCCCATGAGGTCGTTGATGTTCCGCTTTGACCTTCCGACAGGTCATACATACCTCAACACATCTAGCAACATCCCGCTTCATGCCGGGCCACTAGTAACCTTCGCGCAAGTCCCTGTACATCTTTGTAGCCCCCGGGTGAATCGAGAACTTGGACTTATGCGCCTCATCCATTAGTACCTGCCGGTTCCCACCGATGAATGGAACCCAAACCCTACCATGTCGAGTTAACAATCCCCGACTATCACGAACAAAATTCGAGATTTCCCCCGACACTCTTTCCCGCTTTGCATTTTCCTCCAAGACAGCCACCTCTTGAGCGCTTCCTATCGACTCCAGGATAGGTGTAACCACTGTCAATCGCTGACAATAACCCCTCAGTGGCTCACCGACCGGATGTCGGCTGAGTACGTCCGCGACCACGTTCGCCTTACCCGGGTGGTAAAGTATCTCGCAGTCATAATCCTTAACCACATCGAGCCACCTTCGCTGACGCATATTAAGGTTCTGCTGATCCATCAAGTACTTGAGGCTCTTATGGTCAGTGTAGATCGTACACTTGACACCATAGAGATAGTGCCTCCAAATTTTAAGGGCAAACACTACCGCTCCCAACTCCAGGTCATGAGTCGGGTAATTTGCTTCGTGAGGCTTCAGCTGTCTAGAGGCGTAGGCTATGACCTTGCCGCGCTGCATAAGCACGGCACCCAAACCCTGATGTGAGGCGTCACAATATACTACCAAATCCTCCATGCCCTCGGGCAAGGTTAACACAGGAGCCTCACACAACCGCCTGCGTAGCTCCTCGAACGCCTTCTGTTGTTCCTCACCCCAACTGAAAGCTGCAGATTTCTTTGTCAATCGCGTCATGGGTAACGCGATCTTAGAGAAATCCTGAATAAACCTTCGATAATACCCCGCTAATCCCAGAAAGCTTCGCACCTCAGTAGGAGTCTTCGGCACCTCCCACCGCATCACAGCTGCAATCTTAGCTGGGTCAACCATAATACCATCCTGATTCATGACATGTCCTAGGAACTGGACCTCTCGTAACCAGAATTCGCACTTGGAAAACTTAGCGTATAACTTCTCTCGCCTCAATACTTCCAACACTTCTCGAAGATGCATCTCGTGCTCCTCCTTGGTCTTCGAATACACCAGAATGTCATCGATGAACACAATCACCGAACGGTCCAACATCGGACTACACACTCGGTTCATGAGGTCCATGAACGCTGCATGTGCATTGGTGAGTCCAAAAGGCATCACCACAAACTCGTAATGACCGTATCGCGTACGGAAAGCCGTCTTTTCCGTGTCCTCACTCCTGACCTGCATCTGGTGGTACCCCGACCGTAGATCAATCTTGGAGAACCATGAGGCCCCCTGAAGCTGGTCGAACAAATCGTCAATCCTTGGCAAAGGATAACGATTCTTTACCGTAAGCTTATTCAGCTCTCGGTAGTCTATGCACATCCGTTGTGATCCATCCTTCTTCTTCACGAATAAGATAGGCGCTCCCCACGGCGAACAGCTCGGTCTAATGAACTCCTTTTCGAGTAGTTCTTGCAGCTGGGCGTACAGCTCTTTCATTTCCGGTGGAGCCAGGCGGTAGGGTGCCTTGGCTACCGGAGCCGCACCCGGGATCAGATCGATCCGAAACTCTACCTGTCGTTCGGGAGGTATCCCCGGCAATTCCTCGGGGAACACGTCGGTGAACTCCCGTACCACAGGTACGTCTTCCGCAGACTTCTTCGCTTCCCCAACCCTCGTGTCTATCACGTATGCTAAAAATCCTTGCCCACTATGCTGAAGGTACCTCCGAGCTCTCGCAGCCGAACATATGGCCGTAGACCGTCTAGACGAATCTCCCTGCACTAACAGTTCTCCCCCGCTTGGGGTTCGAACTCGCACTTGCTTGTGACGGCAAACGATCTCCGCGTCGAACTTATCCATCCAATCCATGCCCACAATCACACAAAGCTCCTGCATAGCAATCGGGATCAGGTCAATGGGAAACCTCACCCCTGAGATCTCTAAGGTGCACCCGCGAAACACGTCTGTGACCGTCAAGGTTCTATCATCAGCCACCTCAACAACCAGAGGATAACTCAAGCGTCCTACAACTCGGCCTAAACCCTCGCTAAAAGTGCGAGACACAAAAGAGTGAGTAGCCCCACTATCAACATCACAACTGCAGGCACCGAGTTAACTAGAAATGTACCTAACATATAATTCAACCACAAATAAATACATGACATGGAAGGGAAAGACAAAAGGAAAGAAGTAAGGGATATACCTGTAACCACTTTAGGCGTCGCCTGTGCCTCATCCACCGTCAACTGGTGAACTCTACCTCGGGCCGCTCCCGCCCCTGGCTGACCAGCTCGACCATCAGTGATACGCAACGGGGCATTCCCAGGTACCCTCTGAGCACCACCCCCAGCAGTTACCCCTGTTCTAGGACAGTTGGCCCTTACGTGGCCCGTCTGATTACAGGTGAAACAGACCATTAACGGCGTCTTACAATCCCGGCTAAGGTGACCGGGTTGACCACACTTAAAACACCCCTCCATTCTCCTTGCTCCGGTATCACGGGGCTTAAACCCGCCACTCCCAGAACCCGTGCGCGTACCTGTGAACCTCGAACGCTTCGGCACTGCCGAGATGGGCGTCACTGGCGGTGCCGCCTTCCGCTTCTTAGCTTGGGTCTCCAGCTCAAGCTCCCTCCTTCGAGCGGCGTCCATCATGGCGGATAATGAAGTATACTGTGCCGTGCTAACAAATTCTCGGATCTCCGTGCGTAACATATCTTTATACCTTGACATCTTCATCTCTTCCGAGGCGGCATACTGGGGACAGAATAATGCCATCTCGGTAAATTTCCTGTTCATCTCTTTTATCGTCTCTGTTGTCTGTGTGAGCTCTAGGAATTCTTTAGCGATTCGTTCCATCTCTACTGGCGGTACATACTCCGCACGGAAACGAGTGACAAACTCGTCCCAAGTCAAAGTAGTGCGCTCGGCAGGCGTCAATGCCGTGGCGCACCAATCCTTCGCGCCGTCACAAAGTAGATTTACTGCAAAACGGACCTTTAGGTTGTCCGGACAGCCACTGGTCAAAAAGGCGAACTCCATGTCAGATACCCATCGCATGCTGGTAATCGGATCCGAGTCTCCCTTAAACTCTGGCGGGGAACAGGCGGAGAGATCCCGGTACTGGAACTCTCGGTTACGGAGATGACCCTCCGCAGGCAGTGGAATAGCTGCAATACGCTCCTCCAGTAGGATCACCACCTCCTCTCGAATAGCGGTGATGATCTCGGGGATCGCCTCCCCGATCGCGTGGGAAACCTCAGTAGCAATCAGTTCCCTAATACGCTCCTCCGTAATCCCCGTCTCGGCTCGCGACTCCGCCGCGTTGTTCCTTCTAGTATTGACCATTCTAGAAAGAGAAATTTCAGAGATCTATAAGCACATATAACTCACCCTACCACGCTCATACTCCACTCCTTGGCTTCCTCGTGACTCTCCCCGACTCAAGCATGGATCCTGTGCTTCAGATAGTAGGAGCTCTACTACTACCCTTCACACCTATCCTTACTCGTTTCGAGTCCTGTCCCGGGACATTCAAGTAGTTGATTACCACACATAAACACATATAGCCAATCCAGCCCATACAAACACCTTTCCTAACTCCCTATAAAGGTCATATCACCCACTATCCCTTGCTAACACGGAAACCCCACTAACCCTGACGAGTCGCCTCGTGAATGCACGGTCGTATACAGTGTAAAACCAGATAGACGTTCGAATAAGAGATTCTATCCTAGAACGGTTGGACTCAAACAAGAGCTGCGCAATAGAACTAAATCTAATATTCTAAGGCTATTCAGTTCCTACTGCATACAACCTAGAGTGCATTCGCTTAACAATCTATCAAAGCTAGCATGAGTTCCTATAAGCGATAAAACCAGCATACGGTACCATACAGTTCACATAAGCAATCTAGCATGCATACACTATACCTGAAAAGCGATAAATACACTAAGTTCCTTACCTTCCCAGTTGGCGTCGGCTGACTGTACACACTGCGCCCACGATCACCGTTTCCAAACGGGTTTTCTCTTTTTATTTAAAAACAAAAATTTTGATAAAAGAATTTAAAGATCTCTTAGCCGCAACTTGAGACCAAACACACCGAGATGTGCTTGATTCACTCAA
The DNA here is from genome assembly GCA_033807775.1 of Saussurea involucrata. Lineage (NCBI taxonomy): Eukaryota > Viridiplantae > Streptophyta > Magnoliopsida > Asterales > Asteraceae > Saussurea > Saussurea involucrata. Next base: position 62,859,084 of record CM066325.1, read on the forward strand.
GCCGTGCTCTGATACCAAGTTGTAACGTCCCAAAAATTACAAGGAAATTTAAAATTTTTAAAACATCCATTTCATTATAAAACAACCATAATCTAGTAACTCATGTCTTAAATGAAATTAACGTCGTTGACTCAAATCGTCAACAAAGTTTATGCAGCGGAAAATTATATAATTAAATTCAAAGGGTTCGAAAGTGAAAATTTAACAATCTTTGATACTCTGCGCTTGATGTGTGTACGGTCACGCCCGACTGCCGCCCGCACCTGAAATCACAACATATTGGGAAGGGGTAAGCTATAACGCTTAGTGAATCCAACCACACACGTAGGTAGCAACCCCACGCACATCGCTAACACCATAGATACAAGCCACCAATTAATTATTACATAAATACTGACCTCGGTCCCACCGAGTACACCAATTATATTAATACAAGCTCAGTCCCACCGAGCCCTCGGTCCCACCGAGTAAAGGTAATTGTACTAGCTCAGTCCCACCGAGCCCCTCAGTCCCACCGAGGTGTACACAGGCATAAATATTCCACATAAGAATTCAACAAATCGTAACCAATTATCACATCCCAATTAATTCATGTAAGCACATAAATACACGTAATAACACGTAACACCCAAAAACAACATGCATGAAATTCCTAACTACGTGGTGAGAGAACTCACCTCAAGGCTAAGCAATGTGCTCACGAATCGCAACACCAACACGGCAATCTTCTTCACTTTTTCCCACCTAAATACGTATAAAAAGTCAAAGGAAAGTCCCGACCCATAACACGTTTACTAGCTTTCAAAAGACTAAATATTCCAGCTTTTTATTTAAAAATACGGGTCTGTTCGGGACCTGTTTTACCCCCTTAAAACTGATAAATACAGAAATCAAAATCCATAATTACGAAGTTCTAAGTCTTACGATTTCAGGGACGTATTGCACGCGTCCTAACGATTTTTTTATAATTTACTATGGACTTTACAAGAATGATTCGCAGAACAGCGAACAACCGGACCTTTCAGTACAACATGGCAACTTCTCCCTAGCTATGGTCCGAACTGGTCTTTCCGCAAAACAGAGGAAACTTAATAGACTCCGAAACGAAACTTTTGGCACCAGTCCCATCCCAAACCGACATTCCAAGCAAAAGTTATGCATAAAACAAAACAGGGACAGAAAGCTGGAAGTTTTTCGGACCAGGCTGTATAAACAGCCCCATACGGCCCAGCTACAGGCTTAAACAGATTTTTGGCAAAACACGAAAAACTTTCCTGACTCGATTAGTGAACTTCGGCCACCGATTTCATTTCAATCCGAGCTACGAGTAAAGAGTTACGGCCACGACAAAACAGTGGCAGAAAATCGTCATTCACATAAAATGACAACTCACCAAACTTGCGACCACTTTTTCACCTAGCTAGAGGCTGAACCAGTTTTCCGCTAGAACACGGAAAACGTGACCGACCCCGAACTTGAACCGTGGGTGCCAGTTTCGGCTCAATCGGAGTTATGACGGAAAAGTTATGGCCGTCGCAAAAACAGTGACTGAACAATTATTCACATGAAATGATGATTATAAAGAAAACGACGGTTTTATCGAATCGGCTTAATCGATTAAGTCACGACTTAAAGGGCTCTATGATTATTAACAGGTCACAGCCACGCACCACCCACTGCCACCTCCGGCAGTGGTGGTCGCCGGTGGCGGCCGGCGGCGGTCCTTCGACGAAACACATAAAACGAGCCGCAAACCACCGTGAAATCCCTACCCTCTCGATCACCTCACCGCATGCACATATATGACTCACACCACCACCACCCGACACCCAGCCACCACAGTGGCGGCGCGCGGCGGCGGCGCTGCCGCTGCCCTTTCGCCGGAAACCAAAAACGAAAACAGAATGTAACGAGAACCATACCTTACAACGACGACCCGCAACCGTGCCTGAAATCCCTTCTTCTCGACCTCTCCAACGAAGGACGTTGACACCGGTGGTTCTCCGGCGACCGTGGCGGCGTTTCTCCGGCGACTTCTCTCTCTCACGTTTTCTTCCTCTCTCGGCTTCTCACACTCACGATCACACTCTCTCGGCCAAATGAACCAATGAAGAAAAGGAAACAAACCAAAAACCAAAAGGGGCTGTTTGTCGACGCCGTTTGGAAACCGACAAGAAGAGGAAGAGGGGGGGGGGGTCGATCCCCCTTTCCTTAGCCGTTCAACCCACTAAACACCCCTCATTTTCCCATTAACCCCTCCTTGATCCCGCCCTTGGCATTTCCGGTCCCTGGTTTTTCGTCATAAACAAAAAGATAAGCAAGGTTGCCACGTGTAACATTCGAGGTCCCTCCCTTGACAACTTCCGTTAATTAATCACACTTTAAACGATAATAAAATGAATACCTTAAGAATTTTTAAAACCATACCGGGACACGGGCTTTACACGAGGAGTTTCTCAGCTTTGAGGTGTTCAACGATTTCCTTATTTGATATGACGAATCGAGGAGCACGAATTATTCGCTGATCCTCAAGCTTTTGAATCATAACTGCTCTCTTTTTCAGCTCTTCTTCACTTGGCTTTTGAGGAACCAAGGAAGGTCTTTTCTTGTGAGAGAGCAGTTCTTCTTCTTGTTCATCAGTCTCAGCGAAGTTTAAGACCAGGATTATTTCATCAACACTCGGGGTTGGGATTATTGGAGTTGTAGTCGGAGGAGCTTCAGCTTGACCCTCAAGTAGGGCAGAGGACTAGCTGAAACAAAACGATCACATAGGTAAGATCATTTGGGAGAAGAGATAGAGAAAGAATGAGGTTAAGTGTATAGAGACTTTATGGAGAGTAGAACTGAGGTTGAGAAAGGATAGATGAGGGATGCAGTGTAAGGGAAAAGAATATATGTTACCTAACAAACTGGCTTTCTTATATGGATAGTCAGATTGTCTTCAGCAGCGATGCCTTTGTTTTTACCTTTATCGGCTTCAGTCGCTGAAGGTTTAGTTCTGTTCCCCTCCCCTGATTCTTTTATAACTACCCCTTTTTTAGCAGGGGCCTTCTTGGTCTTAGGCTGGAAGGAGAATTCGAGATCATCATCATCATCATCTTTGGGTGATGATGAGGGTTCGTCGTCATGAAGTTCAAGATCTTCTTCGTCTTCTTCTTCTTCCTCAGCTTCTTCTTCAGACTCAACATGCCATGGAGAATGAGCATGTTCTTCGACATTCTCCCCCTCAGAATTTGCAGGGTCAGAGAATTTGGTCCCCTTAGGGTTTTTAACTCCCTGAGGTTTATCAGCATTCTTCTCCCCCTCAGAGTTATGGGGAAGGTCTTCTTGAGTCTTCTCCCCCTCTTCCACATGACGGATGAGGGAGGTAGTAGTGTCAGCAGCAGCATCCTTAGGGTCCCTGTCTTCGTGGCCAGGGATCCCAACAATGGTTTCCACCGCTGCCATTCTGTCTTCCAGGCCAGAAATAGCAGGGGTACTATTGAGTATGAAGTTTACTGCCATCCCCACCTTTTCCCGGTCAACCTGAGAGAAGTATGATAGAGGGACAATGGGAGCGTTGAGATGATCCAAGAGCTGTTGGATCAGAGCATTAGATGAGTCAACCTTTTTACCTAAATCGCTCATCTCCGTCTTCAGCGAAGAGACTTCCCTTTCAAGTTTGCCCACCACTGTCTTCAGCGTTGTGACCTCGCTGGACAGTGTGGTGAAGTTGTTGGAGAGTTCGCTATTGGTGGTGTTCAAGGTGTTGAAGGAGGTGGAGTTATCGGCCAGAGCTTGAGCAACATTAGAGAGACCACCTTCCAGCTTTTGTAAGTCAGCGCTGGAGGCCTTATTTTTCACCTCAGAGGTGAGTTTCTTCAGAGCGTCCCCAACGTATGTAACCGCTGAGGAGTTGTTGGAGAGAGTGGTGGTGAGAGATTCCACCTTTATCGACAAATCCTTGAGGGACGTGTTGATTGTCCCCAAATTAGGACCTACAATAGAGAAAAACTTATGAACAAAGGAAAGTTCAGAAGTTGGGGGTCCAGAGAGAGGAGTGTTTGGAGTTTTATGTATACCTGCGGGTGGGTTGGTGAAGTCATCGAAATGCCGGTGACCAGTTAAATGTTCGTAGTCGTCTTCCAGAGATGGTTGATGATGAGAGCCCGCAAGTCCTTGATTTTGATCTAACACGTGCTTTAGATCCTCAGCTGCCGTGTCACTCAGGTGAATGACGTTTGTTGTTGAGAATGAGGGAAATAGAGGTGGAGTGACCAAAGAAGATGAGGGAGGAACAAGAGTTGAGAAGAGGGATTGGGTGGCAGATTCAGCGTTGGATCCACTGAGGAATACTTCAGTAGCACTTATAGGTGCTGAGGAAGGGGGTCCTGATCCAGGATAACTTCAGTGTCTTGAGGCACTGAAGTGGGTATGGAGGGTATTGGTTCAGCGGATGTGGTGGAACGTGCCACGAAACCTTCCAGCATCATCTGTAGAGAGATAGACGTGGAGTCTTCAGTCTTGGAAGGCTTGGGGGGTTGCTCCTTAGAAATCTTCTTGGGATTATGGATGCCAAGTGGGGTTTCAGATTGTTTTCTCTTACGAGATGGAGTGGTTGGTGTGGCCTGGGTACCAGCGATTGGGATTACCGCTGCCGAGGTGGTAGCCACAGAAGTAGAAGAAGGAGGAGGTCGGAGAAGAGGTAAGAGAGTAGAAAGACGTACCTCATTTGCCAGCGGCTTGTAGTCGAGTACCTTAGGGCCAACCTGGGATACCCTCAGGACTCCCACCTTAGGGTACTTATTCCCAAGTGCTTGCTTGAAGAGAGCACTGAGGAAGCGAGGATAGGGGAAATTCGCTGGACGCTTTGCTTCTTCGACCCTTAACATCATATCGTCGAAGATTATCTTGGCCCAGTCGATATGGAGCCCATTCATCAGCGCATACCCCATAGCAGTCTGGGGTTTTGAAGCCTGATCAGTTGACCTGACCTTTGCTGTCATACAACCGATGAGATGTGCGAAGATGAAATTCATCTCGCTTGGCATTTTGCTCTTGAGGACGATTGTGAGCTTCTTCTCAGGGAGTTCATATCTCCCTGTGTTCCATGTGTACTTCATTGCATCCAGAAATGCAACGATTTCAGCTTTTCCTGCCTCGGTTTTGACGTTAGGTAAAGAAACGAAACGTCTTTCCCTTGAGCTTCCAGGGAGGTTGAGGGTAGACCTGATCGCCCCGGGATGGATCTTTGCTTCCCCATGTTCAGTGTCAAAGAGGATGAGGTCCACCATCTTTTTAGGGTTCTTAGTGGAGGCCACCTGAGCTCTTCTGGCAGTATACCAGAATTGGGCTAGAAGGTTCTTATGGGCTGGGGGTTTGATTGTCAGTGTTGTCTGATAATGTCGTTTTTCGACATTAATTTGATCCCGAACTCGTTCTGTTTGTTGTAAGTTCCCGATTAAAAATAGTAGAATTTAATGGTTTTGATGAGAAAGTACAGGTTTTTATTAATAATTGATGTTGGAAGAGTTTTGGACAATCGGAGCAAGTCTACAACAGTCCAGTGCAAAAAGGAGAAAAATCAGATTTTTGGACCAAACAGTGCTCTGCGCGCCTCTGAGCGCGCCTCCAAACGCGCCCATAAACGCACAGGATTATTTTTGTAAAACATTCCAGTGCTCTGCGCGCCTCTGAGCGCGTCTCCAAACGTGCAGCCAAACGCGCCAAAGCCCTGATACGTTTTTAAAGCCTTTTTCACCTAGGGTTTGGGCATCTGATCTGAGTTACGTTTGGAGACTCTCTCTGGGCGATTTTGGGAGATAGAAGACGATTTTTGAAGAGAAGAAGAGGGCTAGAAACATCAAGATACGAGAATCAAAAGGCGAATCGAGTTCATTCATCGAGGGATTAAGCTTTTCAGGGAGTTTTAGATTTCATTTCTTTTAGAACCAAACATGTTTACTTTCGTTTTTGTTATGTCATTTCTGAGTTTTGGAACCCCCAATATGAACTAATCCGTTCATGTTGGGGGGTTGGTTTGAATCATGGTTGGATGATTATTTAGCTTTACAGTAGATACGATCGATTTGATTCTTATGGATGAAACATGTGGGATTGTTCTTAATGCTTGTAATAGTCCGATCAACTATTATTTGATTTAATGAATCTTTTAACGTTTGAGAAAAGTTTTGAGGTTTATCTAATCCTTCATGTCTTAGTCGAATTTGAGATAGAAATATGATAATTCGTACTTTGTGGGTTTTTAATCATTGTTTGTTCAATTACCTTTGTTGAGATCGAAGGATGATACAAAATGTTGAATGAATGTTGCTATAGCTTGATAGAGTATAGTGATGGATTGTGATTATACCAGTCATCCTGGAGTTATGTCAATCGTGCCAAATCTGTGAGTTAAGTAATTGTTTACCTGAGGAATCCAACCCTCCAAGTCCTTCTCTTAGCTAAATTAATTAAAGTTTTTAATCGTGTTTCGATATTCAACAACCCAAATCAATTTGCGTTAGTCTAATTAATAGTCTATACAGTCATTGTGGTACTTTACACCTGGTTTCTTTGGTTCGATACTCGTACTGTTAAAGTACTATTACTTGATTCGACCCGTACACTTGCGGTAGATTTAGGGGGGTGTAAACCCGCCTATCAAGTTTTTGGCGCCATTGCCGGGGAACCTGTTTTGTGTGAATATCACTACCAGCTGTTGAAATTATTACATTAGACACCCTGTTTTATTTTTTATTTTTTATCTTACTTTAAAAGTTCATATATTTTTGGGTCTTGAGATTGTTATCTTCTCCATTTCAGGTTACTTCCTGGTTTATGCCAAGAAGGAGACTATTTCAGGAGTTAGTACCAATCGACCCGGAAATAGAACGGACCGTCAGAGACCTGAGACGACAAACACGAGACAGAATGGCTGAAAACGTCCACGTTCACGATGATTGGGAAGAGGGGATGCCCATGAACAATGGTCCTCCATTGAACAATGTTCAACCACCTCCTAATGCAAATGCGAACAATCAGAACGTCAACAACGGGATCAATCAGAATCTCAATCATAACGCCAACAATAATGTCAATCACGGTGTTGGCAACAACTACAATGTTAATCATGGCATCAATGACAACGTCAACAATGGTGTTAACAATGGGATCAATTATAATCTCAAGCAACCACCACCGCCACCACAAAGGGTACCAATGAGGAATTTCGCCAACCCAAACATGGGCGCTGCACAACGTGGATACGCACCACCGATAGCTGCCAACAACTTTGAAATCAAGCTTGGCACTATCCAATTGGTGCAATCGAACATGTTTGGAGGTGCAGCAACTGAAGACCCTCATGCACATTTGCGCTCATTTGAGAAGATATGCAATACCTTCAAGGTAAATGGGGCTGATCAAGACTCGATCAAGATACGGTTGTTCCCATTTTCATTGAGGGATCGAGCCACTACTTGGGAAGAGAATATACCACCGGGGTCAATTCGAACTTGGAACGACATGGTTACATCTTTTCTCAACAAGTTCTTTTCACCGGGACGAACGGCTTAACTGTTATCCGACATCACGCATTTCGCCCAATGGGATCAAGAGTCATTGTACGAAGCATGGGAAAGATATAAAGCAATGCTCAAGAAGTGTACACATCATGGGTTACAAGAATGGATGATTATCCAAACATTCTATGTGGGATTGAATCCTCAGTTTAAGAATGATCTCACAACTGCTGCAGGTGGAGCCTTAATGAACAAATCCTATGAGGAAGCGGTCGAATTGATAGAAAATCTAGCAGAACATAGCTATTCCACTCCAAGATCTGTTGTTAGAAAAGTTGCAAGCGTGCAAGAAACAGAAGAGTTGAAGGCTATAAAGGCACAATTGACTGCGTTGACTAATCAAATGAGAGGAGCGACTATGCAACCGAATGTTCAGAATTCTCAAGACTATCAATCGTCGGAACAAGTCCAGTTCGTTCAGAATCAAAATAATCGGTCGAGGAATGACCCATTCTCTAACACCTATAACGAGGGATGGAAGCGACATCCTAACTTTTCTTGGAGTCAACCTCAATAAGGCCCAGTTAAAGAAACAATGGGACAGCAGCAACAGCAGCAGCAGTATGGTAACAATTCTAACTCTTCAACTTCTTTTCAGTCTAACAACGTTTATCGTCCCCCAGGTTACAATCAGAGGAGAAATGAAGAGGGGCAATCATCAGAAAAGAAGCCAGGTTTAGAAGACATGATGATGAAATTCATGTCAAAGATGGAAGGTGCGGTTGAAGGATTGACAAGTACAGTGGATAATGTGAAGGCGACAACTGACCAAAATACTGCCTCAATCAGAATGCTAGAAAGACAAGTCGGACAAATAGCTGAAGCACTACAATCCCGGACTCAAGGTCAATTCCCTAGTCAGACTGAACAAATACCAAGAGATGAGTGCAAGGCTATAGACCCTACCCGAGAACCTTTAACTGATGACACTAAAGCTAAAGGTACTGAAATGGGTCCCATCAAGGTAGACGAGGAGATAGAGAGTGAAATGTCAAAGAATAGAGATAAGGGGAAGGAAGCCAGTGAAGAAGGTATGACGAAGGAAAACCCGGAGGATGGTGAAAAGAAGAAGAAGCAACCACCAGTCAACCCGTATGTGCCACCGCTACCATTTCCGAATCGGCTGAAGGCACATAAGGATGAGGAACAATTCCAGAAATTTCTTGACATTTTCAAGAAATTACACATCAATATTCCATTTGCGAAGGCACTGGCAAAAATGCCAAGTTATCTCAAGTTCATGAAAGACATCTTGTCAAAGAAGAGAAAGATCGAGGAGCATGCCACGGTTGCACTTACTGAAGAGTGCAGTGCTATCATTCAGCACAAGCTTCCCCCGAAGCTTAAGGATCCAGGGAGTTTTACTATCCCTGTTCAAATAGAAAAATCTAATTTCAGTAAGTCATTATGTGATCTTGGTGCAAGTGTTAATTTAATGCCTTTATCCATTTTCAGGAAACTTGGCTTGAGGGAAGTGAAGCCAACGAACATGACACTTCAACTTGCAGATAGATCGGTGAAGTACCCTTATGGAATCGTGGAAGACGTTTTGGTAAAGGTTGGAAGATTTTATTTTCCAGTTGATTTTGTAGTTCTAGATGTGGAGGAAGATGTTGAGATACCGTTAATCTTGGGAAGACCATTCTTAGCCACAAGTCGAGCGCTGATCGACATGGAGTAAGGCGAGATGACTTTGAGAGTTGGTGGTGAGAGGGAAGTGTTCAAGATGTTCGAGAAGATAAGAGATAGAGGCGAAGAGAAATTTGGTGAGCAAGAAAGGCCGAAGGAGTGATCGGAAAGAAAGTCGTGCCACGACATAAAATACGGCGCTGGGTGGGAGGCAACCCACCATAGGTTAAATCTTAATTTTTATTTTGGCCAGTTTCTTATTTTTGTGTGCTTCCTTTTGTTTTGTGTGTTGTTTTGTGTTTTGTGTGCTTGTGTTTAGTTTTTGATCCCTGATGGCAATTCCGATATGACCAAGAGTAAGGCAGAAGAAGGAAGGGCAGAAATAGGTGAACAGTGATCCGCGCATGCATCCTGAAAGGTATCTACACAACACCTCTTTGCAAACCTCGGTTTCACCAAGGTTTGGGGTCCCTGCTTTCACTTGAACTTTATCGTTTTATGATCCCTTGTTGAGAAAACAAACCTAATCTAGAGATTAGGTTTGGGGTGGCATAATTACTGTTGGTTGTACTGTATCGCCTTTTCGTGATTATTTTTTTTGTGTGCCATTTGTTTCCATTGGGGACAATGTTTATATCTGGTTTGGGGTGATTTGTCGAGTCTATCATTGGTTGATCTCAGTGGATTGAATAATCACCTTGTTTATAGTGAGGAATGGGCGACCAGTTGAGCATGATTTAGTGTGAGAGTTCGAAGACACTGATTTTGGGGAAAGGATTTAGAAAGGATAATATAGCACAAAGGTGGACCTGGGCGACTGCACACATAGAGACACTAGTGGAGACCACCCGTAAGTTTGTTGAGCCATACACGTGCTAACTTCGATTATGAGAGACTACACACTACTCGATACACTTTTCATTAGTCCTTTGATCGTTGTTGTAGCTGATCTCGCTATAACTTGCATCCATTATCAAAGACATCCATAGGAATAGAAGTGAAGCTCCTGCCTACCCTTGTGAACAAACCATGTGAGAACTCATCGAGCTTATTGGTTGCTGCTAATTCCACTGCTTTTCACTACTCAAGGTTCTCTAATGAAAACCCGTTGTAACCCCCTCAGTAAAAAAAAAACGCAAACCCAGTAAATCAGTCATAAAGGGTTTTGCCAAAAAAAAGAGCTAAATAAAACTGAGGGGTCAGTTTAAAGAATTTGAGTGAAGTGTTAGGAAGCCCGAACGAAAGAAAGAAGGGAGGATCACCAAATATCATCATAAATCTTTTGACCTCCACCCAGAAGCAGCAACCATACCTTTTTAAAGATCTGAATTCAGCATGGAGAGTTTGTAAAGAGTGGCGAAGCAACGTTTCTATGTTCTAGTCTTGATAATGGATTCCTTCTGAGATCAATTTGTGTACAACTGTGCGTTATTGTTTAATTGTTGTTCATGCATGCATTGTGAATTCTTGTACCCCACTTCTGAAAGCATGACAACATGTGTGAAACCTAGGACTCGAATGAGGAGAGAAAACCGTGAGGTAGGGTCAAGGCGAAATCCTCTCTATGTGTGTTTAGTCTTGGTGTACTTAAGTGTGGTGTGGTCCCTGATAAATCCAGTTCCCAAGGTTTTGCTGTTTAGAATTCCATAGCTAGGTCTGCTCACTGTTCGTCCATCTCACAGGTAATTCATGGTGGTTGTTGAGTTGACTAGAGATCACTAATGATATTCTCGACAACACGAAATTGCGATTGTTTGGGTAGTAGTTGAATGCTTATTTGTGTCGCTATTTTGCTTGGGGACAAGCAACGCTCGGTTTGGGGTTGTTGATAATGTCGTTTTCCGACATTAATTTGATCCCGAACTCGTTCTGTTTGTTGTAAGTTCCCGAGTAAAAATAGTAGAATTTAATGGTTTTGATGAGAAAGTACAGGTTTTTATTAATAATTGATGTTGGAAGAGTTTTGGAGCAATCGGAGCAAGTCTACAACAGTCCAGTGCAAAAAAGGAGAAAAATCAGATTTTGGACCAAACAGTGCTCTGCACGCCTCTGAGCGCGCCTCCAAACGCGCCCACAAATGCACAGGCTTTTTTTTGTAAAACATTCCAGTGCTCTGCGCGCCTCTGAGCGCGCCTCCAAATGCGCAGCCAAACGCGCCAAAGCCCTGATACGTTTTTAAAGCCTTTTTCACCTAGGGTTTGGGCATCTGATCTTAGTTACGTTTGGAGACTCTCTCTGGGCGATTTTAGGATATAGAAGACGATTTTTGAAGAGAAGAAGAGGGCTAGAAACATCAAGATACGAGAATCAAAAGGCGGATCGAGTTCATTCATCGAAGGATTAAGCTTTTCAGGGAGTTTTAGATTTCATTTCTTTTAGAACCAACATGTTTACTTTCGTTTTTATTATTTCTTTTCTGAGTTGTGAAACCCCCAATATGAACTAATCCGTTCATGTTGGGGGGTTGGTTTGAATCATGGTTGGATGATTATTTAGCTTTACAGTAGATACGATCGATTTGATTCTTATGGATGAAACATGTGGGATTGTTCTTAATGCTTGTAATAGTCCAAACTATTATTTGATTTAATGAATCTTTTACCGTTTGAGAAAAGTTTTGAGGTTTATCTAATCCTTCATGTCTTAGTCGAATTTGAGATAGAAATATGATAATTCGTACTTTGTGGGTTTTTAATCATTGTTTGTTCAATTACCTTTGTTGAGATCGAATGATGATACAAAATGTTGAATGAATGTTGCTATAGCTTGATAGAGTATAGTGATGGATTGTGATTATACCAGTCATCCTGGAGTTATGTCAATCGTGTCAAATCTGTGAGTTAAGTAATTGTTTACCTGAGGAATCCAACCCTCCAACTCCTTCTCTTAGCTAAATTAATTAAAGTTTTTAATCGTGTTCCAATATTCAATAACCCAAATCAATTTGCGTTAGTCTAATTAATAGTCTATATAGTCATTGTGGTACTTTACACCTGGTTCGTTTGGTTCGATACTCGTACTGTTAAAGTACTATTACTTGATTCGACCCGTACACTTGCGGTAGATTTAGGGGGGTGTAAACCTGCCTATCACTGTCGCCAGAGGACAACTCTTCAGGAAGGTAACAACATCATCAAGATGAGTGATTTATTTCTTTGGAGGGAAGTTGAATAGGGCATATGGGTTATTTCCATGGAATGTGATCTGGTCCATAGAGAAGTTAACATTGGGTGCTTTGACAATTTCAGCCTTGTCAGAAGTTGTGGGAGAAGCAGTATTGGTAGCATCAGTAGTAGCCATTTCTGTTCATAATATACAAACATGAAGAAGACGAAGAGAAGTTCTTAAAATGGATAAGTTTCCAAAATAAGGGTTTTTAGGGTTTTACAGTTTCTGTTAGGGTCAATATTTGTTGTATTAAAGTTCAAGGGTCTGTAGTGCAATTCTTTAATTTGAGCTTTGTCGGTGAACGGGCCGTGGGCTTGTTAACCATGGGCCCGCCATATATAATGTGCTTTAGCCTTAGAAAAATAGGCTAGTTGTCTCATTTGCTTTCCTACTTTGTATTGTAATTCTCTCTCAATTGAAAGCTAATAGGGATGACCAGTTGAAATCATAAACTATATTGTTTTACATCTTTTGATTTCATTGTTTGTTGCACGGATCTGGAACTAACAATTGGTATCAGAGCAGACGGACATATTCGATTCAAAGTTCTTTTATTGATTTCTGGTAAGTTTTGACTTTTTCACGTCTGTGTTCTTCTTGAAAATTCAATTCTTTGATTCTGGTAAAATTGATCAATTCTGCTTATTGGGTATTGTTAGCATTATTGTTTTGAACGATTCTGCAAATTTTCATAACCTAATTCGATCGTTTGAGTGGTTTATTAAGCAAATTAAGTTCAAAAGTTTTGAGGGTGTTCTTCACTAAAAATCAAAATTTTACCATCAAAACTTGTTGTTTTTGCTTCAAAATCAATTGGGTTAGTGTTATTTTTGTGTTTGGTAGTGTTTCTAATAATTCAGGAACATTTTTGAGCAACCCTAATCGAGTTTCAATCGAATTGAAAGAGGCAGCCGCACTTTCCGGATACACAGCAGCACTTTCCGGACAGTTACAAAACTTTCCGGATAATTGTGTTAATCTCTTTCCGGGTACGTACTCTTTCCGGGTACGTACTCTTTCCGGGTACGTACTCTTTCCGGGTAAGTCACTTAATTCCTATTCTCTCCGGGTATTTCGCTCCGGAAACCCAAAGTTTCCGGTAAAGATTTTATCCTGACAACTTTGAGTATCCGGTAAAGAGTTGTTATCCGGACAACATCAAGTTTCCGGGAAAGACCTTTTATCCGGAATCTCATCCTACCCGGTAAGTCCATCATCCGGTAAGTATTGTTTTATTTTGTTTCATTCGGACACTTTTGCCTTCCGGTAACCTCTGTTATCCGGAGACCTCAAGCTGTCCGGACACTTCTACTTATCCGGAAACATTAAGCTGTCCGGACTCTTCTATTTTATCCGGACACTTTTGTTTGACTTTGAACTGCTTTCACTCAATTCTGATCCGGACACTTCCAGATCAGATATCTCATACGGATTCCTATCCGGTGAGTTCAGTTTGTTGAAATCTTACCAGTCCCTAGTTCAAATCTGTCATAGAACCTGCATTAGGATTCCACTCTTAGTGCCTTGCGTTAGGTTTACACTTTGAATCAATCAACTCGTCTAACGATCACTCCGTTGCAACAAACATGTCTTCGCGTGACGCTCTCGCAATCGGTACCGACACCAAACCACCTTGCCTCTATCAAGGTGAGTACAGCTAGTGGCGAGATAGATTCATGATTTTCATAGATTCCAAGGACAACTACGAGTATATCAATAGAGCTCTTAAACACGGTCCAATCGCTTGGCCAAAGAAGACCATAGCAGCAACTGCAACTGCTGAAGCTCGTACTGAGGACAAGACTCTCACCGACATGACCGAAGATGAAAGAGGCATGATTGAAGGTGAAAAGCATGCAAAGAGATATCTTGTTCAAGCCCTCCCCAACACGATCTATACTGCTATTGATAGCTACAAAGACACAGCAAAGGGCATGTGGGATCAAGTGGCCAGAATGATGCGTGGGAGCGATGTCGGAAATCAACTGAAGATCAATAGCGCAATAACCAAGTTCGATGGTTTCAAGCAGCACACCGGCGAGTCTCTCACCCAAGCCTATGAACGTTTCTGCTTACTTCTTAATGAACTGAACAAGAATAAGATCACTCGCTCCAACACGGAAAACGCGCTCAAGTTTCTCAATAATCTGCTACCAGAATGGAAGGTGTTTGCTTCTCATGTCAAGCACAACAACTTGATAGAGAACATTGGCATCAATGAACTTTATGAGACGCTTCTTCAAGACGAAGATGAAGTGAATGAGCTTCTGAGCGAGAAGAAGACTGAATCAAAGCCAGCTGCTGATCCTATTGCACTCATGTCCTCTAAGAAAGGGAAATCTTCGGGCCGTCACTCCAAACGTGCTAAAAAACACAACTCTTCCGAATCTGAAGAAAAGGAAGACAGTGATTCTAATGATGAAGTATCTGACTTCAAAAAAGTGATAGCTCTGCTCACTAAATCTTTCCAACAACAGAAGTTCTATAAAAAGCCTTCGTCCAATAATCAGCGCTACTCCACCTCCTCCAACAAGCGCCACGATCATCAGGACAAGTATGAGGGAAAGAAGAAAGCTGATGAGCAATATAAGTCAGAAAAGAAGGAGAAGGCGGAGAAAGAAGAAAATAAGAAGAAAGATGAACCAGTGACATGCTACAACTGTGGAAAGCTTGGTCACTTCGCTAAAGATTGTAAGAAGCCTGTGGTAAAGAATTCTCATTACTACAAGGCTAAGCTCGCCCTGATTGAGCAGAAGGAAGCTGGAGAAGCTCTACTTGTGGAAAACGACTACTGGTTGGGTCGTTTTGATGATGAAGAAGAGTCTGGTGCTGATGCATTCATGGGCTACCACTCTCCAGCCGATGAAGAGAAGACAAGTCAGGTATATGATTCTTGCCAAAAGGATTTCTTGAATCAAATGCAATCTCTTACCGAACAGGCAGATTCCTTTAAGGCCACCACTAAAGAACAAAAGCTTGAGATTAGTTCTCTAACCGAAAAGCTGGATGTTCAAACGAGAATAACAGAAAAATATAAGTCTGAAAATGCTAATTTAAAAGATAAATGCAAAAATCTTTCAATAGCACCTAAAGACTTAAGGGCCAAGTTATCTGATCTTCAGTCTCAGTTTGATCAGTGCATGAATGAGAAAGAAGAAATTGTTTATCAATGTTCCTCTCTTCAGATTCAGCATAAGGAGTTTGTTGCTAAGATTCTTGATCTTGAAACCAAACTCCACAAAAGGGGTCAAACTGATCAAACCATCTTTCTGAATAAACCCAAAGAGTTCACCTATTTTAACAAAGAATGGGGAATCGGATATGATAACCCACACTATTTGTAAAAGGGAAGATACTAAACTCTTACTTTGTATGATTTTGGTTGTTTTGGATTAGATAAAAAGTATCCGAAATATGCAATTCAATGGACTGGTCCTCTTGAACCTGAAAAGGAAGAGGAAACCGAGGAATATAAGCGCACACACAAACGAGGAATACAACTTCCGTTTTGTTATGAACCTTTGAATTATTCCTATCAGAAGAACAAAAAGTATCTCTCAAATGACTACTTCGACCCCTACAAGGTTGCTACGCCCAAGGATTCCTCCAAAAAGGATGAGGTCCAAGTAACCGCAACCAAGAATGAGACGGACGAGTATAAACTCTATGTCCCTCCTCTCATCTTGGAAGCAAAGATTGTCGAGTTGGAGGAGTCACTTGAGAAAGAAAGGTCTGTTTTTCAAAACGAAAAGAAAGCATTAATTCAGGAACTTGAGAAACACAAATCTGAGAAAACCGAAGTTGTGTCAAACGAAGAAAAGGAAACTCTTCAGAGTGAAATCAATAAGCTCTCATCTAAATTGTCTGAAATGACAAGAGAAACGATGAAAGAGCACATGAGAAATGGTCAACTTCAAGTGCAGCTTGACCTACTCCAAAATGTAACGCAGATTTCTCCTGAAGTTTCCTCAAACTCATCTGAAACATCCTCGTGTAAAGCCTTCATAGGAAATATCTCTTCACAAGAAAGTAAAGTTTCTCAAGATGAGTGTGTTAAAAGGGACTTAAACTCTGATTTTTCAAATGCTTCCGCACCCAATTCTCCAACGCACACTAACACAGCGTATTCCTCGCCTTCCTTGACCAATCCAAGTCCTGAAATTTCGGAAGTCGATTTTTCAGAATATATGAACTCCGAAGGGAATTCTGATGGAGAGTTTGAGTCGTTCCCCTTCGACAAACCTCTTCCGTGTCATACTGATTTTTTATAACCAGTAGTCAATCGACCGGTCAATTTTCTAAAGGGTGCATGTTCTAATACAAAGGCCCCGGCTGTGATTAAGATTTCCAAATCTAAACCTGTTTCTCAAACCAATCACAGCCGAGGCAAAAGACCGAGCGATTGCCTATCAAAAATCCTGTTTCTTCAAAAGTCACTGACCATGCTGTCAATGTGGGTTCAGATAAAACCGGCAACCTAAACAAGATAAACCAAAGAGGCCAGCTAGGGAATCTATTGAGAAAGAAGCGTCAAAGTCATTTAACACTGTTTTTATCCTGGAATGAACACAAACGATTGTGCTTGGAATCATAGGACTGATTTTGTTAAAAGGGATGTTAATTTTCCGATGAAAATTTACTCCATTCAGCAATTGATCCAATTATCACACGATCGTTTGTGTTGTTCTAGTTGTGGTTGGAATAACTTTGATGATATTAATAATAATGATTGGTTTGGGTCATATCACATATATAATCATACACCCAAACGCAAACCCCGTAAAAACAAAAAGAAACACTATAATCAATGGGGTTCCCAATCAGAGGTTAAACCACAGCAGGAAAGGAAACCCACTTCAAAGCGGGTTCCTCCTACTGAGGTTAAACCTACACCTAAGGGGCAAAATGTTTCAAATCAAGTTCCTCCAAAAGGTGTAAAATCTAACCCTCCCGGACCCAGGCAAATCTGGGTACCAAAGGTCCGCTAATCTTGTTTTGCAGGACGGTCATGTGTGGTTCTTACACTCTGGATGCTCCACGCACATGACCGGAAGGAGGGAGCTACTCACGGACTACAAGGCACTATATGACAGAGACTGTTTGTGTGTTCAGGGGGAGCACGACCAACCATCAGGTATGATATTCTACTGTTGAGGGGGAGTGTCACACACATTTTTTTTACCTGCCAGAAAAGTTTTTTTTTGTGTGGGGGCATTCCCGAGTGCACTTAACATCACACTCCGTGCACTACTTTTAGTGTTCATCATTTGAGGGGGAGCGTCATTTTTTTTCTTAAAAGTCTAAAAGTTTCTTTTTTGTCGACGTCTCCTAAGTAATCACATTCCTGTTCCGAGGGGGAGCAAGGATATGCCTATGCATCAGTCAAGGGGGAGCAAAGTATTTTTCCCATGGTCCAGCCAGCGCCGGAGGGACCTCCACAGGGACTTAGACCCGAGCGACGTGAGGGTCCTAGGACAAGATGAGGAAGGTGAGCGGAGGGAGACTTAGTTGAAAATCAAGAAGAGGTGAGACTGGGTGCAGTCAGGTCGAAAGCGAACCAAGAAAGATTGAGCCGTAAAGATAACGAGGCTCCTGAGCGAACCCAACCGAGTGATATCCGGGTAGCCACATCTACTATCCCGTCTCATTTGTTGGGACAGGGTATTGAAGAAGCCTCCGTGGACCCAGCGGAGCAATTGCACAACCCCCTTATCCACTCCTCCGTCTCTCAAAAGACGGATGTTTCAGTTTCTCACGGGGATCAAGCACAACTTCCACCGGTCTCTCACTCGGAGAGTACCGGTGTTGAAATAAGAGACCAGCAGCCCCCGGTCTCGACTTCATTTCATGCACCATTGAGTCTAGAGCCATTTGAAATTGAACATTCTTAGCCTAGGACACATGATGAGGAACACCAAATCGAGACTCTTCGTGACTCGATCGGAACGTCTGTAGTGTCTCCGTCTGGCAGAACACGAGGATCGGACGGAAATCCTACCACAGCTACCAAACTGCCAACTGTGAACGTAGGTGGCTCTGCCTCTGCGGTAGATGCCTCAACGGGTAATCTAAGTGATCCCGGTGTTACATTACCCGACTTTGTGTCACAAGGGTCCCTGGACAGCACCCTCAAGGCTGTCCACGAGGCAATGGAGCAGCACATCGCCGCCGAGCTCGTCAAAATTAAGAGCTTAATCAAAGGAAATGAGAAGATCGTCGACGCTGAAACCGCATCTACACCTCCACCGGCTCCTGCTCAGCCTACATATTCGATGCTTCTAGCCCAACTGCTCCAACAATCCGAAACAGACGCCTCTACCGAAGCAGACCTGCTATCCGTTCTGAAATCCCAGGTCACTGCTCCTTCGTCATCCATTACCACTCGCTTGGATACCATTGACTCGACTCTCAAGGACTTCCAACAAGCGATGACAATGCTGTCTGAGAGAGTCCGTTCACTCGAAGATACCTGCAAGAGTCAAGCTGGCGGTCTAAAGCGCAAGCACGATGACCAGGATGATCCTGATCACCGTGAGGGGGAGAAAAGACTAAAACCTACCGAGACCGCCCCTATCCTCACCGAATCGACAACTGTGGTTCAACTGGAACCAGCAACTGCGGCAACAACAACCGACGCCGAACCTGAAGCCGAGTTGCCTCTAGCCGAGATGGTAATAGATATGGATATTTCAGACGATGAAGACCCAACGGTTGAAAAGCATGAGTGTTCAACACAGGAACTGGTTAATTTTGACTCATCAGACAGCCCAATACTGGATATGATTGATCCAGACTGCGAGACCAACCCGGAGACCGAAGATGCATGGTATGAAAAAGCCGCCAGTGCCGCAAATCTCCAGGTTAATTTGGTCTCCTACTGATGAAGAAGACAACGTAGACTACGATCAGTTCCTGCTCCAGAATTTATATGGAACCCCCGTTCACTATGCTCAACCCGCTGAAACTTCAACAAGACCCGAGACCACAACTGCCGATATTCCGACATCTCCTCAGCAACCGACAGCTTCTGATCTCCCTCCTCAACAGCAACAGCAACAAATCCGTTGGGAGAAGATCCCGATCTTTATTCCTCACCTGGAGGAATCCATGAAGAAGTTGTTCGTCCACAAGCTTCGCCCAATCGAGTCGACCTTTTGCCTTGGTATTTACAACCTCAACCCCGAATACCAACGCCGGTACATCAGTGCAATGAAGTGGTGTCTACCAGTTAGTCAAGTCAGAACCAAGCTTCAGATCACAGAGGTACTCAACATCCAGTCAAGCCGCATTATGAAAATCGTTTATCCTGTATTCACTGTCCGACGTGAAGATGGGATTGAATGGAAATTTTCCGAAGCTGACTTCCAGCACCTCCGACCGCTCGACTTCCTGGCAATTCTGAAAGACCTTCGTACAAGAAACATCCGACCGCTACCTGTCACAAAGGCGCTCGAAGCTGTTCGTCGATTCCTGGTCCGTACTATTATGATGTCATATCTCACGGGTTTCCAAATGGCAATCGAGAACATGGCAAAGAAGGTAAATCTGATAAAGCCGAATCTGAAAGCTCCTGAGTTGAAGATGTATTCCGAGAATGCTCTGCGTCTACAATCGGAATTTGGGATAGTCTACATCAACGAACAGAAAGAGAAAAAATGTATGCGCTTCAGTCAGGTAGACAGATTCTGCGACGGCACGCTCTTCAAAGTCCAAAATGCTCTTCGAAAGATCATTACGCACGAGTCTAAAAATCCAAAGTATTCATATGTTCCGAATCCGAATGAAACAACTGCTCGGAATGCTTTGGAAATGGTTGAAGAACGCATCGACTATCGCCGCGCTATCAGATTGTTCGAGGTACATTTTGCGCTTCGTAAAAGATATGTCTACAACTGGCGCGAACTCGAACTTCAATACAAAGGGGGAGATTGTTAGGGTCAATATTTGTTGTATTAAAGTTCAAGGGTCTGTATTGCAATTCTTTAATTTGAGCTTTGTTGGTGAACGGGCCGGGGGTTGTTAACCACGGGCCCGCCATATATAATGTGCTTTAGCCTTAGAAAAATAGGCTAGTTGTCTCATTTGCTTTCCTACTTTGTATTGTAATTCTCTCTCAATTGAAAGCTAATAGGGATGACCAGTTGAAATCATAAACTATATTGTTTTACATCTTTTGATTTCATTGTTCGTTGCACGGATCTGGAACTAACAATTGGTATCAGAGCAGAATCGGTGATTTGAAGATACGAAAGAAATCGAACGAAAGCAAGAAAAAGCAAGAAGTTCGTAGCTAATTTTCTGGAAAAACGCAGCGAGCCGTTTCGCCTATTACCGGAGATTGAACCGTCGGATCGTCACGATTTTTGGACAGTAGCTTCAAGACATTCCGTTTCACATTCTGAACGGTTGGATTAATCGTTTGAGGTCCAGAAGTCACCCAGATTAGTTTCGTAATAGTGCAGTTTTTCTTGAAGAAAATCGATCATCAATCGGGTTTGCAAAGCTTTTCGTCGATTTAATAATTATTTTGTTTGATCTCGATTGTTTATCGTTCTTAATCTGGAGTTTATCTGCATGTACATCAATTCTCAAAAGTATCAATTTGTGATTTAAAAATCAATTCTTGAGTTTTTGGTGTTCTAAAATAGTTGTGGTGATTATTAAACAAAAAGGATATATTTTGCTTAGAAATCGATTTGGGTGTGTTTGTTTTTGGTCAAAATTTAACCCTACAGGAGTGAAATCAAGCAACCCTATCGATCCCAGATCCGATTTGCAACCACAGCCGCAGTGTCCGGACGTTTCTAGTCTTTCCGGGTAAGTCTTCTATTTTCTCATCTCTTTCCGGACAAATCATCCGGATTGTTTCTGGTTTCGGGTAACTTTCCTAAAGTTTTCCCGGATACCTCATTTTGTTCAAGTTACCGGACATGCAATATCTTTCCGGGTAAAACTCAATTTCCCGGTAACTACTCCCAGCACACGATTGTTGACTCTTTCTTATTGCATTGTTTGACCAAATCACAAATGGGTATTCAAAGTGTCCACGTGGAGAACAATTTGTAATTTACTAGTGAATTGAAAATCTATGGTCTACGTGTATTTTTAATCAGCGTGACTTGGTGGTCAAAGTCTGCGGCATTAATGTTTTTAGTCTGCACATCATATTTTCCAGTAACTTCTCGCAACCGGTAAGTGCAATTTTTGTTCATCCAGAAAGTTCAATTCAGTTTTATCCGGTAAGTCACATTTTTTATCTGATCTGGTAAGTTGACTTGACTTTAATTGTTTCCGGAAACCAATTTTGTTCGGAAAGTGCATCTCACCCGGTAAGTTCTCTTCAATTTTCATCCGGTAAGTGTGTTCAACAGGTAAGTTAATTTTAGCGAGAATCTCTTTCACCCGGTAAGTCATTCCATCCGGTCACTTGTGCTTATTAGGTAACTCATTCATCCGGATTTCTCACCTTCACCCGGTAAGTTCACTTGATTTTATTTTATCCGGGAACCAATTTTATCCGGTAAGTATCACATAACCCGGTAAGGTTAATTTTTGTTGCTTTATTGTCCGGTAAGCTATTTTCCACCCAGTAAGTTTGGTTTTTACAAATTTTTTTGTGACGTTTGAGATTATTTGCGACGATTTTGCATTTATTAGCGCCTATTATTTTTTGTGACTTATTTTTCGTCGTGTTTGATCTAACTTGGTTTGTTTATCTTGCAGATTTCATTTTCGAATAGTGATTTCGTTCGTTCGAATTCGATAATAATCAGATCTTATTTTTTTGAAAACGAAATTAATTTTTTTTAGATTTGTTTTTCAGAGATAATTTTTTATTCTTCTTCCGCAAGTTTTATTCTTTAAAATAACACCGATCAACGATCAAAATTTTCAGGTAACAATGTCGAAGTATTGCTTCAATCCTGCTTGTAAAGCCTATAAAGAAATGTATGATTTCAATATCAAGTCAGCAGATGAATTTAGAGACAAGATCCTCAAAGAACGGGAGGAACTGAAATTGCAAACAATTGAAAGTTCTGAGAAGCTTGCCAAATCTGAAGAAAAGGCAACAGCATTAGAGTCTGAAAACTTTGAGCTGAAAAAGAAGTTGTCTGATTTATCATCACGAGGTGATATCAAGGAGACTGAGAAAGAGAAAGCAAAACTACATGAAAATAATATCAAGCGATCAGATGACTTGTGCAACAAGTACATCAAAGAACTGAAGGAACTGAAATCTCAAATCTGGAACAGTTCTGAGAAGCTGACTGAAGAAGAAGAGAAAGGTAAACTCCTGAACTGTGAAAACCTTGAGCTTAAAAGTAAACTAAATACTCTTGAAAGGTATTTTAAAAGGAGAAAGAAAGTTTTGCAAAGGAAAGACAATTGCTTACACAAAAGCAATCTGGGCTTTCAACCAAGTCTCTTGAAGAGAAGAAAAGCCTTGAGCTTATGTGTCTAAAACTTTCAAAACAAATCTCCGACTTTGAAAAAGTTTTGATATTAGAAAGAGAAAAGTTTGAATCCGAACGCAAATCTTTTTCTAAAAAGAATGGATAACTTTCTTTGAAAATATCTGTGTTGGAGAAAGAATTAGACGTTCTAATCAAAGAGTCTGAAAAGATGAAAGTTGAAGGTTTTAGAGCAAAATGTTTAAAAGATGATTTTTCAAAAGAGAGAAAGATTCTTAAGTCCGAGATTTCTAAACTTACACAGAGATTATCTGGATTAGCAACCGAGACTTTGAAAAAACAAATGCTTAAATCTGATTTCAAAGAATTTTGTCAAATCAAATGAATTTTCAAAAGATCAGATTCGACCTTCCAATCTTTTCTATAATTCTCGTGTTGATAGCAAAGATAATCAATCTTTCAAGAAAGTAAACATGGTGTGGAGAGTTAAAGGAACCACTCCTGCTCCAAAGTCATTCGTTTATGTTAAGAATGACATGAACAACAAAGCTTTCCACGCTAAACCTTTTGTGAAAACTGATCGTGTTTACTCTTTTAATAAGCTGATCAGTTTATCTACTCAGAAGCTGTGTTGTTCTTATTGTGGAACAAGTGAGTTTGTAAAGAAATATCGCGCTAACTATTGGTATGGCACTTATATAAGGCATTTAACCAACAAGGATCCATCAAAAGATGGATACCAAAATCTGTCTAATCGGTTTTGCAGGAATGTCATGTGCGGGTTTTATTCCTATTTTCACATCACATGACGAACATTCAAAGGTTATGCCACATTTTGAGGGGGAGTACTATCTCATGAAAGGTAAGTGAACTTCTAACTGAATTCAAAGACCGTGGTAATTCATTCTGGATAACTTACTTGTGTTTGTTATTCTCAATTTTAACTTCCATGATTGCCACGTGTCAATTTTCTTGACTTAGTTATTTCCATATCTCACATATTTGTTGATTATTCGATGGAAATACACTCGTTTGAATTCCCAGTTGTTTTCAAGTTCGCTATTTCTTGCAAATGATTCCATTCTTATCTGATAAAATAATTGTGACTTGTTCTTCACAATTAAAATTTCTGATCATTGTCTCATTCTTGCAAACACTGTGCTTACTGACTCATTCTGTTTTGTTCTTGATCTTGTTTCTTGAAATTCCGGTATTTCCAACATTGACTTTTGATTACTTCAGATTAGAACTCGGACTTTATCCAACGACTTCTGATCATCTCAGATCAGGACTCGTTCGTAAATGCGTTGACTTCTAAACATTTCAGTTTAGAACTCGTATTTCACTGTTTACTTAAATGCTTTACTCGATGCATGAAAGGAGTGTTAGGACTTATACTGTTTATATGGTCAATCCAAAACCGGAAGGACCTACCCACGAAACACATCCTTTTTAGATAACAGTGAGGGGTCTAGATTGATAGATGAGTTCAGAGAGAAAAGAATAAATGGTGAGGCTGTGACAGGACTTAAAAGAATAAATTGGTCCTTACCATACCGAGTCAGTTATCCGGTTAACCACACAATCTATTCATTCTCGTTCTTTGGAGATGAATATTGAAACAGACATGGACCCAATGTCGATAACTCGTGTCACCCCACCCAGCCACTCAAGTATCTCACAACAGATGCTTGTTTCATATATTCACGGAGGTTTAGCACATAATCTATCTATTCCTCACTCGGAGGTCTTAGATATTGAAAAAGGAAGACATCAGCTCTGGTCTCCGAACTTCACATTCTATTCACTGAGTCTATTGATTTTTAACTTGCGTCCCAGGTTAAGTCAATATTTGAGCCTAATTGATATAACTTATTTCTTTCACACATGCACGAGTCTTTGTGATTCCATTTGCATATCTTCGTGATATTGCCGGAACAGTTTGAGAAGTAATATTTATGATTTTTTAGTGATAACTGGAAGTCCTATCAGAGATACCCCGTTGCCAACTCTGAACATAGGCCACACAATTATTTTAATTGTTGTGATAACAGTTACAAACGTGTTTCTGTGTTAGTTGATTACCCCAGTCTGATTACTAAACGTTTTATCTGCAATTTTTGCTACTCGTCACTATTGTCTTTGATCGTGCATGATGCTCCGGTTTCTCCTACTCATCATGAGGGGGAGAAAGGGTACAGATTCAAAGACACCGAATATCAAATTGAGGGGGAGTTAGCAAAATCCGAGGGGAAGTAAAGAAGTCCCCATGCAAAAGCCGAGGGGGAGTAACAGTTCTGTTCCGAGATCCAAAGATTTCCAAAGTGCATTCAAGTGATTAAAGTGTTTACAAGTAATCAATTCTTCTCATTCCTTATCAAGTGGTGTTCGCTTCAAATTATTTCCTCCATCGAGCATATTGGTTCTACAAGTCCTTTTAAAGCTGAAATCAAATTCAAGAGCTTTATTCAAGGGGGCGCATCGAAAGACATGAAGACAAGCTACACCGAAGTGTTTCAAAGATTCTAAAGGAAGAGAAGTTCAAGACCTGAAGGTTTCAAGACCGATTTTTATTTATATATCTTTAGGGGGAGATTGTTAGGACCATAAATGTCCTACATCTTAGAAAGATATATAAATAATTATATAGTTTAATTATAGAGCTTAATTAGATTTATCATTTATTGTAAAAGCCTTATTTGTGTTAAATGGGCTTAGTTTAGGTTGATGGGCCATGGTCCGTGGTGCTTAAAGCCTTAATATATAAGGTTTCCTTAACCTTAGAATTAGGTTATAGTTTTCATTAGCGATTCATTATCATTCATTAGAGCTTAGAGAGATTAAGTCGTTCCTTTACTTCCATTGTAATATTGTTGAACGATTAATACTTTGAATGAATACGAGAGGGATGACATGTTGAAATCATTAATTTTTCTTGTTATCTCTCATTGAATCGTTGTTACCTGATCAATCTGGAACTAACAGTTTCCATTTTGAGAAAGAAATGGAAACTAGGGTTTTCTAGTTTTGAAAAGAAGTACAAAACATAGTGAAAAGTCTTGTTTTCCAGTTTCCTTTTATAGAAAGGATTCTGGAAAAACATATGAAAATGTCAAGTTTAAGATTTTGAATATAAACTCGAAGAACAATCTGTAAACAGATTGTGTTCATAAAACCATGAAGAAAATGATTTTATTTTGATAAAGTTCTTTTGTTTGATCTTTTAAAAACAATAATAAGATCAAAAACAAGTTTATTAGATGGAAAATAAAAGAAATATTAACCGGTTGTGTGATGTAGAAGATGAAGATTAACAGGTTTCTTGAGAAAATAATCTAAATGCAATAGTAAGTTCTTGCTTTAGAGAGTAAGTTCGCGTAAGAGGTAAAAATATAAACTCAAAGGGTTTATATAGTGAGAGTAGAGAGAGAACAACTATGAGCGGAAAAGGTTTTTCATGATGACACGGACACGTCCCTTGAATCTGATTGGATAAGGAAACGAAACGGGCGACCGTGTCAGACAAAAAGGCGTTCCATGGTTTATCCAGAGGATTACGTCATAAACGTCCTTTCATATTTTAGGGTGTCTCTGAGGATTTTGAAAAACTCAGGGACATTTTAAAATAGAGAAGCACTGAATAGAAATATCAGTAAGGGTTTTAGAATTTCAAAGTATCACTGAAAGGAAGAGATATTCAGCGATGCAATTTGTTTTGAAATCTAGCATGCTGAGTCGAACGTCAACGATTAAGAGAGTGAACATACCTTGATATCAGCGAATCAATTTGTTCGGAGACTAGATGATCAATGGGGTTATACGAATTCTTTTTATCACTGATCAAATGTGAACCACTGAAGATTTTACTCTTCCAGGTTCAGCATTCCAAGCTCGCTGATGAGAAAGTTGAATATTGTCTCATCAAGAGGGTTGGTGAAAAGATCAGCTAACTGGAAATCAGTTGAGATAAAATGAAGTTCCATATCACCATTCATCACATGATCTCTGATAAAATGATACCTGATTTCGATGTGTTTGGTCTTTGAGTGTAGCACTGGATTGTTTGCTATGGCGATGGCACTAGTGCTGTCGCAATAGATTGGAATTTTGGAGAGTTGAAGGTCATAGTCAAGCAGTTGATTTCTCATCCACAAGACCTGAGAACAACAGCTTCCAGCGGCTACGTACTCAGGTTCAGCGGTTGAGGTGGACACTGAGTTTTGCTTTTTACTTGTCCAACTCACCAGCTTTCCACCCAGGAGCTGACAGCCTCCCGTGGTGATTTTCCTATCCAATTTGCATCCTGCAAAATCACTATCTGAATAGGCGATTAGATCAATCCCTGAGTCTTTAGGATACCAAAGACCTAGGTTAGGAGTACCCTTAAGGTATCGAAAAATACGCTTTACAGCGATCAAATGAGATTCCTTAGGTTCAGCTTGATATCGTGCACACAAACAAGTTGCATACATAATATCAGGACGGCTAGCTATAAGATACAGAAGAGAGCCGATCATCCCACGGTACGCTGTGACATTAACAGGTTTCCCTGAAGGATCTTTATTAAGTGTCAGCGGCGGTGCCATTGGGGTTTTCATAGCTGAGCTTTAAGTTAAATCAAGCTTTTTCAGCATATCTTTAACATATTTACCTTGGTGAATGAAAGTTCCTTTTTCACTCTGCTTGATTTGAAGACCCAGAAAATATGTTAGTTCACCCATCATACTCATTTTATATTCAGCTTTCATTTTTCAGCGAAACGAGTACATAAGTCAGGTTTAGTAGAACCAAATATAAAATCATCGACATATATTTGAACAAGAATGATATGGCCTTTTACTTTCCTGAAAAATAGAGTTTTATCGATTTTACCACGCTCAAATTTTTCAATATGGAGATAAGTAGAGAGAGTGTCATACCATGCACGAGGAGCTTGCTTTAAGCCATAAAGTGCCTTATCCAGTTTATATACATAACCTGGATGCTTAGGATCAGTAAATCCTGGAGGTTGCTCAACATAGACTTCTTCATTCAGCCTTCCATTGAGGAATGCTGATTTCACATCCATTTGATATACTTTGAAGTCTTTGTGAACAGCGTATGCTAGAAATAGACGAATGGCTTCGAGTCTTGCCACTGGGGCAAATGTTTCGTCGTAATCTATGCCTTCCTTTTGTCTGTATCCCTGAGCAACAAGACGAGCCTTGTTGCGGGTTACAGTTCCATGTTCATCCAACTTGTTTCGATAGACCCATTTAGTGCCTATCACTGACTTGTCGGATGGTCTTGGAACGAGTTTCCAAACTTTGTTTCTTTCAAATTCTGTCAGCTCTTCTTGCATAGCACTGACCCAGTTTGGATCTCTGAGGGCATCATCTGCTTTCTTTGGTTCAATCAGAGAAATAAAGTTAACAAATAAACAAATATTACCTGTACTTCGTCGAGTCTGAACACCAGCGTTTGGATCACCAAGAATTTGATCAATGGGTGATTTAAAGTCCATCGCTGAGCCGGAGCATGATTCGTTGACTCAATCTGAACTTTTGGAGGAGCTGAAGAAGAGGCTTCAACAACTTCTGGTATTTCAGGTAGAAGAGGTAGAGGTTCAGATGTCATTTCATTCACTGATTGCTGAGAAGTAGATGGGATATCTGAGGTAGATGGTTCAGAAGCAGGCATAGTGTTGAGAAGAACATCTGAAACCCATGAAGATTCAGCTTCACCTGTCTGCATGCTTGAGATGATAGTTGGATCATCATCAGCTGTAGGAGTATTAACTCGAGGAATAGGAGCAGCTTCTGAATCACCAAGATGAGAAAACATCCATTGATTCAGTTCTTCAGTATCAGCAGAAGGTCTTGAGTTCGCTGATCGGGATTCGTCAAAAGTGACGTGGATTGTTTCTTCTACAGTTTGTCTTCTTCGATTGAAGACTCTGAAGGCTTCGGGGATAGAAGAATATCCAAGAAATATTCCATCATCAGCCTTGTGATCAAACTTTCCTAGGACATCCCTGTTGTTCAGTATGAAACACTGACATCCAAAGATGTGAAGAAAGCTAATTGAAGGCTTTCTCCCATGGAAACGTTCGTAGACTGTCTTCTTGAATTTTTTGACAATCAACGACCTATTTTGAGTGAAACAAGCAGTATTGACAGCTTCTGCCCAGAAATGAGTAGGTAGATTAGAATCGTTGAGCATTGAACGTGCAGCTTCGATGATCGTTCGATTTCTTCTTTCAGCGACTCCATTTTGTTGCGGTGTTCTCACTGAAGAAAAGTTGTGAGAAATACCCTTTCTTTCAAAGAAGGAATCAGGGGAACTGTTTTTGAATTCAGTCCCATGATCACTCCTTATTGAGCGAACGGTCATATTATTCAGGACTTCCATTTTCCTGACAAAAGCAATGAGTTCTTCAGGGGTGTCACTCTTAGAACGGAGAAACATAACCCAGGTATAGCGAGAGAATTCATCAACTATGACCAATGTATATTTCTTTCCAGCGAGGGATTTTTTGTTAACAGGGCCAAACAAATCCATGTGGAGAGGTTGAAGAGGAGAGGACACTGAGGAAACTTGCTTAGACTTGAAGCTTGCTTTTGTTTGTTTCCCTTTCTCACACACTGAACATAGAGATTCCTTAGCGTATGAGTGTTGAGGTAGACCAGTGACCAACTCTTTTGAAGAAAGAGTATTCAGTGTCTTGAAGTTGAGATGAGAGAGCCTCTTATGCCATAGCCAGTTGACATCAGATGAGGCTTTTGAGAAGAAACAAGAGTTCTCAGCGGTTGTCGAGTCCATGTTTATAACATAAACATTTTCCAAACGGTATCCGCTGAGAGAGATCTTCTCCTTTTTGTCAGTAACAAAGCAGTATTCCTTAGTGAAACACACATTGTAGTCCTTGTCACATAGCTGACTGATGCTCAAAAGATTGTGCTTCAGTCCTTCAACATATGCGACTCATCTGAAGGTAGTTGTACCATTAGAAAGTACACCAAACCCTCGGGTATAGCCTTTTCCATTTCCACCAAAGGTCACTGAGGGACCCTTCTCTTCCTTATATTCAGTGAGTATTTTCTTTTTGCCAGTCATATGTCTAGAACATCCGCTATCGAGGTACCAGATACCCTTCAGGACCTGAGAGGTTGAGGTAGAAGTAGAGGGAATTTCAGTTTGTTCTTCCTCTTCTTCTATTTTGGCCATTAGGCAGAGATTGGCCTCATCATCATCTTCAGAGTCAGATGATTCTTCATCAGAGAGAGCCCAGTCATGATCTTCAGCGATCATGCCTTTGCCTTTCTTCTTAAAGCTTTTCAGCTTTGCATATTTTTCTTTCAGTTTCTTGTACTTGTCATCTCTAGCCCTGGGGTTAGAGGATTTCTTGAAAGAAGATGAGGGTTTGAAGATTTTATTTAACTTGCATTCACTAGCAAAGTGTCCTACTTTTTCACAGTTAAAGCAGGTAGCAGTAGTCTTATCTACAGGGCTTGAAGATTTTGGCTTGTTAGTGAGGGAAATAGGTTTATTGCTTCTGAAGTTACTATTTCTGGCGAATCTCCTGAATGAATTAGTCAGGAGGGCGGGTGGCTTATCAATTTCTGAAGGATCAGCTTCTGATGAGTCATCAGAGTTAGATTCCAACTCAGTGATAGTAACAGTGGAGCACTGAGTGGGCATTAACTCTGAGAGTAAAGCAACATGTGTGCTTTTGGAATCTTTTACAAGATTCTTCTTAAGATGACACGACTGCTCATGATTGAGCATAGTGACAAATAAGGTAGAAAGGATCATAGATTTCAGATCCTTTGAGAGCTTAAGACACATTGAATAACTGTCCCAGCTTTCAGGAAGACTTTCTAGAAACTTTGTCAGGATCTCAAAGTTAGAATATTCCTTACCAACAGTTTTTAAGTCAATGATTAAACAGTTAAAACGTTGGTGAACTTCAGAGAGAGTTTCATTCTTACCACAAATGAAGCATTCGTACTGTCTTACCAGGTTGATCTTTCTTGAATCCTGGACTTCAGAAGTACCTTCATATTGAACACATATTTTGTCCCACATGGCTTTAGAAATTTTCAGGTTCATGACGGAGTGGTAGACTTCATCAGGAAGAGCCATAGAGAGAATAGATCTGGCTTTAGTGTCGATAGCCACCTTCTTCTTGTCTTCATCAGTCCATGTGTTAACTGCCCTAGGAATCATTCTTTCAGGAATGGCAACTCTAGTAGCAGTGGCTGGCACTTCAGGGTCTATCATAACATGAATATATGTGTTAGGGTCAAATCAGGTTGAATAGAAGTTCAAGGTCTAAAATGTTAATTATCTAATTTGAGCCTATTTTGTGTAACGGTCCATGGGCTTACATGCCATGGGCCCAGAGTATATAATGTTCATTAGCTTAGAAAAATAAGCTAGTTGTCTATTTACACTTTCAGAAACATATTGTAAACTCTATGCATATTGAAAGTGAATTGGATGACCAGTTGAAATCATAATACCTATTCATATCTATTGATTTCTATTGCTCGTTGCACTGATCTGGAACTCACAATTGGTATCAGAGCAAGCAGACGAATCGATTTAAAGTGTCTTTTGGATTTCTGGTAAGAATTCTTTTCAAGAAAATCGACTGTGTTCTTGACTTTTGAAACTCATATTTTGATTTGCTTAAAATTGATTGTTTTCGTTTATCACATTCTGTTCATATCATCTTAGTAAACGAATCTGCAATTTTTCATCGTCTAATTCGATCATCTTAGTTGGTTTTAAGCAAAATCAAAGTTTCAAGTTTTTGGTCTCTGTTCTTGCAAAGATCCAATCTTTTCTATCAAAAACTTGTTATTTGGCTTCAAAATCGATTTGGGTATTGTTATTATTGTGTTTGGTCGAGTTCCTAACCTTTCAGGAACGATTTTGAGCAACCCTAGTCGAATTCCATCGATTTTTAGAACCACAACCGCAGTATCTGGATACCACAGTCGTGCTTTCCGGATACCACTCGGCTTTCCGGAACACCGCTACTTCTATCCGGGTAAGTTCACTCTTTCTAAACCTGTCCGGATACAATTGATCCGGAAATCCAAAGTTTCCGGTAAACTAGTCTTTCCGGACAACTCAAAGTTTCCGATAAATTGATTCTTTCCGGACACTGATATCCGGTAAGTATTTCTTCCGGAAAGCATCTCATCCGGTAAGTTCTATTTTTCACATTTTCATTCGGAAACTTATTTCATCCGGTAACTACAATCTATCCGGTAAACTAAGACTTTCCGTTAACCTCTTGTTATCCGGAAACCTCTGTTTTTCCGGACACTTCTGCTGATTGAACATCTTCTCACACAATCTGATCCGGACACTTCCAGATCAGACATCACATCCGGATTCCTATCCGGTAAGTTCAGTCTAGCTGATTTCTTACCTGTTTTTAGTATAAATCACTCGTAGAACCTGCGTTAGGACACCACTCTTAGTGCCTTGCGTTAGGATCTCACTTTGAATCGAACCAATCGTCTGACGATCACTCTAGTGCAACATAAGATGTCTTCGCGCGACGCTCTCGCTATCAGCACCGACTCTAAGCCGCCATGTCTCTACCAAGGAGAATACAACCAGTGGCGGGACAGATTCAAAATCTTCATCGAGTCTAAAGACAACATTGAGTTCATCTGGTGAGCTCTAAGTAATGGGACAATTCCTACACCAATGAAGACAGTACCAGCAACTGAAGCAAATGATCAAGCTCGTACCGAGGTTAAGACATACGCCGATATGACTGCCGACGAAAGAGGCATGATTGAGGGAGAAAAGCATGCGAAGAGGTATCTTGTTCAGGCTCTACCCAACATGATCTACACAGCCATCGACAATTACAAAGATACAACAAAGGGTATGTGGGATCAGGTGGAGAAAATGATGCGTAGGAGCAAAGTCGGGAACCAACTGAAGATTAACAGCTGTATAACCAAGTTTGATGCGTTCAAGCAGCGCACCGGCGAATCGCTCTCTCAGACCTATGAACGGTTTTGTCTCTGTTGGACAACCTAGGGGGGGGGGAGGTTGTATTTAAATAATTTTACTTTCAAAAAATCCTTTTATAAAAATATCTTAATAATGTAAATACAACAGAGTATATGAAAACACAACAGATACGTATAAATACAGGATAGTATAAATACAGTAAATAAAGCAGAGTAATGAATATACAATAATTATATAAACAGATATAATTAAATGCACAGCGGAAATATAAAGAGATAAGGGATAGAGATACTTGACACGGAGATTTAGTGATTTACCACAACTTGGTAAATCACTAGCCGAGACACTTCCCGACACGATCCAATAAACGTATTCTTTACGGTAGAATACAAACCAAATACAAAGGAAAGCAATAGGCTCTCAAGCTCTAGCTTATTGAGATATACAGGATCACACACCCGTTATTCAAACACTTACAAGAGGAGTATAACTCACAATGGAAATCACTCTTGTA
This sequence comes from Saussurea involucrata, assembly GCA_033807775.1. NCBI lineage: Eukaryota > Viridiplantae > Streptophyta > Magnoliopsida > Asterales > Asteraceae > Saussurea > Saussurea involucrata. Next base: position 62,892,353 of record CM066325.1, read on the forward strand.
TAATATTTATCACTTGGATATTTTATAAAAACGTTTTATAAAATAAATATGTAGTGATAATATGTAGTATGGAATATTAGTTGGGAGAGATCAGATGGATAGATGGCTGTTGGTTTGTATCTGTATTGTATTTATTTTCTTCTCCACCATCGCATGCATTATATAGCAGCTCTTCCAACGGATATAAGCATCCGCGGTATACCGCCAAAAGCACGCGGTATACCGTGCAGTAATAAAGTACGTGTCAGAAGAGAAAGGTCAACCCTGCAAAAACAAACGGAAACTGTACCCGCGGTATACCGGCTATACACCGCGGTATACCGCCCAGACAAAAGTACTTCCAATCAATCAGAGGTAACATCAAGCCGCCGCGGTATACCGGCTATACATCGCGGTATACCGCCCAGTATGTACCCGCGGTATACCGGACATTCTTCGCGGTAGACCTGCGTCAGAATAGGCAGCTTCCAGGACGCAACCAATCTTTCTCAATAAACCATATTTAATTAAAATCATTTATTTGGTTTTTAGAAATATCCAAGTGGTATATTATTTTAGGGTGTTTATCATTATAAATTATAAACACTAATGACAACGTAAATCTTCCGTCTTGAACTCTTCAGATAAAATCTTCGTGTTCTTCAAGAACTGTACACTTGGATTGGATTGTTAGATAAACAATAATACGATGTGTTTGTAATCATCAAAATAAATATATATAAATATATAGAGATGTGGTACACTTGCACCAACAATCTCCCCCTTTTTGATGATGACAAACACAACCGCTAAGCATGAGCATATGCGGTTTCTCTCCCCCGTTTGTCGAAACAAAAAGGGTCAAGAAAGACGGTATGCTTCCCCTCGAGAGATGCTCCCCCTCAAAATATGCATATATTTGAGAGAGCATAATCTCATGGTTAAAAGATAAAAAGCTCCCCCTCAAATTAATAACAAATTAAAATTTGAGGGACAATAAAATATGCATAAAAAAAAGCATATAATAGACATAAAACAAAATAACCTAAAAGAAACACTTGCACCAAAAAAAAGGATCTTAAGGCTTCGATTTTTCGGTTAATTTTATGTGAGCAAAAATTACCACGTATTATGACCTCGTCAGGGAACACGTATTATATCCTCGTCAGGAAACACGTATTATATCCTCGCCAGGAAACACGTATTATATCCTCGCCAGGAAACACGTATTGTATCCTCGCCAGGAAGCACGTATTGTATCCTCGCCAGGAAACACGTATTATATCCTCGTCAAGAAGCACGTATTGTATCCTCGCCAGGAAACACGTATTATATCCTCGTCAGGAAACACGTATTATATCCTCGCCAGGAACCACGTATTGTATCCTCGTCAGGAAACACGTATTATATCCTCGTCAGGAAACACGTATTGTATCCTCGCCAGGAAACACGTATTGTATCCTCGTCAGGAAACACCTACAAAAGGCAAAGAAAATTTTTCGTGGTACCCTTTTCTTATGGGTCCTTTTAACAGTTAGTATAAAACATAAACTGCAAAAAAAATTAAAATATGTTGTCGACATAAAATAAAACAAGACAACATACAATCCACAAAATTTGTTTAAAACCACAAACGTATCCCACCGGGATTGTCAACATTAAACATTCCTTTCGGAATCCATTTTCTAACCATTCTAATTTTGCGATTGTATTTATCATACACATAAAATGAAGCATGCACATTTGCATTATTATTAGGTCTAGAATATTTATCATTATACATGCGAGCATACGGTTTCCTCGGTACATAATTTATATTATTCACTTTGTGTACATACGGAGGTTTTTGCACATATTGATTTCTTGTACTTACTTTAGGTGATTCATAATGTCTTCTAATTGGCATACAAGAACATTTATCTTTGCAAGTATCGGAACCAACACCTTTTCGACAGTTTATACGATTAGACATATTTAGCATGTTAAGAATTTTTTCATTACTATTTTGAAAAGCATTTGCTAATAAATTATCTTTTTCATGCGATTTACATTTTGCTTTTAAACAAGCAATTTCATCTTCAAGAATATTGCATTTACCACATACAACTTTTTCACATGTTATTTTCTCTAAACATGCAATTTATCATTTAAGACAATGCAAGATTTGCAAACAATATTTTCGCATGCTTTCTTTTCTAAAGTGATAACTTTATCATTTAACTCATTTTTGATTTTATTTTCACATGCAATGGTTTGTTTACAATTATTCAACTCATTTTGACATAATAATAATTCTTCTTTTAATTTAGCATTCTCATTTTTATAACTATTTACGAGAACAATCAATTTTTGAAAAGAGACATTTAACATATCAATATCATCATCGTTATCACTACAACTAGAATAACTTGAGTATGAAGTACATACCTCTTTCTCGCAGTCGACGATGAGACACGTTTCTTCATTTCTTTGATCTCGGGTTTCGTCTCTCTTTTCTTTTGAGTTTCCACCATAGGTGATGTTCAAGTTCTCCCAAATATCACGAGCAGTTTCAAAGAGATAAACACGCTCAATATCATCGTTAGTAAGAACCGAAAAGAGAAAATTTTTGGCTTCATAATTTAAACAATAATTAGCTTTATCTTCGTCGGACCATTCCGAGCTAGGTTTTTCAACAACTTTGTTGTTTTGAAATTTTGTGGGTTTGAAATTTCCTTTAATAATAATATCCCAAATTTTTTGATTTATCCCACGAACATAACGTTCAAAAGAATTTGCCCAAAGATCAAAATTTTCGAAATCAATAAGAAGAGATTTAGAAAACCAAGCATTTTGTTGAGCCATAACAAAAACGGATTTTAAAAAAAAATTAAATAGACGATTTTTGAAAGCCCTGCTCTGATACCAATTGTTGGACAACCTAGGGGGGGGGAGGTTGTATTTAAATAATTTTACTTTCAAAAAATCCTTTTATAAAAATATCTTAATAATGTAAATACAACAGAGTATATGAAAACACAACAGATACGTATAAATACAGGATAGTATAAATACAGTAAATAAAGCAGAGTAATGAATATACAATAATTATATAAACAGATATAATTAAATGCACAGCGGAAATATAAAGAGATAAGGGATAGAGATACTTGACACGGAGATTTAGTGATTTACCACAACTTGGTAAATCACTAGCCGAGACACTTCCCGACACGATCCAATAAACGTATTCTTTACGGTAGAATACAAACCAAATACAAAGGAAAGCAATAGGCTCTCAAGCTCTAGCTTATTGAGATATACAGGATCACACACCCGTTATTCAAACACTTACAAGAGGAGTATAACTCACAATGGAAATCACTCTTGTATAATATTTATCACTTGGATATTTTATAAAAACGTTTTATAAAATAAATATGTAGTGATAATATGTAGTATGGAATATTAGTTGGGAGAGATCAGATGGATAGATGGCTGTTGGTTTGTATCTGTATTGTATTTATTTTCTTCTCCACCATCGCATGCATTATATAGCAGCTCTTCCAACGGATATAAGCATCCGCGGTATACCGCCAAAAGCACGCGGTATACCGTGCAGTAATAAAGTACGTGTCAGAAGAGAAAGGTCAACCCTGCAAAAACAAACGGAAACTGTACCCGCGGTATACCGGCTATACACCGCGGTATACCGCCCAGACAAAAGTACTTCCAATCAATCAGAGGTAACATCAAGCCGCCGCGGTATACCGGCTATACATCGCGGTATACCGCCCAGTATGTACCCGCGGTATACCGGGCATTCTTCGCGGTAGACCTGCGTCAGAATAGGCAGCTTCCAGGACGCAACCAATCTTTCTCAATAAACCATATTTAATTAAAATCATTTATTTGGTTTTTAGAAATATCCAAGTGGTATATTATTTTAGGGTGTTTATCATTATAAATTATAAACACTAATGACAACGTAAATCTTCCGTCTTGAACTCTTCAGATAAAATCTTCGTGTTCTTCAAGAACTGTACACTTGGATTGGATTGTTAGATAAACAATAATACTGTGTGTTTGTAATCATCAAAATAAATATATATAAATATATAGAGATGTGGTACACTTGCACCAACAGTCTCCTTCTCAACGATCTACACAAAAACCACATCACTCGATCTAACACGGATAACGCGCTCAAGTTCCTCAATAATCAATTGCTGAATGGAAAGTTGATTCAGTTATCACATGATTGTTTGTGTTGTTCTAGTTGTGGTTGGAATGACTTTGATGACATTAATAATAATGATTGGTTTGGGTCATATCATATGTATAATTCTACACCCAAACGCCAACCCCGAAAAAACAAAAAGAAATCTAAATCTACACGGGGTCCCCAATCAGAGGTTAAACCCAAGCAAGAGAGGAAACCCATTCCCAAACGGGTTCCTCCTTCTGAGTTTAAACCTACACCCAAGAGGAAACCTGCTTCAAAACAGGTTCCCTCGAAAGGTGTAAAACCAAACCCTCCAGGACCCATGCAAATATGGGTACCTAAAGTCTGCTAATCTCGTTTTGCAGGACGGTCATGTGTGGTACTTAGATTCTGGATGCTCCAAGCACATGAACGGAAGGAGGGAGCTTCTCACGAACTACAAGGAATTATATGGCGAAGACGTGAGATTCGGGAATGATGACAAGGAGCCGATTTTGGGCTACAGCGACATTGTCCAAGACAAGATCACTATCAAGAAAGTTTCATACGTCGCAGGATTGGGACACAACCTGTTCAGTATCGGCCAATTCTGTGACAAAGATCTCGAGGTCAGATTCAAAGCCAAAAGGTGTAGCATTCTCACTGACGCCGGAAAGGAGCTACTGGTTGGAACGCGAAAGACCAACCTCTACACCATCGACCTCGCAGCCCTGAAGACCGATAATTCTGTCTGCCTGATGTCAAAGGCCAATTCCCAACAAGCGTGGATTTGGCATCGACGTCTCTCGCACCTGAACTTCAAGAGTATCAACAAACTGGTGCTGGGCGGACACGTGAAAGGCATGCCCGACCTTCAATTCGTGAAGGACCGACTCTGCGGGGCATGCGAAATGGGAAAGATGAAGCGAGCTACGCACAAGTCGAAGGCCGCTCTGAGCACGTCACGGTCCCTTGAACCTATCTATATGGATTTGTGTGGACCGATGCGTGTTCAGAGCATCAACAAGTGCAAGTATGTCCTGGTGATGGTGGATGATTTCTCACGCTACACACGGGTCAAGTTTCTTCGCACGAAGGACGAAACCCCGAAGCTGATCATCAACCACTTGAAGACCATCCAACTGAACCTTCAACAACACGTTCAGACTATCAGGACCGACAACGGGACGGAATTCAAGAATCAAACGGTGAACGAATACATGACCTCAGTCGGTATCTTGCAAACCTTCTCGGCCGCACGCACTCCTCAACAAAACGGAGTGGTGGAAAGACGTAACCGTACCCTCGTCGAAGCTGCTCGCACGATGCTTTCTCAGTCCAAACTTCCTTTATTTCTATGGGCCAAAGCGGTATCTACTGCCTGTTACATGCAAAACCACTCTATTATCAACAAGCGGTTCAACAAGACGCCATACGAGATCATGAACAATCGCGTTCCGAACATCAAGTACTTTCATGCGTTCGGATGCACGTGCTACGTCCTCAATGACAAAGATGATCTCGGCAAATTCAGCCCGAAGGCGGACGAAGGAGTTTTCATAGGATACTCCATGCAGGCTAAGGCGTATCGCGTTTACAACAAATGGACTAAAACCGTTACTGAGAGTGTAAACGTGACATTCGACGAAGCCGCAGAATTGGCTTCTGAACATATCAGTTCAGAACCCGGTTTAACTGGTGTGCTAGCTTCCAAACTTCCACGTTCGGGATCTGCACAAACGACAGTAAATCCGAATCATGCATCTACGTCGAATGCTGATCTTTCAGATTTAGATTTACTGTTCCAATATTTTTATGATGACATGCTTAACATTTCTACCCCTCGTGTCTCAGCGCAACCAAGAATTGAAGCTGCTCAAATCGAGGATTCGGCGAATCTCTCCGGTCCGCCGCCTTCGACCAGCAGTCCAACACTCACTGTGGAGACACCTCAACCGTCATCATCCTCAACTTCATCTGATACAACCATCCCCCCGGAGGAACCAGTACACAACACGGAGATCGCTCCTGAAGATTCGTCCTCTACTACAATCCTTGATCCGCATCTGCATTCTTCGGATCCAGAAGTTGCTCAACCTTCGACGAATCCACCACCGACTCCTCCGAGAAACCAACCTGCTACACTTGAAGTTGTACAAGACCTTCCAACCGGTGGATACATGGATCCGGACACTTCACACTCAACTCAGCAGCCGCTTCCACACACCATCAAATGGACCAAAGCTCATCCCCTGCACCAGATTATCGGTGATCCCAGTACTCCAGTTCAAACTTGAGGCGCCTCGGCCAATTTTTGCCTCTTCTCTGGATTCCTGAGTAAGATCGAGCCTACCACCGTCTACGAAGCACTTGAAGATTCGGACTGGGTCATGGCCGTGCAAGAAGAGCTCAACCAATTCGAGGCTCTCAAGGTATGGCGACTTGTCCCACGTCCATCTCACAAGACGGTGATCGGCACTAAATGGATCTTCAAGAACAAGAAGGACGAAGACGGCACCGTCGTACGCAACAAGGCGCGTCTCGTAGCCAAGGGATACCGTCAACAAGAAGTGATCGACTATGACGAGACATACGCTTCGGTGGCGAGAATCGAAGCAATACGTATGTTCCTTGCATACGCCGCGCACAAGAACTTCACGGTCTTCCAAATGGATGTGAAGACCACATTTCTCAACGACGAACTCAAGGAAGCAGTGTACGTATCGCAACCGGACGGGTTCGTGGACGAAAAGAAGCCTGACCATGTCTACATTCTAGACAAGGCGCTCTACGGTTTGAAGCAAGCTCCGCGAGCCTGGTATGATACTCTGTCAGCATTTTTAATAAAGTCGGAATTTTCACGAGGTACAATCGATACCACTCTCTTTATTAAAAAGGAAAAAGGTCACATTGTATTAGTTCAGGTGTATGTCGATGACATAATATTCGGTTCTACTAATCCTCAGTTTGCTAAGAACTTTGCCAAGTTAATGGGGAATTTTTTTAAAATGAGTATGCTATGTGAGATGAATTTCTTTCTAGGTCTTCAAGTTAAACAACCGTCGACCGGGATATTCATAAATCAGGCCAAGTACATTCAGGATATTCTTAAGAAATTCCAGATGAAACAGTCCTCGCCGATGAAAACCCCCATGGCACCCGGTACAAAGTTACACGCCGATCCTAACAGAAAGGATGTGGACACTAAAACGTATCGGGGAATGATTGGTTCTTTAATGTACTTAACTGCTAGTAGACATACATCATGTTCTCAACATTTCTTTGCGTCCGGTTTCAGTCAAAACCGAAAGAGTCTAATTTAATAGCTGTCAAACGAATTTTTCGTTATTTACGTGGTACTGCTGATCTTGGCTTGTGGTACCCGAAAGAGACAGGTTTTGAGCTCCCTGCATACTCTGATGCGGACCACGCGGGCAGCATGATGGATCGGAAGAGCACATCGGGTCACGTGCATTTTTTGGGCAATAGCTTGGTAAGTTGGGCATCCAAGAAGCAGCAGTGCTAAATCTGAAGACTTGATCTGATTGTGTGCCCGATACAAGTTCCATACATCTACGAGAAACTGTCTACTCATCATCCGTTGTTCACACTCCAGATGATTGAGCATACACTTTCTCGCATCTGTATTCTACTTGTATCAGTTACACAATTTGGTTGAGTCTCTGTATTTATTAGGTAGATTTCGCTTGTTTACTTTCTTTCCACGTGTGGTTTTTCTTTTTCTGTTAATTACTGTCGTCTAATTCCAATAATGATATCTGTGCTTTCACAAGTTGTTCATGTGTTCAGGGGGAGCACAAACAAGTATCAGGTAAGTTCTTTCTATCTTTGAGGGGGAGTGTCACACAACTGTTGTTTAAATTGTCAAACGTTTTCTTGTGTGTGGATACTTCAAGTATGCATCCTTTCACTCTACGCGCACATTCTGAGGGCAAGCATATAACTTTATGTTCATCATTTGTGGGGGACCGACCCAGAATTTTTTCTTTAACTGTGTAAAAGTTTTTTTAACTGTCAGTCTCTCCATTACACACACTTGCACAATCCGAGGGGGAGTAGAGAAAACCCCATGCTCCATTTGAGGGGAAGCAAGAGAATGTTATTTCCATGTCAAACAGATACTAGTTTTTTTTGGGATTTTTGAACCACCAGGACCAAAAATGGAATTTCTTCTAACTTTCCGGATATGTTTCCGGATACTCCTATCCGGATAGGTTTCCGGACCGGATGGGTATCCGGATAACCCACCCGGAAACTTGGTCCCTTATATAAGCGTTCCGAACAACACCCTGTTCATTTATCCGGAAAATTCAAAACCCACAAAAACCCCTTTGCCTTTTCTCTCACTCGGATACTCTCGCCAACTCCTCACTTTAGCTCGATTTCTGCTCAAAATCAGGTATACTTCTCAATAATCTATCTAGATCACAACTATACCTGTTTCATGCACTTAAAATCACAAATCGACCACATATTGGGTCGACTCCGGGTTTCCAAACCCTTGTTTCACGTCGATTGTCGTTCGACTCACTTCAGGGTGATTTTAGCCGTGTAAACCATTCTCGTGTGCACACAGAATCCCATAGATACTATTGTGTTGCTTGGTTACATGTTTGACAATGCATTTGGGCAAAATCGGTCCATCCGGATATCGTCCGGACACTATCATCAGCATGCTATTTCATCCGGACACCATCAACGTCCGGTAAACCTAGTTGTCCGGAAACCTAAGGGTTTCCGGTAAGTTCAACTATCCAGATAGTTGAGGTGTCCGGTTACCAAACTCATCCGAAAACTTCAATTTTGTCCGGATTCATGAGATTATCCGGAAACCTCCATTCCTTGAAAGATCTATTGTCCAGACACTCTGGGTGTCCGGATGCTATAGTTGTCCGGATACTCTTGTCCGGACACCCTGGTTTGTTCGGAAACTTGTGTTTCAATGTATTTTGTCCGGACACCTCTATTGCAGTACCTTGTTCTATGACTGTCAGTCATCAATCTGTCTCAGATTGAGCCTTTTACTGCTAAGGTACGCGCCTACACTTGTTCATCCGCCTGGTTTTCTAACATTGATTCTTTTTCAGATATCTTACATGGCGGATTAAGAACAACAACAACAACCTCCGGAGCAAATTCCTCCACAAGAGGAATTTATAGACGAAGCAGCCGATAATGCCTTGGTCCACCCTGACCATGGCATCGAAATGGAAGCCAACAACCATCAGTTGGACGCCGCTGAGTTCCGACCACAACACCCTGTGGTCGTGTACATCTTACTAGGTCACCCTCTCAGTGAGGCCCTCACTGTGATAGCCGACGTCCCCGTATTATATGTATATCAAGTATGGCTCACTGCCCAAGTCGTCACGGCTACCAATACTCAAACCATCACGGCGCGGATTGACAACCACCCTTTCACGCTCACACCTGACTCGTTCCGCCGTCTACTATCGCTACCCGAAGCCACCGCCGGTGGACACCAAGGATACGAACCCACAATCAATGACACCACACTGTGTGCTCAAGTACGCGCACTCGGATACAACCACGCCATCGACCGACCATCAGCCTTCAACCGAAAATATCTTGCGCCCATCTGGTACACACTGTTCACGATTCTGAACAAATGTCTATCATCCAGGTGGAGGGGAATAGACCAGTGCACAACCGACTTCCTGCGTCTATTCCATGCGGTTTGCTACAACAGGCACGATGACTTCGCAATGATCATCTGGCGCGAAATGGTTCAGGCTATTCGTCAAATCGGCGGGTCAAAGCAAAAGAAATTTCTACCTTATCCAAGATTTCTCTCACTGGCCGTCAGACAACACATGGCCGCGAATCCAGGGATACCGAGACGCATAAACCATCCGGTATGTCCTCCCTTTCATCTACAATATCTTGTGATCCGCAACCCATCTGACGCCAGAGCCATGCCCTTACCTGAAGCCCTACTGGCATACGCGGACCCCAATGCACCGAGTGTGTTAGAATATAGGAGAGAGTTAGCTGCTCCCATGGTCCAGCCAGAGACGGAGGGACCTCCCCAGGGACATAGAACCGAGAGACGTGAGGGTCCGAGGACTAGAGGAGGTAGAGTCCGGGCAGCTGGGGCTCCCGGACGGGGTGTGTTAAGATTACATGGGAGGGGAACAGGCGTGGGCGCTCCATTGGATACGCAAGCCAGTACTACCCAATCCATCCAAGCCAGAACAAGCCAACAACCCCCCATTCCCATCACCCGTACCACGACCGAAGCAGGACCGTCAACTAGACTACACAAGGTCCAGGTCATCACTGAATCCGAACGCCCAATGCTTCACCGAGACACGTAAGCATACATATCTGATCCTTCGCCTACCAGACAGGTTGAAGACGTAGAATCTGACTCCACCGACTCCGATACGGACCGTGCTATACGCGCATCCTTAATACCACCCCGTATCGGAACACACCCACCATTGACCGAAGGAACCCCTTCTGACTCACCAAAACCCCCACCTCTAATCCCTACTACTCAGCTATTACGGGAGATACAAGGAGAGAGGAGGGAGAATTAGTTGAAGAATTGGAACATATGAGACGGAGGGAATTGAGATCGAAAACAAATCAAGAGAGAATAAGCCGTAAAAATACTGAGGCTTCTGAGCGACCCCAAACCAGCGTCGTCCAGGTAGCCACATTTGCTATCCCGTCTCATCCGTTGGGATGGGGTATTGAAGAAGCCGCTGTGGACCTAGCGGCGCAAGTGCACAACTTCCCTAGCCACTCATCCGTCTCTCAAAAGACGGATGTTTCACTTTTGTACGGGGAATTAGCACAACTTCTACCGATCTCTCAATCAGAGAGTATTGGTATTGAAATAAGAAACCAGCAACCCCCGATCTGGCCTTCTTTTAGAGCACAATCGAGTCTAGAGCCACTTGACATAGTACATTCTTCGTCTAGGACACAAGATGAGACTCTACTAATAGGTGCTCTTCATGACCCGATCGGAACTTCCGTAGTGTCTCTGCCTTTAAGCGGAACGTGAGGATCGAAAGGAAATCCTACCACGGCCACACCATCGCCAACCGTGAACGTAAGTGGCTCTGCCTCTAAGGTAGATGCCTCAACGGGTAATCTAAGTGATCCCGAAGTTATTTTACCCGACTTTGTGTCAAAGGGATATCTGGACAGCGCCCTAAAGGCTGTCCGCAAGGCCATGGAGCAGCGATTCACCAACAAGCTCGACAAACTGAAAAGCTTGATCAAAGGTAAAGAGAAGGTAGTCGAAGATGAAACCGCACCAACACCTCCACCGGCTCCTGTTCAGTCAACTTATTCGGTGGACACCTTGAAGACTATGCTCCTAGCTCAGCTTCTCTAACATACTGATACCGATGCCTCTACCGAAGCAGACCTGATCTCTGTTCTACGATCACAAGTCACTGCTCCTTCGTCATCCATAACCACCAGATTGGACCAACTTGACACGACTCTCAAGGACGTTCAGCAAGCGCTCAAAACGCTGTCCGAAAGAGTCGGCTCACTCGAAGAAACCTGCAAGAGTCAAGCTGGCAGACTCAAGAGACGGCACGATGACCAGGATGATCCTGATCACCGTAAGGGGGAGAACAAGAGACTACGATTGTCTGAGTCCGTTCCAATCATCCCTGAAACTTCCGTGGTTCAACTGGAACCATCAACTGTGGCAACTGCAACCGAAGACGAACCTGAAGCCCAGTTGAGCCTCGCTGAGATGGTTATAGACATAGAAATCTTAGACGATGAAGACCCGATGGTTGAAAAGCCCGAGGGAGCAACACATGAATTGGTCACTTACGATACATCAGATAGGCCCGCACTAAAACTGATAAATCCAGACTCCGAGATCGACCCTGAGACTAAAAACGCATGGTACGAAAAAGCCGCCAGTGCGATAAATCTCCAGGTAAATCTGATCTTTCCTACTGATGAAGATGATAACATCGACTATGACCAGTTTCTGCTGCAAAATCTATATGGTACACCCGTTCACACTGCTCAGGCCGCAAAGACTTCTACAAGACCCGAAACTTCAACTGCTGCAAATCCGACATCTCCTCAACAACAAACAACTTCAGATCATCCTCCTCCTCAACAGCAACAAATCCGATGGGAGAAGATCATGATCCTTATTCCTCACCTGGAGGAATCTTTGAAGAAGCTATACGTTCACAGGTTACACCCTGTCGAGCCAACTTTCTGCCTTGGGATTTCCCACTTAGACAAGGAATACCAAGGCCACTACATAAATGCCATGAAGCGGTGTCTGCCAGTTAGCCAAGTCCGAACCAAGCACAAGATCTCTGAAGTGATTAACATCCAAACCGGCTGAATCCTTAGAGTCATGTTTCCCGTGTTCACCGTCCGACGGGAAGACGGTAATGAATGGAGAATCTCCGAAGCTGACTTTAAGAACCTTAGACCGTTCGACTTCCTAGCTATACTGAAAGACCTCCGAACCAGAACCATCCGTCCGCTTCAAGTAACAAAGGCGCTCGAAGTTGTCCGTCGATTCTTGATTCACACAATTATGATGTCCTACCTCACAGACTTCCAAATGGGAATCGAGAACAGAGCAAAGAAGGTAAACCTGCTGAAACCGAACCTGAAAGCACCCGAGCTGAAGATGTATCCCGAGAACGCACTGCTTCTAGAACCAGAATTTAGGATAGTATACCTCAACGAACAGAAAGAAAAGAGGTTTCTTCGCTTCAACCAGGTCGACAGATTCTGCGATGGCACACTCCTCAAAGTCAAAGATGCTCTTCGTAACATCATCACTTACGAATCTGAAAATCAAAAGGTCTCGTATGTTCCCAACTCGAATGAGACAACCGCACGAGAAGCCTTAGAAGTGATAGAAGACCGCATCGACTACCGTCGGGCCATCAGAATGTTCGAGATCCATTTCGCGCTCTGAAAGAGATACGTCGAGAACTGGCGCGAACTCAAACTTCAATTCAAAGGGGGAGATTGTTAGGGTCAAATCAGGTTAAATAGAAGTTCAAGGTCTAAAATGTTAATTATCTAATTTGAGCCTATTTTGTGTAACGGGTCATGGGCTTACATGCCATGGGCCCAGAGTATATAATGTTCATTAGCTTAGAAAAATAAGCTAGTTGTCTATTTACACTTTCAGAAACATATTGTAAACTCTCTGCATATTGAAAGTGAATTGGATGACCAGTTGAAATCATAATACCTGTTCATGTCTATTGATTTCTATTGCTCGTTGCACTGATCTGGAATCAGGCTTCGAGCCGCATTCAATTCCGATTAGAGTTTGAACCATGGGATCTTGATAATTCACAATTTATCTGCAATAGAGAACAAAGGAAACTCCAAGAAACCGTTAGTAGAGTGCACGTTCGTCTTGGATTTTCTCTAGATGAGGTCCCACGGATGGCGCCAAACTGTTAATGCCAAAAATCACACCAAAGGGACAACTTAAGGTCGATGTGGACTTAATCAACTAAAGAAAGAATCTTTTGACGAGACGTGCGACGAGGATAAAAATAAATGAGACAAGGGATTTGATGACGCAGGAAAAACCTCAACGAGGAAAAAACCTGCGGACGACAGTGGATGTCGTCGCTGCATTATGCTCGCCAATCAGGGGCGATGTCCTTCGGTACTGGCGTCGGTCGTACAGAGATTACAATACAAATGAAGGAAATGCTTCGAAATGTAAAGTACAAGTGTTTGGAATGTAAAACAAGTGTTTGTCGTGTGTGAATACAAAGTGTAAACTGTTGGTCGAGGGCTGATGTCGAGCGTCGATAGCGATCACTTGAGAGAAAGTGCTTCAGTTCTTCGTGTGTTCTTGAGTTCGTAATGTGGTTCTCGAGCTTGAGTGTTTGTCTCTCTGAGCTTGGAAGTCTTTTTTCAGATGTAGTGAATTGATCTCCGATGTCCTTGAAATGATGATTGAACTTGATATTTATAGTCTTCGGGAGCTTTAATTAGCTCATTAAAGGCTTTGATGGTTTGGTCTTGTAACCGCCGGGAAGCTTTAATGTCATTGATGAGTGGTTTTTGTAACCACTGTCGGGTCATTAATGTTACTGATGACTCGTCCGTTACTGGTCGTTGTCCATTAATGACGTTGACTCCTGCATCAAACATAACAGTTATATTATGTGTTAGCTTGGTTGAGGTCGCATGGTCTTTGTGCGATGGTCGTGCGGAGCGGGCGACGTCGAGGTCGAGTGTCGCGATGAACTCTCGACTTATCTTTTGGGAGGGACGACGGATGTTTTCTGGGTCTTTGTCGGGACCTTATCTTAATACAAGATATGGTTCATAACGAGTGTCTTACCTTTTCTGTTCGTGGTCAAGACCTGCATTAATAAACAAAAGAAGCAGATGTTTGACTGTTAACGGTTAGTGAAATCGTACGACCCTCTTAAGTCTCGGATGTCGGTCTTATAGAACATATGACTATCGCCAAAATATAAGACCATTTGGTCGTAGGACCAGGATGTCAGGATGATGTTGTCGTAGGACCAGAGCGATTTAACACCGATGACAGGAGACTGTCGACGTAAGACCGACGAGTCGTAACTGGCGACGCATAATTGGCGACATAAGACTAGTGACGTGTGACTAGCAATGTATGACGTGCGACGTGTAACATGCAACACGTGACGTGCGATCACAAGATGTAAAGACACTATCCTGAGTGACTATTGACGCAAGATGTCTTTTAATAACCAACTATCGTGGTTATTAACGTATGTCGGGGATATGATAATAATGGGTATTATCTCTGTCGGTCGGGGGTAATCAATGTCTATGGGTCATGTCGAGGGAATTTCCCAGGTCGGTCAAGGGTGTGATTTTTTACCCAAACAGTTAGCCCCCCGAGATCTGAATTTCAAAGCCATTTGAATTTTAGATCTCGCATCAAAGCAAAATGACGAGTCGTATCATTTATGCTAATTGGATCATTAGAAGACAACCGACTTGGTCAGCTAAAATCGCGAGACCAGTCGATAGTGTCAAGTAATTTGCGACGATCAAAAGATGATCTTTAACGCGTGTGATGTTCATCTGTCGGTCATAAGACGACCTTAAAACGTAAGGAACCGACGGTGATCGTAAGACGATCTATATCAAAATGAGACGTATGGGTCGGGTTTCAATCATAAGACGATTGGTCCGAAATAAAGCTTGGCGGCGATCATAAGATGATCGAATTAAGATAAAATTTAAGGGTCTTGCGATACAGTCGTTAAAGACTTATGTTTTGGCATTCCGAGCCGATACGGTCGTTATAGACTTTTGATCTGGCATTTAGAGCCGATATGGTCATTAAAGACCAATGATCTGACGTTCGAGCCGATACTGTCGTTATAGACTTGCGATCTGGCACTCGAGCCGATACTGTCGTTAGAGATCTTTAATCTGGCGCTTGAGCCGATACGGTCGTTAGAGACCTTTAATCTGGCGCTTGAGCCGATACGGTCGTTAGAGACCTTTGTTCTGGCGCTCGAGTTGATACGGTCGTTAGAGACCTATGATCTGGCGCTTGCAGCCTTCGTGGTCTGGCATTCACAGCCATCGTGGTCTGGCGTTCACAGCCTTTGTGGTCTGGCGTTCACAGCCGTCGTGGTTTGGCGTTCATAGCCGTCGTGATTTGGCGTCTACAGCCGATACGGTCGTTATAGACCTATGTTACGTTGTGTCTAGCTTTTTTAGCTAATTGTAAGTTTTGCTTTAGCGATAATCGGTAAAGGCGTTAACCTTTCTATTGAACCTGCGTATTACATGTCATGGACAAATGTAATATCAACTGAAAAAATTCATTAAGTGCAAAAATGAACAAGAAGTCGTGCGACTTGGGCATCCATTGTAATACAACGATTAGAACGTAAGTCATAAGACTTTCATATTTAAATCGTATAAGCAAACGTAAGCACGTGCGATCAAAGCATTCATTCAGAACATGAAAATTTTCTAAGTTAAAGAACTTAGATTGTGGGGTCGCTAGACCTTATGATCGTGTGATTTGATCATACGATGGACTTGAATCATGTGTTCATGTAGTTATACAATCGAGTCGTCTAATAAAACTGATTGTTTATATCGTGCGACTTTACTGAAGTCGTATGATAGACTAAATGTTTATTTCGTGCGATCCTGCGATGAAGCAATGTCAGAGGTTGGTCGTTGGCTAGCCAACTTTTTAGAGGTGTTGCATTCCAGCTACGTGGGATATCTCGACTGTCGAGGGTTTGTAGTCGATAGGCACTTTTAACTACGACTTCCTGTGATACAGTATGGATCTTTTACCTGCATCGAGCTCTTGAGTGCTTGGGAGCACTCGACGGAGAACGTAGTCGCCTTCTTGAAAGACTTTTGCTGTGTCGTTCTTGTTGAAATGTCGCTCAACCACTTGCCCCTTGGTGTCGAGGTCGTCAGCTTGATGTCGCGGTCTTCGCAGAACTGTCGAGTCCTGTCGCTTACGAACTGGGATCCATTGTCGCAGACGATTTCGGATGTCGCTCGACCGATTTTCTTCTTGGTCTTCCATCTGGATGACATCGTCATTTTTGATGGACGACGCCGCTAGATTGGAATGCTGTCGAGTATTGGTTCGACCAAAGCATACGCAAGGTTTTCTAAAGTGTCGGTTTGAGTATTCTGGTCCCTTGGAATCATGACTAGTGATCATGAGATTTCAACATGCGAGTTGCTTTTATTGGAAACCGAGAATTTTAACGATATAAATCGTAAGACCTGCACTTGCGAGCCTGCAATGTAAAATCGGGGGTGGTCGTTGATTTGACCAATGATCCTTTGATGCTTAAATCAACATTTATACGTTAGATCATAATGATTGAACGAGGAAAATATACTTAGAGTATATATATAGAGTTGTTATACCATATTCCATCCAAGTGAGACGTCACGGTTACCGTAATTTGGAGTCGATAAACGCCTCTCTCCAGGGATTTTTGAAATCAAAATATGGTGTTTTCCATTTTGTGACGGGCGTTTCGAGCCCCCGAGCCTTTGGACGATGCGATTCATTCGATATTCTGATGAAACATTTTTTTCCTTTTTCAGGGCTTGAAACAGGATTCGAGCCGCATTCAATTCCGATTAGAGTTGAATCATGGGATCTTGATAATTCGCCATTTATCTGCAATAGAGAACAAAGGAAACTCCAAGAAACCGTTAGTAGAGTGCACGTTCGTCTTGGATTTTCTCTAGATGAGGTCCCACGGATGACGCCAAACTGTTAATGCCAAAAATCACACCAAAGGGACAACTTAAGGTCGATGTGGACTTAATCAACTAAAGAAAGAATCTTTTGACGAGACGTGCGACGAGGATAAAAATAAATGAGACAAGGGATTTGATGACGCAGGAAAAACCTCAACGAGGAAAAAACCTGCGGACGACAGTGGATGTCGTCGCTGCACTATGCTCGCCAATCAGGGGCGATGTCCTTCGGTACTGGCGTCGGTCGTACAGAGATTACAATACAAATGAAGGAAATGCTTCGAAATGTAAAGTACAAGTGTTTGGAATGTAAAACAAGTGTTTGTCGTGTGTGAATACAAAGTGTAAACTGTTGGTCGAGGGCTGATGTCGAGCGTCGATAGCAATCACTTGAGAGAAAGTGCTTCAGTTCTTCGTGTGTTCTTGAGTTCGTAATGTGGTTCTCGAGCTTGAGTGTTTGTCTCTCTGAGCTTGGAAGTCTTTTTTCAGATGTAGTGAATTGATCTCCGATGTCCTTGAAATGATGATTGAACTTGATATTTATAGTCTTCGGGAGCTTTAATTAGCTCATTAAAGGCTTTGATGGTTTGGTCTTGTAACTGCCGGGAAGCTTTAATGTCATTGATGAGTGGTTTTCGTAACCACTGTCGGGTCATTAATGTTACTGATGACTCGTCCGTTACTGGTCGTTGTCCATTAATGACGTTGACTCCTGCATCAAACATAACAGTTATATTATGTGTTAGCTTGGTTGAGGTCGCATGGTCTTTGTGCGACGGTCGTGTGGAGCGGGCGACGTCGAGGTCGAGTGTCACGATGAACTCTCGACTTATCTTTTGGGAGGGACGACGGATGTTTTCTGGGTCTTTGTCGGGACCTTATCTTAATACAAGATATGGTTCATAACGAGTGTCTTACCTTTTCTGTTCGTGGTCAAGACCTGCATTAATAAACAAAAGAAACAGATGTTTGACTCTTAACGGTTAGTATAATCGTACGACCGTCTTAAGTCTCGGATGTCGGTCTTATGGAACATATGACTATCGCCAAAATATAAGACCATTTGGTCGTAGGACCAGGATGTCAGGATGATGTTGTCGTAGGACCAGAGCGATTTAACACCGATGACAGGAGACTGTCGACGTAAGACCGACGAGTCGTAACTGGCGACGCATAACTGGCGACATAAGACTAGTGACGTGTGACTAGTGATGTATGACGTGCGACGTGTAACATGCAACACGTGACGTGCGATCACAAGATGTAAAGACACTATCCTGAGTGACTATTGACGCAGGATGTCTTTTAATAACTAACTATCGTGGTTATTAACGTATGTCGGGGATATGATAATATTGGGTATTATCTCTGTCGGTCGGGGGTAATCAATGTCTATGGGTCATGTCGAGGGAATTTCCCAGGTCGGTCAAGGGTGGGATTTTTTACCCAAACAGTTAGCCCCCCGAGATCTGAATTTCAAAGCCATTTGAATTTTTGATCTCGCATCAAAGCAAAATGATGAGTCGTATCATTTCTGCTAATTGGATCATTAGAAGACAACCGACTTGGTCAGCTAAAATTGCGAGACCAGTCGATAGTGTCAAGTAATTTGCGACGATCAAAAGATGATCTTTAACGCGTGTGATGTTCATCTGTCGGTCATAAGACGACCTTAAAACGTAAGGAACCGACGGTGATCGTAAGACGATCTTTATCAAAATGAGACGTATGGGTCGGGTTTCAATCGTAAGACGATTGGTCCGAAATAAAGCTTGGCCGCGATCATAAGATGATCGAATTAAGATAAAATTTAAGGGTCTTGCGATACAGTCGTTAAAGACTAATGTTTTGGCATTCTGAGCCGATACGGTCGTTATAGACTTTTGATCTGGCGTTTAGAGCCGATATGGTCGTTAAAGACCAATGATCTGACGTTCGAGCCGATACTGTCGTTATAGACTTGCGATCTGGCGCTCGAGCCGATACTGTCGTTAGAGATCTTTAATCTGGCGCTTGAGCCGATACGGTCGTTAGAGACCTTTAATCTGGCGCTTGAGCCGATACGGTCGTTAGAGACCTTTGTTCTGGCGCTCGAGCCGATACGGTCGTTAGAGACCTTTGTTCTGGCGCTCGAGCCGATACGGTCGTTAGAGACCTATGATCTGGCGCTTGCAGCCTTCGTGGTCTGGCATTCACAACCGTCGTGGTCTGGCGTTCACAGCCTTTGTGGTCTGGCGTTCACAGCCGTCGTGGTTTGGCGTTCATAGCCGTCGTGGTTTGGCGTTTACAGCCGATACGGTCGTTATAGACCTATGTTACGTTGTGTCTAGCTTTTTTAGCTAATTGTAAGTTTTGCTTTAGCGATAATCGGTAAAGGCGTTAACCTTTCTATTGAACCTGCGTATTACATGTCATGGACAGATGTAATATGAACTGAAAAAATTCATTAAGTGCAAAAATGAACAAGAAGTCGTGCGACTTGGGCATCCATTGTAATACAATGATTAGAACGTAAGTCATAAGACTTTCATATTTAAATCGTATAAGCAAACGTAAGCGCGTGCGATCAAAGCATTCATTCAGAACATGAAAATTTTCTAAGTTAAAGAACTTAGATTGTGGGGTCGCTAGACCTTATGATCGTGTGATTTGATCATACGATGGACTTGAATCATGTGTTCCTGTAGTTATACAATCGAGTCGTCTAATAAAACTGATTGTTTATATCGTGCGACTTTACTGAAGTCGTATGATAGACTAAATGTTAATTTCGTGTGATCCTGCGATGAAGCAATGTCAGAGGTTGGTCGTTGGCTAGCCAACTTTTTAGAGGTGTTGCATTACAGTTACGTGGGATATCTCGACTGTCGAGGGTTTGTAGTCGATAGGCACTTTTAACTACGACTTCCTGAGATACAGTAGGGATCTTTTACCTGCATCGAGCTCTTGAGTGCTTTGGAGCACTCGACGGAGAACGTAGTCGCCTTCTTGAAAGACTTTAGCTGTGACGTTCTTGTTGAAATGTCGCTCGACCACTTGCCCCTTGTTGTCGAGGTCGTCAGCTTAATGTCGCGGTCTTCGCAGAACTGTCGAGTCCTGTCGCTTACGAACTGGGATCCATTGTCGCAGACGATTTCGGATGTCGCTCGACCGATTATCTTCTTGGTCTTCCATCTGGATGACATCGTCATTTTTGATGGACGACGCCGCTAGATTGGAATGCTGTCGAGTATTGGTTCGACCAAAGCATACGCAAGGTTTTCTAAAGTGTCGGTTTGAGTATTCTGGTCCCTTGGAATCATGACTAGTGATAATGAGATTTCAACATGCGAGTTGCTTTTATTGGAAACCGAGAATTTTAACGATATAAATCGTAAGACCTGCACTTGCGAGCCTGCAATGTAAAATCGGGGGTGGTCGTTGATTTGACCAATGATCCTTTGATGCTTAAATCAACATTTATACGTT
Organism: Saussurea involucrata; assembly: GCA_033807775.1. Classification (NCBI taxonomy): domain Eukaryota; kingdom Viridiplantae; phylum Streptophyta; class Magnoliopsida; order Asterales; family Asteraceae; genus Saussurea; species Saussurea involucrata. The sequence goes on from CM066325.1 coordinate 62,913,264, forward strand.
AGATCATAATGATTGAACGAGGAAAATATACTTAGAGTATATATATAGAGTTGTTATACCATATTCCATCCAAGTGAGACGTCACGGTTACCGTAATTTGGAGTCGATAAATGCCTTTCTCCAGGGATTTTTGAAATCAAAATATGGTGTTTTCCATTTTGTGACGGGCGTTTCTAGCCCCCGAGCCTTTGGACGATGCGATTCATTCGATATTCTGACGAAACATTTTTTTCTTTTTTCAGGGCTTGAACCAAGCTTCGAGCCGCATTCAATTCCGATTAGAGTTGAATCATGGGATCTTGATAATTCGCCATTTATCTGCAATAGAGAACAAAGGAAACTCCAAGAAAGCGTTAGTAGAGTGCACATTCGTCTTGGATTTTCTCTAGATGAGGTCCCACGGATGGCGCCAAACTGTTAATGCCAAAAATCGCACCAAAGGGACAACTTAAGGTCGATGTGGACTTAATCAACTAAAGAAAGAATCTTTTGACGAGACGTGCGACGAGGATAAAAATAAATGAGACAAGGGATTTGATGACGCGGGAAAAACCTCAACGAGGAAAAAACCTGCGGACGACAGTGGATGTCGTCGCTGCACTATGCTCACCAATCAGGGGCGATGTCCTTCGATACTGGCGTCGGTCGTACAGAGATTACAATACAAATGAAGGAAATGCTTCGAAATGTAAAGTACAAGTGTTTGGAATGTAAAACAAGTGTTTGTCGTGTGTGAATACAAAGTGTAAACTGTTGGTCGAGGGCTGATGTCGAGCATCGATAGCAATCACTTGAGAGAAAGTGCTTCAGTTCTCCGTGTGTTCTTGAGTTCGCAATGTGGTTCTCGAGCTTGAGTGTTTGTCTCTCTAAGCTTGGAAATCTTTTTTCAGATGTAGTGAATTGATCTCCGATGTCCTTGAAATGATGATTGAACTTGATATTTATAGTCTTCGGGAGCTTTAATTAGCTCATTAAAGGCTTTGATGGTTTGGTCTTGTAACCGCCGGGAAGCTTTAATGTCATTGATGAGTGGTTTTCGTAACCACTGTCGGGTCATTAATGTTACTGATGACTCGTCCGTTACTGGTCGTTGTCCATTAATGACGTTGACTCCTGCATTAAACACTTAACAAACATAACAGTTATATTATGTGTTAGCTTGGTTGAGGTCATGGTCTTTGTGCGACGGTCGTGCGGAGCGGGCGACGTCGAGGTCGAGTGTCGCGATGAACTCTCGACTTATTTTTCGGGATGGACGACGGATGTTTTCTGGGTCTTTGTCGGGACCTTATCTTAATACAAGATATGGTTCATAACGAGTGTCTTACCTTTTCTGTTCGTGGTCAAGACCTGCATTAATAACCAAAAGAAACAGATGTTTGACTCTTAACGGTTAGTATAATTGTACGACCGTCTTAAGTCTCGGATGTCGGTCTTATGGAACATATGACTATTGCCAAAATATAAGACCATTTGGTCGTAGGACCAGGATGTCAGGATGATGTTGTCGTAGGACCAGGATGTCAGGATGATGTTGTCGTAGGACAAGAGCGATTTAACACCGATGACAGGAGACTGTCGACGTAAGACCGACGAGTCGTAACTGGCGACGCATAACTGGCGACATAAGACTAGTGACGTGTAACTAGCGATGTATGACGTGCGACGTGTAACATAGAACATGTGACGTGCGATCACAAGATGTAAAGACACTATCCTGAGTGACTATTGACGCAAGATGTCTTTTAATAACCAACTATCGTGGTTATTAACGTATGTCTGGGATATGATAATAATGGGTATTATCTCAGTCGGTCGGGGGTAATCAATGTCTATGGGTCATGTCGAGGGAATTTCCCAGGTCGGTCGAGGGTGTGATTTTTTACCCAAACAGTTAGCCCCCCCGAGATCTGAATTTCAAAGCCATTTGAATTTCAGATCTCGCATCAAAGCAAAATGATGAGTCGTATCATTTCTGCTAATTGGATCATTAGAAGACAACCGACTTGGTCAGCTAAAATCGCGAGACCAGTCGATAGTGTCAAGTAATTTGCGACGATCAAAAGATGATCTTTAACGCGTGTGATGTTCATCTGTCGGTCATAAGACGACCTTAAAACGTAAGGAACCGACGGTGATCGTAAGACGATCTTTATCAAAATGAGACGTATGGGTCGGGTTTCAATCGTAAGACGATTGGTCCGAAATAAAGCTTGGCGGCGATCATAAGATGATCGAATTAAGATAAAATTTAAGGGCCTTGCGATACAGTCGTTAAAGACTTATGTTTTGGCATTCTGAGCCGATACGGTCGTTATAGACTTTTGATCTGGCGTTTAGAGCCGATATGGTCGTTAAAGACCAATGATCTGACGTTCGAGCCGATACTGTCGTTATAGACTTGCGATCTGGCGCTCGAGCCGATACTGTCGTTAGAGATCTTTAATCTGGCGCTTGAGCCGATATGGTCGTTAAAGACCTTTAATCTGGCGCTTGAGCCGATACGGTCGTTAGAGACCTTTGTTCTGGCGCTCGAGCCGATACGGTCGTTAGAGACCTTTGTTCTGGCGCTCGAGCCAATACGGTCGTTAGAGACCTATGATCTGGCGCTTGCAGCCTTCGTGGTCTGGCATTCACAGCCGTCGTGGTCTGGCGTTCACAGCCTTTGTGGTCTGGCGTTCACAGCCGTCGTGGTTTGGCGTTCACAGCCGTCGTGGTTTGGTGTTTACAGCCGATACTGTCGTTATAGACCTATGTTACGTTGTGTCTAGCTTTTTAGCTAATTGTAAGTTTTGCTTTAGCGATAATCGGTAAAGGCGTTAACCTTTCTATTGAACCTGCGTATTACATGTCATGGACAAATGTAATATCAACTGAAAAAATTCATTAAGTGCAAAAATTAACAAGAAGTCGTGCGACTTGGGCATCCATTGTAATACAATGATTAGAACGTAAGTCATAAGACTTTCATATTTAAATCGTATAAGCAAACGTAAGCGCGTGCGATCAAAGCATTCATTCAGAACATGAAAATTTTCTAAGTTAAAGAACTTAGATTGTGGGGTCGCTAGACCTTATGATCGTGTGATTTGATCATACGATGGACTTGAATCATGTGTTCCTATAGTTATACAATCGAGTCGTCTAATAAAACTGATTGTTTATATCGTGCGACTTTACTGAAGTCGTATGATAGACTAAATGTTTATTTCGTGCGATCCTGCGATGAAGCAATGTCAGAGGTTGGTCGTTGGCTAGCCAACTTTTTAGAGGTGTTGCATTCCAGCTACGTGGGATATCTCGACTGTCGAGGGTTTGTAGTCGATAGGCACTTTTAACTACGACTTCCTGAGATACAGTAGGGATCTTTTACCTGCATCGAGCTCTTGAGTGCTTTGGAGCACTCGACGGAGAACGTAGTCGCCTTCTTGAAAGACTTTAGCTGTGACGTTCTTGTTGAAATGTCGCTCGACCACTTGCCCCTTGGTGTCGAGGTCGTCAGCTTGATGTCGCGGTCTTCGCAGAACTGTCGAGTCCTGTCGCTTACGAACTGGGATCCATTGTCGCAGACGATTTCGGATGTCGCTCGACTGATTATCTTCTTGGTCTTCCATCTGGATGACATCGTCATTTTTGATGGACGACGCCGCTATATTGGAATCCTGTCGAGTATTGGTTCGACCAAAGCATACGCAAGGTTTTCTAAAGTGTCGGTTTGAGTATTCTGGTCCCTTGGAATCATGACTAGTGATCATGAGATTTCAACATGCGAGTTGCTTTTATTGGAAACCGAGAATTTTAACGATATAAATCGTAAGACCTGCACTTGCGAGCCTGCAATGTAAAATCGGGGGTGGTCGTTGATTTGACCAATGATCCTTTGATGCTTAAATCAACATTTATACGTTAGATCATAATGATTGAACGAGGAAAATATACTTAGAGTATATATATAGAGTTGTTATACCATATTCCATCCAAGTGAGACGTCACGGTTACCGTAATTTGGAGTCGATAAATGCCTTTCTCCAGGGATTTTTGAAATCAAAATATGGTGTTTTCCATTTTGTGACGGGCGTTTCGAGCCCCCAAGCCTTTGGACGATGCGATTCATTCGATATTCTGACGAAACATTTTTTTCTTTTTTCAGGGCTTGAACCAAGCTTCGAGCCGCATTCAATTCCGATTAGAGTTGAATCATGGGATCTTGATAATTCGCCATTTATCTGCAATAGAGAACAAAGGAAACTCCAAGAAAGCGTTAGTAGAGTGCACGTTCGTCTTGGATTTTCTCTAGATGAGGTCCATCGGATGGTGCCAAACTGTTAATGCCAAAAATCGCACCAAAGGGACAACTTAAGGTCGATGTGGACTTAATCAACTAAAGAAAGAATCTTTTGATGAGACGTGCGACGAGGATAAAAATAAATGAGACAAGGGATTTGATGACGCAGGAAAAACCTCAACGAGGAAAAAACCTGCGGACGACAGTGGATGTCGTCGCTGCACTATGCTCACCAATCAGGGGCGATGTCCTTCGATACTGGCGTCGGTCGTACAGAGATTACAATACAAATGAAGGAAATGCTTCGAAATGTAAAGTACAAGTGTTTGGAATGTAAAACAAGTGTTTGTCGTGTGTGAATACAAAGTGTAAACTGTTGGTCGAGGGCTGATGTCGAGCGTCGATAGCAATCACTTGAGAGAAAGTGCTTCAGTTCTTCGTGTGTTCTTGAGTTCGCAATGTGGTTCTCGAGCTTGAGTGTTTGTCTCTCTGAGCTTGGAAATCTTTTTTCAGATGTAGTGAATTAATCTCCGATGTCCTTGAAATGATGATTGAACTTGATATTTATAGTCTTCGGGAGCTTTAATTAGCTCATTAAAGGCTTTGATGGTTTGGTCTTGTAACCGCCGGGAAGCTTTAATGTCATTGATGAGTGGTTTTCATAACCACTGTCGGGTCATTAATGTTACTGATGACTCGTCCGTTACTGGTCGTTGTCCATTAATGACGTTGACTCCTGCATTAAACACTTAACAAACATAACAGTTATATTATGTGTTAGCTTGGTTGAGGTCGCATGGTCTTTGTGCGACGGTCGTGCGGAGCGGGCGATGTCGAGGTCGAGTGTCGCGATGAACTCTCGACTTATCTTTCGGGATGGTCGACGGATGTTTTCTGGGTCTTTGTCGGGACCTTATCTTAATACAAGATATGGTTCATAATGAGTGTCTTACCTTTTCTGTTCGTGGTCAAGACCTGCATTAATAAACAAAAGAAACAGATGTTTGACTCTTAACGGTTAGTATAATCGTACGACCGTCTTAAGTCTCGGATGTCGGTCTTATGGAACATATGACTATCGCCAAAATATAAGACCATTTGGTCGTAGGACCAGGATGTCAGGATGATGTTGTCGTAGGACCAGAGCGATTTAACACCGATGACAGGAGACTGTCGACGTAAGACCGACGAGTCGTAACTGGCGACGCATAACTGGCGACATAAGACTAGTGACGTGTGACTAGCGATGTATGACGTGCTACGTGTAACATGCAACACGTGACGTGCGATCACAAGATGTAAAGACACTATCCTGAGTGACTATTGACGCAGGATGTCTTTTAATAACCAACTATCGTGGTTATTAACGTATGTCGGGGATATGATAATAATGGGTATTATCTCTGTCGGTCGGGGGTAATCAATGTCTATGGGTCATGTCGAGGGAATTTCCCAGGTCGGTCGAGGGTGTGATTTTTTACCCAAACAAAACTCATGCTCTTTAATTTATACATTCAGCTAACACTGTTCATTCATAAGCACTGAGCCTGTTCAGTCTTGTTGATGATCGCTGATAGTTTAGTTTTTTACTTATGATCCCTGAAGACAAGTTTCACGTCAACTATGTTCTACGCTGAAGTCGAAGATCAAGCTCAAGAACAGCGACAAGTCTACTAATGAACTGATGCAGATATCAGCGAAGCCAAGATTTGTCCACTCAACGTGAAGTTACAAGTAGAAGACTTCAGCCATCGCTGAACTTTGTCACTCGCTGATAAAGTACTGTTCAGTAATCGCTTATCATGAAGTCTTCCTCTACAAGTTACTTTTGTCTTTCCCCCTTGCACGCCTCCGTACGATTTGTCAGAAAGGACATCCCGTTTGCCCTTAATCGTACAACAAACTCTGATTCTACACTGTACACCATGCGGCTACTAAGGTTGTCTACAAAGGTCAAACCATGCAACCAATCAGCTGCTACCATGTGTAAAGGTATACTTCTTTGCATTAAATGCATGCAGTATATAAGAAGAACCCTACTTCAGAAATGAAGTGCTCGACCATCTTCTTCTTTCTCTCGTAGTGTTAGAATATTACTCGTAGTATTCTTATCTCCTTCTGTCTTAATTCTAGTGCAAGAAACTTAGTGTTCTTAACTTGTTTAGATTAGGTTAATCCTTAATCTTGTTCCGCAACAAGTTGTAAATTGTTTGATTATATCAATAAACAATTTAGAAAGTAAAAATCTGTGTGTTTGTATTCAACCCCCCCCCCCCCCCCTACAAACTTGTATAACCCTCCGGGACCAACAAGTTGTATCAGAGCGGATTTGTTTAATCTCATAAACAAGATCTTGCTTATACTAATCTTTTCTCTTCCTTGCTATTTCTCATAATGGCTACCAACACAAACACAAACTATATTGATAATGGTTCGCTTGCAAAACCTCCCAGATTTTCCAGAGATAACTTTAATCTGTGGAAAAATAGGATGATACTTGTTAGCTCCAATATTTATGATTATATAAGTATTGAAAAATAGGCCAAGTATAGAAGCCTTCGACAGAGGCTCTGCCGAGTCACCGAGAAGACAGAAGCATAGAAGTCTTCGACAGAGGCTCTGCCGAGCAACCGAGAAGACAAAAGTGAAGAATCGCCTAAGGACTCTTCAATGCGGACAAGGCCACAGAGCCTCTGTCATACTTGACAGAGCCTCTGTGGTATAAAAGACCAAAGATCTATACAAAGACAATCGTGCTTCTTACGATTTATGCTGTACGAAGATACTCAAGATCATTCGTACAAGGCATGACCTGAAAACTCCACGTGTCAAACTATGATGGGTCATAGCCTTAGTAGAAGCCGGCGCATTAAATTAACGTTGTACTATCAACAGTACCTGAATAGTGTTTTTAGTACCTTTAGTCCTTGTTGTTCATATCTTGTCCCCTTTAGAAGTAGTATAAATAGAAGACTCATGTTGAGTCTTCTATTAAGGGCTTTGCACGACACACACACCTTTAGAGCATATTCTTATCAAACCTTTCGGTGTTCTTGGTGTTCTTATTATATCAAATACAGTGAATCATTGATCTATTTATCTGTGTTATTTACACTTCTTATATTTGATATTGTGTGTTATTTTACCTCATTATATCTGTTAGTTCGTTAAAACGCTTCTGCATTATATATTGTTTGAACTAATTAGATAGAATCATCATTGTTAAGCAAAACAGGAACCAACAATTGGTATCAGAGCAGTTCTTGATTTTCTATATCAAGAGATCCTCACTTACAATGATTTTTGGTAGAAACTTGGACTTCTAACCTATTTTTCATATCTTTCAAAACATCATCTGTTTTTCTGCCATTCTCGACCTGTTTTGACTTTGGTAAACTTACAGAATCTGTTTCTTCGGTTAAATCTCCATTTTAGTGCATTGTTCAAAGGTTTTAAAGCTTATAAAAATCATTAGAAACATCCACTTAATTCTCTGAAGGTTTACTGTTCATACCCTATTTTTCTTGATTTCTCAAACCCTTTCAAAATGACAAACACAAACAACTTCTTCACCGCTGGTTCTTTAACCAAGCCACCCACACTACTCAGAGATGAGTACCCTCAATGGAAGATACGAATGATTCACTTCTTCGAGGGTACTGACAAAGAACTCATGTACTATATCAACAATCCTCCTTTCGTACCAATGATCACAGTACCCCGTGTACCTGCCACAGACGACACTCCTGAAATCCCTGAGCACACGAAACCAAAGACCAAGGACAAGTGGTCAGATCCTGATTGGGCAAAATATGAAGTTGCTCAGAAGACTAAGAGACTTCTGATAATGGCCATACCCAATGACCTTTTCCAATCCTTAGATGCGTGTGAATCTACATACGATCTGTGGAAGGAACTGGAAAAACAACTGGAGGGTGGGGCCAAAACTCAGAAGAACCGCATAGCCCAATGCATCAACGAGTACTACGCATTCAAAGCTCTGCCGACAGAACCTCTGCATACCACATATGATCGGTTCAACTCTCTAATCAACAAGTGCAAGAAGTTCGGAATCCACAGAACTTCTGAGGAAAACAATGTCATGTTCCTAAAGAGTCTCAATGATGAATGGCTCCAGTTGTCTATGTCTCTACAAACAAATCAAGACTTAGACTCCTGGACTCTGTCAGATCTCTATGGAACGTTGGCAGCTCAAGAGCCTCAAATTGCACAAGCAAAAATTCAAATCAGTGCACCTCTTGCGCTGGTTGGTAAGGCTACAGAAGATATAGAGAAACCGAAAAAGGAGAAAGCCGTGGAAGAAAAGAAGAAGAAGAAGATCTTGATCGTTGATAGTGAAGAGGAGGAGGTGGTGGAAGAAGAAGAGGCAACTATGGCCTCGATAGCTAAATCGTTAGCTCTTTTGAATAGGGAATTCAGCAGAAGATACCAGAAGAAGTCTGGTAATGAACGCTACGGAAGAGATGATCGTGGAAGAGAAGGGTCAAATGACAAAAACGACAGAGGTGTCGACCAACAGAGGTCGAATGACAGAAATGACAGAGGTGGTGACCGACAGAGGTCGGACGACAGAGTTGGCAACGGTTCCCAGAACCAAGGATGTTTTAACTGTGGCAAGTCAGGCCATTATGCCGCCGACTGCAGGAGCAAACCAAACCGCCCACAGAGGGACTCTGCTTACTACAAAAAGAAAGCGGAGTTTTATACTCAGAAGTCGCTAATGGTGAATCAGGAGAACTGGCTGTCAGACGAATCATCTGATGAAGGCGACAAAAATGCCTTGTTATGTGGAATGGCAGAGGTCAGCTCATCCGACTCCGATAGTGAGGTATCCACTTCTGACTCTAACTCTAGTCAAGCAAAAGCTGATTTGCTTAAACTAAACATTGAATACACAGAACTTAAAAAAACCTACGAAAGTGTTCAAAAGAAGCTTACCTTCTTTGAGAGAGAAGATAGACTTCTCACTCAAGAAAAGGCTAAAATCTTTCAAGAAAAGGAAGAAATTGAAACAAACTGGAACAAACACCTAAATCCTTTAAAAGAAAAGATTTCTGAACTTAACTCTACATTAAAAACAAAATCTAAAGAACTTATGGACGTTGAGACCGACAGAATGAACATTCTAGCTCTTAAACATTATTTTCAAAAGGAAAGAGAAGTCCTATGTCAATATTTACTCCGAAGAGATTTGTTAATAAAGAAATATCAAGATGCACAGAAGGTGTACGAGAAAATTAATACACAAATAGGGAAACGGGGAATTGGCTTCGGTGATATAGATCCATACACTGGAAACAAATGAAACAAGTCTCTGTCCTCTCTATTTCATATTAGAAGTACAAGAAAACTCGGTTTTCCAAATTTACTCTCTGTAAGCAAAAGGTGAAAAGTCTCTGGTGAACCTCACAGAAGGAAACCTCTGAAGATGGTGAATGTGTGGTTTGAAAACACAGATCTACCATCATCAGCCTCTGTCAAAAGAGCGTCCAAACCTAAGAAATATCTGAAACCACAAGATCAGATTGGAATCTTTAAGTTTGGTAAACCCGAGACTCAATCACAGGTTGCCTTTGTCTGCACTATAGATTCTGAGAAGAAACTATCGGCAGAGGCACCTGAGTTCTTTCCTGCTTCAACAGAAGAAAAACCGACTCATATTTCTGAAAAGGAATTATTGGAAATCGGTGAAAACAACTTTTATGAATGCCCCAGTACTTTCAATAATAGTCAAAATCTCTCTGATGAAACCTTAATGGATACTTCTGTTGACTTGGAAAATAATGAAAGCAAGTATCACACATGCTCTGAAAATCCAGCCTCTGTCGAAAGAGAACTAAGTGACTCAACCTCTGTATATGAGGATGATTCATCCTCTGACGAATATGAGACTGACTCTAAGTCAGAGATAGGACCTTGTGACATAGAGGATTTTAAACTACCCTCTGGAGTTCTTAACAGAACTATTCCTCCCAAGGAGAAAATCACAAGAGTTCCTATCTGTCCAGATTTTTTGGACATGTGTATAGAAGCCAAAACCATCCTTGAGCTTTAGAAAATCAAACAACAAAGGAAAACGTCCTCCAAAAATTCAAGTTCAAAGATTTCAAAACCCTTAAAACCTATTAAAGAAAACTTACATGGCAACAGAGAGGTAAGTGGGATGAAAATAACAAAACTTTTTCTTCTGTGACAGTGAAACCAACAGAAGTTCACCACAAAAGGGGCTCACAGAAGGCTGCTCTCAACAAAGGATTTTGCAAACAACAATCTAGCCTACATAGGTCTTCTTGTAATAGGAAGTCAAATGTTAGGATAAATTGTAATGCCTCTGTGCCCCCATTTAATGTTTTCAATGAAAAGTTCAAGCAAATCTCTTCGCACATTCATTATTGTCATTGTTTTGATCTCATGTATCGATTAAATCAACACTTCTCAAGTCCACACTGTTTCCTCTCTACACCCAAAAAGAACACTAAATTCAAGGGTAAGAAGAAACAAAATGGTTCTTCAAAAGAAGCTAAAACCAAACCCAAGAATGCTAAGGCAAACTTGAAGACCCCTAATAAAGCTGGACCCATTTGGATATGGGTACCTAAAACTCTCTGATTGTCTTGCAGAAGCAGTATGTGCCAATCTGGTATCTTGACTCCGGATGCTCGAGGCACATGACTGGCGACAGAGGTCTACTATCCTCCTACAAAGATAAACTCGATGGAGGATCTGTGACCTTTGGTGACAACAAGAAGGGGTATATAAAAGGCTACGGAGTCATTAAGAAGGAAAACATAACCATATGCAAAGTTGCATATGTGGATGGCCTTAAGCACAATCTTCTCAGTGTTAGCCAACTCTGCGATACGGGTTTCGACGTAATGTTCAAAAGAACCTTATGTTCTCTACAAGGTGAGGACACAGGAGTCAAACTTCTGCGAGCCGAACGAAGAGGTGATCTCTACCTCATGAACTTCTGTGCCAAGAACAAGGAAGACAAGCTCTGCCTTGTAGCCTGTAAAAGCGAAGAAGCTTGGTTATGGCACAACAGGTTCTGCCACCTAAACTTTCATACTCTATATAAGCTTGTTAAACTTGATCTAGTCAAAGGTCTGCCAAATGTTAAGTTTAATAAAGATCATTTGTGCTCTGCTTGCGAAATGGGAAAACTCAAAAGAGCTTCCCATAAAGGCAAGACTGATGTGTCTTGCCCTAGGCCTTTGTACATGCTTCATGTTGACCTCTGCGGTCCAACCACTACACAGATCCTAGGTGGCAAGAAATATATACTTGTTTTGATCGACGAATACTCAAGATTTACATGGGTTGAATTTGTCAGAAAGAAATCAGATGTTCCAAACATTATGATAAATTTAATGAAAAGAATCCAAGTTCTGTATGAGTGCAGGATTCGGAAACTAAGAAGCGACAATGGCACAAAGTTCAAAAACTCTGTCATTGAAACCTATCTTACAGAAGAAGGCATATCACAGAACTTCTCTGCTGCACGCACCCCACAACAGAATGGCGTGGTTGAACGAAAGAACCGCACGCTTGTGGAGGCTGCAAGAACTATGCTGACAGCATCTGGATTACCAATGTATTTTTGGGCAGAAGCAGTATCAACCGCATGCTACACCCAAAATCGATCAACCATTGTAAAGAGGCACATCAAGACACCGTATCATTTGATCAACAAAAGGCGACCAAACATCAAATTCTTTCATGTATTTGGATGCAAATGCTTCGTCTTAAACGATAGAGAAGCAAGAGGAAAGTTTAAGGTGAAAGCAGATGAAGGAAAGTTCATAGGATACTATGCCACTTCAAAAGCTTACAGAGTGTACCTTATGAAGTCTCGATCCATCGTAGAAAGCATCAATGTATCTTTTAACGATTCCTTTCAGAAGACTTCTGAACAAATCAGTTCAGAACTCGGTCTAAAGAAGGAATCCTCTGGCATCTCAAAGACAAGAGAAGAAGACTTAAATCTTCTATTTGAAGAGATGTTCCATGATGATATTGATCCCTCTGCTGGAGCCGTCAGAGCCTTTGGAGAAACATCTTCTGCAAACCAGACTGAGTCAGGTATATCTCTAACTGGTCCATTAAATACTTCATCCTCTTCTGTGAATCATACAGACGCACATGCTGAGGGGGAGCGAACAGAAGCTGAAGATAATACAACTAAGGATTCAACTACAGAGGCTCCTGAAATACCTACTCCAGCGACTACAGAGGAATCAATACCAGAGGAAAACAAAGACTCAGTCTCTACTTCCTCAGAGGAACAAATTCCAACTCTTATTCCAATCCTCCCACAAGCTGAAGAACCAAGCATAAGCACATAAGTACCATCAATAACAGAGGTTGCACCAGAACCACAGTGTGCAACCACATAAGTTAATCTTGATGACTCAAATGACCATCTTCCAAGAACAACACAGTGGACGAAAAGCCATCCTCCAAGCCTTATAATCGATGATCCTTCTGAAAAGGTCAAAACAAGATCAGCCACTGCTAATTTTTGTTTCTTTACAAATTTTATCAGTATGATCGAGCCAAAAAGAATCTCTGAAGCCCTAGATGATCCAAACTGGGTAGATGCTATGCAAGAAGAGCTTCTACAGTTTAAGAGAAACAAGGTATGGACCCTAGTACCTCTGCCACGAGGGAAACAAGCCATAGGGACAAAATGAGTCTTCAGAAACAAGAAGGACGAGGATGGGGTGGTCATTAGAAATAAAGCAAGATTGGTGGCCAAGGGATATCGCCAAGAAGAAGGCATTGATTACGATGAAACTTTTGCCCATGTCGCACGACTCGAAGCAATAAGGATCTTCTTAGCCTTCGCAGCCCACAGAGGTTTCAAAGTCTTTCAGATGGATGTAAAATCTGCCTTTCTGAATGGTGAAATCCAAGAAGAAGTATACGTCCAACAGCCACCAGGGTTTGAAAGTTCCAAGTACCCAAAATATGTCTATTATCTCGACAAAGCTCTGTATGGACTGAAACAGGCTCCAAGAGCATGGTACGAACGACTTTCAACTTTTCTTCTCAATAATGATTACGACAAAGGTACGATAGATAATACTTTGTTTTATAAAAGAAAAGGTGATGCGATTCTGCTTGTACAGATTTATGTGGATGACATTATTTTTTGGTCTACAAATGCACAACAGTGCAAAAATTTCGAAAAACTCATGCAGAGTGAGTTTGAAATGAGTATGATGGGAGAATTAACTTTCTTCCTTGGACTCCAAGTAAAACAATCATCAGAGGGAATTTTTATAAATCAAGCTAAATATGTCTCTGACATACTTTCAAAATACAGTCTCTCTGATGCCTCTGTAATGAAGACCCCAATGGCTACTGGAAATAAATTATGCTCAGATCCAAATGGCACATCTGTAGAGTGCAAACTCTACAGAGGTATGATTGGGTCCCTTTTATACTTAACCGCAAGTAGACCTGACATAATGTATGTCACATGCCTCTGTGCAAGATATCAAGCTAACCCAAAGGAATCCCACTATATTGTTGTAAAGAGGATCTTCAGATACCTTAAAGGGACCAAAAATCTTGGACTCTGGTATCCGAAGAACTCTGATTTTAGTCTTAAGGCATACACAGATTCAGATTATGGAGGATGCAAGCTTGATCGAAAGAGAACCTCTGGGAGTTGTCAATTCCTGGGAGGTAAACTAGTCAGCTGGACTTCGAAGAAGCAGAACTGTGTGTCTACATCTACAGAAGAAGCGAAATATGTTGTTGCTGCTAGCTGTTGCTCTCAAGTTCTGTGGATGAAAACTCAGCTCAAGGACTATGGGTACAACATATACAATATTCCCATCCTCTGTGATTCCAAAAGTGCCATAGCAATCTCTGCCAATCCAGTACAACACTAAAAAACAAAGCATATCGATATTCGTTATCACTTTCTGAAGCATCATGTTGAACATGGCACAATCGAAATGCACTTTGTGTCCACTGAATACCAGCTTGCAGACTTATTCACCAAGGCACTAGATGAGAAAAGATTCCTTTTCTTGGTGGGTAAGTTGGGAATGATAAACATGAGTTGAACCCTCTGTAAGTAAGATTTGATCTTCTTGTAAATATGTATATATTTAAACTCTTCTGTATGTAAATTCTTAATCATCAAAAGTTCTGTAACCAACAGAGCTTCTGTGAGATTGCTCATAGTATGACAATCTCCACAGAACCTCTGATAACCTTGACCCATGTTTTGTGCACAACTTATCTCATTTGATCCAAGCATAGGACAAGGGGGAGAAGAAGGAGACCTTGAACTGTTCTACAGAGGTTAATCATTCAAGGGGGAGCCAAAGAAGAGATATGATCAACCATATCTACAGAAGTCAGGTATTTTTGCCGAACAAAGGAGAACCAAAGGTGAGTAACTCGTTCATATCCTTTTTGAAAACAATTTTCTAGGACACAAATTTCAAAATACGTCATATAAACACTGTTTAAGACATCCCAAACAAGAAATGATCAAAAAGATTTTCGAGCCTTCCGTTATGGGAAATTTAAGGTCATAGACCTTCTGTTGAGCTCAACAGAGCCTCTGTAAGCCGGATCCTCTAGAACTGCAAATTTCATACGGTAACTCTGTCGATCAACCTTAAATGTCTTCTTTAAGGATTTGTACGTACAAATGCACACACAAGGATACTGGAAGAAAGTCTTATGGGCAAAGAGCTCACTCCACCAAAGAGTCTCTGTCGCCCAAACTAGACACTCTAAGAGTATGTCTCGAACAAAATCCATTTCCAAAACAGTTTTCCAGGACACAAATTTCCAAATATGTCCTAAAAACAGTGTTTAACACAATGAAAACCTTGGATGATCAAAAAGTTCTCTAAATTTTTACTTATTAGAAATTTTCACTCTCAGAGCCTCTGCTAGCCTCGACAGAGCCTCAAAGCCTCTGTGAATGAAAATTTTGTACTAAAGATCTATCGATCCTCTCCAATGATCTTTCAAACATTTTTGGTAAAGGTACAAGCATCAGAGGAGACAAAAAGACAAGTTTCATATCACAGAGCTCACTCCACCACAGAGCCTCTGTTGACTCTGACACTTGACCTTTTATGGAAATTCTGTAACAGTATGGGTTATTTACTGCGAGTGACAGAACTCGCAAAGAAGAAATGCCCACGCGCCAAGCATTAATGGGCCGCACACGACGTCTAATCGTGTTCTGACACTTCTGACGTGGCATTCTCCCATTGGACGGGTGTGGCACACGTTCTCCTGGAAAGTTGAACCAGCCGTATGTACACAATTACGGATCCCAAATATTATTCACTTTCACCTATTTACCTCTTCAGATTCTACCATTCTCTTCAGTATAAAACCCAACTTACCACTACCTCTAAACGTTTACGAACTTACTCTCTTCATCTTCTCCGGCGAACCTTGCAATAACCTGCAACTTCAAATTTTCTACTCTCTTTCTTCAAGATTAATCCAATGGCTTCAACCTCCAATGCTCCAGTGAACTCCCCATCTCATTCTGGAACTCCCAAAACCAAGAAATCGCCAGAAACCTAGAACAAGACCACTCCGGCGATGAAGCAGATTTTGCTCCGACCACCCATCTTCTAAACTTCATCGCACATGAACACTTTGAAAGTGTTCTTCCCTTACAACCCAATAACTACTACCTGGTTCCCTCAAAAACCGCTTTTGGGGAAGCACATGCCATCCTTCTTCACATTTTGGAAAACCATTACCTTTACCCCCTGTTATCTAAAACTGTCAATAAAATCCCTGCCAGATACCTAAATCAATTCTGAATGAGCAGCAGATTTGACCCTGCAGATAGACAAATCAAGGGCTACATCTGCAAACCAGACAAATCCGAGCACCTCGAACTCAAATTCTACAGAACCATGTTCTCACTGGAGTTCAGCCTGTTGGTCCCGAAGGCCTATACAAGTTTGTAGAGGGGGGGGGGGGGGTGAATACAAACACACAGATTTTACTTTTCTAAATTGTTTATTGATAAATCATTAACAATTTACAGCTTGTTGCAGAGACAAGATTAAGGATAAACCTAAATCTAAACAAGTTGGAACACTAAGGTTTCTTGCACTAAGAGAGATAAGAAAATTACTAATAATAACCTATCTTGAGATAAGAGATTTGAACTTGTCCAGAGTTAGCAAGTTACTTCAAATGAAGTGAGTTCATCTCTTTATATACTGCATGCATTTAATGCAAGTCAGTATATACTTTACACGTGTCATCAGCTGGTTGGTTGCATGTCATTGACCTTGGTTGACAACCTTAGTAGCCGTATGGATGAATAGTGTAGTATCAGAGTGGTTGTACGATTTCAGATTTTCGGAGGTTCTTTTCTGACATTTCGTACGGAGTCGTGCAAGGGTGGTTAAGACAAAAGTACTTTGTACGGAGGACTTCATGATCAGCTTTCGTTGATTCAGCGATTATCATTTTCTATTCAGCGAATGATAAAGTTCAGCGATAGCTGAAGTCTTGTACTTGATACTTCACGTTGAGTGGACAAATCTGAGTCTTCGCTGATCCGCATCAGTTCATTAGGAGACTTGTCGCTGGTTCTTGAGCTTGATCTTCGACTTCAGCGTAAAACCTTTGTTGACGTGAAACTTGTCTTCAGGGATCATAAGTAAACAACTAACTTATCAGCGATCATCATAATGACTGAACAGACTCAGAGCATTAATGATGAACAGTGTTCGCTGAATGTTTAATTTAAAGAGCGAGAGTTCCTATCAGCGGTACTGGAAGATCTTAGTACTTATCAGCGATAGTGAAACTCTGATACATATTGTTTACTTACAATTTTCACTAAGTATATAAGAGAGGGTCATTATCAAATCACTGAGGGTTTGGATCAACACAGCCTACCAACCAGAGGACTACTAGGTATAAAGAAGTATGCAGAGGAACCTACAGACGAAGAGCTCTGCCGTTTTGTTGAAATGTTGGGGGTACAACACAACCCTGAGGAAAACAAATGACTTCAGAAGAAATCGATTACCTCATCTGTGGAATACGCTCTTCTCAATCCTAAATCGGTGCCTAACAGGGAAGGTGGGTAGTCTAGACCAAACTTCTCACCAAATCATGACCATAATGTACGGGGTATATTATGATCTACCTCTGGACTATTCCACCCTCATGATGCAGGAAATGGTTAACACCGTTGATCGCAGAATATCCTCCCAGAAGGCCAAGGGACGATCGAAAGATGCTCTACCTCCTCTGCAATATCAACGTATTCTGGGTGTACTACTAGAGCCTCTGCTCCGTCTACAAAAATGGCCAATGGAGGGACCAACGGCCAGAATGTATCCCCTGAACAAAAACACCCCAACAGAGCACGAAGATGAATACCCATTCTGCAGACCTCTGCCAAAGAAACTTCTGGGATACGCTACAGACAAGACCCTTAAGTTAGAATACATACGCGATCATAGGACTCCAGAACCGAGTCCTGTGACACCCCCGCGTCTAGGAGCCCCCTTGGGATCTAGGGTTGTAGATAGAACGACAGATGAAGAATGGGCAGTGGCCTTGGATAAGCATGAACAAACACAAGCGCACTTTCACGCTCAGAGGGAAGCAATTCTCTTCCCTGCTAAAAAGAGAAAATCTACTGCCACCACTCCCAAGAAGAAGAAGAAAGCCCACAAGAAAACTATAAAGGGTACCTCTACCAGCGCTGCTCAACCCCAACAGTCCCCTCCTCATGCAACAGATGCAGGATCCTCTGCACAACCCCCTCCTCCAAAAGAAAAGAAGAAAAGAAAACATAAGTCTTCTGAGGAAGGTGCCCCCAAACAAAAGAAAAGGAGAAGCAAGAAGAAATCCAAGAAACCTCACACTCCAATGCAAACCATAGCAGAGGAAGGAGGAACAGCAGAAGAAGCCCAAGAGCAACCTCTGCAATCCCCTTCACCCATCAATTATGCAGAAGATCAGGGTGATTTTTCTCTCTTCCTCCAACAACCTGGGATTGCACACTCTTTAGAACCTTCTGGATGAACTGCAGAAGCTCTATCTCATCATTCAACAGAAGCTCCAAACTTTAGAATCTCTTCTGACTTGGATGATGATGACCAAACCCCACAGAATAATCAGTCTAAGACTCCGGAAGTTCTACAGAACCCCTTCACCCAACCTGGTTTTGATGTGCTACAAGCAAGTCCAGAGGATTTGGCTAAAACCACCACCAAAACCCACCAGTCATAGTCTCAGAGGTGGACTCTGATGAAGAAGATGATCAGGCAGAAGAAGGACCTCTGCATCCCCACGTACGACAATTAATTGGCTAACATCCCATGTACGACTCTTTACGCACTGGTGCAGGAGCATCAACAGAAGTTAGGATAGAAGCACCGAGCCATAGGGTAGCGACAGAGGTTGAGACTATAGATGGAGAAGAAGTGGTTGGATGCTCCACAGAAGTAGAAGCTAGAGCTGATGCCTGGAATAGAAGAGGCACACTCCCATAACCAACTCCCAGTGCACCCCACATGTCTATTACCGCAGTCTAGTGGCAGAAGATAATATTGAACAAGAGCAGCACGGCTCGACCCCAACCCAAACTGACCGGGCAGAGGTAACCCTTTCTACCTCTGTGCCAATCTTAGCCGGGGAAACCATTCCAGGGGAGTCCTCTCTAAAGGACTTGCCCTTAGTAAGTGATCAATTGCCCCAGATCACAACAGAAATCCCAACAGAGGAATTTGTTTCCTCTGACATGCACACACACGTAAGTCCAACAGGCCCTTCAGAGGGACCTAGAGTGCACGAAGACGAAAGGATTCTAGACAAATCCCCGAGTCAACTTAAGGATACTCTTGTACCCACCTCTGGAGTGGATCAAGACAATGTCCTTAACAGAACCTCTATAGAGTCTGAAGCTGAAAAAGCCTCTGCTCAAGGATTAGAGGGAAGTCCTTCCGCTCTCAACATAAAAACAGGAGCGAAAGAAGGCGTCTCAGGAACAGAGACACACTCTGGGGATGAATGTGTTCCCCCAGAGGTTACACCAAGTCCACATGTATCAAGGGATGAGTTCGAAACCCTTGTCACCTCTGTGGACACCACATTGAAAGAGTTGAAAAGCTCTATTGATTCTTTTGCAGAAGTTACTACGTGTAACATCCCACATATCCAAAAGTACATATTATCATATATTTATATGTTTGCAACAAAAGTACATCACATTCCACATTTGGTCCCAACAAAAGTCTAGACATAATAAAAATTCAGTACAATTTGATTCACTTTAAATTACATAATAACTAACAACAATTTATAAGTACAAAAGCATCCACATTTCTCTTATCGATCATCTCCTCAAAAGCTATGCAACAAGTTTTCTAATCACTTGGTATTACTGGATCCACCACCTGGAATACATATTTTAAAACAGAAAATGAGGGTTAGACCTAAAGGTCTAGTGAGGAAATCCCTGACATTTGAAAATCATTAAAGTTTCATTTATATAAAACACTCTTTATATAATTACACATATTTCACACGTAAATTAATACCAGTCAAGATTGCTACATCATACCCGTCTCATCCAACCTTATCCCTCCACCAATGGCCAATATCAATTGGTTGCGAGCCAATTTAACACACCGGTCCAAAGCCCGGCCACGTATTATATTTTCATATAATACTCACGTAATTATAATATCTCAATATATTATAATCACCCACGTATGACATATTCATACACTTTATTTAACATTTGCTATTCACATAATGCATTCCAGTAAAATACTTTTTAAAGTAAAACTCACCTGATCTTTTTCGCAAAGGTCCTTCAAACTTTCCTCAAAACAGATTATCTTTTAACCCTGATCCTTAGTATCTGAAACAAATTAAAGTATACATACTCTTTAACACGTAAACAGGTAATTCACACTTTTCGCAACCCACTATTACGAAAACCTAACTTTTCGCAACCCACAGTTGCGAGTTCCTTACTTTTCGCAACCAACAGATACGAAAACCTCACTTCTCGCAAACCACAGTTGCAAGTTCCCTACTTTTCGTAACCAACAGATACGAAAACTTAACTATGCGTTTTAGCTACTTGCGAAAAGTGGACTTTTCGCAACCAAGGCTTGCGAATTCCTACTTTTCGCAAAAACACTGTTCATCGTCTTTTTCAGAAAAGTTCAGTTAAATTTCAGGAATCCATCTTTTTTCCCAGATTTTGCACAGAGATGTTCTAAACTCCTTTTAACACCTTAAATTGTAACTAAAATTCACCAATTCATCTAAAATTACCTAAACCCACTTTAAAGTCCAAATGAAACCTAATTCTCATAAAAGAGAGTTAAATAAGAAGATTACCTCTTGGATTTACTGCACCAAACAAAAAATCCCAGCTGAGTATCTTTCTTCTTCTTCTTCTTCTTTTTCTACGGTTCTTCTTCTCTCTCTCTTTCTCTCTGCCGTGAACAATTTCACACACACACACACTATTTGGGTTTTGCTATTAAATCCCAAATGAGATATTTCCTATACTTAACTACTGAGTCGGTTTGTGGTTTTAAAGAGATTGGGTAAAATACCAACTAAACCCTAAACTTGCTTCACTTGACAAAACACACCCCTAAGCTTCTATTATACAATAAAAACTTATCCCTTGATTTCTTAACTCCATAAAATACAAAAATCAAGACTTATAAAATTCCAATTTTAAATTATATAAAATACCTGGTTATTACACTACGCGGGCCTTTACTGAAATGAACATCAAAATGGACAACCTGTCCACAGAGGTGCAAAATGCTCTAGCCCAGATGCGAACAGCTGCAACAGCCTCTGCCACCTCTGTTGCTGCTAATTTCGAGAAGGCCACAACCTCAGCCTTCCAAAGCTCAGTGAAAGACCTGCTAGATACGCTAAAGAAAGCATCTACCCCAACCTCTACGGGCATCACCCCAGAAGATCTGAAGAAAGCCCTTGATCATGTCCTATGAAGGTTCAAATTAACTCGACAGTTCACTTATCTCTTAGAAAGAAATAACTTATACTCATATGAATCTAATCCAAATAATAGAACATTATAGGCTTACTCGGGACATTTACCACGCTAATACTATTTTTAACCTCACCGGCCTTTTACTACAAACGCCGTGTTCTACACTTTTACAATACTAACTCTAAAACGTAAACATATACTTTCAATATAAAATTTGCTTAGTAAATACTACCTATTTCTTATACTCTTTCATGGAATAGAATATACTCAACCTGAATCACTCTATATCATGGAAAAATTTCTTAATTTTATCAAACCCGCAAACTTCATCCTACCATTTCCATTTCCTATGAAAGCATAGCATAATTACTATAATCACACAACCATACTTAATTGCACTTGACACCAATTCATCCATCCAATTAAAACAAAGCCTAAATAGCAACTTAATTTCTCGAATATCAGCAAAACACAATTTCAAACATTTCAATTATCTCAATAACCTCACCACCATAACTCATACCGACTTCCATCCAAATATCAATACCAATTCATTCCTTAATAAAATAACAAACTCGTTATCACATCAATTCCTTACATCTCCAACTTAGCATAAAATTACTAACACAATTCTTTAGACATTTGTTTCACTTAAACCACTCCGAAATTTGAAATTTATCAACACCGGGCTCACCTTACCCAACTAAAATAATTACCAAATCATCATGAAATAATTTAACTACAAAACTAAGCCGAAAAGAATTCATCACAACTCCGTTAAAATTTCATGTCACTAATCATATAACTCATTAACGACTTAACATGCAAAGTCCAGCACCAAGTTTAAACAACTCTTTATCTTAAACAACTCCATAAAGAAGGTTCATCACACGACCATCAAAATATTTATTGCTCATTGCTTTCTTCCCACTAATCATAACACTTAATATAAATCCCTTTTTCAACTTAAATTCCCCAATTCATGGGAAGTATTAGGTAAACATCCAACCCGTTGAACCATTTTTCTATATCCAGCAAACTCTCAAGCATCAATTTCTTATACTTTATGATCATAGTATGCATATTCTCTTTCAGTTAAGTCCAGGTTATCAGTAACCTAGTTTTCTAACCTTGCGACCCACTATCGCCAATGCTTCCCCCACATCACTCCGTCTTTGATCCAGTCCGGTGTTTTCTAACGGTACAACCTTAGTTGCTTCGGCTAAGCCCTTCCACATAATCGACACGGGAAAGGCTGAAAGAACTCTCACTAAGCGTAACCCCTTCAATACCAAGGCTCATACCAACAATTTAGTACCCTCCTAACTGCAACAACTCTTACTCTAAAAGAAAAACCCGCGTGATACAAACAAGGTATAATATCCCAGATTAATCATACCAATATCATTCACAAATCCTGACTCCAGGTTCACCTCATCCTACTACCCTTGCTATGACGGAATCTCCACTAATCATGACGAGTCGCCTCGCGAATGCACAGTCGCATACAGTGTGAAATCAGATAGACATTCGAAATAAAGATTCTATCCCACAACGGTTAGACTCAAACAAGAGCTGCGCAATAGAACTAAATCAAATATTCTAAGGCTATTTAGTTCCTACTGTATACCACTTATAAGGCAGTCACTTAACAACCTATCAGGACTAGCATAAATTCCTACTGGCAAGTAATAGTCATGCAGCAAAGTGTAATAAGCACCAGGCAATCTAGCATACATACTCCTATGTTCTAGAAAGCAATAAATTACACTAAGTACTCTACCTTTTCCCTTGGTCTCGGCTGACTGTACACACCGCGCCTTCGATCACCGTCTCTAAAATGTCCCAACAATCCAACACTCAAAAATAACGACATTCTACTCCCCAATAGATTACAAAATCAACTTGGAGTATCACCCTAACCCGTAGTTGAACTTTTCTCCATAGGTCATCCCCAACTCTACCGTCACTTCTCTAATCCAAAATATACCTAAGACAGACAACACTTTCTTGCATTAATTACACCGACCCCGAACCTTAGATTACAATTGATTTCCACACTTGCCACAACATCACTCTCATACTACTACCACGTCCTATCCCATGGTCCTTCACCCCGATCATTACATTCGACTATTTTCTTCTACTCTTTCCTCAACATAAAATACGTTTCCCCAAGGATAGCTCAATAGGAGGTGCTTACTCTAGCCCGACCCTATGAGCTAGCTTTCTTTCACCTCCAAACCAATCGCACACACCCAATTCCCACAATTACTATACTTAACCAATAATTTCACCACACCTCATAACAGGAATTTAACCGAGTTAATCCGAAATCACATCCATTGCCCGAAACAACCATAAAAACATCTTTACTTCACCTCGTGCCTCTTTCAGCACAAAATATGTCACCGTGCCTCTTCCAGCACAAAACTATATATATATATATACATATATATTTTCATATATCACAAATCATTTAACACGTTTAAAATTTTATTCATAACATAAACTTTAACATTTGGAGGCATAACCTAGCGTTTGAAATACTGAATTACACATAACGCCACAATCTATACTTTCGCAATAACTTTCCAAAATTCTAATCATGTACCTTCAATTTGAAAAATTGCAAACAATTGCAAGTGTTAGATCATTCATTCCAATTTAAACTACCATCCACTTTCGTTCTCATACAATAAATTTTACTACCACCTTGATAAATCTTTCGAATCCAAACACATATGATAACGGGTTATCACCTTGATCACTAATAGCTTTTCCTTACTAATCACTCCCAAAAACAATCTTCACTTTCTAGTTCAATTATCCTTGATTTCTCACTTAAATTTATCCCAAGCAATATCATAATGAATAAGCATACTAAATTCGATATCATCCAAAATATTTGTTATACTCTTACTAAATTAGAACCAACCTCTTTTCACACCAAATGCTTCCAAACCTACACTCTTACTATGCCTTATCGAAATTAATTCATATATCCTTGATATAAAACTTGTTAACAAACGGAAACTTTAAATCAATCACTCGACAATCTCTTCTTTCATCATAACTACTTATTCCAATAAATACCGAATTACCGAGGATCACTTATCATTACCTAATCGACAATTTTAACAAAATCAAGTTCCAACACCATCCTATACTTACTACTACCTCAAATTCTGACAACATTATCAAAAATACTTAATAGGCACTCCACTCTTATCTATATTACCAATACAATTATCAAATTCTTTTCTAACGCATATAAGCAACAAAAGATTGAAAACACAATTAATCAGTTTGTACCGAAGTCAAATAGCACTTTAGCACGTGTAGAGTTTATATAAATATGCCTGTCTTCGTCTCTATCCATACGTCGAGACCGACTTGCCACTCTGTAAATTTCAACAAGATTAATATACAAATAGGCACATACCCCATATAATAAAGTATTCCAGTCCAATCATGTAACTGTAAGTTCACAATTACACTGGCCAGGTGTAACTCGAATTTACCTTACATGATGTTCCTTCTACCTTTTTATACTTAACATCCCAAGGTTCTAAAATAATGGGGACATCCTACTTCACATGCAGTTTAAGTCTAGGTATAAATCCAAATACCTAAACCCCTTAAACTAGGGCTCTGATACCATCTGTAACATCCCACATATCCAAAAGTACATATTATCATATATTTATATGTTTGCAACAAAAGTACATCACATTCCACATTTGGTCCCAACAAAAGTCTAGACATAATAAAAATTCAGTACAATTTGATTCACTTTAAATTACATAATAACTAACAACAATTTATAAGTACAAAAGCATCCACATTTCTCTTATCGATCATCTCCTCAAAAGCTATTAAACAAGTTTTCTAATCACTTGGTATTACTGGATCCACCACCTGGAATACATATTTTAAAACAGAAAATGAGGGTTAGACCTAAAGGTCTAGTGAGGAAATCCCTGACATTTGAAAATCATTAAAGTTTCATTTATATAAAACACTCTTTATATAATTACACATATTTCACACGTAAATTAATACCAGTCAAGATTGCTACATCATACCCGTCTCATCCAACCTTATCCCTCCACCAATGGCCAATATCAATTGGTTGCGAGCCAATTTAACACACCGGTCCAAAGCCCGGCCACGTATTATATTTTCATATAATACTCACGTAATTATAATATCTCAATATATTATAATCACCCACGTATGACATATTCATACACTTTATTTAACATTTGCTATTCACATAATGCATTCCAGTAAAATACTTTTTAAAGTAAAACTCACCTGATCTTTTTAGCAAAGGTCCTTCAAACTTTCCTCAAAACAGATTATCTTTTAACCCTGATCTTTAGTATCTGAAACAAATTAAAGTATACATACTCTTTAACACGTAAACAGGTAATTCACACTTTTCGCAACCCACTATTACGAAAACCTAACTTTTCGCAACCCACAGTTGCGAGTTCCTTACTTTTCGCAACCAACAGATACGAAAACCTCACTTCTCGCAAACCACATTTGCGAGTTCCCTACTTTTCGTAACCAACAGATACGAAAACTTAACTATGCGTTTTAGCTACTTGCGAAAAGTGGACTTTTCGCAACCAAGGCTTGCGAATTCCTACTTTTCGCAAAAACACTGTTCATCGTCTTTTTCAGAAAAGTTCAGTTAAATTTCAGGAATCCATCTTTTTTCCCAGATTTTGCACAGAGATGTTCTAAACTCCTTTTAACACCTTAAATTGTAACTAAAATTCACCAATTCATCTAAAATTACCTAAACCCACTTTAAAGTCCAAATGAAACCTAATTCTCATAAAAGAGAGTTAAATAAGAAGATTACCTCTTGGATTTACTGCACCAAACAAAAAATCCCAGCTGAGTATCTTTCTTCTTCTTCTTCTTCTTTTTCTACGGTTCTTCTTCTCTCTCTCTTTCTCTCTGCCGTGAACAATTTCACACACACACACACACTATTTGGGTTTTGCTATTAAATCCCAAATGAGATATTTCCTATACTTAACTACTGAGTCGGTTTGTGGTTTTAAAGAGATTGGGTAAAATACCAACTAAACCCTAAACTTGCTTCACTTGACAAAACACACCCCTAAGCTTCTATTATACAATAAAAACTTATCCCTTAATTTCTTAACTCCATAAAATACAAAAATCAAGACTTATAAAATTCCAATTTTAAATTATATAAAATACCTGGTTATTACACTACGCGGGCCTTTACTGAAATGAACATCAAAATGGACAACCTGTCCACAGAGGTGCAAAATGCTCTAGCCCAGATGCGAACAGCTGCAACAGCCTCTGCCACCTCTGTTGCTGCTAATTTCGAGAAGGCCACAACCTCAGCCTTCCAAAGCTCAGTGAAAGACCTGCTAGATACGCTAAAGAAAGCATCTACCCCAACCTCTACGGGCATCACCCCAGAAGATCTGAAGAAAGCCCTTGAGCATGTCCAAGAACAAACCACAAATGCAACTCTGGCCATGAAACCTTCCGACTACATGACTAGAGCTCAGCTCACAGAACTTGGACAAGGGGTAATCGACCAAGTCACAGAGCTCATTAAAGCCTTCACAGCTGCCAACGCAAATTATGTCAAAGACTTCAGGGAAAGCATCGGCAGAATGCGCTATAACACAGAAGCAGAGCTCCACACTCTTCTTGGTCTCTGTGATGACGTATGCGCAAAACTCATAGCCGCAGGTGCAACTCCACCGAAAAAACCTGAAACATCGTGCAGATCAGAGGGTACCAAAAACAAGGGTCAAGATGGCTCTGATGATGAATCTGACAATTCATCAGATCATCCTGAGGGGGAGAAACAAAGGGAAGAAGCTGCAAATAGAGGTCTACCAGAACCACCATTATCAGCAGAACCCCTAAACCAAGTTCCCCAAACTCAAACCCAAGGAGGAAACCGACAACAGACCACAGAGGCAACAACCACCTATGTGGAAATACTCTCTGAAGAAACCCCAATCGCAACCCAAGTACCTAAAACCAACCAAGATCAACAACAGAAGACCACAGAGGCAACACCCACCTCTGTGGAAACAACCTCTGTATTCGGAGCAGATGTCCCAACTCGTGAAGAGTTCCAAATCCAAACATCCTCCGAAGAAGATCAACCATCCCAATCACCAAAACCAAAATCACCAGAAGAACTCCCCTCTCCAACACCAAAAATACCAGAAGCTGCAACAACAAAACCCCCATCTCCCACACCCAAAACCAGAACCAAAACCATTGCTCACAAAAGAAAACATCTGTGCAAAACCACAGAAGCCTCACCAACAAAACCCACATCACCAACCAAGTCCTCAGAAACACATGTGCCAAAACCTACAGAGGCAACCCCTAAAACTACAGAGGCACCCTCAGAAATCCAAAAGACAAATCCCATAGAGGCAACCCCATCTCTACAAGAAGATCTTCAGCTGAAGGCAAAAGACAAAGGCAAGGGGATAATGACAGAGGAACCCAAAAAGAAGAAGCCAAAGCATCAACCAGCATAGAAATTGATGAAAAGCTCTTTCGACACCTATGTGACACCAAAGCCAGAACAAGAAGACTGGGCTTTAGGTGCCACCCCTCTGTCAAACATACCTATTCTGGATCCAAAGAAAAAACTCACAGAGGATCGAGTGGCAGAAATTAAGAAGAAAATGGATGCTCTGCGCATACCCATGCCTCCACCTGGTGCACCTCCACCTCAAATGGAAGAAGTGGTGTACATGTATCTCTACAACAGAACTGCCAGAGATCCAATGCCACCAATGGTCCAAGATCCCGAACTTCGTGCTGACCTCGAAAACATCTTCACAAGAACAAAACCCAAACCAAAACATGAAGTCTTCTCAATCGAAAAAATCGACAAGGTCATATACTGTAAGTTTTCTCAAACTAGAACTACACCTAAGGTTTACTATAACATATATAAGGTCAAAAGGGAGAACAGAACCGTGAATCAATTCTCAGATGCTGATCTGAGAAATCTAAATCCCTACGACCTACCCGACCTTCTCCTCTGGACAAAAGAGAACTTCACAACAGATGCACATCGAAGGGCATACAGGGTGATCAGGAAAGCAATGCGTGAGAAGCTTCTGTTGTATAGCCTTGTCGACTTCCAATTAGCACGAGATCTCGGAGTAAGAAACCTCGCTCTCCGACCACCAGAAGACGACTGCCCATCCTCTGCCATACCAAACTCGATCATTACATCTCCAAGAGTTGGGATAGTCTATCAAGATCCTGCTGGGAAGTCAAGACTATTCATAGAGATGGACTGTCAGAAGTATGCAACAAGTACTTTGATAGAGTTCAAAGCAAGCCTCGTGGAGCATAGAGGAACAAAGAAAATGGATCGGGGTAATGCAGATAGACTGATAGAAGTCATTGATTCAACAATCAACTTCTGAAACCTCTGCATCAGCTTCTATCACGAGCTTAGAGAGTTAGGATTTGACAACAGAAGTTTCAACGACTTCAAAGACGCCAACGTCTGATAACCTCTACCAACCTCTGTTACCTTTACTTTCATCATGTAAACGTATGTAAGTGCCTCTGGCATAACTTTAAATGAAAGAAGTTTTTACAGATGAAAAATACCTCTTGTCATGTACTTAGCCTAGAAAACCTTGCACTTTTCAATTTTTAATTTTTCGATACTTAGGGGGACATTGTTAGCTCCAATCTTTATGATTATAGAAGTATTGAAAAATAGGCCAAGTATAGAAGTCTTCGACAGAGGCTCTGCCGAGTCACCGAGAAGACAAAAGCATAGAAGTCTTCGACAGAGGCTCTGTCGAGCAACCGAGAAGACAGAAGTGAAGAATCGCCTAAAGACTCTTCAATGCGGACAAGGCCACAGCCTCTGTCATACTTGACAGAGCCTCTGTGGTATAAAAGACCAAAGATCTATACAAAGACAATCGTGCTTCTCACGATTTCTGCTGTACGAAGATACTCAAGATCATTCGTACAAGGCATGACCTGACAACTCCACGTGTCAAACTCTTATGGGTCATAGCCTTAGTAGAAGCCGGCGCATTAAATTTACGTTGTACTATCAACAGTACTTGAATAGTGTTTTTAGTACCTTCAGTCCTTGTTGTCCAGATCTTGTCCCCTTTAGAAGTAGTATAAATAGAAGACTCATGTTGAGTTCCTCTATTAAGGGCTTTGCACGACACACACACACACACCTTTAGAGCAGATTCTTATCAAACCTTTCGGTGTTCTTGGTGTTCTTATTATATCAAATACAGTGAATCATGAAGCTATTTATATGTGTTATTTACACTTATTATATTTGATATTGTGTGTTATTCTACATCATTATATCTGTTAGTTCGTTAAAATGCTTCCGCATTATATATTGTTTGAACTAATTAGTTAGAATCATCATTGTTTGTATTCAACCCCCCCCCCCCCTTCTACAAACTTGTATAACCCTCCGGGACCAATAAGTGGTATCAGAGCGGATTTGTTTAATCTCATAAACAAGATCTTGCTTATACTAATCTTTTCTTTTCCTTGCTATTTCTCATAATGGCTACCAACACAAACACAAACTATATTGATAATGGTTCTCTTACAAAACCTCCCAGATTTTCCAGAGATAACTTTAATCTATGGAAAAATAGGATGATACTCTTCTTAGAAGGTGTAGACCCAACTATACCTTATTACATAGAAAATGGTCCATACGTTCCTATAAGAATTGATCCTGAAGTTCCAGCCACTGAGAATAGAGCTGCTATTCTAGAAAGATTGGTTCCAAAGGAAATTCATATGTGGACTGATGAAGATAAGAAGAAAGTAGCTCTCGACACCAAAGCCAGATCCATCCTCTCTATGGCTCTTCCTGACGAAGTCTACCATTCCGTCATGAACCTGAAAACCTCTAAATCCATATGGGACACAATCTGTGTTCAATATGAAGGTACAACTGAAGTCCAGGACTCACGTAAGATCAACCTGGTAAGACAGTATGGAAGCTTCATTTGTGGTAAGAATGAAACTCTCTCTGAAGTTCACCAATGCTTTAACTGCTTAATAATTGATCTAAAAACCGTTGGTAAGGAATATTCTAACTTTAAAGTTCTGACAAAATTCTTAGAATGTTTACCTGAAAGCTGGGACATTTATGCAATGTGTCTCAAGCTGTCAAAGGATCTAAACTCTATGACTCTTTCTACCTTGTATGGCACGATGCTCAATCATGAGCAATCAAGTCATCTTAAGAAGAATCTTGTAAAAGATTCCAAAAGCACCCATGTTGCTTTAATCTCAGAGTCACCTTCCACTCAGCGATCTTCTATTACTATCACTGAGTTGGAGACTAACTCTGAATGCTCATCAGATCCTAACTCTTCAGATCTTGATGAATCTATGGCTCTCCTATCTAATAAGTTCAGGAGATTCGCCAAGCAGAAAAATTTCAGAAAGAACAAACCTCTTGCTATCACTGACAAGCCTAGATCATCAACCCCTGTTGATAAGGCTACCGCTACTTGCTATAACTGTGAAAAGATAGGACATTTTGCTAGTGAGTGTAGGTCAAAGAAAGTTTTTAGAAACTCAGCTTTCTCCAAGAAATCCTCTAACCCCAGGGCTAGAGATGATAAGTATCAAAAGCTGAAAGAAAGGTACGCAAAGCTAAAAGGCTTTTAGAAGAAAGGCAAAGGCCTGATGGCTGACTATGATTGGGCTGCTTCTGATGAAGAAGAATCATCTGACTCTGAAGATGATGATGAAGCCAATCTCTGCCTCATGGCCAAAATCGAAGAAGAGGAAGAAAAGTCTGACATTCCCTCTGCTTCATCCTCTACCTCCAAGGTTAAGAAGGGTATCTGGTATCTCGATAGCGGATGCTCTAGACACATGACTGGTAAGAAGAACCTGCTCACTGAGTATAAGGAAGAGAAGGGTCCCTCAGTGACCTTCGGTGGAAACGGAAAAGGCTATACCCGAGGGTTTAGTGTACTCTCTAATGGTACAACAACCTTTGGAAGAGTTGCATATGTTGAAGGACTGAAGCATAATCTTCTAAGCAAAAGCCAGCTGTGTGACAAGGATAACAAAGTGATATTCACTAAGGAATCCTGCTTTGTCATAGATAAAAAGAAGAACATAGCTCTCAGCGGTTATCGTTTAGAAAATGTTTACGTTATAAACATGGACTCTACAACCACTGAGAACTCCTGTTTCTTCTCAAAAGCCTCATCTGACGTCAACTGGCTATGGCATAAGAGGCTCTCTCATCTCAACTTCAAGACACTGAATACTCTTTCTTCTAAAGAGTTGGTCACTGGTCTACCTCAACACTCATATGCCAAGGAGTCCTTATGTTCAGCGTGTAAGAAAGGGAAACAGGCCAAAGCAAGCTTCAAGTCTAGGTGTTGGTCCCGAAGGCCTATACAAGTTTGTAGAAGGGGGGGTTGAATACAAACACACAGATTTTACTTTTCTAAATTGTTTATTGATAAATCATTAACAATTTACAGCTTGTTGCGGAGACAAGATTAAGGATAAACCTAAATCTAAACAAGTTGGAACACTAAGGTTTCTTGCACTAAGAAAGATAAGGAAATTACTAATAATAACCTATCTTGAGATAAGAGATATGAACTTGTCCAGAGTTAGCAAGTTACTTCAAAATGAAGTGAGTTCATCTCTTTATATACTGCATGCATTTAATGCAAGTCAGTATATACTTTACACGTGTTATCAGCTGGTTGGTTGCATGTCATTGACCTTTGTTGACAACCTTAGTAGCCGTATGGATGAACAGTGTAGTATCAGAGTGGTTGTACGATTTCAGACAGTCGTAGGTTCTTTTCTGACATTTCGTACGGAGTCGTGCAAGGGTGGTTAAGACAAAAGTACTTTGTACGGAGGACTTCATGATCAGCTTTCGTTGATTCAGCGATTATCATTTACTATTCAGCAGATGATAAAGTTCAGCGATAGCTGAAGTCTTGTACTTGATACTTCACGTTGAGTGGACAAATCTGAGTCTTCGCTGATCCGCATCAGTTCATTAGGAGACTTGTCGCTGGTTCTTGAGCTTGATCTTCGACTTCAGCGTAGAACCTTTGTTGACGTGAAACTTGTCTTCAGGGATCATAAGTAAACAACTAACTTATCAGCGATCATCATAATGACTGAACAGACTCAGAGCATTAATGATGAACAGTTTCGCTGAATGTTTAACTTAAAGAGCGAGAGTTCCTATCAGCGGTACTGGAAGATCTTAGTACTTATCAGCGATAGTGAAACTCTGATACATATTGTTTACTTACAATTTTCAATAAGTATTTAAGAGAGGGTCATTATCAAATCACTGAGGGTTTGGATCAACAATCTCCCCCTATTTGATTATGACATAGCAACAAAGAAAATTGCTATTTAATGAAAACATAAGGATAAAAAGAACTCATAAAATATTTGTCCCTTTTACTGTTTTCTGGGATCTTTTCAGTACTGATGGAGTAAAGTACGTTCGCTGAAATCTTTCTTTAAAATATTGAATCAGGTTACAATGAAGAACAGAAAGATTATAAGTACAAGCGAAATAATTTACAAGTACATAAGGATAACTGATACAATAGAGAAAAAGGAGATTATATCAGTTTTCAAAAGGTTCTTCCTTAATGAGAAGTTCATCAAGGGTCGTCTTTTCAGTGGGGATCATCCAGTCAGGAACCGTTACGCCTTGTTTTCTTTTGTTCAGCGCTTCTTTAAAGATCAAGGGTTTTAGGTGTCGTGTCTGAATGTCTTTTCTGAAGTCACACCAGTAGATGAGATCTCTGAGCTGTTCGATTGGAGTGATTGGAAGCTCAGCGATCCGTTGAAAACATTTACGTCCGTCGTAGTCGAGAAAGAATATTCCATAAGGATTACTGATGACTTTACCAGGGACGAAAAGTTCACATGGTGGCAAAGAAATGTCAAGGGCAGATAGATAAGGGTCAGGACCAAGCACTTCAGCGCGAGAGAAACCAATTCCAGTTTCATTTCGTATGACAGGACCTGAGTTTGAATCTTGACGTTTCTTCTTTGGAGAGGCCCTTTTTCTTTTCGGCTTAAGATCAGGAAGAGGAGGAATGTCCACACAAGAAGATATCAAGTCGATCTGTCTGTTTATCAGCTTTTCGAAATGATCCTTGTACTTAGATTGTGACGATTGGATAGCTAACCTCATCTCCAACCATTCAGAGAGACCATACCTTTTTACAGTGTCAGCGCGAAAGGCTTCAGATTGGCCATCTTCTCTGAAAAGTTTGATGTCAACAATAGGTACTCCGATAGATGTTCTTCCAGAGATGAATACCTTATTGATCTTCGCTGGACGATATCTGAAGTGGATTTTCTCTTTACACCAGATCAGGGTGGTCTGAGAAACTTCAGTTTTCTTTTCCACGATCTTCTGGGCTTCTTCCCAAAGCTTTCGTTGGATTTGAATGGGAACACGTTTCAGCTTGGGGTCTTTGACAGATTCTTGAGTAAGCTTGATGGCGTATTCTCTGTCTTTCTCTTCAGCTTCCTTTCTTTCAGCGATGAGGCGTTCAGCTCTGAGGTGTTCCTTGTATTCAGCTTTTGAAATTCTGAAGTTAGGAGGAACTGAAGGCAGTTGATCATGCCTTAGAATGATTCGCTGACCCTCGAATCGCTTTATTATTTCCTCTTTTCTCTTTTGATCCTCTTCACTCAGCTTTTGAGGAGCTGAGGAAGGTCTGTTTCTGTGCGAGAGAGGTTGCTCTTCTGGTTCATCAGTCTCAGAGATCAAATCTAAGACTGGGATTATTTCATCAGCAGCAGCTGGCTTTATTTGTGAAGTCGCAGTAGTAGAACCTTCAGCGACATCCTCAAACAGGGGAGAGGACTAGCTGAAATGCAGCGATCTTACAAATAAGAACTGGGTAGAAGAACTTGGGTAGAAAAGATAGAAAAAGAATGTGGATGTGTAGAGCGGTTGTGGAGTAGAGAACTGATTGTGTATAGAGATGTTCAGGGAAGGAATATAAGTAAAGTTTAGTGTACCTGACAAACCGGATTTTCAAGCAAGATCGCCAGATTTTCATCTTCAGCGAGGCCTTTGCCTTTGCCTTTCTCAGCGCCAGAGGCTGAGGGCTTTGTCTTTGTCTTCTCCCCTGAAGGTTCTTTTATTGAAATTCCCTTAAGAGCTTTGATCCTTGGGGCAGGTTTGACGATAAAGAAATCGTCGTCATCTTCGTCATCATCATCATCATCATCATTCTTCTTTGGAAAAGAAGATGGTTCATCATCAGGGATGTCGATGGCTTCATCATCTTCTGCTTCGGATTCTTCAGCTTCTTCTTCGAGTTGCTCCCCCTCAGATACAGAGGCGAGCTTCTCGGTTCCCTCAGGGTTTTCATCTCCCTGAGGTCTAGCGATAAGATCTTCATTCATCTCTCCCCTGATAGATTCATCATGGGAAAGGTCTTCAGCGCTCTTTTCAAGATCCTCAGCGCTTTTGTTTAGATCTTCAGCGCTCTTCTCATCTGAATGTTCAACGCTCTTCTCCCCCTCTTTCTCATGATTGGGGGAGGAATGAGTAGACTCAGCTTTGGTGTTATCTCTGTCTTCTGGGCAGAGATTTTCACACAACCTTCAAGCTTTGCTATTCTGTCTTCTAGGCTAGAAATAGCAGGCGTGATTTTCTTCAGCTCTGTGCGATCCGCCGCTGTGAAAGATTCCAAAATAGGGGCAGGGGCAGGAGCAGGAGCTGGATTATTTGCCTTGTTGATCAGCGTCTCGATCATCGTCTTCATAGAACCAACGTCGGTCTTTACAGAGCCCAAGTCGGTCTTGACCGCTGACATATCACCCTCGAGTTTTCCAACCGATGTCTTCAGCGTTGTTACTTCGTTGGACACGGTCGAAACTGAGTTTTTGAGGCTGGTGTAGTCAGTGTAGATGTCAGAGAGCACCTTGGCAAAATCGCTGAGCGTCTTATCAAGGCCCTTAATGTCATCTGTGGAAGCCTTCTTCTCCACCACCGTAGTCAGCTTCGTCAGATTCTCTCCAGCGTTTGTTACAGCTGTAGAGTTGTTGGAGAGTGTGGTGGTGAGATCAGTCAGCTTAGTTTCCACGGACTTCAGAGACTCGTTGATGTCTCCCAAATTAGGACCTGTAACACATAAGTACTTGTGAACAAAGGAAAGCTCAGAAGTTTCAGGTTTAGTTACAGTGTATATGGGTTGATTTGTACCTGCAGGAGGATTGACGAAATCGTCAAAGTTGCGGATTCCTGAGTAATGTTCCATATCCTCTTCGAAAGTACGGTGAGGTATGGTGATCTCCACAGGTCCTGTCTTCATCATTCGTTGAGAAGCGCCAGCAGTGGCTTCTGGAATGATGGCATCTCCAGTGTTAGCTGGAGGAGTGTCCAAAGAAGTGGAGGGAGGAGCGAAGGATAAGAATGGGGTTCGGGTTGCGAGTTCAGCGTTGGATTCGCTGAGAACTACTTCATCAGTCTTTTGAGAGACTGAAGAAGGTTGGGTAGATTCCAAGTTTCTAACCTCAGCGTTTGGAGACGCTGAAGTCTGGATTGGAGGGATGGCTTGAACGGGTGTGGCAAAGCGTACCACAGAACTTTCCTTCAACTCTTCAGAATGAGCTGAGGAGTCTTCAGCATGGGATTGCTGGGGTTGCTCCTTGGTTTTCTTGATCCTTTTAGAATCAAGAGGGGTAGAAGAGTGTTTCCTTTTCTTAGAAGGAGAGGATTGTGTGGTCGGGGTATCAGCGATGGGTATTGTCGCTGAAGGAGCCACAGAAAGCGGAGAATTTAGAAGAGTGAGAAGAGTAGAGAGACGTACCTCGTTGGCGACAGGTTTGAAATCGAGCACCTTAGGGCCAACCTGAGAAAGTTTCAGGTCACCCTCTTCAGGATAGCTGTCCTTCAGGCCATATTGGAAGATGGCACTGATGAATCTTGGGTAAGGAACCCATGCTGGTCGGTCAGCGGCAGAATCCACGCGTTGTACTAGGTCATCATATATAATAGAGGCCCAGTCAATGTTTAGACCTTTCAGCAGTGCGTATCCCATAGCTTGCGTAGGTTGTGCGGCTTGATCAGAAGAGCCGGACTTCGCTGTCATGCAGCTGATCAGGTGAGCGAAGATGAAATTCATCTCGCTGGGCATTTTGGACTTCTTTATCAGCGTCAGCTTCTTCTCGGGCTTCTTGTCCCTTCCAATGTCCAGATGTAACCCATTGTGTCGAGAAAAGCAATGATGGCATCTTTGTCAGCTTGCTTCTTATGGTCAGGGAATGGAACGAAGGGTTTTTATTTGGTGGCATTGGGAAAGTTCAGGGCTTTTCGTATGATAGCGGGGGTTATCTTAATTGTACCATACTCAGTATCGCTGAGTATGCAATCGATGGTTTTGGATGCATCTTTGGCGGAGGGTAGCTGAGTGTGTCTGGCAGAGTACCAGAACTGGGATAGTAGTAGCTGACTTGCGGGAGGAGTGATGGTCAGGGCTGTTGAAATGCAGCAGTGTTTCAGGAAATTCACAGCATCATCCAGATGTGTGACTTGCTTTCGAGGAGGAAACTCGAGAAGCGCAGAGAGGTTGTTGACCTTAGTCCAATCTAGTTGATCCAGCTTGAACTTAACCTGAGGGGCTTTGATGATGTCCACTTCCTCAGAGTCAGCGGAGATGGACTCAGCGGTGACATTGATCTTTGAAGATGCCATTTCTCTGTATTATCAGTTCAACCAAAGATGTTAACAAATAAGAATTGTCTTAGTATGGAAAGAATTTCCATTAAGATTGTTCGAATTTTGTCCATTTCATTCAGACATAAATGTCTTAATGAAGATTAGGGTTTTTCATGATTTTGAAACGAAATGTAAAACCCATAAATTCTTGTATTCCAGTTTCAAAAAGAACTGGATACGAATGAAGAACAAGTTTAAGATTTAGATTTAAAACTTGAAGAACAACCATGAAATGGTTGTGTTCATAAAACCACGAAAGAAAATGATTTTATTTTTAAGTTCTTTTTTTTGATCTTGTTTAAAACAAAGATAAGATCAGAAACAAGTTATCTGCATTTGAAAAATAAGAACATATTAACCTTGAAGTTTTGATGAAGAAGATGATGAACAGTTCTTTGAAGATTTGAGAGCACAAATGCAACAATAATTCTTTTCTTGCGGAGGAAGATTGTTCGCGTAAAAGACAAATATAAACCAAGAGTTGTTTATATAGGGAGTTTTAGAGAGAGAAAACCTTGAGCGGGAAAAGGTTTTCATCATGACACGGACACGTGTTTGCATTTGATTGGAAGTTTGAGCGAAACGTGCAAACGTGTGTCAGAAAGAAATCGTGCCTGGTGTTATCCGTTGCAATGACGTCACAACTGTCCTTTCACATTCTTTTAGGATGTCTCTGAGGTTTTGAAAAACTCAGGGACTCTTTTGAAAAACATGAAGCACTGAATAGAAGATATCAGTGAAGGTTTTACGAACTTTCAAAATATCGCTGTTAAGGAAGAGATATTCAGCGATGCATTTGTTTTTGAAATCTTGCATTTTCATGCGTTTGTCAGAGAGAGAAAACATACCTGGATATCAGTTTAACCAAGTTTATTCAGAGAGAAGATGATTGAATAGGTTATACGAGTTGATTTTATCCTTTCGCTGATTAATGTGAACCGCTGAAGATTTTACCCTTCAAAGTTCAGCATTCCAAGCTCGCTGATGAGAAAGTTGAATCTTGTCTCATCAAGAGGTTTGGTAAATAAATCAGCTAACTGATAATCAGTTGGGATAAAATGAAGTTCTATATCACCATTCATCACATGATCTCTGATAAAATGATATCTGATTTCTATGTGTTTTGTCTTTGAGTGTAGCACTGGATTGTTTGCTATAGCGATGGCACTTGTGCTGTCGCAATAGATTGGAATTTTGGAGAGCTGAAGATCAAGTCTAGTAGCTGATTTCTCATCCACAAGACTTGAGAACAACAGCTTCCAGCGGCTACATATTCAGCTTCAGCTGTGGAAGTGGACACTGAGTTTTGCTTCTTACTTGTCCAACTTACCAGCTTTCCACCCAGGAGCTGACATCCTCCTGTGGTGCTTTTCCTATCCATTTTGCAACCTGCAAAATCACTGTCTGAATAGGCGGTTAGATCGAATCCTGAGTCTTTGGGATACCAAAGGCCTAGATTCACTGTACCCTTAAGATATCGAAAGATTCGCTTTACAGCTTTCATATGAGATATCTTAGGTTCAGCTTGATATCGTGCACACAAGCATGTTGCAAACATAATATCGGGTCGGCTAGCTGTAAGATACAATAGTGAGCCGATCATCCCACGGTACAGCGTGACATTGACAGGAACACCTTTTGTGTCCTTATCAAGTGTCAGCGGAGGTACCATAGGGGTTTTCATAGCTGAACTTTCAGTTAAGTCGAATTTCTTCAGCATATCTTTAACATATTTTCCCTGATTAATGAAAGTTCCTTTTTCAGATTGCTTAATCTGAAGACCAAGGAAATATGTTAGTTCACCCATCATGCTCATTTTATACTCATCTTTCATTCTATCAGCGAAACGAGTACAAAGCTCAGGGTTAGTAGAACCAAATATAATGTCATCAACATATATTTGAACTAAAATGATATGACCTTTCACTTTTCTAAAAAATAGAGTTTTGTCAATCTTACCTCTCTCAAATTTTTCAATATGGAGATAAGTAGAGAGAGTATCATACCATGCACGAGGAGCTTGCTTTAAGCCATAAAGTGCCTTGTCCAGTTTATAAACATAACCTGGACGCTTAGGATCTGAGAATCCTGGACGTTGTTCCACATACACTTCTTCATTCAGCTTTCCATTCAGAAACGCTGACTTAACATCCATCTGATGTACAGTGAAGTTTTTGTGTACAACATATGCTAAGAAAAGACGAATAGATTCGAGTCTTGCTACTGGAGCAAAAGTTTCGTCATAATCTATGCCTTCCTCTTGTCTGTATCCCTGAGCAACAAGACGAGCTTTGTTGTGAGTTACAGTACCATGTTCGTCCAACTTGTTTCGATAGACCCATTTAGTGCCTATCACCGTTTTGTCAGTTGGTCTACGAACGAGTTTCCAAACTTTGTTTCTTTCGAATTCAGTCAGCTCTTCTTGCATAGCACTGACCCAGTTTGGATCTCTGAGGGCATCATCTATTTTCTTTGGTTCAGTTAGAGAAATAAAGTTAACAAATAAACAAATATTACCTGCACTTCTACGAGTCTGAATACCAGCGTTGGGATCACCAAGAATTTGATCGATTGGGTGATTTACAGTCCATCGCTGAGCCGGAGCATACGTCGTTGATTCAGTCTGAACTGGAGAAACTGAAGATGAGGCTTCAGTTACTTCTGGATTATCAGCTAAGAGAGGAATGTTTGCATTTGTCACTTCATTCACTGATTGCTGAGAAATAGACGGAATTTCTGAGACATTTGGATCAACTGCAGGTATAGTGTTTATAGGCACAGCTGAGACCCAAGATGTTTCAGCTTCACTATTCTGCATATTTGGAATGATAGGAGGACCATCATTTTCTACGGTGTGAGCATGAGGAGTGGGAACTTCTTCTGAATCACCAAGATGAGAAAACATCCATTGATTCAGTTCTTCAGTATCAGCGGACGGTTTAGAGTTCGCTGAACGAGATTCGTCAAACGTGACGTGAATAGTTTCTTCTACAGTTTGTCTTCTACGGTTGAAGACTCTGAAGGCTTTGGAGACTGAGGAGTATCCAAGAAAGATTCCATCATCAGCCTTAGGATCAAACTTTCCAAGGGCATCTCTGTTGTTCAGTATGAAACACTGACATCCAAAGATGTGAAGAAAGCTGATTGAAGGCTTTCTCCCATGAAAAAGTTCATCGCTGAGCATTGAACGTGCAGCTTCAATAATAGTTCTATTTCTTCTTTCAGCGACTCCATTTTGTTGCGGTGTTCTCACTGACGAAAAGTTGTGAGAAATACCCTTACTCTCAAGGAAGGAATCAAGAGAACTGTTTTTGAATTCAGTTCCATGATCACTCCTTATTGAGCGAACAATCATATTGTTCAGAGTTTCCATCTTCCGAACAAAGGTGATGAGTTCTTCAGGGGTGTCACTTTTAGAACGGAGAAACATTACCCATGTGTAACGAGAGAATTCATCAACTATGACCAGCGTATATTTATTTCCAGCGATGGATTGTTTGTTAACGGGGCCAAACAAATCCATATGGAGTAGTTGTAGAGGAGATGACACTGAGGAGACTTGCTTTGACTTGAAGCTTGCCTTGGTCTGCTTCCCTTTTTCACACGCTGAACATAAAGACTCTTTGGCGTATGAATGCTGAGGTAGACCAGTGACTAACTCTTTGGAGGAAAGAGTATTCAGTGTCTTGAAATTTAGATGTGAGAGCCTCTTGTGCCATAGCCAGTTAACATCAGAAGATGCCTTTGAGAAGAAACAGGAGTTCTCAGTGGTTGTTGAGTCCATGTTTATTACATAAACATTTTCCAAACGATAACCGTTGAGAGCTATCTTCTCCTTTTTGTCAGAGACAAAGCAGGATTCCTTAGTGAAAATCACTTTGTTATCCATGTCGCAAAGCTGACTGATGCTTAGAAGATTATGCTTCAGCCCTTCAACATATGCGACTCTTCTGAAAGAGGTTGTACCATTTGAAAGTACACCATACCCTCGGGTGTGTCCTTTTCCATTTCCACCGAAAATCACAGAGGGACCCTTCTCTTCCTTGTATTCAGCGAGAAGGTTTTTCTTTCCAGTCATGTGTCTAGAGCATCCGCTATCGAGATACCAGATACCCTTCTTAACCTGCAATACAAAGGAAGATTTGTTTTTCTTAGGTACCCACTTAACCATGTATACACGTTTGTCAGTGGAAGTAGTTGGAATGGAAGGTTCAGCGGTCTTCGCAACATTTGAAGATTCAGCTTTGTCTTTTCTTCACTTTGGTTAATTTCTTAACCTCAGTGGTAGGAGTCACCTTGACCTGATTTGCATCGGTGTTGGTCCTCTTTGCCTTGGGGGCAATCTTCACCTTAGCTATTTTTTCAGCTTTGGTGGCTGTGGGGCACTTACTAGCAATATGATCGGTAAGTCCACAGTGATAACATTTCCTATAACTAAAAATAGTTCTAGGACCACTTGTATGCTGAGCTTTTAATTTTGAATTAGAAGTGCCAGCACCAAGTAAGCTATTTGCTTTAGAAATGGGACGAACATTCAGTTCTTCAGATTTCTTACCAAGGACATCCACTCTCGCTGAATAGATCCAGAGATCAGCTTTCTAGATCCAGAGGGGTTGGTCACTGAGGCTTTAGAAGCATTCAGCTTTGGTACTAAGGTACCCTTCTGAGGATTTTGATAAATAACAATTCCTTTACCTTTGTCTTTAGAGACAGAGGTAGGTTTTGAATAAACCATTTTCTCCTTACCTTTTGAGGAGGTAGGAGTTTACTCAGGGATTGGTGTAATGGACGAGGAGCACTGAGATGATGAAGTGTCAGCGACTGAGGATACGAACGTTCCAAATTTAAGCATTGAACGTTCAGTGGTTGGTTTTGGAGTATCATATTTATAACCCAGACCACGTTTATCACTCAGAGGAATCTGAGCCTTAATTATCTCAGTGATCTTTGTTGAAGAATTACACCATCCTTCAACAGTAGCTTGTTCAGCTTTTAATGCAGCGATAGCTTCTGCTCGTTCGATTTTGACTAGCTGATTTAAATAGACTTGATCTTTAAAATCATCTTCAATTTTAGAAAGCTTTTCTATTTGAAGGTGGCAGTTTTTAAGCTTTTCAGCGAGATCAAGATTATGGTTTTCAACCACAGTTTTGCCGTTCATGGCTTCGTATAAACTTCTAGTCAAGAGATCGATCTTACGGAGACTATCAGCTTCATCAATATTTGCAATATTGGTAAAGAAAGAAGGTGATACCTGAATGGCAGATGTTGAAGTGGAGGGAATGTCTGAACTTTCTTCCTCTTCTTCAATCTTGGCCATGAGACATTGATTTGCTTCATCATCTTCAGAGTCAGATGATGATGCTTCTTCATCAGAAGCAGCCCAATCATAGTCAGCCATCAGGCCTTTTCCTTTCTTCTTAAAACTTTTCAGCTTTGCATACTTCTCCTTCAGCTTTGAGTATTTGTCATCTTTATTCCTTGGAACAAAGTTTTTCTTTGAGAAAGCTGAAGGTCTCATGACTTTCTTTGACCTGCACTCATTAGCGAAATGACCTGTCTTTTCGCAGTTGAAACAAGTAGCAGTAGCCTTATCAACAAAAGCTGATGATTTAGGCTTGTCAGTTATGGAAAGAGGTTTGTTCTTTCTAAACATTTTCTTCTTGGCGAATCTCCTGAACTTTTTAGTTAGGAGAGCCAAGGATTCATCATCATCTGAAGAATCAGAGTTTGATGACCTTTCAGAGTTACTTTCTAACTCAGTGATAGTGACCGAGGGTCGCTGAGTAGAAGGTTCTTCTGAGATTAAAGCAACAGGAGTGCTTTTGGAATCTTTTACAAGATTCTTCTTAAGATGGCTAGATTGCTCATGATTCAGCAATGTACCATATAAGGTTGAAAGGGTCATTGATTTAAGATCCTTTGACAGCTTGAGACACATGGAATAATTGTCCCAGCTTTCAGGTAAACATTCTAGAAACTTTGTCAGCACTTCAAAGTTAGAATATTCCTTACCAACAGTTTTTAGATCTATAATTAAACAATTAAAACGTTGGTGAACTTCAGAGAGAGTTTCATTCTTACCAGAAATGAAGCTTTCGTATTGTCTTACCAGGTTGATCTTTCTTGAGTCCTGGACTTCAGACGTTCCTTCATACTGAACACATATTGTGTCCCACATGGCTTTTGATGACTTCAGGTTCATGACGGAAT
The DNA here is from genome assembly GCA_033807775.1 of Saussurea involucrata. Lineage (NCBI taxonomy): Eukaryota > Viridiplantae > Streptophyta > Magnoliopsida > Asterales > Asteraceae > Saussurea > Saussurea involucrata. The sequence goes on from CM066325.1 coordinate 62,956,614, forward strand.
GGTAGACTTCGTCAGGAAGGGCCATGGACAGTATGGATCTGGCTTTTGTATCTATAGCCACTTTCTTCTTATCTTCATCGGTCCACATGTGTATTTCCTTTGGAATCAGCCTTTCTGGAATAGCAACTCTAGTTGCAGTGGCTGGAACTAAAGGATCAATTGTTACAGGGATGTGTGGGCCGTTTTCAAGATAGTAAGTCATAGTAGGGTCTACACCTTCTAAGAAGAGTTGGTCATCCTATTTTTCCACAAGATGAAGTTGTCTCTGGAAAATCTAGGGGGTTTTGCAAGAGAACCATTGTCTATATAATGTGTGTTTGTGTTGGCCATTTTCAGATAATAGCAAGGAAGAGAAATATCTTAGATTAGATCTTGTTTATGAGTTTAAACAAATCCGCTCTGATACCACTTGTTGGTCCCGAAGGCCTATACAAGTTTGTAGAAGGGGGGGTTGAATACAAACACACAGATTTTACTTTTCTAAATTGTTTATTGATAAATCATTAACAATTTACAGCTTGTTGCGGAGACAAGATTAAGGATAAACCTAAATCTAAACAAGTTGGAACACTAAGGTTTCTTGCACTAAGAAAGATAAGGAAATTACTAATAATAACCTATCTTGAGATAAGAGATATGAACTTGTCCAGAGTTAGCAAGTTACTTCAAAATGAAGTGAGTTCATCTCTTTATATACTGCATGCATTTAATGCAAGTCAGTATATACTTTACACGTGTCATCAGCTGGTTGGTTGCATGTCATTGACCTTTGTTGACAACCTTAGTAGCCGTATGGATGAACAGTGTAGTATCAGAGTGGTTGTACGATTTCAGACAGTCGGAGGTTCTTTTCTGACATTTCGTACGGAGTCGTGCAAGGGTGGTTAAGACAAAAGTACTTTGTACGGAGGACTTCATGATCAGCTTTCGTTGATTCAGCGATTATCATTTACTATTCAGCAGATGATAAAGTTCAGCGATAGCTGAAGTCTTGTACTTGATACTTCACGTTGAGTGGACAAATCTGAGTCTTCGCTGATCCGCATCAGTTCATTAGGAGACTTGTCGCTGGTTCTTGAGCTTGATCTTCGACTTCAACGTAGAACCTTTGTTGACGTGAAACTTGTCTTCAGGGATCATAAGTAAACAACTAACTTATCAGCGATCATCATAATGACTGAACAGACTCAGAGCATTAATGATGAACAGTTTCGCTGAATGTTTAACTTAAAGAGCGAGAGTTCCTATCAGCGGTACTGGAAGATCTTAGTACTTATCAGCGATAGTGAAACTCTGATACATATTGTTTACTTACAATTTTCACTAAGTATTTAAGAGGGGGTCATTATCAAATCACTGAGGGTTTGGATCAACACTAGGCAAGTTTCCTCAGTGTCATCTCCTCTACAACTTCTCCATATGGATTTGTTTGGCCTTGTTAACAAACAATCCATCGCTGGAAATAAATATACATTGGTCATAGTTGATGAATTCTCTCGCTATACCTGGGTAACGTTTCTCCGTTCTAAGAGTGACACCCCTGAAGAGCTCATCACCTTTGTTAGAAAAATGGAAGTCCTGAACAACATGACCGTTCGCTCAATAAGGAGTGATCATGGGACTGAATTCAAAAACAGTTCTCTTGATTCCTTCTTTGAAAGCAAGGGTATTTCTCACAACTTTTCTTCAGTGAGAACACCACAACACAATGGAGTCGCTGAAAGACGAAATCGAACTATCATCGAAGCTGCTCGTTCAATGCTCAGCGATTCTCACCTGCCTACTCAGTTTTGGGCAGAAGCTGTCAACACTGCTTGTTTCACTCAAAACAGGTCGATGATCGTCAAAAGATTCAAGAAGACAGTCTATGAACTCTTCCACGGGAGAAAGCCTTCTATTAGCTTTCTTCACATCTTTGGTTGTCAGTGTTTCATACTCCTCAGTCTCCAAAGCCTTCTATTAGCTTTCGTCAAAAGATTCAAGAAGACAGAGATGCCCTTGGAAAGTTTGACCCAAAGGCTGATGATGGAATCTTTCTTGGATACTCCTCAGTCTCCAAAGCCTTCAATCGTAGAAGACAAACTATTGAAGAAACTATCCACGTCACTTTTGACGAATCCCGTTCAGCGAACTCTAGACCTTCTGCTGATACTGAAGAACTAAATCAATGGATGTTTTCTCATCTTGGTGATTCAGAAGACATTCCCACTCCTCCATCTCATACTCATCCCGCTGAAGATGATGATCCTACCATCATCCCAAGCATGCAGAATAGTGAAGCTGAAACCTCATGGGTCTCAGCTGTTCCTCTAAACACTATGCCTGCTTCTGAACCTTCTATCTCAGACATACCATCTACTTCTCAGCAATCAGTGAATGAAATGCCATCTGCACCTCTTCCTCTCTTGGCTGATATACCAGAAGTTGCTGAAGCCTCATCTTCAGCTCCTCAAGTTCAGGTTGAGTCAGCGACTTATGCTCCTGCTCAGTGATGGACTATAAATCATCCTATTGATCAGATTCTTGGTGATCCAAACGCTGGTGTTCAGACCCGACAAAGTGCAGGTAATATTTGCTTATTTGTTAACTTTATTTCTCTGATTGAACCAAAGAAAATAGACGATGTCCTCCAAGATCCAAACAGGGTCAGCGCTATGCAAGAAGAGCTGACTGAATTTGAAAGAAACAAAGTTTGGAAGCTTGTTCCTCGTCCATCCAACAAGTCAGTAATAGGCACTAAATGGGTCTATCGAAACAAGTTGGATGAACATGGAACTGTAACCCGCAACAAGGCTCGACTTGTTGCTCAGGGATACAGACAAGAGGAAGGTATAGATTACGACGAAACCTTTGCTCCAGTGGCAAGACTAGAAGCCATTCGTCTCTTCTTAGATTATATTGTACACAAAGACTTCAAGGTTTATCAAATGGATGTTAAGTCAGCGTTCCTAAATGGGAAACTGAATGAAGAAGTCTACGTGGAACAACCTCCAGGATTCTCAGATCCTAAGCATCCAGGTTATGTTTATAAACTGGATAAGGCACTCTATGGCTTAAAGAAAGCTCCTCGTGCATGGTATGACACTCTCTCATCTTATCTCCTTATCGAAAAATTTAAGCGTGGTAAAATCGACAAAACTCTATTTTTCAGGAAGGTAAAAGGTCATATTATTCTTGTTCAAATATATGTCGATGATATTATATTTGGTTCCACTAACCCTGATTTGTGTACTCGTTTCGCTGATAGAATGAAAGCTGGATATAAAATTAGTATGATGGGTGAGCTAACATATTTCCTTGGTCTTCAGATAAAACAGAATGAAAAAGGAACTTTCATTAATCAGGGAAAGTATGTTAAAGATATGCTGAAGAAATTTGATTTAACTCAGAGCTCAGCTATAAAAGCCCATATGGCACCACCGTTGACACTAAACAAGGATCCTTCTGGAATACCTGTTAATGTCACGACATACCGTGGGATGATCGGCTCTCTGTTGTATCCCATAACTAGCCGACCTGATATTATGTACGCAACATGTTTGTGTGCACGATATCAAGCTGAACCTAAGGAATCTCATATGATCGCTGTAAAGCGAATCTTTCGTTACCTTAAGGGTACTCCTAACCTAGGTCTTTGGTATCCCAAAGACTCAGGGTTTGATCTAATCACCTATTCAGATAGTGATTTTGCAGGTTGCAAAATGGATAGGAAAAGCACAACAGGAGGCTGTCAGCTCCTAGGTGGAAAGCTGGTGAGTTGGACAAGTAAAAAGCAAAACTCAGTGTCCACCTCAACCGATGAAGCTGAGTACGTAGCTCCTGGAAGCTGTTGTTCTCAGGTCTTGTGGATGAGAAATCAACTACTAGACTATGGCTTACAACTCTAAAAAATTCCAATCTATTGCGACAGCACAAGTGCCATCGCTATAGCCAATAATCCAGTACTACACATAAAGACCAAACACATCGAAATCAGGTATCATTTTATCATAGATCATGTGATGAATGGTGATATAGAACTTCATTTTATCCCAACTGACTTTCAGTTAGCTGATCTTTTCACCAAACCTCTTGATGAGACAAGATTCAACTTTCTCATCAGCGAGCCTAGAATGCTGAACTTTGAAGAATAAAATCTTCAGCGGTTCGCATTTGATCAGGGGTAATATGAACATGTATGACCCTTTCTATCATCTTCTCTCTGAACAAAATTGATTCGCTGATATCAAGGTATGTTCTCTCTTACTCGCTGACGTTCGCCTATGAATGTAAGATTTCAAAACAAATTGCATCGCTGAATATCTCTTCCTTTCAGTGATACTTTTGAAATTTCTAAATCTAACACTGATATTTCTATTTAGTGCTTCATGTTTTCAAAAATGTCCCTGAGTTTTTAAATCCTCAGAGACATCCTAAAATATGAAAGGACGTTTGTGACGTAATCAAACGGATAAAGCCTGGCACGTTCTTTTTCTGACACACGTTTGCACGTTTCGCTTTCCTTAACCAATCATATGCAAACACGTGTCCGTGTCATCATGAAAAACTTTTCTCGCTCATAGTTTTTCTCTCTCTACTCTCACTATATAAACACATTCGAGTTTATATTTTTATCTTTACGCGAACAACTTCTCCTTCAAGCAAGAACACTGTTGCATTTCGAACTCTTCGTTTTCCAGAAATTGTTCATATTCAACAACTAAGGTTAATATTCTTATTATTTACCTCTTAATAAACTTGTTTTCGATCTTATTCTTGTGATTAACATATCAAACAAAAGAAACCTTTTTAAAATGAAATCATTTTCTTTTCATGATTTTATGAACACAATCTTCATGGTTGTTCTTCAAGTTTGAAACAAAAATCTTAAACTTGTTCTTCATATGTTTTTCTAGAATCTCTTCTTCAAACAGAAACTGGAAAACAAACGCTCTCTACGTTTTGAATTTCTTTTCAAAACAAGAAAAAACCCTAATCTTCATTAAGGCATCTTTTGTCTAAATGAAATGGACAAAATTCAAAAATATCTGTTTGGAAAATCCTTCCACATTAAGACATTTTTGTTCATCTTCTTCGTGGTTATATGTGTTACACAGAAATGGCATCTACTACTGACACTCCCAAATCCGCTGAGATTACTGAGTTCACAAAAGCTCCTCAGGTTAAGTTCGATCTCAAGAAAGTTACATTTCAACACAATAATCCCTATGCTCTCTTCGAATTCCCTGAAAGGAAACAGGTCACACATCTTAATGACGCTGTGAACTTTCTCAAGACATGTCCTGTGTCCACGGCTCTTACTACTGCACCCCCTGCACATTGATATCTTATAGCTCAGTTCTGGTATACTTCCAGAAGAGCTCAGGTGCCCTCAACCAAAGATCCCAAGAAAATAGTTGATGTCATTCTCTGTGACACCAAACATGGAACTTCCAAGATCACCCCATATCATATCAGGCGTGCTCTAAACCTTCCTGGCAGTACTAGAGAAAACCGTTTTGTCCCTCTACCAAATCCCAAAAACAACCCTGCCGATAGGGAAACCCTGATTGCATTCTTTGATGCAATGCACTATACGTGGGACACATGGAGAGATGGACTTCCTGAGAAGAAGCTGACTTCCATCAAGAAGTCAAAGATGCCCAACGAGATGAACTTCATCTTTGCTTATTTGATCAGCTGCCTAACAGCGAAGACTAGGTCAACTGACCAAGCATCCCAATACCAACAGGCCATCGGATACTCGTTTCTAAAGGGTCTCCATGTTGATTGGGCGTCAATCATCTATGAAGATCTGGCGTTCAGGGTGGGCATGGCTGACAGACCTACATGTGTTCCATATCCAAGGTTTGTCAGTGCTCTCTTTCTATACGGACTTGGGAAGGAATACCCAAAAGTGGGTGACCTGAGACTCTCTCAGGTTGGCCCTAAGGTGCTCGACTTCAGCCCCATGCCAAACGAGGTACGTCTTTCTACTATCTTATCTATTCTTAATCCTCCTTCTTCTACTTCTGCGGCTACTTCAGCGGTAATCCCAACTGCTGATACCCAGGCTGCACCCTCTACTCCTTCTCGTAAAAGGAAACACTATATTTGCCAACTTGATTCTCAAAGGATCAAGAAAACCAAGGAGCAACCCCCCAAACCTTCACAGGTTGAAGACTCCGCGACTCACACTTCTGAAGAACCGTTGGATAGTTCAGTGGTACGCTCTGCCACAACTGATCAAGCCACCCCTTCCATCCGAACCTCGGCGTCTCTAAACGCTGATGTTATAAACTTGGAACAGAACCCACCTCCTTCAGACTCTCTGTGGACTGAAGATGTATTTCCCAGATAATCCAACGGTGATCCTCTTAACCAATCCCTCTTCTCAACCTTCACTCCTCCCACCATTTCTTTGGTCATTCCATCTATTCCACCCCTCTCTACAACGAAAGTCATTCATTTGAGTGACTCATCTATTGAGGAAATACGACGGATGCTGGAGTCCAACATAGGACCTGCGGGCACTTCCCAGCGTAAAGGTACACTGGAAGACGACATGGAGACATTGACTGGTCATCGAAATATCGAGGACTTCATCAACCATCCTGCAGGTATACACATAACTCCAAACACTCCTCTCTCAAAACCCCAAACTTCTGAGCTTTCCTTTGTTCACAAGTTCTCAACTTTTTCAGGTCCTAACTTGGGAGATTTCAATACCTCCCTGAAAGGCTTGGAAACGAAGGTGGAATCTCTCACCACCACTCTTACTGCAAACTCTTCAGTAGTTACAGACGCTGGAGATGCTCTCAAGAAGCTGACCACCGAGGTCCAAGGCAAAGCCTCCAGCGTTGATCTGGAGAAGGTGGATGGTAGCATTGGTCAACTTGCTACCACCCTCGCTGAAAACTCCACCGCCAACATCACTCTCTCCACCAACTTTAAGGCCCTGTCTAATGAAGTCACAACATTGAAGACAACGATCGATAATCTTCAGGGAGAGGTAACCTCTGTAAAGTCTGAAGTGACTTCGGTGAAGACTCTAGTGCAGCAGATCCTCGACCACCTGAATGCTGCTACGTGTGCTCCATCGCATTTTACTCAGGTGGATCGAGAGGAACTTCAATGAATCACTCCTACTATATCTGGCCTGGAAGACAAATTAGGTAGGATTGAAACATGTGTTGGGATCTCTGGCCTGGAAGACAGGGACTCAATGCACAATGCTGCTGATCATATTGTTTCCTCCCCCATCCATCATGTGGAAGAGGGGGAAAAGACTGAAGACCTTCCCCATAATGTTGAGGGGGAGGAGAAAAATCTTGAAGACCTTCCCCGTAATTCTGAGGGGAAGGGTATTGTTTCTGCTGATGCTACAACCGCCAAACCTCAGGGAATTGAAAACCCTGAGGGAACCGAGAAACCTCCCTCTGCACTTGAGGGGGAGCAACTCGATGAGGAAACTGAAGTTGCTGCTGACGTTACCGTACCCTATGCTGATGAGGAAGAATCTGAAGCTGAGGAAGACGAAGAAGAAAATGAAGACCTCGACCTTGAGGACGACGAACCATCATCATCTCCCAAAGATAATGTTGATGATGACGATGATGATGATGACTTCTTCTTTGTTCAGCCCAAGAAGGTCCCTGCTCTAAAAGGGATTTCGATAAATGAACCATCAGGGGAGAAGACAAAGCCTGCAGCGTCTGAAGCTGACAAAGGCAAAAATAAAGGTGTTTCATCTGAAGACAACTTGGCTATTCTTTTCAGGAAGCCAGTTTGTCAGGTACAATATCTCCTCTTCCCTTACACTGCATCCCTCCTCTATCCCTTCTCAATCTCAGTTCTCCTCTCCATAAAACCTCTATACACTTAAACCCCATTCTTTTCTCTATCTCCTTCTTCCCAAATGATCTTATTAAAACGATCGTTGTATTTCAGCTAGTCCTCTCCCCTGCTTGAGGATCCTACTGAAGTCTCTCCTGCTACAACTCCAATAATCCCAGCCACAAGAGCTGATGAAATAATTCCAGTCTTGGATTTCACCACTGAGACTGAAGAACAAGAAGAAGAAGAGCTGCTCTCTCATAAAAACAGACCTTCCTTAGCTCCTTAAAAGCTAAGTGAAGAGGATCAGAAAAAGAGAGATGAAATGATCAAGAGGCTTGAAGATCAGCGAATCATCCTCCCTCGCTCCAAAGTCACTCTTGTTCGTACAAAGTTCGGGTTATCAAAGAAAGAATTCGATGATCACCTCAGAGCTGAAAGATTACTCGTCGAAAGAAGGGAAGCTAAAGAAAAAGATCAAGCCTACGCCATCTAGCTTGTCCAGCAATCGGTGAAAGATCCTTCACTTAAAAAGACTCCCATCGAGGTTCAACGCCAACTATGGGAAGACGCCCAGAAGATCGTTGAAGAAAAGACCAAGGTATCTGACTCTACCTTGGAACGGTGCAAAGAAAGACTACACTATCGATATCGGGCTACCAGAATTCACAAGGTGATCGTCAGAGGAAGAACGACCATAGGTGTTCCAGTTGTTAAGGTTGATTTATTCAGAGAAAATGGTACCAAGGAAAATATCTATGCTGCTACGATCAAGAAGTACGGTTTCTTTGAATGGTTGGAGATGCGAATAGCCATTCAGCGATCTAGCTCACAACATAAGAGCCATGTCGAGAAAATCATAAATTCTCAGATCGACTTAGTTTCATCTGTTGTGGATATTCCTCCTCCTCCCACAAATCCAACTCAACAAAGAAGGGCCTCTGCAAAGAAAAAGATAATATCTTCAGACTCAGGTCCTCCTATCCGGAACGAAACAGGTATTGGTTTCTCACGTGCTGAAGTACTTGGTCCTGAACCTGATCTCTCAGCGCTTGATACCTCCCTGCCCCCTGGTGAACGCTTCATCCCTGGAAAAGTCTTAAGCGAACCGTATGGTATCTTCTTTCACGACTATGATGGACGAAAAGGCTTTCAACGCGTCTCTGAGCTTCCCATCACTCCTATCGAACAGCTCAAGGATCTCATATATTGGTGTGGATTCAGAAATGATCTTCTCGGTCAACACCTCAAGCCCCTGATCTTTAATGAAGCAAAGAACAAACGAGATCTTGGAGTAACGGTCCCTGAATGGATTATCCCTACAACAAAGACCCTTGATAAACTTCTCGTTAAGGAAGAACCTTTTGGCTGATAAGATTTCCTTGAATTTCTTCTATCCTTTATCAGCTTACATCTTTTGTACTTGTAAATTTATTTGTTGTACTTGTAATTTTTCTACTTCCCTATGTAACCTTTACGAAGTTTAAAGAAAAATTTCAGCTAATGTACTTTACTCCATCAGTACTTAAAAGATCCCAGAAAACAGTAAAAGGGACAAATATTTTATGAGTTCTTTTTATCCTTATGTTTTCATATTTAGTAATTTTCCTCAGTTGCTAAGTCAATATCAAATAGGGGGAGATTGTTGATCCAAACCCCTCAGTGATTTGATAATGACCCTTTAAACACTCAGTGAAAATTGTAAGTAGACAATATGTATTAGAGTTTCACTATCGCTGATAAGTACTATGCCTCTACAGTACCGCTGTTGAGAAACTCATGCTCTTTAATTTATACATTAAGCGGACACTGTTCATTCATAAACACTGAGCATGTTCAGTCTTGTTGATGATCGCTGATAGTTTAGTTGTTTACTTATGATCCCTGAAGACAAGTTTCACGTCAACTATATTCAACGCTGAAGTCGAAGATCAAGCTCAAGAACAGCGACAAGTCTACTAATGAATTGATGCGGAAATCAGCGAAGCCAAGATTTGTCCACTCAACGTGAAGTTACAAGTAGAAGACTTCAGCCATCGCTGAACTTTGTCACTCGCTGATAAAGTATTGTTCAGTAATCGCTGATCATGAAGTCTTCCTCTACAAGTTACTTTTGTCTTTCCCCCTTGCACGCCTCCGTACGATTTGTCAGAAAGGACATCCCTTTTGCCCTTAATCGTACAACCAACTCTGATTCTACACTGTACACCATGCGGCTACTAAGGTTGTCTACAAAGGTCAAACCATGCAACCAATCAGCTTCTGCCACGTGTAAAGGTATACAGCTTTGCATTAAATGCATGCAGTATATAAAAAGAACCCTACTTCAGAAATGAAGTGCTCGACCATCTTCTTCTTTCTCTCTTAGTGTTAGAATATTACTCGTATTATTCTTATCTCCTTCTGTCTTAATTCTAGTGCAAGAAACTTAGTGTTCTTAACTTGTTTAGATTAGGTTAATCCTTAATCTTGTTCCGCAACAAGTTGTAAATTGTTTGATTATATCAATAAACAATTTAGAAAGTAAAAATCTGTGTGTTTGTATTCAACCCCCCTTCTACAAACTTGTATAACCCTCCGGGACCAACATTGCAAGAGAACCATTATCGATATAATTTGTGTTTGTGGTGTTAGCCATTTTAGAAAATAGCAAGGAAGAGAAAAGAGATTAGTATAAGCAAGATCTTGTTTATGAGATTAAATAAACTGCTCTGATACCACTTGTTGGTTCCAAAGGGGTTATACAAGTTTGTAGAAGGGTGGGTTGAATACAAACACACGATTTTTACTTTTCTAAATTATTTATTGATATGTATCAAACAATTTACAGTTTGTTGCGGAACAAGATTAAGGAATAAACCTAATCTAAACAAACTATGAGAATCACTAAGATTTCTTGCACTAGAAATAAGAGAGAACGAATTAAGAATACTTAAGGTAAATATTCTAACACACAAATTCAGCAAGATAAGGAATGGCCGAAGTTGTTTTAGAGATGAACTAGGGTTTCCTTTATATACTGCATGCATTTAATGCATGTAAGTACAACTTTACATGTGGCAGCCTCTGGTTAGTTGCATGGTTTGACTTCAGTAGACAACCTAGTGGCCGCATGATGAATAGTGTAGAATCAGAGTTGGTTGTACGATTCTGGACAAAAGGGATGTCCATTCTAACAAAATTGTACGGAGGCGTGCAAGGGGGTAAGACAAAAGTTGCTTGTAGAGGAGGCTTCATGATCAGCATTCGCTGAATGATTCTTTATCTGCGAATGATAAAGTTCAACGTTCGCTAAGTCTTCTACTTGAAACTTCACGTTGAGTGGACAGGTCTTGGCTTCACTGATATCCACATCAGTTCATTAGTAGACTTGTCACTGGTTCTTTGGCTTGATCTTCGACTTTAGCGTAGAACATGGTTGACGTGAAACTTGTCTTCAGGGATCATAAGTAAACAACTTAGACTATCAGTGATCATCAGTAAGGTTGAACAGGCTCAGGGCTTGCTGATGAACAGTGTTCGCTGAATGTGTAAATTTAAAGAGCGTGAGTTTCCTATCAGCGGTACTGAACAGACTTAGTACTTATCAGCGATAGTGAAACTCTAATACATATTGTCAACTTACAATTTTCACTAAGTGTTTTACAGAGTCATTATCAAATCACTGAAGGTTTGGATCAACAAACTGTGAAACCCACACAAACACCTCCCCTTCACAAGATTGATCCCTCTAGTTCAGTCACTCCTTACATTCCCTACCCTCAAAGGTTAAGGAATAATATGGAAGAAGTTCAATTTAAAAAGTTTCTTGATGTTTTAAGCAATTGCACATAAACATACCTTTGGTTAAAGCCATTGAGCAGATGCCAAATTATGCAAAATTTCTAAAAGACATTTTGAGCAAAAAGAAAAAGTTGACTGAATATGAGACAGTAGCTCTGACTGAAGGGTGTAGTGCTTTGTTGTCCAGTAAGATTCCCCCTAAAATGAAAGATCCTGGATGTTTCACAATTCCATGCTCTATAGGAGGAAAAAAAAGTAGGAAAATCCCTTTGTGTAGGTGCTAGTGTAAACCTTATGCCTTTATCCATTTTCAATACCTTAGGCATAGGTGAAGCTAGACCGACCACTGTTTCCTTACAATTAGCTGATAAGACCATAGCCTGGCCTAAAGGAAAAATTGAGGATGTCCTAGTCCAAGTTGATAAGTTTATCTTTCCAGATGACTTCATCATCATAGACTTTGAAGCTGACAAAGATATCCCCATCCTTTTAGGTAGACCTTTCCTAGCAACAGGGAGAACATTGATAGATGTCCAAAAGGGAGAGCTGACCATGAGAGTTCATGACCAAGAAGTAACTTTTAATGTGTTTGATTCTCTCAGGTACCCTGAAGAAGTAGAGGAATGCTCCACTCTAAGCATGATAGAGACTTGGTGTGAAGACAAAAGCTTGGGAGAAATGTTGGGGATAAAAGAATCTGATATTGATGAGGAAGACTTTGAAGACCTGGAAACATCACAGGAAGTTGCTGCTTTTGAGACCTTAGATCACAAGGATAGGAAAACTATTGTCCCATCCTTAGAAGTTGCACCAGACTTAGAATTGAAACAACTTCCCTCACATTTGAAATATGTCTTTTTAGAGGACCCTGGGAAGTTTCCTGTCATTATTTCATCATCACTAGAACTTGAGCAAGAAGAAAGATTTGTCAAAATGCTAAAACTTCACACAAAAGGCATAGGATGGACTATTGCTGATCTCAAGGGCATAAGCCCTACCATTTGTCAACACAAAATCATTTTAGAAGATAAAATTTTCACCTCAGTTGAGCCTCAAAGGAGACTCAATCATGTGATGAAAGATGTTGTCAAAAAGGAAATTTTGAAATGGCTTGATGCAGGCATAATATATCTTATTGCAAGTAGTACATGTGTCAATCCTGTGCAATGTGTACCCAAGAAAGGTGGAGTGACTGTTGTACGAAATGGGAAAAATGAACTTAAACCTACTAGGGCAGTGTCTGGTTGGAGGATATGCATGGACTACAGGAAGCTTAACAAAGCTACCCAGAAAGACCATTTTCCGTTACCCTTTGTCGACCAAATGCTAAACAGTCTGGCAGGAAAAGAGTTCTATTGTTTTTTAGATGGCTACTCTGGTTACAATCAAATCACCATTGCACCTGAAGACCAAGAAAATACCACTTTCACTTGTCCATTTGGTACTTTTGCATTTAGAAGAATGCCCTTTGGACTTTATAATGCCCCAGCCATTTTCCAAATATGTATGATGTCTATTTTTTCTGACATGTTAGAAACCTCCATGGAAATTTTCATGGATGACTTTTCAGTTTATGGGACATCATATGACTTATGTTTACAAAACCTAGAAAATAGTCTTAAAAGATGTAAAGAAACAGACTTGGTTTTAAACTGGGAAAAGTGTCATTTTATGGTAAAAGAAGGCATTGTGTTGGGACATCTCATTTCCAAAAGAGGCAAGAAGTTGATAAGGCCAAATTGGAAATCATCTCAAATTTACCTGAGCCTACAACAGTCAAAGGTATCAGGAGCTTTTTGGGACATGCTGGTTTTTACAGGAGGTTCATAAAAGATTTTTCTAAAATTTCAAAACCTCTTTGTTTATTGCTACAGAATGACCAAGTGTTTAATTTTAATGAAGATTGCAGAAAAGGTTTTAACACTTTGAAAGAAGCATTGGTCACTGCCCCTATAGTATTAGCACCAGATTGGTCCCAACCTTTTGAAATTATGTGTGATGCTAGTGACTGGGCAGTTGGAGCAGTTTTGGGTCAAAAGAAAAATAAAATATTCCATCCTATTTACTATTCTAGTAAAACTCTCAATGATGCTCAAATCAATTACACCACTACTGAAAAGGAATTATTAGCTGTGGTTTTTGCTTTTGAAAAATTCATATCATACTTGATTGGTACAAAAGTAACTGTTCATACAGATCATGCTGCAATCAAGTATTTGATTTCTAAAAAGGATGCAAAACCTAGGCTAATAAGGTGGGTATTGTTGTTACAAGAGTTTGATTTGGAAATCATTGATAGGAAGGGTGTGGATAACCAAGTGGCTGACCATTTGTCTAGGTTAGAAAACAAGACAAACCTGTTTATAGTGGTGAGATTTGTGAGACTTTCCTTGATGAAAGAATTTTGGTTGTGCAACATGTCCAAGTCCCTTGGTTTGCAGACATTGTAAACTACTTAGCTTGTGGAATCATTCCTAAGGAGTTGAGTAAACACCAAAGGAAAATGCTCATTTATGATTCCAAGAAATACTTATGGGATGACCCATTTTTGTTTAAAATCTGTGCAGATCAAATGATCAGAAGGCGCATACCTCAAGAAGAAATGACATCAGTTCTACAACACTGCCATGCAGGGCCATGTGGAGGACATTTTAGAGGAAGTAGCACAACAACAAAGGTTTTACAATCTGGATTGTTCTGGCCTACTTTGTACAATGATGCTCATAACTTTATAAAGAGTTGTGATGAGTGTCAAAGAAGTGGGAATATTTCTCAGAGAAATGAAATACCCTTAAATGGAATTCTAGAAGTAGAATTATTTGATGTTTGGGGTATAAACTTTACGGGACCTTTTCCACTCTCCAATAATTATTCCTACATTTTGCTTACTGTAGACTATGTGTCCAAATGGGTAGAGGCTCTGCCTTGCCATTCCAATGATGCCCGAACAGTTGTTAAATTTTTGCAAAAACAAATTTTTACAAGATTTGGTACACCCCGAGCCTTGATAAGTGATGAAGGCACTCATTTCATAAACAAGTTGTTAGAGGAAATCCTTGAAAAATACAACATTCAACACAGGGTGGCAACTGCTTACCACCCTCAAACCAATGGTTTGGCTGAGTTGTCAAATAGGGAGATAAAAAGAATTTTAGCAAAAGTGGTCAAACCACACCGAAAGGACTGGGCCTCCAAATTGGATTATGCCTTATGGCCTTATCGGACTGCTTTCAAAACCCCTATAGGAATGTCCCCTTACAAATTGGTTTATGGAAAGGCTTGTCACTTGCTAGTTGAGTTAGAGCATAAAGCTTATTGGGCCATAAAAGAACTCAACATGAATCTGGATGAAGCTGGTAAGAAAAGAACTCTTCAACTCTGTGAAATGGAAGAACATAGGAATTTTTCCTATGAGAATGCCAAGTTGTATAAATAAAACACAAAAAAATGGCATGACAAAAAGCTTCTTCCAAAAGATTTCTATGAGGGTCAAAAAGTCCTTTTGTTCAATTCAAGATTAAAGCTTTTCCCTGGAAAACTGAATTCAAGGTGGATTGGACCCTATCGTGTTGCAAAAGTGTACCCCTAGGTAGTGTTTGGTACGCAGACTGGATGGGACGGGACGGGACGGAACTGGATGGAACTGGACTGGACGGGACGGGACGGGACGACACTGGAGGAGATAATTTTAATCTAGGTTACGTTGGAAAAAAGGGGTATTTTAGTAATCTTATGTTTTAGTCCCATGTTGTTCCACCTATTTTGGTGGAACAAAAAATCTTAAGTTTTGTCCCATGAAAACTTGTTTTTGTCCCATGTTGTCCCATCTGATTTCTGTCCCATGGCGTACCAAACATGAGACTATTTTTTTTGTCCCGTCCCGTCCCATCCAGTCTGCGTACCAAACGCACCCCTACGGTGTAATTGAGCTAATTGATCCAGAGAGTAAATGGTCACAGAGTCAAACCTTTCTTTGAGCCTACTGGAGTACCATAACAACCTTACACGGTTGTTGAGCCTGATAGTTGATAAATATGTATGTATATATATAAATATGAAAATACAAAAAAAAGAACAAAAATATTTTCTTATTTTTGTTGTTTAATTAATTTAGTGTAATTTTAATTCTTAGATTTTGATTTTCAGTTTATTTGATAATTAGTAATTTTTGTTTTGGGCTTTGTCTTTACTTTGCTATTTTAATTCGGCCCACATAAATGCTTTGGGCTCGTGTGTTTGTTTAGCATGTTCAGGAAACAGATCAAAGAAAGAAGCCCAAAAACTTCAGGCCCAAAGACTTCTTGATGACTCTTCGGTCATTTCAAACGGTCTTATGACCTGTGATGAAGGTCTGACATCATCACCTTTTTGGCAGAATCATCGGAAACCACCACCTTCGCCGATTACCTTCTTCTTCGTCTCCAGCAAGTACACTTTGGTATTGTTTTCTGCAACTCCAGCTAGCCACAGTACACGTTGAGGAGACTACCTCGTACTTCCCTCTCTTGGTTAGTCCCCTTCTCCATGCACCCTCTTTTCTCCGATACGCTACTGTTACCCTCTCTGTTAAACACCATCACAGAAACCGTAGAAGGAAGTTACTTCCTCTCCTAAAACTGTCTTTACCTTTGTTTTAAACAACCTCATTCCCATCGAAAACTTTCCCTCATTTTCTTCCCTCCATTTTCTTTATCCTCTGTTCTTCACCTTTCTAATGGCAATCACTAAATCAAAAGCAAGAAGAAGGGTGTTCTCTTCTGACAATCCCACACCAGACAATCCTCAGCCTAATACAAACCCCAATATCCAAGATGAAGAACCCATTGACGCCACTCCCTTAAACCACGCACCACCAACCAGAGTGTTACCCCCTGTTCCCATCTTTCAACCCACTCGAAGACTGACCAGAAGCCACGAGAAACTAAAAACCAAGCCAATGACGAAAGAAGAAGGGTCTGCTATCGCTTTGTCCGACGATTCTGATGAAGATTCATCCCCATCGCAAAAAGCAAAGTTTGAGGTGGGAAGTTCAAACCCCTTGGACGCTTTGGCCACTGCTGTCGAATCAATGGTCCGATCTCCTCCAGAAGTTGTAAACAACCCAAATCAAGGCCAAGGTATGAAACCCCCATCCAAACCCTTGCCTATGAACTTAGTAACTACCTTCCCAAAGAACCCACAATCATCTGTTGGTGCTCTATTAAACCAAAATTTGGGTACATCTATGGAAGTTACTGCCCCCATTACCCCCATTGATACCCCATTACCATCACAAAGACCCCTGATGATTATTACCCCATTTTCCAGAACCTAATCTCTTTCCCAATTAAACCAAATTCCAGCCAGTTATTTAGCCATGTTGCATGCAGGAAGACCCCGAGTTTTCCCCTCTCTACCCACATTACCAATCATATCTGTTGTCAAGATTCCTGAGCTCTCTGTAGGTGCATCCACCTCCACCCCCACATCTACTGTGCAATCTGGCACCATGAACATTGCACAGTTAGATGCTCTATTTGCTAGAATCACTCAAGTCTATATTGCAAGGATGCAGCAGCCTAAAACAACCCATGACAAAATCCATGCAGTTAGGAATGTTTCTGATGGAACACTTAGTGGAAAAAAACCCTCTATTGAACATCCTGTTGAAACCCATGTATCTGAAACCCCTATGATTGAGACCCCTGCTGTGAAAAATCTTGGTAACCAAGCCACTTTTGTTGAGCACCCTGTGGTTACAAAACCTATTCCAGACACCACTATAAGCAAGACCCCTCCTAAGGAAACTCTAGTTGATCAACTCACTTCTGTTAGGACCGCTGTTACTGAATCCCCTCATATGGAAACCACCAACACCCCCAATACTGCTATTTCTTCCCCACTTGAGGAGCCTTTCTCCATGGACACATTGGATCCCCTTGACTCCCATAGAGCAACCACTGATGGAGCATTCTGAGGATGAGGGACCACAGTTTGAATACAATGAAGATTGGGCCATGGAAGATGTGGTGGATGATGTGGTAATCACCCATTCCAAAGAAGCCTCCCCTCCTCATTCTGTCAGAATATGCAGGAGCAATCTCCAAAGAAACCTAGTAAAAAGCAGTCCAAGCAGAAGAAAGAGAAAGTAACAAAGCCTATAGAGGGAAAGATTACCAAGCTATCTCTCAAGATCAAGTTGGTGGGAGTTTCAAAGGCAAAGCCTCCAAGCAAGGTGACAAAAGGGAAAGAGAAAGAAGCCACTGCAAAGAGCACAGAGAAGAAGAAAGAAACTACTGCAAAGAGCACCAAGAAAAAGAAAGAAACTGCTGCAAAGAACCCTACCACAAAGAAAAGGAAGAGAGCAGAAGTTGCTAAAAACAGTTTGGGTGAGGATACTAGCACTTCTCAAAGGATCACTAGGCAGAAAACAAGAAGAACCCAACAAGACAGTCCAACCACAGCAGTCCTACAACACTCCTCAAGTAGTGATGCAGGATCAAAGAAAGCAAGACAGGTATCACCGTCCTCTTCCCCAACTGATTTATTTAGTTCCCTCTGAGGCACTTAAAAAATACCCAAATTTTGCTGACAAGATTGGCCACACTCCAAAAGGATTCACCCCTCAAATCATTTTAGCCAACCCACAAATTAAAACCATTGTTGAGGAATTTGGGTGGGAAAAGCTATGTGCAGTTCCTGATCAGTTTAATAAGGACTGGGTGAGAGAGTTCTATACAGAAATGTCTGTTAGTTCTGGGGTGGAACTTAAGATTAGACAAACCCCAGTGTCCTACTCCCCTGATATCATCAATGCCTTGCTAGGATTGACACCACCTGAGGAGTCTGAGTTTGATAGACTTCAGGCTGGTACCACAGATAAGGAATTAGAAGAGATCCTCACAACCCCAGCACATCCTGGAGCAACCTGGACTTTGAAGGGTAGATGCAAAACCCTTAGGACCTGTTTTCTGAAGGCAGAGGCCAATGTGTGGTTCTATTTCATTAGGCACACCTTGCACCCAACTAGCCATGATACCAATCTGTGTATGGAGCGAGTCTTCCTGTTGTATTGTATTATAGAGTGCTACCCAATTGATGTGGGTAGACTCATTTGTGGATGTATGAAGACCAGTCTAGACAGGGCCAATGCTAGATTACCCTACCCTGCCATCATCCACAGCCTCCTACTCCAAGCCAAGGTCCCCACTTTGGATTCTGATACTTTCTCTAGGGAGAGGACTGTGATAGATAAACAAACCCTCCAAATACTGATGAGCTACAATGACAACCATGCAACTGATGCCTTAGCTGCTGACCCCATGACCACTGCCCTAGAAAAGCTCAAAGAAGACCTGTTGAAGGAGATGGACAAAAAAGATGTGTCCATAAAGAAGTTGGTAAAGAAGAAGGTGAAGAAAGTGGTTGTGCAGGTAGAGAAATTGGGTAAAGAAGTGGAAGCACTGAAGAAAGATAGGTTGTAGTGGGTTGAATACAAGCAGCATAAAGCCTAAGTAAAAGAAGCATGGGTAAGAGGAAGCTCTCAGCAGCCATTGACAATACCACTTCCACCAAAATCCATTCTACAGGCCCACACATCTCCTACTCAGCCTGAGTAGGACAGGTTCTACCATCTTTCCCTTAACTTGTAGATTAGTTTTGCTTTATATTTTGAGGTTTCAACTTTGGAACCTACTTTTTAGTTCTAAATGTTATTATGTCTTATTCCATGGTCAGTGCTTGATGAACTGACTTGTTTGGATCATTTGCTGAATTATATATGGAAACTGTCACTTGACAGATTGTGTCAAATACCATTAATTCATGTGTGTGCAAGATGAGCTATGGTCTTCCCATTCTCATCTTTGTTTTTCTGTTTCAATGTTTTGGGAACTGATTTTCATGTTCTTGTTTCACTGGTAATCCTCATGTATACACAATTGTTTTTCACATATGTTTTAACTTGTTGGGTATGAGCTTATAGCCACAGTAATCTGAGGCTTTGTTTGTTCGAAGTGTAAACTGCCATCATAGCCCACCCAACAGTTTTCCAACCTGTTAAGATAAGTCATCATGGGCAATTTCCCCCAATTAAGCCATAATCAAATCCCAAACAGCCCTGTTCTGCTCTTATCTTCCTTGACAATGAGGACATTGTCCATTTCAAGTTTGAGGTGGGGTAAGATTTGCCTCACTCATCTTAAGTCAAACCTCACGATTCTTCCATGACCAAAGAGCTCTTTTGTGCTTAAAAGTGTGTCAACGACACCTAAATTTTAAAAGAGACCAATGAGTCCACCTTATTCCTCAATATGAGATGCATGGCAGATAAATTGTGCCATTGAGTGAACAAAGTTAGGGTGTGGAAAAAGGCTAAGCATTGAAATCAAAGGAAAAGCCAAATGCATACCCAACTCCAAATACTGTATGCCTTGATGACTCTTGATTAATATGAGGAAAGCTTAGGTTGGTTATGATGGTGTGTTTATGTGCTTAAGTGAATAAGCTTGGTTTATGAAGGGCTATTGGTTTCATGCTACTCATGCTTTAACTTTTTGTGCTTAAACTGTGTGTGTGCATTGTGATTTTGGTTGAAACAGGTTCAATTTTTTTTTAGGTCTTAGGTCTTCTAGAAAATTGAGTCTTTATTTCTGTTTATTTTTGTTGTTTGGGGACAAACAATGGTTTAAGTTTGAGGTTGTGATAGGGTTAATTTATTAACCCTATTTTAGCCACTTTTAGTAGGTTTTTATCTTGTTTTATTTGCCCAAAGTTCGTATTTGAGTCATTTTTATTAGCTTTTTAGCATTTTCTGTGTTTTAGGTGTTAATCATGAATTAATGGTACTATATGTGTATTGAACTCATTTGGGCCTGATTTGAATTATTACAGAGTTGGACTGGATGATACTGTTGCGGTGCTATAGGAGTAGGTGCTGAAGGAGTGTTGGAGGATGATACAGGCTGGGCCTTTTTGAATATTTTTGGGCCGAAACCCTTTTGAAGACCATGGGCTGGAGCAGACTTCTGCAGGGGACAAGAAGTACATTTGACAGCAGTCTCTGACCACTTAGGCCCCAAGCAACTCCCCTATATATAGGATTGCTTCGTTAGCTTTGAAAAACACTTCTAATTGTCTTTTGCTACTTGTTTCTTAATTACTTGCTCTCTAGTTGCTACTTATTATCTTTTGGGTTACAATTTCAGTTTGTATGCTAAGCTTTCGGTTCTAAATCTAATCTAGTCATTTTCGAAGTAATCTCTTGTGTTTTTATTTACGGTTCTTGCAATTTACTCTCCAAAGTTCTTGGTATTTTACAAGCTTGTTACATCTAGTTTGCTTTCTCGAATCACTTTTTCCAAGTTACTTACTTAATTTCTCAAGACTCTTAATTTTAGTTTGGACATCTTTCCTTCTAAAGTTCGAAGTTTTTGATCATTTAAGTTAGTGTTTCCAAGTTCCAACGTTTTTAAGGCAACAAGTAGTTTTGTGGCGTAACTTGTGCGACAAGTTTTCATAACTTGGCACCCAAGTTACCACGTTAGTTTGGTAGTCAATTTTCTAGTTTCCTTGCATTTTAAGTTCTTGTCATTTAATCTACTTACCGTTTTATTTTCTTATTGTTGAAATTCCTGCATTTTAATTCCCGTCTTTCCATTTCTGTAATTTACTTTCTTGTACTTTCTTTTCAGTACTTTCCATTTATGTCATTTACATTTGTTACACTTTTCGAAAGAAGAATCCAAGCCATGATGGGCTAATCGCCTGAGCTTGGGGTGTAAGGCAAAGTTTAGATGTAAATTTGTGTAAAAGTAAAGAGGTGTATTGAATATAACATTGTATCTAACTATTTATTTCAGATGATTGATCTTACATTGAAGATTACATTTTATTAATTTTACAACTAATTTTGTGTATGAAAATGCATTAACATTCAGTGTTAAGGTTAAGGTTAATTATCTGAAATAATAAGAGAAGACTAATAAATAGTTTTAGTACCTGACAAGTACTATACTCTTACGGTGTAGGATGGTAACACTGTGTTGTGCTAGGATTCATGAAGTCTAACATAATTGATATAGTATCGATAGCACGTTGACCAGTGTATACTCTTGGGAGGCCGTTTGAACCGACAGTTAGTACTGTGGCAGTCCTATAGCACTTGTTGCTATAGGACTGGCTGGATGTTATAATATCTCTTTACTGGATCACTTGTTTTCATCTTTATGGAGCTTTGCACCATGTGCTTCTTCTCTAGAATTGATTTTTAGTTGTTAACTTAAACCAACCATCCAAACAATCTGTTTTCGAACTCGCCATCTGAAATCGGTTTTTAAAGACTGGACTTTTGAAAAGCTTTCACAAGTTTTCCCTATGGATCGATATCTGGTACTTTTACCATTATTACTTGTTACGAGACGATAGTAGTTCAAGGTGTATACTTGACTGAGTTCTATTTTAAGTGAATCTCTAAGGTTGCATTAATCTATCCAACAAAAGCTCTCCCTTGAGGCTTGGGGACGACCTCCCGCCTTGGTTGACTTCCCGAACCGGTCCCTCTAGTTTCCACTTTTAGCTTGGGACATTTCCGCTTCACGTGCCCAATTTCCTTGCATTCAAAACAAACCGTTCCCCTAATATGGCATTCCGGACTAGTGTGCCCCGTCTTTCCGCACTTGTAACAAGTAACTTGACCCGGATTGCAAGACCCGAAGTGCTTGCTTTTGCACTTAGGGCACCACCTTGCCTCACGGCGGTTGTCCCCTCCTCTGCCACTTGATTGGAACCTCGGCTTCTTGGACGAATTCTATGGGCTCTCCCACTTCCTCTTCTTTCCAAACTTAGCTTTCTCTTTTTTGTCTCTAGCATAGACCCTTTCCATAACCTTGGCCTCTTCAATAGTCTCTCGAAGATTAGTCGCTTTGGAGTTCCGATCCATTGCCATCATATCCGCGGGCAATCCCTTCAAATATGCCTTAATCTTTTCCTTCTCAGTTGGGGCCACATGCCCCACAAGGTTCAACTTCTCCATGAAGAGTCGAGTGTATTCTTTGACTGGCAAATTTCCCTTCTTGATTGATCGGAACTCTTCCTCGATCAAGTCCATCTCTTGTTCGTTGCAATACTCTTCCAAGATCTTTTTCTTAAAAGTGGCCCAAGTCATCTTGGTCAAAACAGAAGTCTCTATGGTGGAAGTGTAGACATTCCTCCAAGTCAAAGCCGAACTCCGAAGCATTTGAGAACTAAACTTTACTTTCTGGTTCTCTTCACAGTCACAAGCCCTGAAGGCCTGTTCGATCTTCCGAATCCAGTTCATGCAGGTGGTTTGCAACATAGGAAAGTCTTGTAGGAACATACCCTTCCCGTTGACCTCGTCTCCAAAGTAACTAACCCTTCAGTCCGGTTCTCATCACCTGTTCCCCCGGATCCCCCAACAACTATATTTTCTTCAATCGTTTCGTGACGACGCGGTTGAGCATTTTTGTCCTCCAAAAGTTTCATGATCAACTCCTGTTGTTTGACCATGGTATCATTCATGGCCCGCATCATGTCTATCATTTGAGTTTGAGGGGTCACTTCCGTAATGACCGGGTTGGTGGAGGCGATATTTCTCCTCGGAATCTGTTCCACTCTCCCGCCCAATAAAGGCGGAAGTGGAGGAGGCAAAGCTGATGCATCGATGTTCGGTTGATCGGTCGTGGATTTGGTCACGACATTTCCTTCCGGCGAAGTCTGAGTTCTACCCCGAGTATTTACCATTTCTGTCTGCCACAACCGAGAATATGGTAAGAACATAGACTACGAGCTATACATAAAGAAACGTACTAGATCAATCATTGATCCACATAATCATTGCAATCAAGCATGCTCACGTAACAATATATTCATAATAGCAGTAGCTAATTGAAATTATGAACATACTACACATAAGGATTCTCATTCACTCTCATAATTCACAACAATGTAATTTCCGTCGACTCCGAAACGTCCCATCCTAATGTTTCTACCCAAATTCCTCACACTTCATCACTTAATGGTCACAGCTTAAGTCTAGGCATCATGCTAGCACACCTAGTTCACTTAAACTAGAGCTCTGTACCAACTTGTAACACCCTAAAAATTTAGACAATAAATATAGGGAATTCCGGAAAATGGGGAAAACTAAAACTTCATAAAATAAGCCAACTAAGACCCTTAAATACAAAATGGTAGTTTGGTAAAAGCGTAAACAATAGAGTATTGAGACATAATACACAACAACCTATTAATCTAGATTTAAAGTGAGCTAGATTAATCTGGGGTCACTATATCTCCGAAAAGTCTCTAGACAACACGACGTGATCTAGACACGCTGCTAGATGGAACCCCATAATCCACAACATACGCCAAGCTGTTAGACCAAAAGTCTAATAAGATTTAGGACATTGATATAATATAAAAGAATTATAACAAAGGCGTCAAAAGTAAAGATACCGGCCCCACTTGGTACCCATATTATCAATTTCCACGGATTACACTGATCTACGCCTGCTCATAAAATAAAAGAGATATTTCTCTAAAACGGGGGAGACACGTTACCATCTAGGTGACAAGAACACGTGAGTGGAGTCACCTTTGATGTTATGGATTGCACCTCATGTCCCGGTCCTAGTTCCCATGCCATATAGACATCACAACCTCAAACCATATAATTATTGCCTTTATTGCCTACTCCGTCGAGTTACACCTCAAGGACTTACGGGGACCATAGTGCCTATCCATTCTAGACGAGTTACACCTCAAGGACGGACGTCCCTCATTGCCTACTCGCTAGTAGCCACCAATGACTTAACCAAAACGGACATAAATTCCATAAGGCTCTAAATCCTCGTGCACAAGTAGATAGACCACAATAATCCCATAGCAAGATAAATCAATTTTCCATAAATAGAGGCTTTCCATATATTCATGATGAAAGAAACACATCATCTATTGCATAGCATGTAAATTCCATGTTATCCCTTGAGCACAATTCACATAATCTTTACATACAAGTTTAGCATTTAATAGTAGCATAACTCCACATATTCCCATGCATGTATGTTATAGTATCATATAGAGATATTTACACCCACATTTCCACTTATAAAAGACACTCCATAACGCCTAAAGGACATGATAGTACGTACATGGTTGTATGAACATATTTACACGTCAAATGGTCCTTATCCCATGTATGCACATATCTATATAACTTCAATCAATGACATGAGTAAAACCCTTGATTGATCACTTTTCCAAATATGAGTAAGATCCTCCACATTTACTATAAAGAGATTAAATAGTGCATAAGATATGAATAAAACTCACCAACTAGGGTTTGTAAAGAGAAAACCCCAATCTTGAAGGAACCCTAGATTTTAACAAGATTCTATTGTTAGTTTTCCTCAATAAATGAAGTCCATAACTCAAGAGGAACAATAAATGCTAAAACCCTTACCTAAGAGTTTATAAAGCAACCCTAGTTCTTTAGTGAAAACCCTAGAAAGTAACTTGAAGTCCCTAGCTTTGGAGCACTTGAAATAGACAAGTTATCAATAAATAGAATGAGGTAGGAGCCCTAGGTTTTGGTAATCAATGACCTTGTTTGAGATTGGTGGAGGAAATAAATGATGAGTGAGGATGGATGTTGAAATCGCACCACAAGAAGAGAAAACATCGACTGCCAAAAATAAATGTGACACCCTCCAAAAAGAAGTCGATCGCTGCCATTTAAACCCACGAATTCGCACGCCGGCGATTGTGACTTCGCGAGAGTGCCCCTGGCATTCTCGCTGGGCACTCTCGCCTCATATGTACCGCGAGTTGGTCGATGCAGCAGTGGGATTCCAACGATAATGACAACCGCGAGAGTGCCCCGGGCATTCTCGTCGGGCACTCTCGCCCGAAGTGTACCAAGGGTGTTTTGCTAACTGCTGTCGACATTCATGAAAAGTGGAGGATGGTCTCACCGGAGATGTTAGTTTTTGACCCAAACCGAACCGCCAAACTTAGAAATTTGAAAGATATCGAGTTCATGCGTACAAAGGTTACGTGAAGAGGTCCAACCGCATGCATGCATACGTGCACACAGCCGAGGCTTGCTTCGAGAAGGGAAATAAGGAAGATGCCACATTCTAAATTAAAACCATTAAGTTAGGAGAGAGGTTTACCCGAAAATTTGTAGTGTTACAGTTTTAATTTTTTTCTTGGGGCGCTGCCCCCAGACCCTGCAAGGGCGTTGCCCCTTGACCTCACCCGCTAACGGGACCCCCGTGCTAAGTCGTAGGAGGGGGACATTTGAGTATTCTTAATATTGTCTATTTTTTTTCCTTGGATCAATATTTTCAATTGTCTCACGATCATATTTTTCAAGTAACAATGTCGCTATATTCAGCACCTAAATGTTCATTTCGAGAGTGTGCAGAAAGGATAAAATTCTTTGAATGGAATCTCAATCAAGCAAATGAATATTGTAGAAAGTACTTCAAAGAACTGAATGAACATAAACTGAAATTATATAAAAGTTCTGAGAAGCTTGCTAAATCTGAAGAAAAGGCAACGATATTAGAAACTGAAAACACTGAGCTGAAAAAGAAGATTTCTGAATTGACATCAAAAGACGACATAAAGGAGATTGAGGAAAAAGTAAAAGCCTTGGAAATCGAAAATGTTGATCTAAAGCATAAGAATTTTGAGTTTGCTAAGGAAGTTTCTAAATTGCAAATGTAGATTGTAAAAGAAAAAGAAGACTTTCAGAAAGCAAGAGACGACATTAAAATAGAAACACAAGTCGTTGCGAAAGAAATAAAAGATTTGGAAAATGAATGAAATACTTTTGCAAATGAACGAAAGATGTTTAGACAAAAGTTTTCTGATTTTCAAAGAAATCAATTGAGGAAAAGAAAGCTATTGAGCTGAAATGCATAAAACTTTCAAAACAAATATCTGATTTTGAAAAGGTTTTGATAATTGAGCGACAAAATTTTGAGAATCAAAGAAAACCCTTTGAAAGTGAAAAGAAAGATCTTGAAAAGAAAAATGTTGGATTTTTCAAAGAAATATCTAACAAACGCAACACTATTGAAAATGATTTTGAATGTGAACGGACCATTTTTGAAACAGAAATTCATAAGCTCACACAGAAATTATCCGGGTTAGCAACCGAGATTTTGAAGGAACAAATGGTTAAATCTGATCTACAAAAGAAAATTGACTTAATTCTCGAAGAACGAAATGCTTTATCCGTTAAAGTCAAGAAACTTGAAGAAAGGAAGTTCAAAAGTGTTCAACTTTCTTATGCTTCAAGTTCAATTTCTACAAATAGTTCTTCAAAGAGTTTTGTCAAATCGAATGAGTTTTCAAAAGACAGATTCGACCTTCCAATCTTTTCTATAGTTCTCGTGTTGGTAATAATGATAATAAGTTGTTTCGAAAAGTCAAAATGGTTTGGAAAATAAAGTCAACTACAGAAGGCAGTGATGGAAACGCGTCTTATAAATCTCCTGTAGTTGATACAAAGGCATTTATTTCCAAGTCTGATTTACCTACTCATGTTTACTCTACAGCGAAGCTAATCAGTCTGAACCGAGCAAAGAAATGTTGCACCAATTGTGAGAAGAATGACTTTGTGAATCCAAGGTATGCAAATAGTTGGTATGGTACTTATAGTATCTCTGGTCCTCATTTTCAAGTTAAGGCATCTAACCATCAAGGATCCATCAAAGCATGGATACCAAAATCTTTCTAATCTGTTTTGCAGGAATGTCATGTGCGTATAGTTCAGAAAATTCTTTTCACATGACTACATTCAAAGGTTATGCTATTTTTGAGGGGGAGTACCAGGTTTTGCTCAATAAATGAATTTTTAAGTGAATTCAAAGACTGTGGCAATTCATTATGAATAACTTACTTGTGTTTGTTATTCTCTGATTTTAACTTCCATGATTGCCACGTGTTATATCTCACTGCCTTAGTTATTTCCACGTCTCACATATTCGTTGAACTATTTCAGTGAAAATACACTCGCTTGAATTCTTACTTGTTCTTTATAGTACGTCATTTCTATTAATGGTTCAATTCTTATCTGACACATTAATTGTGACTTGTTCTTCACAATTAAACTTTCTGATCATTATTTCATTTTTGAACATATTCTGCTTACTGAGTCATTCTGTTTAGTGTTTGATCTTGTTCATTGAAATTCTGTTATTTCAACAATGACTTCTGATCATCTCAGATCAGGACTCGTTCTTAAATGCTTTGAATTCTAAACACTTCAGTTTAGAACTCGTATCTCACTGTTTACTTAAATGATTTATTTGATAAATGAAATGAGTGATAGGATTTCTATTGTTTCTATGGTGTATCCAGAACCGGAAGGACCTACCCAAGAAACACGTCCTATTTTATACATATCAGTGAGGTGTCTAGCTTGATAGATGAGTTTGGAGTGAAAAGAAAAAATGGTGAGGATGTGACAGGACTTAAAAGAATACATTGGTCCTTACCAAACCGAGTCAACCACACAATCCATTTATTCTCGTTCTTTGGAGATGAATATTGAAACAGACATGGACCCAGTGTCGATAACTCGTGTCACCCCACCCGACCACTCAAGTATCTCACAAAAGATGCTTGTTTCATATATTCACGGAGGTTTAGCACATAATCTATCTATTCCTCACTCGGAGGTCTTAGATATTGAAAAAGGAAGACATCCGCTCCAGGCTCCGAACTTTATATTCTAATCACTGAGTCTATTGATATTTAACTTGCGTCCCAAGTTAAATCAATTTTTGAGCCAAATCGATATGAATTATTTCTTTCACACATGCACGAGTCTTTGTGATTCCCATTGCATATCTTCGCCATATTGCTGGAACAGTTTGAGAATTAAATTTTAAAATTTTACATCAGTTATAACTGGAAGTCCTATCAGAGATACCCCAATGCCAACTCTGAACATAGGCCACACAATTTATTTTAATTGTTGTGATAACCATTACTTTTGTGTTTCTGTGTTAGTTGATTACCCCGTTCTGGTTTCTTAACGTTTTATCTGGTATTTTGCTACTTACCAGTATTGTCTTTGAAGTTACATGATGCTCCGGATGCTCCTACTCTTCATGAGAGGGAGAATTGGTGCAAATTCAAAGACACCGGTTATCATGTTGAGGGGGAGTAACTGTTACTTGATCAGTTTCGAAAAGAGTTCAAAGTGTTTACAAGTGATCAATTCTTCTCATCCCTTATCAAGTGGTGTTCGCTACAAATTATTATTTCCTCCTTCGAGCATATTGGTTCTACAAGTTCTTAAAGCTGAATCAGAAAGTCAATTCAACTTGCGGTTCAAAGACAGATTCTTTATTTTAAACTGAAGAGGCACTGTGGAATGTCACGTAACTCGCACATTACTTTTCTTGTGTGCTTATCCAATGTGTTGAGTTCCTATAGTTGAAAGATGCTTTTCGTGCACTCAGTCGAGGTTATTGTTCATTGAATCTGGTGATAAAGTTGAAACCGAATATAAGAGCTTTATTCAAGGGGGAACTTGGAAAGGTATGAAGACAACCAACACCAAAGTGTTTCAAAGATTCAAGAGGGAGAGAAGATCAAGACCTAAAGTCTTCAAGACCAATTTTTCTTTATATAACTTTAGGGGGAGATTGTTAAGACCATAAATGTCCTATAAGATAGAAAGTTATATAAAGAGTCTTATATTATTTATAAAAACCTTATATTGTTTAAATGGGCTTTAGTGTGTTTATGGGTTTGGGCCTTAATAGTAATAGGCCTAGGTATATAATGTTTTGTTTAAACCTAGTTTAGGTTAGCCAAGAGAATCGTTCCTATTGCTTATTGTAAACTCTCTGAACGACAAAACACTTTGATTGAATGATATGGATGACAACTTGAAATCAGTTCTTGTTATTGATTATTGATTGTGGTTTATTATCGATATTGCACTAATCTGGGATCCGCACCATCCACAATCCAATCCAACCCAATCTTTATTAAAAAAATAATTTCTCTCTCTTCCACCTACCCAATCTCTAATTCCAATTCAATTTCACATTTTTTATGGTTTATCAGTGATCCAATCCAATCTCAAATATTTTTTTAAAAATATTAATTTTTATCATTTCATCATATCTATAATAGTTTTTTTAATTCTTGCATATAAAAAATAGATTTCTTAAACTATTTGATACTTTAAAACATAATCTTAATTAGAAAAAACTTATAATTAAAAATAATTATAACAAGTTACAAAAAGAAATACGAAATTACATATCTAAAAGACATAATTAATTATTAGTGTCGAATCTTTGCCATATATGCTCAATCAAATCATTTTTAGAGCATTAGGTTTCCAATCCGTTCAGTAGAGAATGCAAACGGTTGACCATCATCTTTTGTATAGCTTTCGGGTTGTCGATTTGTGGGCATATCATTTAGAAATTCAACTGGATCATAATAATGGAGGTATGTCTCTCGTTCGTCTTCAACTATCATATTATGCAGGATGATACAAGCAATCATAATTCGTCCCATATTATCTTTGTCCCAAACAAGACATGGGTGTCGAATAAATGCAAAACGAGCTTGTAGAACTCTGGTCTCTGAAATATGTATCCCTAAAATCAACGATGGAATAGCACACAAGTATACATGCCAAACCAGTATCGTTTTGAAAACAAGTAATAAAGTGGTACTAAGTACCGAATATCAATCCCACAGAGACAAATAAAGCAAGCAGTTAATCTAAGTCAAACTTAAAATGTGATTTCAATAACAGAATTCGATGGAATAATCTTTGTGTGATTTAACAACTTTGAAAGTGATTTTATAACAGTAAAAGAAATGTAAGGGTGTAAGTTCAGGCTAGAGTTTAGCAATAGTGTACTTAGGTAGATTGCTACAGCATATGCTGCAACATTGGTTCTCAACCTCACTACTGAATCGGTCAGTCTTTTTTCAAGGTTCAGATAAGACTAGCTACTGACAGTAGCACGCATTCGGGTAACCCAACCAATGTAGTACAGATCTTACTGTTCTTTTCATATAGTTCACAATTTATAAAAAATTGATATGGTTGAAGACAACCACTAGAACACTTCAGAGCTCTAAAGTTTACGTTGGCTTGCATTCAAGTCCAACTTATCTAAGTAGAACAACATACGTCACTTTATTAAGAAAACTACTTAGATGAAACTTATAAACAAGTGGTGAATAGCAAGGTTGATAGCCAATAGCGAAAGCAATGTTCCACCACACAAGGGCCTTTATCTCCCAACCATTACTTACACTCAAGCTATGGGTATTAGCCCATCATCGCTCCAAAATACATACAAAACATGATGATCAAACAGAAATGTAATTATAAGAACAAGGATGAACCAACGACTTTAGATTAAAGCAAATAAAAGATAACAATTACTTCTAAGTAGCTAAAAGAACTACTTAGCTAGTTTCCTTGTTAGAAGAAACTAGAAGTACAAAAGAAAAGTAACTAGTAGCTAAAATGTAACTTGCACAAGACAAGGAAAGGTGTTTTTAAACCTGGAGTTAAGCTCCTATTTTTACTAAGGGTAGAGCATCTAATGTCAACTATCAAAGTACAAAAGATTCCATTAACCAATGGTTATTACACAAAGGTTAAAAGCTTTGCAAGATGCCTTCTTAATGTGACCTCCACCATGATGTTATTCCCTGAAGATGCCCTCTCTTCCAGCTTGCAAGAAGGGCTGAGGTGGTAGCCAAAAGATTCCCCAACAAAACGTTTATGAAGTGACGTCTTGTACTTTCCAAGAACTGCGATCCATGTTGTAGCATCTGCTGCAACATACCAAACTGTTAGATTTTCATCAAAATTAGCACAAATAGAATTCATTCCTCCTATTTAGCTCCAAACTACAATAAAGGATAAAAACAAACTAAAAGACTTAATTATGGTGATTGGAAAACTAAAATAGGATTAAATATCTAGAAAATAAGTGCTTAGAATGTGATAAATTATGCACTTATCAAACTCCAAATGCTCGTTCAACATCTTTTCTGGCAGGCTCTTGACATTGAGTGAACAACTTGTGTTTCTCGATAGTGGGAAACATAATTGACTTGACAAATGTAGACCATGAAGGATATATGCCATCTGTGAGATAATATGCCCTATTGTTTTCGCGACCATTCATGATATAACTAACTTTTGGTGCTCGGCCTGTTAATACATCATCAAAAATAGGAGATCGATGGAGTACATTAATATTATTTAATGAACCTGATGTTCCAAAGATAGCGTGCCATATCCATAAAACATATGATGCAACGAATTCTAAAATGATTGTTGGCTTTCCACTTCTTTCGGCATATTATCCAGCCCATGCGCTTGGACAATTTTTCCATTCCCAATGCATGGAGTCAATACTACCTATCATACCTGGGAATCCACGTTGATCGCCAGGATTGAGTAGTCTTGCCAAATTATCGTTGTTAGGCTTTCGGATCTACTCATCACCAAAACATGAGATGACATCATCTACAAAGTTCATGAGAGCATCCCTTGTTGTGCTTCCAGTCATTCTCAAATATTTGTCAACTGCGTCTACTGATGTGTCGTACGTCAACACCCTCATGGCTCCAGTACATTTTTGCAATGGTGAATGACTTTGTCTACGTGTGGCATCAGGTCTTCGTTGAAAATATTCGTCATTAGCAGTCACAGCATCAACTATACCACATAATAAAGATCTTCTCATTCGGAATCTTCTCCGGAAGATAGCGTCATCATACGTCGGATTGTCCACAAAGTAGTCTTCCATCAAATGCGCTTTACCCATCTCGCGTTGCCTGTCACGATACCTTCTTCTTGCACTTGGAGGTTGATCTCCTATGAATAGATTGGAGGAGTTAATGAGCATATCCTCAAGCATGCAATCAATTTGTTGGTTTTCTTCAAGAACTCGTGATTGCCATGCTTCAAATTCATCAACGGATTTTGGTGATGAGTTTTCACTAAAAGACATTTTAGTGAAATATGGAATTTTTTAAGGTGTTTGAGGAAAGATTGTATGAATAAATCTTGATGAAAGACAACCAAATATTAATAAATTTTTGAATCATTAGTGGGGGACAATGGCATGTGATCTTTTGGGAAAAAGACAACACATAATCAGTAGGGGACAATGGCATGTGATCTTTAGGGAAAAAGACAACACATAATGAGTGGGGGGCAATGACATGTGATCTTTAAGGAAAAAGACAACCATTCATTTTAACATAAAAACATACAAATTATTAATACAGAATACGAAAGTACAAACAAATACACGAAATATTAAATTGCTAATACATAATTTGTAAAGTACAAACAAATACACGAAATACTAAATTACCAATACATAATAATAAAGTTACAAACACATCACTATCCATACAACTTTGCCATAAGACGTTTTTTCAACTCTTCTTGTGCCGGTGTAACACCCGTAAATTTCGGATAAGTACAACTTCGAATCAGTGTGGAATCGATCTTTTAAGAAAAATATGAAAAATAGGATTTTGAGTTAAATCCTAGATTTTATGATCTTTTTGGATGGGGAATTCGAATACGAGTCCAACGGTTCTTTCCGGAGCGAAAACGGAGCTATAACGAAGAAGTTAGGGTCAAAACAACTTTCGGTACAATCTCGGCTAAAGTGACCAGCGAAAGTGACACTTGTGTCACTCTCGCGTGTCACTCTCGCGTGTCACTCTCTCCGGTTTTGTACCGAGAGCTATTTGAGCCCGGCGAAAGTGCCCAGCGAAAGTGACACTTGTGTCACTCTCGCACGTCACTTTAGCCGTCGGGTACCTGGAGCATAAATACGAGATTTTTAGCCCTCAAACTTCATTTCTTCATATCTCTCTCATTTCAACTCCGATTTTGGTCATTCAAGTTGCTATGGTTCCGATTTTGAGAGCTCTTCAAGGATCTAGAAAGAGTTTTTAAGTTCATAGGAATATTCAAGGGTGTTTGGTGGTGGTAAGTCTCTCAAATCTCTTTCATTTCTCTCCTAAATCGTTTTTCCTTCCTTCCTCACAATCCCTAACCGATTTTGGGGTTTTTCTTGGAGATTAATGTGTTTCTTATCCACTTTATGCTAGTGATTTCATTCATTAATGCAAGAGCAAGTTTCATCCACAACACTAGAAATGTTTGGGGTTTTCTAGGTTTTCATCAAAACCTAAGTGGTGAGTTCATCCTACTAGCTTCTATACTTTCATATGAGTTAGAAATGTTCCATTGATGATCTTCTAGTATTTTGTTTATCCAATTTCGGTTTGGATGATTTTGGAGAAGTTAGGTCAAATTGAGGTTTTGGGTATAAATGGAGATTTTGATGGTTGATGTTTGGAGAACAGATCTAAATGGTTAAATGTAGTTATTAATGGTGGGAAAATTATGGATTTAGGTTTTGAAGTTTTGGTTTGAGGATTCATGTGCATCAAAGGAGCATACGTTTGGGGAAAAATCTAGATTTAGCTAAATCTAGCAAATGTGAGTTCAAGTTACTTTGCGAAAACTTTGTACATGCCAAAATGTTAATTTCCAAGTAATTATGTGTTTTACATGAAAATTATCAATGTCGAGTTATTTGATGGGTTTCAACCTTTGAAGTATTTATGGTTGTAAATATGGTAAAACACTTACATTTGGGATTTGGGAAAAATGTGATGAATAAATCATACATGAAAATGAGTTGTTGATTTATGTGATAAATGGAGTCTATTTGTTATGAAAATGCATTTTGTGAATATTTTGGAAATATGCATATAGTACATCGTGTGATGTTTTGAAAATGTAAAGGTGTGAGTCCTTGGAAAGGAGGGTTTTCCCGATCCAAGGTTTTATTTCGGGTTTTCATGGATTTGAGGTATTTACTGGCAAACGGTGTGTGTTGTCATATTTGATGTCATTTTATGACTTTCATAATCTATCTTTTGAGTTAGTTGAGCTTGTGGCTCGGTATCGAATTTTATCAAGTCTTGGGGACATTTGTCCAGTGTTGATAGCTCAGAGTTGAGTTTTGATCATGAATTACGTTATTGGGAAATTGCATGTTTTGAATGCATTTGTTTATTCATTTGGGGTCGTGTAATATTTAGACCTTGTTAGCTATGGATCCATAGGCTGTTGAGTTTTCCAAGTCTCGCGGGCAAGAGATCGGGATGATTGAGCTCAGTTTTTGAGACGTTTGTTTCTTTTGTAGCACAGAATAGGCATCGGGTTCCATGATAAGTATGGCGTGGACCTAGATGGTCGGGCGTCGTCTCATGGGCAGTAAGGTGTAATTCCATATATGTGCTTAGCACGGGATAGGCATCGGGTTCCATGATAAGTAAGGTGTGGACCTATATGGTCGGGCGTCGTCTCATGGGCAGTAAGGTGTAATCCCTAATGTGCTGTTGTGGATTTGGTGACCCAATGTATAGACCTGGAGTGGTTGAAGTTGGGGGCATCCTAGGCTCGTGGGCAATAGATCTGGAGTGATTGAGCTCAGTTTTAAGAGAGTCATCCACGTGGGTGTTTTTATTACATAGTAAGTGACCCACTTTAGTGTTCCGTCACGTGCGATGTATACGGGCCTCCCCCGTCATCGAAAGGTGTTGTTTTGGGTATGTGTTGCTACTCATGTTTTTGGTGACGTCTTATATTTATATGGATTGTTTTCCATGGTACGTAAGTTATGGTTTATGTCTCATCCGTGAGAGATGTTTCGGGTATTTGTATTTATCCATGTTTTCGGTAATGCATCATATTTATGAGAATTGCATTCCCACGTTATATAAGTTGTGGATTATGTTTCATCCATGTTTTGGGATGTTTTGGGACAAAGGCAAATAATTATGCGTTTAATCGTCTTGAGTATCAAATGCTATTTCACATTTTTCGTGGACTTTGTGAATAAGTCTATTTTTGGGAAATCATGTTATAATAAAGATTTTAGCATGGGAAATGTGTGAGTTGGAAAATGGGTGATTTGCAACTAAAGTAAACCCTTTAGAAATCATGACTAAAACTATTACTCTTTCGATTTATGTTTTTATATAGTCATGATAAAATGCTTGAACTCACTAGGCGTAAGCCTAACCCTTTTTATTTGTCGGCATGTGCAACAGGCTCAGGTTGGGGTAGCTCTAGCTACATTGTGAAGTGGCGTGTACTAGTAGTGTGCACGTGAGGTGACTTGAGTAGTGAAGACTTCCGCACTTATTTGGAATTAGCAAATTGTGTTATGTTAAGTAGCACCCATTTAAGTTATTTTATTGTGGGAATTATAATGTTTTAAATTCCAAGTTATTTTGAGGAATGAATTGTAGAAATGAATCCATCTATTTTGGTTAATTTATTGAAAATTAAAGTTAGTTGCTCGTTCCAAATTTGAGGGTGTTACAGCCGGTGACAGGTTTTCTTTGGACATCAGTACGCACAACATTTTGCGGTCTTGAACAATTTGAAAATTCTCTTTATCAAAATTGAATTTCTTTTTCATCATTTCAACTTCATTCGTTTCTTGTAATCGTCAATGCATGAATATTTTCATTAAATTCATTTGAAATCAAAGAAAATTTTGATGCCTTACCTTTTCCTTTTTTTGTTGCATCTCTACCTGCGGGACGTTGAATTATTGAACCACCAGTTGGCGATTCTTGGTTGATATCGACGGAATCTCCTTCTTTCGTAGTTCTTGATCTTTTTGTGCTTCCACCACTTTCTTCATCACCCACTTCATATTCCGAGCGAAAACGTGTTGTTTAATGATGTAACTGTAAGTCCCACTTGGGATGTTTAAATGAAAAATACATATATATATATATATATATATATATATATATAAACAACACAGAGAGCATATATACATACATATGATTTAAATGGAAAAAAACAACACAGAGAGCATATATATACATATATATATAAAACAACACAGAGACCATATATATATACATATAAAAAATCATGTAAGTCCCACGAACGACTACCACGAACACACGCACACACGCACGCACATCGTCCCGGCGGTATCGGGCATCCAAGGGCAGCCCACTAATCTGCCGCGTCCGCAGCCCAGCTTACGCTTAGGCCTATTCCCAACCACATTGGGCTGGGGAGATAGCCCAGTCTTTGACTGGACCACCTAAGGACGGCCCAACCAAAGGTTAGGCGGGTATCTCAAACATGTTTACCACGGGGTTCGAACCCTGGTAGTCAGGGATACCATCCACTGACCCCCCAAGGATGTTACCTTACAACTGGGCTACACATGCTTTGATATATATATATATATATAGAGAGAGAGAGAGAGAGGTTCAAGAGAAAACCTAAAAAAACGAAAAACTGAAGAACACCCTAGGGCCCTTCATCTGGACGGTATGCATTTGTGCATACCAGGTAAATTAAGTTGACTTTTTGGTTTTTATGCACAAGTGCATTATGCATTTGTGCATATGCATGTATGCATGTTACAAATTACCAAGTGCATATCGTCCAGATGAAGGGCCCTAGGGTGTTCTTCACTTTTCCTTTTTTTGAGGTTTTCTCTTGAACCTGACCCTATATATATATATATATATTATACATAAGACGATAATCAAATAAGAACCACAAATATGTTACAAACCCGTAGGAACCAATATAAAAATATTTGTTTACATGATTTTTTTTCATCAAAACCTATTATTTAAGATATTGTTACACATATGTTCGTGTTCACCTTATGAAAATATTACATGTGAAAAACGAATTTCGTTCACCTAGTGAAATGAAAAATACTCGTAAAGAATATTCACATGATGAAACAAATCCATGTGAAACTATCATATTATGAAACAAATATATGTGAAGCAAAATATAATAAATCCAAGCATTTGATGAAAATATCATGTAAAAAATATTTTTTATATCGGTTCTCACGGTTTATAATATATTTGTGGCTCTCATTTGATTTAACCCCTATACACACACACACTTATTTATATATATATATATATATATATATATATATATATATATATATATATATATATATATATATTAGAGTTAATTGTATATCAGGGCCCTAAAGTTCTATTATTTTAATAAACATAAGGAAAATCAAAAAAATCTACAAAAAGAAGACAAAACATGGTTGGACAAATTTGCCCCTGACTCTAACGGATGTTTTTAACACAGTTAGTGACCAGGTCCCACTTTCAGAGCAAAATTCAAACCATGTGGACCAAAACTTGAATTATAAAACCACATGTCCCGCTCAAAGAAATCACTAAACGCCATGGACCAAAATTAGAGTTTACTATTCATAAAATATTACTTTTTTCCTCTAAGTATTTAATTTAAAACAGTTTTATTGGTAGAAAAAAGAGGAAAGAGATTGTAAAAATCTTTAGGTTTAAAGAAATCTCTAAAAGTTTATCGAAAAGAAAGAAATTATATTATAATTATTTCCTACCAATAAAAAGAACTTTAAATTAAATGTGTATGAGACAGAAACAAAAATTTATTATATGTATTGAATATTATATTAAGATAGTTAATGTTAGGGTTGCTAAAATATAGTATCTGTTGGAGATGGATGTAAACTTGGAAACAGACTATAGCACTTACTCCTGGTAATTATATTGAAGCGTATAATTGGTTTTTTTAGAGATTTTAAGTCTTCATACTTTACTATAGAAAAATTATAGGATAGATGTTGGAGGTGCTCTTACTTTCTATATTTTAAAAGGGCTATTGAAGATACACCAATGATTCTTATCCCAAAAGTACAAAAAATGGTCCATCAGCATAACCTTGGTTCTTTATTATACATTTCCAAAAAGTTATCAATAGACTTTCGAACTCATTATCCATAACTCTACATATATACACTTTACTATATGCACATAACTTATTATGCATTTCGAACATAGCAACACTCTACAGATCACTGGATTAAATCTATTTTTATCTCAATAAATCTGAACTTGTTCAAACTCTGCATAAGCATGTAGGGTTGTGCAAAACCCGACCTAACCCGAAAACACGAAACGAAAAAACTGACCAGTCCCGACCCATTTCATCTGAACTTACCCGACCCCAGAAAACCGAGAATTTGTGTGGGTTTGGAGGTTCGGTTAGGGTCTTAAAAAACCCACCCGTCTGAAACCCAAGCCCCGTAATATATTATATGATTATATAAGTTAATTTGTTTCCTAATTCATTCAGGTCAACTAAACTATAAATTATTAAACCCTAATTGGCTAATTATTATCCAATATTGAATATTCATTGAGAGGGAGTGGGGTTGTAGTCAATGTTATCTTCTACAATTCTCTACTTCTCTTAAGTCTGCTCTTCGTCTGTTCGTCGTCTGGAACCAGAAGAAGGTTTTCAACTATAAACTCTTCAAGAATCAAGAGAATCTCGTATGCAAGTCTACAACGGCTGCTCCTAGTACATACAACAGTCGACAGGTTATCTTCAGTCTTCACGACCTCTGTTAGGACATTTTATGTTAGAATGTTTTGTAAAGCAAAGGCCTTGGGCCTAATGGGCTTAAATATCTAATGGGCTTGGGCTTAATTGTTGTAACAAGGGAGGGGGAGTATAAATAGGACTTGTAATGTAGATTTGTAAGTAACAATTCATAATTCAAAATGTAGCCTTCAAATCAATTTGTGTTCTCTCTAGATTAGTTTTACTTCTCAATAAATAATTAGTTCTCTCATATCTCAATCTTGTTACTAGATCTTGAATTGTTGTAGATCATGGGCCTCACAATTGGTATCAGAGCCAAATCGACGAATTTTTCTTCGATACGATCATCGGATCTCGACAGTTCAAGTGAAATTTTGCCCGATCTATATGTAAGTGTGTTCTAATCTCTTATGCTCTTGAAGATCTGCTCGTTATTCGATTTCAGAACATCTCCAATATTTCATTGATTTTCGACAACTTTTGGTGATTTTCGGATTTTTTTCGAGATTTTCGGTGTTCTTCATAAAGATCTTTAGATCCGGAAAATTTATCTTGCATGAATCGATTCTATCTTCTCAGATCTATTTCTATGTTGATTATGAAGAATTTGAAACATTCAGATCTGAAAAATACATCAAAATTAGTAAGGTTGAAATCTGAAAAAGATCACAGTGTGTTCTTCGATGATCATTGTTGATGATGATTGATCATGAGTTTGTGGATGTGTTTTAATCGACAATTTCTCCATAGAACTATTTGATTAGTGATTTTAAGCAGAATGAAATTTTCAGAGATGAAAATTGTATAGATTTAAGTGAATTTAGCGATCTGAAAGTCAACAGCACCATATCGCCGGAGTCTCGCCAGAAAAACGGATATGCCGGATCTGAGGATTTCGTTGGATATTTTTTGCTTTTCACTTCAGATCGATTTGTTTTGATATATTGATCATTTGGCAACTACAAGATGTGAAATTCGAGCAAGAAATCGAGATTTTTTGGTTGTTGAAAGAACTCGCCAGAAAAAGTAGCTGCTTGTCTATAAAAAAAAGTTTGTTACTTCGCTGGAATTAAGTTGTTGTCCATTTTTCACGAGGCATGAATCATGGTCATTATTCTGCCTTGAAAACCTTTCCTAGATTATCAATAATCATTATGGAAACAAAATGGAACAGCTTTGGTCATGATTTTTGGAAGAAAGGTGAAGGAGAAAGTAACAGATCGTGATGGTTGGTGATATTGAATTTCACGATTGCATGGTCTCATGCTAATTGGAAATCAATATTTTTTTGTTTGTGACCATAATGGAACAAGATGGAGTTGATTTGAAAGTGGATTCTCAAAGAAAAATTGTGGGAGAAATCAACAGTACGTTGATGGTGTTTTTTGAAAGATGGTGAATAGTAAACTTAACGGATCAGTTAGTGGCCAGTTAGTTTTCTAACATTTTTGGTCCAAATTCCGTTAAATTCGTCAAAGTTTGTGGTTTTTGCTAACGAAACCCTTGTGGCATCACTCTTACATTTAGTTTGTCACACATCTATCTCCACGACATCGATTTGTGATCAATTCCTCGAAACCTCTACCGAGTAGCGCGTGCCTTTTACCGTTCCTTCTTCGAGCAAATTCGGACCAAGTTCTTAAGCCGAATTCCTACTCAACTCGTGGTCTAACGACGGATTCTTTGTTTTAAACTGAGAATGCATTTGGCTTGTCACTCAAAACTCACTCGTTATCATTCTTGTGGGCTTATCGGAACGAGCTCGAGTTTCTACATTTTAGAGATGATTTTCGTGCACTCATTCGGAGTTATGGAGTACATTGAATCTGATTTTTCAAGGTTGAAAATATGATGAGTAAGAGCTACTTTCAAGGGGGAGCCGAGCCTACATTTGAAGAAATGCACCGCTAAAGTTTTTCAAGAAAATCAAGGGGGAGAGGAGCTAAATATTTCAAGATGATTTTGCTTTCCAAAACGTTAGGGGGAGAATGTTAGGACTTTATGTTAGAAAGTTTTGTAAAGCAAAGGCCTTGGGCATAATGGGCTTAAATATCTAATGGGTTTGGGCTTAATTGTTGTAACAAGGGAGGGGGAGTATAAATAGGACTTGTAATGTAGATTTGTAAGTAACAATTCATAATTCAAAATGTAGCCTTCAAATCAATTTGTGTTCTCTCTAGATTAGTTTTACTTCTCAATAAATAATTAGTTCTCTCCTATCTCAATCTTATTACTAGATCTTGAATTGTTGTAGATCATGGACCTCACAACCTCACCCCTTCAAGTTACGTGATCACATCTTCACGAGAAGCTTTGGTCGTAGTCTCGTTTGGTTCCACTGTGAACAGTCGACCGCTTATCTTCAGTCTCCGCCTCTCAGGTATGTTATTCTTATGTGTTTTAGTTGCATGCTCATTGTTAAAACAAGAATACTAAAAACCTATATATATATATATATATAATTGAGAGAGAGAGAGAGAGTGTATGTGAATGTGAGTATGTGTAAAACACTAAAACTGTATACCTATATATACATATATATATATATATATATAATTGAAAGAGAGAGAGAGGGTGTATGTCACTATGTGTACGATGTATTGTGTATTTGTGTAAAACTTTAAATCATCATCATCTCATATACTATATTACTATATGACAATACATATGAGTTTATGTATATGTGTCATCATCATCTCATGTGTATGGTAAAAAGTATTATGTTAGTATGTGATTATGTAATATGTCTATATGACTATATGTGTGATGTGTCATCATCATCTCATGTGCTATATTACTATATGACAATGTGTATGAGTTTATGTATATGTGTCATCATCATCTCATGTGTATCGTAAAAAGTATATATATATATATATATAATTGAGAGAGAGGGAGAGATAGACTCTTTAAGCCTACTTATCATGTCAATTGTCATCTACTTTATGTCTATAACTCTATATGTAGTATTTTTTTTTTAAAAAACTCTATATGTAGTATGTATGATTGTATAAGTTTTATGGTTAAAAGTTTAAGTAAATATATATCTGTATATATTTATATATTTGAGACAGAGTGTATGCTAACTTGTTATCGTTTATTCTTGTTATCTTGTATAGGATTAAATTAAGATGTCTCAGTTCGGAGGTAATAGTCAACACCTCCTTCTGAATCTAATCCTACAATAACTCAAGCAGTTGTTCCAGAAAGTTCAAAGAAACGAAAACAGTCAGAAACCAGATCTCGAGTATGGGAACATTTTGAGAAGATTTGCAATGATGTTTGGGTAGTCATTAAAGGTAAGTGTATTTATTGTTCAAAAGTGTATGCAACTGAGGCTAAAAAGCATGGCACTTCATCTTTAAATACCCACATGCGTGCTTGTCTTAAAAATCCACATGCTAAGGAAACAAAGCAGTCCATACTTGCATTTCAATCTGAAAAATCTGATAACAGTGATGGTGCTTTGACATCTTGGGTTTTTAATCAAGAGGTTGTTTGAAAGTCGTTAGTCAAAATGATTATAATAGATGAACTTCCATTTATGTTTGTCGAAGGGAAGGGTTTTAAGTAGTTTGTGGAGGATTCATGCCTTGAATTTAAGATCCCTTCTAGATGGACGCTTAATAGGGATATATTTGCTATTTATTTTGAAGAGAAAACGAACCTTAGGAAGTTGTTTATGTCAAGCACGCAACGCATCAGTTTGACTACCGACACTTGGACATCTATTCAAAGAATTAATTTTATATGCATCACTGCACATTTTATTGATGATAAATGGAAACTAACTAAAAAAGTGATCTCATTTGTGCCTATATATTCACATAAGGGGGAATGTATAGCTAAAGCCTTGGAGAGTTGTTTGCTTGAATGGGGGGGGGGTAAAAAATATTTTCACTATCACAGTTGACAATGCATCAAGCAATGATGTTGCCATTGGGTTCTTGAAAAACAAGTTGGTGAGTTAGGGTGGTTCTTCTACTAGGTTCGAATACATACATATGAGATGCATTGCTCATATTCTGAATTTGGTTGTACAAGATGGTTTGAAATTAGCCGATGCATCGGTTAAAAAGGTTAGGGATTGCATTAGGTGGGTGAGGGGTTCTCCAGCTAGGTTGCATAAGTTTAAAGAACTTGCAGAGTTACTTGGAGTGGATGATAAAAGATCTTATGTCTTGATGTTCCAACTAGATGTAACTCCACTTATATGCAAGCCTGACATTTTGGAAGCCCCGTGCGATAAATTAAATGTGGCCTTTTTTAAATATACTATTATCTAAGTTATTTCCCACTACATTCTAACATATCTTTAACAATAAATCGATCAATGATTATTTTTTTAATTTGAAAATATTGCTCATCCTTCCTTTTTGACGTTTAAAATTATCTGATTCAAATTTTTTAGTTGTAGACATCAAATTTTTATAGAAATAATCAACGCTATGGGTGATTACAAAAACGCTTATCAGAAAGAACGTTTAATAAATCTATCGTCGTTAAAAAGAGTCTAATATTATAATTAATTTTTTCTAAAGAACACATACTAACCAACAAATTTAAATTTTTACTTTTTCTAAATTCAATTACGTAATAAAAGGAAAATATATAAGAAATTAATATACTATTAAATAAGTTATTTTCTACTATATCCTCAATTCGTGACGTATGTTTCATAATAAATAAATCAATGGTTCTTTTTTTACTTTGAAATTGTGTTCATCTTCTCTTCCTTTTTGACACCTTAAATGAGGTATTATTTAATGATAAATGATGAAAACAAATAAAGATTGTAAAAACAAAATCGAAGAAATAATTAAGAATTAGGGGTTTTGAGTTTGAAACAAGTTACAAAGTAAATTATTAAAAAAAATACTTATTTAGTTATTAGATTGATTAAGAAATAGGAAACAAAAACTAATTAAAAATTTTATATAAGAAAAAAGTCATCAAAATTTAATTAGAAAACAAAACTCATTTAAGAAATCTAAAAAACGTTGGGAGATTCGAACAGTAGACCTCTCCTAATCCCCCCACACCCCACTCCAAGAATCTTAACCCCTTGCGTGTTACCAATCAACCAAACAACATTTTTGTTATATTAGGTTTTAGTAAATTGATATATTAAACTATTATAAATTAAAATTATAAAATACGAGCCCCTCAGAAAATGGAGGCCCCGTGCGGCGGCATCGCCGGCACACCCAGGGCCGCCCATGCCTATATGATGCTTCGAACCGCAGTAGCTTACAAACAAGTGTTTGAAATGTATGAGAGCAGTGACAACACATTGAGTTTAGAATTGGGTAATTCGGTGCCTTCACGTCTTGATTGGTTATATGTTACGATACATGTCAAATATTGAAGAGGTATGTGTACTTTCCTTTAATTTTAAATTTTACATCAACTAGAGTTTTAATATTTACTTATATTTGGTTGTTGACAACCTTTTGGTTTTTTTATTTATGATTTATGAACAGGTCATGGGTGCTAAAATGAAAGGGAAGTTTAATAAATATTGGGGCGATCTAGAGAAGATGAATTTTATAATATTCTTTGC
Source organism: Saussurea involucrata (assembly GCA_033807775.1). NCBI lineage: Eukaryota > Viridiplantae > Streptophyta > Magnoliopsida > Asterales > Asteraceae > Saussurea > Saussurea involucrata. The sequence continues at coordinate 63,001,274 of CM066325.1, forward strand.
CAACATATTGGATCCAAGAGACAAGGTTGAGTACATGCAATACCAACTAAATCAAATGTATGGTGACGATCAAGGTAAGGCATGTTTCGAGAAGGTAAACTCTAAACTAGAGTTGTTATTTCAAGAGTATGTCTCAACATATTTTGAATCATCTACTATTAGTATGACCATGTGAGAACGTTCCAGGGTAAATCTAGATTAAAAAGTCAGCTAAAGAAACAAAAGATGGAAAGTGGGGTGTCACTCAATAAACAGACTGAACTTTAAGTTTATCTAAGTGAGTCCATCATAGATGATACAAACGATTTTGACATTTTAAGATGGTGGAAGGTTAACAGTGAAAGGTTTCCTATTCTTTCGAAAGTGGCTAGAGATATACTTGCAGTCCCGATTTCAATAGTGGCTTTTGAATCGACTTTTAGTACTAGTGGCAGGGTCTTAGATGCTTTTAGAAGTTCTCATAACTCCTAAAATGGTGGAAGCTCTTATTTGTACACAAGATTGGCTAAGAGGCCCTAATCAACCAATTGCAGTTGAAGAAAACATAGATGATTGATAGGGTTATTTATTTAACCCTATTGTAGCTATATAATTCCAATTTTTGAGCCATTTTGTCATCCCATTTAGTTAATTTTAGTTAATTACAGTAGCTTTAGCATAAAATAAACAATCGGTACCTTTGAGTGTAAAGTTGGTCAAAAACCTATAAAAACACATGAAAATCATCCTAAAATGCTTATTTTATAATCTGTGATTCCAGGATACGAAAAGACGGTCGATTGGAGCTCTTAACTAAAGAAGATTGCAGATAGCAACGCTTTTTGGAACGAAACCGAAGACTCCAACTTTTGAAGACCGGGCTTTATTTTTGCGGACTCTCTCGTTACGGATTGATTTTTGTGGAATTTTTGGGCCGGCTATATACTAACACTTGGGCCGAATTATATTGCATGCAAACTACACTTTTGATTGGGCTTGGAGCACTTTTGTCGATGGGCCTCAAGAACCGGATTTGGGCTTCTCGGCCCATGGATCTCATGATCCATGGGTATGATCCATGATGGTTGTCCTCTTCTCCAAGAATACTTGTTGCTATATATATGCATGCTATGTAATTGAAGAAAACACACCTAGAACTTCTACTCCACTGGATAATTGGTTACAATGCTTTGTTAGACACCATTAGTTAAGATAGCTTTGGTTAGTTGGTTAATTAGTAAGTGAGCTTAGAACCGGTTGCTAAACCAAGGATCTAGCTCACGGTTCGAACCTCTCGGTTCAACCATTGGTTTGATTCGGTTAATATATTGAAGACTCTCTCGTTGTCACTCGTTGGTTACTCATTTCATCATCTACTAATCTCTCTTTGTTACTTTCGTCTTGTTACTAATCTCTTTGTTACTTTCATCTTGTTACTAATCTCTTTGCTTACGGTTTCCATACAATATTGTCACCATTTCATTGTTTACTTGCATTGCTTTGTTTACTTGCATTACTTTCGGTTCCATTACATTCGGTTTTTACTTGCTTACTCACGGTTGTTTTCTGCAGCTCGTAATCTCGATACTAACCAATTCCATTGCTTACGGTTTTAGTAGTTTACTCTTAATCTTGTTAATCTCGATACTCATGGCTAATCTTGTTGTTTTTAATTTCGTTTACTTGCTTTCATTCACAGTTTATTAATCTTGCTTCATCTTACTACTTACGGTTTTTACATACCATCGCTTTTCTCTTCCCGCAATCTCATAGTTTGTTAGTTAATTGTTATTAATCTCGCTTTATAATTCAAGTTTACTTATTGTTCGATGCAAATAGTCTAAATCACATCGTCGTTAGTTGTTAACAAAGCTTTCCATTTCAAGTTTTACATTTAAAACAAGACTTTCCACTTAGATTCCAAACTGTCGTTAACTTCTCATTAGATAAACTCGTCGTTACTTGCATAACAAGTTACGTCTTTTTCATGCTTTGTCCATCTCCATTATTTGCTTTCCAAGTTTACACATCTTTTATAATTAGAAACCGAACGATGATGGGCTAAACGTCCTCGTTCGGGGTATAAAGTGAAGTTGGGTTCGAGACTGATGATTAAATAGAAAGGTGTCGCGTACTGCATGATTGTCCAAAGTTATTTAAATCAATGTTATATTTTGTGGTATAAAACAATTGACCAATTGACACCCGGTCCGTTGTATCATGAAATAGTCGACGTCTGAGATAACTGAGGAATGTGGTCTCATCGCTATATTTAATTATTACTATCATCCCAACGGATCTTTATACCATGTGCTTCTTTTTATAACTGATTTCTGTCATTAGTTGTTAATCAAACCTCCAAAATATTGTTTTCGAATTCGCCATCTGAAACTCGCTTTTACGAACTGGACTTTTAAAAGAGAAACTTTTCCACGCTTCCATGTGGGTTCGATATCCGGTACTTTTTGTACCATTATTACTTGTTTTGAGACGATAATAGACTAAGATGTATACTTGCGTCAAGGTTTATTTATAACCAGTTTTAAAGGATATAGTTTATTAAACAATACGTTTTTGGCTATATGTATTTAAAAAGGGTACATCAAATCAGTCATCAAGTTTTTGGCGTCGTTGCTGGGGAAGCACGCTAGAAGTTTTTCTTTTGTTCAAAGTAAAGTTTTTAAAAGCAAGTTTTTCTACCATCTTTTAGAAAACCACAAAAATATAGTGTATGCCAAGGTTGCCTCACGGTGAACTTTTCGAATTTGATCCTGACATTGAAAGAACGTTTAAACAACGAAGAAGAATCCAAAGAGCTAACACAGTCTTAAATTCTCCCAAGATGTCTGAACGTTATTCTTCTTCGTCAGATGATGAGGAGGAAAATCAACAGTTTGGTCCCCATGAGCGTCCTAATAATAATGGTGAAATACCATAAAACCGGCCAGTTAATAATGTTGATGATGAGGAACAAAACATCTTTCGGTTAGCTAACTCTAAAGATGGTGGTATTATGTCTTACGCCATTCCTGTTTTAACTCAGTTACACTCAGGAATTTTGAAACCAATTTTACAAACCCACCACTTTGAGTTGAAACCAATAATGTTTCATATGTTACAAACCAACGGTCAATACGCTGGTATGGCAACAGAAGATCCCCATTCTCACTTACGGTCCTTCATGGAAATTACAGATTCTTTTAAAATTCCTGGAGTTGAAGATGATGCACTAAAATTAAAACTTTTTCCATATTCTTTAAGAGACAGTGCAAGATCTTGGTACAACTCCTTGAAGCCAGATTCTATAGTTACATGGGCCCAAATGGCTGAGAAATTTTTAAAAAAATATTTTCCACCCACGAGGTATGCTAAGTCCAGAAATGCAATATGTACTTTTAGACAAATGGATGATGAAGCAGTTCCTGATGCATGGGATAGGTACAAGGAACTTTTGAGAAAATGCCCTCACCATGGCATTCTGTATTGTATACAGTTAGAGACATTTTACAGTGGTTTAAATATTACTGCAAAACAAATGCTCGACGCTACTGCAAACGGAGCTTTCACATCTTGTACCTACAATGAAGGATACGACTTCCTTGAAAGAATTTCTAACAACATTGTCAGTGGGCTAACCTACGTGCATTACCAGCTAGAAGGACAGCGGGAGTGCAAGATCCTGATGCTTATGCAGTAATATCTTCACAGTTAAGTGACATGGCATCTTTGATTAAAAACCTTAATGCTGTGACACTCAACCCTGTCGCACCACCTACTACTGTCCAGCCTATCCAATGCACATATTGTGGTGATGGCCATAATTTTTATCATTGTCCTGGAAATCCTGAGTACGTCAACTACGTTGGTCATAATAGTCATAATAATAATAATAACAATAACAAAGGAGGTCCCTTCTCTCAAACTTACAATCCTGAGTGGAGGAACCATCCTAACTTTTCATGGCACAGTCCATCTTTGAATCCACCACCACCAAAATTGCAAGGTCAAAACCAGCAGTTTCAGCACAGAACTCAAAATAATCAGCACGCAAATTCTCAAAATAATCAACATGCTTTTCAAAAGTCCAACCATCATGCCGAGTCATCTACTTCTTTGGAAGCTATGATGAAGGGATTCATGTCCCAAACTCAGACATCCATTACAAATCTGGAGACCCAAATGGGTCAAATGGCTTTGGAAATGAGGAAACGTCCTCCCGGTTCATTACCTAGTGATACTGAAACACCCCCAAGAATCGGAAAAGGGCATGTTAAAGCTGTAACTTTGAGGAGTGGTAAGGATTTACCAGAAAATGTACAAAAAGATTTTAAAAACCCAGACAAAGCAGAGCCAGAATAGAAAAACACAGTCCCAAGATCTGCTCAGTCTAGTGGAAATATTGGAACAAGTAACATCACTGTGTCCAATGATTCTACTACCATTCCTATTTTCCCCCTGTTAATCCCCGATGAACCCAAGAAAGATTCACAAACCAAAGAAAAACCTGTTGTGGATGTGTCACAAGCTGGTGACAGTCCCAAAGTCCCTAGTGATATTAGGAAAGCCAACATCTTACCATCAACACCAGCACCTACTCTTCAAAAGACTGCACCTCCTACTACAGTTCCTCTTTACATTCCTTATCCTGAAAGAATGAGAAATGAGAAAGAGCAATTTCAATTCAAAAAGTTTTTAGACGTTTTTAAACAGTTGCATATAAACATACATTTGGTTGAAGCCATAGAACAAATGCCAACCTATGCAAAGTGTAACGTCCCGAAAATTACAAGGAATTTAAAATTTTTAAAGTAACATTTCATTAATAAAAACTCATTTAATAATTCAATCATTTCATTTGCAAACTCATAATTAATATTCTCACGAACAATAAACAGCGGAATAAATGTCTAAAATTAAAATCATAAAAGTAATCAACTCTTCCCACGCGCCAGTGTGTACTCGTCACGCCTTGGAGCCACTCGTACCTGAAACCACAATTTATTGGGAAAGGGTAAGCACGAAGCTTAGTGAATTCAGACACCATAAATAACACAGTTATTCCCACACCACCTCTAAACAGATAATTGCACATAAACAGCATACAAGTCTACGAACAAATCATAAACATGCATACCTACACCATCCCACCCAAAGGCATAAGCTGGTCCACCCGACCACACGATAACCGTGCAAGCATTACCCGGCTCCCCCGGGTTCCTACGCCACCCGCGTATACAACCTTCGGTCCCACCGAGTTACTACGCCACCCGCGTATATAAACCTCGGCCCCACCGAGTTACTACGCCACCCGCGTATATAAACCTCGGCCCCACCGAATTCCTACGCCACCCGCGTAGTCATAGAAATAAAGGTCCGACTAGACACCCCACTATCTAGTCCCACATCGCAATTAAATAAAGCTACCACACACGTGCTACCGTAATGTAAAAGTAACCGATATTAAAAATAGTGAGAGAACTCACCTCGTAAGCGCGCCTAGCTCACAAACAATAATTCAAGCTTCACAAATCCAAGATCACTTCCCAACACCTAAACAATCGTTAAAATGTATTAACACGAGACCCGGACCCTAAAACACGACGCACCCTTAAATCGTCACTAAAACGACTTTCCGGTCTAACCAAACAGGTCTGTTCGGGACCTGTTCCGACCTCCATAAACCCAGAAAATCCTCATTTAAATTACATAACCAGAAAGTTCTCTGAGTTAGGGTTCCAAAGACATATTATACACCTCCTAACGATTTTTCTACAATTTAATATGGATTTTACAAAACCAATCTGCTGCACAGCGAAAAACAGTACCTTTCAGTACAAAACAGCAGTTTGACACTAGCTATGGTCCGAACTGGTTTTTCCGCAAAACATAAGAAACTTACTAGACTCAAAATGGGAGATTTTGGCACTGTTTTCACCCCATTACGACGTTCCTATAAAAGGTTATGGCTTTCCCAAAACAATGGCAGAAACTGTGACTTTTAAAACGGAACGCAAACTGACAAAACTGGACCTGCTGTGTAAACAGCCAAAATACGCCTAGCTAGAGGCCGAACCGGACTTCCGCTAAAACATGAAAAGTGTGTCCGGCACGGAATGTGAACCGTGGGCACCGGATTCGCCTCAATCCGAGCTACGACGGAAAAGTTATGGCCGTCGCAAAACAGTGGCAGACAAACGTTTTCACATGAAATGACAAAAGTTGTTTATAAACCCATTAAGACATAGCTTAACCCAAACAGACCTGAACAGCCTACAAGCTTACTGGAAAGGGCTGTACTACGCTGGACAACCACCGAGCACCACCCACTTCCGCCTCCGGCAGCGGTGATGGTTGGCGGCGGCGACGAGGGTTACGGTAACACCCTCCGGCGAGACCTCCCAACGTCACCCACTCCCGACTCCTACGCAACTTCACACCCGCACACACCCACACACCCATACGCACCCCCTGCCGCCACCACAGCGGCGTGCAGCAGCGGCCCCACCGCCGGCAGCCGTGGCTGCGGCGGTGGTGGTGGCGGTTTGCGGCGGTCTTTGACAATTAACAAAGAAAAGGTTTCCGAATTACCTCGACGCAACGTTTTCTCGTCCTCTAAACCGACCAAACTCGCCGGCGATCGCCTTCTTCCTCCTCTCTCCTCGTCGCCGGCAGCAGCCTCTTCCTCTCTCTCGGCTTCTCTCTTCCCCTCTCTCTCCCTTCGATTTCTCTCTCTCTCTTTTTCTCTTCTCGGCCGAACTCCACAAGGAAAAGAAAAGGGGGCGTAGGTTTTTTTTTTGATTTACTTTGCTTTGATTCCTACTCACGCCACCAACACACAATAATTATATGGACATCGGTTTAAGAAAAGCATGGGCCGAAATATGGTTTAAGTTTTGGCCCTTGACACAAATGGTCCCTCAACTTAACTTTCTCGCAACTAACCAAAATTCCGACATTTTTCGATTAGGTCTAACCCGACTAACCCCGTTAACGGCAACCACATTAAATCAAACTTAAAAGAAAAGAATTAATAAAAGAAATTACATACCGGAATACGGGCTTTACAACTCTCCCCCACTTGGATTAGACTTCGTCCTCGAAGTCTATGCCCGTGCATAGCTAAAGATAGTTCTCCCACATCTCAACCTCAGGTTCCCAAGTTCACTTGAAATCCCTTCTAAAACTTTTCGAATACTTTTCTAACTAACGTACTCCTCCTAGGACACAGGGATCATGATCGGCAGAACACCCCAAAAATTGGAATCATTCCCAGCCAAGCGACTTCGGTTGTCCCCCAACCTTAGATATTCCATACATCCCGAGTCAAATCTCAAGCTCTAACCATTCTAAAGTTGCCTACCAATATACCCAACTGGATACTCGGATCCGATCATTCCTACCATTAACCGTCGATTAACTCCTACGAGTTCTAATAGACTCCCAAAACTTACCTTACACGCATCATCAAACCAGTAAATTTATAATCACCCACGAAGGTCATTCATCACAATTACGCATCTCAGGGTTACTACTACCATCATCATAATTATTTTAAAATCGGCTACAAATCTACGATTACACTAAAGGTGTTTGGCCTCAAGCCCAAAAGTCGACACTTAAACATACTACTTACTTAAAAAGGGTTACTGCGCATTTATTCCCTTAATTACAAAGGGCATCATTCCCTTAACCGATACTATTCGGCCTAAATTACCAACACGCGTGGAATACCCAACCTTCCACCGTCTACTATTCCTCCATACTCGCTCTACGAAGCCTAGTTACACCGTATCAAGATACACCTCAACGTCTACCTCCCAGGTACGTCTCAAGGCCCGGCACATCGGAACTACCTCCCAGGTAAGTGCACAAGGCTATATCCTCCATGTGCCTACTAGAAAGTCAAGGTCATAACACATGAATACCGGAGTCCCACCCCGAGATACCCAACCGACCAATACCAACGACTGACTGACGTGACCAAGGATCCACTGCAAAACAGTCTACCAACAACATGCCTATCCCGGAATGACTCACTCACCCAACATGTAAATGCTCAACGTGCAATAAGTGCAAAACTGTGCATCAAAACAACCCATCAACAAAACTTCACATCGAGCCATTAAAAACCGTGCAATTGACCCATGACTATCTCAAAGTCAAAACCGAGCAAAATGATCCACGCTTGCTAGACCCAAAAGTCGGTCAAAACGCGTTTAAATAAAGCTTAAGCAAGAAATACTCTAAAATCAACACTGGCCCCAAAACTCAACACGGGTTTAAACAAAAGAGTTTTCCAAAAGGACTCACACTCTTACAATTCTCAAAACGACACATAACACTTATAAGCGCACTTCCCAAATGGTTTACAAATCATTTACAAAATATTCTCAACGTCAAGATTTTTCATTTCAAAAAGACCGTAAGCAATAAAACTACTATTACCAGGTCGGTAGTTACGCAAAAATGGACACGCTCGTCCCACAAATGAAAATCATGTCGAAAATCATTTCATTGCAGCTTAGTTTACTCACAAAACGTAAAGCGAAATAAATAATTTCTTTGAAAATGAACCGTCGCGGTTCTAGTATGAATTGACTCATGACATGTATTTAAAGTAACCGCTCGACCTTACACCGGGTGCGACAAAAGTGTGCACATAATTTCAAAATCAGTTCCACGACATTTGACCCCAAAATTTCTCTTTTTAAACATAAAATGTCGTGGCACAGGGTTCACCAACAAATTTTTACGCGCGTCGGCTAGTCATACAAAACGATGAAATGGTTCACAAATATATTTTTGATAAAACACCACTGTCTCCCGTAAGTTTCAAACTTAAAGATAGAAACCAATCCGTTCCCATCATTTGAAAAATATCGACTAAAACCTCATAAAATCTCAAAAGGTGGGGTTCTTTAAATTGATTTCCAAGATTTCCCCAAATGGTCACATAAACAATTAAGATATGCACCTCGTGAAATTAAACCCACACGACTCAACATGCCGTAAAACAAATCTTATTTTAACCAAATCACTCAAAAAGTTTTATACAGACATCGTGGAATGTAACTTTCCGTCTCAACTCTAACATATGTGGAGGAGTTCCAATGTTAAAGTCACAAGCCGTAGTCACTTGCCCAACATTTTAAATACCACAAAACACGGATATCATCTTACCCGAAAGAACCGTTGGAAAAATAACGAAATGAGACAAATTCTAACAAAGTTTGCACTCCCGTGATAAAACGATTTCATACACTTTCAAAACCATATTTCAAAATCTTGTGTGTGTGCTGAACATTTCCCAAAATTCCAAAACACCATCCAATAAATGATTTGAAACACAACAATTTGTTAATGCAATCTATTTCAAAATCAAACTTTGTGCATGACTCAGTCGGCATTCTACGCCTCGACTCCTACTCCTCCAAATCTCTCAGATCCACTAACGTCATCCGTACATTTAAACCTCTTAGGCAAGTTGGGAAATTACGTCAAATAATCCCTACGATTTTTCCTCAAATCAAAGTCGGCTCTATAAGCCTATGATTCTAGCACAATCATCCATCTTGGCTCGAAACAAACATCATCCTCATCGTCACTCCAAGTGACTAATACTAGAATCGTCCTTTTATTCCAACGACTACTAATTTATAACCTTCGACACCACCCCAACGATCATCCCATCAAAGCAAAACAAGTACACACCTGTACTAGTAGGTTTACTATAGTTGTTCCTCCTTGTGATGGCTATTCTGGGTAGATATTACAACGAGTTATTAGCACATAATAACTCACACTAACAACGCTCAAGCTCACTCCTTGGATTCCTCGTGACTTTCCCCGACTCGAGCATTGATCCTGTGTTTCCGATAGTAGGAGCTCTACTACTACCTTCCACACCTATCACTCGTTCCGAGTTCCATCCGATGGGTCCAAGTAGTTTCTTGCCGATAACTACACACATATGCCCGCACCGGCATATGTACACGCTCTTCCTAGCTCCCTAGGAATAATCATAATACCCCACTACCCTTGCTAGGGCGGAACCCCCACTAACCCTGACGAGTCGCCTCGTAAACGCACAGTCGTATACAGTGAAACCAGATAGACATTCGAATATAAGATTCTATCCTACAACGGTTGGACTCAAACAAGAGTTGCGCAATAGAACTAAATCCAACATTCTAAGGCTATTCGGTTCCTACCGCATACAACCTATAGTGCATTCGCTTAACAACCTATCAAAGTTAGCATAAGTCCCTAATAGCAAGTAACAACCATACAATACAGTGTATTAAGCACCAAGCAATCTAGCATACATACTCCTATGTTCTAGAAAGCAATTTTGCATACGTACTCATATGTAAACACTATTCCCAGCTCACTAGGAATTTCATCTCATCTCACTACCCTTGCTACAACGAAATCCCTATTAGCCATAACGAGTTGCCTCGTGAATACCCAGTCGCATGAAGCGTGAATCAAATAGACATTTGAATACAAGATTCTATCCTAGGACGGTTTGACTCAAACAAGTGTTGCTCAATAGAACTAAATCAAATATTCTAAGGCTATATGATTCTTACTGCATACAACCTATAGGGCCTTCACTTAACAACCTACTATAACTAGCATTGATTCATACTAGCAAGCAGTCATCATACAGTACAGTGTAAACAACATAGGCAATCTAGCATGCATACCCTATGCCTAGAAAGCAATAAAACACTAAGTATTGTACCTTTCCCTTTGGCTCCGGCTGACTGTACACACTGCGCCTTTGATCACCGTTTCTCAAGCGGATTTTTCCTTCCTTTTATTTTCCAAAAACTTTAAAGAAATTTTTATAGCCGCAAACTTGAGATCAAACACACCGAGATGCGTTTGATTCACTCAAGCTGTGCTCTGATACCAAGTTGTAACGTCCCGAAAATTACAAGGAATTTAAAATTTTTAAAGTAACATTTCATTAATAAAAACTCATTTAATAATTCAATCATTTCATTTGCAAACTCATAATTAATATTCTCACGAACAATAAACAGCGGAATAAATGTCTAAAATTAAAATCATAAAAGTAATCAACTCTTCCCACGCGCCAGTGTGTACTCGTCACGCCTTGGAGCCACTCGTACCTGAAACCACAATTTATTGGGAAAGGGTAAGCACGAAGCTTAGTGAATTCAGACACCATAAATAACACAGTTATTCCCACACCACCTCTAAACAGATAATTGCACATAAACAGCATACAAGTCTACGAACAAATAATAAACATGCATACCTACACCATCCCACCGAAAGGCATAAGCTGGTCCACCCGACCACACGATAACCGTGCAAGCATTACCCGGCTCCCCCGGGTTCCTACGCCACCCGCGTATACAACCTTCGGTCCCACCGAGTTACTACGCCACCCGCGTATATAAACCTCGGCCCCACCGAGTTACTACGCCACCCGCGTATATAAACCTCGGCCCCACCGAATTCCTACGCCACCCGCGTAGTCATAGCAATAAAGGTCCGACTAGACACCCCACTATCTAGTCCCACATCGCAATTAAATAAAGCTACCACACACGTGCTACCGTAATGTAAAAGTAACCGATATTAAAAATAGTGAGAGAACTCACCTCGTAAGCGCGCCTAGCTCACAAACAATAATTCAAGCTTCACAAATCCAAGATCACTTCCCAACACCTAAACAATCGTTAAAATGTATTAACACGAGACCCGGACCCTAAAACACGACGCACCCTTAAATCGTCACTAAAACGACTTTCCGGTCTAACCAAACAGGTTTGTTCGGGACCTGTTCCGACCTCCATAAACCCAGAAAATCCTCAATTAAAAGTCGGTCCGAACTGGTTTTTCCGCAAAACATAAGAAACTTACTAGACTCAAAATGGGAGATTTTGGCACTGGTTTAACCCCAATATGACGTTCCTATAAAGATTTATGGCTTTCCCAAAACAGTGGCAGAAACTGTGACTTTTAAAACGGAACGCACACTGACAAAATTGGACCTGCTGTGTAAACAGCCAAAATACGCCTAGCTAGAGGCCGAACCGGACTTCCGCTAAAACATGAAAAGTGTGCCCGGCACGGAATGTGAACCGTGGGCACCGGATTCGCCTCAATCCGAGCTACGACGGAAAGGTTATGGCCGTCGCAAAACAGTGGCAGAGAAACGTTTTCACATGAAATGACAAAAGTTGTTTATAAACCCATTAAGACATAGCTTAACCCAAACAGACCTGAACAGCCTACAAGCTTACTGGAAAGGGCTGTACTACGCTGGACAACCACCGAGCACCACCCACTTCCGCCTCCGGCAGCGGTGATGGTTGGCGGCGGCGACGAGGGTTACGGTAACACCCTCCGGCGAGACCTCCCAACGTCACCCACTCCCGACTCCTACGCAACTTCACACCCGCACACACCCACACACCCATACGCACCCCCTGCCGCCACCACAGCGGCGTGCAGCAGCGGCCCCACCGCCGGCAGCCGTGGCTGCGGCGGTGGTGGTGGCGGTTTGCGGCGGTCTTTGACAATTAACAAAGAAAAGGTTTCCGAATTACCTCGACGCAACGTTTTCTCGTCCTCTAAACCGACCAAACTCGCCGGCGATCGCCTTCTTCCTCCTCTCTCCTCGTCGCCGGCAGCAGCCTCTTCCTCTCTCTCGGCTTCTCTCTTCCCCTCTCTCTCCCTTCGATTTCTCTCTCTCTCTTTTTCTCTTCTCGGCCGAACTCCACAAGGAAAAGAAAAGGGGGCGTAGGTTTTTTTGATTTACTTTGCTTTGATTCCTACTCACGCCACCAACACACAATAATTATATGGACATCGGTTTAAGAAAAGCATGGGCCGAAATATGGTTTAAGTTTTGGCCCTTGACACAAATGGTCCCTCAACTTAACTTTCTCGCAACTAACCAAAATTCCGACATTTTTCGATTAGGTCTAACCCGACTAACCCCGTTAACGGCAACCACATTAAATCAAAGTTAAAAGAAAAGAATTAATAAAAGAAATTACATACCGGAATACGGGCTTTACACAAAGTTTTTAAAAGACATTCTGAGCAAAAAGAAAAAGTTGAATGAGTATGAGACTGTAGCTCTGACTGAAGGCTGTAGTGCTATGTTGTCCAATAAAATCCCTCCAAAGATGAAAGATCCGGGTAGTTTTACAATACCATGTTCCATAGGAGGAAAAGAAGTAGGACAAGCTTTGTGTGACTTAGGAGCCAGTGTAAACCTTATGCCTTTATCTGTTTTTAACACTTTAGGTATAGGTGAAGCTAGACCCACAACTGTTTCTCTCTTATTAGCAGATAAGTCCATAGCTTGGACTAAGGGTAAGATTGAAGATGTCCTTGTTCAGGTTGATAAGTTTATTTTCCCTGCTGATTTTATTATTTTAGACTTTGAAGCTGACAAAGACATTCCTATTATCTTGGGAAGACCTTTCCTAGCTACAGGCAGAACTCTGATAGATGTCCAGAAAGGTGAGCTAACCATGAGAGTACAAGACCAACAGGTAACATTTAATGTGTTGGACTCCCTTAAATACCCTGAAGAAAAAGAGGAATGTTCTACCTTAGGTTTGATTGAATCTTGGTGTCAAGACCAAAGTCTTGGGGAGGCTATGGGAATTGGAGAAACTGATAGTGAAGATGATGTAGCAGAGTTTGATGACTTAGAAGACATACAGGTCACCTCTGCTATTGAAGTTTTAGAAAATAAGGATAGGAAAACCCTTATTCCTTCTTTAGAATGTGCTCCAGATTTAGAGTTGAAACAGCTTCCCTCACACCTGAAATATGCCTTTTTAGGAGAACTAGGGAAGTTACCAGTCATTATTTCATCATCTTTAGAATCTGAACAAGAGGAAAAGTTGGTTAGTATGCTGAGACAACACACAAAGGCCATAGGATGGACCATAGCTGATTTAAAAGGCATAAGCCCTACCATTTGTCAACATAAAATCATTTTGGACAACAAAGATTTTTCCTCTGTTGAGCCTCAAAGAAGACTCAATCCAATGATGAAAGAGGTTGTGAAAAAGGAGATTTTAAAATGGCTTGATGCTGGCATAATCTATCCTATTGCTAGTAGTACATGTGTCAGTCCAGTGCAATGTGTACCCAAAAAGGGTGGAGTAACTGTGATAACAAATGAGAAGAATGAACTTATACCCACTAGAGTAGTGTCAGGATGGAGGATATGTATGGACTACAGGAAGCTTAACCAAGCTACCTAAAAAGACCATTTTCCATTACCCTTCATAGACCAAATGTTAGACAGACTAGCTGGGAAGGAGTTCTATTGTTTCTTAGATGGATACTCAGGTTATAATCAGATTGCCATTGCATCAGAAGACCAAGAAAAAACCACTTTTACCTGCCCTTATGGCACTTTTGCTTTTAGAAGAATGCCTTTTGGACTATGTAATGCTCCTGCCACTTTCCAAAGGTGTATGATGTCTATTTTTTCAGATATGCTTGAACAATCCATGGAAGTCTTCATGAATGATTTTTCTGTTATGGTACATCATATGATCTATGTTTAGAAAACCTTGAAAAAAGTCTGAAAAGATGTGAAGAAACAGATTTGGTTTTAAACTGGGAAAAATGTCACTTTATGGTTAAAGAGGGCATTGTGTTAGGACATCTCATTTCCAATAGAGGTATTGAGGTTGATAAGGCAAAATTGGAAGTAATTGCAAATTTGCCTGAACCAACCACTGTAAAAGGGATCAGAAGTTTTTTAGGACATGCAGGATTTTACTGAAGGTTCATAAAAGATTTTTCTAAAATATCCAAACCTATGTGCTCACTATTACAGCATGACCATGCTTTCAACTTTGACGACGATTGTAAAAAAGCTTTTAACATCTTTAAGGAAGCATTGGTCACTGCTCCTGTAATAGTGGCACCTGATTGGTCCTTACCTTTTGAAATCATGAGTGATGCAAGTGACTGGGCTGTTGGAGCTGTTTTAGGACAAAAGAAGAATAAAGTTTTTTCACTCCATATATTATGCTAGTAAAACCCTCAACGAAGCTCAAATCAATTACACCACCACGGAAAAAGAACTATTAGTTGTGGTCTTTGCTTTTGAAAAATTTAGATCATACTTGATGGGTGCCAAAGTAACTGTGCACACTGACCATGCAGCCATCAAGTATCTTATTTCCAAAAAAGATGCAAAACCTAGGTTAATCAGGTGGGTCTTGTTGTTACAAGAATTTGATTTGGAGATTGTTGATAGGAAGGGTATAAATAACCAAGTGGCTGACCACTTGTCAAGACTGGAAAAACAGGATACAAAGGAACATGTTAGTGATATTTGTGAGGTTTTTCCAGATGAGAGAATTTTAGTTGTGCAACATGCTGCATTACCTTGGTTTGCAGACATTGTTAATTACTTAGCTTGTGGGATCATTCCCAAGGAACTCAACAAACATCAAAGAAAGAAACTTATCTGTGATTCTAAACAGTTCCTGTGGGATGATCCATATTTGTTTAAAATTTGTGCAGATCAGGTGTTACGAAGGTGCATCCCAAAAGAATAAGTGACATCTATCTTACATCACTGTCACACATGACCCTGTGGTGGTCATTTTATTGGACAAAGGACAGCTGCAAAAGTCCTACAATCAGGATTTTATTGGCCCGCCTTGAACCATGATGCTCACAATTTTGCAAAAAGTTGTGGTGAGTGTCAGAGAAGTGGAAACATCTCTCAACGGAATGAAATGCCCTTAAATGGAATTCTAGAAGTAGAACTATTTGATGTCTGGGGCATTGACTTCATGGGACCTTTTCCACTGTCCAATAACTGTGCCTACATCTTGGTAGTTGTATATGGCCTGCCATGCCAATGATGCTAAGACAGTTGTCAAATTTCTTCACAAGCACATATTCACTAGATTTGGTACACCTCATGCCTTAATTAGTGATGAAGGCACTCACTTCATTAACAATTTATTATAGGAAGTCTTGGACAAATATAACATTCAGCACAGGGTGGCAACTGCTTATCACCCGCAAACCAATGGTTTAGCTGAACTGTCCAACAGGGAAATCAAGGGTATCTTAGCCAAGGTAGTTAAGCCACACAGAAAAGACTGGGCCTCCAAATTGGATGACGCCCTGTGGGCCTACCGGACTGCTTATAAGACACCTATTGGAATGTCCCCCTATAAATTGGTTTTTGGAAAGGCCTGTCACCTACCTGTTGAATTAGAGCACAAAGCCTATTGGGCTATTAAGGAACTTAACATGAGTCTAGATGAAGCTGGAAGAAAGAGAACTCTACAACTTTGTGAACTGGAAGAGCACAGGAATTTTTCTTACGAAAACGCCAAACTTTACAAAGAAAATACCAAAAAATGGCATGACAAGAAAATAGTTCCAAAAGAGTTCTTTAAGGGTCAACAAGTTTTATTGTTTAACTCTAGACTTAGGTTATTTCCTGGGAAATTAAATTCTAGGTGGACCGGACCATATCAGATTGCAAAAGTATATCCCTATGGTGTTATCGAATTAATTAATCCAGAGAAGGGAGATACTTTCAAAGTAAACGGTCAAAGGGTAAAACTTTTCATCGAGCCTACTGCACTGATACAACAACCTCTTGAGGTTGTTCATCTCTTGAATTAAGAAAAAGCCTGGGAACTCTTGGATTTGTAAAGTCCAAGAGATTGTAAATATCATTTTAAAAGAAAGAAAAAGATTTTTGTTTTTATTTTATGTCTATTTTAGTGTTTTAAAGAAAACGAAAAAGAACAAAAATAGGATAGGATAATTTCAAGTGAGAAGGAATGAGGAACAATTTTTAACGAATAATATGAAAATTTTCCGGCCCGTGGCCAAAAATTTTATAAAAGGTTCTTTTTGGGTATTAGACAGGAGCATAATTCAGATATAAACGGTAAAATGATCAACTCGAGATTAAAGATTTATGAGCCTAATTTGATTCACAATCTATTTTACCATGGCCCAATTATGTTTCATTTGGAATTAATAGTCTCGGCCCAATCTTCAAAATACCTGATGTAAGTTCCGGCCCATGTCTATTTATTTTAAATTTTTGGCCCAGCCCAACAATTTGTAAATCTGAATTATGAATTGCTTTGGTGAACTAATCTAGTTTGGTTTTAACTAAACTGAGGGTTGATTGGTATATCTTAACAAGTACACTATAGATTTTATCTCAGTGTCTAAAATATGAACAGTGTAGAGAAACAGAGAGTACTTCATCGTACTGAACAAACAAACTCTCTCTATCTCTCTTTGCACTCGTCTCTCTCGACCACTCACGCCGAACACGTCATCGTCGGCGCTGACTACTGTCCATGTCGCCATCAGACCTGCCATCTTCTTTTCTGTTCCCAAGACCACTCCATCCTTCCTCTTCCTCTTCGTCTTCTCCCTTATATGAACAAAGCATCGCCTGAGAATGAGAACTCCAACCCACCTGCGATTTCCGGCCACTACTCCGATCATCGCCGAACGATCCACATTTCATCCTCGATTCTCTATACCATCTTGGTTACCAAAACCCATCATCATCTTCGACTTTCTTCCAACCATTCAAAACCCGATCAAAAAAACCCTTAAACAAAACCCTAGATGGAAAACCGAAACCCTAACATCTATTACCCTTTCGGGTTGCTCTCTAACACATCGCGACCGCCACAGCCACCATTAAATCAGACCACAGTGATCACTCGAGATTTTCTAGGTCTTGGAAGAGCGCCTGCTCAGCTTCATCGAGCACCGCCGGAGGTTCAAAGGTATCTCCTGGATGCTCAACGCGTCGCCGCTACGCCACCACCGGGATTTCCAGTGGCAAGGTATGGTTCCTCGAGCTCTCAAACTCGTTCACCCCCACCTTCTACTTTTGCATCCGCAATCGTTTTGGATTCCCATGGCGAGCCTATTTTGACACGACCATCGGAATTTCGCCCGGTGCGGCGACACCCAAGACTTAACCTCGAGTATCCACCCATCGCACCTACGGCTGTACCACTAGACCACCGATATGATACTCCCACACCATCGATCATTTCGCCTAGACCTACCTTACCACCACCACAAACAACCAACACAACCACCACTGCCATCGTACCCACCTCCTCACCGAACCCTATCTCCTTTGCACAACCACTCACCTCACCTCTCATCACTAGCCCCGAACCCACTGCCCAACCAAAACCACCTATCCAATACACTCGTCGGTGCAAGGCAGTGGCTACGACTAGTGTAACCCCTATAAAAAAAGAGAAAGATTGATGATATAGCTGTGACAGAACGAGAGGAGGGTGAGATTAGTGATTCCAGTGATGAGTCGGATGATGATGTAGCTATGGAAGAACAAGTTGTGATGCTCCCACAATCGGCCGCACCAAAGGATAAGGGTAAAAAGAAAGTGGGTAACATCTCTAATCTCCATATTACTCACATGCATATGTTTAGTTGTCATGAGGCTTTGATCCGTCACAAATCTTTTGCACGTAAATTAGGACATTCCCCAAAAGGATTTGATCATCGCATTTTACTCGCACACCCACATTTTCAGCACACGATCACCAAACTGGGATGGGAACTACTTTGTAGTGTCCCTAGTCCTTACAACATAGATTGGGTACGTGATTTTTATTCCGAACTTTCTGTAACGAATGGAATAGAAATCACTGTCCGACAAACCCCAGTTTGTTTGTCAGCTTTTCAAATCAATAAAATGTTGGGATTGGTGCCACCCCCATACTCATCTGAGTTTTGGAGGCTTTGTAATCACGCGACTGATGCTGACTTCGAGGCAGTCCTCAAAAGGATTGCTCATGAAGGTTCACAATGGGGTTTTCAAGGAACCACGCGTACTTTGCACACTCATTGTCTAAAACTAGAAGCAAATGTCTGGTTTTACTTTTTAAGACACACGTTGTTTCCTACCTCGCATGACACTAGCCTACGCATGATCAGAGTTTTCATTATGTACTGTATTATGGAGGGCAGGGCCGTGCCAATGGTTTTGGATGCCTTGGGCGAATTGCAAAAAGAATGCCCCTAATATAATAATTAATAAACTAAGAACACGATTTTTTAAAGGGGTTTGGAACCTAGTCAAGCTAGGAGGCTCATCCCCACGCCGATTATTATTAAAAAAAAAGAAAGTTACAACGAGGGGGACATAAACCAAAACCCCGAACAACAAAACAAATACAATATCACCTAAAACGTTGTCTTCGTGCATGTCGTGAAGCAAAATCATCAATTAATCTATCATAGTCAACATTTGCTAAAAACTTACTTTCGATGCTCAAAATTGTTAATCCGTTAAGCCTCTCTTGATTCATGGTACTCCGCAAATATGACTTCAATAGCTTTATTTTTGAAAAACTTCTTTCGGCAGATGCTACCGTGACTAGTACGGTCAACAATATCTTGTAGGCAACCAACACGTGTGGGAACATATCTACCTTCCGTACAAACTCCATAACTTGAATAAACGTCCAAGGCTTTTCTCTCTCGTATGCTTCAGATGGTATCATGCCCTGCAAAATTTGTAATTCTGTAAACAAGTATTTTCCATCAATATCAACATCGTCACCATGTGTCAAAACAACCTCAAGATTCAAACAACATTCCTTTAATTCATCATCTTTCAATTTAACCAACTTTGATGCATCAAACAAGAACCCAAATATTGACTCAAAATGTTTCATTTGTTCAAATCTACTTCTTAACTGAGAATGTGCCATATACACTAAAACTAGAAAATAATCTGTTCTAAATGATTCTCGTGCGGATTGTTATTCTATTTCACTATTTGGGATCTCATCAAATTGTCTTTTTCTACAAGAATAACGTTTTACAGGAAATTCAGGTTCAACTCCAATATTTTCTGCAATTTCTTTAGCTTCAGTTATTGCCAAGTCAAACCCATTGTCCCTATATTTTTCAAAATAAACAACCAATCCTTCCAAATTTTTCACCGCAACATCTAAAAGCATATCTTTTGACTGTAACTTTTTACTAACCAAATTGATTCGATATAAATTTTCATGCCAAATAACCAAATTCAAAACTTGAGAGTTTACCCTTTATCAAACATTTAGCATCTCTAAACACTTTTGCATCTTCACATACGTCGGCTAATTTTATTAAAGCATCTTTTATTTGACCAAGTTGAGTTTTTATTGCTTTAACACTTTCAACATGACTTTCCCAACGAGTAACACATAAAGACTTCAAAGTGAAATCATCAACATATTCAAGTAAAACACTCCACCGCTTTGTAGAATTAGAGAATACGGTATAAATTGATTGACATGTGCCAAAAAAGGATTTTGCTTTACGACACGAGTTTGCCATATCACACAAAACTAAATTAAGACAGTGACATCCACATGGCATGTAAAAAGCACTAGGGTTTATATCAAGCAATCTTCGTTGAACACCTTGATGCTTTCCTTTCATATTAGCCCCATTATCATACCCTTGTCCCCGTACGCAATTAATATCCAAATCAAGAGAGATCAAAACATCTTGCAGCACATTAAAAAGACCCTTACCAGATGTATCTTCTACGATTAAAAACTCTAAAAAAATTCTTCAACTTTGATAGGAACACTCGACACATCAACACATCAACACATCTAATAATCAAAGTCATATGTTCTTTATGACTTGTATCGGGAGTGCAATCAAGAATGACCGAAAAATATTTTGCCTCTTTGATTTTTGAAATAATTGCACGTTTTACATTCAATGCCAACATTGCAATCAACTCATTTTGAATTTTATTACTAAGATAATGATGATGAATTTGTTTTTCTTGAATCATAGAAATATGGTTTTGCATGACAGGATCAAACACAGCAATCATTTGAAGAGCACCCAAAAAGTTACCATTAGACTCTTCATAAAGTTTTTCATTCGTTCCACGAAAAGCCAAATTATATTTTGACAAAAAATTCACAACAGCAATTATTCGAATCAAAGCTTGTTTCCACTTGAGCGGTATCTTTCTTGATTAACTCTTGCAAGTCCTTGTCTATTGTTTGATTCTTATCCAACCTCATTTTCAACTCAGACCATGCTTTTAAATTAACCCAATGTTCAGAACTATTTTCATGTAAAGATAATGCATAACTAAGATGTTTCCAATCATAAAGTCCTTCACTAGCTAATTGACTTTTCGATCTAGCAACTTTAAATAGTTTACAATAAAAGCAAAAAACTTTATCCAAATCTTTGGAGTAAACCAACCACTTACGATCATGGCAATCACCATTTCCTAGCTTACGAATATAATGCGAACAAGAAAAATGTCTGTTTTGTTCATCTTTTGGAAAATCGATATTAGTTTCTCTAAAATGCCCTTTTTCTTTAAGCAAATCTTTCATTTTTGAATTCAAATTATCCCAAACACTTGGCTCAAAAATATTCAAAGGTGGCTCAACAATATGTGGCTCATCAACAAGTGGTTCATCAACATTAGGCTCATCAACAAGTGGTTCATCAACATTAGGCTCATTAACACGTGGCTCATCAAGTGGTTCATCAACATTAGGCTCATTAATATTTTCATTAGAACTAGGACTTTCAATGGGCTTTTCTTGCCTAACAAGAAATTTATTTAACGATCCTTGTAAAGATTGTGCAAATTCGTCTTGTTTTTTCTTTCTTTTTCTATTTTGAGCACCCGACGGTTGTGATCTAGGAAACATTTTTTAACCAACTATCAAGTACCAAATAGACAAATATGAAATAACAACTCACTGAACTCAGATTATGCACAATTGCACATTTGACATTTTTAACCTAACATTCTAACAATTACCAAATAGGCAAATAACATCAAATATTCAAAATCAAATTGAAATAGACAAATAGTAATCAATGAGAAGTGAGAACTAGAAGGAAAACACCTGATTTGTAGCAAAATCTGAAAAGCAAATGAAACCCACTTCCCTGCTGCCCCTGGACAATCGAGAGAGAAACGGGCAGAACCGCAGAAAGAAGTCTGATCGACGACTACGAGCCCACTGCCCCTGCACAATCGAGAGAGAAACCGGCGGTCTGATTCTGAATATCTGATTTCTGAAGTCTAATCGATAGATGAGAGAAGCCGAGAAGGAGAAGAAGAAATTTTTGATGTGGATTTGTTTGTATCTCAGTATCTGATCGAGAGATGAAGGAGATAGGCAGCGGCTACAATTTTTTTTAAAAAAAGGGTATAAACTGAACCTAGTATGGATTAAAGGGATGTTGGCCTTTGATGCCCTCTTGGGCTTTGCTGCCCTGGGCCACCGCCCACTTTGCCCAGCACCAGGCACGGCCCTGATGGAGGGACATAAAATTGATGTCGGTCGGCTCATCTCCAACAACATCCTTGGAGGTGCGCATAGGGCTAATGCAAGAATGCCACATCCCACCATAATACACTCTCTCATGAACCAAGCCAAGGTACCCATTTTATCCACTGATCACTTCTCGAAAGATAAGTTGGTCATGGATAAAATGAACGTCGATCGGTTGTTACGAAATAACACGCACTTCCAATCGAAGAGTTAAAGTGACAGCTTAGCTTCCTTAGAGGCAACCCTTCGCTCCTTTAAAAAGGAAATTAGGGCGGCACTAAGAGACCAACAACGCTTTATCACCGCACAGATCACTCGCATTCCAGACGACCTGTGGAGCACTTTAAAGAAATGGAGAAGAAAGGATAGAGAGGAAAGAAATACATGGCTACGGTATGAGAAGGCAAAGGATGACGCCATGCGATTGATTTGGAGTCATGAGCACCCAGATATTTTAAAGACACTACCCCCATTCCCGATGCAGTTGTTATGGCAGCCCGTGGGGCAGCACCCTACTCCTTCCGAGTAGGCCAGGTTATTCCTATCATCCATTTATTTTATGTCTTTATATTTCATGCCTAGTGTTAATTTTAATTTTAAAAGTATGGGAATTCTTTTGTTGCTATTTGTGGAAAGTATTGTTACTAATAGTCTCATGAATTCATGCAATCCATGCACACGTATTCCATGCAAGAATCATTGCTCTTTTATTTTAGTTGTTCCATAGCCTAGAACAATTTCTTTGTTTTCGTAATTTCATTCTTTTCACATATCACTAGAACTAGCCGTCTAACTTTTTGCTCTCACCAATTTTTGTTGGAAAAAGATTTTTTGCATACACCATACACTGATACACAAATCTTACCAAAAATTGGTTCGATTTTTCTTCAATGTTCAATGAGGACATTGAACCATTCAAAGTTTTGGGGAAGAGATATGGTTATTATTCATACCATATCATTTTTGCACATATCTCCACGCATACCCATGTACACATCCACACATTCAAAAATGCACAAAGCGTGAAAGCACATACACACTCAAAAGAGCAAAGCTCTACATATGTTTTCCGTGCATACTTGTCAAGTGTCAAAGACACTTAAAGGACCAATGTGTCCGAATGCAATTCCTCAAAATGAGAAGATGGCAAATATTGCCGTATGTTGAAAGTGGTACAAAGGCAATTGCCAAACCATTCAAGACATGTGCATTTTTTTCCAATTAGACATTGAGTTGTTCGGCTAGCTTATGGTTGATGTGTTTTAAAGAATGAGTTGAGGAACATTGAATTGTAAAGGGCTATTTTTTCTCAACTAAGCAAAAGTTAGTAATTGTTTCGTTGTGTTGATACAAATGCATGCTTGTGGGATTCTTGAGAATTTAGCTAAATCGTCACCTTCCATATTGACACAACATTGTCTCGCTCAAAAAATTGTGTTTTTAATGAAGTTGCTTGAGGACAAGCAACAGTTCGAATTTGCGGTTGTGATAGGGTTATTTATTTAACCCTATTGTAACTATATAATTCCAATTTTTGAGCCATTTTGTCATCCCATTTAGTTAATTACAGTAGCTTTAGCGTAAAATAAACAATCGGTACCTTTGAGTGTAAAGTTGGTCAAAAACCTATAAAAACACATGAAAATTGTCCTAAAATGCTTATTTTATAATTTGTGATTCCAGGATACGAAAAGACGGTCGATTGGAGCTCTTAACTAAAGAAGATTGCAGATAGCAACGCTTTTTGGAACGAAACCGAAGACTACAACTTTTGAAGACCGGGCTTTGTTTTTGCGGACTCTCTCGTTACGGATTGATTTTTGTGGAATTTTTGGGCCGGCTATATACTAACACTTGGGCCGAATTATATTGCATGCAAACTACACTTTTGATTGGGCTTGGAGCACTTTTGTTGATGCCCAGGGCCTCAAGAACCGGATTTGGACTTCTCGGCCCATGGATCTCATGATCCATGGGTATGATCCATGATGGTTGTCCTCTTCTCCAAGAATACGTGTTGCTATATATATGCATGCTATGTAATTGAAGAAACACACCTGGAACTTCTACTCCACTATTTGTTAGACACCATTAGTTAAGATAGCTTTGGTTAGTTGGTTAATTAGTAAGTGAGCTTAGAATCGGTTGCTAAACCAAGGCTCTAGCTCACGGTTCGAACCTCTCGGTTCAACCATTGGTTCGATTCGGTTAATATATTGAAGACTCTCTCGTTGTCACTCGTTGGTTACGCATTTCATCATCTACTAATCTCTCTTTGTTACTTTCATCTTGTTACTAATCTCTTTGTTACTTTCATCTTGTTACTAATCTCTTTGCTTACGGTTTCCATACAATATTGTCACCATTGTTTTGTTTACTTGCATTACTTTCGGTTCCATTACATTCGGTTTTTACTTGCTTACTCACGGTTGTTTTCTGCAGCTCGTAATCTCGATACTAACCAGTTCCATTGCTTACGGTTTTAGTAGTTTACTCTTAATCTTGTTAATCTCGATACTCATGGCTAAACTTGTTGTTTTTAATTTCGTTTACTTGCTTTCATTCACAGTTTATTAATCTTGCTTCATCTTACTACTTACGGTTTTTACGTACCATCGCTTTTCTCTTCCCGCAATCTCATAGTTTGTTAGTTAATTGTTATTAATCTCGCTTTATAATTCAAGTTTACTTATTGTTCGATGAAAATAGTTTAAATCACATCGTCGTTAGTTGTTAACAAAGCTTTCCATTTCAAGTTTTACATTTAAAACAAGACTTTCCACTTAGATTCCAAGCTGTCGTTAACTTCTCATTAGATAAACCCGTCGTTACTTGCATAACAAGTTACGTCTTTTTCATGCTTTGTCCATCTCCATTATTTGCTTTCCAAGTTTACACATCTTTTATAATTAGAAACCGAACGATGATGGGCTAAACGTCCTCGTTCGGGGTATAAAGTGAAGTTGGGTTCGAGGCTGATGATTAAATAGAAAGGTGCCGCGTACTGCATGATTGTCCAAAGTTATTTAAATCAATGTTATATTTTGTGGTATAAAACAATTGACCAATTGACACCCGGTTCGTTGTATCATGAAATAGTCGACGTCTGAGATAACTGAGGAATGCGGTCTCATCGCTATATTTAATTATTACTATCATCCCAACGGATCTTTATACTTTGTGCTTCTTTTTATAACTGATTTATGTCATTAGTTGTTAATCAAACCTTCAAAATATTGTTTTCGAATTCACCATCTGAAACTCGCTTTTACGAACTGGACTTTTAAAAGAGAAACTTTTCCACGCTTCCCTGTGGGTTCGATATCCGGTACTTTTTGTACCATTATTACTTGTTTTGAGACGATAATAGACTAAGATGTATACTTGCGTCAAGGTTTATTTATAATCAGTTTTAAAGGATATAGTTTATTAAACAATACGTTTTTGGCTATATGTATTTAAAAATGGTACATCAAATCAGTCATCAATGATATTGAAAAGTTTGAGGTTAAATTATTAATTATATATTTGACTATTTGATTGGTTATATGTATATATATCATGCTTATAATTTGTTTTTATTATGCAGGATTGACAAATATGAGAATTGGAAGTTCAAATTCTGTTCCTGATCCCGAGGATCCTACTCCAACAGTTAATCTAGATGATGCTTAGAGATAATTTTTGATAATTAGCACTTTAGACTTTAAAGTTTGAACTTTATTATTTTATGGATGAAGTTTGGTTTGTTAATTTATTTAATTGACTTGTTAATTGATGTATGAATGAATAATGATTGTTTATTTGTTTATAATATATTAAATAACATTTCATAATTCATAATCCATATTGTTATTTGCTATGTAATGTACGTGCATGGTATCATTTGTTTATTTGTTTATTTATAATATAGTACTTTAGGAGACTGTAGCTTAGTGTTTTAGACTCTTGGTGAGTTGGTGTATAATTGTCATATTTTCTTACTAGAAGCCGCCACTACACTAGTGACTAGCATATACACTTGAAGTTGGAGAGTGTCTATTATTGTCTATTGAATATTGAGTATTGACTTCCTTTTCTTTTCATTAATATACCATCAGTGATTTCAATAATTAGCAGGAAAATGTTTGGTTTCATAATTTCCACAAACTTCTTCTGGGTGCCTAAAATAAATGTAGCAGCATGTATGCAACATAGATATGTGGACAGAAAGACAAGGTCAAAACAGATTGGCCAAATTACTTTTCTATTTTTCTTGAAAGTTGAAGCAACAGAACTGCAGATGAACATAGAGGCGAAATTTAGAAAATAAAATTATCCAAACCCGACCACCCGATAACCCGCCCACCCAGTTTGAGAAGTTCGAGGAATGGGTTTCCTTACCCTTTTTAGCCCTGACCCGACCTCACCCCTGTAAGCATGGACAATTCGGACTTTATATTAACATGGACATATATACACTTTCTGAATTTCTTTCAAGACCAGTTCCCTGATTCTAGTAATATGACATTTGAATCCACACAAACATAAAACATATCTCTGATTCCTCATAATCTTTTTTATTGATTATCATTTAAGCTACAAACTCAATTCAAAACAGCTTTGCAACAACATTGTACTTTCATCTTCAACGATACATGACACCGTTCTACGATTTGAATCTCTAAAAACGTAAAACATGAAACTTGTATAAATGTTTGTTACGTATCCTGGGCCATTTGAATCAACTCAATTGATGCTCTGATGAATGAGTTATGATCAATTTACCACAAACATCGCAAATCTGTCAACATTTGAATTTTATTTTATCATCACCAAATTGAACAATGTTTGGTTGCCATTGTACATCTCGAGCTCGTGTTTTCATTTCCATCTTTGACTCTTGAAAGTTCACATCTAATTTCAACAAATTCTCTAATTTTGTTGATTCACAAACATATTATGTTTTGAGAGCTACCAAATCAAATTACCAAATGCTCAAAAATGTTGATTTGATGCAGAAAATAAGTCAATCTCCAATATATTTTCAGAACGAAGATAAATAATCAAATCTCTGATTGAACAGATCAGAAAATGATTATAAGCACTCAAAGATCTAAAATATTTCCTAGATCAAACTTTAAACATGTGAATTCAGAATCAAATCTTTCTCGTGCATTTCATCGAGCATATGGAGTGCAGAAACAAAGTGTGTAGAGAATCAAGAGCATCTAACCTCATTTCTTTTCCACAAATCATCCAAATCAAGATTGAATCCCACAAAACTTAAATCAGTCTTCAAATCGATAAAAATCACATAATTGATACCTTGAATTGTAGCACATGTGACTGATCACTCTTGAACATCCAAATCCTTAATTTATTCTTCAATTGTTGTTATAGATGACCGAATTGAAATTGATTCACTTAAGTTGGCTCTGATATCAATCGTTAGTCCCAATATAAGGCAACAAATCAATAAACTTCATATAAGTTGAGTAGAGATAGACATGAAGAACATTTGATTGATGATCACTACTCATAAGTTTTCATTACAATGAAGAGAATTGGAGATCTTGAAGAACAAGATATTACACATTACAAGACTCTCAAAAGCCCTAGATACCTATTTATATGGTCCAAATTACAATTTAAAGCCCAAGCCCATTAAACTTTCATAAGCCCAAAATACAAAGACTCCAAAAAACTTTCTCATAAGCCCTAGACACCTATTTATAGGGTCTAAATTACAATTTAAAGCTCAAACCCATTAGACTCGCATGAGACCAAAATACAATGACTTCATAAAACTTTACATATAATTAAGAACTAATTATATCCAATAGAAGGAAAGTATTCTTTTGTTGAAAAAGAAATTGACACTCCAATTAAGATTGTATTTTGATTAAGTTCGTTAAATTTTATTATTCAATTTTAGATTAACTAAAAGTTTAATGACCGAAATAAAAACCCACAATTTTGTAAAATTTTAGCCAAGTTCGATATCAGTAGATCTGATTAGATAATCGAACAAACATTTTTTTGATATTATTTGGTGATGTAAATAAATCGTTTGAATAAATTATAGTCTTCGTAAACACAAATCCCGTCCAAATTACGAAATTCAATTTGATTTCACGGTTTGACGACCACTTACGAGCATCCAATCTGCTGATGATGTTGAAAAGAAAGTTCGTTTTATCTCTCTTTTCGTGGTTATGTGACAACCACTTACGAGCATTCTTTTGGACATTTGAACCTATCCCAACTCGTCCATGACATCATTAATCCGAACCAGGTCAAACCGTCGATAAACCAAGAAAAATAAAAACCAGTCTTTATTTTGGGCTAGATAAAGCCTAAAACGATTATTTTTAGTTTTTTTAAACCCAATGATAAAAACAGATATTTTAAATTGGTAAGTCCAAACATTTTCCAGGCGAGACCAGACCAGCCCAAGAGGATTATTTTGGTCCCAGACCACTGATCTGGGTCCAGTCTTTATCATGTAAGATCCAAACTCTAGACTGGTTCGGGAACGGTTCATGTGGAACTCTATATTCTGTATAACAAAACATAACATTCTCTTACCTTTGCAATGCGAAAACTAGATGTCTAATTAATAATCACAATCAAACCTGCAACTATTATGAGGAAAATATTCATTCCCTTTCATTCATTAATAGAAGAACCACAAGATAGATTGTTCGACCACATTTTTCACGAACTAATCACAGCAGCGATATATGGAGTTGGCTACACCAGATTCGCAATCTGGGTTTGATGGTGTCTACATGAAAACATGTTAAGAATCAAGCAGTTTAAACGAAATAAAATATAAAGCTCATGGGTTCGTTTTTAAGACTGTTTCACCTGCATAGAAATACACTTCAAGATTTGTCAACAGGAGAAAATGGTAGCTATGAGGTCTTGTAATCTACAGGCTACAAGTAGAAGAACTCAATGAAAGCAGCTTAATTCCCAGCAAATGAAATTTTGGAGACTTGTTTTCCTTTCTTTTGCTCAACTCCACCCCACCACCTCTTCTTTCCAAAAAAAATGATAAACAAGGAAAGGAAAATGAATCAAAAGGAACAACCGCGATAAAATGTACATAGAAGTCCTACTGAGGTGCTTGTCCATGTGGTGGGGGCCCAGGAGGCAGCGGTGGAACAATACCAGAAGGCATGCCGAAATTAGGTCCCATTCCCGTACCACTTGGATTCCCCGGCTGCACCATAAAAACCAAAATCATGTCAGCAGATATCATCGTAAAACAATACTTCTTTTTTTATGGTTACAATATCTTATCGTCATTTTGCAAGAGCATAATAGAAGGAGCATGTTTGATAAAGAAAATCTCTTATTACCTGATAAGGACCTAGTCCTGGCATTGGGGGCATCTGCGCACCTTGAGGTCGGTTAAACGCACCCCCTGATGGATACATCTGGTTCCCACTCGCACTTGTTGGCCCCTGCATATTTGGAATACCACCTGGTGGTGCACCTGAATGCATAGGATTCATCCCCATAAAATGCCCTTGCTGCATAGGTGGTCCCATCTGATTCATTGTCCCCTGCATCCCATCAATAATCGTCAACCCAATCACTTTGGAATTTTCACTACTAATTACATCCACATTGCAGGCTAATTACAATATATATATATATAAAATTACCATTTGACCATGCATAGGCATAGATCCTTGCATGTTATGAGGAGGTAACTGGGGTGGAGGGCGAGGTAAATGAGGGTGCGGGAGAAGTGGCATATGAGATGGATGTTGTTGTAGCTGTTGCATATTTGGTGGCTGCATTTGCTGTTGGTGGTGGTGTTGGGGTTGCTGTTGATAATTTTGCTGCTGAAACAGAGATGGATGCGGACCAGGTGGTAAAGGAGGAGCTCCTAATGGCATTGACGATGATATGGGTGGTTTTTGCTCTCCCTGTGTTGATGCATCTAACGACAAGGGCATTGCCACTCCAATCCCAGGTATAGTACCTTCGTTCCGATTCAACCCACCAAATGGTCCCGGAGTAGTTGGTGGCTCAGGTCCAGCAAAATTAACAGGCATGCGGCCAGCAACACCAGAATTTTGGTCATTATAACCTTGATTATGGCCCGTGTTGAATTTATCGCGAGCTGGATCCCCAGGCCTATTTCTGCACCAAAATTTTGTTGTGTTGTCGCTGCTGCCACTGCATCAGAAATTATGTGGGTTCAGTTATGGAAATTGGAAAAGTCTGGCCAAATAGATGATACTATTGCCACTAGCTAGCTTCATCTGGAAATAG
Organism: Saussurea involucrata; assembly: GCA_033807775.1. Lineage (NCBI taxonomy): Eukaryota > Viridiplantae > Streptophyta > Magnoliopsida > Asterales > Asteraceae > Saussurea > Saussurea involucrata. The sequence goes on from CM066325.1 coordinate 63,031,909, forward strand.
CACTTCTGCTCCAATTAACAAAAATGCTACAAGTGCCAAAGAAGCATGTCATTATTAGTTTACCTGCAAAGAAGATAGCCAATGGGATGCCAGGCGAGGTCCCAGACACAGCCATCATGTGCATTTGGAATTTCAATTTGTGGAGTTTCATGCCTGTGCAATAATATCACATGTAAGAAGTTGATTCTTGCAAAATGATCATGTTGATGTATAATTAAACCAATAAACAAGTCTAAGCCAGGACTAAAATATCAAAACAACATATTTATCAAACCAGGATTTAGTTTTATGACCTAATAATACTAACAAACTGGTTTCATAACTGGACAATATGATGTTACAACCATACTTGTATTAGAGGGCACATATATTTTGATATTCTCATGGACCTAAGGCCCAGTAACAGATACCACGAAAGAGAAATAGAGATGCAAAGAATCTACTTAAATCTGCTTCTTTCGCCACAAATAAAAGGAAATAACAATTTGGGATAGCTTGAATTATTACCATGTGTCTGGACTTGTTTTACTTTGGAAATGGTTATACATCTATTTATTATATATAATGTAGAACAAATGCCTGAGTATTGCAAAACAGGTAAGAAGGTATTGCAAAGAAGAACATATTACCCTACTAGCCAGTGGAAGATTGATCCATCAAAACTCCCGCTAACAAAATACTCCTCATGAAATGGATGCCAAGCCAGTGCTGACAATTAAAAAAGACCCCACTATAAGTAAAACATAAAATAAGAAAAGAGGGGATTCATTTTTAATCTTGGAAGAAATGAATACTATCTATAATACTGAAAGTATCTACAGATTAATTTTCAAAATGTTATACTAAATGTTATGCAGATAAAACATCAAGCACATATTAAGAAAAGATGGGATTCGTTATAAATATTTGTCATATTCAACAGAGAAAAAGTTAACACAAAATGCATCTCAGGCGACTGCCTTTCTTTCATCTTCATGCTGCCACTGTCTTCTCTTATATTTACATTTTACATCCAATTTTGCATTTTTTAATCCTTTTAGTTATATTTTTTTATATAAATCTCCTTTCACCCTACTCTCAACCCATTAAACAAAACAAGGGTATCCCACAAATTTATATTGCAAACAGAACTTAAAGGAAACTAAGTGCATGCAATATTGCACTCACCAGTGACATCCTTGCGATGACCACGAAATGATTGCAGTTCTTTCATAGCTCTAATGTCATATAGCTGAGAAAGTAGGAAACACTTATTCAATCATCAGGGATAGTTATTTTAAACAAACATGGTAATAATAGATAAGAAGAAAGCACCTTGATAATTTGATCCTTGGATGCAGTTAACACCCAATTACCATTTTGATTCCATTTCACGCAAAGAACAGTATTCTTGTGCCCATGACTACAAACGTAAAAAGTTAACAATTTACGACCCCAAGGAACAACATATATGAACAACATATATATATGGCATAAATTAACATTTTCACTAACAATGAACTTAGCTCTTTCCCAGATTTAGCATCCCAAAGCTTCACAAGATTGTCTTTCCCACCTAAGAAAACCAACAGAAATCACACAAAAACTTAATTATCTTTAGCAACTCAACATGTTCAAGAAGAGAAGGCAAAGAAAAAAGTGCATACCAGAAACTAGTAAAGACTTGGTAGGGTGCCAGTCAACACTCTTCACATCCCAACCATGGCCTGCCTGAGTTAAAGCCACATATTAGAAAGCTCAGGTTATCTCATGTACATTTGCCAGTTGCAATTCACCTTATTTTAAATATTTAAGGCACAGAAAAGAGAAAAATAATTAGAAACCATTTGGAAACAACTATGAGCTCAAGATTCTAGTATATATCCATGCAGAGGAAGCTGTAAATGAACTATCAAATAGTCGATAGTCTCTTTTCATTAAATCCACAAAGAAATAGCACTCTAATGATATTTTAGGCTTTGGAATACACAAATTATGAGGCAAATTCCCATCTGAAACATCCTAAGACCTTTATCTTTCTGGATCACCTACAATGAAGTTATGAGCAATTCCCATCTCTACTAAGGCTTGTTATCATAATTTTTTCCCCATAGAAAGATGAGACTTGTGAATTAGATTTCTCATGTTACATGCTTAGGAAAGTTGTTTTGGGACAATATGGGCCACCACTTCTTGCAAATATGTTGTTCCTCTTCCGAGACACATGCCATCATAGCATGTGAACTCCTCTCCGTTGAACAATCTTTAAACAAGCATGATTGTCAAGTTCGTTGTAGTTCTAAGGTGGGGTCCAACGATATATTTATCATGCGGTGAGATAGAGGTATTTTTACTTCCTACCTAGGAATCCCCCCAACCTAAGATTCCTCGTGGATATATTGCTCAAAATTCTTGTGCATCCTGGATACCAGCAATGGCTTGGATTTAGGCATTTCAGCTTGGAGGTAAGAATAACCTTATTGCAAACTACCCCTCTTGCTCCTAAGTTTGTTGTGCATGACTTGCAACTTTGTCATCAAGCATGCACGTCAATGAGCTCCTCTTTGGAAGATCTAACAACATTTGAGACTCCTCTAAAAGTTGCCAATCAAGAAAATTAGGGTAACATTCTCAGCTTGCAATTGAAACAATCATCTATCACATTCATCAAGATGTTCATATTTTTGTAGGTAAACCCTCCTAGCTTCTAAGCTTGGTAGTGATACGAATCCTAATATGTTAGCCCAACAACTTCCAAGCCCAAGAATATTGCACGTTTATTCTAGAAGGCCCAAAAGGGCAAATGAGGAAAGTGGCTGAGATTTTCTGTTAGAGGAGAGAGAATAGAAATAAAAGGGGAAGGAGGGAGTGCATGGAGGGCATGATGTAATATCCTTTCATTCTGTTTGGCTCTAGCTGTAGCTTAGAGAGAGGGACGTGTCCCTGGATGACTTGTGGCTTTATCGTTTTCATTGCTAGTAATTGAATCAAATCCTCCTTCTCCTCATTCTCTATTTGTTTGATTATCTCAATTGAGTATCACATCTCTATCATTGGTCCGACCTGCTACGACCTACCGCTACCTTCATCATGGTTCAACCTGCAATGGAGACTCGTTCTCAAACTGCTCGTTTGGATCAACATGACGAGCAGATCACTAAGATTCAATCGGATATCATCGACATCAAGGCTTCAATGGATGCTGAGCGTTTGGAATCGGCAGAATTCCGTAAGGTGATGCTCGGCTGGGTGAAACAACAGAGTAAACCGCCATTGAAACTTCAGGGGTCGATTCTGATCTCCCGCCACCTGTGACTCCGAATGGTACTGATTTCATCAATTTTATGACTGGCAGCGCAAAGCCATCAGGATCTGGAGGAGGAGCACATAACGGGTTACCGTGGGCTGTGAAGAAGATCAAGCTTCCTGAATTTTTTGGATTCGATCCTCAAGGTTGGATTCAAAAAGCCAATCTCTATTTCGACATTAATGGTACACCTTCTAACTTACGTATTAGATTGGCGCAATTAAGTATGATGGGTGTAGCCCAACAGTTAATCAGATTTACGATGCTATAACCTGGGAGCAATTTCAAATCGAATTGCTACAGCGATTTAGTGGTCTGGAAATCCAGAATCCATATGAGCAGTTAGCGACTATTAAACAGGGTGCATCAATTTACGACTATATTGATGACTTTGAGCATTTACTTTCGTTGGTCACCAAATTACCTGAATCGCAATCCCTGGGATATTTTATCGCGGGATTAAAGGACGAAGTCAAACGGTGGGTTCGATTGCATCGTCCCCAAACGAGATTGGATGCTATGTACTTGGCTAAAGATATCGAAGGTATGCTCCATCCTTCGTCGGCTAATCTGTCCTTGTCCCGTTTTCGTTACCAAAATGGGCCTGTTGGAGGTGGGCTTATGAATGATGTTCGGCCCAGTCAGGGGGGTCGTATGGACCACACTCGGCCTGTGATGTTTTCGTCGAACGACAAATACCCTTCGGCAGGACGAGTGGAGAGTAATCGTCTTCCTTCTCTTCCACGTCCTCAAGGTTCGAATTCGACTGAGTCGGGTCAACTATTTAACCGGAATCGAGGATTTAAATCTCTTACCCGCACGGAGTGGGAGGACCGCAGGAAGAAAGGGCTATGTTTTCGATGTGGTCAATTGTTTGGGCCGGCGCACAAGTGCCCTGAGGGTAAGCTGAAAGTACTATTATTGGGTGAGGACGAGTCAGGTGAAGAGGATGGGCTGATCAATAGTCTCGAAGCGGAGACAGAACCCGTAACTCAGTCTGAGGAAACCAATTCAGCAAGTCTATGCTTGGCTTTAGAGTTTATGGGTGCTTCTGCCGGGGAGTCGTCAGGGGGGAAGACTCTGAAATTGGAAGGGGCCATAGGCGATATTCCGGTGATCGTTTTGGTAGACAGCGGGGCTACCCACAATTTTATTTCTCGACAACTCGTGCAATCTCTTGGCTTGACGGCAGAATTTTTTTCTGGAATCAACATTCAATTAGGAGTTGGTCATCGAACCCACGCCAACCAACGATGCCCACTATTAAAAATTCTAGTGGGACCATGCGAGTTCGTAATTGCAGCAGTGGTTTTTGATATGGGGCACTTGGACTTGGTTCTCGGCATGGAATGGTTAAAGACATTAGGGGATGTGACTCATAACTGGGAAAAGTCTTCGATGAGGTTTGTATTTCAAGGAATCGAGGTTCAACTTCAAGGGTTGACTAAATCGGGAAGTTCCCACGTTTCCTTACAATCTTGGTTATCCGTCCCTACTATGAAAGCAGCCTCCTGTTCGTTGTTTTGCTCAGCCACAAACGTGGTGGAAGAGGGGCTAAGTTTGATACAACAACAACAACTACACGCTTTATATGATCGATTTGGTGAAGTTTTTCGGGCACCAACTGGGCTGCCGCCCTCTCGATCGCATGACCACTCAATCTCCTTGATTTCTCCACACGAACCCATTTGTGTTCGACCCTATCGATACCCCCATATTCAGAAGTCAGAAATCGAGAAACAAGTCCAGGAACTGTTACAACTTGGGATGATTCGACCAAGTAAAAGCTCCTTTTCGAGTCCGGTCATCTTGGTTCGAAAGAAGGATAATTCTTGGCGAATGTGTGTAGATTATAGAGCGCTTAATAAGGCTACAATCCCGAATAAATTCCCCATTCCAGTCGTTGAAGAGCTTATTGATGAGCTTACGGGAGCTAAAAAAAATTTAAGTTGGACTTGAAATCGGGCTACAATCAGATTCGAATGGAGCCGACGAGTATTGAAAAGACGGCTTTTCGCACACATGACGGCCACTATGAATACCTCGTTATGCCTTTTGGGCTTTCAAACGCACCGGCCACTTTTCAAGCGGTTATGAACGATGTCTTTCGACCATTGTTACGTAGAACGGTCGTGGTTCTTTTCGACGACATACTCATTTACAGCCCCACGTGGGACCAACATTTGGTGGATTTAGAGGCTGCCTTGCAAATCTTATGGGAACACCACTTTGTGGTCAACCAAAAAAAGTGTTCAATTGGTCAAACTTTTGTAGAATACTTAGGTCACATCATAAATGGTGACGGTGTGGCAATGGATCCTAAGAAAATTGAAGCAGTTTTGGAATGGCCGACTCCAAAAAACATTAAAGGTTAACGGGGATTTTTGGGGCTCACCGGGTATTACCGGAAGTTCATAAGGAACTACGGCAGTATAGCGAGACCTCTCACGGATTTGACAAAAAAAAATGCTTTCGGTTGGAACGATGAAGCACAGCAGGCTTTTGTGTCCTTAAAAGAGTCAATGGTGACTGCACCACTTTTGGCTCTTCCAGACTTCCAATTACCGTTCGTGGTTGAGTGTGATGCGTCGGGGCGCGGAATTGGAGTTGTCCTAATGCAACAAAACAGGTCGTTGGCTTATTTCAGCAAAGCTCTTAGTGATAGAAACTTGGCGAAATCGGCATATGAGAGAGAAATTATGACATTAGTGTTAGCCGTTCAACATTGGCGCGCATACTTACTGGGAACACGATTTGTGGTTTACACCGATCAAAAGAGCCTTAAATTCTTATTACAGCAACAAATCACAACACCGGATCAACAGAATTGGGTAGACAAATTATTGGGGTACGATTTTGACATTTGTTATAAACCGGGACGTGAAAACCGAGCAGCCGATGCCCTGTCCCGACGGGCCACTGATGGGGAACTTAATACCGTGGTGTCGACTCCCGTGTGGTTACAAGGATCACAGCTGCTGGACGAAATAAGGGCTGATGAAGGAATTCAGAAGCTGTTGGGGGAGTGTGTATCTGATCCCTTGCGTCACCTGGGATATTTTGTTCGCCATGGTACCTTATATTACAAGGACCGTTTGGTCATCGGTCGTAATTCCAAATTCATTCCCATGTTGCTTCATGAGTTCCACCAATCTGCATCGGGGGGTCATTCGGGGTATTACCGCACTTATCGCCGTTTGGCCGCCAACGTATATTGGTCGGGTATGATTGTGGCGGTTCAAGATTTCGTCAAGAAGTGTGAGGTGTGTCAAAAATGTAAAGCTAGTTCAACAGCACCCGGGGGTCTTCTTCAACCTTTATCTATTCCTAATTCAATTTGGGAGGACATCTCTATTGAGTTTATTGTGGGCCTACCCAAATCCCGGGGTTTCGATGGCATCCTCGTGGTAGTCGATAGGCTGTCCAAATACAGCCATTTCTTATTACTAAAACACCCTTACACGGCTAAATCGGTGGCAGAAGTGTTCGTGCGTGAAGTGATTCGTCACCATGGAATCCCGAAATCAATTGTAAGTGACCGGGACCCTTTGTTCCTCAGTTGTTTTGGCAGGAAATTTTTCGATCACAAGGAACCAAATTGAATATGAGCTCCGCCTATCATCCGGAATCGGACGGCCAAACCGAAGTAATAAATCGTTGCTTAGAAACATACCTAAGATGTTTTGTGGTGGATCAGCCACGCTCTTGGTCAATGTGGCTTCCATGGGTTGAATTTTGGTACAACTCGACATTTCATAGGTCAACTGGGAAGTCCCCGTTTGAGGTGGTATACGGTCGTAAACCACCCACCGTGTTGCAATTTGTTCCAGGTGAGATTAGAGTTCAAGCGGTGGTGCAAGAGCTTCAAGACCGTGATGAAGCTTTGAAACAACTCAAACAACACTTGTCCAATGCTCAATCGGTGATGAAGGAACAAGCGGATAAAAAGCGAAGGGATGTGTCGTTTCAAATAGGGGAGTGGGTTTATGTTAAATTGAAACCATATAGACAAATGTCGGTGGCCCGTCGTATCCATCAAAATTGGCGGCAAGATTCTTCGATCCTTTCAAGGTGCTGGAAAGGATTGGACATGTGGCTTATAAGTTGGAACTGCCACCGTCATCCAAGATACACCCCGTTTTTCACGTGTCGCTACTGAAAAAAGCTGTTAGAACGCCTACAGAAACAGTATTACCGCCTGAGTTGGAGATAGGAACAGCTGAGATGTTAGTTCCGGAAACTATCTTGGCTTCATGAATAATTACTGAGCAGAATGAGCAGATACGGGTGGTTGATTCAGTGGAAGGGTTGTGCAGTGGACGAGGCAACCTGGGAAGATGCCTTAGCTATTCAAAGCTAGTTCCCTGAAGTAAGTCTTGAGGACAAGACTTTTTCTGAAAGGGGAAGTAATGATACGAATCCTAATATGTTAGCCCAACAACTTCCAAGCCCAAGAATATTGCACGTTTATTCTAGAAGGCCCAAAAAGGCAAATGAGGAAAGTGGCTGAGATTTTCTGTTAGAGGAGAGAGAATAGAAATAAAAGGGGAAGGAGGGAGTGCATGGAGGGCATGATGTAATATCCTTTCATTCTGTTTGGCTCTAGCTGTAGCTTAGAGAGAGGAACGTGTCCCTGGATGACTTGTGGCTTTATCGTTTTCATTGCTAGTAATTGAATCAAATCCTCCTTCTCCTCATTCTCTATTTGTTTGATTATGTCAATTGAGTATCACATCTCTATCAGGTAACATATATTTCAGTTTGCCATAGATTGGTACGAGTGACGCTTCAGTTGCAAACACGACAACAGCAACAGTAACCTCACCCTAACTAGGTGAATTGTCACACCACACTCCGATACATTGCATATATTTAGGGTTAAAATAGAATGCATGTTACCATACGCTATTGATAACTCTCATTTTTTAGGGTTATTTATTACTCTTTTTCTAGGATTTTATCTTGTTTTTATACCCACTTTGCTCCTTTCTCGTTCATTTGGTCTATAATGTGGTAAAGAGGTGATGAACTCCAAAGGTTTACTTTTGTGTGAAAATGCTTTACTATCGGACTGTGGGCACAAACAATTCCACTGTGAGCACGGGCGAACCATTTTTAGACATCACGGGTATTGCCATTATCTAGATATTGGGAGCCATAAATAAAAGATTTTGGAAGGCTTAAAAGATCTTTTGGGTATGGAATGAATAGTTACATCTTTTACCCAAGAGATTAATGTAAAATCCAAGGGATTGTTCTACTTTCTAGACCTATAAAAGGGAGCATGGAGAAGGCATTAAAGACTTAAACCACTGAAGAAAAAGTTCATCTTCAAGTTTGCTCTCAAGCTTGAAGATCTGAAGTTTTAATTTCCTTGCATTTATTTTGTCTTGTATTTAGTTTTCTAGTACTTGAACTCTATCCAGGGTGTCCCACTGCAGCCCCCTCTTTTAATTTTATGAAAGTAGTTTTTTAGCATTTCTCTTATCTTATTATGTCTTCCTTTTTAATTATGAGCTAAGCACCTCATTTGGTGTGGGTATGAGTCAAACTTGAGACTAGTAGGCAACACTTGGGTGTGGCCATTGTTACTAGCTCTTAAGCTTGGTCACTTGAGTCGGAACATAACTCGAAACAGATAAGCCGATCACTTTGAAGTGTTAATATTAGATCTTGACTGAGATGGGCGGATTCAAAATACGGCTTACGTGATGCACAAACATTTGAGAGGGTCTTTGATAACCACATAGAGATACGGGTTTTGTATGATTTACTAAGGTTCAAATGTTGGTCGAGATTTATATCACAAAGAGATTTAGGTATAAATCTCCATACTAATAGAACTTGACATTTTTAGTCAACTTAGTTAAATCGGCAAAACTAACAGTCAGTAACAATGGCTACTTGTGGGCATAGTTTATAAAAATTCACTTTCGAGAAGTCGGGATTTTTATAAACATTCTTATGCACTCAAGTACCTGACCATTTTGTTACTACGTATATCTCAAGGGAAACTTACACCCACTCATTCTTTAAATTAAAGTTACATTTCATATTTTTAAGTTATTTCACCAACAAAAACTATAATTTTTCTCAAAACCAAAACGTGTGCAAGAAGTTCATGAAGCTATCTTATTCTCAGTAGTTCAGTCCATGTGGAAACGATCTATGGTAATACGTACCACTTTATTACTTATAGCGATCATAGTTGAGGTGTATACTTGCGCCCCCACTGTGGAAACATTGTGGCCACTTTATGGAACTATACGACTTTTCGCTACCAACTATCCATAAATAGATAGTGGATCAGATGCGTTCTTCACCTTTCAATAGATAGAACGTCAATATCATAAAACAATACCAAATCTAACAGACGCAAAACAAAACTAGAATGGTGTAACCGGCTTCAGTCTCTTTGCCATTTGAATAACTAAACTGCAGAGCCAGCAAAGCATGCTCTAGATTTCTGGAACTAAGCCTGAGCACCATGACAACACTACAAGACAAAACAGAAACCCTTGTCCAGGAAGTTGATTTTCATATGGGGGGTACCTCCCTGCCTAGCACAATTTCAACCAAAGGTCTTACCGGAACAAAAGAATCAAACTACAAGATTGGTCAATTCTATTTTTACGAATGACTGAACCTCTATTCGGACTATGTCACATATAAAGCTCCATAAGCTTTGAATGACAAAAGATTGACACTCAGTAAGTTATGTAAACATTGGCACATGGACTGAAATTATGGTTCCATAGTATGCATGCACAAAGTTTACAAAATGACAAGGCTGATCCCAGTAACTAATATAATAAATATTGTACAAAACATTACCGGATAAAGAACGCTCCTCCTGGCAACGAGCAAAGTCCCAAACTTTAACAGTCGTGTCATCAGAGCAGGAACAGAACTTTAAATCTGTTCTACAGAAGCTGTAAACAAGTAGAAGGATGTAATGGAACCCTCTAGTTATTATATACTAACAATTCACAATTCCTTATCAACCTCCCTATTCCAAATATAATAATTATACCTTAGGTCACGCACAGATTCCTTGTGTGCAGATTTATTGGCTTTCACGTTGTTCATGTTGTTTTGCCAATACCTACATTCACCATATCAATATCAAATTTACAAAAAATAATGAAAGCTACTGCAATAGAACTACACAGAAAGAAATTTAGTTACTTTATAGAGCCTCCATCATCACCGGTAACCATCCAATTGTCATTGTAACTCCATACCATAGACCTGATTGGTTGATCATGAGCCTGTACATTTACATATTCCAACAAATCTCAGCAGTTTCTCTTAAGTTAACAAAAGAGCTGGCAAAAAAAATCGATTTGCATATACCTGCAGAATCATTTCAAAATTGAAAGATTGGCCGTTCCATAATGTGAACTCCCCACTGTGTGAACCAGTTATAAGACGCCTACCCGTAGGAGTCCACTTCAAACAAATACATATATGTCAGGACACAGTTAGAATAACAATTCAATTTCAGCAGAACAGGTTTCATTCTAATGTATCCCCTCAGATTCACTTGGATGGAACATAAGCACAAAAGGTAATGCATCCAAGTAAGTCGTATATTGTATTTTTAAGCATATTATTTAATCATCCAACCAGATGGTGATAAAATGTATGTATACCAATAGATTAGTCTTAAAAAGCTTCAAGCATATATATAGGGATTGGATAATGACGCTTTGAGCTACAACCCTTGGTGCCCTCCCACATTGATAGAAGCATGAGACAAGCACGAGATTAATAAGAGCATCCACACACGTCTTGCACAAGGCCTTGCAAGATGACATGGCATGCCATGTGGCTTGCAAGGTCTTGCAAGTTTAGCAAGACCATTCACAAACAAATATATAAAACAAATCCATTTTTGTTTAATTTAATTTATTTATTTGTTTGTTTAAACATTAATTATTAATATGTTTATTAAATTTAATTCATTTATTAGTTTATTTGAACATTATTTTTTTTATTAAAAATTCTTACCCACAATTTATTTTAATTTTTAAATAAATGATATTTTTATGCAATGTTTTTTTATTTAAACTACTAAAATAAAAGTACATTAATATAAAAAATTACGAAAATACAAATACTAATAGATAAAAGAAAACAAAAGTAAAATTTTAGTTATATTATATTTTATAATTAATTTATTGGTTATATTATAATTATCTATATTATTTATATTATAATTTATTACTTTAGAAAGAAGTTTGGTCTTGCATGAGTGTGGAAGGTTTTATTGCAAAGCTGATGTGGCACTTTAGAAAGGAGTTTGGTCTTGCAGGGGTGCGGATGGTCTAACCAACGAAACAAGCTAAAATGAGTTTTACCAACCAGAAGACCAGACTACGCTAGCATCTTTTTTCCAAAAATTCTATTAAGGCATTGTTTGGCAAAAATAAGCTAGCTTATTTTTTGTGTAACCGTTTGGATGCACATAAGCTAACTTATAAGCTAGCTTATTGATACGCTACTTGGAGTAGCTTATGAGGACCTTTTTGACACTTTTTCCAATTATAACCCGGATTATTATTCATTATAATTATTATTATTTATAAATAAATATTAATTATTAATAAATATCAACTATTATAAATAAATATTAATTATTTATAAATATTAATTTATAGAAATTAAAATTAATTATAAATTAGTAATTAATTTTAATTATACAATAGATATTATTAATAATTATTAATTATTTATAAATGTATTAACTATATCAATTATTTTTTTGATTATTATTCAATATAACTAGATATCAAAAAGCAAATATAACAATTCTAAAATGTTTATGTAAGTTACATAAAAATTAAAGGTATACTTATTTTATTTCATACTTAAATAATTTTAATAAAGTATTTAATTTAATTATTAATTATATTTTTGAAATCACAGATAAACGGAGATTTTTCTTAAAATTTGTTTTAACAAATTTAAAAAATTTAGTGTATATATATAATAATCAATTTTATATTCTTTCAATTAACATATTATATTATTTATTTTTCCTTACTATTTTGTTTGTACCAATTAACATATTATATTATTCGAAATTTGTTTTAATTATATTATTAGAAACTTATTTGAATTATATTATGGAATATTTGTAATTGACTATTTTTTTCAGGATGCCCTTTTTGGTCATTTTACATGCTTATAAACTAGTTTTTGCCAAACCTAATTTGTTCATACGCTAGCTTATCAGCTAGTTTGCCAAACATAGCCTAAAGAAAGTCTGCAACAGGACACTCCTTCCAGATCCACCTAGACTGTAAAATAATAATATTGAGGCATGGTTTTCATAAGTACTTTAGTGAGAGGGGCCTCAACCGTACAACCATATTGTATAAAAAAATGTAGAAGGCAAATATAGTTGTATGATGCATAAACGCCTCACCAGTACACGATTGATTGAACAGCGGTTTTTGTTCAGTGACGTATGCACAAACTTTGCTGCAAAGCTGGTGGATGGATTATCTGAATAGGCAACTGTTGGTAACATCTGTCTCCATGATCAATCAACAAGAAACCATGTTCAAATTAGCATAACCTAGGTAGAGCACATCTATTAATTATTTATAAATGTTAAATCATGCAGAGATGTAAATGCTGTGAATACAAAGATTGCTGACTGACATCGATTCCTGCAGCAGGAGTCGGTTGTAATACTGTCCTGTCCCATGAATCTCGTTGCCATAAACGGGTCTGCATAAAGATTTACATGAGAATATCAATCAGCCAGTTGCATGCACTATGACTGAAGAATGATAATAGACAGTAACTGACATGGTTCAGCTATTGCTTAGGGGTTGTTTACCTAAAATTGTAGGTAAGCGAGAGTAAGATGTCTGACTATAGTAAGAGGTCTGCATGTGATAAGTCCCGACTGAAAATTGTTGTTTACCAAATATTTTTGTATTAATCGCTGACCAAGTAAAAATGACAATTATGTCCCTCAGTCTGAAGTATGTGTTAAGTATAAATGTTTTATAGTAAATTTTAAATATTAATTATAGAACTTCAAAATTCCAAAAAAAATTCAAATTCAAAACAGATTGGGCAAAAATTGATATGACATTTACTGGATTATTAATTAAATTATCGAAAATAATTTAAATTTATTAATTATGCCATGTCATGTATTAAAACTCTAAATACGGAAGCATATGGATTATATATATGGTGGTATCTATATAAACAAAGTTACAAAGAAAAAAATAGGGAAAATATAAGAAAGTGGTATCCTATTGAGTGGCATGGAATATGGGATAATCAAGGACAACTCATCTCTTACTCAAGTCAGTTTCATTACTTTATCTTACCATAGAAAGAGGCGGTTGGTGCACGGTCAGCACTCAAACCATCTTTTTTTATTTTAGTAAACACAAAATCTCTTATTTAGGTAAGAACCTCTTATCAAATAAGAGGTGGTAAGAGGTTAGTAAACAGACCCTTAGTTTCATACACAGATCACATCAGTAAATATATATTCCCAACCTAAAACAAATATGCTACTTGGAGGCAATGTACAACATACATTAACAAGAAAAGCAGGCTCTCTAGAACAATATTACCTGCATATATCGCACAACAGTGCTTGTATAATCAACAGCTCTTCGCTGTCCAATTTTTCTCATTCTTTTGGCAGCAAAGTTGTCGGCATGGGCTGCACAGATGTTGTATTTACACAAAGAAATTAGCATTCAGTTTCACAGTAATTGTCCTAAATTAACTTTTCACATGTCAAAAGACTAACTACGAACATAACTTTTTTTACTTTGATTAAACAAAACTGATAACTACAGTAAACTATACAAAACCTGCATTTAGAAAAATAGTGCTCAATTTTGTTAAAAGGGTAAAGTATCTCACAAATTTTTTTACCCTGCGAACTATTAAGTTCATCACTCGAAAATCAAGTGAAGCCACTTATTGTGAGACGGAGGCAAGGCCGCAGACGATGGTGCAATCACAAAAATAAGCGAATGCGATGTACTGTAGCTAGAACTCCATTTTCCAACTCCAAAAAAAATTAAAAACTATGGAAGTAATTATATTCAAACATAATAGGTCATTTTAAACTAACATAACAAAATTAAAAGAGAACATATATTTTATTTCAACAACAGAATTTAAACACCTTAACAGCAAATTTAAAGTTAAAACTAATGTGAAGTTTACCTAAAGAAACAGTCTCAAGTCTTACCAAAAGGAAGTTGAAGGCAAATAAGACAAATAGACAACCAAGCAAATAAACAAAAATAAGTAACTATAGCAGGATAAAAAGTTAAAATTAAAAATAAAAGAATTTTACATCTAAAAGATTCTTGATAGTTTTAAGATCAAACTCTTCAGTCTAAGTTCTTTACGCATATGTTGTTTTAATTTAGTTTTCAGGTCAATTTGTCGATTTCGAAAATGGGCTTTTAAAGTTAATACAAAGAACTAAAGAAATCTGCCCAAGAATGTTCAATTTTCTATGCCCATGCCACGGGCTGTAGAGAATGGAGCCATCCCAATCTTTTGCCAAACTCCATTTGGATGCATCCTACTGCCAAAATCTTAGGAGACAGGGGCAGTTTTGCCTTGCATTTTTGGATAGCACAAAGGCCTTGTTTTGTTGGTGATCCTTACATGGGAGAAACCAAATCATTCCAAGGATGTGGGCTAAAACTGAAAAGTACAATCTTTTCAAGTTCCAAATCTTAGATTCTTAGTTTTACTTCTACAATAGTTGGAGTCCAAAGTACAATCTTTTCAAGTTCCAAATCTTAGTTTTACTTCTACAATAGTTGGAGTCCAAAGTACAATCTTTTCAAGTTCCAAATCTTAGTTTTACTTCTACAATAGTTGGAGTCTATACATAAATGTGCACACCTGATGCTCTTTTTAAGATATTAACAACCAATATTATCAGTTTCATCCATCGTGTAACACAAAACTATAGGTATTGACCACAATATCTCACATTAGCAAATGTGAGCTCACAAAAATTTGTAAATTACAATGTATCTTCTTCATGCTTATTATTTCTCCATTTGGTGTGCCCCCATTGTAATTTGATCCTCTGTTACAGTATTTGCACCTCGATGTCTAGGTTTTGGTGGGCTAAAAATAGAAATTAAGGTGTCTTCTAAGAGTGTAAGTGTATTTCCAGTTATGTACAAGACAAACATATGAAAAAAAAACCTGTAAACTTGGGTAAAAGCTACACATACATGTAGAATTTCAATTGAAAGCATACATAAAGTTAATCAAATAACAATTAAACTTGCTGAGTTGTAGGGTTAATTAAGCTTACCGTCGAAAGGGGGATGAGCAAGCTGCTGTTGGTGAAACTCTTGAGCACCACCAAGAGTGGTGGAAGAAGCAGAAGGCTGACGCATCATCTGCGGTGGCTGTGGTTGTTGCTGATGCTGCTGCTGCGGCGGCGGCGGCGGCGGACCTCTCTGAAAGTCTCCCATTTGCTGTGGTTGGTGGAATTGATGCGGCGGTGGCTGCTGTTGGTGGTGGTGCTGGTGATGTTGTTGGTGTTGCTGCATCATTTGCTGTTGCGGCGGTGGTGGTGGCGGGTGTTGCTGATACATTGGCTGTTGTTGTTGCTGCTGCTGTTGTTGTTGTTGCTGAGGATCATTGTACATCATCCTTAGCAGTCGGTGAATTCAAACCCTAAGAGAGAAATTAGGAAAGGTGTATATGAATGTTTGAAGGGAAAATGGTATTAGGGTTTTAGTGGCTCCGGTGGAGAGTGAGTTATGGCATGATGGCAGGAAGACGAGATAGAGAGCTTTGATGAAAGACGCTCGTTACCTTCTCGATGACTATCATTTTATTTATTTATTTATTTATTTATTTATTTTGAATCTCGATGACTATCATTTTATTTATTTATTTATTTTGAATCTCGATGAAATACATGTTTTATTTTAGGGAAATTAATTAAAATATCTAAAGTTTGACTTTGACTTACTAAAATACTTAATTTCTCGCAGAGTTTACCAAAATACCTAAAACTTTCGCGATGGACCCTGAGATCGCGGGCTAGGGCCTACGTGTCACACCTGTTGGGCCAAAGTGTCCCGCGGAGCCCCCCAACTATGCCCGCGGTGACAGGATTGGCCCCTGCCCGCGGTGGTTGTCCGCGATGGATCTGCGGTGGGCAAAAAAATTACATTTTTTGTCCTTTTTTGCACGAATCTTTGCATGTTTTTACTTTTTTTTCCACAATTATTGTACTTTGAAGATCAATTTGTGGTTAAAATTCACTGGCTTGTTTCATCAATGTTGAATCATTGTACTTGAAATACCAATTTGTGGTTGCAATTCATGTTGGTTGTTTCATCAATGTTGGTTGTTTCATCAATGAGATTTCATCCATAAATATCAGTAAAATGCAATCCATAGTTCACACACACCCATTCCATCCTTCTTTCTTGTTTTTTTCTTCAGTATTTTGTTTTTGAGATACTACTGAAAAAATGAGTTCATCTGTTGCAAAAGCTAAGCTATTTTTCTGTTTCGATGGTGAATGGGTGCAAGACAACAATGAGTGGAATTTTGCTTATAAATCTAAGCATGGTGTAAAATTGTCAGTAAACTATACTTATCAGAAATTTGTTGCATACGCCATGCAAAAATGTGGAATCAACCCTTCTGCTGTTTGCAAGTTAGGGTTTAAGAATGGTGATGGTCATTTGTGGAGTTATCCAACGATGGGGATATCTCTGGTTTTCTGCACTTTGCAGCCGAATCAGAAAGACCTCCATTACTTTTTGTGTATGCCGATTCATCGGTGTGCGACGAAGACGATGACGAAGGTGATGACGAAGGTGATGACGACGGTGATGACGAAGACCTTCAAATGGAGGAGTCTGATCTTGTTCCGGAGACGCAACAACAACAACCACAAGAAAAAGAAGAAAAAGATGACCAAGAAGGACGCTTTGCTGGAGTTGCCGACGACGAAACCCATGTTTTCACAATGGGTAATTCTGATATAGACAGATCAGATACCGGTTGTGATGAGGACGAAGAATATACCCCTAGTAATAAATCATTTAGTCAGTTAAATGACTTTTTTTATATGCCCCCTATTCTTCCAGACCCGAATACCCATACACAAACCTACGAACCTACACGTTATATGCACAGTTCAAGGGTACAAGTAGGTCAGATATTTGATTCGAAGGATGACTTGGCCACACAGGTCGGAATTAAGTTCATAGAAGAGGGTTTCGAAAGTTACACGCCGAGATCCGACAAAACCATATACGAAGTTATATGTGGGAGAGAAAATTGTAATTAGAGGCTGTACGCGAGGTCCGTGGGCGAGAAAGGAGGGATATTTGTCATTAGAAACTTGCACGACGAACACACTTGTTCGAGGACGCAACTGAATCCCAACCACAAACAAGCCACCAAAAGGACTTTGGGTGCGATACTGAAAAACAAATTTCTTGATGCTAGCAGGTCAATGCGTCCAAAGGACATCGTGAACGATGTACACCAGCAGTACGGGATCACAATTGGTTACCACCAAGGCTGGCGTACGCGATGCAGGGCACTGCTAATGGTCAGAGGCACGTTCGAAGAGTCGTATGAACGACTCCCTGGGTATTTATATAATTTGCAGCTGCACAATCCAGGTACGGTCACCCAGATAAGGACCGATTCAAATGGACGGTTTGAGATGTGCTTCGTTGCCCTTGGACCCGCGGTACGTATTTTACCACGTCATATATTTACACATTATAAAGTATAACCTGCAAATGAATTTCAACCACAAATTGGTCTTCCAAGTACAATAATTGTGGAAAAAAACAGTAAAAGCATGCAAAGATTCGTGCAAAAAAGAACAAAAAATGTAATTTTTTGCCCATCGCGGACAACCACCGCGGGCAGGGGCCAATCCTGTCACCGCGGGCATAGTTGGGGGCTTCGCGGGACACTTTGGCCCAACAGGTGTGACACGTAGGCCCTAGCCCGCGATCGTAGGGCCCACCGTGGAAGTTTTAGGTATTTTGGTAAACTCAGCGAGAAATTGAGTATTTTGGTAAGTAAAAGTCAAACTTTGGGTATTTTAATTAATTTCCCTTTATTTTAACTAATAAATAATGAAATGCAATGTAGATTAATTGATAAATATGTTTTCGTGAAAATTAATTTATACATATTGATAAAAGTTTGTTGTAAATTAATTGATAAATATGTTGTTATAAGAAACTAAGATATCTTGATAATAATTTACTTTTATGTTATTTTTGAACTAAAAATATTGAAACGACGAAAATTTGTCCGAAATATGCAAAACAGTAGTCGAGAGGTGCAACCCTTCTGATGCCAAACTTTACACCCCAAAAAGAATTGTCCATGTAAAGTTGGGAATTCCAAGAATTTTTGTTTAATCGATATAAATTGTGACATTACAATGACAATGTGTTATCGGCAATAGACAATAAGTATTTTTTTTATGAGCGTTCTATTCTGGCTCCGCTTAGCAAAGCTCTTTGCAGACTTCATTTTTGTCAATAACTTTGTATTTTAATATTTACATTGTGTTTTGGAAATCAAAAGAAAAAATGAGGGGAAAACAAAAAAACATGTGTTCTATAAACTTATAGAAAACAAAGTGTGCCTAAAAATATTAACAAACATAAAAAAACATCACAAAAAATTATAAATAACATAATTTATAAAAATATTCACTCATTGGTTCTATAGGTACCATCGAGCAATATTACAACTCCAAAATCTTTGTAATTAAGTTGAACCACTTCATCGGCCTAAAAGATCGCATGTAATTCCCGTTCACTACACTTATACTAAAAAACAATCATTTTTAATATCTTTTCTATTTGACATCTTATTAATCAACATCTTCGCATCCTTGTTATCAACAAACAGACCAACATCTCTCCTAAAATTTTGATAATCAACCATTTACATCTACTATGTTCGAACCCACCCTTCAACGCAGTTTACATTCGATTAGCCCTTGTTGCTCCCACCTTATAACTAACGTTATTCAAAACATTCCTATAATCAGTATACTGCATTTGCCTATTCTTCCGGGAGAACGACGGTCGTTACTGTTAAACAACACGTGATTATGAGCTTCGATAAACTCATATACCTCATATTGAGACTTGTCCTTTGTCAAACGAATTTTCACACATGCATTGCATCCTGGACGGTTTACATTCGAGTTCCAATATCGCCTATCATCTAGTCCAATTTAAAGAGAATCAAAGTTCTTCTTCTTTGGATTACCCTCACTGCAAAAAACCACCTAGCTTGAACTGAACCATCTTTGTTTGTCTTCTAGCATTCAATCTAACATCATACTTTGGATTATCTGCATATTTCATGTAAATTACCTCAACTTCATCATAAGATGCAAACTGATCATTCAACTTCAGTTTAATGATCAAGTCAGAAACTTAGGTATCCAATACCTTGTTCCAGCAAAAGACCCAACAACACCATTTTGTACTTCATCAGCTAAGACATTAAAACACAATCATGATTTGGAAAACAAATTCAACAATCTAAACTTCCATTCATACTAAAAAGGAACAATTGATATGCATGCATGACAATTCATGTTACATTGGAACATATTGTCATGAGATTTTCTCATACAAGATATGTTAATTACACAATATTCATACATGCACAAAACTAATTTCGTAGGCAATCAGAATATATCAAAACAAGTGGTCTATGTTTGGAAGTATATATTATGGTAAAAAAATACTAACAAGATTCATCATCCTTATTAAACTGAACAATATGTACACAAACTACGTCACAAGTTCATATATGAACACACACACACAACGCACTTTTCATGTGTCTCTACTAATGTCAGCGCACCACCACACCCTAAGGGCATGTTCGTTTGTGGCTTAATGGGTTGTATGGTAGTGTTGATCCAAACTCTCTCAGTGATTTGATGATGACCCTCATAATTACTTAGTGAAAACTACAAATAACATCTGTATGTATTAATGTTTTGCCATCAGTGATAAACATACTGAGCTTGTTCAGTATCACTGATGGTAACCACTATTCTTTATAGTATTCCTCAGTGATCAATGTACATTAGTGATAACCTGAGTATGTTCAGTATCACTGTTGATCGTTGATTGTTTCATATGTAAAACAATGTTGTTTGTAATCCCTGAAGACAAGTTTCGCGACAAAGAGTTCATCGCTGACATCGAAGACGAAGCTGATGAACAAGTGATGAGTCTACTAATGATCTGATGCGGACATCAGTGAAACCAAGACAAGTCCACACACGCGACATTTCAAGAAGAAGACTTCAGCGATAACTGACTTACATCATGTCTTCTCTGATGTAAGATCAACTCAGCGATCGCTGATCATGAAGCTTCTACTTCAAGAAATGTTTGTCTTCTCTACTTGCACAACTCCGTATGATTTGTCAGAGGGGACATGCCTTTGTCCAGGATCGTACAACCACTCTACATTGTTCACCATGCGGCCCAAAGCATGTCTTGCAAAAAGTCAGAAAGCATGCGCCCAATCAGATACTGACACGTGTAAAGTCCTCATGTCATGCATTTAATGCATCGGGTATAAATAGGAGGAATGCCCCTTCAGTTTGAAGGTAGTCTCTCCCTGAACTTCTTAGTGCCTTAGAAAAGTACTCTTATTTTTCTATCTCCTTTTCTTTCTATTTCTTGTGCAAGAACTCTTAGTGATTCTCAAGTTTGTTTAGATTAGGTTTTACTTAATCTTATTCCGCACCAAAGTGTAAATTGTGTTTGATTTATCAATAAACAATTTAGAAAACCAAAATCTTGTGTGTTTGTATTCAACCCCCCTTCTACAAACTATTACTTGTATAATCCCTTCGGGACCAACAAGTGGTATTAGAGCAGATTGTTTAATTTCCATAAACAATATCTTGCTTATACTAATCTCTTCCATGCTATTCTTTAAATGGCACAAAACACAAACACAAACTATATTGATTATGGGTCTCTTGCCAAACCTCCTCGATTCAGTAGAGATAACTTTAATCTCTGGAAGAATCGAATGATGCTCTTCCTAGAAGGTGTAGATCCTACTATGCCTTACTATGTAGAAACTAGACCTTATGTTCCATCTGTTCTTTCTTCTGATGTTCCTGCCACTGCCACCACTCCAACCATTCCTGAAAGAGAACTAATTAAAGAAGTCTCAAAATGGACAGATAAAGACAAGAAGAAGGTGGCCATTGATATTAAAGCCAGATCAATCATATCTATGGCTCTACCTGATGAGGTTTATCATTCTGTCATGAACCTCAAAACCTCCAAAGCCATGTAGGACACAATCTGTGTTCAATATGAAGGTACCTCTGAAGTATAAGAGTCCAGAAAAATAAATTTGCTAAGACAGTACGAAAGCTTCATTTATGGTAAGAATGAAACTCTCTCTGAAGTACACCAACGTTTTAACTGCTAATCATTGATCTAAAAACAGATCGTAGGACCTACTCTAATTCTGAAACCCTGGCAAATTTTTTAGAATGTCTCTCTGAAAGTTGCGAAAACTTTGCCATGTGTCTTAGACTCTCTAAGGATTTTAAATACATGACGTTAAGCACTTTCTTTGGCACCTTGCTCAATCATGAGCAATCTTGCATGCTTAAGAAAAACCTTGTCAAGGAATCAAAGAGCACACATGTTGCTTTACTCTCCTCAGAGTTAACGCCCTCTCAGAGATCTTCTGTCACTATCACTGAGTTGGAATCTAACTCTGATGATTCATCAAAAACTGATCCTTCAGAACTTAATGAATCCCTGACACTCTTGACAAACTCCTTCAGGAGATTTGCAAGAAAGAGTAACTTCAGAAGAAACAAACCTCTCTCTATCACTGACAAGCCTAAATCATCTCCCATTGATAAGGCTACTGCCACTTGCTATAACTGTGAAAAGAAAGTCTACTTTGCTAGTGAGTGCAGGTCAAAGAAAGTATTCAAACCTTCTTCGTCATCCAAGAATTACTATACCTCTAAATCTAGAGATGACAAATACCTGAAGCTCAAAGAAAAATATCAGAAGTTGAAGAACTTCAAGAGTAAAGGTAAAGGTCTAATCGCTGAAGAACACGATTGGGCTGAATCTGATGAGGAATCAGATTCTGTTGAAGAAGATGAGGCAAATCTCTATTTAATGGCCTATATTCAAGAAGTATAGGAAGAACCTGCTGATATTCCCTCTACATCTTCCTCCTCACATGTATCACTCTCTTCTACTCCAGCTCTCATTGATGCTGATAGACTCCGTGCTATCGACTCGTTGACGATTGATTTATATGATGCACTGAATGGAAAAACTCAAGTTGAACAAATGAATTTAGATTTAACTGAACAACTTAAGAAATGTCATCTAAAGATCCAAGAGATTTCTAACATTGAAGAAAGTTTAAACGATCAGGTCTATGTAAATCAAATAATCAGCATCGAACGTGAACAAGCTATCGATGAACTGAAAGCTGAGAAAGCTACTGTTGAAGGATGGTGTAAATCCTCAGCAAAGATCACTGAGATAATCGGTGCTCAGATCCCTGTCAATGACAGAAGTGGTCTTGGTTTTAATGCTAACGCTGAAGAACCAATCCAAGATCGTTCCATGCTTAAGTTTGGAATTTCGTCTCTTCCATCCCTGACACCTCATCATCTCAGTTCTCTTCTTATAATAATCAAATCTTGGAGGAAAAATCTTCTTTAAGCCCCAAACTTAAAGATAAAGGAAAGACCTTTTTACAAAAACCTCAGAAGGGTACCAAAGTGCCAAAGCTGAAGAAGTCTAAACCTTCAGCTAATCAATCTTCTAGCTCTAAAGACAAGATCCATGAACTTATTCAGCGATCAATTACAAGAATAAAGGTTGATGTCATAGGTAAGAATTCTGAAGAACCTAAGGTTCCTCCGATCTCTAATGCTAAATCCATTCTTGGTACAAGCTCTTCTCATTGAAAATTATCAAATGCTTATGCCTATGGTCCTAAAGCTACTTTTAGCTATAGGAAATGCTATCACTGTGGACTTACTGATCATATTGCTTGTAAGTGCCCCACAACCACCAAAGTTGAAAATCAGCTAAGGTGTAGATGACTGCCTCAAAGGCAAAGAAGATCACCCTAGGTAAAAAACAAGCCAAGGTGAAGATGTAACAACCCAAATTCTAGTGGGTTTTAGAGTTAGTGGTCAAAGTGGAATAAATGAAAGTTAACTTGAGGGACTAGAGTGTAAAATTTTGAAGTGTATATGAAGACTCCAATCCCTAGGGCAGCCTCCATTTGCTGAAATCAGTAATTGTGGGAGTGCTCTTGGTGTTGGCGGCTAAGGAAGAAAGAAAGAGAGAAAGGAAGAAGGTTTGAGAAGAAATCAAGAGAGAAAGGAGAAATCAAACTAGAATCTGCAAGCTAATGTATCCTAATTCGTTCATCTGATTAGATTAATGCTTCTCCTTCCTATTATTATGAATCCTTAGGACTGAGGTGGGTGATTACTTGAGTTTTCACCATTTCCCCCTTAAAATGAAGTTTTTGGGTTTTGTCATTTGGAATCGTTTTTAAGAGATTAAAGTGGGATTATTTGGGTGTTTGGGGTTGGTGGATGAACCCTTATGGTTATCTAATCAAGCAAATGGCTAAAATCGGGTTAGAAATCGCTTTTAAGAAATTTATTTTCGGACAGCAGTCGTATCCGGACACCTTCAGTTCTTGATGATATAGTGGTTTTCGGATACGGATGCTAGTGTCCGGGTAAAGCTCCATGGTGGTATCCGAACTAGTATGGTATCCGGACTAGTATGGTATCCGGACTAGTATGGTATCCGGACTAGTATGGTATCCGGACTAGTATGGTACCCGGACAAGTGTAGTATCCGGACAAGTGTGGTATCCGGACAAGTCAGTACCCAGAAACCATGTGCTGGATAGTAGGTTGAGCCGTTTTATCTGATGCGAATCTATTGCCTTAGGTGTTCGTTTGGGTTAGCTTGGAAGTATTTAAGAAGCGCGTTGTACGTCAAGCAAGGTGAGTTCCCTAAACCCTTTTTACGACTTAAAGTGTTAAATGATTTTGACTGATTATGGTTTCATTACGAGCATGAAATGTTTATAACCGTTACGCATGTTTTCCATGAAATACCTGTTTTACCTGAGAAAATGTATTGTACTTGATGAGCTGAGAATGACGATTTACTAAGGTTTTAAAGGTGCAAGTTTTATGAAATGAATGACGTGCTATGTGGAGTCGGTCTACACTGTAGGATCAGAGATAGATCCTCGGGGTCTGATGATCCCTTGGATGTTTATGACAGACTGGTAGGTTGGAATCCGTTTCCTCCTATTTCGAGTAGAAAGGGGGGTCTGCGTAAGCTCCGGGAAGGGGAGTTTGCGTAGGCTCCGGTTGAGGGCGAGAGGGTAACCCATTGGGCCCCGATCGCAGAATGTTTATGTGATCCTATATACAGTGTAGTACCATGCCTGATGTTATGTTAAGGTTTACGATGATATTTTCATAAATGTTTTATACTGGTTACATGTTGTTTTCGGAGGGAATTCACTAGACCTTTTGGTCCAACCCTCGCTTTCAAAACTAAACCATTTTCAGGTAAGCATGTTAAAGGTTCTTCAAGTAAGAACCGTGTGATGGCAGGAAGGATTTAGAACTTAGAGCGACTCCAAGTCTTTTGGCTGATGTTTAGATAGAGATCTCGACTGTGGATTAGAGACTTCCGCTGTCAATTTTGCTTAGCTTAGTGAAAAGAATGTTTATGAACAAGATAATAATGTAATATGAATGCTATATTCTAGATAAATTCTTGTTATGAAAATTGGGACGTTACAAATGGTATCAGAGCCTTAGTTTAAGGGATTTAGGTGACCATTCGGGCCTAAACTTAAACTGTAAGATGAGGAACACAGCCGAGACATAAGATTGCCTCTAGGAACGATCACTATAAATGCGCTTAGGAATAAGGTGCCAAGGACAAACGTGTAAGGTAAGTTTGGAATTACACCTGGCCAGTGGGATTACGAACTTACAGGTACATGTGCGTGCTTACAATACCTTACTTATAGCAATTTGTTGTGTCACGTCTAGCAAGGATTAACTATCGGTTTCTTTCAGTTTAGCGCTGTGGCTGGGAGAACGCTGAGGAATAGGCCAGCAAGATCCCTGAGGGATAGATCGAGCTCCATTGCTTGGGGAAGTTTCGTGTAAGAGTCACTATGATGTGATGTATGTATACATCGTAGAGAAGAAACGTTGTAAAGAATGTTATGAGTCGTCTAGAGGTAGCTCTTCATGGATTCGGAGAGGATGAATGTTTGAGTTTGAGTAAGACTCCAGTTTCGGGTGAGTCCTAGTTATGGAAATCATGGGATAGATCAGTTGGGATGGTAAGATAGAACAGTGTCAAAACCTTGAAAGTATCAATGGAGCCCTGACTTTTAGCCGAGCTTTTCATTGGCAGAATAAATGGAATAAGATACTTATAGTGAATTAAAAGCATGTAGAAGTAGAAGGCGAGATAGTCGATCAAAGCGAAAGTAGTGTGAAATGGTTGAGTAAGTGAGATGTGGAACGCATGTACATCAAGTTAGTGCTTGATCGAGGGGGCGACCCTTGGTCGTAAGTGGAGTATCAAGGATAAGCTGCGTGAGTAAGCGGTTGACCATGTTGAGTGAGTAGCCTTCTATTGTAAATAGAGTCTCATGCATAGCGTTCTTTTATGTAACATGAAATTTTCACGATTTAAAAATAAAAACATAACTGCCAACTTTGAACAAAATGAGTCAGCTTGTACGAGTACACGTTTAAAGAAAAAGCGATTTCAGTTACGTCGCACATTGAAATTTTGAGCTTAACGATTTGCAAGGTATTCCACACTTTTAATGATAAGTTAAATTGTTACAAAAAGGTTAAGAAAAACATTTGCCAGCAAAACTTTTACAACCAAATGCTTATTGACCTTTCGATATCATACAATTGAGTGTGAGAACCGACTGGTTTACTTGGTGTCGGTAATTCTTTCAGAATTGTCTCATACGAAAAGATTTTCATGCAATATAGTATTCGCGTAATTCCATTGTTCGGATTGAGCAAGATTGATGTTCACGGGAAGATGCATGCCAACGATTCTCGAATCGTTGTGCAGGGTTTTGAAGTTATAAGAGTGACGGGGTCACGGGTACCCGAGTAGTTTCTAAATGTTGTTTATTTAAAATCATAAAACGGGTTGAAGGAATTATTTACTGTATTGTCATGCATGAAGGCTATGAACCCACTAGGTCGTAGAGTATTACGTCTTAAGCTAAGGAAGAACTCCGAGAGCGGAGAGGCGTTGGTCAAGTCAGGGGAGAACGTATGTAGCTTTGGTATATGTGTTTAAGAGGAGAGTTGGACCTTGGAAGAGTCGGGAATGGATTTTAGTGTCAGGTGTATGAGGGTCTGTACCTTTGCTCGATGACTGAGAACACAGTTGCCGAGGGGCGATGGTGCCCAGAGGAAGGACTAGGAGTCATAAAGGTATTGGTTTTTAGCAACTCTTTATGAGTAGTGCTGTGCAGGGGCGGAGCTACCTTGTAACAAGAGTTAGCAACCGCTAACCCTCAACTTTTCAAAAAAAATTGATATACTATTTTTTTAATACTTGACAATTTATGGGCTGAATTTACTTTTATTTAAATCCCTCTTTGGGCCCATTAACTTAATACTAAAAATTCATGGGGTAAATTTTTTTAAATGGGTGCACCACTACACCACAGACCATACACGTGACTTTCTTTAAAGTCAACTAAAAAAAAGTCTTCCAAGTTCCCAACTTTAAGTAGAGTTCCTCTCGATATAACACTTTTAACTATAAACATTGTGAATAATAGATTGTGCTGGATAAACGATTGCTTGATTTCTTATATTAAAAAAGATATTTTTATTGAGATAGATAATGAAGACATTACAAATAAGTTTTAGAAAATGAAAACTCATCGAGGTCACTATTGAAATTATATAGGTTGGTGTTTCAACAATATACGATCATCACTTTTGCTTGCTATTTTCAGAAAAAATTAATATTTTCTTTCTTTCTTTAGTTTGTTTTATTTATTTTTGTTGCTCCTCCTAGACCAAAATCCTAGCTCCGCCCCTGGTGCTGTGAGGCAGGAATGAAAGGTCCACGATGTGGGTCATGAGATTCGAAGAGAGCTTGTAATATTGATGTTACATGAGTAAGTTTCGAAATGGGGGCGACAGATTATAAAGTTAACTATGATGTGTAGGGAGGAATAGGTCCCGTAAGGAACTCATGTTAAAGGATAGGTTAAGGGAGTAGTTAAGAGTTGTCTTTTGTTGTTGAAGTCGGCAACGGTGTATGTTGGCCGAGGCCGAAGACTCAAACCAGATGAGTGTAAGTTGATAGATTATCTGGTAGAGGTGTTAAATTAGTAAGAGACTGTTGTTGTTGAATAGCCGTTCTATTTACGAGGTGAGGAGGGTCCGTAGAAGGACAAGGTGTGTAACACAGGCGAAGTGAGTGTAGACTATGCCAGTCTGTAAGAAAATGTGCCGTGTCTAAGAAAGGACTCGGGTCATAAAAGAGCTAGTTAGGATGTTCGTGTTTGAGCTAAGTGTGAACTCGTGAATCATAGTTCAACAAGTTGGGAGAGAACTAAGTAGCGAGACAGACTCGATTGTAGTATACGGGAGAATATGAAGGAAAGTGTGAATTGTGTAAGAATGACCATGAGAGACTTGGTCGGTGGTGTGATAATAGGAGTGGTGAATGTACGAATGAATAGTGGCGTCAATTGCCAAGATATCTGTGTCAGCCGGTGATGTAGTAAGGCGATGTTAGAAAGATGAAGGATTAGAAGGAAGTCCTTTTGGGATTTCGGATAGAGTGTACGTTTTGCAATCCCAGTTGTTGAAGTACGTGGGTTGTAAGTAGGTGTGTATTTTGACTGTTATCGGAATGGAATGTCGGGGCAGAATTGGGGGATTGCCCAGCTGTGAGACCAAGCTTTGTGGTTACGTATGTTGTTAAGTATATTCTTGAAGGCAGAGTAAGTTTAAAGAAAATGATGAATAGATTAGTCAAGCTGTAGTATAGTAGATGAGACATCGCTAAAGAATGAAAATTGTTCCTTATGCTTGAGGGAATGATCCTAGGAATAGTTGGAAATTTTGGTTATGTTTAAGGAATGACGTGATGATGATTGTGGGTCGGAGTAGTAGTATGATCGTTAGTTGATTTGAATTGTCATGATAGAGGTATAAGCCTTTGGTTGGTTGATTTAAATTTTATAGATTTGTTAAGTAATGACGTTCATTTGTTATTACAGAAGGTGTTACAATTTTTGGGGAAGTGTTATTGAGACTAACACACTGATTGTTAAAGAATTATTTAAGGTAAATCAAAGTAAGAAAGCCGGGATGACGGTACATATATATATATATGTCTGTCTGATTTTATGATCATAGTGGTTAGTCGAAGGAATTGTGGAACCCGAGTTTCGGGGTGTTCCTGAATTAATAGATCCGTTTGTAATAGGGAATCCAAGGGGGTGGATTATTAGAGTGAATAGGGGACGTTACTAAGAAACATACTTTGGGGTCATTGGAAGTTTAAAGAGGAAGAGGGATGTGTTAGCCAAAATGTGGTGGGATAGATGTGAAATCCTTAAAGAATGTGGATTGTTGCTTTTGTGTGATAGAAATGTCTGAGAAGGTAAAAGTTGGAGATTAAAGAATGTGTAGCGACGTCGAACATTGGTCTTGTTTCAAGACGGCTTGGTTGAATGCCTTAAGATAAGATTTTGGTGCAACTGTTTGGTTATGTAAGAATGAGAAAGCGATATCAACATGTGGAAAGGTCGGGAGAGAGGGGCAAGTAATGTTTGGTGAGCAGTGCTCCACGCTAACGTGGGGAAGGTGTAGATAGTATGTCGGAGCAAGTGAGTAAGTTGGAAGTAGTAAACTTGACAGTATTGCCGAAAGGTACAGTATTGTGTAGATTGTCTTTGATTAGTGTGTGAACCGTTGGAAAGAATATTGAGGAAGGAAATTGTGTAAGTTTTTGTGCAGGGAAGAAGTGGATGAGACAACTAAATGAGTTAAGTTAGTGACTTTGTGAGAAAGGTGTAAACGATTTGGTCGTGCAGTGTTTAAGCTAGTGAGAATAGTATGGTGTGACCATGGTTATTCCTCCCAGTTGGGTGAGGGTAACCGGAGTTATGTTTTATGATCGAACGAACGTGGTAATCAGCGAGGATTTGATGTGTTTCAGGATAAGTTTAATCCGAGTAGGGGAACACCTCAACGTTAGGTTTGAAGGTTCCTACCCTGGGTTACGTACAAGGATGGAGTGATAAAGTGGTGAGGATGTAAGAAATGGTTGACGAACTGTGGTCGAGGTGGTCCGAGAAAGGGAAACGTTATTCGCATAGTCGATTGTTGATTAGGAGAAGTAATATAGGATTGCTTGTATTTCGATGAAGGAACTCTGGGTTGTGAGTTGTCGGGGACGTTCATGTTTGGATTTGTGTCAAGCGGTCAAGTGTGTGTCCGTCTCTTAGTAAATGAATCTCGTGTTGTGGCAGAGGATTTAGCCAAGTTCCTACTTAAAGGAAGTGTTGATGCATGAGAAGCTTAGTAAATCTTCTGTAGTCAAGATCGACCGAGTAGGAACAGTAGCCTACGAGTTAGAGTACCATAAGAACTGAAGGAAATGCACCCAATGTTCCATGTTTCGAGTTTGATGAGATGGTTGACTGAGTCAGTTATAGCTTTACTTTGGGAAGTGTCGGTTTTGATGTGGGCAAGATACCCGCATATTTTCCAATGAGAAATTCCGGGGACGGAATTCTTTTAAGGGGAGAGTGTTGTAACAACCCAAATTCTAGTGGGTTTTAGAGTTAGTGGTCAAAGTGGAATAAATGAAAGTTAACTTGAGGGACTAGAGTGTAAAATTTTGAAGTGTATATGAAGACTCCAATCCCTAGGGCAGCCTCCATTTGCTGAAATCAGTAATTGTGGGAGTGCTCTTGGTGTTGGCGGCTAAGGAAGAAAGAAAGAGAGAAATGAAGAAGGTTTGAGAAGAAATCAAGAGAGAAAGGAGAAATCAAACTAGAATCTGCAAGGTAATGTATCCTAATTCGTTCATCTGATTAGATTAATGCTTCTCCTTCCTATTATCATGAATCCTTAGGACTGAGGTGGGTGATTACTTGAGTTTTCACCATTTTTCCCTTAAAATGAAGTTTTTGGGTTTTGTCATTTGGAATCGTTTTTAAGAGATTAAAGTGGGATTATTTGGGTGTTTGGGCTTGGTGGATGAACCCTTATGGTTATCTAATCAAGCAAATGGCTAAAATCGGGTTAGAAATCGCTTTTAAGAAATTTATTTTCGGACAACAGTCGTATCCGGACACCTTCAGTTCTTGATGATATGGTGGTTTCCGGATACGGATGCTAGTGTCCGGGTAAAGCTCCATGGTGGTATCCGGACTAGTATGGTATCCGGACTAGTATGGTATCCGGACTAGTATGGTACCCGGACAAGTGTAGTATCCGGACAAGTGTGGTATCCGGACAAGTCAGTACCTGAAAACCATGTGCTGGACAGTAGGTTGAGCCGTTTTATCTGATGCGAATCTATTGCGTTAGGTGTTCGTTTGGGTTAGCTTGGAAGTATTTAAGAAGCGCGTTGTACGTCAAATAAGGTGAGTTCCCTAAACCCTTTTTACGACTTAAAGTGTTAAATGATTTTGACTGATTATGGTTTCATTACGAGCATGAAATGTTTATAACCGTTACGCATGTTTTCCATGAAATACCTGTTTTACCTGAGAAAATGTATTGTACTTGATGAGCTGAGAATGACGATTTACTAAGGTTTTAAAGGTGCAAGTTTTATGAAATGAATGACGTGCTATGTGGAGTCGGTCTACACTGTAGGATCAGAGATAGATCCTCGGGGTCTGATGATCCCTTGGATGTTTATGACAGACTGGTAGGTTGGAATCCATTTCCTACTATTTCGAGTAGAAAGGGGGGTCTGCGTAAGCTCCGGGAAGGGGAGTTTGCGTAGGCTCTGGTTGAGGGCGAAAGGGTAACCCATTGGGCCCCGATCGCAGAATGTTTATGTGATCCTATATACAGTGTAGTACCATGCCTGATGTTATGTTAAGGTTTACGATGATATTTTCATAAATGTTTTATACTGGTTACATGTTGTTTTCGGAGGGAATTCACTAGACCTTTTGGTCTAACCCTCGCTTTCAAAACTAAACCATTTTCAGGTAAGCATGTTAAAGGTTCTTCAAGTAAGAACCGTGTGATGGCAGGAAGGATTTGGAACTTAGAGCGACTCCAAGTCTTTTGACTGATGTTTAGATAGAGATCTCGGATGTGGATTAGAGACTTTCGCTGTCAATTTTGCTTAGCTTAGTGAAAAGAATGTTTATGAACAAGATAATAATGTAATCTGAATGCTATATTCTAGATAATTTCTTGTTATGAAAATTGGGACGTTACAGAAGAATACCACTAAGGTTAAGAAATTAACCAAAGTGAAGGTTACCACTGACGCCGAATCATCAGATGCTGTGAAGACTGCCGATCCTTCCACTTCTTCTTCCACTGACAAATGTGGACCCATTGTAAAGTGGGTACCAATTTCAAATTAATCTTCCTTTTGTTTGCAGGTCACGAAGGGTATCTGGTATCTTGATAGTGGATGCTCTCGACACATGACTGGAAAACGGAACCTGCTCACTGAATACAAGGAAGAGAGAGGTCCCTCAGTGACCTTTGGTGGAAATGGAAAAGGCTATACCCGAGGGTTTGGTGTACTTTCTAATGATACAACCACCTTCAGAAGAGT
The DNA here is from genome assembly GCA_033807775.1 of Saussurea involucrata. Taxonomy (NCBI): domain Eukaryota; kingdom Viridiplantae; phylum Streptophyta; class Magnoliopsida; order Asterales; family Asteraceae; genus Saussurea; species Saussurea involucrata. The sequence goes on from CM066325.1 coordinate 63,064,144, forward strand.
CGCTTATGTAGAAGGACTGAAGCACAATCTTCTTAGCATCAGTCAGCTATGTAAAGACTATAAAGTATGCTTTACTAAGGAAGCATGTTTTGTCTCTGATAAGAAAGAAAAGGTTGCTCTCAGTGGTTATCGCTTGGAAAATGTTTACGTAATAAACATGGACTCAAAAACCACTGAGAACATCTGTTTTTTATCCAAAGCCTCATCAGATATCAATTGGCTATGGCATAAGAGGCTCTCTCATCTCAACTTCAAAACGCTGAATACTCTCTCCTCTAAAGAACTAGTCACTGGCTTGCCTCAGCATTCATACGCAAATGAATCTCTCTGCTCAACATGTGAAAAAGGAAAACAAACTAAAGCTAGATTCAAATCAAAGCAAGTGTCATCAGTGACAAACCCTCTTCAACTTCTCCATATGGATTTATTTGGCCCTGTCAATATACAATCCATTGCTAGAAAGAAATATACTCTAGTCATAGTAGATGAATTCTCTCGTTATACCTGGGTAATGTTTCTCCATGCTAAGAGTGACACCTCAGAAGAACTCATCTCCTTTGTCAGGAAAATGGAAGTCTTAATATGACTGTTCGCTCAATAAGGAGTGATCATGGAACTGAATTTAAAAACAGTTCTCTTGATAACTTCTTTGAAAGCAAGGGCATTTCTCACCACTTCTCAGCGGTGAGAATACCTCAACAAAATGGAGTCGCTGAAAGAAGAAATAGAACGATCATCGAAGCTGCTCGATCTATGCTCTGCGATTCTCATCTTCCAACTCAATTCTAGGCAGAAGCGATTAACACTGCCTGTTTTACTCAAATAAGGTCGTTGATCGTCAAAAGATTCAACAAGACTGCCTATAAACTTTTCCATGGGAGAAAGCCATCTATCAACTTTCTTCATATCTTTGGTTGTCAATGCTTCATCTTAAACAACAGAGATTCCCTTGAAAAATTCGATCCCAAAGCTGACGATGGAATATTCCTAGGATACTCCTCAGTATCCAAAGCCTTCAGAGTCTTTAACAAAAGAAGACAAACTATAGAACAAACTATTCATGTCACCTTTGATGAATCCCGCTCAGCAAATTCAAGACCTACTGCTGAAAATGATGAACCGAATCAGTGGATATTTTCTCATTATGGGGAATCAGAAGCTAACCTCAACCCTGACCCTCAGGTCAACAACCCAATCGCTGATGATAATCCTATCATCATTCCTAGCATGCAAACAAGTGAACCTGAATCCTCTTCATGGATATCAGCTGTTCCCATAAACACTTTGCCTCCTTCTAAACCCTCAACCTCTGAAAATCCATCCATTTCTAATCAGCAATCAGTAAATAAAATTTCATCTGAAACTCAACATCTCCTACCTGACATACCTGAAACTGTTGCTGCTGAAGCCTCTTCTTCAGCACCTCCAGAAGTTCATTCTGAGTAAGAGATTCAAGATCCTGCTCAGTGATGGACAGTAAATCATCCAATTAATCAAATTCTAGGTGATCCAAATGCAGATATTCAGACTCGACGAAGTTCACGTAACATTTGTTTATTTGTTAATTTTATTTCACTGATTGAACCAAAAAAACTGATGATGTCCTCAGAGATCCAAACTGAGTCAGTGCTATGCAAAAAGAGCTGACTTAATTTGAAAGAAACAAAGTTTGGAATCTTGTTCCCAGACCATCTGACAAAATTGTGATAGGTACCAAGCGGGTATATCGAAATAAGCTAGATGAATTTGGAACTGTAACCCGCAACAAAGCAAGATTAGTGATAATGTCGGTTTTCGACATTATTTTGGATCTCAAATTAGGTGGTTCACGCGTGTCTTCAAGTAAAATGACAGCTTTTTTAACGGGTTTTTGGAAAGAAAGTACAGGTTCAGATATTATTCTCTAAAAAGGAGCAGATTCGAGTTCCGGAGCTAAAAACGAGAAAATTGGTGAAGTTGGCGAAACAGTGCAATCCGCGCCGTGATCCGCGCCGAATGAAGAAACAGTCCTTGGCGTCAGTCTCCGCGCCGGTCAACCCACATCGAATGAAGAAGCAGTTCCTGGCGCCAGTCTTGGCGCCAGTCTTGGCGCCAGTCAACCCGCACCGGTGTTGGCCCCAACGTCCAGTTGTTTAAAACATTTCCTGCTGCTAGGGTAAACTTACTTTTGACTTTCAGACGAATACGGCTGGCCAAGGGGCGATTTTGGAGAGCAAAACAGAGATTTTTGAGAGGATTAACATGAAGGGAGCAGATCGAAGCTAGTGATCGAAGATGAACGAGTACATGAGAGTGGAGGAATTATTCTCAGGGAGTGTTTTGTTATCTTTATAAGATTTTTCTTGAACAATGGTGGTTTTCCCATCCCTTATTGCTTTTTGATTCTTTTCTAATACCCCCAACATGAGCTAAGCCACATGTTAGGGGGTTGGATGATGGTTGGGTCATAGACCATGGATTTTGAGTAACTTATGTTTTGGTTTTTGATAGATGAATGAAGCATTTGAATTTAAGCTTAATGCGTTTGATAACTTGATCAATTGTTAAACGATTTCACTAATTTAGGGTTCGTTTGAGAAACATTCTAGATTTAGGTCGTATTCATTTGCCACCGGTAGGAATTGGATAGAGATATACCAATTCCTTCGGTGTTGTTGGATTAATCTCATTTTCTTAACTTAAATCAGTTGTAAGATCGAGAGGTAAACAGTTCTTTTTAAGTTGATTTCATTGTAGCTCGAAAGAGTACAATGATGTCGAGTTTATGCAATTCATTAATCATTGAAGCCATTTATAAGTCACTTAGATTTCTTGATGATTAATCCATTCAAATTCCAACCCTCCATCTTCTCTCTTTTCAAATCCAATTAACCAAACTTGTCTACGTTTTCGTATGTTTTAATATTCCAGTTTTCTAAAAATCAAACAAACCAATTTCGATCGTTCAGTTAATAAATAATACAGTCATTGTGGTACTTAATATCTTGTTCCTTTGGTTTGATACTCGTACTTCCGTACGTATTACTTGAGACGATACCGTACACGTGCGGTCAGTCAAAGGGGGGTGTAAACCCGCTTATCAAGTTTTTGGCGCCGTTGCCGGGGAACTTGTTTTGTGTTGATCACTTCTACCTGCAAAAGTTATTACATTGAACAATTTTCTTTTATTTGCATTTTTTATTTTTCAATTCCTGCCCAATTTTCTTGCTATTTCACTATTGCTGGAGCTAATTGTCATACAGAATCCTTTTTACAGGTCACTTCTCGTTTATGCCAAGGAGGAGACAAGTTGGGGAACTAATACCAATTAATCCAGAGATAGAGAGAGCCACAAGGAATTTAAAGAGACATGCAAGAAACAGACGATTGCAAGGGATGGAAAACGCCAACAACGAATTTGGGGAAATCCCGGTCAATCAAGAAATCCCTATCAATCAGGATATACCGGTCAATCAGAACATCAACAATAAGATTCCGGTTAACAACGGAATACCGCTTAACCAGAATCTCAATGGCGAGATCCCTTCTCTTTGAGGGATCATGCATCTACTTGGGAAGAGGGTTTGTCAGTCAGGCAAATTCATACTTGGAACGACATGGTTACAGCTTTCCTCAACAAATTTTTCCTGCCAGGACGAACAGCTCAGTTGCTAGCCGGCATCACTTATTTCTCACAGTGGGATCAAGAGTCACTGTACGAGGCTTGGGAAAGGTACAAGGAATGCTCAAGAAGTGCCCACACCACGGTTTGCACGGCTGGATGGTCATCCAGACCTTCTTTGGGGGATTACACCCTCAATTCAAGAACGATATCACGACCGCTGCAGGTGGGGCTTTGATGAAAAAAACTTATGATGAAGCTTATGAGTTGATTGAGAACCTCGCTGAGCATAGCTACGCTACACCTCGGGCAACCACTAGAAGGGTGGCGAGTGTACAAGAGACGGATGAGCTGAAAGCAATTAAGGCGCAATTAGCGGCTATTACGAATCAACTGAAAGGGACGATGGTTCAGCAGTCTTTCCAAGGGGATATGGGTGGCCAAGACCCATTTGGTTCACCTCAAGAGTGCCCACCACAAGAGCAAGTGCAGTTTATGCAAAACCGAAACAACCGACCGAGGAACGATCCGTTTTCCAACACTTACAATGAAGGATGGAAGCGACATCCTATGTTTTCATGGAGCCAACCACAAAATGCACAGAAAGAGACCATGTTCCAACAACAACAAAATGAATTCGGTAATAATTCTAACCCTCTTATTCAATCTAATAATGTTTATCGTCCTCCAGGTTTTAACCAAAGAAGACAAGAAAAAGGACAAGGAGGGGAGAAAAAGTCTGGATTGGAAGAGATGATGATGAAGCTGTTCTCAAAGATGAATAACACAGTTGAAGAGTTATCATCATCCGTTGGGACATTGGCGACTTCGGTTGGGACTATCAAATCTGCGACGGATTAGAATACCGCATCAATCCGAATTCTCGAGGGTCAGATGGGACAAATAGCGGATGCGTTGAATGTTTGAAACCAAGGACAATTTCCGAGCCAATCCGAGAAGAAAACACGAGAAGATTACAAGGAGTGATCAGCTGAGAAGTCGTGCCACGACGTTAAATACGACGCTGGGTGGGAGGCAACCCACCGTAGGTTAGTTAAAGTTTTGATTTCCTTAGTTGAGTTTCGTTTTTAATTTTTATTGTGTTGGTTTTGTCCTGGGAAGTTTTCCTTCAAATTATTTCGGTAAGCGACAGTTCGAACGAGAGATCAGGAAAAGGCAAAAAACGGGAAACAATGTTCGACACGACCTTTGGTGCGGGTCAGCTAGCTCCATGAGTCGTGTGGGTTGAAAGAGGCAAAAGGGACAGTGTTTGGCGCGGGTTACAGCGCGAGTCCATCCGCGCCAGTACCCGCGCTGGTGTGCATTGAATATAAAAAGTAGACTTCGGGTTTTTCTTCACTCTTTGAAAACCCTAGAACCTCTAAACCGCCGTTTTGCTCCAAAAACCCTCTCCTCCAACATTTTCGACTTCCACACTCAAGGTTCTTCCAAGTCTTGATCACTATCTCTTCCACAAAGCATCAAAGGTACACTATCTTGCCTTAATTTCACTCTTGTTGGGGTTTTTTACACAAAATCCAAGGTACACTCAATATTCTTTCATTTTTCTCTCAATTTATGATGTGTGTACATATTCTTCATGAGATGATGTGATAAAACCACCATTGATTGATATTCTTTTGGAGTTATGCTTGTGGAACATTGGTATGAGATTTGTGTGGCTAGTTCTTTAATTTTAGAGAGAAGTTAAAAAGTGTTTATTGTGACTTGAATCTCTTTATGTTTGATTTGGTGTGCTTCATTGTACAAGAATCAACCAAACCTAGGTTTCACCAAGGTTTGGGGTTCTTTGTTTCTCTTTATGCCATGATTGAAAGTAATGGTGCAAATCTCTAGTGGTGAAAGTATGATGTGAGTGAATGGTCTTAATGCCTCTTAGAGATAGCAAAGTGCTTAATGCAAATTTTTGTGGGAAATTGATTAGAATGATGCGATGTGTTAATATGTTGTTGTGTGGGATGCTTTCCTCTTTATGCTAAAGGGCTAACCAAACCTAGGTTTGGGGTGCCCATTTTTGATCATCTACACAACACCCCATTGCAAACCTCGGTTTTACCAAGGTTTGGGGTGCTCCTTATTTGTTTTAAATGAATGAACCATAAGTTGTGTGATGAACCTAATCTAAGGATTAGGTTTGGAGTGACATAGATCAGTAAGTTGTGTTCTAATTGAGTTCCATTTGCAGGTAGGGGTGAGCATCGGAACTGGGTACCCGCCTTTGGAACCGGAACCGCTCTGGAACTGCCGGTTCCAGATTCGAACCAATGTGATTGGTTCCGGTTCCGGTTCCTAAAATACGAAACCGATTAAGACTGGTTCCGGTTCTGGTTCTCATTTTTTTTGGAACCGGCTAGGTACCCGATCCCGCTATTTTTAATAAAAATAATTTGTACATTTATTATATTTATATATTTATTATATTTAAATTTTTAATGATGTTGTATTAGTTTTGTACCTTTGTTAGCTGTTTTATTCATTTTCATCCAAGTGTTTTATTTGAGGTGTTGATGTAAAGATGTGAATTGTTATGGAAGTCGTTTTGTTGATATCAAGACTCAATACTCGAGAGTTTCTAATTTATTTATGTAATAATTAGTTTTTATCGGATTAGTTTTCACCATTTGTTGTATTTATTACTTTATGTTGGTACTTTATAGTTTGCAATAGATTTAAAATTATAATTTTTATTATATGAATTGTTAAAAAAATTGACATTGGGTACCCGAAACCCGATTCCAAAATATAGAGAACCGATGTAAGTGGTTTCGGTTCCGGTTCCTTCATTTTAGGAACCGCCGGTTTTGGTTTCGGTTTCATGAAATTTAGTCGGGTACCCGGTTATGCTCACCCCTATTTGCACGCAAAATGGTGCACATAAATCGTGATATAGTCGGGAGGTGGTTCCGTTACCACCAGCTGGGACCTAATCAGCGGGGGGAACTCCGACGATCACAACACCTCCACTTCAACGACCGGATGGAAAGATTTGCTGACAGGCCGATCCATTCCGAGTTGAGGGTCGGGTTTGACGACCTCCAACGACTTATTTCAGGCGGTCTAGCTGCATATGAGGCAGGCTTTTCTGACCCGCAGTCGGCTCGTCGTGTTAGGAGACGGAAACCGGGTGGTGCATCTTCCTCTCGCCGCTGGAACAACGATGATTGAAGACGGGTTTGTTTTCCCTTTTGTTTTGATCTGCTCTTTTTGGTTATTTTCTTGTTTTTGTTGGATGAGTGTACTTAAATTCACACAATTTTTGTTGGATGACTGTAATCGACTTTATATGCACATTGGGGACAATGTGTAATTTAGGTTTGGAGTTGGAAGTCATTGGTATCATTTTGTAATCTCTTACATCTTAGAATATGATTGAGTTGCTATTAGGACCGGATTTTTTTTCTGATTTACCGTCGGTAGTAAGTAGAGCACCAAGTTTTGAGGAGTGAATATGTAAGGGATAATATAGCATTGAGGGAGAATTGAAGGACTGTATGAATTAGGGACATTAGTGGAGACCACCCGTGAGACGTTGAGCCATTATAGCTTCGATTTTGAGGGACTAAATGCATTAATTCGATACACTTTTCTTTAATTTCTTGTCGTGGTTATAGTTGATCTCACTATAAGTTGCATCAATTAGCAAAGACGTCCATAGGAATATCTAGTGACGCTCGCATCTTATCTAAGTATAAACCTTGAGAAATGATTCCATGCAATGTGAGTATAGAGCGATTTTATCTTGTGCACCCTTCTTTTTTAGTGCCCCCTAGCCATTTTGCAGCCAAACACTAATTATTTCGATTTTGAACCCAGTTATTAAACCCTAACCTTTATAGTAGCCTACCTTTTTCCCGAACAAGTGCCGGTTACGAAAGACGGGGCGGGAATCTGAACCGAAAAAGGGAGGGACAGAGAGAAGTGAATCACTGTGGGGTGCGAAAAGATAGACATGACCAAAAGGGTCGAATTTAAAAAAATTACAAAAATACAGAATATTTGAGTGGCAGTCATAAATAATCGTTGCAGAGAAAAAGAGAGAGAGAGAAGTCAGTGAGTAAAAGGAAAAGAAGGTTGACAAACTCAATTAAGGGATTATGGGTGATGATACAGTGGAAAAGGCAAAAGAAAGGAGGGGAATGAAAACCGTTGGCTCGTACACTGGCACTTTGAGGACTTTTGCTCTACCATAACTTTCGTTTCTTAGCCAATAGCCTAGCCCCATTACAACCCTTGTAAAGACCTGAATGATCTTTTGGAAATTATAAGGATAGATGAGAGTTGCACTAACAGTTCTAGTCTTGCTATTTGGTTCCATCCGAGATCGTTTCTTTGGACATTGGTGCGTCTTTCTTGTTAAGTTGTTCATGCTTTTATCTTGAAATTTATTGCACATAACTTCCAAATGCATGACAACACGTGTGACAGTCTAGGGTTTGAGTGATTTGAGAATCTAGTGAGGTAGGGTCAAAGTGAAATCCTCCCTGATCATGCATGATTTTTATGTCTAATTTAATGTGGTGTGGTCCCGATCAGTTCTATTCTCAAAAAGTTAGTGCCTCAACCTCTACAAACCGAGGGTGTTTTAGTTGATGATTCATCCTAAATTGTTAATTTCTTTTGTTGACTGAGATGCATAGAGATCCTAAATGACACCACTGACTTCATAATTGTGCGAATTCTGGTAAGACCCTGGTTGCTTAATTTTTCTGTCGCTATTTTGCTTGAGGACAAGCAAAGCTTGGTTTGGGGTTGTTGATAATGTCGGTTTTCGACATTATTTTGGATCTCAAATTGGGTGGTTCACGCGTGTCTTCAAGTAAAATGGTAGTTTTAACAGGTTTTTGGAAAGAAAGTACAGGTTCATGTATTATTCTCTAAAAAGGAGCAGATTCGAGTTCCAGAGCTAAAAAAGAAAAAAATTGGTGAAGTTGGCGAAACAGTGCTTGGCGCTAGTCTTGGTTCCAGCCAATCCGCGCCGTGATCTGCGCCAGATGAAGAAACAGTCCTTGGCGCCAGTCTCCGCGCCGGTCAACCCGCGCCGTGATCCGCGCTGAATGAAGAAGCAGTTCTTGGCGCCAGTCTTGGCGCCAGTCAATTTACGCCGGTGCTGGCCCTGACGTCCAGTTGTTTAAAACATTTCCTGCTGCTAGGGTAAACTCATTTTTGAATTTCAGACGAATACGGCTGGCCACGGGGCGATTTTGGAGAGCAAAACAGAGATTTTTGAGAGGATTAACACGAAGGGAACAGATCGAAGCTAGAGATCGAAGACTAACGAGTACGTGATAGTGGAGGAATTCTTCTCAGGGAGTGTTTTGTTATCTTTATAAGATTTTTCTTGAACAATGGTGGTTTTCCCATCCCTTATAGCTTTTCGATTCTTTTCTAATACCCCCAACATGAGCTAAACCACATGTTGGGGGGTTGGATGATGGTTGGGTCATAGACCATGGATTTTGAGTAACTTATGTTTTGGTTTTTGATAGATGAATGAAGCATTTGAATTTAAGCTTAATGCGTTTGATAACTTGATCAATTGTTAAATGATTTCACTAAATTTGGGTTCGTTTGAGAAACGTTCTAGATTTAGGTCGGATTCATTTGCCACCAGTAGGAATTGGATAGAGATATACCAATTCCTTCGGTGTTGTTGGATTAATCTCATTTTCTTAACTTAAATCAATTGTAAGATCGAGAGATAAACAATTCTTTTTAAGTTGATTTCATTGCAGCTTGAAAGAGTACAATGATGTCGAGTTTATGCAATTCATTGATCATTGAAGCCATTTATAAGTCACTTAGATTTCTTGATGATTGATCCATTCAAATTCCAACCCTCCATCTTCTCTCTTTTCAAATCCAATTAACCAAACTTGTCTACGTTTTCGTATGTTTAATATTCCAGTTTTCTAAAAATCAACCAAACCAATTTCGATCGTTCAGTTAATAATTAATACAGTCATTGTGGTACTTAACACCTTGTTCCTTTGGTTCGATACTCGTACTTCCATACGTATTACTTGAGACGATACCGTACACTTGCAGTCAGTCAAGGGGGGGGGGGGGGGGGGGGGGCTGTAAACCCGCTTATCAAGTTTTTGGCGCCGTTGCCGGTGAACTTGTTTTGTGTTGATATCACTACTAGCTGTAAAAGTTATTACATTGAACATTTTCTTTTATTTTCATTTTCTTTTATTTTTCAATTCCTGTCCAATTTTCTTGCTATTTCGCTATTGCTGGAGCTAATTGTCATACTTCTTCCTTTTTGCAGGTCACTTCTGGTTTATGCCAAGGAGGAGGAGACAAGTTGGGGAGATAATACCAATTGATCCAGAGATAGAGAGAACCGCAAGGAATTTAAGGGGACAGGCAAGAAACAGACGATTGCAAGGGATGGAAAACGCCAACAACGAATTTGGGGAAATCCCGGTCAATCAAGAAATCCCTATCAATCAGGAGATACCGGTCAATCAGAACATCAAAAATGAGATTCCGGTTAACAACGGAATCCCGCTTAACCAGAATCTCAATGGCGAGATCCCCATCAACAACGTACCCATATCGCTGGTACAACCACCACGTGTGCCGATGAGGGCATTTGCTAACCCAAATGTAGCAGATGTGCAACGTGAAGTTTATGTGCCTCGATTAATGCAAACAACTTCGAGATCAAGACTGACACTATCCAATTGCTACAAGCTAATATGTTTGGGGGATCGGTAGCAGAAGATCTGCACAGTCATCTGAGGACGTTTGAGAAAATATGCAACACATTCAAGATGAATGGCATTAATCTGGATTCTATCAAGCTGCGTTTATTTCCCTTCTCTTTGAGGGATCGTGCATATACTTGGGAAGAGGGTTTGCCAGTCGGGCAAATTCGTACTTGGAACGACATGGTGACAACTTTCCTCAACAAATTTTTCCCGCCAGGACGAACAGCTCAGTTGCTAGCCGACAAGCACCTCGTGCATGGTATGACACTTTATCCTCCTTTCTTATTGCTGAAAAATTTGAACGTGGTAAAATTGATAACACTCTATTTTTTAGAAAAGTTAAAGGTCGTATTATTCTTGTGTAAATATATGTCGATGATATTATATTTGGTTCTACTAACCCATCTCTGTGTACTCGATTCACTGAACGAATGAAAAATGAATATAAGATGAGTATGATGGGTGAACTAACATACTTCCTTGGACTTCAAATCAAGAAGAGTGACAAAGGCACTTTCATCCACCAAGGTAAGTACGTTAAAGATATGCTGAAGAAATTCGATCTAACTTAAAGCTCAGCTATGAAAACTCTTATGGCACCCCCGCTGACATTTAACAAGGATCCCTATGGAAAACCCGTTAATATCACCGCCTATAGAGGAATGATCAGTTCTCTTCTCTATCTTATAACGAGTCGTCCTGATATCATGTATTCTACTTGTCTTTGTGCACGATATCAATCTGAACCCAAAGAGTCACATCTGATTACTGTAAAGCGAATTTTCAGATATCTGAAGGGTATACCCAACCTAGGTCTTTGGTATCCCAAAGACTCAAGGTTTGATCTAACTGCCTATTCAGATAGTGATTTTGCAGGTTGCAAACTGGATAGAAAAAGCACCATAGGAGGCTGTCAGCTCCTGGGTGGAAAGCTGGTGAGTTGGACAAGTAAAAAGCAAAATTCAGTGTCCACCTCTACCGCTGAAGATGAGTATGTAGCAACTGGTGGTTGTTGTGCTCAGGTCTTATGAATGAGAAATCAGCTATTAGACTATGACCTTCAGCTATCAAAAATTCCAATCTTTTGCGACAACACTAGTGCCATCGCTATAGCTAACAACCCAGTGCTACACTCAAAGACTAAACACATCGAGATCAAATATCATTTTATCAAAGATCATGTGATGAATGGAGACATAGAACTCCATTTTATTCCAACTGAGTATCAGTTAGCTGATTTATTTACCAAACCTCTTGATGAGACAAGATTTAACTTTCTCATCAGCGAGCTTGGAATGTTGAACCTTGAAGAATAACTCTTCAGCAGTCAAGCATTATATCAGCCATAAAATTCTATCTCTTCTATTTTCATCATCTAATCTCTGAATAAATGTACTCTGATACTAAGGTAAGTTCTCTATCCTAGATCACTGAAGTCCTTCTTCAGTAAGATGTTTTTCAAAATGAAAACTTGATCACTGACCTTTTCTATCAGTGATCCCTTTGAAAAAGATGAAACATCGTCACTAATATTTCTCATTAATGATTCCTTTTAAATATCCAATCCTGATCTTGTAAAAACAATCAGGAATGCCTTTTAAAAACGAAAAGACAGTTTTATTTATGAAGTCATCAAAGAGGATAAACCATGACACACCTTTTTGTCTGACACGTTCGTCCGTTGCACTTCCTGTCCAATCACATTCGTGTGATGTGTCCGTGTCACGATGAGTGTCTTTTCCCGCTCATCACCCTTTCTCTCTCCTCTCTCATTCCTATATAAACAACCCTTGTTTATATTTTCCCTCTTTACGCGTTCATAATACTCTCAAATCAAGAAGATTTCCTTTGCATTTTAATCGGATTACTTAAACTTAAGACTGTGTTCTTCGATCCTTCAAGCACAACATGTTCTTACATTCGACTCCTTAATGCTTTCTGGAACAACAAAAACTTGTTTTGATATTTAATCTTTGTTTTTATAGATCAAAATACACGTTTCTTCTAAGAAATCATCTCCCTTCATGATTTTTTTAACTAAAACTTTAAAAAGTTTTCTCAAAGTTTAAAAACATTCTTTAAACTTTCTCATTCTTCTTTATTTTTTCAGAATCCTTCCTAAAAAGGAAACTGGTAAAACCATTATTTCTACTAGTTTTGGTTAATTTCTAATTGGAACTCTTTTTTTTCAAGTTTCCTTCCTTAAAAGGAAACCGGTAAACCCTATTTTCAATATTTTCAGTTTGAAAATATTTCCTAACTAGGGAAGTCTTTTCCTCTTCTCTTTGTTCTATATCTCACAGAAATGGCCAAAGCAGTAACAATGGTAAAGTCCAAGAACATGAAAGGTGAACTGAACCAAATCACCTTCGGCTCAAACAACCACCTCGCATTACTCAAATTCCTTGAGAAAAGCCCTGCCTTCATCTCACTGATACTGTCAACCTACTAAGGAACACACCGATCTACTATGCCGTGACTATTGCTCCCCCACCCCACAAGCACTTGCTTCATCAGTTCTGGTATACTGCTGAGAAAACCGAACAAACCCTGAAGTCTAAAAGGGTAGTCACTGTTATCGCCTTTCAAATTGTACATGGCGAAGGCTTTATCACTGTAAATGGCCTTCGCTCAGTGCTTCAACTACCAGTCGGACCATTCGAGGAACCACCCTCTGATGATGAACTCATCAGGTTCCTCCACCTGATGAAGTATACATGGGACTCCAAGCCCCGAAACCCTGATGAGCCCGACATAAAGCTGACCAAGGTGCTCAAAGCAAAGATGTCGTCTGAACTGAACTTCCTCTTCTCTCACATCATTTCTTCGATGAGTGGGAAGACATGATCGCTGGACCAGGTGTTTGGGTAAAAAACCACACCTCACGATCGTCAAGGAAAATTAAACATGATATTTATGTACGACAGAACTTGTATTAAGATAAGGTCCTGTAAGCTACTTACGACTACGACTTCCGTCGCCTATTCCTTTAGCGGTCGTAAGATCCTTACGACCGACGATCGTGACTTCCAGATGGTCGTACAACCATACTAACTGTTAACAGTCAACAAGCGTTTCTTTGTCTCATTAATGCAGGTCTCGAAGCAATCATTGCCCAAGGATCATAACTGAAAGACAATTAATGATCAAGAATGGTTACGACCCTCATCAAAGCATATTGATTACTACCGAAGCTATATAAACGAAGGCTTGCATCACATTCGGGACATCGAATTGACACACGAAGAACATTAGAGCAAAACTCAGAGCATTCTAACAAGAAATATCGCTCTCGAAAGCTACTCACGACAGCAGTTTATTTATACACGATTCAACACTGTTATTCACGACGCACGAATTTAGTTTACAATTAAGTTTACTTTTACTCTTATTGTAATCTATTGTACTCATGACACCTATTACTAAAGGACGTTGTCCCTGTTTGAAGACCATAGTACACCGTCGACTTCTATAGTCGGTCGCAGTTTTTACCCTCGATAAAGTTTTCCGCGTCACCAAATTTTCTTGTCTTATTTTCTTTCTGTCGACGACCGTACAATTTGTCTGGAGATCCTTTTCTTTAGTTGTTAAAGCTCTACATCAACCTTAAGTTATCTTTTGGGTGATTTTTGGCATTAACAGTTTGGCGCCCACCGTGTGGCCCCATCTAGAGAAAATCTCTGACAAAGTGTACGTCGTTCTAACGATCATTTGAAGTTTGTTATTTGTAGGAAAATGGAGCTAAATGCTGCACGAAATCAAATCAACGTCTTAAGTGAACAAAGCCGAAAGGCGGCCAAAGAATTGCTTCTCCGAGGAATCCAGAAGTAGGAAATTCGTTTGGACCCCAAAACGGTCCAAGACCTCCTTTTGGTGTGCCTTTCATAAGACCACCTCTTTCGACTGGTGCAACGCCGTTCATCAACATTCCTTTCTCAGAGCAACTTCCTCCACAACACTTAAGACCACCTCCGCTGTACAATGGGGCTATGCCTTATCACATTCCGTCAATGCCCATCCCGACGATACCACAACCGACAATGACGATTCCCATGAACTTTCCTCTCAATGGGGAAACTGACGATTCGTCGTACAGGAATGGTTTCCACATGACAGTCGGCATGACATCTCAAAATTCAGGAGTTATCCCTCCAGTCACCACCATGCTCAATCAAGACGACCCACTTGCTCGACGATTAAGACTTATGGACGAACATAACAAAAAGATGTTGTCGCTACTCTCAAAATTGCCTAGTGCTGCCGTCCCTATCGACGTCGAGCTCTGCTCAGGATTTCAAGCGTCTCCTTTTGTCGACGAAATCGCAACTGTCGACGTCCCAAAAAGGTACAGTATTCCAACTTTCACACCCAAGTATTCAAGAATAACCGACCCGACAGAACACATCGCCCAATATAAAAAATTGATGTGGACCGCGTTAATCCTGCATCAGTACTAAGAAGTTTGTATGTGCAAGAGTTTTGGCGCGACCCTTACAGGAGCTGCTCTCCAATGGTTGATCAACCTCAAGCCCAAGTCCATCGGCAATTTTGCTGAATTTGTCAACCAGTTTTCAGAATAATTCGCCAGTAGTCGCAAGATGGAGAAACATACCAATGACTTGTATTACGTCACTCAAAAATCTGGAGAGTCCATTCGCAGTTACTTTAATCGTTTCAACGCAGAAATGATCAATATCCTAAATTGTGATGTCAAAACCGCAATCGAGGCCTAGAAGCGAGGTCTTGACGACGACGGTTCAGGATTATACACCGGCCTTACGAAATTCCCTCCAGAAAACTTTGAAGACGTCCGAGCTTGGACGTTGGCATACATGAGAGTGGAAGACGACGTGGCGTTCCGTCGTAATCATTCGGGCGACAAGAAATCACTGGGTGTAAAGAAACTGGATTTTAAGCCCAAGGCGAACGTCAAAACAAAACCCGCACGCCAGATATCGAACGTCCAATTCGAAAAGATGAAGAATAATCCTACGACTAAGTTTACTCAGTATCCTAAGATTTCCTCATATAGAATCAAGGGTACATCCAAGGACTTGGTCGAAGCCCTCAAGAGCGTACAATCAACTATTCGATGGCCCAAGAAGAGCGACAAAGATGATGCCAAGAAAGACTGGTCCAAGTGGTGCGACTTCCATAGCGACTATGGTTACACGACGGACGATTGCATAACACTACAAAAGGAAATGGCCTGGCTCGTCCCGAAGGGTCATCTCCAAGGATTGATCGACAAAGAAGCAACACATGTCGATAAAACACGACCAACATCCCTTGTCCACGCGAAGGTCGTTAACTGTGTGATAGAAGGATCAGACGTCTGTGGCCTGACTTATTCGGCAGCCAAAAGGCACGCCAGCCAAGTAACGGACCAGCACCCGATTCCTCGGTCGTCAAGACCAAAACAGGAATTGGAGCTGGAAGCAATGCCCATAACATTTGACCAAGACGATCTCCAAGACAACTGGCAAAAGCATCACGACGGGTTAATTATCCAGCTCACCGTTGGAAATTGTTCGACCAAAAGAGTCTTGGTCGATGGGGGAAGTTAAGCTAATATTATTTTCCTCAGCACCATCAAGGCGATGGGTATCGACAAATCAGAGATCGTTTGCCGTTCAACAACTATGGTAGGATTCAATAGAGACTCGGCCAATACTCTGGGAGAGATTATTCTTCCAGTCTACGCTAAAGGGATCAACAAGCAGACAAAATTCAACATCATCGACTGTTCGTCAGCTTATAACATAATTCTTGGTCGACCGTGGATCTACGACATGAAAGCCGTCCCCTCGACATACCATTAGACGATCAAGTTCCCAACGTCGTTCGGAATCCAGGAGATTAAAAGTGAACAAAAGACCGCTCGTGATTGCTACAAGGTGACGCTGAAACCTCAGAAAAAGGACATCTAGTAATTACAGAGCTAGGATGTCCCTGAGTCTGTCGACGACTATCGCCTGGAAGAAGTAGTCCTAGACCAGGACAAGCCTAATCAAGTCGTCTTTGTGGGGGCATCACTTGATCCTACCATAAAGAAAAAGCTAATCTTTTTTTTTGCAAGAACACGCCGACTGTTTTGCTTGGACGCACGAAGACATGGTCGGCATAGACCCCGACGTCATTTATCACAAATTGAACGTCGACCCATCATATAAAACTATAAAATAAAAATGTCGGAAATTCGCTCCTGAGCGAAATAAGGTGATCAACGATGAGGTCAACAATTTGCTCAAAACTGGAAAGATCAGAGAAGCGAAATACCCTGAATGGTTGGCCAACGTCGTGGTCGTACAGAAGAAAAACGGGAAATGGCGAGTATGCATCGATTTCACAGATCTCAACAAAGCTTGCCCTAAAGATCCATTTCCATTACCTCATATCGACGCTATGGTCGACGCAACCGCAGGACATGAACTATTGACGTTCATGGATGCTTATTCAGGATATAACCAGATCCTAATGCACGCCGACGACCAGGAAAAGACCGCTTTTATGACAGACAAAGGTATTTACTGTTATAAGGTCATGACTTTTGGTTTGAAAAATGCAAGATCGACATATCAAAGATTGGTCAATAAGATGTACAAAGAACATCTTGGCGTCACGATGGAAGTTTACATCGACGACATGCTTGTCAAGTCAAAACAAGCGACTGGTCACATCGGCCATCTGAAGAAATCTTTCGACGTCCTTGATAAGAGTGTATTTATATACTCTTTTATACCCATTTAGGACTTTAGTTTACCTTATTTTACAACTTTCCCAATTAGATATTGAGTCTTTTAGTCTTATTTTACACCTTTTCTTTAGAATGGAGCTAGGATGTAGTTTATGGATTAATCCTATCTTTTTGGTGAATTATTGTTGAATTCTATGTTGCTACAGCAGGGGATGCTACAGCAGTGATATTGGCAGGCATTGGCTCAATCAAGTTGGACGATTTTATTTTGTTGAAGAAGATCTCAGGCATCTTTTTGTACTCCATTGGGCTGAATTCAACCCTGGAAGATGCCCCTGAAAGATGCTCCTGAAGATGCTCCTTTGATAGACTTTATATGCTTTTACTTTATGTTGTACTTAGATGCTTGGTTATTACCCAATGGGTATAACCACTTTTGTACTTTCTAAGCATCTTTTGATTCCTTGCTTTCTAGTATAAATAGTTTAGCTTGTATTTCATTTGAACTCAGCTTCTACTGGAACAAAGCTTGTTCTAAGCTTTGTCTCTAAGTACTTTAAATTTCAATTGCAATCTTTTAGTTATAAGTCAGTTTCCGATTCTGTCTGTTGCTATAGCAACCTTTACAGCTTTCTTTACTTTCTGCACTTACATTATGTCATTTACATACATGTCATTTACATTTAAGCATTTACATTCCAGTATGGTAGGCTAAACACCATAGTGTGGGTGTGAGTGAAGGTTGGCAGATTAAGCCAAGTGTCTTTGGGCATTTGTTTGCATTAATCTTTTGCTTTACTATTCATAAACAACATGAATGCTTCATCCTATAGTCTTTGACAAAGTGACGAGTGTTATTCTATTTGGATGAGTTGGACTCAAAATGGAGACAACGCAAGTGTTTATGTTGGGTGTGTTATAGAGACTATAAAGAGTTGCTTCAATCCTTTGGGTTGAGAAACTATATGGAAAGAAAGGTAAGATCCGACTAGTAGGTTCTTGTTGCACTTACCAAGTGCCCACCCTACGTAAAAAGTCTAATCTGAACTTCCCTTGGAAGGCCATTCAATTCAGTAGTATTGAGGAGACTTTGCTGCAGCACTCCTGTGCTTGCTATAGCAATGTCCTGAGCACTTTGTTAGCCCAAATCCAACCTGATCTTGCACCCATACTATCTTTAATTTCTTGTTATTATCTTTCAGTACTTTGCTTCCAGTTATAAAAAAAAATCTTGTTACCAAAATCCAGCTTTGAGAATCAACTTGTTGTTACTCTTCTTGCTTTAAAAGTCCCTGAGGTACGATATCTGGTATCACTTACCATTATTACTTGTTTACGGACGACACTAGTAGAACATGTATACTTGCATGGTTTGCTAGTTGCTGTAGCCTTTTTGGGGTTGCATTTCATCCCGACCAGTCCTCCGGGAATATCAAATGAAGCTAAATCCTACGTAATGTTCCTTTGGAGTCAGTGCTGGAAAATTTCTAGGATACATGGTCATGCGACGAGGAATAGAGGCTAATCCCGATCAAACCAAAGCTTTGGTCGACATTAAGTCACCTAAAAACTTCAAATAAGTCCAACGACTTACCGGTCGTGTGGCAGCACTGAACAGGTTTATCTCACGATCATCGGACAAATGACATCTATTCTATAACATCTTAAGAAAGAACATGGGCTTCGATTGGACGGACGACCATGAGCTTGCGTTGCAAAATTTAAAAGAGTACATGGCGTCTCTACCCCTACTGTCGAAACCAAAAGACAACGAGGTGTTACAACTCTACCTTGCCGTAAGCCCTCATTATATAAGTGCCGTCTTAACCATAGAAGACGACAAACAACAACTCCCGATCTATTACGTAAGTAAATCTTTATTGGATGTTGAATCCAGGTACACGTCTATGGAGAAATTATTATTACCACTGGTCACAGCGGCTAAAACGTTACGACATTATTTCGAGTCTCATCCTATAACTGTCGTGACTAACTTTCCTCTTAAGTTTGTCTTAAGAAAACTAGTGTTAACAGGTCGATTGGCGAAATGGAGCATATATTTCAGTAGTTACGACATCGACTTTAAGCCTAGGACGACGATCAAATCACAGGTCCTAGCAGATTTTGTCGCCGATTTCAGTCCTGAACTAGAGAAAGAAGCACAAGACGAGGCTTTTACTGTGGCGACTACAGACGACACGACCTGAACATAGGGGTGGCGACGCCATGTACTCTTTCATCTTTTTTTGTGCTTGTTCGTGACCGTCCGTCCACTCAAAGCCCTTATTTTTCCTCAAGACATTGTAAAATAGGTGACATTTATCAGAGGATCGAGAGATAAACCTGTTTAACGCGGTTGTGTGACCAGTGAGTCGTTGGACTTCTTTTAAGTTTCTCGGCGATTTAATGTCGACGATAGCCTTTAATTGGTGTGGATTTGCCTCGATCATGCGTCGTGTCACCATATATCCTAGAAATTTTCCAGCACTTACACCGAAGGAACATTTCGTAGGATTCAGCTTCATCTGGTATTTCCTGAGCATGTCAAACGATTTTCTCAGATGATCAATATGATCGTCCGCTTGCTTTGACTTGATGATCATGTCGTCGATGTATACTTCCATCGTGTCGCCAAGACAATCTTTGAACATTTTGTTGACCATGTACGTCGCCCCTGCATTTTTCAGTCCAAATGGCATAACCTTGTAGCAATAAATACCTTTGTCCGTCATGAAGGCGGTTTTTTCCTTGTTGGCAGTGTGCATAAGTATCTCATTATATCCAGAATAAGTGTCCATGAACGTCAGAAGTTCGTGATCAGCGGTCGCGTCGACCATCACATCGATATGTGGTAGTGGGAAGGGATATTTCGGACAAGACTTGTTGAGGTCTGTGAAGTCAATGCATACCCTCCATTTCCCGTTTTTCTTTTATACGACTACGAAATTAGCCAGCCAGTCAGGGTATTTTACTTCTCTGATTTTCCCAGTCTTTAGCAGGTTGTCGACTTCTTCGTTAATCACCATGTTTCGCTCCGGGCAAACTTTCGTCGTTTCTGCTTTACAGGCTTATACGATGGATCCATATTGAGTTTGTGGGAAATGATGTCTGGATCGATGTCGACCATATCTTCGTGTGTCCAAGCAAAACAATCAACATGCTCCTACAAAAAAAGAAATTAGTTTGTCTTTGATGGCTGGATCAAGCGACGATCCAACGAAGACGATCCTGTCAGGCTTGTCCTTGTCGAGAACGACTTCTTCCAGACGGCAGTCGTCGACAGACTCTAGGACATCCTGGACCTGTAATTGATAGATGTCCTTCTTTGGGGGTTTCATCATTGTTTTGTAGCATTCACGGGTGATCTTCTGTTCGCTTTTGATCTCCTGGACTCCCCATGGCGTTGGGAATTTTACCGTCTGATGATATGTCGAAGGTACAACTTTCATGTCATGGATCAATGGTCGACCCAGAATAATATTGTAGACTGAAGAGCAGTCGATCACGTTGAACCTGGTTTGTTCGTTGACTTCTTTGGCATATACAGGAAGAGTAATCTCCTTGACGGTGCTTTTCGAGTCTCCGTTGAACCCTACCAACACTACAGATCATCTCGTGATTTTTGACGTGTCGATTCCCATTGCCTTGATCGTGCTGAGAAATATGACGTTCGCCGAACTTCCTCTGTCGATTAAGACTCTTTTGGTCACACAATTGCCTACCGTCAATTGGATTATCAATCCGTCATCATGTTTTTGCCATGGCTCTTAGAGATCACTTTGGTCGAATGTTAATGGCATAGCTTCCAGCTCTAACTCTTGTTTAGACTTCGACGATAATGAGACTGATGTGTCGCTTTACTGTGGAATAGGTCAATCCACACACGTCTGACCCTCCAGATATGCAACTTACAACCTTTGTGTGAACTGGAGATGGCGGTCGTGCGTTTGGCATTTCGGTCACATCGTTGTCGATCAATCCTTTGAGGTGCCCCTTCAGGATGAGCCATGCGAGCTCTTTCCGTAGCACGATACAGTCTTCTGTCGTGTGCCCATGATCACTATGGAAGTCACGCCACTTAGACTTATCTTTCTTGTTATCGTCTTTGCACTCTTCTTAGGCCACCAGATGGTCGATTCTATGTTTTTCAGAGCCTCGACTAGATCCTTGGTTGTTCCCTTGAATCCATAAGATGAGATCTTAGGATGTTGGGGGAATTTGGGGGTAGGGACGCTTTTCTTTTTCTCGAACCTGACATTTGAAATATGTCGTGCGGGTTCCGTCTTGGCGACAGCTTTAGCTTTGAAATCAGGTTTCTTCACACTCAGTGATCTTTTGTCACCTGAATGTTTCTGATGAAAAAGTTGCATCATCCTCGACTCTCATGTAAGCCAATGTCCTTGCTTAGACGTCTTCAAAGTTTTTCGGTGGATACTTTGTTAGATCGGTGTAAAGTCCAGAAGTGTCGTCCAATCCTCGTTTGTAAGCCTCAATAGCAGTCTTGACGTCACAATTACAGACGCTAATCATCACTGCATTGAAGCAATTGAAGTAGCTTCGGATGGACTCTCTAGTCTTTTAAGTGACGTAGTATAAGTCGCTAGTCTGCTTTTCCATCTAGCGACTGCAGGCGAATTGTCGGGAGAACTGGTTGACAAGTTCGGTGAAATTACCGATAGACTTTGGCTTGAGATTGATCAGCCACTGGAGGGCTGCCCCAGTGAGGGTCGCACCAAAACTCTTGCACATGGCCACCTCTTGATACTGGTGAGGTATGGACACCGTCCACATCAATTGCTTGTTCTGGGCAATATGCTCTGTCGGGTCTGTGATCCCCGAATATTTAGGTGTGAAAGTGAGGATGTTATACTTCTTCGAGACGTCGACCGTGGATATTTTGTCGATGAAGGGGGACGATTGAAATCCAGAGCATGGTTCGACGTCGACTGGTACAATAGCACCAAGTAATTTGGATAGTAGCGACAACATTTTCTCATTTTGATCTTCGAGAAGCTTTAGGCACTGGGTGACCGGGTCGTCTTGATTGGATCTTT
This sequence comes from Saussurea involucrata, assembly GCA_033807775.1. Classification (NCBI taxonomy): domain Eukaryota; kingdom Viridiplantae; phylum Streptophyta; class Magnoliopsida; order Asterales; family Asteraceae; genus Saussurea; species Saussurea involucrata. Next base: position 63,086,233 of record CM066325.1, read on the forward strand.
CATTTGTCATGGCAATAGAGCCAGTATCCTGCATTGTCATGCCCATCGTCGCCTGGAAGCCATTACGATGCGTCGAGTCAGCAGCTTCCCCTTGCGGTGGAAAAGTGAACGACAGTTGAGGAATTCTCGGGATGCTCATAGATGGGATCAGAATGAAGGGGGTCTGGAATGGGATAGTGTGAAATGTCGCCGATGACATGGGCATCGTTTATTTTGAAACGGGATCGGGCGAAATGCTGTCGACGACATGGGCATTATTTGATTCTGAAACAGCGGTGGTGGTCTAAGATGTTGTGGTGGAAACTGTCTCTGGGGAGGAACTCCGAAGAATGGTCTTGGGCCATTTTGAGGACCAAAGAAGTTTCCGGCGTTCTGATTTGGACCACTCTGTTGATTAAAAAACTTTCCTTGAGTCTGGTGCGGAATGCCCTGAGGACTATAGAAGCCTCATGGATTCTGGTTTGGACCGTTTTGCGGACCAAAAAAGTTTCCAGTGTTGTGGTTCAACCCATTTTGATTTCTCTGGGATGCGATTTCTGCCGTTCCCTTACGATTCTGCTTATTCAAGGAGTTAAGCTGGGTACGCGCAACATCCAATTTTGCACGTAGTTGTGCGAGTTCGTTGAATTGATTTCTTTGTCCATACATTCTTCTGAAAAAGCACAACAAACTCACGAAACAGTTAGTAACACGTACGTTTTGTCGGAGATTTTCTCTAGATGGGGCCCCACGGTGGGCGCCAAACTGTTAATGCTAAAAATTGTCCAGAGGAAGATTTAAAGTCGGTGTGGAGCTTTAACAACTAAAGAAACGTATTTCGCGACAAATCGTACGATGGATAAATAAAAGAACGAGAGACAACAGAACTTGATGACGCGGAAAACCCCGTCGAGGGTAAAAACCGCGGTCGACTATAGGAGTCGACGGTGCACTATAGTCGTCAAACATGGATGACGTCCTTTTGTAACAAGTGTCGTGAGTACAATAGATTACAATTACCGAAGAAATAAACTTAAATGCAGAAATCTATTGTGCGTCGTAAGTTTCTTCGTGGAAAATGTGAGTAATCGCTTGAGAGCTTTGAGAATACTTCTGGGAATTCTTGTACGTAAACTTATGTGTCCCAAGGAACCTCTCCTTGATTGTGGCTTCAAGCTTGGTATATATAGACTTTGGCGTCATTAATGATCTTCATAAATGTGGGAAATGGTCCTTGGTATTGAATGTGCTTGATTGCAGTCTTCAGTTATGATCGTTGTCCTTTAATGTGCTTGACCTGCATTAAATAGCCATAAAGAAAACGCTTGTCGATCGTTAGGACATCTCCAATGTATTTCTCTATTTTACTCTCTATTATAGAGAGTAAAATAGAGAATATGTTATATCTTCTCCAATGTATTACTCTATTTTCTACTCTAAAAGAGAATATGCCAAGTATATTCTCTTTTATTTTGATTACATATATTTTCAATAATACCCTTATATTTATTAACTTTATAAATTCCATTCTTATATTTTTTATTTCACAATACCCTTATATATATTAACTTTATCATATTATTTTAACGACGTTATAATTCATATTTAACTCCGCATTAAATTATCAAAAACCAAATTTCATTAAATAAAAATGTTACATTTTCAACACACATCTAAAATTAAAATACATAAGCATTTAATCGGAATTAGAAAATCTTTCCCATAAATGATCAACTAACGCATCCTGAAGTGCAAAGTGAGTTTCTTTATCCTTAATTTGTCTATATCGAACAAGATATTGTTGGAATGCATCATTATCATTTGTCATCAATGTTATTCAAAAACCGTTTTCCGCTTACGTATGCTTTTATTACGGTCGTCGTTATGTACTTTTATCTTTATCATTTGTAATGCTTTTATATTAAAATATGTGTTAATGACATGTTTTAATTAAATATGTTATGTTGTAAATTGTTAAAGGTTATTAGTTTTTAAAATTAGTTGGATAAATTTAAATTGAATTTAAAACTTAAAGATAAATATAATTCCAGTTTATTAAAATTGGTATTAGACAACAAATAAAATATAAATAGAAGAATCTAAAAAATAAAAGGACCATTTTGTAATTATCAAAAGGTTAGAAAAAAAATAAAGAGTATGAATAGTAACTCTCTATGTATAGAGAGTTACTATTCATTTCTCTATTTTAGAGAGTACAATAGAGGGTTCATTGAAGAGGATTTAGAGAGTAAAATAGAGATAGAGAGTAAAATGGAGCGTTCATTGGAGATGGTCTTAGCAAATTATGGTCGAGGATAATCTTACGATGGTCGTGTTTATCAACAGGGGTCTCGGTCGTACGTCATGGATATCCTACGACCGATGTACCAAGTGACGACTATGGTCACGGTCGTGCATAAATTACAAGACCTTATCTTAATACAAGAATTGTCGTACGAAATAAGTCTTTTGGTTTCTTGCGTCGGTCGTGAGGTGTGGTTTTTTACCTAAACAGATAACAACTTCAATAAACATGTTTCTGTATGCCAATTTCCATTGATATGTATAAACGGGTTCCATTTCATAGAGAAATGTATAAACAGGTGAAGATTTCAATTGAAACACTAATCAAATTATAGCAAACATGTTCCATAAATAGGTGTCTGAATGTTTGTACATGAACAGATTCCATAAGCAGCAAAATACTAATCAAATAGGTCCCAACAAAAGAGAAAACAATCAATTGAAACAGGTGTCCCAATGTTTGTACATAAACAACAAAACACTGATTAAACAGGTCCATAAACAGGTTTCTTCATTTGCTCACAACAATCGACTTGAAGGACCAGATCATATCCCAATGGGATTCATTGTATTATAAGTGGTTGATGTTGGTGTTGGAGTAGCTAATGAATCAAAAAAATCCAATTGTGTTGTTACCATAATTGCTCCTGATGATGGTATGTTGACCTGCCACCACCGGTGTAGATGAAGAACTCTTAATTGTCCACCTTGATTGAGGCAATGGGTGGTGATGCCGGAGGTGGTGAGGTTGAGTTGGATTTTTTTTTTGTTCTTGAACATGATTCCCAGTAGCTTGCTGTTGAGTTTAATCTTCAAACATCTAATGTTATACATACTCGTGCACCCTTTTCAGCTACAAATTAATATAATCCTATGAAATTAAGAGCTCAAAAAAATATTTTCCACGAATAAGTAAGAGGAAAATTCTCTACATTCACTTCTGCAATTTTACTTGTTTGGGTTGCCTGAAACACAGAAGGGGGGGGGGGGGGGGGGTTGGAAACACAGAAGGGGGAGGGTTTTCAGACCTAGATTTGGAATGGGTTTTAACTAGTTTGTGTCGTCGGAAACACATAAAGGGGGAGGTTTGGAGACAAAAAACGAGGAGGTTGAAAACACATAAGAAGAAGGGTTGTGTCGTCGGGATCTGGACGTTGTTATTAACAAATCAGGGGCGAGGGGGTGTTCAAGACGGAATGTGTAGGTTAAATGATATAGACATTAAAGTTTAATTTTATTTAATTGTAATAACCCAAAGTAAATATTGTAGTTTAAATGGAAGTCAAGGGGGTGTACTTGGTTTTTGGTGAAAGTTTGTTGTTAAAATTGAAAATTGGAAATTAAATCCCTACCTAGTGCGCCGCTTTTTGCTGGAAGTATGAGAAAGCAATTAAATATTTTAGGGTTGTGGGTGTATTGCATCGAGAGAGAAAAGAAAGAGTAATTAAATGGTCATGTGTGTAAGCTGCACATCGAGAAGGGAAGAAAGTAGGGAAAAAGAAACCATTTAATTGAGAACTGTGTGCGTGTGTGCTTGATGTGTGCGCCGAGAGCTACGAGAGAGAGAGATGATGGGAGAAAGAGGCAGCGAGAGAGAGAGAGAGAGAGAGATGCGAGAGATAGAGAGGATCAAGGAAGAAGAAGATCGTTTGGCAACGGTTCCCGTTTCATGAGGTTTTAATCTGGTAAGAAACATTTCCCTTGTGTTTTCTCTTTTGCAAGAAATGTTAGATTTGTTAGGTTTCTGGTTGCTCTCAGCTATGTAAGCTGAGAAATCAAATAAGGGTATTAATAGAATTTTGATTTCCAATTCATATTGTCAAAGTTAAATCAAATGTTTATGTGGGTAAGTTTGATTAAGAAATCGACTAAGATGTTTAAGTTGTAGTGAGAACCTTGGTAATCACTCCTAAGGTTTGTTTCTTCGCTTAAGCAAACGAAATACAGCTTAATCGTGAAATCAGTGTCTGGCGCAGAAGTGATTTGGCGCAAACCAGGTTTGGCGCAAACCATGCTTAAATCTGGACCGAATGTTTGTGGGCTGAGAGTTAAGTTGGACCGAAAGATTTCTTAAGTCCTTTTGGGCTTAGTTTATTATTAAAGTCTACAATTATATAATAAGGGCCTAGTACGTAAATGGTAGTCTAATTATTTATTTATTTTGGGCCATACTTGTAGTAACATGATCCAGTAATGATATTTAGGGCCCAGTGTTATTACCTTTGTGTTGAGAATCGAGAGTTGAATAAGTTAATGGATCCGGTATAGTATTTCACTTGGATGGGTAAGCAAAGACCATTAAATATGATTTTTAGACTAGAAGTAGAATCTACCAACTTAGATAAGTTTGGGTTGAGTTCGGGATTTAACTCGAGAAATAAATGAACGAATTATGACGTACGTTATTAATATAATAGGTGTTCCGCCTAGAGATCGGAAGTGTAAGTGAGGAGCTTTGGAGCGAGCTAGCCAGGTGAGTTTTTCTAACTAAAATACGTGATTGTGCGTGTTTTTCTATGGAAAGTGTTATGTGGAAATACCCTGTTGTTTTAGATGATTCTTACGTAAATGAACGTTTATTATTTCAGATCGGGGTATGTTTATGAACATGATTTATTTACCAGTTTTACGAATGCTTTCCCATAAAAATTATAATCTACTGAAAGGATTATTCAACAATGAAACAAATTGTACAGTGTATTATAAATCTCATGTTTTATGACTATGATGGTCTATGTGAATGCTATGTGGAGTCGGTCTGCACTGTGGGATCAGAGATAGATCATCGGGTTCTGATGATCCCTTGGATATGTATGACAGACTGGTAGGTTGGAATCCGTTTCCTCCTATCCGGTAGAGGAGAGTCCGTGTGGGCTCCGGGAAGGGGAGTCTGCGTAGGCTCCGGGAAGGGGAGACTGCATAGGCTCCGGAAGAGGCGAGAAGGGAACCTGCTGGGACCCCGATCGCGGAATGTTTATGTGATCCATTACACAGTGCAGTACCATGGATGATGTTTATGTGAAGAATGTGAACTGTTTTATAAATGATTTTTATAATGTTGATGTACACTGTTTATGGAGGGAACTCACTAGACCTCATGGTCTAACCCTCGCTTTTCAAAATAAAACTTTTTCAGGTATGCAATTAGTATGTGGCTCAAATAAGTGAGCAAGAGCAAGATAGGGTGCAGATGCAGCAAGAGACAGTGCAAGTACCTCTTGTAGAAGTTAGAGTATTCTAGGTTGTGTATAGGTTGTTTCCGCCAACCTAAGTTTCAGATCGTTGTAATGAATATTTCGGGACCCAGTTTTGTAGACGTTATGATTCAATGCTATGTTTGTCCTATTGTAAACTTGGGACGTTACAAATGGCATCAGAGCCATAGTTTAAGGGATTTAGGTGACCGAACGGGCCTAAACTTAAACTTTGGAAGTAGAAATCACAATTGAGAATCAGGGAATGCGTTAGGAAGGCACTATTTTGATATAAGAAATGCGTTAGAAGGACACTATAGTGAAAATAGGACTAATAGGGTACCGAGGACGGTCATGTAAGGTATGTTTGGAATTACACCTGGCCAGTGTAATTGTGAATTTACAGGTACATGTATGTGCTTGACCTGCCTTATTATTCCGAAGTTGTAGTCTGAAGCTAGTCAGGTGTCGTGTTCCAGTACTCTGGAATGTTAGCAAGATCCCTGAGGGGTAGATTGAGACCCATTGTTGGGGAAGTATCATGAGAGAGCGTTCATGAGGTGATGTATGTATACATCGTAGAGAAGAAATGTTGTTTAGAATGTTATGAGTCGTCTAGAGGTAGATCTTCGTGGATTCGAAGAGATAAAATGATTGATTTTGAGTAAGACTCCGGTTTCTGGAAAATCTCAGTTCTAGAATTCGTGGGATAAGGTCAGTTAGTTTGGTAAGGATTAACAGTGTTGAAATCTTGAGTGTACCAATAGAGCCCTGACTTCTTAGTCTAGCTTTTATTTGGCAGGGTAAATGAAAGAAGATACCTATGGTGAAAAAGAGGCATGTAGAAGTAGAAAATGAGATAGCTGATCAGAACGAAAATAGTAGGAAATGGTGGAGTAAGTGAGATGTAGAACGTATGTACTGCAAGTTGTTGCAGGACCGAGAGGGACGACCTTTAGTCGAAAGTACAGTGTCAAGGATAAGTTGCGTGAGGAAAGGAGTTGACCTTGTTTGAGTGAGTAGCCTTCATTTACAAGTAGAGTCTCATGCATGACGTTCCTATGTGTAATATGACATTTTCACGATTTAAGTTAAATGTGTAAATATAAATTTTGATCGAAAATGAGTCAAATGTGCACGCGCATGTTTAAAAGAAAAAGGGAGATTTCATTCACATTGCACATTGAAATGTTGAGCCTAACGATTTGCAAAATATCCTACTCTTTTCACGATAAGTCAAATTTGTTGCAAAAGGTCAAGAAAATGCTTACCTGCAAATCATTTATAACCAAAATGCTTTTGACCTATTGATATCCTACAAATGAGTGTGAGAACCGACTGGTTTACTCTTTGTCGGTAATTCTTCCAGAATTGTGTCATATGGAAAAGATTTTCATGCAACGTAATACTGTCGTAATAACATTGTTCGGTTTGAACAAGAGTGAGGTTCATGGAGAGATGCATGCAAGCGATTCTCGAATCGTTGTGCAGGGTATTGAAATTATAACAGTAAGGGGGACATGTGTACCCAAGTTGTGCCCAAATGTTGTTTATTTAAAAAGGAGAAAATGTACGAAATGATTTATTTACCGCGTCGTCATGCATGAAGGCTATGAACTCACTAGGTCATATTGAATTACATGTTAAGCTAAGGAAGGACTGCAAGAGTGGAGAAGTGTCGGACAAATCAGGAAAGAATGTTGTAACCTTAGTATTTGTGTGCAAGAGGAAAGGTGAACAGTGGAAGAGTCATAAGTGAATTATAGTGTTGATTGTGTGAGGGTCTGTACCCTTGTTCGGTATCTGGAAGTACAGTTGTCGAGGGACGGTTAGGTCTAGGGGAAAGAGTAGAAGTCATCGAAGTGTTAGTATTAGAAACTCGTTACGAGTAGTGTTGAGAGACATAAGCGAAATGCCCGCGGTGTTGGGTATGAGTTTTGAGGTGAGCTGGTAATACTGATGTTACAGAAGTAAGTCCAGAAAAGAGAGAGACGTATTATGAAGTGATTATGTTATGATGGTAGGATTAGGTTCCGTAAGGGAACCCATGTTTAAGAATATGTTAAGAAAGTAGTTACAGGTTGTCAGTTGATGTAGAAGTCGACAGATGTGTACGATGGCCGAGGCCGAAGACTTGAACCAGAAAGTTGAGAGTGATAGAACACCTTGTAGGGGTGCTAAGAGGATGAGAAGTTATTGTTTGATTTAAGCGTTCTATTTTGTGAGGTATGGAGGGATTCGTAGAATGAGGAGGCATGTAGCACAAGCGAAGCGAGGGTGTAGATCTTATCGTTCAGGGAGGGGCTGTGCCCTGTTTTGTAAGGGCACGGATCGTGAAGAGCTAGCTATAATGTTTGCGTGTGAGCTAATGGAGAACTCGTGAGTTATAGTTCAGCAAGTTGGGAAGGGACTACGTAGCGAGATAGACTCGATTGTAGTATTCAGGAGAATATGAAGGAAAGTGTGAATTGTGTATGAATGACCATGAGAGATTTGGTCTGCAGTGTGATGTTATGAGTGAGGAATGTACAGTTATGTAATTGCATTAGTTGCCAAGTTAAATGTACCAGCTAGTATCGTAGTGAGGTGATGTTAGAGAGAAAGAAAGTATCAGATAGAAGCTTTTGGGGTCTACAGATGAGATGTACGATCTATTAACCAGATTGTTGGAGCACATAGAGTGTAAGTTGACTTTATGGTGTGGGATTACCCAAAGGAGAAACCAATTATTTTTGGTTGTATGAGTCGCTAAGTAGGTGTATGTTGGAATCATTGGAAGTTTAAAGAGGATGAAAAGTGGATTAGCCAAATGTGTTATAGTAAATGCTAGATCTTTGTAGATCGTGAATTGTTTCTTATGTGAGAGGGAATAACCCTAGAAGGAGATAGTTGGGAAATTTGGTTATGTTTAAAGAATGACATGATGATGATGATGATGATTATGAGTCGGAGCGGTAGTATGATCATTAGTGATTTGAAATGTCATGATAGATGTATAAGCCTTTGATTGGTTGTTAAACTTTTTAGGGATTTGTTAAGTAATGACATTTATTTGTTATTACAGAATGCGTTATGGTTCTACCGAAATTCTTACTAAGAGTTGATAAGGGAAAATCGATAGGTTAAAGTGAGAAGTTGATGATAGTACGTTGGAATATGTAAATTTCAAATTATTTGGTAATTTGTGAATGGTTGAGTTACTCAGTGGAGTTGTTGGTTAAGAAATCAGTTTTGACTGATGGATTTTGTGAATACCAGCATAGCGAGATGTGATGCTAAGTTATGATATTAAATGATTAAATATGATAATTTATGGTTGATAGAAAGAAACGAATTGCATCTAAATTGGAGTTTATCTTTTGAAATAAGTTGATAATTACATTTGAAATGAATTGGTCGAGTTAAAGTTGCTTGTGATAAAGAGAAGGAATTGTACTGTTTGGTGCAGTAAGGATCAGTGGTTATATTGCACTAGCCGGGAAAGGCAGTTGAGTTCGGAAACTATTAGTGTAGTCGTGAATGGGATAAGAATAATTAGGGAGTGGTAAGTATTGAGATACTTACAACCTGTGTTCACATGTTATGATTTATAAGATGGAATTTCGAGAGTTCGTGGGAAAGTGTTATTGAGAATTTGAGATTAACACTGATCGTTAAGGAATTATTTAAGGTAAATCTAAGTAAGGAAGCCAGGATGACTTTATACGTGTCTATCTGATCTTATGGTCGTTGTGGTTAATCGAAAGAATTATAGAACCCGAGTTTCGTAGGGTTCCTGAACTTATAGATCCGTTTGGAAGATGAAAAGTTAAGATGATTGTATGTTACGATTAGGAACAGAGATTGTGAGTTTTTTTTTTCAGAGTTGCGTAACGAAGGCGTGAGGGTATGTTGTTATGGTTGTAGAAAGACTTATTCTGAGAGTTGAAATTTAAGTTTCGATGATCAATTGCACCGATTAGTATTAGAATGAATTCCGGGACGGAATTCCATTAAGGAGGGGAGATTGTAATAACCCAAAGTAAATATTGTAGTTTAAATGGAAGTCAAGGGGGTGTACTTGGTTTTTGGTGAAAGTTTGTTGTTAAAATTGAAAATTGGAAATTAAATCCCTACCTAGTGCGCCGCTTTTTGCTGGAAGTATGAGGAAGCAATTAAATATTTTAGGGTTGTGGGTGTATTGCATCGAGAGAGAAAAGAAAGAGTAATTAAATGGTCCTGTGTGTAAGCTGCACATCGAGAAGGGAAGCAAGCAGGGAAAAAGAAACCATTTAATTGAGAGCTGTGTGCTTGATGTGTGCGCCGAGAACTACGAGAGAGAGAGATGATGGGAGAAAGAGGCAGCGAGAGAGAGAGAGAGAGAGAGCTGCGAGAGAAGGAGCTGCGAGAGAAGGAGAGGATCAAGGAAGAAGAAGATCGTTTTGCAACGGTTCCCGTTTCGTGAGGTTTTAATCTGGTAAGAAACCTTTCCCTTGTGTTTTCTATTTTGCAAGAAATGTTAGATTTGTTAGGTTTCTGGTTGCTCTCAGCTATGTAAGCTGAGAAATCAAATAAGGGTATTAATAGAGTTTTGATTTCCAATTCATATTGTCAAAGTTAAATCAAATGTTTATGTGGGTAAGTTTGATTAAGAAATCGACTAAGATGTTTAAGTTGTAGTGAGAACCTTGGTAATCACTCCTAAGGTTTGTTTCTTCGCTTACGCAAACGAAATACAGCTTAATCGTGAAATCAGTGTCTGGCGCATAAGTGATTTGGCGCAAAGCAGTGGGTGGCGCAAACCAGGTTTGGCGCAAACCCTTGCTTGGCACAAACCATGCTTAAATCTGGACCGAATGTTTGTGGGATGAGAGTTAAGTTGGACCGAAAGATTTCTTAAGTTCTTTTGGGCTTAGTTTATTATTAAAGTCTACAATTATATAATAAGGGCCTAGTACGTAAATGGTAGTCTAATTATTTATTTATTTTGGGCCATACTTTTAGTAACATGATCCAGTAATGATATTTAGGGCCCAGTGTTATTACCTTTGTGTTGAGAATCGAGAGTTGAATAAGTTAATGGATCCGGTATAGTATTTCACTTGGATGGGTAAGCAAAGACCATTAAATATGATTTTTAGACTAGAAGTAGAATCTACCAACTTAGATAAGTTTGGGTTGAGTTCGGGATTTAACTCGAGAAATAAATGAACGAATTATGACGTACGTTATTAATATAATAGGTGTTCCGCCTAGAGATCGGAAGTGTAAGTGAGGAGCTTTGGAGCGAGCTAGCCAGGTGAGTTTTTCTAACTAAAATACGTGATTGTGCGTGTTTTTCTATGGAAAGTGTTATGTGGAAATACCCTGTTGTTTTACATGATTCTTACGTAAATGAACGTTTATTATTTCACAGATCGGGGTATGTTTATGAACATGATTTATTTACCAGTTTTACGAATGCTTTCCCATGAAAATTATACTCTACTGAAAGGATTATTCAGCAATGAAACAAATTGTAAAGTGTATTATAAATCTCATGTTTTATGACTATGATGGTCTATGTGAATGCTATGTGGAGTCGGTCCGCACTGTGGGATCAGAGATAGATCCTCGGGTTCTGATGATCCCTTGGATATGTATGACAGACTGGTAGGTTGGAATCCGTTTCCTCCTATCCGGTAGAGGGGAGTCCGTGTGGGCTCCGGGAAGGGGAGTCTGCGTAGGCTCCAGGAAGGGGAGACTCTGTAGGCTCTGGAAGAGGCGAGAAGGGAACCTGCTGGGACCCGATCGAGGAATGTTTATGTGATCCATTACACAGTGCAGTACCATGGATGAGGTTTATGTGAAGAATGTGAACTGTTTTATAAATGATTTTTATAATGTTGATGTACACTGTTTATGGAGGGAACTCACTAGACCTCATAGTCTAACCCTCGCTTTTCAAAATAAAACCTTTTCAGGTATGCAATTAGTAGGAGGCTCAGATAAGTGAGCAAGAGCAAGATAGGGTGCAGATGCAGCTAGAGACAGTGCAAGTACCTCTTGTAGAAGTTAGAGTATTCTCGGTTGTGTATAGGTTGTTTCCGCCAACCTAAGTTTCAGATCGTTGTAATGAATGTTTCAGGACCCAGTTTTGTAGACGTTATGATTCAATGCTATGTTTGTCCTATTGTAAACTTGGGACGTTACATTAATGTTTTAAGAATAAAAATTGGTAATAAACACAAAAAAAACGGAAATACCCTTCACTTAACGGACATCATCTAACGGAGTTATTGATGAAGGAGCACTTTCAGAGTAAAATGAGAACCACAAGGATGCCATCTAGACTTATCAATGTCCAAGTCCCACTTTCAAAGTTTTTACTAGGGGTGTCAATTTTGTACTGAGACAAACCAACCAATTCTCGTACCAACAGTACCAATTTAATTGGTACCAATTTAGTTGGTTGGTTGGTATACCGTACCAAATATTTAAACTTGGTTGGTACGTGGTATTAGAAGTCGTGTACCACGGTAATACCGTACCGTACCGACTTATTTTTTTAATTATTTATTAATTAAAGTTTAATCAATAATACAACATATTTTGATTTATAAAATTTTAAATTATCTTGTTTTACGTTTTGTTAAATTGCAATACAAATTGATATATAGAACTTGATTGAATTCATTCGCTTATCCTTAGCAACTTTAGTAACTCGCCTACACCTCCACTCTTCATGATCCATTCTCGCTCCTTAATTGTCGTTTGTATTAGATTATTAGTGAATGTTTGTGTTATATGAAGATTATTTGAATGTTTGTATAGATAATGATAAATGGTACAACACATATCAACATGCTATTAATACTTGACGTGTTTAGTGCATCTAAATCTAGTTGGTAAAGAATTAAAGATATCAATCTAATTAATTTCTTAATTCAATTTTTGAGATGTTGGTACAAAACCGCACCAACATGTACCAACCGAAAAAAGTTGGTACCAATTTAGTTGGTACCAAGTATAATTAGTTGGTACATGATATTAAATTTTGTGTACCAATTGTAATTGGTTGGTACATGGTATATGGAAAAAAACATGGTACCGTACCATGTTCACCCCTAGTTTTTACTAACCTCAAGGACCAAAATTGGAGTTCACTCTTTATTTTATCTAATTCTTCTTTCCCACTTTATTTACCTTGTTCTTGTCACTAAAAATATTTTTGTAAAAATATTTGAGTAACAAAACTAAATTTAACATTTTAGATTCAATAAAATCATAACCTTGCAGTTGAAAATGAGACCTCTCATCTATTCTCAAATCAGTATTGATTATATACATTTATACTATTTATTTTGAAAAGAAAAAAATATTATTGTACCCCAAAGAAATATATAAAAAGATGTTAGAGTTAGGCGAAAGGTTAATTTATTTTTAAATGTTCTTTGTATGACATGAATAATATATACATCAACGTCTTTTAATGATCTCTGATCCGAAACTTTTTAAGGAAATGAATGAAACTATAAATCATATACTTATATTCTTATAATTGATTGGCCAATTTACGTTTACTTCTAGATTACGCTATATAAACGACTCAAAATATTTTCTCCCTTTTCCCGTTATCCCAAACTAGTGTTGGTCACCGCGCGTTGCGCGGTGGCGATTATTGTTTTTAAATGAACGCAATATAAAATAATAATGTATTTTCAAATGTGATTAATTTTGCATATATCAATAATAGTTTTTTGTTACGAAAAGTTTAAGATGCACCAGTAATGGTTATACTTTTATGTTATTACAATCCAAAAAACATGTCCCACAACAATATCACTATCATTGAAAATAGTATATATGTGCAAATTAGTTAATTAATATGCAAGATAGACTATATGTGTATATGGGTCGGGTTCCGGTGAGAAATTGATCTTAATGTGAGAAGCGAGAGAAGTGGTCACTGTTGGATGAAAAATGGATGCACATTAAAATGAGATGTACCGAGATAAGATGCAACAAATCAATTCCTTCTAAGCTGTGATTCATGGGAGGGCATTTGAAGGTTAGTAATCAAATGACCCTTTTAGTTTTTAAAGGTTTCTCCACATCTTTAAACAAAAAAATAACAAAACAATGTATACAAAATTTATTGATTTATATTGATGTTAACTGTTTAGCATTGTTAGACTAATAAGAAAAAACTTTGATTATTAAGCATTTTGTTAGATTTAAAAAATATACACATTTTATTGATTTATAAGCATTGTTAGCTTAAACAAAAAAAATAATAAAACATAGCTTAAACAAAAAAATAATAAAACATAGCTTAAACAAAAAAAAACAAAGTATACAATAATACAAAGATAATGAAAGGTTATTGATTTATAAGCATTGTTAGCTTAAACAAAAAATAAAATAAAACATAGCTTAAAGAAAAAAATAATAAAACATAGCTTAAAAAAATAATAAAACAAAGTATACAATAATACAAAGATAATGAAAGGTTTTAGTCAATTAATGCAACAATTTTTTAAAAAGAAAATCAAAACTCTAAGAAAAATCTAAAGCCTCATTGGAGGCTTCTCCTTAATCCTCTCCCCCTACATTCTCCTTTATATATATACTAGTGTGTGGCACCGCGCTCACGCGGTGGCGAGAAAGTTATATAAGCACCACAAATTTATAACATGAAATTAAATAAGTTTATTTCAATTCTTTTCAAAAAGTAGTAGTCATTTTCCATTAAACACTTGAATCATTATGAGATTTGAGTCTTAATCAAATCGTGAAATGTTGTGTCTTGTTTATCCCACATTGGTGAGAAGATGACGAAATGTAATAATGATGTGATTATTTAAAAGAAGGTTCTTATAAGAACCTCCATTGGAGATGCTCTTAATTGTAATGCAATATATACTATATATTCAACATGAAAAAAATGCAACTAAAATTAACTCTTTAATCCAAAAGGGATTAAAATAAATCATAAGTCATGTAAAAAAAAGTTGGCATTATTCTCCTTTTGTAATCAACTTCATGTTCCAACATTCCAACTTTTTATCAATGTGGGATAGCCAAAATAAACCACAATTCAATGTTTGAGAAATCTCAATCCACATTGTGCCATGTCATTTTTCATTGTTTTTGCTTTTATATATATAAAGATTGAGATGGAAATGAGGTGACACCAAAAAGTACAAAAAAGAAGGTTCTTATAAGAACCTCCATTGGAGATGCTCTTAATTGTAATGCAATATATACTATATATTCAACATGAAGAAACTAAAATTAACTCTTTAATCCAAAATGGATTAAAATAAATCATAAGTCATGTAAAAAAAGTTGTCATTATTCTCCTTTTATAATCAACTTCATGTTCCAACATTTCAACTTTTTATCAATTTGGGATAGCCAAAGTAAACCACAATTCAATATTTGAGAAATCACAATACACATTGTGCCATGTCATTTTTCATGGTTTTTGCTTTTATATATATAAAGATTGAGATGAAAATGAGGTGACACCAAAAAGTACAAAAAGAAAGTTCTTATAACAACCTCCATTGGAGATGCTCTTAATTGTAATGCAATATATACTATATATTCAACATGAATAAACTAAAATTAACTCTTTAATCCAAAAGGGATTAAAATAAATCATAAGTCATGTAAAAAAAGTTGGCATTATTCTCCTTTTATAATCAACTTCATGTTCCAACATTTCAACTTTTTATCAATGTGGGATAGCCAAAGTAAACCACAATTCAATATTTGTGAAATCTCAATACACATTGTGTCATGTCATTTTTCATTGTTTTTGTTTTTATTTATATAAAGATTGAGATGGAAATGAGAACCTCCATTAGAGATGCTCTTAATTGTAATGCAGTATATACTATATATTCAACATGAAGAAAATTTGCAACTAAAATTAACTCTTTAATCCAAAAAGGATTAAAATAAATCATAAGTCATGTAAAAAAAGTTGGCATTATTCTTCATTTATAATCAACTTCATGTTCCAACATTTCAACTTTTTATCAATGTGGGATAGCCAAAGTAAACCACAATTCAATATTTGTGAAATCTCAATCCACATTGTGCCATGTCATTTTTCATGGTTTTTGTTTTTATATATATAAAGATTGAGATGGAAATGAGAACCTCCATTAGAGATGCTCTTAATTGTAATGCAATATATACTATATATTCAACATGAAGAAAATTTGCAACTAAAATTAACTCTTTAATCCAAAAAGGATTAAAATAAATCATAAGTCATGTAAAAAAAGTTGGCATTATTCTCCCTTTATAATCAACTTCATGTTCCAACATTTCAACTTTTTATCAATGTGGGATAGCCAAAGTAAACCACAATTCAATATTTGTGAAATCTCAATCCACATTGTGCCATGTCATTTTTCATGGTTTTTGTTTTTATATATATATAAAGATTGAGATGGAAATGAGAACCTCCATTAGAGATGCTCTTAATTGTAATGCAATATATACTATATATTCAACATGAAAAAATTTGCAACTAAAATTAACTCTTTAATCCAAAAGGGGTTAAAATAAATCATAAGTCATGTAAAAAAAGTAGGCATTATTCTCCTTTTATAATCAACTTCATGTTCCAACATTTCAACTTTTTATCAATGTGGGATAGCCAAAGTAAACCACAATTCAATATTTGAGAAATCTCAATCTACATTGTGCCATGTCATTTTTCATGGTTTTTGCTTTTATATATATAAAGATATATATATATATATATATATATATATATATTGATGTTAGCTTAAACAAAAAAATAATAAAACATAGCTTAAAGAAAAAAATAATAAAACATAGCTTAAAATAATAATAAAATAAAGTATACAATAATACAAAGATAATGAAAGGTTTTAGTCAATTAATGCAACAATTTTTTAAAAAGAAAATCAAAACTCTAAGAAAAATCTAAAGCCTCATTGGAGACTTCTCCTTAACCCTCTCTCCCTACATTCTCATTTATATATATACTAGGTAACAATACCGTGCCTCGCGCGGCGATTCCAAACATTATAAAACAATTTTATTTCATTGATTTCTAAGCATTTGTTAGATTAATAAGAAAAACAAAACAAAAGAAACAAAATCACTATAAAATATACCATTTTTAAAATAAGTCTTGAATTATAAGTATACAAAAAATATTGATTTATATTGATGTTAACTTTAAAATTAATGCTTATAAATCAATAAAAATGTTGCAAAATTTGTTAACTTTAAAAATAAGTTTCGAATTATAAGCATTTGTTAACTTTAATAATAAGTTTCTAATTATAAGCATTGTTAGCCTAATTAAAAAAAGACTTTGATTATTAAGCATTTTGTTAGATTTACAAAATATACACATTTTATTGATGTTTAAGCATTGTTAGCTTAAAAAAATAAAATAAAATAAAATAAAACAAAGTATACAAAATTTATTGATTTATATTGATGTTAACTTACATCATTGTTAGCCTAATAAGAAAAAAGACTTTGATTATTAAGCATTTTGTTAGATTTACAAAATATACACATTTTATTGATTTATAAGCATTGTTAGTTTAAACAAAAAAATAACAAAACAAAGTATACAAAATTTATTGATTTATATTGATGTTAACTGTTTAGCATTGTTAGACTAATAAGAAAAAAACTTTGATTATTAAGCATTTTGTTAGATTTACAAAATATACACATTTTATTGATTTATAAGCATTGTTAGCTTAAACAAAAAATAATAAAACATAGCTTAAACAAAAAAAATAATAAAACATAGCTTAAACAAAAAAAAACAAAGTATACAATAATACAAAGATAATGAAAGGTTATTGATTTATAAGCATTGTTAGCTTAAGCAAAAAAATAATAAAACATAGCTTAAAGAAAATAATAATAAAACATAGCTTAAAAATAATAATAAAACAAAGTATACAATAATACAAAGATAATGAAAGGTTTTAGTCAATTAATGCAACAATTTTTTAAGAAGAAAATCAAAACTCTAAGAAAAATCTAATGCCTCGTTGGAGGCTTCTCCTTAATCCTCTCTCCCTACATTCTCCTTTATATATATATATATATATATTGATATATTGATGTTAGCTTAAGCAAAAAAATAATAAAACATAGCTTAAAGAAAATAAATAATAAAACATAGCTTAAAAATAATAATAAAACAAAGTATACAATAATACAAAGATAATGAAAGGTTTTTGTAACAACCCGTATTCTCGCAAGTTGAAAGTTAGTGTCTATTTTAGAAAGAAGGAAACTTGGCATAAGGGGCTGCTTTTGTAATTAGTGATTATATATAAGGGACCAGAATTCTAGGGTTGATGATTGCTAATCATTCTCTATTATTCTCTGGCGGCTGAGAAAGGAAGACGAGAGAAAGGTGGGCAGCGAGAAAGGCGAGCAATTCAAGAAGGACTCCCTTGGTAAGTAAACATTCAATCTGTATGTATTTCCTTTCTCTGTAAATAACTAGATAAGTGGGTTCTTAGTTATTCCTCTTGTTGTCTGGGATATTGTCTTTAGAGCACGCTGAAAACTCTAGTCCTCTTTAATCGGATTAATAGTTGTTAAGAATCGAATTAACTTTAAGAACCATGTTACACAGAAGTTTTATGTAAGTAAACTGCGTTAAAAACCTTGTTCAGCGAAGTAATTAGGAAGACATTGAGCAATGAAACGCATAAGGTTCGTCCCTGTTCGCTAGTCGGGGTACCGGGAGTCGGGTACCGGGAGTCTTGGTACCGGGAATTTGAGTCCCGCAATGGGCAAGCACCGGGACTAGACTCCCGCAGCTGCATTCCGGGACTTGGTGCTGGACCGAAATGCACTTGGGCCGAAGTGCTCTTGGGCCGGAATCATAGCTGGGCCGTTTGGCTTGGTGGACTGAGACCTTAGATGGGCCGTGAGTTTTGTAAATCTCTTTTGGGCTTAGTGTTAACTGGGCTAGAAATAAACGAATCTCGGGGTTAGCATTTTTAGAAGAGATCGTCAAGGTTGTTAGCGATCCTTTCAGAGACCGATTTAAGAGGAGAAATGTAGGATCGAAGTTGAGTTGCATCTAATGAATTTATAAAGTTAATTATTAGGTGTACGGTCGGAACGAGGCAAGAGGTTAGGAAGAGAATTGCTATCAGGTGAGTTCCCTAAACCTCTTTTACGACGTGAATGTTAAATGATCCTTTTACTGATTATGGTTTTAACAAGCATGCAATATTTAAGAATTGAAATGTATGAAAGGAAAGAAATGTTTGATATGTGAAATGATGCGCATGATTTGTAAGGAGTCAAATGTTTTTATGAAACGTATGTGCATGTTATGTGATGTCGGTCTGTACTGTGGGATCAATAAGCCTCGGGATCTGATGATCCCTTGGTTATGCATGACGAGATGGTAGGTTGGAATTCGTTTCCTCCTAGACGGGTATCGGGGAGTCTGCTTGGGCCCCGATACGATAGGGCGAAAGGGGAGTCTGCTTGGGCCCCGATCGCGAATGGTTAAGTGATCCATTACACAGTGCAGTACCATATGTGATGATTTATGATGCATTTTAACAAATGATTTGTATATTATTTATAAAAGTTGTTTTCGGAGGGAATTCACTAGACCCTTTTGGTCTAACCCTCGCTTTTCAAAACTAAACCATTTTCAGGTAAGCAAATAGTAGGAGGCTCAAGTAAGTGGGCAAGCGCATGATAGAGTACTGATGCAGTTAGAGACTGTGTCGGCGCCACTTGTAGTAATAGTTGTTCTCAGTTGTGTATAGGTTGTTTCCGCCAACCTTAGTTTATGGATGATGTAACGAGATTTTGGGACCCAGATTTGTAATGTTTATGAGTTAATGCTATGTATGTATTGTTCTACTTTTGGGGTGTTACAAATGGTATCAGAGCCATAGTTTAAGGGATTTAGGTGACCGGACGGGCCTAAACTTAAACTTGGGAGTAGAAAATCACAACTGAGAATCAGGAAATGCGTTAAGAAGGCACTAATGTAGACCCAGGGAATGCGTTAGGAGGACACTATCATAGAAATAGGACTAATAAGGTACTGAGGACTGTCATGTAAGGTAAGTTTGGGATTTCACCTGGCTAGTGTAATTGCGAACTTACAGGTGCATGTATGTGCTTAACCTACCTTATTACCCTACCTGGTGTTTATGTCGTGTTCCAGTACGTTGAGGAATAGGCCAGCAAGATCCCTGAGGGATAGACCGAGCTCCATTGCTTGGGGAAGTGTCGTGTAAGAGTCATTACGATGTGATGTATGTAGACATCGTAGAGAAGAAACGTTGTAAAGAATGTTATGAGTCGTCTAGAGGTAGTTCTTCGTGGATTTGGAGGGGATGAATGTTTGAGCTTGAGTAAGACTCAAGTTTCGGGAGAGTCCTCGCTTTGGAAATCATGGGATAGATCAGTTGGGATAGTAAGATAGAACAGTGTCAAAACCTTGAAGGTATCAATGGAGCCCTGACTTTTTAGTCGAGCTTTTCATTGGCAGGACAAATGGAATAAGATACTTATAGTGAATTGAAATCATGTAGAAGTAGAAAGTGAGGTAGTCGATCAAAGCGAAAATAGTGTGAAATGGTTGAGTAAGTGAGATGTGGAACGCATGTACATCAAGTTAGTGCTTGACCGGGAGGGCGACCCTTGGTCGTAAGTGGAGTATCAAGGATAAGCTGCGTGAGTAAAGCGGTTGACCTCGTTGAGTGAGTAGCCTTCTATTACAAATAGAGTCTCATGCATGGCGTTCTTTTATGTAACATGAAATTTTCACATGTCAACTTTGAACAAAATGAGTCAGCTTGTACGAGTGCACGTTTAAAGAAAAAGCGATTTCAGTACGTCGCACATTGAAATTTTGAGGTTAACGATTTGCAAAGTATTCCACACTTTTAATGATAAGTTAAATTGTTACAAAAAAATGGTCAAGAAAATGGTTACATGCAATTCACTTTTAACCAAAATGCTTATTGACCTTTTGATATAATACAATTAAGTGTGAGAACTGACTGGTTTACTTTGTGTCGGTAATTCTTTCAGAATTGTCTCATACGAAAAGATTTTCATGCAATATATTACTCTCGTAAAAACATTGTTCGGATTGAGCAAGATTGAGGTTCACGGGAAGATGCATGCAGGGTTTTGAAGTTATAAGAGTGATGGGGTCACGGGTACCCGAGTTGTTTCTAAATGTTGTTTATTTAAAATGATAAAATGTGTAAAAGGATTTATTTACTGTATTGTCATGCATGAAGGCTATGAACCCACTAGGTCGTAGAGTATTACGTCTTAAGCTAAGGAAGAACTCCGAGAGCGGAGAGGCGTTGGTCAAGTCAAGGGAGAACGTATGTAGTTTTGGTATATGTGTTTAAGGGGAGAGTTGGACCTTGGAAGAGTCGGGAATGGATTTTAGTGTCAGGTGTATGAGGGTCTGTACCTTTGCTCGGTGACTGAGAACACAGTTGCCGAGGGGCGATGGTGTCCGGAGGAAGGACTAGGAGTCATCAAGGTATTGGTTTTAGCAACTCTTTATGAGTAGTGTTGTGAGGCAGGAATGAAAGGTCCACGGTGTGGGCCATGAGTTTCGAATGGAGCTTGTAATATTGATGTTACATGAGTAAGTTTCGAAATAAGGGCGACGGATTATAAAGTTAACTATGATGTGTAGGGAGGAATAGGTCCTGTAAGGAACTCATGTTAAAGGATAGGATAAGGAAGTAGTTAAGAGTTGTCTTTTGTTGTTGAAGTCGGCAACGGTGTATGTTGGCCGTGGCCGAAGACTCAAACCAGATGGGTGTAAGTTGATAGAATATCTTGTAGAGGTGTTAAATTAGTAAGAGACTGTTGTTGTTGAATAGGCGTTCTATTTACGAGGTGAGGAGGGTCCGTAGAAGGACAAGGTGTGTAACACAAGCGGAGTGAGTGTAGACTATACCAGTCAGTAAGAAAATGTCCCGTGTCTAAGAAAGGACTCGGATCATAAAGAGCTAGCTAGGATGTTTGTGTTTGAGCTAAGTGTGAACTCGTGAGTCATAGTTCAACAAGTTGGGGGATAACTAAGTAGCGAGACAAACTCGATTGTAGTATACGGGAGAATATGAAGGAAGGGGTGAAATGTGTACGAATGACCATGAGAGGCTTGGTCGGTAGTGTGATGATAGGAGTGGTGGATGTACGAACGAATAGTAGCTTCAATTGCCAAGATATCTGTGTCAGCCGGTGATGTAGTAAGGAGATGTTAGATGAAGAATTAGAAGGAAGTCCTTTTGGGATTTCGGGTAGAGTGTACGTTTTGCAATCCCAGTTGTTGAAGTACGTGGTTTGTAAGTTGGTGTTTATTTTGACTGTTATCGGAATGGAATGTCGGGGCAGAATTGGGTGATTGCCCAGCTGTGAGACCAAGCTTTGTGGTTATTTATGTTGTTAAGTATATTCTTGAAGGCAGAGTAAGTTTAAAGAAGATGATGAATAGATTAGTCAAGCCGTAGTATGTAGATGAGAAATCGTTAAAGAATGAAAATTGTTCCTTATGTGTGAGGGAATGATCCTAGAAGGAAATTGTTGCAAATTTTGGTTATCTTTAAGGAATGACATGATGATGATTGTGGGTCGGAGTGGTAGTATGATCATTAGTTGATTTGAAATGTCATGATAGAGGTATGAGCCTTTTGGTTGGTTGATTAAAATTTTATAAATTTGTTGAGTAATGACGTTCATTTGTTATTACAGGATGTGTTACAATTCTTGGGGAAGTGTTATTGAGATTAACACACTGATTGTTAAAGAATTATTTAAGGTAAATCTAAGTAAGAAAGCCGGGATGACGGTATATATATATCTGTCTGATTTTATGATCATGGTGGTTAATCGAAAGAATTGCGGAACCCGAGTTTCGGGGTGTTCCTGAGTTAATAGATCCGTTTGTAATAGGGAATCCAAGGGGGGTGGATTATTAGAGTGAATAGGGGACGTTACTAAGAAACACACTTTGGGGCCATTGGAAGTTTAAAGAGGAGGAGGGTTGTGTTAGTCAAAATGTGGTGGGATAGATGTGAAATCCTTAAAGAATGTGAATTGTTGCTTATGTGTGAAAGAAATGTCTGAGAAGGTAAAAGTTGGAGATTAAAGAATGTGTAGTGACGTCGAACACTGGTCTTGTTTCAAGACGACTTGGTGGAATGCCTGAAGTTAGGATATAGATGTAACTGTTTGGTTATGTAAGTAGTGCGGAAGTGATGACAACATGAAGAAAGGTCGAGAGAGAAAGACCAGTATTGTTTGTTGAGCAGTACTCCACGATAACGTGGGGAGGTGAAGATAGTATGTCGGATTAGGTGAGTAAATTGGAAGTAGCAATTTGCCTGTAGCGCCGAAAGGTGCAGTGTGGTGTAAAGTGTCATTGATAAGTGTGCGAACCGTTAGAAAGAGTATGGAGGAAGGGAATCGTGTATGACCTTGTGTAGGAAAGAAGTGGATGAGACAACTGAATGAGTTAAGTTAGTGACGTGGTTAGAAATGTTAACGTATTAGTCGCGCAGTGATAAAGTTAGAGAGAATAGTATGGTGTGATCATGGTTACTCCTCCCAGCTGTGTGAGGATAACCGGTGATATGTTTTTTATGATTGAACGAACGTGACAATCAGCGAGAAATGGTTGTGTTTCAGGGTAAGTCTAATTCAAGTCGGTGAACACTTTAACGATGGGTTTGGAGGTTCCTACTCTTAGTTATGTATAAGTCTAGAGTGGTGGAGTGGTAAGGATATGAGACGTGGTCGACGAACTGTAATCGAGGTGGACCGAGAAGTAATCTAGAATTGATTGTTTTGAGATAAAGGAACTCTGAGTGGTGAGCCGTCGGGACATACCGGTTTAGTCTTGTGCCAAGCTGTCGAGTGTGTGTCTGTCTCTGGGTAGATGGCGGGGGATTTAGCCAAGTTCCTCCTTTAAGGAAGTATAGATGCATGAGAAATCTTAGTTAATCTTATGTGGTCAAGATCGATCGAGTAGGAGCAGTAGCCTACGAGGCAGAGAACCGTAAGAACTGAAGGAAGTGCACACAAGGTTTCTTGTTTCGAATTTAATGAGGAGGTTGACTGAGTCAGAAATAGTTTTGCCTTGGGGGAGGTGTCAGTTTTGGTGTGGGCAAGATACCCGCATCTTTTCCAGTAAGGAATTCCGGGGACGGAATTCTTTTAAGGGGGGAGTGTTGTAACAACCCGTATTCTCGCAAGTTGAAAGTTAGTGTCTATTTTAGAAATAAGGAAACTTGGCATAAGGGGCTGCTTTTGTAATTAGTGATTATATATAAGGGACCAGAATTCTAGGGTTGATGATTGCTAATCATTCTCTATTATTCTCTGGCGGCTGAGAAAGGAAGACGAGAGAAAGGTGGGCAGAGAGAAAGGCGAGCAATTCAAGAAGGACTCCCTTGGTAAGTAAACATTCAATCTGTATGTATTTCCTTTCTCTGTAAATAACTAGATAAGTGGGTTCTTAGTTATTCCTCTTGTTGTCTGGGATATTGTCTTTAGAGCACGCTGAAAACTCTAATCCTCTTTAATCGGATTAATAGTTGTTAAGAATCGAATTAACTTTAAGAACCATGTTACACAGAAGTTTTATGTAAGTAAACTGCGTTAAAAACCTTGTTCAGCGAAGTAATTAGGAAGAAATTGAGCAATGAAACGCATAAGGTTCGTCCCTGTTCGCTAGTCGGGGTACCGAGAGTCGGGGTACCGGGAGTCGGGTACCGGGAGTCGGGGTACTGGGAGTCGGGGTACCGGGAGTCGGGTACCGGGAGTCTTGGTACCGGGAATTTGAGTCCCGCAATGGGCAAGCACCGGGACTAGACTCCCGCAGCTGCATTCCGGGACTTGGTGCTGGACCGAAATGCACTTGGGCCGAAGTGCTCTTGGGCCGGAATCATAGCTGGGCCGTTTGGCTTGGTGGACTGAGACCTTAGATGGGCCGTGAGTTTTTTAAATCTCTTTTGGGCTTAGTGTTAACTGGGCTGGAAATAAACGAATCTTGGGGTTAGCATTTTTAGAAGAGATCGTCAAGGTTGTTAGCGATCCTTTCAGAGACCGATTTAAGAGGAGAAATGTAGGATCGAAGTTGAGTTGCATCTAATGAATTTATAAATTTAATTATTAGGTGTACGGTCGGAACGAGGCAAGAGGTTAGGAAGAGAATTGCTATCAGGTGAGTTCCCTAAACCTCTTTTACGACGTGAATGTTAAATGATCCTTTTACTGATTATGGTTTTAACAAGCATGCAATATTTAAGAATTGAAATGTATGAAAGGAAAGAAATGTTTGATATGTGAAATGATGCGCATGATTTGTAAGGAGTCAAATGTTTTTATGAAACGTATGTGCATGTTCTGTGATGTCGGTCTGTACTGTGGGATCAATGAGCCTCGGGATCTGATGATCCCTTGGTTATGCATGACGAGATGGTAGGTTGGAATTCGTTTCCTCCTAGACGGGTATCGGGGAGTCTGCTTGTAACGTCCCAATTTTTTTTTCCCTTAAAACATATATATAAAACATCCATATATAAATAAACCGCAAATCTAATTGTTCAACACAACGGAAGGTTTTCAGTTACTAAATAACCAAAATAAAACTTGTCTAATTCTTGAATCATTCATCATCATGCCTTTATTCCAATGCCAACCCGGTTCTAGATCTTCTCTTTCCCCTTGTTACTACTCCCGAGTGAGTGACGACCTGGTTGCATAGTTATTTTGAAAAGGAGTTGGGTGAGCCTAGGGCCCAGCGAATTCACGGTTTTATGCATGAAAATAATATCTATAACAATTTTCACAAAGCATCATAATTTAACATGCATACGGTAAAACAATGTAATTCACAAAGCTATCGACATCATGGAAGGTGCCTAACTCACACAGCTTTGCCTGGCGGACTCACACAGCATGTCCGCGCTTACGGCTTTAGACAAGCTCACACAGCATGCTCGTCTTACCATAGTACACCTCCATTGCCAAACAAATTTTCACATATATGTCATAAAATATGTCATGATTTATTGCATAAACGACATAATAAAATTCTCGAGAACACTAAGCAATTTTATAAAAGTATGCAACTGTTTAAAAATCACGTTAACTCACAGTACTCGTCGGAGCCCGAACCGTTCTTGAAGTTCCTTACGCCTTCCCTACAATTTACGATCACATTTAACTCTAAGGCACAACACCCGAACTAAGCTTCAAATTAACCGATTTCGTTCTAGTCTATTATTTACCTAACGCTTTTAGAATTCTTCCCATAAATTTTTGGTTTGTAACTAAATAAGTCTATATTTATATACATATACGTATAAAAATATATGTGTATTTCTATCAACAAATCCATATGGGTTTAGGTAACCCATGAGAGCTCCATTTGTCATCTCATGCCATATACATTCATATACATACATGACCATATATATGTGTATTCATGTCCACAATGAAATGGTTCACGTAGCTTCAGGAGATTTTTCCATTCCATGCTTTATTTCTTTATATATATATATATATATTATGTGTGTGGACAATTTCATTATGACTATGGAGGCTTCGACACCTTACTGGTTCTAGAAACAAAAACCATGGTTTATCTTAACCATGCTATATATACATATATATAATGCATTTCTTTGCAAAACGTTTAACGTATGTATCGAAAAGCTGCTATTTTTTTTTCGACTTTCTTTACTGCTATATCCGGAAAGTTGTTGAATATCTACTCAACTAGAACCCATTTTTTTTAACGTTAACTTAACGATCCAGAAACTCGTTGGATATCTCAAGGCTTCGAACGAAACTTGCACCGAGAACACACAATGAAAACATCGGTGGTACCGGTTGGAACACTGACCACGACCGGTGGTCGAGACCACTTTATCGAGTCCTCAATCATCTCATCGAGGGTCTGAGATGTCTATATGAAATGAGCGAGACTGGAGTAAAGAAAACACTTACCGATGATTACCGAAACCGTCGCGATTCACCGAACCGTTACCGTCCTTCCCCTTCTAAACTTGTTTCTTGTCTTAAGTGTTGGTTGCTTTATACTTGCAGGTCTATAGCCATATATATACATGATGCTATCGACGGTTTCTCGGCAAAGAAGCTATAAAGGGTAATGGTTTTAATGAGAAGAGGTTTCCACCTATTCGTTTGCATGATAATGAATGACCATGAAACTTTCCAAGTCTAAACCTTTTAGTTTCTTTGCCGCTACACAACAAGTCCTTATGAATTACTATCATTCATTTTTTTTGTTTTGGGTCATTACAAACTTCCCCCCTTACCAAAATTTCGTCCTCGAAATTTGTCCTATGCAAATAAATGAGGGTACTTCAATCTTATCTCCTTCTCGAGTTCCCAAGTTGCTTCTGGCCCTCTATGATGTCTCCATTGAACTTTAACGAGAACAATCTCTTTATTTCTTAGTTTCCTTACTTTTCTATCAACGATGGCTTCCGGTTCCTCAATGTAGCTCAAAGTGTTGTCTACCTTCACATCCTTAAGAGTTACCTCGTCACTTTCATCAGCCAGACACTTCCTTAGGTTTGACACGTGGAACGTGTTATGAATGCCTTGAAGTTCTTCAGGAAGCTCCAACTTATAGGCAACCTCACCTAGTCTTCCAGTTATCTTATAAGGGCCAATATAACGAGGACTTAGATTTCCTCTCTTTCCAAAACGAACCACACCTTTCCATGGTGAGATCTTGAGCATAACCTTGTCCCCAACTTGAAATTCTATCGGCTTCCGCCTTCTATCAGCATAACTCTTTTGTCTATCTTCAACCCTTCCCTTATCTGGTGTATCTTATTGGTAGTTTGCTGAACTATCTCAGGTCCAGCCAATTGTTTTTCACCTACCTCATTCCAACATAATGGTGTTCGACACTTCTTTCCATACAAAACTTCATATGGTACAGCTTGGAGGCTAGCATGATAGCTGTTGTTATAGGCAAACTCTATCAATGGAAGATGACTCTCCCATGAACCTGAACAATCGATAGCACATGCCTGTAACATATCCTCTAAGGTTTGAATAGTCCTCTCGCTTTGACCATCCGTTTGCGGGTGATATGTTGTACTTAGCTTTACTTGTGAACCCAATTACTTCTGAAAGCTTTGCCAAAATCTAGAGGTAAACCGACTGTCTCTATCAGAGATTATTGATGATGGAACCCCATGCCGAGTCACAATCTCATCTATATAGAGCTTAGCTAGTCTTTCCATCGAGTAAGTCTCCTTAATTGGCAGAAAATGCGCTGACTTGGTGAGTCTATCAACGATTACCCATATAGCATCGTAACCCTTTGGTGTTCTTGGCAACTTTGTGACAAAGTCCATTATGATATGGTCCCACTTCCACAGAGGAATTTCCAAGGGTTGCAACTTACCATACGGTCATCGGTGTTCAACTTTAACTTTCAGACATGTCAATCACCTTTCGACATAATGAGCTATGTCCATCTTCAACCCTGGCCACCAGTAAGATTGACGGAGATCTCGATACATCTTATTGTTTCCCGGGTGGATAGAATACCAGGATTTATGAGCTTCATCTAACACAATTGGTTACGAAAGTTGCCTAAGCGAGGAATCCAAATTCTACTCTTATAGCACTTTAAACCTTGGTTGTTAACTTCAAGAAGCGGAACAATCCCTACCATTCTTTCAACCTTCAAGTTTTCTTCTGTTAAAGCTTCTTCCTGAACTTTCTTGAGTTCAACAATCCAACTAGGAGTCACCTCCATCCGCATTTCTTTAATCCTTATCCGATCACTCCTTTCTTTGCGACTCAGTACGTCAACCACCACATTTGCCTTCCCGGGATGATACATAATTTAACAGTCATAATCTTTCAGCAACTCCATCCACCTTTGTTGTCTCATGTTTAGTTCTTTTTGATCGAACAAATACTTTAGACTCTTGTGATCAGTATAGATTTGGCACTTCACCCCATATAAGTAGTGTCTCCAGATTTTCAATGCAAACACCACCGTTGCCAATTCCAAGTCATGCGTTGGATATCGCTTCCCAAAGTGTTTATGTCCCGTTATGACGTAGTCATTGCACTTTCATAAGAGAAACCCTTTGTTTCTTAACTGTTTATTTTTCTTCACGTCCTTAAAACTTACCACTTCCTTTTTATCTACCAAACACTTCTAGAAATTAGACAATTTATGTCACAAATCCCACTATACCAACTCGTATATTTTCTGAAGCTCTAAACATCTTTTCCATTTTTGTAAATAACTCATTTTCTTATCTTGGAGATCTTCAATACATCCCAACTTGAGCAATATTTTCTAACCAGTGATGGTCTACATTATGTCTCTTCGCCTTTTTAATGTTAATTCCACAAACCGATTAACAATTGTATTATAACTCTTCAAGTTTCTCTGTTTGAATACTCTTTGATAACCATTAACGTAGGTGAATGCTTTCAACGGTAAGTAGTTATTCCAAGTGTCATTAAATGTTACTCCACATAAGTACCACCTTATCTTTCTTATCTATAAAATATGGCAACGTGATGCAAACGTTCATCATACTTGTCGCAAATTCTTCCACAACTCAAGTATGCATCCAACATCAAACCTTTTTATATCCAAGCACTTATGCATATATGTACTCATCTTTGACACAAGATGTCTTTATCTATTGAGTGTAGTCTACACAATCCTTTATGTAGATAATGCCTCAAAATTTTCGAGCTCCACTACTACTGCTACTAATTTCAACTCATACATTTTCAATTATGATGACGCACATACTATAAAATTTCCCTTTTTCACCATATGCATCATAGTTCCAACATTCGAGCATCAAAAAATAAAAATCATTTGTCTAATCTAACAGAGACACTCTATGCGCACTTCATGGTCTTCCTTTCAATGTATGGCATACTTCATTTACTTTTTGGCCTGACTATATCGTATAGTTACATTACATATTTCATAGTAATTCAATCTTGTCGAGTACATAGACATCATTCATCTTACTCCACTTTTAACACTTACATATCGTGCTCATATTAGCAATCATAGATACCGAGAGGATAATGTTCACCAAGTAACTCTTAGTTTTCCATATTGTTTTCTATAATCTTTTATCAATTCAACTATCTTTACTTTTAGTTTTACCTCTAATATTCGTTTCTTCATCCTTTTGTGGCATCTGAAACATGTCAAGCATTCTTTGAAGGGTTTTGATTTATCCCTGGTCTTCTCTTGTTGATTCCCAGTACCACACTTTATTTTATCACACTAGATATTTCTTATTAATAGGGATTATTTCTTATGCCAAGATGTATGCACATTATTTTTTGTATCTTAAGTTGCTCATGATTTTTTTAATCATTTCATATTTAAGTGATATGTGCTTAAATATCACATTGCTCATTATGGGCTTTCGTTAGTAACTAGTCTTCTACTAACCCTTGACTTATTTCGGTATTGTATTTTTTTTTTTGAATTCATCCTTCTGAGGCCAAATAGCTTAACTGAATTCATTTTTTTAAAGAAGAAAAACCTTATGTCATGCCTTATGTTCATCCTAGAGTCTACTCACGACTTTATATTGATGAAAAACGTATACTAGTAATCGGATTCGCTACTTGTTCTAACAACTAATCAGTTAACTCCCCTATAATAACACATGTGCCACCATTTGGTTCTCATGACCAACTCTATATTTATCATCTGCTGACCATTCTTAAACAAGGCTTTTGATAATGACCATTTACATCCTCATTGCTATTTAGCACATTACGCGTCATTTTTACCTGTGATGGTTCTAAATGCACATCTTCACTTATTTCATCTTCTTCAACCTGTATCACAACTTACTTGTCTTGATTCACTTAAGAAAACATTGCATGCATGTTTGCACTATTCTAGCTATAACGATGCGAACAATTCGAACGCCTCCTTTAATGGCTTAGAAGTTTGGATAAACCTTCTATATAACCACAAAGTTCTTCTTACTTACTACATGTTATACATTATAACAATCATAATACTTTTTTTAGCCATCCTCCCGCTTTCATATCTTGCTCAAATCGACATGCGCTTACTAAAAAGTCACTTTCATCAGATCAAATAAATTAAATCATCCCCTTAACCACTCTTGAGGTGTACATGAAAGACAATGAAACCCTAGTTTCCAACAAGACTAATCAACTGCAATCTCATACATTCTATGAACCTCGCACACACCAATATGGTGTCTTTAGTTTTTAGAAATTAATCTCGTGCACACCCTTAGACCGATTCACGTGGTCTACATTCGATCTTGACATTCCAACTCGTGGTTGTAAAATCCTTTAACTAGCCATGCATCCAATCAAGATATTTGTTTCTTACCAGAACCTGTTACCCTAATTGATGACACTAATGACCTCGTTGCTAGTCTCATATTTTACTATCCTTCCTGCCAATTGATATAAGAAATATTCCATATCTAGCTCAAACATGGATTGAATCACTTATTGTATCATCAGTACATTGAATTTATTATATTCTTGAAGCTTAAATATTTTATTGGTTATCCCATAAAACACCCTTTTATCCTTATGTTTTTATTTCTATCTTATCTTACCATGCACATTTATCAATTATAGTGACATCTCTATCATTGACATTATATCCAATGACATTACTCCATCTAATGACTTCTCACCTTTGATTTGGTTCAAGTCTATCCCAAATTAACTTAAACCA
The DNA here is from genome assembly GCA_033807775.1 of Saussurea involucrata. NCBI lineage: Eukaryota > Viridiplantae > Streptophyta > Magnoliopsida > Asterales > Asteraceae > Saussurea > Saussurea involucrata. The sequence goes on from CM066325.1 coordinate 63,117,487, forward strand.
CTACTTTCATCACTATAAACCAATCTACGGCCACATATCTGTCAAGAATAAAATCTTCCAATCTCAGTTTAAGTCTAGGTCTATAGTAACCTAATTCGCTTAAACTTTGCTCTGATACCACTTGTAACGTCCCAATTTTTTTTTTCCTTAAAACATATATATAAAACATCCATATATAAATAAACCGCAAATCTAATTGTTCAACACAACGGAAGGTTTTCAGTTACTAAATAACCAAAATAAAACTTGTCTAATTCTTGAATCATTCATCATCATGCCTTTATTCCAATGCCAACCCGGTTCTAGATCTTCTCTTTCCCCTTGTTACTACTCCCGAGTGAGTGACGACCTGGTTGCATAGTTATTTTGAAAAGAAGTTGGGTGAGCCTAGGGCCCAACGAATTCACGGTTTTATGCATGAAAATAATATCTATAACAATTTTCACAAAGCATCATAATTTAACATGCATACGGTAAAACAATGTAATTCACAAAGCTATCGACATCATGGAAGGTGCCTAACTCACACAGCTTTGCCTGGCGGACTCACACATCATGTCCGCGCTTACGGCTTTAGACAAGCTCACACAGCATGCTCGTCTTACCATAGTACACCTCCATTGCCAAACAAATTTTCACATATATGTCATAAAATATGTCATGATTTATTGCATAAACGACATAATAAAATTCTCGAGAACACTAAGCAATTTTATAAAAGTATGCAACTGTTTAAAAATCACGTTAACTCACAGTACTCGTCGGAGCCCGAACCGTTCTTGAAGTTCCTTACGCCTTCCCTACAATTTACGATCACATTTAACTCTAAGGCACAACACCCGAACTAAGCTTCAAATTAACCGATTTCGTTCTAGTCTATTATTTACCTAACGCTTTTAGAATTCTTCTCATAAATTTTTGGTTTGTAACTAAATAAGTCTATATTTATATACATATACGTATAAAAATATATGTGTATTTCTATCAACAAAACCATATGGGTTTAGGTAACCCATGAGAGCTCCATTTGTCATCTCATGCCATATACATTCATATACATACATGACCATATATATGTATATTCATGTCCACAATGAAATGGTTCACGTAGCTTCAGGAGATTTTTCCATTCCATGCTTTATTTCTTTATATATATATATATATATATATATATATATATATATATATATATATATATTATGTGTGTGGACAATTTCATTATGACTATGGAGGCTTCGACACCTTACTGGTTCTAGAAACAAAAACCATGGTTTATCTTAACCATGCTATATATACATATATATAATGCATTTCTTTGCAAAACGTTTAACGTATGTATCGAAAAGCTGCTATTTTTTTTTCGACTTTCTTTACTGCTATATCCGGAAAGTTGTTGAATATCTACTCAACTAGAACCCATTTTTTTTAACGTTAACTTAACGATCCAGAAACTCGTTGGATATCTCAAGGCTTCGAACGAAACTTGCACCGAGAACACACAATGAAAACATCGGTGGTACCGGTTGGAACACTGACCACGACCGGTGGTCGAGACCACTTTATCGAGTCCTCAATCATCTCATCGAGGGTCTGAGATGTCTATATGAAATGAGCGAGACTGGAGTAAAGAAAACACTTACCGATGATTACCGAAACCGTCGCGATTCACCGAACCGTTACCGTCCTTCCCCTTCTAAACTTGTTTCTTGTCTTAAGTGTTGGTTGCTTTATACTTGCAGGTCTATAGCCATATATATACATGATGCTATCGACGGTTTCTCGGCAAAGAAGCTATAAAGGGTAATGGTTTTAATGAGAAGAGGTTTCCACCTATTCGTTTGCATGATAATGAATGACCATGAAACTTTCCAAGTCTAAACCTTTTAGTTTCTTTGCCGCTACACAACAAGTCCTTATGAATTACTATCATTCATTTTTTTTGTTTTGGGTCATTACACTGCTTGGGCCCCGATACGAGAGGGCGAAAGGGGAGTCTGCTTGGGCCCCGATCGCGAATGGTTAAGTGATCCATTACACAGTGCAGTACCATATGTGATGATTTATGATGCATTTTAACAAATGATTTGTATATTATTTATAAAAGTTGTTTTCGGAGGGAATTCACTAGACCCTTTTGGTCTAACCCTCGCTTTTCAAAACTAAACCATTTTCAGGTAAGCAAATAGTAGGAGGCTCAAGTAAGTGGGCAAGCGCAGGATAGAGTACTGATGCAGTTAGAGACTGTGTCGGCGCCACTTGTAGTAATAGTTGTTCTCAGTTGTGTATAGGTTGTTTCCGCCAACCTTAGTTTATGGATGATGTAACGAGATTTTGGGACCCAGATTTGTAATGTTTATGAGTTAATGCTATGTATGTATTGTTCTACTTTTGGGGTGTTACAGTTTTAGTCAATCAATGCAACAATTTTTTCAAAAGAAAATCAAAACTCTAAGAAAAATCTAAAGTCTCATTGGAGGCTTCTCCTTAATCCTCTCTCCCTACATTCTTCTTTTATATATATATATATATATATATATATTGATGTTAGTTTAAACAAAAATAATAATAAAACATAGCTTAAACAAAAAAAAAACATAGCTTAAACAAAAAAAACTTAGTATACAATAATACAAAGATAATGAAAGGTTATTGATTTATAAGCATTGTTAGCTTAAGCAAAAAAATAATAAAACATAGCTTCAAGAAAAAAATAATAAACATAGCTTAAAAATAATAATAAAACAAAGTATACAATAATACAAAGATAATGAAAGGTTTTAGTCAATTAATGCAATATTTTTTTAAAAAGAAAATCAAAACTCTAAGAAAAATCTAAAGCCTCATTGGAGGCTTCTCCTTAATCCTCTCTCCCTACATTCTCCTTTATATATATATTGATGTTAGCTTAAACAAAAATAATAATAAAACATAGCTTAAACAAAAAATAAATTAAAACATAGCTTAAACAAAAAAAAAAAAACAAAGTATACAATAATACAAAGATAATGAAAGGTTATTGATTTATAAGCATTGTTAGCTTAAGCAAAAAAATAATAAAACATAGCTTAAAGAAAAAAAATAATAAAACATAGCTTAAAAATAATAATAAAACAAAGTATACAATAATACAAAGATAATGAAAGGTTTTAGTCAATTAATGCAACAATTTTTTAAAAAGAAAATCAAAACTCTAAGAAAAATCTAAAGCCTTATTGGAGGCTTCTCCTTAATCCTCTCTCCCTACATTCTCCTTTATATATATATATATATATATATATATATATATATATATATATATTGATTGATGATTGATTGTTAGTTTACTAAAAAAATTGTAAACTTATAAACATGTTAGCCTACTAAACTTATAAACATGTTAGCCTACTAAAAAATTTGTACCTTATTATTAAATGAAAATAATAATAAATTTATAAATATAAATAAAATCTTTTGATTTATAAGTATTGTTAGCTTACAAAGAAATATAAAAATTTAAATAAAATAAACTCATTTAATAAAAGTATATATACCTTATTGATTAAATAAAAAAATAACAAGTTTATAAATTTAAATAAAAAATGTTGGCTTCATTATATAATTAAAAATGAAAGGTAAATAATATTTTATATAATAATAAATATATATTGGTTAATGGTTTTTAATTTAAATTAAAAAAGAAAATGAAAAGTTTAAGCATTTAATGTGTTGAAATCAATTAAAATAAATCAAAATTATAACAAAAAAGATAAAGAGCCATGAAGGCCTCTCCTTAATTCACTCTCTCACATTTTCCTTTATATATTGATATATTGATGTTAGCTTAAGCAAAAAAATAATAAAACATAGCTTAAAGAAAAAAATAATAAAACATAGCTTAAAAATAATAATAAAACAAAGTATACAATAATACAAAGATAATGAAAGGTTTTAGTCAATTAATGCAACAATTTTTTAAAAAGAAAATCAAAAATCTAAGAAAAATCTAAAGCCTCATTGGAGGCTTCTCCTTAATCCTCTCTCCATACATTCTGCTTTATATATATATATATATATTGATTGATGTTAGCTTAAGCAAAAAAATAATAAAACATAGCTTAAAGAAAAAAATAAAACAAAGTATACAAATAATACAAATATAATGAAAGGTTTTAGTCAATTAATGCAACAATTTTTTAAAAAGAAAATCAAAACTCTAAGAAAAATCTAAAGCCTCATTGGAGGCTTCTCTTTAATCCTCTCTCCCTACATTCTACTTTATATATATATATATATATACTAGTGTTGTCCACCGCGTGTTGCGCGGTGATGATAAACTTTTCTCAAAATATTTAACTAACACATGAATTGTTTCGTCATGTGAATAGTATATAACTATATAACTCAAAAAATGGATCAAAATTTGGATGACAATAATTAATTTCGAAAAATATTGGAGTAAGTTAAGATTTATTGTAATTTCTCGATTGAAATTTTATATAATGTAATGTAAAACAATCAATATATTTTATATGTGGGACATTCTTCCATAAAAAGAGTTAAGATCGATATTAAGTGAACCAATTTCCTACGTATCAAATATTAAACTAATAAACACAAATATTACACTTGAACTTAGTCAATAAGTTAATGTATGTTTGTTTCATTGTTGACAGTTGACCCTACTTTTTGTATCCATCTCTTTTTTACCTCTTATTATCTCATCAGATGTGTGGAAAAACTATAAATGGAGATAAAGAAAATTTTGTAACAAAAATTAACTCTTTAATCCAAAATGAATTAAAATAAATCATAGATCATGTAAAAAATTGGCATCCTTGTTATTTTATAATCAACTTCATCTTTTAACTTTTCATCTTTCTATCAATCTGGGATAGTCAAAGTTAACCACAATTGAACATTTTAAAATTCTCAATCCACATTGTGTCATGTCATTTCTCTTAGATTTTTTAATTCTCAATCCACATTGTGCCATGCCATTTTTCTTTGGTTTTGCTTTTATATATAAAGATTATAGTTAATTCTTAATAACTCTTTAATCCAAGACGGATTAAAATAATTTATAAAACTTGTAAAAACGTTGGCATCATTTTTCTTTTATAATCAACTTTATGTTCTAACATTTCATCTTTCTATCAATGTGAGATATCCAAAGTTAACACAATTCAATATTTTAAAATTCTCAATCCACATTGTGACATGCCAAAGATAAAGATATTCCAACTATTTATCTTTCTATCAATGTGAGATAACCAAAGTTTACCATAATTCAACATTTTAAAATTCTCAATCCATGTCATTTTTCTTGGATTTGGCTATTAAATATATAAAGATATAATATCTATTTAACATGAAGAAAATTTGTAACTAAAATTAACTTTTTAATCCAAAATATATTAAAATAAATCATAGATCATGTAAAAAAATTTGGCCTCCTTCTTCTTATATAATCAACTTTATCTTTCAACTTTTCATCTTTTTATCGATGTGGGATAGTCAAAGTTAACCACAATTCAACTTTTTAAAATTATCAATCCACATTGTGTCATGTCATTTCTCTTGTATTTTGCTTTTATATATATAAAGATTTATCTTGAATTTTGTTTTTAAACATATAAAGATATAATATCTATTTAATATGAAGAAAATTTGTAACTAAAATTAACTCTTTAATCCAAAATGGATTAAAATAAATCATAGATCATGTAAAATAAAAGTTGGCATCCTTCTCTATATATAATCAACTTCATCTTTCAACTTTTCATTTTTTATCAATGTGGGATAGCCAAAGTTAACCATAATTCGATATTTTAAAATTCTCAATCTACATTGTGCCATGTCATTTCTCTTGGATTTTGTTTTTATATATATAAAGATATAAAGATTGATTGATGTTAGTTTAAACAAAAATAATAATAAAACATAGCTTAAACAAAAAAAAACAAAGTATACAATAATACAAAGATAATGAAAGGTTATTGATTTATAAGCATTGTTAGCTTAAGCAAAAAAATAATAAAACATAGCTTAAAGAAAAAAATAATAAAGCATAGCTTAAAAATAATAATAAAACAAAGTATACAATAATACAAAGTGTAGCAACCCAATATTTTAAACATTTCATTTCTTACAAATAGAACATGCAAGGTCATAAATCATAGAATATCCAAAAATCGAGTCTCATAATTTCCTTACATCATAACAAAATTGGTTGGCGGAAACAACCTACACAACTGAGAAATAAACTAAATGGTACTATAATGTCGCTATGCTATCAAGCCTCCTTGCTAACTTCTTGCTCACTTGCTATAGCCTTTCATCACCTGCTTTCCTGAAAAGGTTTTAGTTTGAAAGTGCGAGGGTTAGACCATAAGGTCTAGTGAGTCCCTCCTAACAGTTGTCAAAGCATTTAAAACAGTTTATCATTTTCAGCATAAAACATTCATAATTCTGCTCATTTAAAATCATTCACGGAATAAGGTCCGCCCCTCATAAATTGGCACCCTGAAGTCACCCTAAGGTGACAACGAATCAGTCTCATGTTGCCTTACAGGGTCACACCTCCCTTGGCATAAACGGGACACACCCCCCGACACGAGCTGGCGGAACACCCCCCCGACTTAGCCAATTTACATCAAACCAATGTATGCATACATCTCACATAAAACTTTAAACAACTTTCATGCAATAAAAGCATAAGAACAAAACATGGCATTTCTCATCATGTATTCACTTTAGAAAAACACTTTAAAATCACGTATTTTAGTTAGAAAACTCACCTGATACTCTTACTTCTTTTCTCTAATCAGTTCCCGACTCCCCGATGACTTCCTGAATGAACAGACAAGATATAAGCTAAAACTCCCAATATTCCGGACAAAATTTCCATCCCGACGCCCAAACTTTCCGGACAACCACTTTTCCGGACACCACTATCCGGACAACCACCTTTCCAGACACCCCTATCCGGACAACTACCTTTCCGGACACCCCTATCTGGACAACTACTATCCGGACACCACTATCCAGCCAACCACTATCTGGGCAACCATTATCCGGACAACCACTTTTATCCGGAAAAATACCACATCCGGACACTGTCTTCCTACCGGACACCCACCCGGTAACCTTCATCCTCTGAACTTTTCCGGACGAGGAGCTGGGTCGAGTTCGGAGGCTGAAATTCCTAATATGTTTCTCCAAAACCGAAATATAAGGCAATAGCTAACCACTTAATACCCCACAAATCAAATTCCACAAGTTTTACTAACAAACATCGGTCTAAGGATGCTTAAATCCTCCTAGGAGGTCTCAAATGACTTATGACAAGAGAAAACCCTTAAAACTCAAAAATCCACAGATGAATCTTAACTGGAGTTATGGTTTGAGGATTACCTGGTAGATTGCTTGTAAAGAACGAATCTCCAACACTACTCCTTCTTCTGATTTCCAAAATGGATGACTCTTTTCTTCAATTGCTCAAGCACACTCCAAAACTTCTTTTCCTCCCTTTCTCTCTACTATTCAGCCGACACACACCAAATCAGGAAAATTGAAATGATACCTAGGGTTTTGTGCCCTTTTATACTCCCTCTCTCATTTACCAAATGGCCCCTCAACTTCTACTTTTATTTACAACTCCACACCAAACACGAAACACTTCGAAAAAGGTCTGGGTCGTTACAACACTCCCCCCTCAAAAGAATTCCGTCCCCGGAATTCCATTTTCGAAAAGGTGTGGGTAACTGGACATCATATCTGATTCTACTTCCCACGTTGTCTCTCGTCCCTTATGATACTTCCACTGAACTTTAACCAAACGAACTTCCTTATCTCTCGTTTAGCAAACCTTACCGCTCACGATTTACATCGGTTCTTCTACGTAAGTCAACCTCTCATCTATACTGATGTCCCCTCAAAGGAACAGCCACAACGACCTCTGACAAACGCTTCTTTAAGTCCGAGACATGAAATGTCGGATGAACACTCTTTAATTTTTCTGACCAGACTAACTTGTATGCTACTGCTCTAACTCGCTCACTAACGACAAGATCAACTTCTTATCGCCTGCATCTCTTGCAAGGTCGTCATCATCTCACTTCTCACATCGGCTCCCCACAAAAGAGACGTGCATCACACTACAAATTTCTTCTCAAATTCACATCGAGTACCTCAAGATCGCGCACTATCTATTCAACTTTCATGCTTCGACGGATCCGCAGACTTAGTCCACCTTACCTTTCTCTCAAACTTTAAGGCTCAAAGCCTTATGTTTTTCAATCCAACCACTCAGTTCTACTCGGTTGCCTCAGACCGATCAGATGGGGAAACATAACCGCACCCCCATACTTTGAAACCGCTCTCAGCGAGACACCACTTGCTATATCATGCCATCTTGCACTACTTACTTGTACCCTCTTCGATCACTATACTCGCTTAAAACTACCTGATAAAGCCAAGGCCAATCGCGCCTCCGTCCACACATCGGGACTCACGGTTTTAAACACGTCTAATTAAGGTCTCTCATACATTTATACTTCCTTAAAAGAAAGGTCTTGGCAGAAATTCCCGTCACAACAATGAGAATCTTCTACCAGGAAAACTCGCTCACTGACAACTTGGCACCATGACAACCTGGTATATCCCGACAAGCTCACCCGTAGGAGTCCCCTCCTCGGTATACCTGAAATTTCTAGATTACTTCTTCCAACCGACATTCGTCTATGCAGATCATACTCTTTTCCCGAATCACATCGGCTACAACTCGACAACTAATTCGTACGTTCTCACCACTTCATCATTTCACACTTAACGTGTCTAATAGTAGGAAACCTCTATAATTCCTTATTGGAGTACTCACCTATCCGAATTACACTTATCCTGCAGGTTCATCAAATTCTCGCTGCTTTGCCACAAGCGTCCAGTCATAACATAACTTCGGTTACTCCCACTCAACTAGGAGGGGTAACCACGATCACACCCTACTATTCTGAATAGCTTACACTGAACGATCAGTTCGTTTGAACGTTTCTCACAAAGTCACTAACTTACCTCATTCAGTTGTCTTATCCACTTCTTTCCTGCACAAAATCATACACAATTTCCTTCCTCAATACTCTTTCCAAAAGTTCGCACACTTATCAAGGACAATCTACACAACACTGCGCCTATCGGCATTACTGTCAAGTTTACTAATTCCGATTCACTTACTTATTCCGACATATTGTCTTCACCTCCCCACGTTAGCGTGGAGCACTGCCCACCAACATTACTCGCCCCTCTCTTCCGACAATTACCAAGCTACAAAAGCTTTCTCATCACAATACATAATCAAACGGTTGCACTAACATTCTGACTTAAGGCTTTCGACCAACTCACCTCGAATTGACACCAGAGTTCGACGTCAATATACATTCTTTGAACTCCAACTTTTACTTTCTTAGACAATTCACTCACACATAAGCAACATCTCACCTTCTTTAAGGATTTCACATCTATTCCACCACATTCTGACTAATACATCCATCAAGTTCTTTGAACTTCCAATTACCCCAAAATTTGCTTATTCAACGACTCTTACAACTAAAAACACTTGGTTTCTCCTTTGGGTAACTACCCACTACCACTCCGTGAGGCTATCCTGAACATAATCATATCACCACGTCAACTTACACCCTACGTGCTCCAACAACCTGGTTAACACTCGAACACCTCATCCGAAACTCCCAAAAAGGCTTCTATCTGATGCTTCCTCTTTCTCTAATATCACATCACTACGACGCTAGCTGGCACATTTAACTTGGCAACTATTTCCACTACATAACTGTACATTCCTCACTCATAACATCACACTGCAGACCAAAACTCTCATGGCCATTCATACACGACTCAAACTTACCTTCAAGACCTCACGCATAAATAACCGAGTCTATCTCGCTACATTGTCTCTCCCCAGCTCTAGTTGAACCACAACACCTGGGTTTCTGATTAATTCTAACATACTCGCTTCTTGCTAGCTCTTTGCAATAACAACCCATTCTCACAGATCGACATAATCTATACCCTCACTTCGTTTGTGCTAAATACTCCATTCTTTACGAACCATCCATCTCGTAGGTAAAACGCTTATCTAAAACAGCAGTCTTTCACTATCTTAACACCCCTACAAAGTGGTCCTTCAACTTTCAACCTTCTGATTCAAGTCTTCGGTCTCATACACCTTACACAACTGCCGACTTTAACGTCAAAATTACAAGATCACTTTAAAACTCTTATTCGGCGTCGAGGATAATTCATTCCTACTTCACCATACTACTCATAACGAGTTGCTAATACCAACACCTTGATGACTCCTAGTCCTTCCTCTGAACACAACCGTCCCTTGGCAACTGTATTTCCAGTAACCGCACGAGGGTACAGACCCTCATACAACCGACATTAAAGTCCACTTCCGACTCTTCCACCGCTCACCTCTCCTCTAGAACGCAATTACCAAAGCTACAAACATTCTCCCCTGATTTGTCCCACACCTCTCCACTCTAGGAGTCCTTCCTTAGCTTAAAATGTAATACTCTACGACCTATTGATTTCATAGCCTTCATGCCTGACAACGCGATAAATGAATCGTTTCACACTTTTGATCATTTTAAAGAAACAACACTTGAAAGCAACTTGGGTACACACGACCCCAACATTCTCATAACTCAAATGCCCTGCGCAACGATCTTAAGGATCGTTTGCATGCAATCTTTCCGTAAAATTTAATCTTACTCAGCCAAAAATATGTTGTTAAGACAGAAATAAATATTGGATGAAAATCTTCCCATACGACAAAATTTTGAAAGAAATTTACCGACACGAAGTAAACTAGTCGGTCCTCACACTCATTTATATAACTTCGACATGTCAATACTCATTTTGGTTATAAAAGTTGTGCATTCAAACGTTTTCTTGGCTTATCATGAAAAGAGTGAAATATTTTGCAAATCGTAAACCTCAAGACTTCATTGTACGATGAAAATGGATTTGTATATATATATATATATATATATATATATATATATATATATATATATATATATATATATATATATATATATATATATATATTTAAACATACACCTGCACACGCCGACTCATATCCGATCAAATTTGATATTTACACGTTTATACTTTTCTTATGAAAAATCTCATGTACACATATACGAACTCAATGCATGAAACTCTACTTGCAATTGAAGGCTACTCACTCAAATAAGGTCAATCGCTTTACTCACGCAACTTATCATTGACACTCTACTTCGACCAGTGGTCGCCCTCTCGGCCTTGCAACGATTGCTACACATACATTCAACGGTCTACTTACTCAACCATTTCATACTATTTCGTTTTGACCAACTATCTCACTTTCCATTTCTACATGGTTTCATTTCACTATAGGTATCTTATTTCATTTATCCTGCTAATGGAAAGCTCAACCAAGAACCCAGGGCTCCATTGATACCTTCAAGGTTTTGACACCGTCTTTCCTTACCATCCTGACTGATCTATCCCATGATTTCTAGAATTAGGACTCTCCCAAAACAGGAGTCATACTCAAACTCAAGCATTCTTCCTCTCTGAATCCACGAAGAGCTACCTCTAGACGACTCGTAATACTCTATACAACATTTCTTCTCTACGATGTATACGTACATCACATCACCATGACTTCTCATGAAACTTTCCCAACAAGGGGTCTCAGTCTACCCCTCAGGGATCTTGCTGACATTCTAAAGTACTGGAACACGACATAAACACTAGCTTCTGACTACCACTTCAGAATAATAAGGCAGGTTAAGCACATACATGTACCTGTAAGTTCGCAATTACACTGGCCAGGTGGAATCTCAAACTTACCTTACATGACAGTCCTCAGTACCCTATTAGTCCTATCTCTATAATAGTGTCCTCCTAACGCATTTCCTGTATCTACAATAGTGCCCTCCTAACGCATTTCCTGATTCTCAGTTGTGATTTCTACTCCCAAGTTTAAGTTTAGGCCCGTCCGGTTACCTAAATCCCTTAAACTTTGGCTCTGATACCAATTGTAGCAACCCAATATTTTAAACATTTCATTTCTTACAAATAGAACATGCAAGGTCATAAATCATAGAATATCCCAAAATCGAGTCTCATAATTTCCTTACATCATAACAAAATTGGTTGGCGGAAACAACCTACACAACTGAGAAATAAACTAAATGGTACTATAGTGTCGCTATGCTATCAAGCCTCCTTGCTAACTTCTTGCTCACTTGCTATAGCCTTTCATCACCTGCTTTCCTGAAAAGGTTTTAGTTTGAAAGTGCGAGGGTTAGACCATAAGGTCTAGTGAGTCCCTCCTAACAGTTGTCAAAGCATTTAAAACAGTTTATCATTTTCAACATAAAACATTCATAATTCTGCTCATTTAAAATCATTCAAGGAATAAGGTCCGCCCCTCATAAATTGGCACCCTGAAGTCACCCTAAGGTGACAACGAGTCAGTCTCATGCTGCCTTACAGGGTCACACCTCCCTTGGCATAAACGGGACATACCCCCCGGCACGAGCTGGCGGAACACCCCCCCCCCCCCCCCCGACTTAGCCAATTTACATCAAACCAATGTATGCATACATCTCACATAAAACTTTAAACAACTTTCATGCAATAAAAGCATAAGAACAAAATATGGCATTTCTCATCATGTATTCACTTTAGAAAAACACTTTAAAATCACGTATTTTAGTTAGAAAACTCACCTGATACTCTTACTTCTGTTCTCTAATCAGTTCCCGACTCCCCGATGACTTCCTGAATGAACAGACAAGATATAAGCTAAAACTCCCAATATTCCGGACAAAATTTCCATCCCGACGCCCAAACTTTCTGGACAACCACTTTTCCGGACACCACTATCCGGACAACCACCTTTCCGGACACCCCTATCTGGACAACTACCTTTCCGGACACCCCTATCCGGACAACTACTATCCGGACACCACTATCCAGCCAACCACTATCCGGGCAACCACTTTTATCCGGAAAAATACCACATCCGGACACTGTCTTCCTACCGGACACCCACCCGGTAACCTTCATCCTCTGAACTTTTCTGGACGAGGAGCTGGGTCGAGTTCGGAGGCTGAAATTCCTAATATGTTTCTCCAAAACCGAAATATAAGGCAATAGCTAACCACTTAATACCCCACAATCAAATTCCACAAGTTTTACTAACAAACATCGGTCTAAGGATGCTTAAATCCTCTTAGGAGGTCTCAAATGACTTATGACAAGATAAAACCCTTAAAACTCAAAAATCCACAGATGAATCTTAACTGGAGTTATGGTTTGAGGATTACCTGGTAGATTGCTTGTAAAGAACGAATCTCCAAAACTACTCCTTCTTCTGATTTCCAAAATGGATGACTCTTTTCTTAAATTGCTCAAGCACACTCCAAAACTTCTTTTCCTCCCTTTCTCTCTACTATTCAGCCGACACACACCAAATCAGGAAAATTGAAATGATACCTAGGGTTTTGTGCCCTTTTATACTCCCTCTCTCATTTACCAAATGGCCCCTCAACTTCTACTTTTATTTACAACTCCACACCAAACACGAAACACTTCGAAAAAGGTCTGGGTCGTTACACAAAGATAATGAAAGGTTTTAGTCAATTAATGCAACAATTTTTTAAAAAGAAAATCAAAACTCTAAGAAAAATCTAAAGCCTCATTGGAGGCTTCTCCTTAATCCTCTCTCCCTACATTCTCCTTTATATATATATATATTGATTGATGATTGATTGTTAGTTTACTAAAAAAATTGTAAACTTATAAACATGTTAGCCTACTAAAAATTTTGTACCTTATTAATTAAATGAAAATAATAATAAATTTATAAATATAAATATAAATAAAATCTTTTGATTTATAAGTATTGTTAGCTTACAAAGAAATATAAATATTTAAATAAAATAAACTCATTTAATAAAAGTATATATACCTTATTGATTAAATAAAAATAATAATAAGTTTATAAATTTAAATAAAAAATGTTGGCTTCATTATATAATTAAAAATGAAAGGTAAATAATATTTTATATAATAATAAATATATATTGGTTATTGGTTTTTAATTTAAATTAAAAAAGAAAATAAAAAGTTTAAGCATTTAATGTGTTGAAATCACTTAAAATAAATCAAAATTATAACAAAAAAGATAAAGGGCCATAGAGGCCTCTCCTTAATTCACTCTCTCACATTTTCCTTTATATATATATATTGATGATTGATGATTGATGTTAGCTTACAAAGAAATATAAAAATTTAAGTAAAATAAACTCATTTAATAAAAGTATATATACCTTATTGATTAAATAATAATAATAAGTTTATAAATTTAAATAAAAAAATGTTGGCTTCATTATATAATTAAAAATGAAAGGTAAATTGTAAGATCCCACATTGGTTGGGGAGGGGAACAAAGGTTGCCTTATAAGAGGAACTTGATACCTCCCCTATCAGACGCGTTTTAAATCTGTGAGTCCAGGTGTGGACGAAGCAGACAATATCTGGTACGGTTGGCTTGGGATGTTACAGATGGTATCAGAGCCGGCAACCGGACTATTGTGCCAGCGAGGACGCTGGGCTCCCATGGGGGGTGGATTGTAAGATCCCACATTGGTTGGGGAGGGGAACAAAGGTTGCCTTATAAGAGGAAATTGATACCTCCCCTATCAGACGCGTTTTAAATCCGTGAGTCCAGGTGTGGACAAAGCGGGCAATATCTGGTACGGTTGGCTTGAGATGTTACAGGTTGTAACAACCGGGTTTCGTTTGCAAGTAGGTATAAGATTGGTGTCTTTTGCGAAAGAAATGAAAGTTAACTTGAGGGACTAATTTGTCATTTTGGTGAAAGGGGTGTAGGGCACAAATCCCTAGGGCAGCCCTCATTTTCAGCAAAATCAGTATTTGGTGTTCGTGTTGGCGGCTAAGAGAGAACAAGAGAAAGAAAGAAGGGTTTGAGAAGAAATCAAGAGAAAAGGAGGAATCAAGGAAGAATCTGCAAGGTAATACATCCTGAATCCGTTCTCCTAATCATTGTAGTACTTTTCTTTCTTATTGGTATGGATTCCTAAGATTTATCTGGATGATTCTTTGAGTTTTCACCATTTTTCCTTTAAAATGGGTTTTATGGGTTTTTGGCTTGGTAATCGATTTAAGGGAGTAAAAGATGGATTAAGTGGATGTTTAGATTGGTGAATGAACCCTTAGGGTTGTCTAATCGAATTTATGGTAGAAAATGGAGTTAACGATCACTTTTAGTTTGCTAATTTCGAACAACAGTCGTATCCGGACACCATCAGTTCGTGATGTTATGGTAGTTTCCGGATATGGATGCTAGTTCCCGGGTGAAGTTTTATGGTAGTTCTCGGGTGGGTGATTTTCCGGGTAGGTTGAGTTACCGGGTGCAGTAGCCGGAAAGAAGGTGTATCCGGGGAGTCTTGGTATCCGGGCAGTCTTGGTGTCCGGACAGGTTGGTACCCGGAAAGTGTGTGCTGGTCAGTAAGTTTGAGCCGTTTAATCTGATCCGCATCTAATGCTCTTAGGTTTTCGACTGGTTTAGCTGAGAGGTATATAAGAAGTGCGTTCTACGATAATCAAAGGTGAGTTCTCTCAACCTTTTTATGACGTACTATGTTTTACTGAATATGGTTCCCTTTTCGAGCATGAACTGATTTATAAAAGTTATGCATGTTTCCATGTTTTGCATGTTTATTTGCAAATGAAATGATGTTTAAGGTTTTCATGAATATGATTTCAAATGTATGTGTATGCTATGTGGAGTCGGTTGCACAGTGGGGTCAGGGTACCTTGGGATTTCTAATCCCTTGGGCATATGGAGGTTAGCTTGTAGGTTGGAATTCGTTTCCTCCTACCTGAAGGAACAGGGGGTCCACTTGGATTTCGGTGTAGACGAGAGGGTGTCCGTTAGGCCTCGATCGGAGTAGCTTATCTGATCCCTGAACCCCGTGTTTAACCTTGGATGATGCTATGAGAAAGATGTGAAAGTATTTTCCTTATGAAATGATCTTTATATTGTGATAAATGTTTATGGAGGGAATTCACTAGACCTTTTGGTCTAACCCTCGCTTTTCAAAAACTAAACCATTTTCAGGTAAGCGTACAGTGGGAAATTCTAGTAAGAATTAGATGGAGACAAGAAAGATGTGGAGCTCATAGCGACTCCAAGATTTTGAATGATGACTATAGATAGAATCTCGGCTGTGGACGTAGAGTCTTCCGCTGTCAATTTTATTTAGATCACTTTATTGATGATGTAAAGACAAGATATTTATGTAATGTGAATGCTTATTTTCTAGATGAATGCATGTTATGTTTTTTTGGGACGTTACAAATGGTATCAGAGCCTTAGTTTAAGGGATTTAGGTGACCAATAGTGTAAAGCCCGTGTCCCGGTATGTTTATATATAATTTAATTAATTGCTTTAATATCGTTCTTTTAGCGAATCTTTACTAACGGGGTTAGCAAGTTTGACCAAATGCGTAATAAATCTTTAAACCATTTTAAATTGTTGCCTTTAATCGTTTTGGTTAGTGGTTTGGTGTCAAAAGGGACCAAGATGTTAGAATTCATGTCTTTTTAGTGTAGATTGTGAGATAGGTGTAGTTGAGGGGCTAGAGTGCAATTTTTGGAAATTATTGCATGGGTCTCGGCCCATGGCCGGATCCTATTCTCGTTTTCTTCCTTCCTTGATAGCCAAGCAAACCCAAAACAATTCCATAACCCTATTCGTGTCTTGGGGTGCGGCTGTGAGAAAAGAAACGAGAGAGAGATAGAGAAGAGCCGAGAAGAAGAGGTAGAGAGAGAGAGATAGAAACCGAGAGGTAGAGAGAGAGGAGTTGGCCGGAAACCCCTCCCCCACCTGTCGCCGCGGTTGCTGTTAGCGGAGGTCGCCGCTGCTGCTGTCCGTCGGAGGAATCGAGGGAGAGAAGATCGGTCGTGGTGGTGAGGCGTCGTCTTGAGGTAAGTCGTTCTCTCGTTCGTCTCGTTTCTTTTCCTTTTTCCTTTTCGTTTTCCGGCGAGACCACCACCGCCGCACGCCGCCGCTGCGGTGGCTGGGGGTGGAGTGCGGTGGCAGTGGGTGTCACTCGTAGCGTAAAACCCGAATCGTTTAAGCCTTGAACCGTTTTTATAAATCGTGATTTTATGAAAATTCTAAGTGTGCTGTCCAGTTTTCGTGTGATCATAACTTTTCCGTCGTAACTCCGTTTGAGCCGAAACTGGCGCCCACGGTTCAGGCTCGGGGTCGGGCATGTTTTCCGTGTTTTAGCAGAAAACTGGTTCGGCCTCTAGCTAGGTGGAAAAGTGGTCGTAAGTTCAGTGAATCGTCATTTTATGTAAAAGAAACTGCAGTTCGGTCACTGTTTTGCGTAAGCTCTAACGTTTTCCTCGTAACTCGGGTTGGGGTGATTTCGGTGCCAAAAGTTTCCTTTTTCAGTCTATAAACTTTTCTGTGTTTTGTGCAAAATCCAGTTCGGAACGTAGCTTAGGCCAAATCGTCGTTTTATGCTGATAAGTGCTGTTTTTCGCTGTTCTGCGGGCTGATCTTATAAAATCCGTAATTAAATGTGGAAAAATCGTTAGTAGGTGTATAATATGTCCTTGGAACCCTAACTCAGAGTACTTTCTGGTCATGTAATTTAATTAAGGTTTTTCTGGGTTTAAAGAGGTCGAAACAGGTCCCGAACAGACCTGTTTGGCGAGAGCAGAAAATAGTTTTAGTGACGGTTTAAGCGTGTGTCGTGTCGTAGGATCCGGGTCTCATATTGACATGTTTTAACATGCGTTTAGGTGCTGGGAAGTGACCGCATTTGTGAAGCTTGAATTGTGTTGTTAAGCTAGGCGCGCATTCGAGGTGAGTTCTCTCACTATATCTAATAACGGTTGTTTTATCATTGCTGTAGTACGTGTGTGGTAGCTTTATGTGATTGTGTTGTGGAACTAGATAGTGGGGTGTCTAGTTGATACTTTGTCGTCATGTTAACTCGGTGGGACCGAGGATCCGGCGGGGCCGGAGATTTTATACGCGGGTGGCGTAGAGACTCGGTGGGACCGAGGATCCGGCGGGGCCGGAGATTTTATACGCGGGTGGCATAGAGACTCGGTGGGACCGGGGATTCGGCGGGGCCGAAGATGTTATCATGTGGTCGGTGGGACCGACTTGTGCCTTTTAGGTGGGTGGTTGTGGATGTACATGTTTATGATTTGTTCGTAGACCTGTATGATCGTTTATGTGTCACTATCTGTTGTAGGGGTAGTGTGGAATAACTGTATTATTTATGGTGTTTGAATTCACTAAGCTTCGTGCTTACCCTTTCCCAATAAAATGTGGTTTCAGGTCCGAGCGGCTCCAAGGCGTGACGAGTACACACTGGCGCGCGAGAAGAGCTGGTTGTTTTTATGATTTTAATAATTAAACGTTTATTCCGCTGGTTTTTTTTTATTATAAAGATTTTAATTATGAGTTTGCAAACGAATCGTTGGGATCATTTAATGGTTTGTTATGAATGAAATGTCTATCTTAAAAATTTAAATTTGCTTGAAATTTTGGGACGTTACAACTTGGTATCAGAGCACGGCTTGAGTGAATCAAACGCATTTCGGTGTGTTTGATCTCAAGTTTGCGGCTATAAAAATTTTCTTTAAAGTTTTTGGGAAATAAAACGAAGGAAAGATCCGTTTGAGAAACGGTGATCGGAGGCGCAGTGTGTACAGTCAGCCGGAGCCAAAGGGGAAAGGTACAGTACTTAGTGTTTTATTGCTTTCTAGATCATAGAGTATGCATGCTAGATTGCCTGTTGTGGACACTATGCTGTATGTTGAACTACTTGCTATTAGGAATTTATGCTAATTATGATAGGTTACTAAGTGGATGCCCTCTAGGTTGTATGCAGTAAGAGATTTATAGCCTTAGAATATTCGATTTAGTTTTATTGCGCAACTCTTGTTTGAGTCCAACCGTTCTAGGATAGAGTCTTGTATTCGACTGCCTATTTATTTCGCACTGCATATAATCGGATATTCGCGAGGTCACCCGTTATAATTAGTAGGGATTCGGTAGTAGCAAGGGTAGTGGGATAAGAGGAAGTTCCTAGAGAGCTGGGAAGGGTGTTTATGTATGAGTACGTGTGCTAGATTGCTTTCTAGAACATAGGAGTATGTATGCTAAATTGTTTGGTGCTTGTTACACTGTATTGCATGTCTGCTGCTTGCTATTAGGGATTTGGCAGTAGCAAGGGTAGTGGTTTGGATGGAATTCCTAGGGAGCTAGGAAGAGTGTGTACATATGCCGGTGCGGGCATATGTGTATGGTTTCGGTGAGAAACTACTTGGACCCCTTGGGATGGAACTCGGAACGGGTGATGATAGGTGTGGATGGTAGCAGTAGAGCTCCTACTACCGGAAGCACAGGATCAATGCTCGAGTCGGGGAAGTCACGAGGAATCCAAGGAGTTGAGCGTGAGTGTTGTTAGTATGAGTTATTATGTGCTAATAACGCGTTGTATTGTCTACCCAGAATAGCCATCACAAGGAGGAACAACTATAGTAAACCTACTAGTACAGGTGTGTACTTGTTTTGCTTTGATGGGATGATCGTTGGGGTAGTGTCGAAGGTTATAAATTAGTAGTCGTTGGAATAAAAGGACGATTCTAGTATTAGTCACTTGGAGTGATGATGAGGATGATGTTTGTTTCGGGCCAAGATGGAAGATTGTGCTAGAGTCATAGGCTCATAGAGCCGACTTTGATTTGAGGAAAACCCGTAAGATGATTTGATGTGATTTCCCAACTTGCCTTAAGAGGTTTAAATGTCTGGATGACAATAGTAGACCGGAGAGTTTCGGAGTGGTAGGGGTCAAGACGTTGAATGCCGAATGAGTCATGCACGAAGTTATTTTGAAAATAAGATTGCATTAACAAATTCTTGTGTTTCAAATCTTTGTATGGACGGTGTTTTGGAATTTTGGGAACTGCTCAACACACGCACAAGATTTTGAAATATGGTTTTGAAAGTGTATGAAATCGTTTTATCACGGGAGTGCAAACTTTGTTAGAATTTGTCTCATTTTCGTTATTTTTCCAACGGTTCTTTCGGGTACGATGTTATCCGTGTTTTGGTGGTGGTTAAGATGTTGGGTAAGTGACTACGGATTGAGACTCTAACATTGGAACTCCTCCACATGTGTTAGAGGTGAGACGAAAAGTTACATTCCACGATGTCTGTATAAAGGCTATTTTGGTGATTTGTTTAAAATGAGTTTGAAATTCCAGTGTCGCTTGACTTTTCGTTCGAGAGTTTGTATTACTAAGTGTTTTATTGCAAATAGTTCAGTGTGTGGATTGATTCATGCGTGACATAAGTGATGCATGGAGGAATTTTGGTAACATTTCATAAGGAGTTGTTTAGTGCGCTTTTTAGTCAGCTAAAGGTTTTATTGACATTTCCATGAAAATGCGATTTATCGACTTAGGGGTATGCATACTGGGGTAACCTTTGTTCTCGACATTTTGATAAACGAGTCGTGCATGAAAATGTTTTAGTTCCTTTTTGTCGAAATGAAAGACCATTTGATCCAAGGAGTGTTTTAATGTTGTGAACATCATGCATACGATTACAATGTGTTATATTTTGGAAATATAAATGCGTAGATTTTTGACCTTCGGTTAATTTAGAATTACCGATCATTTCTTTTTGGAAGTTAAAACTTTTGCTTTGGAGGAAACGAGTATTTTGAGCAATTTCGATAAATACATTTTTTTTAAACTATAATGTTTTGACGTTATATGTCCCAAGTACGGAACTTGAGGAAGTGTTACCAGCTTGCATGCCTGCCCCCAGTTTGAGATTTTATGAGGTTTTAGTCGATATTTCCAATTAATAGAAGCGGACTGGTTTCTGTCTTCAAGTTTGAAACTTACACGAGACAGTTGTGTTTTAACAAAAATATATTTGTAAACCGTGTCATCGTTTTGTGTGATTAGCTGACGCGCGAAAATTCGTGGCGAACCCTGTGCCACGTCATTTTTATGATTAAAAAGAAGAATTTTCTTTAATCAAATGTCGTGAAACTTATTTTGAATTAGGTGCACACCTTGTCGCACCCTGTTTAAGGTCAAGCGGTTACTTTAAGTGCATGTCATGAGTCAATCCATACTGGAATCGAGGCGGTTCATTTTAAAGAAATTATTTATTACGCTTGCTCGTGTGTGAGTAAACTGAACTGCAATGGAACGATTTTCAACATGAATTTCCTATGTGGGACGAGCGTGTCCAGTTTTGCGTAACTATCGATCAGGTAATAGTAGTTTTATTACATACGATCTTTTGAGATGAAAATCCTGATGTTGCAAATATTTCGTAAATGATTTTGTAAACCATTTGGGGAAATGTGCTTTTAAGTGTCATGTGTCATTTCGAGAATTTTTAGGGTGTGAGTCCTTTTGGAAAACTCTTTTGTTTAACCCGTGTTGAGTCTGGGACTAAGTTTGATTTCAGAGTATTGCTTGCTTAGACTTTGTTTAAACGCATTTTCCGACCTATGGGTCTAGCAAGCGTGGAGCATTTTGCTCGGTTTTGACTTGGAGTTAGTCATGGGCCAATTGCCCGGTTTTAATGGCTCGATGTGGAGTCTAGTTGATGAGTTGTCTTTGTCGCACCGTTTGGCATTCTTTGCACGTTGAGTGTTTACATGTTTGGGTGAGTGAGTCAATCCGGAATAGGGATGTTGTTGGTAGGCTGTTTGCTTTGGATCCTTAGACACGTTAGTCAGTCGTTGGTAATGGTCGGTTGGGTATCTCGGGGTGGGACCCCGGTATTCATGTGTTTTAACCTAGACTTTCCAGTAAGTACTAGGAGGATATAGTCGTGAGGCGTTACCTGGGAGGTAGACGTCAAGGTGTATCCTCGATACGGTGTGACTTGGCTTCATAGAGCAAGTGTGGATGATACGTCGACGGTGGAAAGTAGACATTCCACGCGCGTTAGTACTGTAGGCCGAATAGTATCGGTTAAGGGATTGATGCCCTTGTTATTAAGAGAATAAATGCGCATCAACCATTTTGAGGTAGGTGGTATATTTAGGTGTCGACTTTTGGGCTTGAGGCCAAACACCTTTAGTATAATCGGAGAGTTGTAGCCGATTTTAAGATAATCATGGTGACGGTAGTAGTAACCCTGAAATGATCACTTGTGACGGATGGTTATGGTGGAATGACCTACGTGTGTGTTAGTTGATTTGTTTGTGGGGGATATCTATTCGTGTTAGTGTCTAGGATAATACCACGCTGATGTGAGTTATTGTAATCGGTTGGACCGACGTTCGGCGGGTGGCCGATGTTTGTTATTGTAATCGGTTGGACCGATGATCGGCGGGTGGCCGATGTTTGTTATTGTAATCGGTTGGACCGATGTTCGACGGGTGGCCGATGTTTGTTATTGTAATCGGTGGGACCGATGTTCGGCGGGTGGCCGATGTTTGTTATTGTAATCGGTTGGACCGATGTTCGGCAGGGGGTCGATGTTTTGTTAATATAAGTTATTGAAAATCTTTGGAGTCTATTAGAATTCGTAGAAGTTAATCGTCAATTAATGATAGGAGGGATCGTAATCGAGTATCCTGTGGAGTATACTGGTGAGCAGCTTTAGAGTGGTTAGAGCTTGAGATTTGACTCAGGATGTATGGAATATCTAAGGTTGGGGGACAACCGTAGTCGCTTGGCTAGGAATGATTTCAATTGTCGGGGTGTTCTGCCGATCATAATCCCAGTGTCTTAGAAAGAGTACGTTAGTAAGAATAGTATTCGAGAAGTTTAGTAGGGGTTTCAAGTGGACTTAGGAACCTGCGGTTGAGGTGAGGGAGAACTATCCGGAGCTATTCGTAGGCAGAGACTTCGAGGGCAAAGTCTAATCCAAGTGGGGGAGAGTTGTAAAGCCCGTGTCCCGGTATGTTTATATATAATTTAATTAATTGCTTTAATATCGTTCTTTTAGCGAATCTTTACTAACGGGGTTAGCAAGTTTGACCAAATGCGTAATAAATCTTTAAACCATTTTAAATTGTTGCCTTTAATCGTTTTGGTTAGTGGTTTGGTGTCAAAAGGGACCAAGATGTTAGAATTCATGTCTTTTTAGTGTAGATTGTGAGATAGGTGTAGTTGAGGGGCTAGAGTGCAATTTTTGGAAATTATTGCATGGGTCTCGGCCCATGGCCGGATCCCATTCTCGTTTTCTTCCTTCCTTGATAGCCAAGCAAACCCAAAACAATTCCATAACCCTATTCGTGTCTTGGGGTGCGGCCGTGAGAAAAGAAACGAGAGAGAGATAGAGAAGAGCCGAGAAGAAGAGGTAGAGAGAGAGAGATAGAAACCGAGAGGTAGAGAGAGAGGAGTTGGCCGGAAACCCCTCCCCCACCTGTCGCCGCGGTTGCTGTTAGCGGAGGTCGCCGCTGCTGCTGTCCGTCGGAGGAATCGAGGGAGAGAAGATCGGTCGTGGTGGTGAGGCGTCGTCTTGAGGTAAGTCGTTCTCTCGTTCGTCTCGTTTCTTTTCCTTTTTCCTTTTCGTTTTCCGGCGAGACCACCACCGCCGCACGCCGCCGCTGCGGTGGCTGGGGGTGGAGTGCGGTGGCAGTGGGTGTCACTCGTAGCGTAAAACCCGAATCGTTTAAGCCTTGAACCGTTTTTATAAATCGTGATTTTATGAAAATTCTAAGTGTGCTGTCCAGTTTTCGTGTGATCATAACTTTTCCGTCGTAACTCCGTTTGAGCCGAAACTGGAGCCCACGGTTCAGGCTCGGGGTCGGGCATGTTTTCCGTGTTTTAGCGGAAAACTGGTTCGGCCTCTAGCTAGGTGGAAAAGTGGTCGTAAGTTCAGTGAATCGTCATTTTATGTAAAAGAAACTGCAGTTCGGTCACTGTTTTGCGTAAGCTGTAACGTTTTCCTCGTAACTCGGGTTGGGGTGATTTCGGTGCCAAAAGTTCCCTTTTTCAGTCTATAAACTTTTCTGTGTTTTGTGCAAAATCCAGTTCGGAACGTAGCTTAGGCCAAATCGTCGTTTTATGCTGATAAGTGCTGTTTTTCGCTGTTCTGCGGGCTGATCTTATAAAATCCGTAATTAAATGTGGAAAAATCGTTAGTAGGTGTATAATATGTCCTTGGAACCCTAACTCAGAGTACTTTCTGGTCATGTAATTTAATTAAGGTTTTTATGGGTTTAAAGAGGTCGAAACAGGTCCCGAACAGACCTGTTTGGCGAGAGCAGAAAATAGTTTTAGTGACGGTTTAAGCGTGTGTCGTGTCGTAGGATCCGGGTCTCGTATTGACACGTTTTAACATGCGTTTAGGTGCTGGGAAGTGACCGCATTTGTGAAGCTTGAATTGTGTTGTTAAGCTAGGCGCGCATTCGAGGTGAATTCTCTCACTATATCAAATAACGGTTGTTTTATCATTGCTGTAGTACGTGTGTGGTAGCTTTATGTGATTGTGTTGTGGAACTAGATAGTGGGGTGTCTAGTTGATACTTTGTCGTCATGTTAACTCGGTGGGACCGAGGATCCGGCGGGGCCGGAGATTTTATACGCGGGTGGCGTAGAGACTCGGTGGAACCGAGGATCCGGCGGGGCCGGAGATTTTATACGCGGGTGGCATAGAGACTCGGTGGGACCGGGGATTCGGCGGGGCCGAAGATGTTATCATGTGGTCGGTGGGACCGACTTGTGCCTTTTAGGTGGGTGGTTGTGGATGTACATGTTTATGATTTGTTCGTAGACCTGTATGATCGTTTATGTGTCACTATCTGTTGTAGTGGTAGTGTGGAATAACTGTATTATTTATGGTGTTTGAATTCACTAAGCTTCGTGCTTACCCTTTCCCAATAAACTGTGGTTTCAGGTCCGAGCGGCTCCAAGGCGTGACGAGTACACACTGGCGCGCGAGAAGAGATGGTTGTTTTTATGATTTTAATAATTAAACGTTTATTCCGCTAGTTTTTTTTATTATAAAGATTTTAATTATGAGTTTGCAAACGAATCGTTGGGATCATTTAATGGTTTGTTATGAATGAAATGTCTATCTTAAAAATTTAAATTTGCTTGAAATTTTGGGACGTTACAAATAGGGCCTAAACTTAAACTGTAAGATGAGGAGCACAACCGAGACATAGGATTGCCTCTAGGAACGATCACTATAAATGCGCTAGAAAATAAGGTGCCAAGGACAAACGTGTAAGGTAAGTTTGGGATTACACCTGGCCAGTGTAATTATGAACTTACAGGTACACGTGCGTGCTTAAACTTACCTTATATAGCAAAATTGTTGTATCATATCTAGCAAAGGTTAATTGTTGTTTTCTTTCAGCATTAGTGAAATGGCTGGGAGAACTTTGAGGAGTAGGTTGGCACCTGCTGTGCCAAGGAATCAAGATGAAGAGGTACTAGAGAATGGACCGGTGGAACCGGCGAGGGCAACTGTTACCCGTGGAAGGGGAAGAGGTAGGGGTCGTGGAAGGGGTCGGGGAAGAACACCCCGCCGGGCCGCCACCCAAGTGGCCGAGGATGGAGGAAACCCGAACCTGAGAACGACTCGTGCAACTAGAAGAACGAGGAGTGTGGAAGCCCCTGTTCATCAAGAAGACTCTCTTCAGGAGAGTTCAGCTTCTGCAAGGAGGGTAACTCGGCCAAGGGGACGGGGTCGAGGCCGCGGATCTACTTTTGTCACTCGAGAGAACCTAGCTGCTGAATTGGGTAAGATTCAAGAGACCTTGCAGGCTCTCCTCACTAAGAAGAATGAGTCAGCTTCGGGAAGCAAAGAAGCGAGTGAGAACCGAGAAAGCGTGGAACTGTCTAGTCCGCTAGCGACCGGTACTGGGAGTCACTTGAATTCAAACCCTCAAGTGATGAATGAGTTAGCAGCTAAGGGATGCAATTTCAAGGCCTTTGCCTCATGCAAGCCCCCTACTTTTAAGGGCGAATATGACCCTATCTTGGCAATGAAATGGGTGAAGGAAATGGAACTGGTCTTCGATACATGCAAGTGTGCTGATGGGGACAGAGTAATATTTGCTTTGTCCATGTTGAAATCTGATGCAGTTTACTGGTGGGAGGCTGAGACTGGGGGAAAGGGTTCGGCAATGGCTAAGGGAATGTTGTGGGAAGCGTTTGTAGACAGGTTCAAAGCTCAGTTCTGCCCGCTCGCGGCAGTAAAAAGATTGGAAGAAGAGTTCTTGGGGTTGGATCAGGGAGGTATGTCAGTGCGAGAGTATACTACAAACTTTATTGAGAAATCTCGCTTTGCAGATTTGTATGTGCCAACGGAGGAACGCCGAGTGGAGCGTTTCATTCATGGAATGAAAAGCAGTATCCGAGAACTAGTTCTAACAAGGAACCCCACCACCTTTCAGGCGGCCATTAACGCGGCCGAGATGATTGAAAAGGAAAAGGTTCGTCAGATGACTGAAAAGGGTGGTGAAAAGCGTAAATGGGATGGACCGGGTAAGGACTTCAGAAAAGGGAAAGTGTTTCGACCAGACAACCGTGTTAGTAAGGATACCGTTGGAAAACCATGTACGAAATGTAATAGGGTGCATCGGGGAGAGTGCATGGCAGGTTCAAACTCATGCTACCGGTGCGGCTTGCCCATTCACGTGTCAAAGGATTGTCGCAGTGGGGGAAAATCTTGTTACGAATGTGGGGCTACTGGCCACATGCGTAATGATTTCCCACAATTGAAGAAAGGGGGATCAGTCCCGTATGGTGAACGACAGGGTGGGAAAGGAAATGATAAGGGAGCAGAACCGGGGCGTCCGAAGGGACGTGCATTCCGCATGACTGCGGAAGAGGCGGAGGAAGTTCCAGATGTGGTGGCAGGTACGTTTCTAGTGAACTCTCTATGTGCCAAGGTGTTGTTTGATTCAGGAGCAAATCGCTCTTTTATATCGCATGCTTTTATGAAATGTTTGAGGGTGAGGCCTAGACGTTTGGAGAGAGCACTAGAGGTGGAAACTGCAAATGATGTCTGGGTGTATGTTAAGGAAGTAGTAGAAGATTGTGTCATAGATATAGAAGGGAGGTTGGTGCCTACGAAGTTATATCCCATGGCAATGGGAGAGTTCGATATAGTGTTGGGTATGGATTGGTTAGCCGCGAACGATGCGAATATCGTTTGCAACAAAAAGCTGATCAAAATTCGGTTACCTGATGGAGATACCGTAGTGATCTATGGGAATCGCCGTGATAGAAAGACTAGCCTTATCTCCATGATTAGGGCTACTAAGTGTTTGAGGAAGGGGTGTAAAGGATTCTTGGCGTACGTGTTAGACGCCAAGAAAGAGAAGTGTGGGGTGGGTGATGTGCGAGTGGTAAATGAGTACCCGGAAGTATTTCCGGATGACTTGACAAGTCTACCTCCGAATCGTCAGATCGAGTTCAGAATTGATTTGTTGCCCGGAGCTGCACCTATTGCCCGCGCACCGTATAGATTGGCGCCGTCTGAAATGAAGGAAATGATGACTCAATTGCAGGAGTTATTAGGCAAGGGATTCGTTAGACCGAGTACATCTCCGTGGGGAGCACCCGTGCTCTTCGTGAAGAAGAAGGATGGTACTATGCGAATGTGCATAGACTACCGAGAACTCAACAAGGTCACGACCAAGAACAAGTATCCTATACCGAGGATTGACGACCTGTTTGAATAGCTACAAGGAGCCAGCTACTTCTCCAAGATTGATCCGAGGTCAGGGTATCATCAACTCAAGGTGAGGGAGGAGGATGTGCCGAAGACTGCATTTCGGACCAGGTATGGACACTACGAATTCCTGGTGATGCCGTTCGGGCTAACCAACGCCCCGGCAGCATTCATGGACTTAATGAATAGGGTATGCCAACCTTATTTGGATCAGTTCGTGATAGTGTTCATAGATGACATCCTAATATTTTCAAGATCGGAAGGGGAGCACGAAAGCCACCTTCGTACAATTCTCGAGCTATTGAAGCAAGAGAAGTTGTATGCGAAGTTTTCCAAGTGCGAGTTTTGGCTGAGGGAAGTGCAGTTCCTCGGGCACGTGGTGTCTGAGAAGGGGATCATGGTTGACCCGGCTAAGATTGAGGCCATCAAAGATTGGGAACAACCTAAGAATCCGTCAGAAGTTCGGAGTTTCCTCGGGCTGGCCGGGTACTACCGAAAGTTCATCAAGGACTTTTCGCGTATCGCCACGCCATTAACGGCCTTAACCAAGAAGAATGCCAAGTTCATTTGGTCGGAGAAGCAAGAGGAAGCATTTCAAAGGCTTAAGGATATGTTGAGCAGCGCTCCGGTGTTGTCACTACCGAATGGTTCAGATGATTTTGTGTTTTTTAGCGATGCCTCGAAACTTGGTTTGGGTTGCGTACTCATGCAACGAGGTAAGGTGATCGCTTATGCCTCCCGGCAGTTAAAGGATCACGAGGCTCGTTATCCTACGCATGATTTAGAATTGGCGGCAGTGGTTTTTGCCCTGAAGATTTGGCGACATTACCTGTATGGGACGAAGTGCCAGATCTTCACGGACCACAAGAGTTTATGTCATCTCTTTGATCAAAAAGAGTTGAATATGCGCCAAAGCAGATGGATTGAATTGTTGACCGACTACGACTGTAAGATCGAATATCATCCGGGGAAGGCAAACATGGTGGCGGATGCTTTGAGCCGTAAGGAACGAAGTGAAACCCCCAGGATTGTGGCCATGAGGGCCGAGGTCACATTCAATCTGTTAGATGAAATAAAGAAATGTCATGTTGAAGCGCTCGAAACTGAAAATCTTAAGAATGAGAGAATGGTAGGGCAAGCGTCCATGTTAGTGGAAGATAGTCGAGGGGTGAAATGTCTGAATGGGAGAATCTGGGTTCCAAAACTCGGAGAGCTCCGAAAGCTGATTCTCGAAGAAGCTCACAAATCGAAGTACATGATCCACCCCGGAACTAACAAGATGTACGGAGATCTACGACGAGACTAATGGTGGCCCGGATTGAAGAAGGACGTGGCTCACCTTATAGAGACCTGTATGACGTGTTCACGAGTAAAGATCGAGCACCAACGACTGTACGGGAAGCTCCAGTTGTTAGAGATACCGATGTGGAAGTGGGATCAGATCACGATGGATTTCGTGACTCATTTGCCTAGAACTCCAAAGGGTTACGACACCATTTGGGTGATCGTGGATCGGCTCACGAAGTCGGCACACTTTTTGCCTATACGAGAATCTTACTCGCTGGAGCAGTTAGCAAAGTTGTACATCGACGAGATCGTAACCCGTCACGGGGTGCCGACGTCGATAGTGTCCGACCGAGATAGAAAATTTACTTCCAAGTTTTGGAGGAGCTTCCAAAGAGAAATGGGTTCGCAGATTAAGATGAGTACCGCTTATCATCCTCAGACCGACGGTCAGAGTGAGAGAACAATCCAGACGTTAGAAGACATGTTAAGAGCGTGTGCTTTGGAATTCCAAGGCTCGTGGGAAAAGCACCTACCGCTAATCGAGTTTGCTTATAATAATAGCTATCACTCGAGCATCAAGGCAGCGCCGTTTGAGGCACTCTATGGTAGAAAGTGTCGGACACCGTTGTGTTGGAACGAGGTGGGTGAAAGACAGTTAGCCGGACCAGAATTGGTACAGCTGACTTCCGACAAGGTAGTTCAAGTGCGTGAAAGGCTGAGGGTCGCTCGCGACCGACAAAAGAGCTATGCGGATAAGAGACGAAAGGACATAGAATTTCAGGCCGGGGACTTTGTTATGTTAAAGGTATCCCCGTGGAAAGGAGTGGTGCGGTTCGGGAAACGCGGGAAGCTAAGCCCACGTTATATCGGACCATTCGAGATTACCGAACGAATCGGAGAAGTGGCGTATAGGTTGGATCTTCCGGAAGAACTGCGCGGTGTCCACAATACTTTTCACGTGTCTAATATAAGAAAATGTCTAGCCGACGCGGCAAAAGCGGTTCCGTTAAGTGACATAAAAGTGGACGAGAAATTGAACTTTGTAGAGGAACCTGAAGCAATCACGGATGTTAAGGTAAGGAAATCGCGGAGCAAGGAGACTAAACTGGTTAAGGTACAATGGCGGCACCACAAGGGTCCGGAGGCGACCTGGGAGTTGGAGTCGGAGATGAAAGCTAGATACCCGCATCTCTTCCAATAAGGAATTCCGGGGACGGAATTCTTTTAAGGGGGGAGTGTTGTAACAACCGGGTTTCGTTTGCATGTAGGTATAAGATTGGTGTCTTTTGCGAAAGAAATGAAAGTTAACTTGAGGGATTAATTTGTCATTTTGGTGAAAGGGGTGTAGGGCACAAATCCCTAGGGCAGCCCTTATTTTCAGCAAAATCAGTATTTGGTGTTGGTGTTGGCGGCTAAGAGAGAACAAGAGAAAGAAAGAAGGGTTTGAGAAGAAATCAAGAGAAAAGGAGGAATCAAGGAAGAATCTGCAAGGTAATACATCCTGAATCCGTTCTCCTGATCATTGTAGTACTTTTCTTTCTTATTTGTATGTGTTAAACCCTAAAGATCAATCAAGATAGAGAAGATGTGAATTTGTCATCCATTGATCAAGAACACTGTATACAAGATATGAGTTCTGCACTTTCTCTCTCTAAGATATGAATGTGAATTAAGAGAATGTTTCTAAGAGTCCTACCAACTAATACACAACAAAACCTATTTATACTAAACACATTACAAGGTGTAAACAACACAATACAACTCAATACATTGACTTTGACTTTGACCTTTCTATATTTAAACCTTGAAGACATATTTCACTAACAATCTCCCCCTTGGATTCAAGGTTTAAGCAAATACGATCAGCAAGCTTTAGCTTTCTTGAATCTTCGGTCTTCGTCAAAGCTTGTCAAAGTCAAAACGTCATCCAATCTTCAAACGACAAATAACGAACTTCTTTCTTCGAGCAGGAGAATATGAATCTTCACACAAAGCTTTTTAATACAAATAAGCACAAGTTCAAGAAAAAGAGATCACAAAATGATCAATCGATTTTCCTCAAACTCTTGAAGAATTCTCCCCATTTCCATTGACTTGAGAATTTCATTCTTCAGTGTCGATCTTCATAAACGCGCGAGTTCAAAAGAAAGAGATCACTGAAAGGATCAATCGATTTCTTAAAAACTATTGAAGAATAAAACTCCCCCTATCATTTCTTGAAACGACGTCTTCTTTCTACAAATGTCCCCGTTGACATTAAAAACGAATCTTTGATTTTAAACTTTCTTTGACATGAAATTGATGTAGACATTCTCCCCCTTTTTCGATGAAAGTGAGCATCACGAGCATCGAAAATCTTTTCAATTTCAGTCACGAACAATCTCCCCCGACTCAAACAATTCTCCCTCTTGAAAATCACAAACAATCTTCCCATAAACGAATGATCTTGCTCCCCCTAAAAATAAGAATTATAGAGCAAGTTGATTTTCTCCCCCTGAAAATTTGCATAAAAATCATATAAGCGCACATTTTAACAAACTTATATGAAGAAAATAGAATTCATTGAACAACATTTTATAACTGCTAACATTTAATCATTTGAACACCAAACAAAAGAAATTCAACTTTATGAAATGTAACAAATATTTCCATCAAGTGAAATCAAATGCATGCGTTTGGATTCAAAAACAAGACATCATTGCATATCAAGTTAAAAATGTTCAGTTTCAACTCCTTTATTAAATCTATTTGGTGTGCTAGCATGCGAAATATGATTAGCAACAAGCAAATGCACCTCTAAAACCTATAAGAATACTTTGCTCTTACTCACACTATTTGTCCAAAAACAGAATTTTCACAAATTTACAGGTTTATCGCGACTTTGTATTTTCCCCAAGTTTCAAGATGTGTGCTCTTAGACATCTTTTCATATTGTGCACATTGGCAACTTTTATTATGTGCTCATTGGCATCTTTTATAATCAAACAGTTTATTAAGACTAAGATACACCGTAAACGTAACTTTCTAACTGGTTGGGTCAGCCGATCCCAGACCAGTTGGCCTTAGGGGCTAGGTGACAAGCACCCCTTGGAACTTACTCTCCCGAACCAGAAAGGCTACATCGATATACCTTAATCCCATATGTACCAGTAGAACATGACTTTCTACCTGGTTCTATAGCAGGATTTGGGTCAGCCAATCCCAGATCAGTTGATCTTAGGGGCTAGGTAACGAGTACCCCTTGGGACTTAATCTCCCAAACCAGATAGGCCACAGGCACATACTATCAAACTGAATGATTTTATTATATATATATATATATATATATATATATATATATAATTTTTTTTTATTATTATAGCATCTCAATCACTTGGTTCAAAAACGTAGTGCTTCTCCCATATTTTCGTTTCCATTCATGATTAAGACGAATAGGCTTTGTGAGCATTGTATTCTAAATAAGTCTAGATTTACACAATTTTGCACTTATATCAAAATCTCAAACATGTTTCGCTGACCTTTCGACTTATTTCAGAAGCGAAAGTAGAAACAAATATAACTCTGACGATACAAAAATGCTCGTAAAATAATCCTTAACACACATTTTATTCATTGAATGAAAATTTTAAGAATTTCACTTCATTGAATTAAATTTGTGAAGGTTCAAACTTTCAACGTTAGTAGACATAAAATATAACACAATGTTACCTTTTTATTACTTGATTTGAGAAACAAAAAGATATGGTAGTTAAAGTTCAAAAAGATATCACCTGATAAGTACGAGTTCTAAACTGATTTGTTTAGAAGTCATAGCCTTTGAAGTACGGGTCCTGAACTGAATTGTTCAGAAGCCATTACCGTTGAAGTGCGGGTTTTGAACTGATTTGTTCAAAATCCATTACCTTTTATATCTCTCCCCCTACAAAATACCAAAAGATTTACCAAATATCCCATGTATATATTAAAAGATAGAAAACTCCCTGAAATCATGTGATGTTCAATGTCTTCTTTGAAAGCACAAGTACTTCATCTTCCGAGAGTTCAACGCTTGTCTCTAAATCTGCAAAACAGATTAAGTAGATTTTGGTACCCAACGAGTCTTGGGTCCTGACACGTTAAGCGGAGCTCTATAAGAAGGAAAATGGTAAGTACCATACCAATATTGAACACTATTATTATTAACAAAATCATAATTTCCGCAATAAGAATTAACAAAAAAATTAACTTTCGTTGTAAAATTCTTATTTGGAAATGATGATTTTGGTACATCTTTTCCAGGAAATTTACCTTTTACCTTCCATTGCATGTTGACTCTTTTGTAGGAAGGAAGATCAGCATAGTATTTGGAAGACATATCCACAGAATGCTCGTAGAAAATGTTAGAAGGACGCATCGGACATTCTGAAAAACACTCGGAGTTGTTGAACGACCTCACTTTGTCTTTTAAGGCATTTCGTTCCTTTGTCATCAACTCGAGTTTCTTCCGAATATCACAATTCACCCTCTTTTCCTTCATGATATCTGTAGATAAACCCGCCAAATTCTTCATGAGTTTCTGAATTTCTTGCTGAAATATCTTCCGTTCTACAGAAAAATCATCCTTTACGCTCCTTGCTTGAAACTCAGCTTTCTTTCTCTTTTCTAACTCACTTCTTTCCAAATCCAACTCCTCTTGCAGTTCAGAAATTTTCTCTGAAAGCTTCCCATTCTTCACTTCAAACTCTTTCCTTTTAACCTCAAACTCGGCTCTTTCCTTCTCCACCTTTTGTTTCTCTAAAAATAATACTTTCTGAAAATCTGAGTTCTGCTTGGAAAGTCTTTGGAATTGGAGTTCAAAAGCTTTGTTATCTTCACAAGCTTTAGTCTTCATCTTCAATTCCTTTTCAAGATCCGAAATTCTTAGAGCTAGACCCTCTCTTTCTTTCTTATGTTCTTCTCTTTCATCTTTTATTAATTTTTCTAAATCTGATAGTCTCTTTGTAAGCTCAGTAATCTTCTCAGAATCTTCTATCACATCCTTCATGTCTTCCTTTTTCTCTAAATCAACTTTCTTTTCTTCCGCTTTTGACGATTCCTCTTTGTGAATTTCTGATGTTGTCTGATTTGTATCCTCCTTATCAGCATTCTTCACTTTCTTTACCCTGAAATCAACATACGATCCATGCATTAGCTTCGTTAATTCCTTCCAACACAACATAGGATTATTTTTGAAAGCATTTAATCGAGCACAAGTATATTGTGGAAGTTTGGAAATAACAAGGATCAAATATGATGTTGCATCTTTATCAGCTCTCTTCCGATATATCTCTTCTTTAGTAAAATCTTCTTCCCGTTTATAAAGGATCAACGGGCCTTCGGTGAAAGATTTTATCATTAAATCTCCATTTTCTCTTCTCGAAATGAAATCCATGAAGTCGACCGTCCATTTCACAAAATCCGAATCCTTGTTAAGCATTGGAGGACGATTAACTGAAACTTGATAAGCCATGATAAACAGTAAGAAAGAGCTTAATTTGAACCGATAGTAAGGACAAAAATGAACAGTAAAGTTTGACCGAACAATACAAAAAAAAATTTATATAAAACTTTTTCTTGAAAAACTCTTAAAATGTATGAAATACACTATAGAAAAAATTTCATTATAAAAATTTGTCAGAAAATTTGACCAAGTGTCAGTTTTCGCAAGCAACAGTTGCGAAAACCAACAGTATTCGTAAGCTGAAGAAACGAAAAGCCAGAGTTTTCGCAAGCAACAGTTGCGAAAAGTTAGACTTAGAAAATCTTGAAGAGATCTGAGGTATGCGTGACAGAGGGATACGCAAAGTTACTGTTTGCGTTTCTTTGGCTTGCGAATAGTTACTGTTTGCGTAACTTTGAGTTGCGAAAAGTTACTGTTCACGTGACTTTGAATTGCAAAAAGCTACACTTAGATTCTGATGATCTTCAAAAGATGATGAATCTTGCGAAAAGTACTATGAGTCTTGCGAAAAGTTGATGAATCTTGCGAAAAGTCCAGATCTTGCGAAAAGTTCACAAAAATCTCAAAAACGTCTGAAATCTGAAAATTCTCTGCAAGAAACTTCACAGATATGCTCGAAATAGCAGTCTGAATGTACTTTCTTCACACAACAATCACTGAAAACGTCTGAATTGCAATCCTTGTAGATCGAACAGAACCTCAAGTTCGAACTCCAAAAATCTCACGAATCTTGAAAATTGAACCTCAAATCAATGAAATTGGCCTTCGAAACCTTCTTTAATCACGTTCCAAATCAGATCACGAATCTACTGATACCAAATTTGAATCAATTCGATCACAAACAAAGAACTTTTGAAAAAAATCTCAAGAAAACGAGATTTCTTGAGAAAAATCAAGAAATCGATCAAATTTTCTTGAAAATCTTCACAAAAAATTGTGTATGATCCCAGAAACACAGTCTAAATCTAAGATCCTGCTCTGATACCAATTGTTAATCCAAGATCTTCAATAACGTGCTCTGATACCAATTGTTAAACCCTAAAGATCAATCAAGATAGAGAAGATGTGAATTTGTCATCCATTGATCAAGAACACTGTATACAAGATATGAGTTATGCACTTTCTCTCTCTAAGATATGAATGTGAATTAAGAGAATGTTTCTAAGAGTCCTACCAACTAATACACAACAAAACCTATTTATACTAAACACATTACAAGGTGTAAACAACACAATACAACTCAATACATTGACTTTGACTTTGACCTTTCTATATTTAAACCTTGAAGACATATTGCACTAACAGTATGGATTCCTAAGATTTATCTGGATGATTCTTTGAGTTTTCACCATTTTTCCTTTAAAATGGGTTTTATGGGTTTTTGTCTTGGTAATCGATTTAAGGGAGTAAAAGATGGATTAAGTGGATGTTTAGATTGGTGAATGAACCCTTAGGGTTGTCTAATCGAATTTATGGTAGAAAATGGAGTTAACGATCACTTTTAGTTTGCTAATTTCGAACAGCAGTCGTATCCGGACACCATCAGTTCGTGATGTTATGGTAGTTTCCGGATATGGATGCTAGTTCTCGGGTGAAGTTTTATGGTAGTTCTCGGGTGGGTGATTTTCCGGGTAGGTTGAGTTACCGGGTGCAGTATCCGGAAAGAAGGTGTATCCGGGGAGTCTTGGTATCCGGATAGTATGGGTATCCGGGCAGTCTTGGTGTCCGGACAGGTTGGTACCCGGAAAGTGTGTGCTGGTCAGTAGGTTTGAGCCGTTTAATCTGATCCGAATCTAATGCCCTTAGGTGTTCGACTGGTTTAGCTGGGAGGTATATAAGAAGTGCGTTCTACGATAATCAAAGGTGAGTTCTCTCAACCTTTTTATGACGTACTATGTTTTACTGAATATGGTTCCCTTTTCGACCATGAACTGATTTATAAAAGTTATGCATGTTTCCATGTTTTGCATGTTTATTTGCAAATGAAATGATGTTTAAGGTTTTCATGAATATGATTTCAAATGTATGTGTATGCTATGTGGAGTCGGTTGCACAGTGGGGTCAGGGTACCTTGGGATTTCTAATCCATTGGGCATATGGAGGTTAGTTTGTAGGTTGGATATCGTTTCCTCCTACATGAAGGAACATGGGGTCCACTTGGATTCCGGTGTAGACGAGAGGGTGTCCGTTAGGCCCCGATCGGAGTAGCTTATGCGATCCCCGAACCCCGTGTTTAACCTTGGATGATTCTATGAGAAAGATGTGAAAGTATTTTCTTTATGAAATGATCTTTATACTGTGATAAATGTTTATGGAGGGAATTCACTAGACCTTTTGGTCTAACCCTCGCTTTTGAAAAACTAAACCATTTTCAGGTAAGCGTACAGTGGGAATTTCTAGTAAGAATTAGATGGAGACAAGAAAGATGTGGAGCTCATAGCGACTCCAAGATTTTGAATGATGACTATAGATAGAATCTCGGCTGTGGACGTAGAGTCTTCCGCTGTCAATTTTATTTAGATCACTTTATTGATGATGTAAAGACAAGATATTTATGTAATGTGAATGCTTATTTTCTAGATGAATATAATAACCCAGTTTCAGAAGGATTAAAAGTTTGGTGGTAAATGTGTAAAAATGGAAAGTTTTATACAAAGGACTTATTTGAAAAGTGTGGAAAATATATATAGGGGCAGATCCCTAGGGTTTTGGTCGCTGCTACTGTTTATGCTGCATTGTTGGCGGCTGAAGGGGGAAATGGATGGACAGTGAAAGGAAAGCTGGGGCATCGATTCTTCCTTGTGGGGAGACTCCGATTTGGTAAGTAATGATCTCTCATGTTATTATTCTGTATTAAAGCTATTTAGGAAAGCTAAGAGTTGTTCAAGTTCCATGTTTTAGCTGGGTTTGTTGGATAAGAACACTGTGGAGAGTTTTAGTTCCCGATTGGGATTGTAATCTAATGAAATCAATGGACTAGGAACTTGTGTTGTCTAAGGAGTTACAATAGAACAATTTGGGTAAGAATGCTGTGTTAAAATCTCAGCTTACTGGACTCCCTAGGAAGAATTCGAGTGTTGAATCGCATGAGGTTCGTCCCTGTTCGGGGTACCGGGAGTTCGGGGTACCGGGAGTTCGGGGTACCGGGACTGTTGGTTTGGGCTTCGCTTGGGCTTCGTTTGTCAGGCCCGTAGTGTCTAGCCATTGGACCGACGTGTTTAGAATTTAGCTTAAGTCTCTTGAATAAAAGGGATCCAATATGTTATAGATGGGCCTAAATGAGTTATTTGCGACCAAATTAAGAGAGGGACTTAGGATCAGAATTGAAGACATGTCTAATTGAATTATGAATTAATTCTTAGGTGTACCAGCGTAACAAGACAAGAGGCTAAGAAGAAGATTGCTTTTCAGGTGAGTTCCCTAAACCCTTTTTACGACGCGAAGTGATAAATGTTTCTTTTACTGAGTATGGTTTATCGAGCATGAAAAGTATGAATTTATTTGCATGACTTTCACGAATGATCTTATCTTAAATGAAAGAGATGTTTAGCATGACATTATGAAAGATATGATTTATGAAAAGCATATTTTACATGTTTGCATGAACATATGTGTACACTATGTGGAGTCGGTCTGCACTGTGGGATCAAAGAGAGGTTCTCGGGGTCTTAGGACTCTTGGTTATGTATGATAGACCGGTAGGATGGAATTTGTTTTCATCCTATTCGGTAGAGGGGAATCAGCGGGGGTTCCAAGTGGCGAGAAGGGAGTCTGCTGGGGCCCTGATCGCAATATGTTATGTGATCCTCAACACAGTGCAGCACCATGATTGATGATGTGTTACAGATTATTTATAAATCTTTAAAATGTTTTCCAACTGTTTATATATGTTGTTTTTGGAGGGAATTCACTAGACCTTTTGGTCTAACCCTCGCTTTCAAAACTAAACCATTTTCAGGTAAGCGTACAGCAAGTTCTTCTAATAAGGACTAGGGGAGGAGGCAAAGAGAACTTAGAGCTTAGAGAGGCTCCAGATTATGTTTTGTTTTATTGATTAGATAGTACTCGGCTGTGAGTTTAGAGACTTCCGCTGTAATGCTCTGTTTAGTATGCTTAATGATGATGTAAAGACAAGTTTAACTAAGAAATTTTGAATGCTTATGATACATTTTGTTTGTTATGAAAAGTGGGATGTTACAAATGGTATCAGAGCCTTAGTTTAAGGGATTTAGGTGACCAATAGGGCCTAAACTTAAACTGTAAGATGAGGAACACAGCCGAGACATAGGATTGCCTCTAGGAACGATCACTATAAATTCGCTTAAGAATAAGGTGCCAAGGACGAACGTGTAAGGTAAGTTTGGGATTACACCTGGCCAGTGTAATTACGAACTTACAGGTACATGTGCGTGCTTAAATTACCTTCTATAGCAAATTTGTCGTGTCACGTCTAGCAAAAGTTAAATTGTTGTTTCCCTTCAGTTAAGTGTTATGGCTGGGAGAACATTGAGGAGCAGGCCAGCAAGATCCCTGAGGGATGGACTAATACCCCATGTTGGGGAAGTATCATGAGAAATCACTTATGATGTGATGGATGTATACATCGTGGTGAAGAAATGTTGTATAGAATGTTAAGAGTCGTCTAAAGGTAGCTCTTCGTGGACTCGAAAAGGACGAATGTTGAGTTTGAGTAAGACTCCTGTTTCGGGAGAGAGCTCCAGTTCTAGGAAATCATGGGATAGATCAGTCCGGATGGTAAGGAAGGACAGTGCCAAACCTTGAAAGTATCAATAGAGCCCTGACTTCTGAGTCGAGCTTTTCAATGGCAGGATAAGTGAAATAAGATACCTATAATGAATTGAAAACATGTGGAAGTAGAAAGTGAGATAGTTGAATCAAAACGAAGATAGTATAAAATGATTGAATAAGTGAGATGTAGGACGCATGCATAGCAAGTTGTTTCACGACTGAGAGAGCGACAGTTGGTCGTAGGTATTGTGTCAAGGATAAACGGTGAAGCGAAGCGGTTGAGCTTGTTTGAGTGAGTAGCCTTCAATTTGCAAGTAGAGTCTCATGCATGACATTCTTTTTATGTAACATGAAAATTTCACAATTTAAGTTGAAGGTGTAAATATAAATTTTGATCGAAGATGAGTCAGAATGTACACGCGTATGTTTAAAGAAAAGGTGATTTCATTTACATAAAACAAATAAATTTTGAGTTTAACGATTCGCAAGTATTTCACACTTTTCATGATAAGTTAAATTTTTGCAAAAAGGTCAAGAAAATGTTTGCCAGCAAAAACCTTTATAATCAGAATGAGTATTGATACTTTGGTCTTATAAAGTGGGTATGAGAACCGACTGGTTTACTTTGTGTCGGTATTCTTCTTTCAGAATTGTATCATATGAAATGATTTTCATTCAACGTATTACTGTCGAAATAACAACATTTGGAATTGAATAAGATTAAGGTTCACGGAAAGATGCATGCAAGCGATTCTCGAATCGTTGTGCGGGGCGTTGAAGTTAAGATGGTAATGGGGTCGTGTGTACCCAAAGTGTTTCCAAATATGGTTTATTTAAAATGATAAAATGTGTGGGATGATTCATTCACCGTGTTGTCATGCATGAAGGCTATGAACTCGCTAGGTCATAAGATGTTACATGTTAAGCTAAGGAAGAACTCTAAAGGTGGGAAACGTGTCGGACAATTCAGGAAGGAATGTGGTAGCTTTAGCATTGGTGTTCAAAGGGAAAGGTGAACAGTGATGGAGTCAGAAGTAGATTATAGTATCGGTTGTATGAGGGTTCGCACCCTTGTTCGGTAGCTGGAAGTACGGTTGTCA
Organism: Saussurea involucrata; assembly: GCA_033807775.1. Taxonomy (NCBI): domain Eukaryota; kingdom Viridiplantae; phylum Streptophyta; class Magnoliopsida; order Asterales; family Asteraceae; genus Saussurea; species Saussurea involucrata. Next base: position 63,157,884 of record CM066325.1, read on the forward strand.
AGGGACGGTTGTGTCTGGAAGAAGGACTTGAAGCCTTCAATGTATTGGTTTTGGCAACTCTTTATGGGTAGTGTTGTGAAGCAGGAATGAAAGGTCCACGATGTGGGTCATGAGTTTCGAAGGGAACTGGTAATATTGATGTTACATGAGTAAGTTTCAAAATAGGGGCGACGGATTATAAAGTTAACTATGATGTGTAGGGAGGAATGGGTCCCGTAAGTAACTCATGTTAAAGGATAGGTTAAGGAAGTAGTTAAGAGTTATCTTTGGTTGTGGAAGTCGGCAACGGTGTATGTTGACCGAGGCCAGAGACTCAAACCAAGTGAGTGTAGGTTGATAGAATATCTTATAGAGGTGTTAAATTAGTAAGAGACTGTTGTTGTTGAATAGGCGTTCTATTTACGAGATGAGGAGGGTCCGTAGAAGGACAAGATGTGTAACACAAGCGGAGTGAGTGTAGACTATACAGTCAGTAAGAAAATGTGTCGTGTCTAAGAAAGGACTCAGATCATAAAGAGCTAGCTAGGATGTTTGTGTTTGAGCTAAGTGCGAACTCGTGAGTCATAGTTCAACAAGTTGGGAGAGAACTAAGTAGCAAGACAAACTCGATTGTAGTATACAGGAGAACATGAAGAAAAGGGTGAACTGTGTACGAATGACCATGAGAGACTTGGTCGGTAGTGTGATGATAGGAGTGGTGAATGTACGAACGAATAGTAGCTTCAATTTCCAAGATATCTGTGTCAGCCGGTGATGTAGTAAGGCGATATTAGAAAGATGAAGGATTAGAAGGAAGTCCTTTTGGGATTTCGGGTAGAGTGTATGTTTTGCAATCCCAGTTGTTGAAGTACGTAGTTTGTAAGTTGGTGTGTATTTTGACTGTTATCGGAATGGGATGTCGGGGCAGAATTGGGTGATTGCCCAGCTGTGAGACCAAGCTGTGTGGTTACATATGTTGTTAAGTATGTTCTTGAAGGCGGAGTAAGTTTAAATAAGATGATGAATATATTAGTAAAGCTGTAGTATAGTAGATGAGAAGTCGTTAAAGAATGAAAATTGTTCCTTATGCGTGAGGGAATGATCCTAGAAGGAAATAGTTGGAAATGTTGGTTATGTTTAAGGAATGACATGATGATGATTGTGGGTCAGAGTGGTAGTATGATCATTAGTTGATTTGAAATGTCATGATAGAGGTATAAGCCTTTAGTTGGTTGATTATGTTGGTGCAAGTGTACCACATCTCTATATATTTATATATATTTATTTTGATGATTACAAACACACCGTATTATTGTTTATCTAACAATTTAATCCAAGTGTGCAGTTGTTGAAGAACACGAAGATTTAAACTGAAGGGTTCAAGACGGAAGTGTTTACGTCGTCATCATTGTTTATAACTAATAATGATAAACACCCTAAAATAATATACCACTTGGATATTTCTAAAAAACCATAATTGATTTTAACTAAATAAGTTTTTGTTTTAAGAAGATCCAGCAAGATTTGGTTGCAGTCCTGGAAGGTGTCTTTTCTGACGCCGGTATACCGTGGAGAATACCCGGTATACCGCGGGTACACATTTGGCGGTATACCGCGGGTGTTCAGCCGGTATACCGCGGCAGGTTCCGTGTGCTTCTCTGATTGGTTGATAATACTTTTTCTGACGGCGGTATACCGCGAGTCCCAGCCGGTATACCGCGGGTACGTAATTCCAGAAGTCAACTTTGCATGTAGCCGTTGGTGTGTCAGTTACTTTTTCTGACGGCGGTATACCGCGTGCATTTGGCGGTATACCGCGGATGCACAATGCCGTTGGAGCTTCCTGATATATATACATGCATGCTGGAGAAGAGAAAAAGCAGACCAGACCACACAGCAGCAACTCTCAGCTCTCTCATCTATTTATAATATATATTTTATAAAACATTTTTTATAAAATATCCAAGTGTGAGATATTATACAAGAGTGATTACCCATTGTGAGTTATACTCCTCTTGTAAGCATTTGAATAACGGGTGTGTGATCCTGTACATCTCATAGCAGAAGCTTGAGAATCAATTACGTTACCTTTGTACTTGGTTTGTATTCTACCGTAAAGAATACATTTATTGGATCGTGTCGGGAAGTGTCTCGGCTGCTGGTTTATCACAGTTGGTGGTAAATCAGTAAATCTCTGTGTCAAGTATCTCTATCCCTTATCTCTTTATTTATTCCGCTGTGCTTTATTATTTTGTTTATATAAACTGCTTTGCATTTATATTTATTTATATAATCTCTGTGTATTTGTTTATATTTACACTCTTCTTTATTATTTGTATACTCTGATTTATTTTTACTGTTTCAGTACTGTATTTATTTATAAAAGAATTTTTGAAAGTAAAAGATTTTAAATACAACCTTACCCCCCCTAGGTTGTCCAACATTTGGTATCAGAGCGGGGCTTTCAAAATTTTTCTGTTTAAATTTTTAAAGTTATATCTTTTATATAATGGCTCAACAAACTGTTTTGTTTTCAAAACCTCCTATTATAGATACTGAAAAGTTTGGCATTTGGGCCGAGCTATTTGAATGTCACGTTCGTGGCAAAAGTCAAAAAATTTGGGATATTATAGAAAATGGGAATTTTAGACCAACCAAAGTTGAAAATGATCTTATTGTTGATAAACCCATAAAAGATTGGACTCCCGCTGAAGAATCTCATTATTGTTTAAATTTTGAAGCTAAAAATATATTATATGCTGCTTTAACCTCTGATGAAATTGAAAGAGTTTATACTTATAAAACTGCTAATCAAATCTGGCAAAGCTTGAGCGACACTCATCGTGGAAATACTCAAGTTAAAAGCTCTAAAATAAATATTCTTGTTCATGATTATGAACTATTTGAAATGTCAAAAGATGAGTCAATCGACTCAATGTTTAAACGTTTTAACCTCATTATGACTACCTTGAAGGGATTAGGTCGTACTTACCCTAATGAGGATTATGTAAGGAAAATTCTTCGAGCACTTCCTTCGGAGTGGATGGCAAAAATCACATCCTTGGAAGACTCCCGAGATCTCGCAACTATGAAGCTCGATGATCTCATCGGCAATCTTAAAGTGCACGAAATTGCACTAAAAAGAAATCAGGTCCGGGAGCAAGTCAAAAAGAAATCCATAGCTTTAGAAGCCGTTGCCTCTAAAGATGAGAAAGAAAAAGAAGAGGAGGAAGATGCAAGTTCCTCGGATGACGAACCCGAAAATCTTGACGATTTAGTCAAGTTGGTAAGAAAACTTTCTAAACTTTTATCTAACAAAAAGTTTGCCAAAAATGATAGGTTTCAAGAAAATGGAGACTACCGTCGTGGTGGTAAAAACCAAAGTCGCAACGTCCATAAAAGTGAAGACAAATATGACGAATCTAGCGACGATGAAAAAGCCAATAAAAAGAAAGGCTTTTGCTATGTGTGTGGTGACAAGGATCACTATGCAAGTGTGTGTCCGAAACGAGCAAAACAAATCAACACACCAAAAGCTTTAGTTGGAGGCGCGTTGAGCGCAAGCATAAATGAGGCCAAAAATTTTTGTTTCATGGCCGACCATGATAATGAGGTATCTTCATCATATTCTTCTAAAAATAATTATGATAATAATTATAGTGATAATTATTATAGTGACGATGAAAATAATCTTGACGAATTATATAAATCATTTCATGATATGGCTGCTCTCGCAAATAAATATAAAGATGAAATTTCTAATTTAAAAGAAACCGTATCTGTATATAAAAAGGAAATAGATGACGGTAAACAAAAATCTGCTCATGATTTAGATGTTATCACTAAATTAGAAAATAAATTAAGTGAAAAAGATGTTTGTAAATCTTGTGTTATTTTAAATGATAAAATTGCATGCTTAAGTGAAAATAAAAATGAAAGTGTTGCATGTACAAAATGCGAGTCTCTTGAAAATGAAGTTGCATGTTTAAATGCTAAATGTAAATCGCATGAGAAAAATGACTTATTAGCAAATGCTTTTAATAGTAGCAATGATAAAGTGCTTAAAATGCTAAATATGCCTAATCGTATAAATTGTCGTAAAGGCATTGGTTCCGATACATGTGTTGATAAATGTTCGTGTAAACCCATTAAAAGATTTTTTGCATCTCCTAAAGTTAATACGAGAAAACCTCCATATATGTCAAAAATAAAAAATGTGAATTATGGAAGGAAACCGCATGCTCGTATGTATATTGGTAATTTTTCTAGACCTAAAAATAATGTAAATTTGCATGCTTCATTTTACGTCTATGATGAATACGATCGCAAAATTAAAATGGTTAGAAAATGGATTCCGAAAGGAATGTTTAATGTTGATAATCCGGGTGGAATGCGTTTATGGTTTTAAACCATTTTTATGGTTTTGTATGTTTGTCGTGTTTGTTTTATGTCGACAACATATTTTTTTTGCAGTTTATGTTTTATACTAACTGTTAAAAGGACCCATAAGAAAAGGGTACCACGAAATATTTTCTTTGCCTTTTGTAGGTGTTCCCTGGCGAGGATATAATACGTGTTTCCTGGCGAGGATATAATACGTGGTTTCCTGGCGAGGATATAATACGTGTTTCCTGGCGAGGATATAATACGTTGTTACCTGCCGAGGTTATAATACGTGGTTTCCTGGCGAGGATATAATACGTGTTTCCTGGCGAGGATATAATACGTTGTTACCTGCCGAGGTTATAATACGTGGTTACCTGCCGAGGTTATAATACGTGGTTACCTGCCGAGGTTATAATACGTGGTTACCTGCCGAGGTTATAATACGTGGTTACCTGCCGAGGTTATAATACGTGGTTACCTGCCGAGGTTATAATACGTGGTTACCTGACGAGGTCATAATACGTGGTGTTTTTTTTTTAAATCACATAAAATTAACCGAAAATTGAAGCCTTAAGATCCGTTTTGGTGCAAGTGTTTCGTATTGGTTTGTATATCTTATGTCTCTATTGCTTTTTGCATTTTATTTTATCCCTCAAATTTTATAAAATCAAATTGATATCGTTATTAATTTGAGGGGGAGCGTTTTAGCTCTTTTACCCATGAGTTTATGCTCTCTCAATTATATGCATATTTTGAGGGGGAGCATCTCTCGAGGGGAAGCATACCGTCTTTCTTGACCCTTTTTGTTTCGACAAACGGGGGAGAGAAACCGCATATGCTCTTGCTTAGCGGTTGTGTTTGTCATCATCAAAAAGGGGGAGATTGTTGGTGCAAGTGTACCACATCTCTATATATTTATATATATTTATTTTGATGATTACAAACACACCGTATTATTGTTTATCTAACAATTTAATCCAAGTGTGCAGTTGTTGAAGAACACGAAGATTTAAACTGAAGGGTTCAAGACGGAAGTGTTTACGTCGTCATCATTGTTTATAACTAATAATGATAAACACCCTAAACTAATATACCACTTGGATATTTCTAAAAAACCATAATTGATTTTAACTAAATAAGTTTTTGTTTTAAGAAGATCCAGCAAGATTTGGTTGCAGTCCTGGAAGGTGTCTTTTCTGACGCCGGTATACCGTGGAGAATACCCGGTATACCGCGGGTACACATTTGGCGGTATACCGCGGGTGTTCAGCCGGTATACCGCGGCAGGTTCCGTGTGCTTCTCTGATTGGTTGATAATACTTTTTCTGACGGCGGTATACCGCGAGTCCCAGCCGGTATACCGCGGGTACGTAATTCCAGAAGTCAACTTTGCATGTAGCCGTTGGTGTGTCAGTTACTTTTTCTGACGGCGGTATACCGCGTGCATTTGGCGGTATACCGCGGATGCACAATGCCGTTGGAGCTTCCTGATATATATACATGCATGCTGGAGAAGAGAAAAAGCAGACCAGACCACACAGCAGCAACTCTCAGCTCTCTCATCTATTTATAATATATATTTTATAAAACATTTTTTATAAAATATCCAAGTGTGAGATATTATACAAGAGTGATTACCCATTGTGAGTTATACTCCTCTTGTAAGCATTTGAATAACGGGTGTGTGATCCTGTACATCTCATAGCAGAAGCTTGAGAATCAATTACGTTACCTTTGTACTTGGTTTGTATTCTACCGTAAAGAATACATTTATTGGATCGTGTCGGGAAGTGTCTCGGCTGCTGGTTTATCACAGTTGGTGGTAAATCAGTAAATCTCTGTGTCAAGTATCTCTATCCCTTATCTCTTTATTTATTCCGCTGTGCTTTATTATTTTGTTTATATAAACTGCTTTGCATTTATATTTATTTATATAATCTCTGTGTATTTGTTTATATTTACACTCTTCTTTATTATTTGTATACTCTGATTTATTTTTACTGTTTCAGTACTGTATTTATTTATAAAAGAATTTTTGAAAGTAAAAGATTTTAAATACAACCTTACCCCCCCCCTAGGTTGTCCAACAGATTAAAATCTTATAGATTTGTTAAGTAATGACGTTCATTTGTTATTACAGGATGTGTTACAATCCGTGGGGAAGTGTTATTGAGATTAACACATTGACTGTTGAAGAATTATTTAAGGTAAATCTAAGTAAGGAATTCGGGATGACGGTATATATATATCGGTCTGATTTTTATGATCATGGTGGTTAATCGAAAGAATTGTGGAACCCGAGTTTTGGGGTGTTCCCGAGTTAATAGATCCGTCTGTAAGAGGGAATCCAAGGGGGCTGGATTATTAGAGTGAATAGGGGACGTACTAAGAAACCCTTTGGGGTCATTGGAAGTTTAAATAGAATGAGGGTTGCGTTAGTCAAAATGTGGTGGGATAGATGTGAAATCCTTAAAGAATGTGTAGTGACGTCGAACACTGGTCTTGTTTCAAGACGGCTTGGTCGAATGCCTTAAGATAAGATCTTAGTGCAACTGTTTGGTTATGTGAGTAATGAGAAAGCAATACCAGCATGTGGAAAGGTCGGGAGAGAGGGGCAAGTAATGTTTGGTGAGCAGTACTCCACGCTAACGTGGGAAGGTGAAGGCAGCATGTCGGATTAAGTGAGTAAATTGGAAGTAGAAAACGTGACGGGAATGCTATAAGGTGCGGTGTTGGGTAGATTGTCATTGATAAGTGTGCGAACCGTTGGAAAGAGTATTGAGAAAGGGAATTGTGTACGATTTTGTGCAGGAAAGAAGTGGATAAGACAGTTGAATGAGTTAAGTTAGTGACTTTATGAGAAATGTTTAGACAATTTAGTCGTGCATTGATTAAGCCAGTGAGAACAGTGGTGTGAGCAAGGTTACTCCTCCCAGTTGGGTGAGGATAACCAGAGTTATGTTTTATGTCTGAACGAACGAGGCTACTTGTTATGCATGCGTTTAATCGGAATAGGTGAATACTTCACCGATGGGCTTGGAGGTTCCTACTCTTAGTTTCGTTTGAGTACAGGGTGGTGAAGTAGTGAGGATGTGAGAGATGATTGAAGAACTATGGTCTAAGTGGTCCGAGCAAAAGGGAAATGTTATAGGCATAGATGATTGTTGGGTGGGGCAAGGGTGTGAGTTGTCGGGATACAGGGTTGGCCTTGTGCCCAACTGCCAATGTGAGCAAAGGTTTCCTAGTAATTGAATCTCGTGTAGAGCGGGAGATTCCGCCAGGTTCCTTCTTAAAGGAAGTAAAGATGCATGAGAAGCCTTATTTAATCTTCTATTGTTAAGACCGATCGAATAGGAACAGTAGCCTATGAGTTAGAATATCGTAAGAACTGAAGGGGATGCATCCAATGTTCATGTTTCAAATTTATGAGGTGGTTAACTGAGTCAGAAGTGGCATTACCTTGGAGAAAATTCTTGTTGTGGCGTGGGCTTGATGCCCGCGTCTTTTCCAATGAGGAATTCCGAGGACGGAATTCTTTTAAGGGGGGAGTGTTGTAATAACCCAGTTTCAGAAGGATTAAAAGTTTGGTGGTAAATGTGTAAAAATGGAAAGTTTTATACAAAGGACTTATTTGAAAAGTGTGGAAAATATATATAGGGGCAGATCCCTAGGGTTTTGGTCGCTGCTACTGTTTATGCTGCATTGTTGGCGGCTGAAGGGGGAAATGGAGGGACAGTGAAAGGAAAGCTGGGGCATCGATTCTTCCTTGTGGGGAGACTCCGATTTGGTAAGTAATGATCTCTCATGTTATTATTCTGTATTAAAGCTATTTAGGAAAGCTAAGAGTTGTTCAAGTTCCATGTTTTAGCTGGGTTTGTTGGATAAGAACACTGTGGAGAGTTGTAGTTCCCGATTGGGATTGTAATCTAATGAAATCAATGGACTAGGAACTTGTGTTGTCTAAGGAGTTACAATAGAACAATTTGGGTAAGAATGATGTGTTAAAATCTCAGGTTACTGGACTCCCTAGGAAGAATTCGAGTGTTGAATCGCATGAGGTTCGTCCCTGTTCGGGGTACCGGGAGTTCGGGGTACCGGGAGATTGGGGTACCGGGAGTTCGGGGTACCGGGACTGTTGGTTTGGGCTTCGCTTGGGCTTCGTTTGTCAGGCCCGTAGTGTCTAGCCATTGGACCGACGTGTTTAGAATTTAGCTTAAGTCTCTTGAATAAAAGGGATCCAATATGTTATAGATGGGCCTAAATGAGTTATTTGCGACCAAATTAAGAGAGGGACTTAGGATCAGAATTGAAGACATGTCCAATTGAATTATGAATTAATTCTTAGGTGTACCAGCGTAACAAGACAAGAGGCTAAGAAGAAGATTGCTTTTCAGGTGAGTTCCCTAAACCCTTTTTACGACGCGAAGTGATAAATGTTTCTTTTACTGAGTATGGTTTATCGAGGATGAAAAGTATGAATTGATTTGCATGACTTTCACGAATGATCTTATCTTAAATGAAAGAGATGTTTAGCATGACATTATGAAAGATATGATTTATGAAAAGCATATTTTACATGTTTGCATGAACATATGTGTACACTATGTGGAGTCGGTCTGCACTGTGGGATCAAAGAGAGGTTCTCGGGGTCTTAGGACTCTTGGTTATGTATGATAGACCGGTAGGATGGAATTTGTTTTCATCCTATTCGGTAGAGGGGAATCCGCGGGGGTTCCAAGTGGCGAGAAGGGAGTCTGCTGGGGCCCTGATCGCAATATGTTATGTGATCCACAACACAGTGCAGCACCATGATTGATGATGTGTTACAGATTATTTATAAATCTTTAAAATGTTTTCCAACTGTTTATATATGTTGTTTTTGGAGGGAATTCACTAGACCTTTTGGTCTAACCCTCGCTTTCAAAACTAAACCATTTTCAGGTAAGCGTACAGCAAGTTCTTCTAATAAGGACTAGGGGAGGAGGCAAAGAGAACTTAGAGCTTAGAGAGGCTCCAGATTATGTTTTGTTTTATTGATTAGATAGTACTCGGTTGTGAGTTTAGAGACTTCCGCTGTAATGCTCTGTTTAGTATGCTTAATGATGATGTAAAGACAAGTTTAACTAAGAAATTTTGAATGCTTATGATACATTTTGTTTGTTATGAAAAGTGGGATGTTACAATGAATGCATGTTATGTTTTTTTGGGACATTACAAATGGTATCAGAGCCTTAGTTTAAGGGATTTAGGTGACCAATAGGGTCTAAACTTAAACTGTAAGATGAGGAGCACAGCCGAGACATAAGATTGCCTCTAGGAACGATCACTATAAATGCGCTAGGAAATAAGGTGCCAAGGACAAACGTGTAAGGTAAGTTTGGGATTACACCTGGCCAGTGTAATTACGAACTTACAGGTACACGTGCGTGCTTAAACTTACCTTATATAGCAAAATTGTTGTGTCATATCTAGCAAAGGTTAATTGTTGTTTTCTTTCAGCATTAGTGAAATGGCTTGGAGAACTTTGAGGAGTTGGTCGGCACCTGCTGTGCCAAGGAATCAAGATGAAGAGGTACTAGATAATGAAAGGTTTTAGTCAATTAATGCAACAAATTTTTAAAAAGAAAATCAAAACTCTAAGAAAAATCTAAAGCCTCATTGGAGGCTTTTCCTTAATCCTCTCTCCCTATATTCTCCTTTATATATATATATATATTGATTGATGATTGATTGTTAGTTTACTAAAAAAATTTTAAACTTATAAACATGTTAGCCTACTAAACTTATAAACATGTTAGCCTACTAAAAAAATTGTACCTTATTAATTAAATGAAAATAATAATAAATTTATAAATATAAATAAAATCTTTTGATTTATAAGTATTGTTAGTTTACAAAGAAATATAAAAATTTAAATAAAATAAACTCATTTAATAAAAGTATATATACCTTATTGATTAAATAAAAATAATAATAAGTTTATAAATTTAAATAAAAAATGTTAGCTTCATTATATAATTAAAAATGAAAGGTAAATAATATTTTATATAATAATAAATATATATTGGTTAATGGTTTTTAATTTAAATTAAAAAAGAAAATGAAAAGTTTAAGCATTTAATGTGTTGAAATCAATTAAAATAAATCAAAATTATAAAAAAAAAGATAAAGGGCCATGGAGGCCTCTCCTTAATTCACTCTCTCACATTTTCCTTTATATATATATTGATGTTAGTTTAGAAAGAAATATAAAAATTTAAATAAAATAAACTCATTTAATAAAAGTATATATACCTTATTGATTAAATAAAAATAATAATAAGTTTATAAATTTAAATAAAAAATGTTGGCTTCATTATATAATTAAAAATGAAAGGTAAATAATATTTTATATAATAATAAATATATATTGGTTAATGGTTTTTAATTTAAATTAAAAAAGAATGAAAAGTTTAAGCATTTAATGTGTTAAATCAATTAAAATAAATCAAAATTATAACAAAAAAGATAAAGGGCCATGGAAGCCTCTCCTTAATTCACTCTCTCACATTTTCCTTTATATTTATATATTGATGATTGTTAGCTTACAAAGAAATATAAAAATTTAAACAAAATAAACTCATTTAATAAAAGTATATATACCTTATTGATTAAATAAGAATAATAATAAGTATATAAATTTAAATAAAAAATGTTGGCTTCATTATATAATTAAAAATGAAAGGTAAATAATATTTTATATAATAATAAATATATATTGGTTAATGTTTTTTAATTTAAATTAAAAAAGAAAATGAAAACTTTAAGCATTTAATGTGTTGAAATCAATTAAAATAAATCAAAATTATAACAAAAAAGATAAAGGGTCATTGTAACGACCCGGACCAAAATGGAAGGAAGTTACGTTTTGGGTTAAAAGTTAATATTAAAGAAAGTTGAAGGGCTATTTGGTAAAGAAGAGAGGAGGTATTTAAAGGGCACAAAACCCTAGGTGAGTCATGCTATTACTGATTTTGGTTGTTGTTGACGGCTGGAAGATCAAAAGAAAGAAAGAGAAGGAAAGAATAGAAAACAAAGGAGGAAGGAAGAAAAGGAGACAAAGCAAGAAAGGAGGAAAGGATTTCGGATTTGGAGAGGGAAGAAGAGGTCCTTCATCATTCAATCAACCAGGTAAACCTCCTTTAATCTCGAATATGTGGTTGGGTTATAGAATGTTTATCCTTTTTGAGTTTTGGTTAAAAAGTAGAGTTTGAAGGTGGGAGGGAGAAATCGAGCCTCTTATTGTGATATTGTTGCTAAGAACCCGTTAATTGCTAAGTTTATAGTTGTTGTTGCTATTGTTAATCTTTAGTTCGAGAGAATCGAGTTTAGCCTATGGATTTCAGCCCAAAAACGGACCAGGTCGACGTCCGGACACCTTCTCGGGCGTCCGGATTCATTCATGACTAGGAGGTCTCCGGACGTGTGGTTTGTCCGGATAGGAAGTTGTCCGGGTAGGAGTTATGTCCGGTAAAGTATTGTGTCCGGTAAGTTCGGTACCCGGAAAGGGGTATCGTCCGGAGAATAGTAGTTACCCGGATAAGGGTGTTGTCCGGACTAGGTTGTCGTCCGGTTAGTGTGGGTGTCCGGACTCTTTAGCGTCCGGAAAAGTAGGGTTGTCCGGAAAACCTGAGTTGTCCGGATACTTTTGCTGAGTTGTTGTTTTATGCCCATTTATTCAGGGAAGTCGATTTGGAAGTTTGGAACTGTTTAGGAACGAGAAGTAAGAGCCTCAGGTGAGTTTTCTAAACTAAAACGTGTGGTTTTTAATATGTTTTTCTAAAGCGGATATATGATGAGAAATTCCATGCTTTATGCTTATGTTTTAATTGCATGAATTGATGTTTGAAAATTTATGTGGGATGTATGCATACATTGATTTTGATGTAAATTGACTAAGTCGGGAAGTGGCCCGCCAGCTCGTGCCGGGAGGGTGTTCCCGTTTATGCCAAGGGCGATGTGACCCTGTAAGGCAGCATGAGACTGACTCGTTGTCACCTTAGGGTGACTTCAGGGTGTCAATTTATGAGGGGCGGATTTATATCCGAAACGATTTAATCTAAACTGTTTTATGAACGATTTATACTGAAATGGTATTCTGTTTAAATGCTTTGATAACTGTTTGAGGGACTCACTAGACCTCATGGTCTAACCCTTGCTTTCTTTTAAATTAAAAATCTTTCAGGAAAGCAGGTAGTGAAAGGCTCTGGCAAGTGAGCAGGGCGTAGTAGGAAGGCTTGACCTCATAGTAACACTGTAGTCATTTAGTTATTTCTCAGTTGTGTAGGTTGATTCCGCCAACCAGATTTTGAATTGATGTAAGAAATTTTGGGACCCGTTTTGGGATAATCTAATATTTATGATTTGACATGTTTATTTTGTTTGGGTTGTTATAGTTGGTATCAGAGCCATAGTTTAAGGGATTTAGGTGACCGGATGGGCCTAAACTTAAACTTGGGAGTAGAAATCACAACTGAGAATCAGGAAATGCGTTAGGAGGGCACTATTGTAGATACAGGAAATGCGTTAGGAGGATACTATTATAGAGATAGGACTAATAGGGTACTGAGGACTGTCATGTAAGGTAAGTTTGAGATTCCACCTGGCCAGTGTAATTGCAAACATACAAGTACATGTATGTGCTTAACCTGCCTTATTATTCCGAAGTAGTAGTCAGAAGCTAGTGTTTATGTTGTGTTCCAGTACTTTAGAATGTCAGCAAGATCCCTGAGGGATAGACTGAGACCCCTTGACAGGAAAGTTTCATGAGAAGTCATAGTGATGTGATGCAAGTATACATCGTAGAGAAGAAATGTTGTATAGAGTATTACGAGTCGTCTAGAGGTAGCTCTTCGTGGATTCGGAGAGGAAGAATGCTTGAGTTTGAGTAAGACTCCTATTTCGGGAGAGTCCCAACTCTAGAAATCATGGGATAGATCAGTCAGGATGGTAAGGATTGACAGTGTCAAAACCTTGAGGGTATCAATGGTGCCCTTGGTTCTCGGTCGAGCTTTCCATTTGCAGAATAAATGAAATAAGTGAAATGAAACCATGTAGAAGTGGAAGGTGAGATAGTTGATCAAAACGAAATAGTATGAAATGGTTGAGTAAGTGGACCGTTGAATGTATGTATAGCAAATCGTTGCAAGGCCGAGAGGGCGACCACTGGTCGAAAGTAGAGTGTCAATGATAAGTTGCGTGAGTAAAGCGATTGACCTTGTTTGAGTGAGTAGCCTTCAATTGCAAGTAGAGTTTCATGCATTGAGTTCGTATATGTGTACATGAGATTTTTTATAAGAAAAGTAAACGTGTAAATATCAAATTTGATCGGATATGAGTTGGCGTGTGCAAGCGTAGGTTTAAAGAAAAATACAAATCCATTTACATCGTACAATGAAGTCTTAAGGTTTACGAATTGCAAAATATTCCACTCTTTTCATGATAAGCCAAGAAAACGTTTGAATGCACAACTTTTATAACCAAAATGAGTATTGACATGTCGAAGTTATATAAATGAGTGTGAGGACCGATTGGTTTACTTCGTGTCGGTAAATTTCTTTTAAAATTTTTGTCGTATGGGAAGATTTTCATCCAATATTTATTTCTGTCGTAACAACGTATTTTTGGTTGAGTATTATTAAGTTTTACGGAAAGATTGCATGCAAACGATCCTCAAAGATCATTGTGCAGGGCGTTGGAGTTATGAGAATGTTGGGGTCGTGTGTACCCAAGTTGCTTTCAAGTGTGGTTTCTTTAAAATGATCAAAAGTGTGAAATGATTCAGTTATCGCGTTGTCAGGCATGAAGGTTATGAACTCAATAGGTCGTAGAGTATTACATTTTAAGCTAAGGGAGAACTCCTAGAGTGGAGAGGTGTTGGACAAATCAGGGGAGAATGTTTGTAGCTTTGGTAATTGTGTTCAAGAGGAGAGGTGAGCAGTAGAAGAGTCGGAAGTGGACTTTAGTGTCGGTTATATGAGGGCCTGTACCCTAGATAGATGACCGGAAATACCGTTGCTGAAGGACGGTTGTGTCCGGAGGAAGGATTTGAAGCCTTCAAGGTGTTGGTTTTGCAACTCGTTATGGGTAGTGTAGTACGGAAGAACGAAATGCCTATGGCATAGAAGTATGAGTTTCGAGGTGAGCTTGTAATGTTGATGTTACATGAGTAGGTTTCGAAAAGAGGGAGACAGATCATGAAGCTGTTTATGATATGTTGGAAGAGTTGGGTTCCGTGAGGAACCCTTGTTAAAGACTAAGATTAAGAAAGTAGTTTCAGGTTGTCAATCGATGTAAAAGTCGACAGTTGTGTATGATGGCCGAGGCCGACGACCTGAACCAGAAGGGTGAAAGTTGATAGAACACCTTGTAGGGGTGCTAAGAGGATGAGAAGTTATGATTTTGATTAAGCGTTTTATTTATGAGGTATGGAGAGATCGTAGAATGACGAGGTATGAACCCGAGCGAAGTTAGTATGTAGATTTTATTGTCCAGTAAGGGACTGTGCCCTGCTTATGTAAGGGCTCGGATCGTGAAGAGCTAGCTAGAATGTTTGTGTTTGAGTTAATTGAGAACTCGTGAGTTATAGTTCGACAAGCCGGGAGAGGACTAAGTAGCGATATAGACTCGGTTGTGTTTGTGTGAAGATGTGAAGGCAAGTATAAATGGTGTAAGAATGGCCATGAGAGATTTGGTCTGCAGTATGATGTGATGAGTGAGGAATGTACAGATAGGTAATGGCATTAATTTCCGAGTTAAATGTACCAGCTAGTATCATAGTGATGTGATGTTAGAAAGAAAGGAAGCTGCAGATAGAAGCCTTTTGGGGGTTTCGTACGAGATATACGATTTGTCAACCAAATTGTTGGAGCACGTAGGTGTAAGTGACGTTGTGATATGATTATGTTCGGAAGGAAATGTCGGAGCGGGAGTGAGTGATTACCCAAATAAGAAACTAAGTGTTTTTGATTGTGTGAGTCGATAAGTAGGTATGTGGTTGAAACCTTTGGAAATTTTAGAGAAGGCGATGGATGGGTTAGTCAAAGATGTGGGGTAGTAGATGCGAAATCTTTGAAGAATGTGAGTTGTTTCTTATGTATGGAGGGATGATTAGAGGATGTATTAGTGAGAGATCCAAAGATGTGCAATGACTTCGAACACAGATGTCATTTCGAGATGACTTGTTTGAATTCCTTAAGTTAGAACTTTGATGCCACCATTTGGGTATGTTTAGAAACGAGTAAACGCTTCAGCAAGTGAAAAGGTTGGAAGAAAGAGGCAGGTAATGTTTGAGAGGTGATGCTTCACGTTATTGTGGGGAGGTGAAGATAGTATGTTGGGATAGAAGAGAAGGTTAGAAGTAGTAAGCTGGTCAGTAACACCAAGAGGTGGAGTAGCGTGAATAGCTTGCCGGTAAGTGTGTGAACTTCTAGAAAGAGTTTTGAGGAAGGGGATTTTGTACGTCTGGTGCAGGAAAGAAGCGGACAAGATAGTCGAATGTTTCGAGTCGAGTTGGCGATATTGTGAGAAGCGGTCAAACGAATTGATCGTTCAGTGTAAGCTATTGAGAACAATAGAGTGCGACCTAGGTTACTCTTCCAAGTTGAGCGAGGATAACCGAAGTTATGTTATGAGACTGGACGTTTGTGGCAGTCAGTAAGAAGTTGATAAGCCTTCGGGATAAGTTCAATTCGAACAGGTGAGCACTACAATAAAGAATTTTAGAGTTTCCCATTTTTGGCCACGATTAAATGTGAAATGATGATGTGGTGAGAACGTGCGAGTTAGTTGTCGAGCGGTAGCCGATGTGATTCGGGAAGGGAATACGGTCTGCTTAGGCGCATATCGGTTGGAAGAAGTGGACTAGAATTACAGGTAACTCGAGGAGAGAACTCTTAGGTGTGAGTTCGTCAAGAGGTGCAAGGGTGGCCTTGCGCCAAGTGGTCAGGAGAGTGATGATTTCTGGTCTTAGAGTCTCGTTGTAGTGGCGGGGAATTTCCGCCAAGTTCCTTCTTTTAAGGGAGTAAAGGGGGTATGAGAGACCGTAAGTAGACGTGTTGAATAACCGTGAGTTCCGACGTGGAGGCGGAAGAGAGCAAATGGAGGCGCGGGTGGCCTTGGATTCTTCTAGTGGTGTTTAAGCGAGTATAGTATTCGGAGAGGTTGCAAGTAAATAATGCAAGATGACACGTTTTAGCAAAGTGGTGACTCGCCGAGGGCGGTTTTCTGAGTATGGGGTGCGGTTATGTTCCCCATCAGAACGGTTTGGGGGACTGAGCAGGATTGAGCTGGTTGGATTGAGGAACATAAGGCTTTTGAGCCTTTAAGTTTGAGAGATAGGTAAGATGGACTAAGTCTGTGGAGCCGTCGAAGTTATGAAAGTTGAATAAATGGTGCGCGATCTTGAGGTACTCGGTGAGATTTGGAGAAGAAATCTTTAGTGTGTTACACGTCTCTTTCGTGGAAGAGCCGATGTGGGAAGTGAGATGATAGCGATCTTGCGAGAAATATAGGCGATAAGAAGTTGACTTTCGCCATTAGTGAACGAGTTAGAGGAGCGGTATACGTGTAAGACTGGCTAGAGAAGTGAATGGGTGTCCATCCGACATTTCATGTCTCGAATCTAAAGTAGTGTTTGTCAGAAGTCGATGTGGTTGATTCTTAGAGGGGACATCAGTACTGATGAGAGTTTGACTTACGTAGGAGAACCGATTGAAGTTGTGAGTAGTAAAGTACGAAAGTCGAGACACAAAGAAGTACGCTGGGTGAAGTTTCAGTGGAGGTATCTTAAGAGACAAGAGGCATCGTGGAAGTCGAATCAGTTATGCAGACCTGATACCCTCACCTTTTTGTAAACGGAATTCCGGGGACGGAATTCTTTTGAGGGGGAAGTGTTGTAATGACCCGGACCAAAATGGAAGGAAGTTACGTTTTGGGTTAAAAGTTAATATTAAAGAAAGTTGAAGGGCTATTTGGTAAAGAAGAGAGGAGGTACTTAAAGGGCACAAAACCCTAGGTGAGTCATGCTATTACTGATTTTGGTTGTTGTTGACGGCTGGAAGATCAAAAGAAAGAAAGAGAAGGAAAGAATAGAAAACAAAGGAGGAAGGAAGAAAAGGAGACAAAGCAAGAAAGGAGGAAAGGATTTCGGATTTGGAGAGGGAAGAAGAGGTCCTTCATCACTCAATCAACCAGGTAAACCTCCTTTAATCTCGAATCTGTGGTTGGGTTATAGAATGTTTATCCTTTTTGAGTTTTGGTTAAAAAGTAGAGTTTGAAGGTGGGAGGGAGAAATCGAGCCTCTTATTGTGATATTGTTGCTAAGAACCCGTTAATTGCTAAGTTTATAGTTGTTGTTGCTATTGTTAATCTTTAGTTCGAGAGAATCGAGTTTAGCCTATGGATTTCAGCCCAAAAACGGACCAGGTCGACGTCCGGACACCTTCTCGGGCGTCCGGATTCATTCATGACTAGGAGGTCTCCGGACGTGTGGTTTGTCCGGATAGGAAGTTTTCCGGGTAGGAGTTATGTCCGGTAAAGTATTGTGTCCGGTAAGTTCGGTACCCGGAAAGGGGTATCGTCCGGAGAATAGTAGTTACCCGGATAAGGGTGTTGTCCGGACTAGGTTGTCGTCCAGTTAGTGTGGGTGTCCGGACTCTTTAGCGTCCGGAAAAGTAGGGTTGTCCGGAAAACCTGAGTTGTCCGGATACTTTTGCTGAGTTGTTGTTTTATGCCCGTTTATTCAGGGAAGTCGATTTGGAAGTTTGGAACTGTTTCGGAACGAGAAGTAAGAGCCTCAGGTGAGTTTTCTAAACTAAAACGTGTGGTTTTTAATATGTTTTTCTAAAGCGGATATATGATGAGAAATGCCATGCTTTATGCTTATGCTTTAATTGCATGAATTGATGTTTGAAAATTTATGTGGGATGTATGCATACATTGATTTTGATGTAAATTGACTAAGTCGGGAAGTAGCCCGCCAGCTCGTGCCGGGAGGGTGTTCCCGTTTATGCCAAGGGCGGTGTGACCCTGCAAGGCAGCATGAGACTGACTCGTTGTCACCTTAGGGTGACTTCAGGGTGTCAATTTATGAGGGGCGGATTTATATCCGAAACGATTTAATCTAATCTGTTTTATGAACGATTTATACTGAAATGGTATTCTGTTTAAATGCTTTGATAACTGTTTGAGGGACTCACTAGACCTCATGGTCTAACCCTCGCTTTCTTTTAAATTAAAAACCTTTCAGGAAAGCAGGTAGTGAAAGGCTCTGGCAAGTGAGCAGGGCGTAGCAGGAAGGCTTGACCTCATAGTAACACTGTAGTCATTTAGTTATTTCTCAGTTGTGTAGGTTGATTCCGCCAACCAGATTTTGAATTGATGTAAGAAATTTTGGGACCCGTTTTGGGATAATCTAATATTTATGATTTGACATGTTTATTTTGTTTGGGTTGTTATAGCCATGGAGGCCTATCCTTAATTCACTCTCTCACATTTTTCCTTTATATATATATATATTGATGATTGTTAGTTTACTAAAAAAGTTGTATCTTATTAATTAAATAAAAAAACAATATGTTTATAAACTTATAAACATGTTAGCCAACTAAAAAATTTGTACCTTATTAAATAAATGAAAATAATAATAAATTTATAAATTTAAATAAATTTTTTTGATTTATAAGTATTGTTAGCTTACAAAGAAATATAAAAATTTAAATAAAGTAAACTCATTTAATAAAAGTATATATACCTTATTGATTAAATAAAAATAATAATAAGTTTATAAATTTAAATAAAAAATGTTGGCTTCATTATATTATTAAAAATGAAAGGTAAATAATATTTTATATAATAATAAATATATATTGGTTAATGGTTTTTAATTTAAATTAAAAAAGAAAATGAAAACTTTAAACATTTAATGTGTTGAAACCCAATTAAAATAAATCAAAATTATAACAGAAAAGATAAAGGGCCATGGAGGTCTCTCCTTAATTCACTCTCTCACATTTTCCTTTATATATATATTGATATATATTGATTGTTAGCTTAAACAAAAATAATAATAAACATAGCTTAAAGAAAAAAATAATAAAACATAGCTTAAAAAAATAATAAAACAAAGTATACAATAATACAAAGATAATGAAAGGTTTTAGTCAATTAATGCAACAATTTTTTAAAAAGAAAATCAAAACTCTAAGAAAAATCTAAAGCCTCATTGGAGGCTTCTCCTTAATCCTCTCTCCCTACATTCTCCTTTATATATATATATATATATATATATATTGATTGTTAGCTTAAACAAAAAAAATAATAAAACATAGCTTAAACAAAAATAATAATAAAACATAGCTTAAACAAAAATAAAAATAAAACATAGCTTAAACAAAAAAATAAATAAAACAAAGTATACAATAATAC
This sequence comes from Saussurea involucrata, assembly GCA_033807775.1. Lineage (NCBI taxonomy): Eukaryota > Viridiplantae > Streptophyta > Magnoliopsida > Asterales > Asteraceae > Saussurea > Saussurea involucrata. The sequence goes on from CM066325.1 coordinate 63,177,714, forward strand.
AAAGATAATGAAAGGTTATTGATTTATAAGCATTGTTAGCTTAAACAAAAAATAAAATAAAACATAGCTTAAAGAAAAAAATAATAAAACATAGCTTAAAAAAATAATAAAACAAAGTATACAATAATACAAAGATAATGAAAGGTTTTAATCAATTAATGCAACATTTTTTTAAAAATAAAATCAAAACACTAAGAAAAATCTAAAGCCTCATTGGAGGCTTTTCCTTAATCCTCTCTCCCTACATTCTCCTTTATTTATATATACTAGTGTTCGGCATCGCGCGTTGCGCGATGATCAAATTTCATGTTAACAAAATTGTAAAAAAATGTTTTTATTATTTTCACAGATATGAAATATGGTGCAAATCCATATACAACAATTTATTTTAGATAAATATTGACTTTAAACATATTCAACTAATAAAATTATGAAATATGTTGGATGTGTGTTGAAAATTATTAGTAATAACTATAATTTAAATATTTATATATAACATTAATGAACTTGTTTAAAATAAATCAATACAAAATATGATATAAATTGAAAAATAAATCATAGGTCACCAACGAAAATATCGGATAACCAAACTCAACACTACAATAAATAAAAATTAAAAGTATTTAGGTTTAGAATAAATATTCTATGTTTCTTTAAATAGAAACAACATATATACAAATTGTATCAACAATTACCGAATAAAATTACATTATCAAATATTTATATATCATTAAGATAGGTAATTAAAATAATCTTTATATAAAAGACCAATAATATGAATATTTCAAAAATTATATCCGTCTACTAAAAAAATTACGACAATACATGATTAAATTTAATAAAGTGTTTGTATTTATTTATATTATTATTTTATTATAAGAAAATACGTAGAAGTCTTTAGATTTTAATTTTTTATCAATAATCCACTTTTTTCGTTTAGTCACCGACTTTTTTCATTCTTTCCGTTCCTTCATCATCAATTCCTTGTTTTTTTTGCAGTTTGGGTCAAAATTTGTATTAATACATGAGTTACATGAACACGATTACATAGCATTGCAGTTTAATTGATTGTCTCGGCTACATTGTTAACAGTGGTATCGATCTTATTAAATTGTAGCAAGATTTTGATGTTGAAACTTATAAGTTGTATGAAGCAAAAAAGTAAATTCACAAAACGAAATCAATCTAATTTTTAACATAATTCAAAATAACTGGAAGCAAGAAAACAAATTTGAAGAATATTAGTCGGTTTATATTTAAATAGAACATTAATTTTCCAAATGAACACTCAAAACATATTAGTATATATCAAACCAAGAAATGAATATAAAAATGAAGATTTATTGTCCTTTGCTAGTAATAATGAAATAATAAAGTAACTAATACTCAAATGTTCTTTTAGCATTATAGGTTACATTCCGGAAGAAAAAAAAGCAAAGAAATGAGAATTTAGTTAGCAATAAATCACGAAATTACAAAATAGACAAAATCAATAATATATTAAAATTGAAGAAATACTCGAATGAAAGACTTACATGTGATGATAATATGTGTGCCTTGATGATAAATCTTTGATGTTCTTCGACATATTTAGATAGATTGTTTCCATTATCACTTACTACAAAAAGAACAACATAAAAAACATATAAAGTCAATACAATAGCAAATAATTCAAAAATAACCAAATATCGATAACAAAGATATGATTAATCTCTTAGCAATACAAATCTAATGAGAGAAAATGTGTTAGAGGGAGAGATTGAGAGTTAGTTTGTTGTATAACAAAAAGGTTAAAAACTAATAACATAACCAACAAAAACCAAAACAACACTTATGCTTAAATAAGGGAAATGAATGATTAATTATAATAAATAAAGGAAAATGAATGGGTGGTAACATAAAGAAAGGAAAATAAAAGGTTAACTTACATAAATTTCAATAAATAGAATGGTTAATTCAAATAAATAATGAAAAACAATAGTTAATACCATAAAAAAGGAAAACAAATGGTTAATGACATAAAATGCAATAGATATATAAAATTATTATTAAATACCCTCATTTATAATGAAAATATAATTTAAATATGAGAATAGACAATTCTTTAATATATTCAATATTTTAAAACATCAAAAATTGATAAGAAAATGGGGAAGATATTTTAAGTATTTCATTGTCAATATATGTAACGGCCCAAAAGTACAATAGAACAAACATAGCATTTAAGCATAAATTTACAAAACTGGGTCCCAAAATTTTCGTTACAACATACATAAACTAAGGTTGGCGGAAACAACCTATACACAACTGAGAAACTACCACTACAAGTGGCACCGGCATTGTCTCTAACTGCATCAGTACTCTATCCTGCGCTTGCCCACTTACCTGAGCCTCCTACTCAAAGCTTACCTGAAAAGGTTTTATTATGGAAAAGCGAGGGTTAGACCATGAGGTCTAGTGAGTCCCTCCTGACAGTTCTCAAAATCATTTAAAACAGTTTATCTTTTCAACATAAATCTTTCATATATAAACTTTCAATAATAAACTTTCGCATAGCTGATTTCAAAATATTGTACATAAAACTTCCGTATAACTTATCATAAAAGTTTCTCATAAAACTTCCACGGATAAATCCGCTCCTCGTAATCTGACACCCTGAAGCCACCCTAAGGTGACGACGAGTCAGTCTCATGCTGCCTTATTTTGGGGCCACTTCCCCTGGCATAAAGGGTCTCCACTCCCGCACGAGCACTGGCGGGTCTCCACTCCCGTCTTGGCCAGTTTACGTCTATCACAACGTATGCATACATTCTACATAAAACTTTAAACAACTTTCATGCAATTAAAGCATAATTTTAAAGCATGGCAATTCTCAACATTCAAAACACGTTTTGAAAACACTTTAAAAGCCACACATTTTAGTTTAGAAAACTCACCTGGTTTGCTTGCTCCAAACCTCCTCACTTACACTTCCGATCTCTAGGTGGAACACCTATTATATTAATAATGTACGTCATAATTCGTTCATTTAATACTCGAGTTAAATCCCGAACTCAACCCTAACTTATCTAGGTCGGTAGATTACACTTCTAGTCCAAAATCATAATTAATGGTCCTTGCTCTCCCATCCCTTAGAAATGCTATACCGGGTCCATTGATTTACCCGACTCTAGGTTTCCCCCGACATAATAATAAAATCACTGGATCCCTTAATATTAAATCTGGATCGTGTTACTATTAATATGGTCCAAAATAAATAAATTATTAGACTACCAATTCTATACTAGGCCCTTATTAAATAATTATAGACTTTAATAATAAGTTAAGCCCAATCCAACAACTAAGCCCAAAAAGGACTTAATAATTCATTCGGCCCAAAACTCAATTCGGCCCATCTTAAATTACGGTCAACCTTCGGGTCATACCGACTTCCAGTACACACAAGTTTTAGACTCCAATTAAAATAATTATTCTGACCCTTTTCTTAAAATTACACTCCGGCCCAATTATTAACTTACCGGGACTCAACAAAATGTTACCGGAACCTCAATCAATTTCCATCACTACCGGAACTTCATTTTCTTTAAAATACCATATCGTTTTGCAAACAAGTCCGGGTATTTTGACAAAAACTCCATTTCTTCGCCATTATTCTAATTCTACGCAATTTCGACGCAAATTCTAATTTTATTAACTGATACAAATTATTCCCTAACCAAGGACCCACAACAACATTTAATTTATAAAATGTTTCTAACAATCAATTATTCCTAAACATTCCATTTGATGAGGTTTTAAGCCTTAAACACATACTCTTACATAATCCCATTTTCAACTACCTTTTTAATCTAACAAGGTTTAGATAAACAATTGCTTTCTATAAATTAACAACCCACTTTAATTATCATTTAGAGTCCCACAATTACATCCTAAACATCACAAACGAAAACTAAAGAGAAAATGGATTAGATTATATACCTAATTTGGTAAGAACTGCTCTTCTCCTCCTCCCAATCGCATGAAACAACAACAACCACTCATCCACCACCTCCGGCAGCCACCACCGCCGGCGACCTCCTCCGGCAGCCACCACCGCCGCTGCTTCTTCCCTCGACATCTCTCTCTCCTCGTCGTCTCTCTCTCTCCCCCGTCGTCTCTCTCTTCTCGCCGTCTCTCTCTCTCCTCGCCGACATCTCTCTCTTCTCGTCGACATCTCTCTCTTCTCGTCGTCTCTCTCTCTCCTCGCCGACATCTCTCTCTTCTCGTCGTCTCTCTCTTCTCGTCGTCCCTCTCTCTCCTCGCCGTCTACCACACTCAACACACACACACAAGAAATCTCATTTCCTCTTTCTCTTCCCTTCTTTCTCTCGCTGATAACCTCCACAAAACCCTAAATGGATTTCTTATTTCCAGCCACAAAAGTGGCGTACAACTAAAGAAAAGAGGGATTGATTCTCCAATTTTCCCATTCTACACTCATACTTATCAAAATCAAACCATTATCACCCCTAACTTCTATTTAACTCACATTACCTATTTTGGGTTATTACAATATATCACATCATCTTTTGATGATTTTCATTTATATAGATTTATTATGTAAATTAGCCTATATATTTATATAATGAAATTTTATTTGTAAAATGTAGTGAATGGTTCATTCATTCATTTAATGTTTAATTTTATTTTGTAATAACTCAAAAATCGGAGAAAATAACAACTAATGTTTCAAGTTTTCTCAAAATATCGCATCATCTTTTGATGATTCCCTTTATATAGATATGGATATAGATATAGATTATAATTCTAAAAATTTAATTAAAAGATGGTGGACTCATTTAATAAAATGTTTGATTAAATTAAAAAAAGTGTAAGATAAACAAATATTATATTTGTTGATGTATTTATGATATGCAAATAAAAATAATTATAAAATAATAAAGAAAATTAGATGTTAAATAACAAAATGAAAGGTAAATAAAATTATATTTATTGATGTCTTTATGTTGTACAAATAAAAATAATTATAAAATAATAAAGAAAACTAGATGTTAAATGAAATATTAAAGTCATTTAATGAGAAGATAGTTTTTTATTTTAAAAAAATCAAAATTAGGAGAAAATAGTAAATAGTGAAGGGAGGCTTCTCATTATGTCACCTAAGCAACTCCATATTTTACTTTTAAGTATATATAGATATATTGATTGTTAGCTTAAACAAAAACAAAAATAAAAATAAAACATAGCTTAAAGAAAAAAATAATAAAACATAGCTTAAAAAATAATAAAACAAAGTATACAATAATACAAAGATAATGAAAGGTTTTAGTCAATTAATGCAACAATTTTTTAAAAAGAAAATCAAAACTCTAAAAAAAATCTAAAGCCTAATTGGAGGCTTCTCCTTAATCCCCTCTCCCCACATTCTTCTTTATATATATATTGATATATTGATTGTTAGCTCAAGCAAAAAAAATAATAAAACATAGCTTAAACAAAAAAAATAATAAAACATAGCTTAAACAAAAATAATAATAAAACAAAGTATACAATAATACAAAGATATTGAAAGGTTATTGATTTATAAGCATTGTTAGCTTAAACAAAAAAAATAATAAAACATAGCTTAAAAAAAATAATAAAACATAGCTTAAAAAAATAATAAAACAAAGTATACAATAATACAAAGATAATGAAAGGTTTTAGTCAATTAATGCAACAATTTTTTAAAAAGAAAATCAAAACTCTAAGAAAAATCTAAAGCCTCATTGGAGGTTTCTCCTTAATCCTCTCTCCCTACATTCTCCTTTATATATATATATATATTGATTGTTAGCTTAAAAAAACATAGCTTAAAGAAAAAAATAATAAAACATAGCTTAAAAAAATAAAAAAACAAAGTATACAATAATACAAAGATAATGAAAGGTTTTAGTCAATTAATGCAACAATTTTTTAAAAAGAAAATCAAAACTCTAAGAAAAATCTAAAGCCTCATTGGAGGCTTCTTCTTAATCATCTCTCCCTACATTCTCCTTTATATATATATATTGATTGTTAGCTTAAACAAAATAAAAAATAAAAATAGCTTAAACAAAAAAATAATAAAACATAGCTTAAACAAAAAATAAAATAAAACATAGCTTAAACAAAAAAATAAATTAAACAAAGTATACAATAATACAAAGATAATGAAATGTTATTGATTTATAAGCATTGTTAGCTTAAACAAAAAAAATAAATTAAACAAAGTATACAATAATACAAAGATAATGAAATGTTATTGATTTATAAGCATTGTTAGCTTAAACAAAAAAAATAATAAAACATAGCTTAAAGAAAAAAAATAATAAAACATAGCTTAAAAAAAATAATAAAACATAGCTTAAAAAAATAATAAAACAAAGTATACAATAATACAAAGATAATGAAATGTTTTAGTCAATTAATGTAACAATTTTTTAAAAAGAAAATCAAAACTCTAAGAAAAATCTAAAGCCTCATTGGAGGCTTCTCCTTAATCCTCTCTCCCTGTATTCTCCTTTATATTTATATATATTGATTGTTAGCTTAAACAAAAAAAACAATAAAACATAGCTTAAAGAAAAATAAAATAAAACATAGCTTAAAAAAATAATAAAACAAAGTATACAATAATACAAAGATAATGAAAGGTTTTAGTCACGTAATGCAACAATTTTTTAAAAAGAAAATCAAAACTCTAAGAAAAATCTAAAGCCTCATTGGAGGCTTCTACTTAATCCTCTCTCCCTACATTCTCCTTTATATATATACTAGTGTGTGGCACCGCGCTCGCGTGGTGGCGAGAAAGTTCTATAAGCACCACATATTTATAATATGAAATTAAATAAGTTTATTTCAATTCTTTTCAAAAAGTAGTAGTCATTTTCCATTAAACACTTGAATCATTATGAGATTTGAGTCTTAATCAAATCGTGAAATGTTGTGTCTTGTTTATCCCACATTGGTGAGAAGATGACGAAAAATAATGATGTGATTATTTAAAAGAAGGTACAAAAAGAAGGTTCTTATAAGAACCTCCATTGGAAATGCTCTTAATTGTAATGCAATATATACTATATATTCAACATGAAAAAAAATTGCAACTAAAACTAACTCTTTAATCCAAAAGGGATTAAAATAAGTCATAAGTCATGTAAAAAAAGTTGGCATTATTCTCCTTTTATAATCAAATTCATGTTCCAACATTTCAACTTTTTATCAATGTGGGATAGCCAAAGTAAATCACAATTCAATATTTGAGAAATCTCAATCCACATTGTGCCATGTCATTTTTCATGGTTTTTGCTTTTATAAATTTAAAGATATAAAGATTGAGATGGAAATGAGGTGACACCAAAAAATACAAAAAGAATGTTCTTATAAGAACCTCCATTGGAGATGCTCTTAATTGTAATGCAATATATACTAAATATTAACATGAAGAAACTAAAATTAACTCTTTAATCCAAAAGGGGTTAAAATAAATCATAAATCATGTAAAAAAAGTTGGCATTATTATCCTTTTATAATCAACTTCATGATCCAACATTTAAACTTTTTATCAATGTGGGATAGCCAAAGTAAACCACAATTCAATATTTGAGAAATCTCAATCCACATTATGCCATGTCATTTTTCATGGTTTTTGCTTTTATATATATAAAGATTGAGATGGAAATGAGATGACACCAAAAAGTACAAAAAGAAGGTTCTTATAAGAACCTCCATTGGAGATGCTCTTAGTTGTAATGCAATATATACTATATATAATCAACATGAAGAAACTAAAATTAACTCTTTAATCCAAAAGAGATTAAAATAAATCATAAGTCATGTAAAAAAGTTGGCATTGTTCCTCTTTTATAATCAACTTCATGTTCCAACATTTCAACTTTTTATCAATATGGGATAGCCAAAGTAAACCACAATTCAATATTTGAGAAATCTCAATCCACATTGTGCCATGTCATTTTTCATGGTTTTTGCTTTTATATATATAAAGATATATATATATATATATATATATATTGATTGTTAGCTTAAACAAAAAAATAATAAAACATAGCTTAAAGAAAAAAAACATAGCTTAAAAATAATAATAAAGCAAATTATACACTAATAGAAAGATAATGAAAGGTTTTAGTCAATTAATGCAACAATTTTTTAAAAAGAAAATCAAAACTCTAAGAAAAATCTAAAGCCTCATTAGAGGCTTCTCCTTAATCCTCTCTCCCTACATTCTCCTTTATATATATATTATATATAGTGATTGTTAGCTTAAACAAAAATAATAATAAAACATAGCTTAAAGAAAATAATAATAAAACATAGCTTAAAAAAATAATAAAACAAAGTATACAATAATACAAAGATAATGAAAGATTTTAGTCAATTAATGCAACAATTTTTAAAAAAAAAATCAAAACTCTAAGAAAAATCTAAAGCCTCATTGGAGGCTTCTCCTTAATCCTCTCTCCCTACATTCTCCTTTATATATATATATATATATATATATATATATATATATATATATATTGATTGATTGTTAGCTTAAACAAAAAAATAATAAAACATAGCTTAAACAAAAATAATAATAAAACATAGCTTAAACAAAAAAAAAAAAAAAAACAAAATATACAATAATACAAAGATAATGAAAGGTTATTGATTTATAAGCATTGTTAGCTTAAACAAAAATAATAATAAAACATAGCTTAAAGAAAAAAATAATAAAACATTGTAACATCCCAAATTTCATAGCAGGCAAACAACCATAAATAAGCATTCGAATTACATAAAACCTTGTCTTTACATCATCAATAATTCATACTAAACAAAATTGACAGCGGAAGTCTCTAAATCCACAGTCGAGCGCTATTCTATAGTCATCATAGCCAAAACTTGAAGTTACTCTAAGCTTCAAGTACTTCTTATCGCCTCCTAGTTCTTACTGGAAGAACCCTTAACATGCTTACCTGAAAATGGTTTAGTTTTGAAAGCGAGGGTTAGACCAAAAGGTCTAGTGAATTCCCTCCGAAAACAACATGTATCAACAGTAAAAATCATTTAGATGATAACATCGTAACTCATCACATAAGGTACTGCACTGTGTAATGGATCACATAACCATTCGCGATCGGGGCCCAAGCAGACTCCCCTTTTCGCCCTTGAAGGTATCGGGGCCCAATCAGACTCCCCTCCACCCGCCTAGGAGGAAACGAATTCCAACCAATAGGCTCATCATCCATAACCAAGGGATCATCGGATCCCGAGGCTCACTGATCCCACAGTGCAGACCAACATCACATAGCATGCACATACGTTACATAAAGCATGTAATAAAACCTTACAAAGCATGCCTTACATTTCATCATGTCAAACTTTCTTTTAGATATAAATAGGTAAGTTCGTGAGAAACATGCATTTCGATTATAAACATTTCGTGTGCTTTAAGAACCATAATCAGTAAAGAAAACGTTTAACACTTTACGCCGTAAAAGGGTTAGGGAACTCACCTTGCTTGACGTACAACGCATTTCTTAAATACCTCCGAGCTAAACCACACGAACACCTAAGGTAACAGTTTCGCATCAGAAAACAGTTCACCCTTCTGTCCGGAGAACACAATCCGGACACAGCTATTTTCCGGATACAGCTATTTTCCGGATACAGCATTGTCCGGACGTAACACTTTTCCGGACACAACACTTTTCCGAACACATCACTTATCCGGACGCTAGACTTATCCGGGCAAAGCTACCCGGACACTAAGCTTATCCGGAGACTTGCAACATATCCGGACACCACCGAACACTGGTGTCCGGAAAACGCGGATGTTCGAACTTAACAAGTCTAAAACTGATCTATACTTCGATTTTTGCCATTAAGTCGATTAGATATATACAAGGGTTCATCCACCAACCCTAAACATCCAATTAATCCACTTTCTCACCAATAAATCGGTTTATAAAGACAAAACCCTCAAAACTCACTTTTAACAACAATGTGGTTGAAACTCATTGAATCATTGATTTCAGACTTGAAAACTCGACCCATAAGGATACGAACACAAGAATTAACAAGGATTAAGAGTTACCTCACTAATTTCTTCTTTGATTCTTCTCTTCTTTGATTTCTTCCCAAAACTCTTCTCTTTTTCCTTTTCTCCCTTAACCACCAAACACAAAACCCAAATACTGATTTTGGAATAATAGAGGTTGCCCTAGGGTATTGAGTCCATAAATACCTTTCATAAATTGCAGAATAGTCCCTTGCCTTAACTTTCATACCTTGCACAATGAACACTAAACTTTCATACTTGCACAAGAAACCCGGTTGTTACAAACATAGCTTAAAAAATAATAAAACAAAGTATACAATAATACAAAGATAATGAAAGGTTTTAGTCAATTAATGCAACAATTTTTTAAAAAGAAAATCAAAACTCTAAGAAAAATCTAAAGCCTCATTGGAGGCTTCTCCTTAATCCTCTCTCCCTACATTCTCCTTTATATATATATATATATATATATATTATATATTGATTGTTAGCTTAAACAAAAAAAATAATAAAACATAGCTTAAAGAAAAAAAATAAAACATAGCTTAAAAAAATAATAAAACAAAGTATACAATAATACAAAGATAATGAAAGGTTTTAGTCAATTAATGCAACAATTTTTTAAAAAGAAAATCAAAACTCTAAGAAAAATCTAAAGACTCATTGGAGGCTTCTCCTTAATCCTCTCTCCGTACATTCTCCTTTATATATATATATATATATATATATTGATTGATTGATTGTTAGCTTAAACAAAAAAATAATAAAACATAGTTTAAACAAAAAAAAACATAGCTTAAACAAAAAAAATAATAAAACAAAGTATACAATAATACAAAGATAATGAAAGGTTATTGATTTATAAGCATTGTTAGCTTAAACAAAAAAAATAATAAAACATAGCTTAAAGAAAATAATAAAATATAGCTTAAAAAATAATAAAACAAAGTATACAATAATACAAAGATAATGAAAGGTTTTAGTCAATTAATGCAACAATTTTTTAAAAAGAAAATCAAAACTCTAAGAAAAATCTAAAGCCTCATTGGAGGCTTCTCCTTAATCCTCTCTCCCTACATTCTCCTTTATATATATATATATATATATATATATATATTATATATATTGATTGTTAGCTTAAACAAAAAAAATAATAAAACATAGCTTAAAGAAAAAAATAATAAAACATAGCTTAAAAAAATAATAAAACAAAGTATACAATAATACAAAGATAATGAAAGGTTTTAGTCAATTAATGCAACAATTTTTTAAAAAGAAAATCAAAACTCTAAAAAAAATCTAAAGCCTCATTGGAGGCTTCTCCTTAATCCCCTCTCCCCACATTCTTCTTTATATATATATATTGATATATTGATTGTTAGCTCAAGCAAAAAAAATAATAAAACATAGCTTAAACAAAAATAATAATAAAACATAGCTTAAACAAAAAAAATAATAAAACAAAGTATACAATAATACAAAGATAATGAAAGGTTATTGATTTATAAGCATTGTTAGCTTAAACAAAAATAATAATAAAACATAGCTTAAAGAAAAAAAATAATAAAACATAGCTTAAAAAAATAATAAAACAAAGTATACAATAATACAAAGATAATGAAAGGTTTTAGTCAATTAATGCAACAAATTATTAAAAAGAAAATCAAAACTCTAAGAAAAATCTAAAGCATCATTGGAGGTTTCTCCTTAATCCTCTCTCCCTACATTCTCCTTTATATATATATATATATATATATATTGATTGTTAGCTTAAACAAAAAAATAAATAAAACATAGCTTAAAGAAAAAAATAATAAAACATAGCTTAAAAAAATAATAAAACAAAGTATACAATAATACAAAGATAATGAAAGGTTTTTGTTAAACCAAGATCTAATCAAGATAGAGAAGATAGAGAATTTGTCATCCAATTACATCAAGAACATGTTACAAGATATGAGTTCAGCACTGTTCTCTCTAAATGTTCTCTCTTAACAGTTAGTGTAAGTGTTCCTATAACAAACACTAAACAAGCCTATTTATACCTAGACACACAAGGTATAAACCACACAGTAACAACACAATAACATTGACTTTGACATTTGACTTTCTACATTAAACCTTGAAGACATATTAGCACTAACAATCTCCCCCTTGGATTCAAGGTTTAAACAAAATGAAAACAACAGTCTTTAGCTTTCTTGAATCTTCAAAACTTTAAAACTTCAGCTCTTTGATCTTTAAAATGGCTTGTCAAAGTCAACATGTCACACAATCTTCAAACAAGAATTTACGGACTATCTTTCTTCGAACATGAGAATATGGATCTTCACACAAAGCATTTTAGAACCTTAAGCACAAGTTCAAGAAAAAGAGATCACAGAATGATCAATCGATTTTTCTCAAACTCTTGAAGAATTCTCCCCTTTTTCTTTGACTTGAGAAATTCAAACTTCAGTATCGATATCTTCATAAAAGCACGAGTTCAAAAGAAAGAGATCACTAAATGATCAATCGATTTCTTATAAACTCTTGAAGAAGAAATCTCCCCCTATCCTTTCTTGAAACAAAGACGTCTTTCAACATTTCTCCCCTTTGACGTTAAAAAAACAAATCTTTGACATGAAACGCTCTTTGACATGAAATTGATGTAGACATTTCTCCCCCTTTTTCGATGAAAATGAGCATCATGAGTATCGAAAATTCTTGTCAATTTCAGTCAAGTCCTTGTAAAACACAAACAATCTCCCCATTAACGAAAGATCTTGCTCCCCCTAAAAATAAGAATTGTAGAGCAAATTGATTTTCTCCCCCTTAAAATTTGCATAAAATTTCATTAGCGCACATTTTAACAAATTTGTACAAGGAAAAAAAAATTAATTCATTGAACTACATTTTATAACTACTACCAATTAATCATTTGAACACCAAACAAAAGAAATTCAACTTATTGAAATGTAACAGATATTTCCATCAAGTGAAATCAAATGCATGCGTTTGGATTAAAAAATAAGACATCATTGCATATCAAGTTACAAAAGTTCAGTTTCAACTCCTTTATAAAATCTATTTGGTGTGCTAGCATTCGAAATATGATTAGCAACAAGCATATGCAATTCTAAAACACATCAGAATACTCTGCTCTACTCACACTATTTGCCCAAAATCAAGATTTTCACAAATTTACAGGATTATCGCGACTTTGTATTTTCCCCAAGTTTCAAGAGATGTGTGCTCATTGACATCTTTTGATTTTGTGTACATTGGCATCTTTTGATATTGTGCTCATTGGCATCTTTTACTTTTGTGCACATTGGCATCTTTTAATCAAAAAGTTTAGTAAGAATAAGATACACCGTTAAACATGATTTTCTAATTGGTTCTATAGCAGGATTTGGGTCAGCGATCCCAGACCAGTTGGCCTTAGGTGCTAGGTGACGAGCACCCCTTAGAACTTACTTTCCCAAACCAGAAAGGCCACATCGATATATCTTAAACCCATTTGTACCAGTAGAACATGGCTTTCTATCTAGTTCTATAGAAGGATTTGGGTCAGCCGATCCCAGACCAGTTGGCCTTAGGGACTAGGTGTCAAGCACCCGTTAGGACTTAATCTCCCAAACCAGATAGGCCACAGGCACAAACTTTCAAACTAAATGATTTGTATTTAAAACTTAGATCATCTCAATCACTTGGTTCTAAAACATAGTGCTTCTCCCATATTTTCGTTTCCATCCATCATTCTGACAAAAAAGCTTTTTGAGCATTATATTCTATATAAGTCTAGAATTACATAATTTTGAGCATTCAGCATAATTTCATTCATGTTTTGCTGACCTTTCGATTTATTTCAGAAGTGAAAGATGAAACAAATTTAACCCAGATAATACAAAAACGCTTGTAAAATCACCCTTGACACACATTTCATTCATTGAATGAAAGTTGAAAAAAAAATTCCATCTCATTGAATTAAATTTGTAAAGATTCAATCATTCAAAGCAGTAGAAATAAAACATAATGCAATGTTACTTTTTACCACTTGTTCTTTGAAATAGAAAGACGTGACAGTTAAGGATATCACCTGAGTAGTATGATCATGCGGTAAAAGAATTAACCTGATAAGTACGAGTTCTAAACTGATTTGTTTAGAAGTCTTAGCCATTGAAGTACGGGTCCTGAACTGATTTATTCAGAAACCAATAACTGTGAAATCCGGGTTCTAAACTGATGTGTTTAGAAACCAAATCTCTTTACTCCCCCTTAATGGCACAAATAATCTTCTTCCGAGAGTTCAACGCCCTGCTTCTAAATCTGCAAAAACAGATTAAGTAGATTTTGGTACCCAACATGTTTTGGGTTCTGGTTTGTTAAGCGGAGCTCTATAGGAAGGAAAGTGATAAGTACCATACCAATATTGAATACTATCATTTTAAAAAAAAATCATTAGTACCACAATAAGAACAACAAAAATTCTTTTGTGCTAACCTGATTAAATGATTTGCAGAATATAATGAATCAGGTTTAGCAAAAGATTTACCTTTCAGGTTAGTGTTCTTGTTGGGAGCAGATGATTTTGGTACATCTTTTTCAGGAAACGTACCTTTAACTCTCCATTGCATGTTGACTTTCTTGTATGAAGGAAGATCAGCAGATTGAAATTTGGAAGAATTATCCACTGAATGATCATAAAAAAGATTAGACGGTCGAATCGGACTTTCTGAATAGCTTTTGGATTTGTTGAGTGACTTCACTTTGTTTGATAAGTCATTCCGTTCCTTGGTCATCAAATCAAGCTTCTTCTGAATGTCACAATTAACCCTCTTCTCTTTCATAATATCAGTCGATAACACGGCCAAATTCTTTGTCAGCTTTCGTATTTCTTGCTGAAATATCTTCCTCTCTTTAGAAAATTCGTCTTTATCGCACTTAGCTTGAAAGTCAGCTTTCTTCATCTTTTCTAGCTCATGACTTTCCTTATCTAGCTCTTGTCTTTCCTTTTCTAAATCCTTTTGAAGATCAGAAATTTTCTTTGACAGTTTCGCATTCTTCGCTTCAAAGCTTTTCCTTTCTTTTTCATACTCGACCCTTTCCTTCTCCAATTTTTCTTTTTCCAGAAATAAAACTTTCTCAAAATCTGAATTTTGTTTGGAAAGTTTTCTGCATTTGAGTTCAAGAGCTTTCTTTTCTTCATTATCTTTCTTCTCCGTCTTTGAAGCTTGTTCAAGTTTCTGGGAAAGAGAAAGAATTTTCTTTTTGTCATCTGAACGAGCAACTCTTTCTTTACTGTATTTTTCTCTTTCCTCTTTTAGCAAATTTTCCATGTCTGACAGCTTCTTTGTGAGCTCAATAACCTTTTCTTTGAGATCTTCTTTTTGAGCTTCTGACAAGTTCTGTTCCGAATCCTCTTTCTCAGCTTTCTTTTCTTCTTCCTTTCTCTTAAAAGCAACTTCAGATCCAAGCATTTGCTTTGTTAACTCGTTCCACATAAGCATTGGATTGTTTTTGAAACATTCAACGCGTTTGCAGATGTGTTGTGGAAGTTTGTAAAGTGCGAAGATCAAGTTGGATGAAGCTTCTTTGTCAGCTTTCTTTCTTTTAATCTCTTCTTCTGTAAAATCATTCTCCATTTTATATCTGATCATTGGACCTTCGGAGAAAGATTTTATCATATTCTCTCCATTTTCGCTACTCGCAATAAAGTCGATGAACGAAACACTCCATCGTTCAAAATCAGATTCTTTGATCAGCACTGGAAGTCGGTTCATGTTCGCTTGACGATCAGAAAAAAATTATATAAAACTTTTTCTTGAAAAACTCTTAAAATGTATGAAATACACTATAGAAAAAATTTCAGTATAATTTTTTTTCTCAAAATACTATTTTTTTAATTTTATTTAAAATACTCCTCACAAGGGTACTGGAAAAACGTCTGAAAAAAAATCAAGTCAGAAACTCGCAAGCAAGGGTTGCGAGAAGTTGAGAAACTCGCAAGCAAGGGTTGCGCAAAGTGGAGAAATTCGCAAGCAAAGGTTGCGAAAAGTAGCCTTAGGCAAGGAATGAAATCTGACAGATCACTTTTCGCAAAAGAAGCTTGCGAAAAGTTTCAGAACTCGGGTCTTAAGCTTGCGAAAAGTTTCAGAACTCGGGTCAGTGGGTTGCGAAAAGCTGTAAAATTCGGGTCTTAAGGCTGCGAAATACTTTGCGAGAAGTAGACTTGAACTCAGATCGATGAAGCTTGCGAGAAGTTTAGATCTTGCGAGATTCGTCCAAAACAATAGAAATCACTTAAATCCTCAAAATCACTGAAATCAAACTGTGCAGATCAGTTCAAAATATGAATTCGAACACTTCTTCTTCATACACAAACCTCTGAAAACCTCTGAATCAGAAGATTGAAGATCGAACAGTAGCAACTTCGAACAAACCAAAAAACTCAGAAAATAGCAAAATTGATCTTGAAATTCTTCGAATTAGTTCTCAATCCTTGAAATAAAGATGCTCTAAACAGAAATCCGAATCCAAAGAACCAATTTGCAGAACAATTCGATCAAAAACCATAAAAATTTGATCAAATTTCAAGAAAATGAGATTTTCTTGATAAATCCCGAAAATCAATCGAATTTTCTTGTAGAATTCACCAAAGTTTTCGTGATTGATCACTGAAAAACTCCTCTAAATCTCGAATCCTGCTCTGATACCAATTGTTAAACCAATATCTAATCAAGATAGAGAAGATAGAGAATTTGTCATCCAATTACATCAAGAACATGTTACAAGATATGAGTTCAGCACTGTTCTCTCTAAAGGTTCTCTCTTAACAGTTAGTGTAAGTGTTCCTATAACAAACACTAAACAAGCCTATTTATACCTAGACACACAAGGTATAAACCACACAGTAACAACACAATAACATTGACTTTGACATTTGACTTTCTACATTAAACCTTGAAGACATATTAGCACTAACAGTTTTAGTCAATTATTGCAACAATTTTTTAAAAAGAAAATCAAAACTCTAAGAAAAATCTAAAGCCTCATTGGAGGCTTCTCCTTAATCCTCTCTCCCTACATTCTCCTTTATATATATATATATATATATATTGATTGATTACTTATATATGTTAAAATGATTACTTATAGGCGGGTATCACCCCCCCTAAATCTTACCGCAAGTGTACGGGTCGAAGTCAAGTAATAGTACTAGAAAGTACGAGTATCGAATCACGGGGAACTAGGAACTAAGTATCACAATTACTGTAATCACTATTAACTGAACTGCTGAAATTGAGAGATGGTTGGTATTAAGCTAATTAATTGCACTAAGAAAATCACAAATGGAACAGTAGACAACTTGAGGAAAATTCGATAGAGAAAACTGTTGAGGGTTGGAAATCCTTAGGTTTTCACATACGATTATCTGACTTAAAACAATTACCAGTTAATCCCTTTAATGAATACCCAATCTCTAAAATCACCGTTGTTCTCTTTCGAGCAACATCGGGTTTTATTTTGAAAATGATAAGTTTTATCTTTCGATCTCAAACTATGGATTTCAAAACACATAAAGCACAAGATTCATGTTTGAACGAATAGATTTAATCTCTCGATCTCAACCTAAATGGTTCAATTAGGACTAAGGCGTATTCGGTATATCTCTATCACCAAATTCTCGCCTTAGGCATGCAATTCCTAGTTCTAGCTAACAGTTAATTCTCTCGAACTCAACTGGAAACAACAAAACAATTGAAAGCTAGCTAAACTCTCAAAAGCATTAAGAATCAAATTACATGCATTCATTAAAAAGGAAAACCGATAAACGTTCAAGTCATCTATTCTTATGCTTACAACCCAATTCAATCCAACCCCAACATCTAAAATTAGTTCATGTTGGTGGTGGATTCAAACATAAGAAAAGGAGATGTGAAAGTATGTGTAAACATGATAAACGTGTTTGTAACGAAAGTAATGATGAACTCCCTTCTATCCGATCTGATCCGACTCTCGTTGTGAACTTCTCCTCGATCTGTCCTCTATCGTGGCTCCAAAAGGCGTGAAAAGTCTCCAGAAATCGCCCCAAGTCATCTGCCGTTCGTTGTGTGTGAGTTGCGTCTCGAATAATAACCTAAAATCTGGAACAAAAGGCTGAAAATCGCGAAACAGAGGGATACGCGACCTTCCACGCGACTTGCGCGCTTTTCTGAAGTGCGCGGGTCGGTTTCTGGTTCGCGGTTCGGGTCCTGGTTCGGCCGCGGGTCTTGGGCTTGGATCTCGGGCTTTCGTTGGCTTCGTTTTGAACTCGTTTTAGGCTCTTTTTAGCTTTTTTTCTCGATGAACGCTGTCTTTTGGATTACCTGTACATTCCACTAGATAAACCATTAAAAATCCGCTTCTTTGCTTAAATACAAGCCAATCTCATTGGTTTGAGAACTGAAAATAACGCCAAAAAATGGCGTTATCAACCCCCCCTTCTACAAACTTGTATAACCCTTTCGGGACCAACAAGTGGTATCAGAGCAGATTGTTTAATCTAATAAACAAGATCTTCCTTATACTATTCTTTTCTCTTCCTTGCTATTTTCCAAAATGGCTAACAACACAAACACTAACTATATCGACAATGGTTCTCTTGCAAAACCCCCTAGATTTTCCAGAGATAACTTTAATCTGTGGAAAAATAGGATGATACTCTTCTTAGAAGGTGTGGACCCTACGATGCCCCATTACATCGAAAATGGTCCATATATCCCTGTTAGGATTGATCCTGAAGTTCCAGGCACTACTACTCGAGCTGCCATTCCTGAAAGAATCATTCCTAAGGAACCTCACAATTGGTCTGATGAAGACAAGAAGAAAGTAGCTATCGACACTAAGGCTAGATCCATTCTTTCCATGGCTCTTCCTGACGAAGTCTACCATTCCGTCATGAACCTGAAAACCTCCAAAGCCATGTGGGACACAATCTGTGTTCAATATGAAGTTACGTCTGAAGTCCAGGACTCAAGAAAGATCAACCTAGTAAGACAATACGAAAGATTAATTTGTGGTAAGAATGAATCTCTCTCTGAAGTACATCAGCGGTTTAACTGTTTAATTATTGACCTAAAAAACGTTGGTAATGAATATTCTAACTTTGAGATCCTGACAAAGTTTCTAGAATGATTACTTGAAAGCTGGGACAATTATTCAATGTGTCTCAAGCTATCAAAGGATCTATAATCTATGACCCTCTCTACCTTATTTGGCACTATGCTCAATCATGAGCAGTCGTGTCATCTTAAGAAGAATCTTGTAAAAGATTCCAAAAGCACACCTGTTGCTTTACTCTCAGAGTCACCTTCCACTCAACGATCAACTATCACTGTCACTGAGTTGGAAACTAACTCTGAATGCTCATCAGATGCTGATTCTTCAGATCTTGATGAATCTCTGGCTCTCGTAGCTAATAAGTTCAGGAGATTTGCCAGAAAGAGTAACTTCAGAAGGAACAAACCCCTTGCACTTACTGACAAGCCAAAAACATCAACCAACAGGGGACCCCTGTTGATATGGCTACTGCTACCTGCTTTAACTGTGAGAAAGTAGGACACTTTGTTAGTGAATGCAGGTCAAAGAAAGTCTATAAACCCTCAGCTTCCTTCAAGAAATCCTCTAACCCCAGGGCTAGAGATGACAAGTATCAAAAGCTGAAAGAAAAGTATGCAAAGCTGAAAAGCTTTAAGAAGAAAGGCAAAGGCCTAATGGCTGACTTTGACTGGGCGGCCTCTGATGAAGAAGAATCATCTGACTCTGAAGATGATGATGAGGCCAATCTATGCCTCATGACAAAAATCGAAGAAGAGGAAGAAAATTCTGACATTCCCTCTACTTCAGCTTCTACCACTAAGGTATCAACTTCTTTCTTTACCAATATTTCAGATATTGATGAAGCTGATAGTCTTCGGAAAATCGATCTTCTGACTATGAATTTATATGATGCCATGAATGGCAAAACCATAGTTGAAAATCAAAATCTTGATCTCGTTGAACAGCTTAAAAACTGTCACCTTCAAATAGAAAAGCTTTCTAAAATTGAAGGAGATTTAAAAGATCAGGTTCATATAAATCAACTAGTCAAAATCGAACGTGAAGAAGCTATCGCTGCATTAAAAGCTGAAAAAGCTACTGTTGAAGGATGGTGTAAATCCTCAACAACGATCACTGAGATAATCAGGTCTCAGATCCCCTGAGCGATAAGAGTGGACTTGGTTACAAAGATGATACTCTAGAACCAACCACTGATCGTTCCATGCTCAAATTTGGAACGTTCGTATCCTCAGTCCCTGACACTTCCTCATCTCAATGTTCCTCTTCTAAAAATCCCATACCTGAGGAAACCTCTACGTCAAGTTCTAAACTGAAAGGTAAAGAGAAAATTGTTTTCCAAAAACCTCAGAAGGGTACCAAAGTACCTAAGCTGAAGAGTGTTAAACCTTCAGATAATCATTCCTCATCCTCTAAGGATAAGGTTTATGAAAATGCTCAGCGATCCACTCCAAGGATCAAGCTGAACTTTCTAGCTAAGATTCTTGATGAACCTCAGGTTCCCCCAAGATCTAATGCTAAAGGTATTCTTGGTGCTGGCCCTGCTCATTTAAAATTATCAGCTAAGCATGCAAATGTTCCTAAAGCTACTTTTAGCTATAGGAAATGTTATCACTGTGGACTTGCCGATCACATTGCTAGTAAGTGCCCTACAGCCACCAAAGCTGAAAAGTTAGCTAAGGTGAAGATCAATGCCCCCAAGGCAAAGAAGACCAATCCTGGTGCAAATCAGGTTAAGGTGAAACCTATCACTGAGGTTAAGAAATTAACCAAAGTGAAGACAAATTCTGAAGCTGAATCTTTAAATGCTACGAAGATTGCTGAACCTTCCACTTCCTATACCACCACTGACAAGTGTGGGCCCATGGTGAAATGGGTGCCCAAGTCAAACTAATCTTCCTTTGTTTGCAGGTTCAGAAGGGTATCTGGTATCTTGATAGCGGATGCTCTAGACACATGACTGGAAAGAAAAACCTGCTCAATGAATACAAGGAAGAGAAGGGTCCCTCAGTGACCTTCGGTGGAAACGGAAAAGGCTATATCCGAGGGTTTGGTGTACTCTCTAATGGTACAACAACCTTCATAAGAGTCGCATATGTTGAAGGACTGAAGCATAATCTTCTAAGCATCAGTCAGCTATGTGACAAGGATAACAAAGTGATTTTCACCAAGGAATCCTGCTTTGTCACTGACAAAAAGGAGAAGATAGCTCTCAGCGGATACCGTATGGAAAATGTTTACATTATAAACATGGACTCTACAACCACTGAGAACTCCTGTTTCTTCTCAAAAGCCTCATATGATGTCAACTGGCTATGGAATAAGAGGCTCTCCCATCTCAACTTCAAGACACTGAATACTCTTTCTTCAAAAGAGTTGGTCACTGGTCTACCTCAACACTCATACGCTAAGAAGTCCTTATGTTCAGCGTGTGAGAAAGGGAAACAAACTAAGGCAAGCTTCAAGTCTAAGCAAGTTTCCTCAGTGTCATCTCCTCTACAACTTCTCCATATGGATTTGTTTGGCCTTGTTAACAAAAAATCCATCGCTGGAAAGAAATACACATTGGTCATAGTTGATGAATTCTCTCGCTATACCTGGGTAATGTTTCTCCGTTCTAAGAGTGACACCCCTGAAACATCATGGGTCTCAGTTGTTCCTCTTAACACTATACCTGCTTCTGAACCTTCTGTCTCAGACGTACCATCCACTTCTCAGCAATAAGTGAATGAAATGACATCTGAACCTCTTCCTCTCTTGACTGATATACTAGAAGTTGCTGAAGCCTCATCTTCAGCTCCTACAGAAGTTCAGATTGAGCCAACGACTCATGCTCCGGCTCAGCGATGGACTATCAATCACCCTATTGATCAAATTCTTGGTGATCCAAACGCTGTTATTCAGACTCGACGAAGTGCAGGTAACATTTGTTTATTTGTTAACTTTATTTCTCTGATTGAACCAAAGAAAACAAATGATGCCCTCAGAGATCCAAACTGGGTCAGTGCTATGCAAGAAGAGCTGACAGAATTCGAAAGAAACAAAGTTTGGAAGCTCGTTCCACGACCATCCGACAAGTCAGTGATAGGCACTAAATGGGTCTATCGAAACAAGTTGGATGAACATGGAACTGTAACCCGCAACAAGGCTCGTCTTGTTTCTCAGGGATACAAACAAGAGGAAGGTATAGACTACGACGAAACATTTGCTCAAGTGGCAAGACTCGAAGCCATTCGTCTATTCATAGCTTACGCAGTACACAGAGACTTCAAAGTTTATCAGATGGATGTTAAATCAACGTCCCTCAATGGAAAGCTGAATGAAGAAGTATACGTGGAACAACCTCCAGGATTCTCAGATCCTAAGCATCCAGGTTATGTTTATAAACTGGATAAGGCACTTTATGGCTTAAAGCAAGCTCCTCGTGCATGGTATGACACTCTCTCTACTTATCTCCATATTAAAAATTTGAGCGAGGTAAAATCGATAAAACTCTATTTTTCAGGAAAGTAAAAGGTCATATTATTCTTGTTCAAATATATGTCGATGATATTATATTTGGTTCCACTAACCCTGACTTATGTACTCGTTTCGCTGAGAGAATGAAAGCTGAATATAAAATGAGTATGATGGGTGAGCTAACCTATTTCCTTGGTCTTCAAATCAAACAGAGTGAAAAAGGAACTTTCATTCACCAAGGAAAATATGTTAAAGATATGCTGAAAAAGTTTGATTTAACTCAGAGTTCAGCTATGAAAACCCCTATGGCACCGCCGCTGACACTAAACAAGGATCCTTCTGGAAAACATGTTAATGTCACGACGTACCGTGGGATGATCGGCTCTCTTCTGTATCTTACAGCTAGCCGACCTGATATTATGTATGCAACCTGTTTGTGTGCACGATATCAAGCTGAACCTAAGGAATCTCATTTGATCGCTGTAAAGCGAATCTTTTGTTACCTTAAGGGTACTCCTAACCTAGGTCTTTGGTATCCCAAAGACTTAGGGTTTGATCTAATCGCCTATTCAGATAGTGATTTTGTAGGTTGCAAATTGGATAGGAAAAGCACCACAGGAGGCTGTCAGCTCCTGGGTGGAAAGCTGGTGAGTTGGACAATTTAAAAGCAAAACTCAGTGTCCACCTCAACCGCTGAAGCTGAGTACGTAGCCGCTGGAAGTTGTTGTTCTTAGGTCTTGTGGATGAGAAATCAACTACTGGACTATGACCTTCAGCCCTCAAAGATTCCAATCTATTGCGACAGTACAAGTGCCTCGCTATAGCAAATAATCCGGTGCTACACTCAAAGACTAAACACATCGAAATCAGGTATCATTTTATCAGAGATCATGTGATGAATGGTGATATAGAACTTCATTTTATCCCAACTGACTTTCAGTTAGCTGATCTGTTTACCAAACCTCTTGATGAGACAAGATTCAACTTTCTCATCAGCGAGCTTGGAATGCTGAACTTAGAATAGTAAAATCTTCAGTGGTTCACATTTGATCAGTGATAAATGAACTTTTATAACCCTATTCGTCATCTACTCTCTGAACAAAATTGATTCGCTGATATCAAGGTATGTTCTTTCTTACTCGCTGACGTTCGCATATAAATGCAAGATTTCAAAACAAATTGCATCGCTGAAACTCTCTTCTTTACAGTGATATTTTGAAATTTCTAAAACTAACACTGATGTTTCCAATCAGTGCTTCATATTTTTAAAATGTCCCTGAGTTTTTCAAAATCCTTAGAGACACCCTAAAATATGAAAGGACGTTTATGACGTCATCACAACGGATAAACCATGGCACGCTTTTCTCTGACACGTTCGCAAAGGATCGTCAACAAGGGCGTTCTAGTGCGTTGTAGATTCTTATCCAAGACTTGTATCATTTGATGATGCCATGTGAATCGCTAGAAACATGTGAAGTGTATGGCTAACCCAATAACGAAAGTTTCGTAAGGGGACTGGAGCAGGCTACCATGAGACAAAAGATCTTCTTTCTAAAGAGATTCGATTCGGAACTATTATATGTCCAAGGTTCAATATTGAAAAAATTTCAGAGGTTTTCCCTGACTTTGTCCGTGTCAACAAACAATTCGAAATACCTCGACTTTTTAGAACAGGTCCGAGTCAAATAGCAATGATTTGAAGCACTTCTTTTTACACTATTTCGGAAACCCAAGGACTCAATCGTATGGATATGTAAAATACAGGATTTCCAATCCTAGCAGCAAAAGGAGGGAAACGGATACTCAATTTAAAGTGAGTAAACAGAATTCCATACTCGATCTCATAGATACATATAGAATTCTGCGGAAAGCCGTATTCGATGAAAGTCGTATGTACGGCTTGGAGGGAGATCTTTCATATCTTTCGAGATCCACCCTACAATATGGGGTAAAAAAGCCAAAATAAGTGATTTTAGCCCTTATAAAAAGAAAACTGATTCTTGAACCCCTT
This sequence comes from Saussurea involucrata, assembly GCA_033807775.1. Lineage (NCBI taxonomy): Eukaryota > Viridiplantae > Streptophyta > Magnoliopsida > Asterales > Asteraceae > Saussurea > Saussurea involucrata. The sequence goes on from CM066325.1 coordinate 63,202,349, forward strand.
TCACGCTCATGTCACGTCGAGGTACTGCAGAAGAAAAAACTGCAAAATCCGATCCAATTTATCGTAATCGATTAGTTAACATGTTGGTTAACCGTATTCTGTCTACTCTCTGAACAAAATTGATTCGCTGATATCAAGGTATGTTCTTTCTTACTCGCTGACGTTCGCATATAAATGCAAGATTTCAAAACAAATTGCATCGCTGAAACTCTCTTCTTTACAGTGATATTTTGAAATTTCTAAAACTAACACTGATGTTTCCAATCAGTGCTTCATATTTTTAAAATGTCCCTGAGTTTTTCAAAATCCTTAGAGACACCCTAAAATATGAAAGGACGTTTATGACGTCATCACAACGGATAAACCATGGCACGCTTTTCTCTGACACGTTCGCCCGTTTCGTTTTCCTTGTCCAATCAAATTCAAGGGACGTGTCCGTGTCATCATGAAAAACTTTCCGCTCATAGTTTTTCTCTCTCTCTCTCTACTCTCACTATATAAACCCTTTGCGTTTATATTTTTACCTTTTACCCGAACATCATCTCCTTTGAGCAAGAACAACTGTTGCATTTGAACTCTTTTTCTCCAGAAACTGTTCATCTTCATCTTCTTCAACACTAAAGGTTAATATCTCTATTATTTTCCTTGTACAAACTTGTTTTCGATCTTATTTTTGGTTTTAAAAGATTAAACAAAAGAACTTTCTTAAAATGAAATCATTTTCTCTTCGTGATTTTATGAACACAATCTGGAAACAGATTGTTCTTCGAGTTTAAAACAAAAAATCTTAAACTTGATTTTTTTCATACGTTTTTCCAGAATCCCTTCTTTAGGAAACTAGAAAACAAGAATATTCACTATGTTTTGTGTTCTTTTTCAAAACTAGAAAAACCCTAATTTCCATTTGTTTCTCTAAATGGAAATTACAAAACCCTAAAAACCCTTATTTTAGAATTTTATCCATTTTAAGAACTTCTTTTCATATTCTTGATGTTTGCACTTTGATAAACAGAAATGTCATCTAATGACGTTCCTACTGCTCAATCCCCTACTACCTCTGAGAGTATCTGTTGATCCAAACCCTCAGCGATTTGATAATGACCCTTTAAGAAACACTTAGTGAAAATTGTAAGTAGACAATATGTATTAGAGTTTCACTATCGCTGATAAGTATTATGACTCTACAGTACTGCTGATAGGAACTCTCGCTCTTAAAGTTTAATATTCAGCGAACACTGTTCACCATAAAGCTCTGAGCCTGTTCAGTACTTTTGGTGATCACTGATAGTTTAATTGTTTACTTATGATCCCTAAAGACAAGTTTCACGTCAACAAAGGTTCTACGCTGAAGTCGAAGATCAAGCCCAAGAACCAGCGACAAGTCTACTAATGAACTGATGCGGATATCAGCAAAGCAAGACCTGTCCACTCAACGTGAAGTTTCAAGTAGAAAACTTCAGCGATCGCTGAGCTTTATCAATCGCTGATAAAGTATTGATCAACGAACGCTGATCATGAGGTCTACTCTACAAGTTACTTTTGTCTTTCCCCCTTGCACGTCTCCGTACGAAGTGTCAAAACGGACATCCCTTCTGTCTAGAATCGTACAACCAACTCTGATTCTACACTGTACACCATGCGGCTACTAAGGTTGTCTACAAATGTCAACCCATGAAACCAATCAGCTGCTGCCACGTGTAAAGTAATACTGCCATGCATTAAATGCATGCAGTATATAAGAAGAACCCTACTTCAGAAAAGAAGTGCTCGACCATCTTCTTCTTTCTCTCTTAGTGTTAGAATATTATTCGTAATATTCTTATCTCCTTTCTGTCTTAATTCTAGTTCAAGAAACTTATTGTTCTTAACTTGTTTAGATTAGGCTTAGTCCTTAATCTTGTTCCGCAACAAGTTGTAAATTGTTTGATTATATCAATAAACAATTTAGAAAGTAAAAATCTGTGTGTTTGTATTCAACCCCCCTTTCTACAAACTTGTATAACCCTTCGGGACCAACAAGTGGTATCAGAGCAGATTTGTTTAATCTCATAAACAAGATCTTGTCTATAATAATCTTTTCTCTTCCTTGCTATTTCTTAAAATGACTACCAACACAAACACTAATTATATTGATAAGGGTTCTCTTGCTAAACCCCCTAGATTCTCCAGAGATAACTTTAATCTATGGAAAAATAGGATGATACTCTTCTTAGAAGGTGTAGACCCAACTATACCTTATTACATCGAAAATGGTCCATACATCCCTGTCAGAATTGATCCTGAGGTTCCAGTCGCTGAGAATAGAGCTGCTATTCCAGAAAGATTGGTTCCAAAGGAAATTCATATGTGGACTGATGAAGATAAGAAGAAAGTGGCTCTCGACACCAAAGCCAGAGTAGCACCGTTAGCCTCCAAAGCCATGTGGGATACAATCTGTGTTCAATATGAAAGTTGTAAAGCCCATGTCCTGGTATGGTTCGTTAATTTATTTTTCTCTTCTGCTCAGTTATTATAACTGCCTGTATTTTGTAATATTTACGTTTAGCGAGAGTAGCACCGTTAGCCTTCTTTGTTAATTCGTAAATTAGTTGGGTTAAGGTAAGACGTTGGATTGTTGAGGGGCCATTCATGGACTTAGACAAAGGTTGGGCATGGGTTCGGCCCATGCAATTAGGGGACCGAGACCCCCTCTTATTCTTCTCGTTTCTTGCTTTGCACACAAGAGAATACCAAACAAGAAACCCTAACTACATCTTTTTGGTTGCCGCCGTGAAACCCCCCCACCACCACACCAGCGCCGCTGCTGGTGTTGGCCGGAGAGAGAGAGAACAGCGCGAGAGAGAGAGGTAGAGAGAGAGAGAGCAGCGCGAGAGAGGGTGGTAGAGAGAGGTCGCCGGAGCCGCTGCCTTTCGCCGCTGCTGTCGCCGGAGACCACCGCCGCCACTGCTGTTCATCGGAGGTTTCGGGAGAGAGAGGAGCAGGTGCGGGTGCGTGGTATTGGAGCGAGGTAAATCGTTTTCCTTCGTCTCGTTTCCTTTCCTTTTCGTTTTTCTTCCGGCAAAACAACCACCGCGCCGCCGGCGACCACCACTGCCGGAGGGAAGAGGGTGGTGCGTGGCCATGTCTTATTAATAATCACCGTAGAATCCGTTAAGCCTTGACTTAATCGTTTAAGCCGTTTCGTTAAAACCGTCGTTTTTATAATCATCAATTCATGTGGAAAAGGGTGCAGCCACTGTTTTTACGACGGCTATAACTTTTCCTCCGTAACTCCGTTTGAGCCGAGACTGGCGCCCACGGTTCAAGTTCGGGGTCGGGCACGTTTTCCGTGTTTTAGCGGAAAACTGGTTCGGTCTCTAGCTGGGCGAAAAGGTGGTCGCAAGTTCGGTGATTCGTCATTTCATGTGAAAATTTCTGGAATCTGCCTTGATCTTGCGAAAGCCTTAACTTTTCACTCGTAACTCGTTTTGACGTGAATTTGGTGCCCAAAGTTCCCAATTTGAGTTGGGGAGGTTTTTCGTGTTTTGCCGAAAGTCTGATTAAGCCCGTAGCTAGGCTGTTTCGGGCTGTTTGCGCGGCTGGTCCGAAAACGGACAGTTTTTGTGGTCGTTGGTATTTAATTCATAATAAATTGTAGAAAAATCGTTAGGAGACGTATAATATGTCCTTGAAACCCTATCTCAGAGTACTTTCTAATCATGAAATAATATTGGGAATTTTCTGGGTTTAAAGGGGTCGAAACAGGTCCCGAACAGACCTGTTTGGTTAGACCGAAAAGCCGTTTTAGTGACGGATTAAGTGTGCGTCGTATTTTAGGGTCCGGGTCTCGTGTTAATACATTTTAACGTTCGTCTAGGTGTCGGGAAGTGATCTTGGATTTGTGGAGCTTGAATTATTAATTGTGAGCTAGGCGCGCTTACGAGGTGAGTTCTCTCACTATAACTAATGTCGGTTATTTTTACATTACGTTGTGTGTATGTGTGGTAGTTCTATTTGCTTGTGGTGTGGGGTTAAATCGTGGGGTGTCTAGTCGGACCTTTATTGTGTGGCTACGCGGGTGGCGTAGGAGTTCGGTGGGGGCCAAGGATTACATACGCGGGTGGCGTAGTGACTTGGTGGGGCCAAAGGTTGTATACGCGGGTGGCGTATGAACCCGGGGGTGCCGGGTTGCGAAGGTTGTATACGCAGGTGGCGTATGAACCCGGGGGTGCCGGGTTGCGTTTGCACGGTTGTCGTGTGGTCGGTGGGACCGACGTATGCCTATTAGGTGGGTTGGTGTGAGTATGCACGTCTATGATTTGTTCGTAGACTTGTATGCTGTTTATGTGCAATTATCTGTTTATGGTGGTGTGGAAATAACTGTGTTACTTATGGTGTTGAATTCACTAAGCTTCGTGCTTACCCTTTCCCAATAAACTGTGGTTTCAGGTACGGGCGGCTCCAAGGCGTGACGAGTACACACTGGCGCGCGAGGAGAGCTGGTTGCTTTATGGTTTTTAATAATTAAACGTTTATTCCGCTGGTTTTTATTATGAAGATATTAATTATGAGTTTACAAACGAAACGTTGGGATCATTTAATGATCATTGCATACAAGTCTACGAACAAATCATAGACGTGTATACTCACACCAACCCACCTAATAGGCATACGTCGGTCCCACCGACCACACGACAACCGTGCAAACGGAACCCGGCACCCCCGGGTTCATACGCCACCCGCGTATACAACCTTCGCAACACGGCACCCCCGGGTTCATACGCCACCCGCGTATACAACCTTTGGCCCCACCAAGTCACTACGCCACCCGCGTATGTAATCCTTGGCCCCCACCGAACTCCTACGCCACCCGCGTAGCCACACAATAAAGGTCCGACTAGACACCCCACGATTTAACCCCACACCACAAGCAAATAGAACTACCACACATACACACAACGTAATGTAAAAATAACCGACATTAGTTATAGTGAGAGAACTCACCTCGTAAGCGCGCCTAGTTCACAATTAATAATTCAAGCTCCACAAATCCAAGATCACTTCCCGACACCTAGACGAACGTTAAAATGTATTAACACGAGACCCGGACCCTAAAATACGACGCACACTTAATCTGTCACTAAAACGGCTTTTCGGTCTAACCAAACAGGTCTGTTCGGGACCTTTTTCGACCCCTTTAAACCCAGAAAATTCCCAATATTATTTCATTATTAGAAAGTACTCTGAGATAGGGTTTCAAGAACATATTATACGCCTCCTAACGATATTTCTACAATTTATTATGAATTAAATACCAACGACCACAAAAACTGTCCGTTTTCGGACCAGCCGCGTAAACAGCCCGAAACAGCCTAGCTACGGGCTTAATCAGACTTTCGGCAAAAGATGAAAAACCTCCCCAACTCAAATTGGGAACTTTGGGCACCAAATTCACGTCAAAACGAGTTACAAGTGAAAAGTTAAGGCTTTCGCAAGATCAAGGCAGATTCCAGAAATTTTCACATGAAATGACGAATCACCGAACTTGCGACCACCTTTTCGCCCAGCTAGAGACCGAACCAGTTTTCCGCTAAAACACGGAAAACGTGCCCGACCCCGAACTTGAACCGTGGGCGCCAGTCTCGGCTCAAACGGAGTTACGGCGGAAAAGTTATAGCCGTCGTAAAAACAGTGGCTGCACCCTTTTCCACATGAATTGATGATTATAAAAACGACGGTTTTAACGAAACGGCTTAAACGATTAAGTCAAGGCTTAACGGATTCTACGGTGATTATTAATAAGACATGGCCACGCACCACCCTCTTCCCTCCGGCAGTGGTGGTCGCCGGCGGCGCGGTGGTTGTTTTGCCGGAAGAAAAACGAAAAGGAAAGGAAACGAGACGAAGGAAAACGATTTACCTCGCTCCAATACCACGCACCCGCACCTGCTCCTCTCTCTCCCGAAACCTCCGATGAACAGCAGTGGCGGCGGTGGTCTCCGGCGACAGCAGCGGCTCCGGCGACCTCTCTCTACCACCCTCTCTCGCGCTGCTCTCTCTCTCTCTACCTCTCTCTCTCGCGCTGCTCTCTCTCTCTCTACCTCTCTCTCTCGCGCTGTTCTCTCTCTCCGGCCAACACCAGCAGCGGCGCTGGTGTGGTGGTGGGGGGGGGGTTTCACGGCGGCAACCAAAAAGATGTAGTTAGGGTTTCTTGTTTGGTATTCTCTTGTGTGCAAAGCAAGAAACGAGAAGAATAAGAGGGGGTCTCGGTCCCCTAATTGCATGGGCCGAACCCATGCCCAACCTTTGTCTAAGTCCATGAATGGCCCCTCAACAATCCAACGTCTTACCTTAACCCAACTAATTTACGAATTAACAAAGAAGGCTAACGGTGCTACTCTCGCTAAACGTAAATATTACAAAATACAGGCAGTTATAATAACTGAGCAGAAGAGAAAAATAAATTAACGAACCATACCAGGACATGGGCTTTACAACTCTCCCCCACTTGGATTAGACTTCGTCCTCGAAGTCTAGACCGGCGAATAGCTCCGGATAGTTCTCCCTCATCTCAACCTCAGGTTCCTAAGTCCACTTGAAATTCCTTCTAAAACTTCTCGAATACTTTTCTACTAACGTACTCCTTCTAGGACACTGAAAATATGATCGAAAGAACACCCCAACAATTGGAATCATTCCTAGCCAAGTGACTTCGGTTGTTCCCCAACCTTAGACATTCCATACACCCCGAGTCAAATTTCAAGCTCTAACCATTCTAAAGTTGCCCACCAGTATTCCCAACTGGATACTAGGATCCGATCGTTCCTACCATTAACCGTCGATTAACCTCCACGAGTTCTAAAAGGCTCCCAAAATTTAGTCAACACGGATCATCAAACCAGTAAACTTATAATCACCCACGAAGGTCATTCCACCATAACCATTCATCACAAGTAAGCATCTCAGGGTTACTACTACCATTAACATAATTTCCTTAACATCGACTACAATTCTCCAATTACACTAAGGTGTTTGGCCTTAAGCCCAAAAGTCGACGCCCTAACATACTACTTACTTCAAAAAGGTTACTGCGCATTTATTCTCTTAATTACAAAGGGCATACATAATGCTCCCTACTGATACCATCTGTAACATCCCAGACCAACCGTACCAGATATTGTCCGCTTTGTCCACACACCTGGACTCACGGTTTTAAAACGCGTCTGATAGGGGAGGTATCAAGTCCCTCTTATAAGGCAACCTTAGTTCTCCTCCCCAACCAATGTGGGATCTTACAATCCACCCCCCTTGGGAGCCCAGCGTCCTCGCTGGCACACCAGTCCGGTTCCCGGCTCTGATACCATCTGTAACAACCCAGGCCAACCGTACCAGATATTGTCCGCTTTGCGCATACCCTCTGCATAACAGCATGCCGGTACCGCTCACGGTTTTATTCCTGCCCGCACACGTATACGCGGGACGCACCCAGACCGCACCTTGTGACAGGCAAAAGGCCTCATGCAAGGAAGGTATCCATCCACCCTTATAAGGAGGACTTCGTTCCCCCTCCTAGCCGATGTGGGATCTCACAATCCACCCACCTAAGTGGGATCAGCGTCCTCGCTGACACATCGACCCGGTGACCGGCTCTGATACCATCTGTAACATCCCAGACCAACCGTACCAGATATTGTCCGCTTTGTCCACACACCTAGACTCACGGTTTTAAAACGCGTCTGATAGGGGAGGTATCAAGTCCCTCTTATAAGGCAACCTTAGTTCTCCTCCCCAACCAATGTGGGATCTTACAATCCACCCCCCTTGGGAGCCCAGCGTCCTCGCTGGCACACCAGTCCGGTTCCCGGCTCTGATACCAAGTTGTAACGTCCCAAAAATTACAAGAAAATTTAAAATTTTTAAAGTAACATTTCATTAATAAAAACTCATTTAATAATTCAATCATTTCATTTGCAAACTCATAATTGATATTCTCACGAACAATAAACAGCGGAATAAATGTCTAAAATTAAAATCATAAAAGTAATCAACTCTTCCCACGCGCCAGTATGTACTCGTCACGCCTTGGAGCCACTCGTACCTGAAACCACAATTTATTGGGAAAGGGTAAGCACGAAGCTTAGTGAATTCAACACCATAAGTAACACAGTTATTTCCACACCACCATAAACAGATAATTGCACATAAACAGCATACAAGTCTACGAACAAATCATAAACGTGCATACTCACACCAACCCACCTAATAGGCATACGTCGGTCCCACCGACCACACGACAACCGTGCAACCGCAACCCGGCACCCCCGGGTTCATACGCCACCCGCGTATACAACCTTCGCAACCCGGCACCCCGGGTTCATACGCCACCCGCGTATACAACCTTTGGCCCCACCAAGTCACTATGCCACCCGCGTATGTAATCCTCGGCCCCCACCGAACTCCTACGCCACCCGCGTAGCCACCACAATAAAGGTCCGACTAGACACCCCACGATTTAACCCCACACCACAAGCAAATAGAACTACCACACATGCACACAACGTAATGTAAAAATAACCGACATTATTTATAGTGAGAGAACTCACCTCGAACGCGCGCCTAGCTTAACAATACAATTCAAGCTTCACAATTACGGTCACTTCCCAGCACCTAAACGCATGTTAAAACGTGTCAATACGAGACCCGGACCCTACGACACGACACCCGCTTAAACCGTCACTAAAACTACTTCCCGGTCTCGCCAAACAGGTCTGTTCGGGACCTGTTTCGACCTCCTTAAACCCAGTAAATCCTCAATATTATTACATGGTCAGAAAGTACTATGAGTTAGGGTTCCAAGGACATATTATACGCCTCCTAACGATTTTTCTACCATTTATTATGAATTTTACAAAAACAGTTCCCCGAACAGCGAAAATCAGCACCTTTCAGTATAAAATGACATTTTGACCAATGCTACGTCCCGAACTGGGCTTCGCACAAAACACAGAAAAGTTTATAGACTCAAAAAGGGAACTTTTGGCGCTGGTCTCACCCAGACACGAGTTACTAGCAAAAAGTTATGGTTTTCCCAAGACAATGGCAGATTCCAGATTTTTTCACATGAAATGACGAATCACTGAACTTACGACCACTTTTCCACCTAGCTAGAGGCCGAACTAGTTTTCCGCTAAAACACGGAAAACGTGCCCGACCCCGAGCTTGAACCGTGGGCGCCAGTTTCGGCTCAATCGGAGTTACGACAGAAAGGTTATGGCCGTCGCAAAAACAGTGGCTGAACAATTACTCACAAGAAGTGACGACTCCAAAAACAACGGTTCGATCGATTTGGCTTAAGCGATTAAGTCACGGCTTAATGGGTTCAACAATGATTATTAATAAGACATGGCCACGCACCACCCTCTGCCCTCCGGCAGTGGTGGTCGCCGGCGGCGGCCGGCGGCGCGGTGGTTGTTTTGCCGGAAGAAAAACGAAAAGAAAAGGAAACGAGACGAAGGAAAACGACTTACCTTGCTACAACACCACACACCCGCACCTGCTCCTCTCTCTCTCGAAACTTCCGACGAACGGAAGTGGTGGCGGTGGTCTCCGGCGACAACAGCGGCGGACAGCAGCAGTTTCCGGCGACCTCTCTCTATCACTCTCTCTCGCGCTGTTCTCTCTCTCTCTCCGGCCAACACCAGCAGCGGCGCTGGTGTGGTGGTGGGGGGTTTCACGGCGGCAACCAAAAAAAAAAGAGAAGATGCTAGGGTTGTTTACGTGAGAGAAAACGAGAAGGGAAGGGGGGTAGTTTTTAGGGTTTGATTTCTTTTCTTTCTTTGATCCATCCTCAAGGCAACAACATCAACTAGAAAAATATATGGGTCTCGACATGTATCTGCATGGGCCGAAACCCAATGAGGGTTTTTGGCCCTTTGACACCATTAGCCCCTCAACTTACATTCCTCTCGCAACTAGCCAAGAATTTTAATACTTTAACGATTAGGACTAACTCGACTAACCCCGTTAACGGAAACCACATTAAATCAACCTTAAAAGAAAAGAATTAATAAAATAATTTTTACATACCGGGATACGGGCTTTACAACTCTCCCCCACTTGGATTAGACTTCGTCCTCGAAGTCTCTGCCTACGAATAGCTCCGGATAGTTCTCCCGCATCTCGACCTCGGGTTCCCAAGTCTCTTTCGATGTTGCCACTGGACTTTCACTAACTGGAAACTAAATTTCTTACACCGTCTAAAAAAATTCTCGGATAGTTTTATTACCAACAAAACTCCTTCAAGAACACTGGGATTACGATCGAAAGAACACTCCAACAACTGGATTCATTCCTAGTCAAACGACTTCGGTTGTCCCCCAACCTTAGATATTCCATACATCCCGAGTCAAAACTCAAGCTCTAACCACTCTAATGTTGCTTACCAATATACTCAGCTGGATACTCGGATACCATCAGACGCGTAAGATCCCACATTGGTTGGGGAGGAGAACTAAGGTTGCCTTATAAGAGGGACTTGATACCTCCCCTATCAGACGCGTTTTAAAACCGTGAGTCCAGGTGTGCGGACAAAGCGGACAATATCTGGTACGGTTGGTCTGGGATGTTACAGATGGTATCAGAGCCGGGAACCGGACTGGTGTGCCAGCGAGATCACTGGGCTCCCAAGGGGGGTGGATTGTAAGATCCCACATTGGTTGGGGAGGGGAACAAAGGTTGCCTTATAAGAGGAACTTGATACCTCCCCTATCAGACGCGTTTTAAAACCGTGAGTCCGGGTGTGTGGACAAAGCGGACAATATCTGGTACGGTTGGCCTGGGATGTTACAGAAGTACTTCTGAAGTCCAGGACTCACGAAAGATCAACCTGGTAAGATAATATGAAAGCTTCATTTGTGGTAAGAATGAATCTCTCTCTGAAGTACACCAACGTTTTAACTGTTTACTAATAGATCTGAAAACCGTTGGTAAGGAATATTCTAACTTTGAACTTCTAACAAAGTTCTTAGAATGTTTACCTGAAAGCTGGGACAGTTATTCAATGTGTCTCAAGCTGTCAAAGGATCTAAAATCTATGACTCTTTCTACCTTATATGGCACGATGCTTAATCATGAGCAATCGAGTCATCTTAAGAAGAATCTTGTAAAAGATTATAAAAGCACCCCTGTTGCTTTAATCTGAGAGTCTCCTTCCACTCAGCGATCTACTATCACTATCACTGAGTTGGAGACTAACTCTGAATGCTCATCAGATCCTGACTCTTCAGATCTTGATGAATCTATGGCTCTCCTTTCCAATAAGTTCAGGAGATTCGCCAAAAAGAAAAAATTCAGAAAGAACAAACCTCTTGCTATTACTGATAAGCCTAGATCATCAACCCCTGTTGATAAGGCTACTGCTACTTGCTATAACTGTGAAAAGATAGGACATTTTGCTAGCGAGTGCAGGTCAAAGAAAGTTTTTAGAAACTCAGCTTTCTCCAAGAAATCCTCTAACCCCAGGTCTAGAGATGACAAGTACCAAAAGCTGAAAGAAAGGTACACAAAGCTGAAAGGCTTTAAGAAGAAAGGCAAAGGCCTGATGGCTGATTATGATTGGGCTGCTTCTGATGAAGAAGAATCATCGGACTCTGAAGATGATGATGAAGCCAATCTCTGTCTCATGGCCAAACTTGAAGATGAGGAAGAAAATTCTGACATTCCCTCTACTTCAACCTCTGCTACTAAGGTATCACCTTCTTTCTTTACCAATATTTCAAATATTGATGAAGCTGATAGTCTTCGAAAGATCGATCTTCTGACTATGAGTTTATATGACGCCATGAATGGTAAAACTGTTGTTGAAAATCAAAATATTGATCTCGCTGAACAACTTAAAAACTGTCACCTTCAAATAGAAAAGCTTTCTAAAATTGAAGAAGACTTGAAAGATCAAGTTCATATAAATCAGCTAGTCAAAATCGAGCGCGAAGAAGCTATCGCTGCATTAAAAGCTGAAAAAGCTACTGTTGATGGATGGTATAAATCCTCAACAACGATCACTGAGATACTCAAGTCTCAGATTCCTTTGAGTGACAAACGTGGTCTTGGTTACAAAGCTGAAACTAAAGAACCAATCACTGATAATTCCATGCTTAAGTTTGGAATGTTTGTCTCCTCTATCCCTGACACTTCATCTTCTCAGTGTTCCTCTTCAAAAACTCCTATCCCTGAGGAAATCTCTACCTTAGTTTCTAAAGGTAAATAGAAAATTATTTATCCAAAACCTCAGAAGGGTACCTTTGTACCTAAGCTGAATGCTTCTAAAGCTTGAGTGACTTATCCCTCTACTTAAATTTATTCAGCGATCTACTCCTAGACTTAAAGTGGATATTATTGGTAAGAAATCTGAAGAACTGATAGTTCCTCCCATTTCCAATGCCAAAGGTATACTTGGTGCTGGCCCTGCTCATTTGAAATTAACGGCTAAGCATGCAAATGGTCCTAAAGCTACTTTTAGCTATAGGAAATGTTATCACTATGGACTTACAAATCATGTTGCTAGTAAGTGCCCCACAACCACCAAAGCTGAAAAGATAGCTAAGGTGAAGATCAATGCTCCCAAAGCAAAGAAGACCACTGAGGTTAAGAAATTAACCAAAGTGAAAAATGACAAAGTTGAATCTTCAAATGCTGCGAAGAATGCTGAACCTTCCACCTCCTCTACTCCCACTGACAAGTGTGTACACATGATGAAATGGGTACCCAAGTCATACTAATCTTCCTTGTTTGCAGGTTAAGAAAGGTATCTGGTATCTCGATAGCGGATGCTCTAGACACATGACTGGTAAGAAGAACCTGCTCACAAAATATAAGGAAGAGAAGGGTCCCTCTGTGACCTTCGGTGGAAATGGAAAAGGCTATACCCGAGGGTTTGGTGTACTCTTTAATGGTACAACAACCTTTGGAAGAGTTGCATATGTTGAAGGACTGAAGCATAATCTTCTAAGCATAAGTCAGCTATGTGACAAGGATAACAAAGTGATCTTCACTAAGGAATCCTGCTTTGTCACTGATAAAAAGGAGAAGATAGCTCTCAGCGGTTATCGTTTGGAAAATGTTTATGTAATAAACATGGACTCAACAACCACTGAGAACTCCCGTTTCTTCTCAAAAGCCTCATCTGATGCCAACTGGTTATGGCATAAGAGGTTCTCCCATCTAAACTTCAAGACACTGAATACTATTTCCTCTAAAGAGTTAGTTACTGGTCTACCTCAACACTCATACGCCAAGGAGTCCTTATGTTCAGCGTGTGAGAAAGGCAAGCAGACCAAAGCAAGCTTCAAGTCTAAGCAAGTTTCCTCAGTGTAATCTCCTCTACAACTTCTCCATATGGATTTGTTTGGCCCTGTTAACAAACAATCCATCGCTGGAAAGAAATATACGCTGGTCATAGTTGATGAATTCTCTCGCTATACCTCGGTAATGTTTCTCCGCTCTAAGAGTGACACCCCTGAAGAACTCATCACCTTTGTGAGGAAAATGGAAGTCCTGAACAACATGACCGTTCGCTCAATAAGGAGTGATCATGGAACTGAATTCAAAAACAGTTCTCTTGATTCCTTCTTTGAAAGCAAGGGTATTTCTCACAACTTTTCCTCAGTGAGAACACCGCAACAAAATGGAGTCGCTGAAAGACGAAATAGAACTATCTTAGAAGCTGCACGTTCAAAGCTCAGCGATTCTCAACTACCTACTCAGTTTTGGGCAGAAGCTGTCAACACTGCTTGTTTTACGCAAAACAGGTCGCTAATAGTCAAAAGATTCAAGAAGACAGCCTGTGAACTTTTTCATGGGAGAAAGCCTTCAATCAGCTTCCTTCACATCTTTGGATGTCAGTGTTTCATACTGAACAACAGAGATGCCCTTGGAAAGTTTAATCCTAAGGCTGATGATGGAATCTTTCTTAGATATTCTTCTATCCCCAAAGCCTTCAGAGTCTTCAATCGAAGAAGACAAACTGTCGAAGAAACTATTCACGTCACCTTTGACGAATCCCGTTCAGCGAACTCTAAACCTTCTGCTGATACTGAAGAAACTGAATCAATAGATGTTTTCTCATCTTGGTGATTCAGACGATGTTCCCACTCCTCATACTCATACCGTTGAAGATGATGGTCCTACTATCATCCCAAACATGCAGACTAGTGAAGCTGAAACATCATGGGTCTCAGCTGTTCCTATAAACACTATGCCTGCTTCTGAACCAATGTCTCAGACATACCATCTACTCATCAGCAATCAGTGAATGAAATGACATCTGCACATATTCCTCTCTTAGCTGATATACCAGAAGTTGCTGAAGCCTCATCTTCAGCCCCTCCAGTTCAGGTTGAGTCAGCGACTCATGCTCCGGCTCAGCGACGGACTATTAATCACCCTATTGATCAAATTCTTGGTGATCCAAACGCTGGTGTTCAGACTCGACGAAGTGCAGGTAACATTTGTTTATTTGTTAACTTTATTTCTCTGATTGAACCAAAGAAAATAGATGATGCCCTCAGAGATCGAAACTGGGTCAGCGCTATGCAAGAGAGCTGACAGAATTTGAAAGAAACAAAGTTTGGAATCTCGTTCCAAGACCATCTGACAAGTTAGTGATAGGCACTAAATGGGTCTATCGAAACAAGTTGGATGAACATGGAACTGTAACCCGCAACAAGGCTCATCTTGTTGCTCAGGGATACAGACAAGAGGAAGGCATAAACTACGATGAAATATTCGCCCCAGTGGCAAGACTAGAAGCTATTCGTTTATTCTTAGCTTACGCTGTACACAAAGACTTCAAAGTTTATCAGATGGATGTTAAGTCAGCGTTCCTAAACGGAAAGCTGAATGAAGAAGTCTACGTGGAACAACCTCCAGGATTCTCAGATCCTAAACATCCAGGTTATGTCTATAAACTGGATAAGGCACTTTATGGCTTAAAACAAGCTCCACGTGCATGGTATGACACTCTCTCTACTTATCTCCATATTGAAAAATTTGAGCGTGGTAAAATCGATAAGACTCTATTTTTCAGGAAAGTAAAAGGTCATATTATTCTCGTACAAATATATGTCGATGATATTATATTTGGTTCTACTAACCCTGACCTTTGTACTCGTTTCTCTGAAAGGATGAAAGCAGAGTATAAAATGAGTATGATGGGTGAGCTGACATATTTCCTTGGTCTTCAGATAAAACAAAATGAAAAGGGAACTTTCATTAATCAGGGAAAATATGTTAAAGATATGCTGAAGAAATTTGATTTAACTCAGAGTTCAGCTATGAAAACCCCTATGGCACCGCCGCTGACACTAAACAAGGATTCTTCTGGAATACCTGTTAATGTCATGACATACCGTGGGATGATCGGCTCTCTTCTGTATCTTACAGCTAGCCGACCTAATATTATGTACGCAACCTGTTTGTGTGCACGATATCAAGCTGAACCTAAGGAATCTCATATGATCGCTGTAAAGCGAATTTTTCGATACGTTAAGGGTACTCCTAACCTAGGTCTTTGGTATCCCAAAGACTCAGGGTTTGATCTAATCGCCTATTCAGATAGTGATTTTGCAGGTTGCAAATTGGATAGGAAAAGAACCACAGGAGGCTGTCAGCTCTTGGGTGGAAAACTGGTGAGTTGGACAAGTAAAAAGGAAAACTCAGTGTCCACCTCAACCGCTGAGGTTGAGTACGTAGCTGCTGGAAGCTGTTGTTCTCAGGTCTTCTGGATGAGAAATCAACTAGTGGACTATGACCTTCAGCTCTCGAAAATTCCAATCTATTGCGACATCACTAGTGCTATCGCTATAGCCAACAATCCAGTGCTACACTCAAAGACCAAACACATCGAAATCAGGTATCATTTTATCAGAGATCATGTGATAAATGGTGATATAGAACTTTATTTTATTCAAATTGACTTTCAGTTAGCTGATCTTTTTACCAGACCTCTTGATGAGACAAGATTCAACTTTCTCATCAGCGAGCTTGGAATGCTGAACTTTGAAGAGTAAAATCTTCAGCGGTTCACATTTGATCAATGATAACAATGAACTTGTATAACCCACTTCTATCACCTTCTCTCTGAACAAAATTGATTCGCTGATATCAAGGTATGTTCTCTCTTCACTCACTGACTTTCGCAAAAGAATGCAAGATTTCACAACAAATTGCATCGCTGAATATCTCTTCCTTATCAGCAATACTTTGAAATTTCTAAAACCAACACTGATATTTCTATTCAGTGCTTCATGTTTTCAAAATGTCCCTGAGTTTTCAAAACCCTCAGAGATATCCTAAAATATGAAAGGACGTTTGTGACGTAATCAAACGGATAAACCCTGGCACGTTCTTTTTCTGACACACGTTTGCACGTTTCGTTTTCCATCCAATCAAATGCAAAAACGTGTCCGTGTCATCATGAAAAATGTTTCCCGTTCATAGTTTTTCTCTCTCTACTCTCACTATATAAACGCATTCGAGTGTATATTTTTCCTTTACGCGAAAAACTTCTTCTTCAAGAAAAGAATTACGGTTGCATTTTGAACTCAAGTTTACAGAAACTGTTCTTCTTCTTCTTCGACAACAAGGTTATTATTCTTATTATTTACCTGTTTTAACTTGTTTTTGATCTTGTCTTTGTTTTCAAAAGATCAAACAAAAGAACTTTTTAAAATGAAATCATTCTCTTTTCATGATTTTATGAACACAACCTTCATGGTTGTTCTTCAAGTTTAAAACAATCTTAAACTTGTTCTTAATATGTTTTTCCAGAATCCTATTTTTTTATATAAAAGAGGAAACTGGAAAACAAGACTATCACTGGTTTTCGTCAAAACTAGGAAAACCCTAATCTTCATTAAGACATCTTTGGTCTGAATGAAATGGACAAAACTCAACAACATCTTATTGGAAAATCTTTCCACATTGAGATTGTTTTTATTCATCTTCTTCATGTTTACATGTGTTACACAGGAATGGCATCCTCTGAAGCTCCTTCTGCTAAAATCCCTACTACTGCTGAGAAACTGATTCTCACCAAGCCTCCTCAAGTCAAGTTAAAACTTGGCAAGGTTACATTCCAACACAACAACCACTATGCGCTTTTCGATTTTCCTCAGAAGAAACCTGTCACACATCTTGATGATGCTGTGAACTTTCTTAAAACTAGCCCCATTTCAACCGCTCTTACCATTGCACCCCCTGCTCATCGTTCTCTTCTATCTCAGTTCTGGTATACTGCCAGACGAGCTCAGGTACCCTCTGCCAAAGACCCAACGAAACTCATTGATACCATCCTCTGTGACATCAAATTTGGCACCACCAAAATCAACCCTGACATTATCAGGCGTGCACTGAACCTCCCTACCGCTACCAAAGAAAAATCCTTTGTTCCTCTCCCAAACCCCAAGAAACATGGTGATAGGGAAACAATCATTGCATTCTTTGATGCAATGAAGTACATATGGGGAACAGGGAGAGATGAAAAACCCGAGAAGAAGCTGACCGCAATCAAAAAGTCCATGATGCCAAGCGAGATGAACTTCATCTTCGCCCACCTGATAAGCTGCATGACAGCGAAAACTGGCTCCTCTGTTCAAGCCGCTCAGCCTCAGTAAGCCATGGGATATGCATTGCTGAAAGGTCTTCATGTTGACTGGGCATCGATCATCTATGACGATTTGGCATTCAGAGTGGACATGGCTGACAGACCAACATGCGTTCCATACCCCCGATTCATCAGTGCCATCTTTCTAAAAGGACTCGGGGACAAATACCCAAAAGAGGGTGATCTGAGACTCTCTCAGGTTGGCCCTAAGGTGCTCGACTTCAGCCCCATGCCAAACGAGGTACGTCTCTCTACTCTCTTATCTCTTCTCAATCCTCCTTCTTCTACTTCTGCAGCTACCTCAACGGAAATCCCCACCGCTGATACCCAGGCTGCACCCTCCACTCCTTCTCGTAAAAGGAAACACTCTACTACCCAACTTGAATCCGCAAGGATCAAGAAAACCAAGGAGCAACCCTCCAAGCCATCAACGGCTGAAGACTCCACGACTCATCTTGTACAAGAGTCGCTGGATAGTTTCGTGGTATGCTTTGCCACAGCTGAAAAAGCCACCCCTTCCATCCAAACCTCAGCGTCTCTAAACGCTGATGTTATAAACTTGGAACTGAACCCACCTTCTTCAGCCTCTCTACAGACTGAAGTGATTCTCAGCGGATCCAACGCTGAACCCCGCTCCCAACAAATTTTCTCAACCTTTGTTCCTCCCACCATTTCTTTGGACACTCCACCAATTTTCCCACCGTTCTCAGGAACGCCCGTCATCATACATGACTCAGCTGCTGATACTCTACATATGATGATGGATGCAAATATAGGATCTGCAGGCACCTCCATGCGCCAAGGCACTCTCGAAGACGACATGGAACACTACTCAGGTCTACAAGGTTTCGACAACTTTGCAAACCCGCCTGCAGGAATACACAAAACCATACACATTCCTCTCTCTCAACCCCAAACTTCTGAGCTTTCCTATGTTCATAAGTTATTTACTATTACAGGTCCTAATTTGGGAGATATTCAACACTCCCTGAAAGATCTGGTGACAAAGGTAGATTCTTACAACACCACTCTCTCTACCAACTCTTCAGCGGTTACAGACGCTGGAGAGAATCTCAAAAAGCTGACCGAGGTTGTTGATAAGAAAGCCTCCAGTGCTGATATGGAGAAGGTGGATTGTAGCATTGCTCAGTTTGCTACTACTCTCGCCAACAACTCCACGGTCGTCAACGATCTCAACCTCACCAACACCACCCTCGCAACAAACTTCACCACTTTGTCCAATGAAGACACATCATTGAAGACATAGATGGTCACTCTCAAGGGTGAGGTCTCCACGGTCAAGGATCTCCTTCAGCAAGTCCTCGATCACCTGAATGCTCCAACTTATGTCCCTTCGCATTTCACTCAGGCTGATCGAGAGGATCTTCAAAGCCTCAATTCTGCGGTTTCTGGCCTGGAAGACAGAATCGCAGTGATTGAAACCTTCATGGGAATCACTGGCCTAGAAGACAGTGACTCTCATGCTGCTGCTGATGTTCCATATACCTCCCCTCCTCATCATTAGGAAGAGGGGGAGAAGAACGATGAAGGTCTTACCTATAATGCTGAGGGGGAGACAAATGAAACTGCTGCTGCTTCAACCGCTCAACCTCAGGGAGTTGAAAACATTGAGGGAACCGAGAAACCTCCCTCTATATCTGAGGGGGAGCAACTCAAAGAGCAACATAAGGAAGTTGTTGCTGATGTTACCGAACCTTATGCTGACGAGGTCGAATCTGATGAAGAAGAAGCTGAAGACGATGAAGCTGTCGATATCTCTGACGATGAACCATCATCAACTCATAAAAATGATGATGATGATGATGACGATGATGATGACTCGTTCTTCTTCGTCCAGTCTATAGTAAAATCCCCAGCTCAAAAAGGGGTTATCATCAAAGAACCATCAGGGGAGACGACTAAGACAAAACCTGCAGTATCTGAAGCTGACAAAGGCAAGAACAAAGGCCTCGCTGCAGAAGGCAATCTGGCCATCCTTCAGATAAAGCCAGTTTGTCAGGTACAATATCTCCTCTTCCCTTACTCTGCATCCCTCCTCTACCCTTTCTCAATCTCAGTTCTCCTCTCCATAAAACCTCTATACACTTAACCATATTCTTTTCTCTATCTCTTTCTTCCCCAACTCTTCTTACATAAACGATCGCTGTGTTTCAGCTAGTCCTCTCCCCTGCATGAGGATCCAGCTGAAAGTTCTCCTGCTGCACCAACAATAATCCCAGCCACAAGAGCTGAAGAAATAATCCCGGTCTTGGATTTAATCACTGAGACCGATGAACCTGAAGAACAATTTCTCTCTCACAAAAACAGACCTTCCTTGGCTCCATAAGAGCTGAGTGAAGAGGATCAAAAAAAGGAGAGAAGAAATGATCAAGAAGCTTGAGGATCAACGAATCATCCTTCCACGAGACAAAGTTCCTGTTCCTAAAAAGTTCAGACTTTCAAAGAAAGAATTCACTGACCACCTCAGAGCTGAAAGGTTACTCGCCGAACGAAGGGAAGCTAAAGAAAAAGATAAGGCCCTCGCCATCCAGCTTGCCCAACAATCAGTGAAAGACCCTGAACTGAAAAGAACTCCCATTGAAGTCCAACGTCAGTTATGGGAAGACGCCTAGAAGATCGTTGAAGAAAAGACCAAGGTATCTGATTCTACTTTGAAATGGTGCAAAGAAAGGCTGAACTATCGATCTCGGCCATCCAGAATCAACAAGGTACTTATCAAGAGAAAATCAACCATAGACGTTCTTGTCGTTGAAGTTGACATATTCAGAGAAGATGGTTCCATGCAACACATCTATGCTGATACAATCAAGAAGTTTGGTCTCTCTGAATGGTTGGAGATGCGAATAGCCATTCAGCGATCTCGCTCAAAATATAAGAGCCTTGTCGAGAAGATTATAAATTCTCAGATCGACTTGGTTTCTTCTGCTATGGATATTCCTCCTCCCACTCCTCTTGCAACTCAACGAAGAAGGGCCTCTGCAAAGAAAAAGATAATATCTTCAGATTCAGGTCCTCCTATCTGGAACGAAACAGGTATTGGTTTCTCACGTGCTGAAGTACTTGGTCCTGAACCTGACCTCTCAGCGCTTGACACCTCTCTGCCTCCTGGTGAACAATTCATCCCTGGAAAAGTCATAAGCGAACCCTATGGGATATTCTTTCATGACTATGATGCTCGTCAATGTTTTCAACGCATCTCTGAGCTTCCCATTACTCCCATCGAACAACTCAGGGATCTCATCTATTGGTGTGAATTCAGACGCGAACTTCAGGCACGATATCTCAAGCCCCTGATCTTCAAAGAAGCACAAGAAAGAAGAAATCAGGGAGAAACTGTCCCTGACTGGATGATCCCTACAACAAAGACCCTTGATGAACTTCTCGTTAAGGAAGAACCTTTTGAAGGCTGATAGGATTTCCGTGTATTTCTTCTATCTTTATCAGCTAATATCTTTTGTACTTGTAAATTTATTTGTTGTACTTGTAATTTTTCCACTTCCCTTTGTAACCTTTACGAAGTTCAAAGAAAAATTTCAGCGAATGTACTTTACTCCATCAGTACTCAAAAGATCCCAGAAAACAGTAAAAGGGACAAATATTTTATCAGTTCTTTTTATCCTTATGTTTTCATATTTAGCAATTTTCCTTCATTGCTATGTCATAATCAAATAGGGGGAGATTGTTGATCCAAACCCTCAGTGATTTGATAATGACCCTTTAAGAAACACTTAGTGAAAATTGTAAGTAGACAATATGTATTAGAGTTTCACTATCGCTGATAAGTACTATGACTCTACAGTACCGATGATAGGAACTCTCGCTCTTAAAGTTTAATATTCAGCGAACACTGTTCACCATAAAGCTCTGAGCATGTTCAATACTTTTGGTGATCGCTGATAGTTTAATTGTTTACTTATGATCCCTAAAGACAAGTTTCACGTCAACAAAGGTTCTACGCTGAAGTCGAAGATCAAGCCCAAGAACCAGCGACAAGTCTACTAATGAACTGATGCGGATATCAGCAAAGCAAGACCTGTCCACTCAACGTGAAGTTTCAAGTAGAAGACTTCAGCGATCGCTGAGCTTTATCAATCGCTGATAAAGTACTGATCAACGAACGCTGATCATGAGGTCTACTCTACAAGTTACTTTTGTCTTTCCCCCTTGCACGTCTCCGTACGAAGTGTCAGAACGGACATCCCTTCTGTCCAGAATCGTACAACCAACTCTGATTCTACACTGTACACCATGCGGCTACTAAGGTTGTCTACAAAGGTCAACCCATGCAACCAAACAGCTGCTGCCATGTGTAAAGTAATACTGCCATGCATTAAATGCATGCAGTATATAAGAAGAACCCTACTTCAGAAAAGAAGTGCTCGGCCATCTTCTTCTTTCTCTCTTAGTGTTAAAATATTATTCGTAATATTCTTATCTCTTTTCTGTCTTAATTCTAGTGCAAGAAACTTAGTGTTCTTAACTTGTTTAGATTAGGCTTAGTCCTTAATCTTGTTCCGCAACAAGTTGTAAATTGTTTGATTATATCAATAAACAATTTAGAAAGTAAAAATCTGTGTGTTTGTATTCAACCCCCCCTTCTACAAACTTGTATAACCCTTCGGGACCAACAATATCGAACTCATCAAAGCTCCTCATGTCGACTTTAAACTAGAGGAAGTTACCTTTCAAGCAAACAATCCCTATGCTCTCTTCGACTTTCCTCTAAGGAAGAAGATTACTCATCTGGACGACGCTGTCATTTTCCTCCAAACTTGTCCTCTATCGACAGCTGTAACGTCCCAAAAATTACAAGAAAATTTTAAATTTTAAATAAACATTTCATTTATAACAACTCATTAAATGATCCCAACGTTTCGTTTGTAACTCATAATTAATATCTTCATAATAAAAACCAGCGGAATAAACGTTTAATTATTAAAACCCATAAAGCAACCAGCTCTCCTCGCGCGCCAGTGTGTACTCGTCACGCCTTGGAGCCGCCCGTACCTGAAGCCACAGTTTATTGGGAAAGGGTAAGCACGAAGCTTAGTGAATTCAACACCATAAGTAACACAGTTATTTCCACACCACCATAAACAGATAATTGCACATAAACAGCATACAAGCCTACGAACAAATCATAGACGTGCATACTCACACCAACCCACCTAATAGGCATACGTCGGTCCCACCGACCACACGACAACCGTGCAAACGCAACCCGGCACCCCCGGGTTCATACGCCACCCGCGTATACAACCTTCGCAACCCGGCACCCCCGGGTTCATACGCCACCCGCGTATACAACCTTTGGCCCCACCAAGTCACTACGCCACCCGCGTATGTAATCCTCGGCCCCCACCGAACTCCTACGCCACCCGCGTAGCCACACAATAAAGGTCCGACTAGACACCCCACGATTTAACCCCACACCACAAGCAAATAGAACTACCACACATACACACAACGTAATGTAAAAATAACCGACATTAGTTATAGTGAGAGAACTCACCTCGAACGCGCGCCTAGCTTAACAATACAATTCAAGCTTCACAATTACGGTCACTTCCCAGCACCTAAACGCATGTTAAAACGTGTCAATACGAGACCTGGACCCTATGACACGACACACGCTTAAACCGTCACTAAAACGGCTTTTCGGTCTAACCAAACAGGTCTGTTCGGGACCTGATCCGTCCTCCTTAAACCCATAAAATCCTCGATTAAAATACATAACTAGAAAGTACTCTGAGTTAGGGTTCCAAGGACATATTATACGCCCCCTAACGATGTTTCTACATTTTATTACGGAATTAATAAAAACAGTTCGCAAAACAGTGAAAAACAGCAGCTATCGGTATAAAACGACGATTTGGCCTATGCTACGTTCCGAACTGGATTTTGCACAAAACACAGAAACGTTACTAGACTCCAATTGGGAACTTTTGGCACCGAAATCACCCCAATCCGAGTTACGAGTAAAGAGTTACGACTAACGCAAGACAGGGACAGAAACTGCAGTTTTTTACATAAAATGACGAACTGCTGTAAAAACGACCACTTTTTCACCTAGCTAGAGGCCGAACCAGATTTCCGCTAAAACACGGAAAATGTGCCCGACCCAGAACGTGAACCGTGGGCACCGGTTTCGCCTTAAACAGAGCTACGGAGAAAAGGTTATGGCCGACGCAAAATAGGGACAGAAAGTGATTTTTAAAACGGTTTAGATGTTTTCGCGATTGGGTTACGGTTTAGATATCACGGACGTACGAAGGCTGGACAACACCAATCACTACCCACTGCCACCTCCGGCAGTTGTGGTCGGCGGCGGCGGCAGCCACCACCGGCGGTGGCGGTTTCGGCAACAACACAAGAAGGAAACAAGACGAAAAGAAATCTTACCTCGCGACGACACAACCGTGACACACGACTCCGGCTTCTCTTGTCTCTCGCTCGCTCTCTCTCTCTCTCTCTCCGGCGAGCCCTCCCTCTCTCCGGCGACTCTTTCTCTCTCTCGGCTCTCTCTCCCTCTCGGCGCTTCTCTCTCTCGGCTCTTCTCTCTTCGACCGACAACCACAAGAAAAACAAATATCGAGCCGTAGGGTTTCCTTGGTTTTTCTTTCTTGGTTCTCCTCTCACGCCACCTCTACAAACAACATATGGGTCTTGCTAACTTTCTGCATGGGCCGAAACCCATGAGGGTTTTGGCCTTTGACACAAATAGCCCCTCAACTTACAACTCTCTCGCAACTAACCCGAATTTCGACACTTTAACGATTAAACCCAACTCGACTAACCCCGTTAACGGAAACCACAAAAAAATCAAACTTAAACGAAAAGAAAAGAATTAACACTAATAAATCACATACCGGGATACAGGCTTTACAACAGCCCTGACAATCGCACCTCCAGCTCACATACATCTTCTTGCTCAGTTCTGGTATACTGCCAGAAGAGCTCAAGTACCCTAAGCCAAAGACCCAAAGAAAATAGTCGATGTCATTCTCTTTGACACTGAGCATGGCACTTCCAAGATAACCCCTGGCGCTATCAGGTGTGCCCTGAACCTCCCTGGTAGTACCAAAGAAAAACGTTTTGTCCCTCTACCAAACCCCAAAAACCCCGCTGATAGGGAAGCACTTATTGCATTCTTTGATGCAATGCAGTACGTATGGGAAACAGGGAGAGACAAACTCCCTGAGAAAAAGCTGACCGCCATTAAGAAATCCAAAATGCCCAGCGAGATGAACTTCATCTTCGCTCACTTGATCAGCTGCATGACAGCTAAGGTTGGTTCCACTGACCAAGCCTCCAAACCCCAACATGCTATGGGGTACGCACTGCTGATAGGCCTTCACATTGATTGGGCAAAGATCATTTACGACGATATGGTGCTCAGGGTGGATGCAGCAGAAAGGCCAACAACTGTTCCATACCCCCGGTTTATCAGCGCTCTCTTCGAACAAGGGCTGAAAAACAAATACCCGAAGGTGGGCGACCTGAAGCTCTCACAGGTTGGCCCTAAAGTTCTCAACTTCAAGCCCCTGCCAAACGAGGTACGTATTTCTACTCTTTTACCTCTTCTTAGACACCCCACTTCTTCTACTTCTGTGGCTACCACATCGGCAACGGTAATCCTAACCGCTGATACCCAGGCTGCAAAATCCACTCCTAAGAAAAGGAAACACTCTTTAACCTCTCTTGGTGCTCCAAAGACCAAGAAAACTAAGGAGCAACCCCCCAAGACTTCCCAGGCTGAAGACTCCGCGGCTCTCTCTTCACAAGAGTCGTTGGAAAGTTCAGTGGTACGCTCTGCCACAGTCGCTGAAACCACCCCTTCTATACCCGCTTCAGCGTCTCTAAACGCTGAGGTTGTCCTGGAACAGAACCTCCCTCCCTCAGTACCTCCAAGTACTGCGGAAGTAATTCTCAGCGGATTCAACACTGAACCTCTTACCCAATCCCTCTTCTCAACCTTCATTCCTCCTACTATTTCTTTGGTCACTCCACCTGTTTTCCCCCCATTCTCTTCAACAACAATCACTCTGAGTGATACATCTGCTGAAGCTCTACAACAGATGATGGATAAAAACATAGGACCTGCGGGCACTTCTCAGCAAAAAGGCTCTCTGGAAGGCGACATGGAAACCTCTTTAGGTTATCGAAGCTTCGATGAATTCGTCAACCACCCCGCAGGTATACACAAAACTCAAACCCTCCTATCTCAAAATCCCCAACTTCTGAGCTTTCCTTTGTTCACAAGTTTTCAACTTTTACAGGTCCTAATCTGGGCGACATCAACACTTCGCTCAAGGATCTCTCCAACAAGGTGGAATCTCTCACTACCACTCTCTCCTCAAACTCTTCAGCGGTCACAAACGCTGGAGAGGCTCTCAAGACACTCACCACCGAGGGGAAAGGAAAGGCATCCAGTGCTGATCTGGAAAAACTGGAAGGTAGCCTTTGTAATCTTGCTACTACTCTCGCTGAAAATTTCACCACCAACAACACTCTCTCCACCAACTTCTCAACCCTGTCCAACGAAGTCACATCGTTGAAGACAGTGGTTGGCAATCTTCAGGGAGTAGTGTCAACCTTAAAGACAGACGTCAGCACTGCGACCAATCTACTGCAGCAAATCCTCGATCGCCTGAATGCTGCAAACTGTGCTCCTTCACATTTCACTCAGGTTGATCGAGAGGATCTTCAAAAGATCAGTCCTTCAATTTCTGGCCTTGAAGACAGAATTGCAGGGATTGAAACTTGCGTTGGGATCACTGGCCTAGAAGACAGTGACCTAAAGGATACTGCTGCTGGTGCTGATATTCCTACTTCCTCCCCCATCCATCATGAGGAAGAGGGGGAGAAGAAGAATCTAGAAGACCTTCCCCATAATGTTGAGGGGGAGAAGAAAACTTAAGAAGACCTTCCCCATAACTCTGAGGGGGAGGGCATTATTTCTGATGCTGCTGATAAACCTCAGGGAGTTGAAAACCCTGAGGGAACCGAGAAACCTCCCTCTGAATTTGAGGGGGGGCAACTCGATGAGGAAGCTGATGCTGATGTCACAGAACCATATGCTGACGACGACGAAACTGATGAAGAAGAAGAAGATGATGAAGACGTCAATATCGCTGACGATGAACCATCATCCTCACCAAAAGATGATGATGATGACGATAATGATGATGACGTCGACTTCTCCTTCCAGCCAATCAAAAGAGCCCCTGCTAAAAAAAGGGGTAATCATTAGAGATACTTCAGGGGAGGGGACCACGAAAAAGCCTGCAGCAACTGAAGCTGACAAAGGCAAAAACAAAGGTGTTTCATCTAAAGACAACTTGGCTATTCTCTTCAGCAAGCCAGTTTGTTAGGTAACATACACTCTCTTCCCTTACACTGCATCCCTCCTCTATCCCTTCTCAACCTCAGTTCTCCTCTCCATAAAACCTCTATACACTTAAACCTCATTCTTTCTCTATCTCTTCTCCCAAATGATCTTACTTAAACGATCGTTACGTTTCAGCTAGTCCTCCCCCCTGCTTGAGGATCCAGCTGAAGTTCCTCCAGCTACATCAACAATAAATCCAGCTCCAAGCGCTGAAGAAATAATCCCAGTCTTAGACTTCGCTGAGACTGATGAACCAGAAGAAGAATTACTCTCTCACAAAAACAGACCTTCCTTAGTTCCTCAAAAGCTAAGTGAAGATGAAAAGAAAAGGAGAGAAACAATGATGAAACAGCTTGAAGATCAGCGAATCATCTGTGCTCCTCGATACAGACTATCAAGAAAGGAACTCACTGAACACTTCAAAGCTGAAAAACAACTCGCCGATCGTAGAAGAGCTGGAGAAAGAGATAAAGCTTATGCTATTGAGCTCATTCAATAATCGGTGAAGGATCCTGATCTGAAGAAGACTCCCATTGATGTTCAACGTCAACTGTGGAAAGACGCCAAAAAGATCATCGAGAAGAAAACCAAGGTCTCTGACTCTACCTTGGAATGGTGCAAAGAACGAATTAACTTTCGATTCCATGTCTCCAGAATCAACAAAGTGAACATCAGGGGAAGAATGTCCATAAAAGTTCCTATTGTTGAAGCTGACATATTCAGAGAAAATGGTACTAAGGAAACCATCTATGTTTCTACGATCAAGAAGTACGGTTTCTCTGAGTGGTTGGAGATGCGAATAGTTATTCAGCGATCTCGCTCAGCTTTTAAAAGCCATGTCGAGAAAATTATAAATTCACAAATCGACTTGATTACATCTGCTGTGGATATTCCTCCTCCTCCTGCTGCTCCAGTTCAACGAAGAAGGGCCTCTGCAAAGAAAAAGATAACACCTTCAGACTCAGGTCCTCCTATCAGAAACGAAACCGGAATCGGCTTTTCACTCGAAGAAGTCCTTGGTCATGAACCTGATCTCTCAGCTCTTGACATCTCCCTGACCCCTGGTGAACGTTTTATCCCTGGTAAAGTCTTAAGCGAACCTTATGGTATCTTCTTCAGAGACTACGATGGACGAGAATGCTTTCAACGCATCTCTGAGCTACCCATCACTCCTATCGAACAGCTCAGGGATCTCGTCTATTGGTGTGGTTTTAGAGATGATCTTCTCGGACACTTCATGAAACCCCTGATCTTCAAAGAAGCAAAGCATAGACGGGAACTTGGAGAAACAGTTCCTGACTGGATGTTCCCTACCACAAAATCTCTTGATGAACTACTCGTCAAGAAAGAACCTGAATAGCTGATAGGATTCCTTGTAATTCTTCTATTTTATCAGCTGTATCTTTTGTGCTTGTAATTATTATTTGTTGTACTTATAATTTTTCTACTTCCCTCTGTAACTTATACGAAGTGTAAAGAAAAATTTCAGCGAATGTACTTTACTCCATCAGTACTTAAAAGATCCCAGAAAACAGTAAAAGGGACAAATACTTTATGAGTTCTTTTTATCCTTATGTTTTCATACTTAGCAATTTTCTTTTATTGTTATGTCATAATCAAATAGGGGGAGATTGTTGATCCAAACCCTCAGTGATTTGATAATGACTCTCTGAGAAACACTTAGTGAAAATTGTAAGTAGACAATATGTATTAATGTTTTTTCATCAAAGAAAATACTAAGTCTGTTTAGTATTGCTGATGAAAACATATTCTTTAAATTACACATTCAGCGACACTGTTCATCAATAAGACCTGAGCCTGTTCAGTCTTGTTAATGATCGCTGATAATCTTAGTTGTTTACTTATGATCCCTGAAGACAAGTTTCACGTCAACAATGTTCTACGTTGAAGTCGAAGATCAAGCCAAAGAACCAGCGACAAGTCTACTAATGAACTGATGCGGATATCAGCGAAGCCAAGACCTGTCCACTCAACGTGAAGTTTCAAGTAGAAAACTTCAGCGAACGCTGTGCTTTATCACTCGCTGATAAAGAACTATTCAGCGAACGCTGATCATGAAGTTTCCTCTACAAGTTACTTTTGTCTTACCCCCTTGCACGCATCCGTACAAAATGTCAGAATGGACATCCCTTTTGTCCAGAATCATACAACCAACTCTGATTCTACACTGTTCATCATGCGGCTACTAGGTTGTCTACTAAGGTCAAACCATGCAACAAATCAGCTGCTGCCACGTGTAAAGTGATACTGATATGCATTAAATGCATGCAGTATATAAAGGAAACCCTACTTCAGAAATGAAGTGCTCGGCCATTTCCTTCTTCTTACTACTTTGTATTAGAATATTGCTCTTAATATTCTTATCTCATTTCTATCTTATTTCTAGTGCAAGAAATCTTAGTGATTCTCTTAACTTGTTTAGATTAGGTTTACTACTTAATCTTGTTCCGCAACAAGTTGTAAATTGTTTGATAAATATCAATAAACAATTTAGAAAAGTAAAATCTGTGTGTTTGTATTCAACCCCCCCCCCCCCCCCCCTTCTACAAATTTGTATAACCCTTCCGGGACCAACACTCGACACTTTGTTAAATGAATCGTGAATGAAAATGTTTTATTAATTTGTTGCATAAATGGAGGTCATTTAGTCAAAGTATGTTTTAGTGTTGTGGGGATCATGCATGGTTTACGATACGGAACATTTTGAAAACATGAATGTGTGAGTCGTTGAACTTTGGTCAATTTTGACTTGATGGACATTTTGGAAAATTGTAAACCTTTTTGGTTTTGGGGAAAAGATGTATTTTGAGTATTTTGATGAGTAAATTTGAAGTATTGATATTTTAACGATTTATATTACAAGTGTAAAACTTTTGGTATAAATGCACCGTGATGGGGATTTTGGAAAACTATTTGTCTTAACCTAGAGTTGTGTGGAGTTATTTATGTTTTTGGCACATTAATGTGCATTATTCGTACGATTCAAAATTACAGTCGAATTAAATCCTTTTAGGTGTCAACCAATTACAAGCACTTACTAATTTCCTAAGTTTTGAGAAAATACATTGACTTGTATGAGTCTTGTCAAAAAGGTTTTACGCCTATGTCATTATATGACCAAATGAGAAAACTTAGAAATTTGACTTAATGAAATTTTCTACTTTAAAAGAATTTTAGTATGGACTACCTGTTGCATGTAACTTTATTTCTGGAAAATCACTAAGAAAATGTTACAAGTTTGCATGCATATTCCAAATTGAAATTTCTTCACGATATTTTAGTCGATATCTTCAAATGATGAAAACGTATTGATTTTTGTCTTTAAACTTGGAATCGCCGCAAATCATTTTATATCTTAACCAAAGTGTATTTGTGGATCGTTTCACCGGTTTTGTGAAATAAACTCACACGTTGCAAATTTTGTTGGTAAATTTTACTTCGCGTCATTTATAGTTAAAAGAAAGAATTTTTGGAGTTTGACGTCGTTTAAGTTCTTTTTCGAAAACATTGTACCAACATGTTGTTGCACATTATCTTAATGCAAGAAATTACTTTACGCATGTGACATAAATCAATCCATGCTAGGACCGTAGTTGTTCATTTCAAAAGTTGTTGAGCATGCTTTTGCGTTTTGTTAGTAACTTGAATTGTGATGAAATGGTTTTCAAGATGATTTTCATATGTGGGATGAGTGTGTCCATTTTTTTTGCACAATTACGGAGTAGGTAGTAGTAGATTTTATGCATACGATTAAATCGATGTGAAAACCTTCGTGTTGAAAATTTCTATAAAGGCTTTTAATTGGCATATTTGTTAAAGTACTTCACTTGAAAAACCATGAACTCATTAGAACCTTGGAAAGGTTAAGTAACCCCGGTTAAGAGTAAGTGCGTAAAACCTCGACAGTGGAAGTTTGGGTGTTCCGATACGTGATATTATTGTAGGCCAAATGGTATCGGTTGCAGAGTCGATGTGCTTTTGTATCTGAAAGGTGAGTCTCGCGGTATATTCTGTGAATGCTTGTGGTAAACGATTCAATTTGGCAACCATGTTTGGTGGTTAGTCTTGATGGACGAAATTCATGTATGAGGTTCTGTAGTAATTTGAATCTTGGTGGGGTAAGTAGGTGGCAACTTTTGGATTTCAGAGCTAAGAACTATTAGTGTATTTTGGAGTGTGGTAGTCCAATCTTAAGGGATAATTGTATCGCCCGTAGTGGTCTTAAGAAATTCGGATTGTTATGAGTGACGGTAGTTGAATGACCTTCCTTGAAGGGTAAAAGAATATGTCAATCGGATGATTGGTAAATGGACGCATTCTTGGAGTTGTATAATCGATGGGTCGGTGGCGACGTCTGTTTTGGAGTCTAATGGAACTCGGTAAAATTAAGTGACAGTTCAACAGCGGAGATAATTGGATTTGGGGATTTTGTTGGTTTCAGAGTGATCAACCTTGGACTGATTTAGAGTCGGGATCTGCCGTTGGGGAAGCATGGAACACGTAAGGTTGGGAGGCAACCGAAGACATGGGGTTAGAAACTACTCTAGCAAGTTGAACATTCATTCGGATGTAGGGGTAACGTATCTGGGTGGACATTGGTTGTAAGGGAACTAGATTTCGAGGACAAAATCTCTTTTAAGGTTGGGAGGATTGTAACATCCCGATTTTTGGAACTTTTAAGATAAATATGAAAAATAGGATTTTGGATTAAATCCTACATTTTATAGTCTTGTTGGATGGAGAATTCAAATACGAGTCCAACGGGCCATTCCGGAGCGAAAACGGAGCTAAAACGAAGAAGTTATGGCCAAAACAACTTTCGGTACAATCTCGGCTAAAGTGACCAGCAAAAGTGACACTTGTGTCACTCTCGCGTGTCACTCTCTTCGGTTTTGTACCGAGAGCCATTTGACCACGGCGAGAGTGCCCAACGAAAGTGACACTTGTGTCACTCTCGCACGTCACTTTAGCCGTCGGGTACCTGGAGCATAAAAACGTGATTTCACCATTTCAACCCATTTTTCATTTCCCACTTCTTCTCCTTCAACCCTTTCTCTCCCAACCGAAACCCTAAGCCCCCAAAGTCGATTTTGAGCTATTTAGCCACAAGATTCGAAATTTGGAAGTGATTTCTTCATCTACCATGGTTTTGGGATACAAATCTTGAAACTCTTTCACTTCATCATCTTCACCCAACGCTTTCTAGGGTTTCATTCAACCTTTGTGTCCATTTTGAAGAGTTGGAGCTTGTGGTGTTTTGTTGGTGATCTAGAGGTGTTTTGGTTGGTGGATTCAAGTTATGGTTAAGGTAATCTTCTCATATCTTCATCTATGGAAATTAGGGTTTTGGGTATAAGTTGAGATTATTGATGAAAATGTTTGGGGAATGATTTTGTATGGTTGAATATGGTTTTTGATGGTTGGAAACTTATGGATCTAGGTTTTTGGAAGATTTGGCTTGAAGATTCAAGTTTCTTCAAAGGAGCTTACGTTTGGGGAAAATCTAGATTTAGCCTAAATCTAGCAAGGTGAGTTCAAGTTAATTTGTGAAAACGTTGTACATGCTAAAAATGTTATTTTCCAAGTATTTGTGTGTTTTACTTAAAATTATCAATTGTTGAGTTATTTGGTAAGTTTGACTCTTTTAAAGTGTTTAACTTTATAAAGTTTGCAAAACACCCATATTTGGGATTTTTGGATCTTTTGATGTGTAGAAATCATAAATATGTCCTTAAATGATTTATTGCTCAAATGAAGTTTATTCAATGGTTTAATCATGTTGGTGTAATTGATTTTATAAACCATTTGGAAAAATGCACATTTTAGTGTCATGAGTCATTTTGAGAATTTTAAGGGTATGAGTCCATTTGGGGAAAACCTTTATTTTAACTCGTGACGAGTTTTGGGTTAATGATGATTTTGTGGTATATATATACCTAAGCGATGTTTAAATGCATTTTATGTTATAAGGTCCGTTATTTATGGGTCTAATGAGTTTTGAGCATTTTGCTCGGTTTTGACTTTGAGGGAGTCTTGGGAACATTTTGTCCGAGTTTGATGGCTCAATATGGAGTCTTATTTATGGTTTGCATTTATTGCAACTTGATACATTTTATTGCATATTATTGATATGTACATGCTCGGGTGCTTTAGTCATTCCGGGATGGGCATGTTATTGTAGATTGTGTTGCATTGGATCCATAGCCACGTAAGTCAGTCTTTATTTGATGGTCTATCTCTTTGTGCACGAGGAGTGGACTATTGGAACGCATGGTTATATGCGGTAGGCCGTTCGGGGCCACTAGCGAGTAGGCAATGGGGGACATTGGAGTCCTTGAGGTGTAACTCGACGGAGTAGGCAATAAAGACATGTGAAAGGTTTGAGGTTGTGATGTCTTTATGGCATGGGAACTAAGACCGGGACTTGAGGTGTAATCCAGTAACATCATAAGTGACCTAACTTTGTGTGCCCGTCACTTTCGATGGAATCGGGTCTCCCCCGTCACCGAAAGGTGTTGTTTTTGGGTATATGCTTTTATCCATATTTTTGGTGACACATTTTATTTATACGAAATGGCTTTCATGGTTTATTGGCGGGTACTATGCCTCATCCTTATTGGATTTTTGAATATTCGAGTTTTATCTACGTTTATAATTACTTGGGATATTTAACATCAAAACACGTTTTGAGTGTGTTGGGATTGAAATTCATTTTGGAAAACGCTTTGTACATTTTGGGAACTTTTCTCACAGATTTTGTGTGCGTTGGAAAAATGAGTCGTTTACATCTTTTCATAAACTCTTTTGGAAATCATGATTTATGTCGCAAACTTTCATTCAACAAATCATATAAATCATGTTATAAACTCTTGAACTCACTAGGCGTTAGCCTAACCTTTTTATTTGTCGGCATGTGCAACAGGTTCATGTTGGGAGTAGTTCTAGTGACACTGCGAAAGGTCGAGTGCTAGTAGGGTGCTCGAGAGGTGAATTGTTTAAGTGAAGTCTTCCGCGTTAATATTTGGGAATATCAACTTGTACTCGTGTTAAGTAACACCCGACATTATGTGGTCTCATAGTATGATTTGAGTCGTTAATTGTAGGAATTGTTATGTTTAATCTTGAGGAAATTCCGAGAATGGTTTGTAGAAAGAGTTTTATTCCTTAAGTGATTATTTTTATCGAAATTTTATTTAGTTGCTCTTTCCAGATTTGAGGATGTTATAAGTAGTAATGTAACAATTGTTCTAAATGTCATCTCAAGTATTGATGTGATTCGATCTTGGCTGAAACATGACCTCTTGGTATTAAAATAATCATCACTCTTTGCATAAAGCTAACGAAGGTACAATGAAATCAAGTCACAATGCAAATCCTATTAATCAATCAAACTAATTCGTATGTTGAAACCTGAAGAAGATTAAAAGATCGATAACATATTCTACATAATATCTTGAAGGTTGTGATCAATGAGGTATCAACAATCAAACGAGCCCTGATATAAACTGTTCGGATTATAAGAGCATCTCCAACAGTTTTTCTATAATTTTTCTAAAATAGAGAATCAGATGTTAAAATCTCTAAAAAGAGTTACATTCATCTCTAACAGCTTTGCTATTTAGAGATTTTGACACAAATTATATTAATATAATATTCTCTAATTTGTATTCCCAATGCACTTTAAAAGAAAAACTTATTATAAAATGATCAAAGATTTATATTATTGATAGGTTGAATAAAATAATAATTTCTCTCTCCTATATAGAAAGTTAGAGCATCTCCAACAGCTTCCCCATAATTTCTCCAAAATGGAGAATCAAAAGTCAAAATCCCTAAAAAAAATTACATTCATCTCCAAGAGATTCCTCATTTTGGAGAAAAACCAATGATTATAATATTAAAATATTGTTTTTATCTATTAAAATATTATTTCTCTCTCTAAATATTATTTTTCAAATATTTCTATTGGTGTTTTCACTAAGTAATTATTTTTGGGGTTAACTCCATATTTGGAGAAATTCTCCTTCTCTCTCATACTTTCTTCATTTTGAAGATAGTTTTAGGGAAACTGTTGGAGCAAAAAAGTAACCCAAAATCCCCATATTATCCAAAATGGAGAAGCTGTTGGAGATGCTCTTATAGAGAGTTCTTTGTATTTAGAGATTTTTCCATTAATTTCTACTTTAGCAAACAAGATAACAATGCTGTTGAAGAACAATAGCAAACAAAATCCTATTTTTTTTATTTTAGCAATGCGGTTGGAAACGCTCTTAAAAGCCCCGCAAAAGTTAGGTTTTAAGAAAAAACCCAAGCAAGAGTATTTCAAAATTCAAAAACTCAATTTTGAGTTGGACCTCAATTTTGACTTAGATCTCAATTTTGACTTGTAACCAAATCCACAATAAAAAAGAAACCCCAAAACAGAAGCTGTCTGATGTAACCGTTGGTCGGTAATGGCAAATGGCAAGCATGAAACATCAACTGCGACCTTAATTAAGGTGAGAACTTTTCAAAAAGCTCCGCGGCATCTCTTTCTCTCTCTACAATTCCTTTGAATACACGCCATCACCATCATCTCTGCCACAAATTCAAGCATCCTAATCGCAATTCCAAGTAAAATCAGCCAAACACACCTACCAAATTTCCCAATTCGAACGAAAATCTGATTTTTTAGACCCAAAACCCTAGATTTGTTACTGAATTCGAGTTTAGGAGTTGAGGAAGCCTTGTGATCAGAAGAAACGTAAAGCAAAAAGATGTTTGGTTCCGATGAACAGAAATCGAAATCATCATCGATCTATGGTCGATCGTACACCATACATACCACTTCCACCGATTTTCCTGTAAAACCCTATCCTTCTTCTTCTTCTATCCAACGCTCTGGATCTGTAACGAAAGTTTTCAATTCACCATTCGATTCAATTAAAGGCAAGGTTAGAGCTCTCTGCAGCGTATTTGAATCTCAAAAAGGACCCAAAACCTCCTCCAACGATTCTCAATTTCAAACAAAATTGAAGTCGGAGAAGTCATTTTCTTCGTCAGATTCTAATATTTCGGTTCCGTCATCTCCCTATGAATCTTCTCCGGTTCGATTACCTGGTACAGAAGATCGAGTTGTTATTTACTTCACTAGTTTACGAGGAATTCGAAGAACATATGAGGATTGTTACGCCGTGCGGATGATACTCAAGTTTTTTAGGGTTATTATCGACGAGCGAGATATTTCAATGGACTCTGCTTACAGGAAGGAGCTGTTGAGTGTATTAGGTGAAAAACAAAACGTAAGTTTGCCTCAGGTTTTCATCAAAGGCAAGTATGTTGGTGGTGCTGATGTCATCAAACAGCTTCATGAGACTGGTCAGTTGGCAAAGCTTCTGAAAGGGCTTCCGGTTCGTGCAACCTGGCCATGGCAGGTTTGTGATGAATGTGGGGATGTTAGATTCATTCCTTGTGTGAATTGTAGTGGAAGCAGGAAGGTGTTTGATGAAGATGAAGATCAGTTGAAAAGATGCCCTGATTGCAATGAGAACGGTTTGATTCGTTGCCCCACTTGTTGTTCTTGAATGGCGTTGGTGAATTCGATTCCTTTAAAATGTTATAATCTACATATGATTGTTAAAAGCTAAAGCTTGGAACTAGAGATTGGAGCTCTGAGTTCCTGCATACAATGTTGGTTTGTTTGTTTGTTTGTTTGTTTGTTTGTCTGGTCTGTTGATGGGGTTGAGGATATATGTTCATCCTCTTTATGAACAAGATTGCTAAATAAACCCCATACTGTATATAGTAATAGTACATGTGAAAGGGTATAGTTGGTAATTATCTATCCAACTTTCAGAGCATGTATATTTAATAACTCATGTTTGTAATATGTTGCAGTGCTATGCTTTCTCCACCTAGGAGAACTGTATGGTGAGTTGGTCTGTGATTCTTGACTAATGGTTAATGAAAGAATCCACCTTTCAGTTACTTATTATTATCATCCGTTAATATAGTACAGATAGAGCCATTGTTGATTCAAATTGTATTTGTGTATATATGTTTTTGTCCTTTCGTTTACTCAACTATATATTAGCACCTTTTGTTGGTTGGCGACTTGGCGTTGTTCTGTTTTCTGAAAGTTGTGGGAGCCCTCTAGGATGCTGAGTTATTTAATTCTCTTTGTATATCTTCCTTCAAGAAACTTAAGTTAAACTTTGCCGTTTGTGTGTATTGTTATAGGCAAGTATTGTTGTTTGATTGCTGTTAGCTATCCCTTTTTCTTGGCAAGTGTTATTGTTCTTAACTGCAGGTGGTATAGATGTAGTTTCCTGCAGTAAAATGGTGATTGCTGCTGGATCTTTGACTATGCTTGCTGATCGTCGGTAAAAATCAATGGCAGAGGCAGTAGAACATATAACGGCAGAGTGGTTCAGAGATTGACTTAGTTTTAACTGCGTGCAGGTTCGTAGTTTCGTACCTGTTGATATTCTTGTTAGTTCTTTTTTTCCTTAATGTGTTTTATGGAGGATAAAATGGTTCTAACAGTTTCTGTTTCATGTTGGCATTGGTGGTTAATATGCGTTCTCTCGTTTCTTTAGAATCATATGTTTCAGATTCAGCTGAATGCTAAAAATGTGTTTTTTTATCTTAAAACAAAAATCATGGAGATGAGACAATGTTGGTAAATTACTAAATTACCCATGTTAACTTAAAAATCCCAAAGCCTTCCACGTGCCACCGTAAGGCACATAATATAAACAAATATTATATTAAAAATATATCTTGTTTCACTCAAAAATCAACCGTTGCAAATATTTATTAAACAACTATTTTAATCAACGTTTAAAATATAATAATGAGTAAAATAGTTTTTCTACCAATCAGATTGTTTGTTCTGCCCACAACTGAAAAACAATTTAACCTAATATATACAGAAAACTAAATGCAAACAAACAACTTAACTTATATATAGACCTTAATATAAAAAAAATAACCTAACAACTCTTTAGTGAGAGATGAAAATAAGAAGGAAACATAATAGTGAGTTGCAAAGACAGGGACCAAAAATGTAATTTATCAACACGTACGTCAAATGAAATCTGAATCCAAAACATTTCACTGGACAAGGGATCGGAGTTAAACAAACCCATGAAGTAGCCTATTCTACACTTTACAAAAATCAACAAGAGAAAGAACAAAACAAGATAACAATCAAATAGAATGACTTGGATATAAACATGGACCAATCCCCAAAAATATCGGTTCCACCGTTGACTGCTAGCCTTTCCCTTGACGAACTCGACCCATCTGCATAATGTATACCCCCAACCCAACCCAACCCAACCCAACCCAACCCAACCAGAGAATATTTTTCTTACGGTGGCACCTTTGAGGTTCTGACTTGATAACAACTTGTATACTCAACTCAGGGGGTCTGACTTGATAAACAACTTCTTCTGGTTCTTCTTTGAAGTCCTAAGTCTGATTTGTTGTATCTAGACTTGTTCTAAGGACTTGAGCAATTTTCTCATTGAAACAACCTTTTGAACTTTAAAACAAGATTTGTTGCATCTAGCTCAGTACAAAACTTGTCATTTTCCTCACTTTTCTTCACCCGAAAGCTTTAGAAGAACCTCAATGAACCACTTTGAGGTCTCACTAACTTTGGACAAACATTTCTTCAAATCAATGGTCCAATTTTTATCTTTTCAATACTCCTTAGACTCTTTTAGGAGCCGTGAGATTAACAATTCACAGATGAAAAAATGGCAACTTCATGCATCAACTTCATTTTCATCCTCATGGATAACATATTTCGTAGGCTTATCAATTTTCACCTCTAATTGTGTAACACGCTCAAATTTGAAAAGCGTGACTAATTTAAAATTTTTGTAATATATCAAATAAAGGATAAATTTCTTTCTATAAACCAAAACTTGATTTTTTTTTTCA
Organism: Saussurea involucrata; assembly: GCA_033807775.1. Taxonomy (NCBI): domain Eukaryota; kingdom Viridiplantae; phylum Streptophyta; class Magnoliopsida; order Asterales; family Asteraceae; genus Saussurea; species Saussurea involucrata. The sequence continues at coordinate 63,241,351 of CM066325.1, forward strand.
AATAGAAAATCTATATTTAACATCAACAAACGATAAACCAAACTTTACATAAAATATAGGTTAAGGTCGGGTGCTACTAAAACCATTAACTATCGCTATCTCCAAGGTACGAAAGACATCTCAATGTGCTAATTCATTCTCGTGCCTCTAACTAGCACTCATATCATCATAGTGTTGCTAGTACCATTTCCAACGAGGAGCTTATGCACATGCCGACAAATAAAAAGGGTTTGTATTAACGCCTAGTGAGTTCAACCAATTTTTCATCATAATTTTAATATGTAAATTTGAAAGACTACTTATTTAAATCATAGTTTCTCAAATGAAATGTATAAATATAAAAGAAATATATTTCTCAAAACCCACCATTTTCATGACGAAAACTCTAAATCAAAAACACCCATTAAAATATCAACTAAAAAAATTCAATACTCACTCAAAACGTGAATAAGGTTTAATTACCAAATACCGAAAATATGGGTAAGACTCAATTATCCTAAAACACCCAAAATATGAATAAGGTTCAATATTCAAAACCAAAAACCATGGATACACTCCATACCCAAAACAACACCGAAAACATGGATAAACTCTATATCTAAAACACCACCTTTCGGTGATGGAGGAGACCCATATCCTTTGATCGTATATATCAACATTAATGAGATTCACTACCGATCAATGGTCATCAAGTTTTACCACTCACGGTGTATACCTTGCTGGAGACCCCTAATGATCCTAGACATGCTCGTAAACTAGAAATTACACCATATCGTCAATGGCATGTTCGACTCCATGAGCCCGTATCACAATCCCTCGATGACAAAATGTCTATTTCTAGCTACAATTGGCAAATGGCCATCCCATTTTAAACCAACAAACCGACTCAAAATTACGCCATATGGTCAATGTTTGATGTCTGACTCCAAGAGCACGCACCATAATACCTCCATGACCCAATGCCTATTTCTTGCCACAATACGGAAATAGCATCCTATTTTAAATTAACGAAAACGACTCCTATGTCTATGGACCCATTGCATTACAAACCACAATTGTATGACCCTAATTGAATGGCCAACGCATCCAAATCATGTAATTCTCAAATAAAGATGCAATAAATGCAAATCATACCCATGATCGACAATGAGCAATTTAAAATGAAAACTTTTGGAGGCCCTGTTCAAAAGCCTATATTTAACATGCTAATAGACAACTTTGCAATCATCGATGTCATCAATATATATATATATATATAGAGGCTCATTCAAATACAAAGGATGTATTTGTTGGCACCCCTTACAAACCAGTATGCATATGTGAACAATGTGCATATACATATGCATATGCATTCGTGCAAGAATATACAAACCTGGTTTGTTTATTTGTTTGTAATATATCAAATAAAGAATAAATTTCTTTCTATAAACCAAAACTTGTTTTTTTTTTCAAATAGAAACCTATATTTAACATCAACAAATGATAAACCAAACTTTACATAAAATATAGGTTAAGATCGGGTGCTACTAAAACCATTAACTATCGCTATCTCCAAGGTACGCAAGACATCTCCAATGTGCTAATTCATTCTCGTGCCTCTAACTAGCACTCATATCATCATAGTGTCGCTAGTACCATTTCCACGAGGAGCTGATGCACATGCCGACAAATAAAAAAGGTTTGTCTTAACGCCTAGTGAGTTCAACCAATTTTTCATCATAATTTTAATATGTAAATCTGAAGGCTACTTATTTAAATCATAGTTTCTCAAATGGAATGTATAAATATAATAGAAATATATTTCCCAAAACCCACCATTTTCATGACGAACACTCTAAATCAAAAACACCCATTAAATAATGAAATAAAAAACCCAGTACTCACTCAAAACGTGAATAAGGTTAATAATCAAATACCTAAAATATGGGTAAGACTCAATTATCCTAAAATACCCAAAATATGAATAAGGTTCAATAGTCCAAACCAAAAATTATGGATACACTCCATACCCAAAACAACACCGAAAACATGGATAAACTCTATATCTAAAACACCACCTTTCGGTGATGGAGGAGACCCATATCCTTTGATCGTGGCAAAACACAGAGTAAGCCATATATCAACGTTAATGAGTTTCACTACGGATCAATGGTCATCAAGTTTTACCACCCACAATCTATACTAGAGGTGGCCAAAAATCGGGTTCGGGCCGGGTCGGGTCGGGGGACAAACCGGTTCCAAACAGTAACCGTGAGAACCGGGTCGGGTGAGAATCGGGTCGGGTCGGGCCGGGTTTAAACCGAAATCCCCTGACCCGTTTAATGGTATGTAGAACCGGTTTTTATAAAACCGGGTCGGTTTAATTGTAAGCGTTTTTTGCGTTTTGTAAGCAATTGTAAGGTGGTGATCACTCCATAACACCCCTAGTATTTATATGGGGTTGGAGGGGGTATTTTTGGGTGAAAAAACGGTCAAAAATGGGTCCCCAACGGTCACAAACGGCTATATAACGGCTATAATTTTTTGAAAAAAATCGGGTCGGGCCGGGTCGGGTCACGAACCGGTCCCGGGTCGGGCCGAGAAAATTCTTAAATACACGAACCGGTCCCGGCTCTCGGGCTTGAAACCGGTTCTTGACCGGGTCGGGCCAGAACCGGTTCTTGGCCGGTTTCGGGTCGGGTCGGTTCGGTTCGGGTCAATTTGGCCACCTCTAATCTATACCTTGCTGGAGACCCCAATGATCCTAGACATGCTCGTTCACTAGAAATGACACCATATCAACAATGGCATGTTCGACTCCATAAGCCCGTATCACAATCCCCCGATGAGAAAATGCCTATTTCTAGCTACAATTGGGAATAACCATCCCATTTTAAACATACAAACCGACTCAAAATTACGCCATATGGTCAATGTTGGATGTCTGACTCCAAGAGCACGCACCATAATACCTCCATGACCCAATGCCTATTTCTTGCCACAATACGGAAATACCATCCTATTTTAAATTAACGAAAACGACTCCCCTGTCTATGGACCCATTGCGTTACTAACCACAATTATATGACCCTAATTGAATGACCAACGCATCCAAATCATGTAATTCTCAAGTAAAGATGCAATAAATGCAAATCATACCCATGATCGACAATGAGCAATTTAAACCGAAAAGTTTTGGGCCCTGTTCAAAAGCCTATATTTGACATGCTAATAGACGACTTTGCAATCATCGATATTATCAATATAATAAATATATATATATATATAGAGAGAGAGAGAGATAATAAATTGTAACCGCTAAATGTGTGTAACCCGTGTAACCCGTCGATTTCATAGGTTTTTTTGATAATTTTTTTTTATGAAATTGTTTATTTTGATGAAAGTAGTTCATATCATTCATTTCTTGATGAATTTTTTTTATAAAATTTGTAGTTTCATAGGTGAAAACGAAAATATATGAAAAGTTTCATAAAAATGAAAAAAAACCTATTAAACTACAAATTTCTTAAAAAAATTTCATCAAGAAATGAATGATATGAAACAATTTCATCAAAATAAACAATTCCATAAAAAAAATTCATCAAAAAACCCTATGAAATCGACGGGTTACACAGGTTACACACATTTAGCGGTTACAATTTAGTAGGACTCTATATATATATATATGGTACAAATCAAATACAAACCATGTATTTGTTGCACCCCTTACAAACCAGTTTGCATATATGCATAATCTGAGATGCATATATGCATTATCTCATATGAATGTATGTCCATTATATGTATATATTCTTGCACGTATGCATATGCACACTGGTTCTGCACATATGCATATTGTGGTTTGTAAGGTGTGCAACAAATGCAAGGTTTGCATTTTACGGAGCCTCTATATATATATATATATATATATATATATATATATATAGGGGCTTAATCAAATGAGAACTACGTAGTTTGTGGTAACCGTGAGATCCAATGTGAACCATTCATTTTAAATAATTAATTTGATATTTAATTAAAACTTAATGGATAGTTTAGTAATTTGACAATTTTTGATAAGTTATTACGTAATTTAATTTATTCCAATCCCATGATTTTAGGATTGATTGATACTTTCTCTATAAACCTGCAAAAATGGAAATGATCATTTTGATTACATTTCCACCCCAATTACTAATTCTAAGGTTCCGCACACTGGCAAACACATGGGTTTTTTTACTTGGTTATTCTAGGTTTACTCAATTGCTTCATCATCCATGGTGGCAATTAACTCCGACGATGCTTGAAACTCATCATCCCCAAGTAATTTCTTGTAATGTTGTCCACCACACCTTTCTTCTTCTTCCTCATTATTATGGACGATTTATAAACACAACTTTAATTTATACTTTGTACTCTTAATTTTTTATAAGAACGCTAGAGTTTTCCCATATCTCGACGATGTTGTACAACCCAGATCTCAACGGAGATCTTGCTGATACATCATAACCATACCCAGTTCTTGTCGTAGACCTCGATGATGTATGATAACCCAGATCTTGAAGAAACCCATACTGCAACTTTGATGACCAGTTGTTTGTGATGTATATATATATATATGTATATATATATATATATATTTTTTCATCTCCACCATATGTATCACATTGTTTTTTTAGGGAGCGTTGTTTTACGAAGTGTATCACCGTGTTTTTTCGTTGTTTTACGAATTGTATCACAATGTATTTTCGTTATTTTACGAAGTGTATCACAATGTATCAAGTAGTGTTGCTTTACGAAGTGTAGCACAGTGTGTTCATTGTTTTGGGTAGGGTATCACAACTCTTCTACTCTATTTGTTTCTCTCTCTAAAAGTATATGTTTCTCTCTCTCTCTAAAAGTATAGGTTTAGTTGTTGAGTATTTATGTATGTTGTAGAGATCAAAAGAGGAAGAGGGTTTTAGGTATTTTGGGTATCATAGCGGTATCACGGCATGTATCACAGTGTATCTTTGTTGTGTTACCAAGGATATCACAATGTATTTTCGTTGTTTACAAAGTATGTTAGAGTGTCTTCGTTGTTTTGTGAAGGGTATCACAATATTTTTTTCCGTTATTTTTGTTGTTTACAAAACAGTATCACAGTGTGCGTATGTTTGCCAGAATAATACGAGATGAGAGAGGAGAGAGGAGAGAGGAGAGAGGAGAGAGGAGAGATTTCTAAAATACCTAAAATACCCTTTAATTAAAATTTTAATTGAAAATTACCAAAATTATTGATTTCCTAACTTATCATCTGATTTGTGGTTAAGATTGGATCTCACGGTTATCACAAATAAGTCAGTTCTCCCTTGAATGACCCCATATATATATATATATATATATATATATATATATATATATAGGGTGCGTTTCTTTTGCAAACCAAACAGTTTGTACAAAATTTGCAAACCACTATATTAGGCAACAACAAATATATTTATGGTGATTATTATCATTCATTAATAATGATTGTGATATATATGGAAGATGATTAAGTTCATTAATTATGATGACTTTAGATTAGGAAACATAATAAAATCAGATATTTATTAGACTTGATCAACGGCTAAGATTGGTTTGTATAGTTTATACGAATTGCTTGGTTTGCAAAATAAACACACCCTATATATATATATATAGAGAGAGAGAGAGAGAGAGAGATAGAGAGAGAGAGAGAGGCTCATTTAAATATAAACCATGTATTTGTTGCCAATGGCGGACCCACTTAAGTGGTTACGGTGGCACGTGCCACCGTATCGTTCTTCCGGCGAGGGTAAAATTTTGTAGTCGTATGAAGAGTGCAACCATATCGTTCTAGAGGGTGCAACCGTATTAATTTTGAAACCTCAAGGGTTAGTCTGAAAACTAAAAAAACAACCCAATATTCTAACAAAGTTAACTAACAAAATACCCAACCCAATATTCTATCAGTCCAAAATCCTAATTAATAAATAGATTGAATCATTGAAAGCCCAATACTGAAATAGTTAACTAAATTGAAAGCCCAAAATTTATAACCCAATTACCCCAAAGTCCAAATCCCAATTTTTTTACCCTCTTCCATCCAATCTATCGGCTCCTTTACACCAGATTATTACCGCCTCCCTCCAGCCCTCCTTACTGTTTACAGCAGCGCCAAATCAAAAATCCAAATCAAAATCGAGAACAAATGAAGAAGCGCCACAGAGGAACAACCGAACATGAGGAAGAAGCGCCAAATCAAAAATCGATGTCTTCCCCCACTTGTTCTTCGATTAGGTAAACCTATTAACCTAAAACTTGATTACTGATTAGTTTATAGGATATTGTGATTGATAATTTCAGTTGATTTCATAATTTCATTACTGATTAGTCATTAGTTTAGTTACTTGGTTTTTAAAATTTTTGTTGATTATAAAATATAGATTATTGATTAGTTTAGTTACTTGGTCTTTAGAATTTTAGTTGATTTCATAATTTCATTACTTGATTACTTGATTAGTTTAGTTACTTGGTTTTTAGTTGATTTCATGACTTGATTACTTGATTTCATAATTTCATTACTTGATTACTTGATTAGTTTAGTTACTTGGTTTTTAGTTGCTTAGTGCTTACTTAGTTTTTAGTTGATTTCATAAGAACTTTAGTGATTGATTGATTTTATATTTTACAGTTGATTACTTGATTAGTTGTTATGGAATTTTTTTTAAACGGAAAGCTTCAACTTCAACCTCAATCGGTAATGCATCGCCATCCATTCCATCCAACAATGTGATTGATATTAACAATCTTCCGTGGGATCCATCAGAGCGCCCTAAAATTATAACCTATAATCCTAACCAAAGGACAATTGCAAATGTTAAGAGAAAATGGGTTTGATGAACTTGTGGCAAAATGCTCGTCTTTATGTGATAAACATAATATTGGCAAGTTGGTTATGACGGAGGGTTACGTTAATCCAAAAAATCCAAGGAAATGGATGAATATTAGCAATTGTCATTACTATGATTATGATATATTCAATACTGTTTGGGATTTGCAAATTCGAGAGTTTGGTGATCGTTTTTGTGAGATAAGCACGGACTTGCTTCAAAATATGGGAGCTTTGAATCCACGCAATTCATTTTCAGAGTTTAACAAAGCAAGCCTATCGAAGTTGAGTGAGATGTATCCACGTGATTTTTATGACAAGGAAATGATCGTTCTTGAGCACGAACTTGACATCTACTATCACTCGGTTTCTAATGATGTCAGATTTGCCAACTTAAGTGGCATTGCCGATCTTGCTAGATTGATGGTGGCAACAAAGAAACATATTTTTCATCCTTTAGTCTACCCATTATTGAATCTAACACTGGTTTTGCCCGTTGCAACTGCTACGGTTGAAAGATGTTTTTCGGCGATGAAGCATGTGAAATCAGATCTACGTAATCGAATTTCCGATCAATTTTTTAATGGTGCTCTCATTTGTGCAATCGAAAAAGAAGCACATGATAAGGTTATTATTGAAGACGTCGTCGATCGCTTCCAAAAGATGAAGACACGCCGAGAACAAAACTAGAAGTTGCCGCTCAATAGTATGAAAACAATCTTTTTGTAATTATTTTTGGGTATATGATTATATATTGATCATCTCCAAAAGACGACGACGCATTAGGCACAAACAATATTTTTTGTAATTATTTTTGGGAATATTTTATATTATATTAATTATAGTGTGCCACTGTTTGAAAATTTTTCTGGGTCCGCCTATGTTTGCTACACATCTTACAAAACAGTGTGAACAAACCAATGTGCATATGTGAACAATGTGCATGTACATATGCATATGCATACGTGCAAGAATATACACACGAGGTTTGTTTGTTTGTAATATATCAAATAAAGGACAAATTTCTTTTTATAAACAAAAACTTGATGTTTTTTTTTCAAATAGAAAATCTATATTTAACATCAACAAATGATAAACCAAACTTTACATAAAATATAGGTTAAGGTTGGGTGCTACCAAAACCATTAACTATCGCTATCTCCAAGGTACAAAAGACATCTCCAATGTGCTAATTCATTCTCGTGCCCTAACTAGCACTCATATCTTCATAATGTCACTAGTACCATTTCCAACGAGGACGTGATGCACATGTTGACAAATAAAAAGGGTTTGTCTTAACGCCTAGTGAGTTCAACCAATTTTCATTATAATTTTAATATGTAAAACTGAAAGACTACTTATTTATATCATAGTTTCTCAAATGAAATGTATACATATAAAAGCAATATATTTCCCAAAACCCACAATTTTCCTGACGAGACTCTAAATCAAAAACACCCATTAAAATATGAACTAAAAAACCCAATACTCACTCAAAACGTGAATAAGGTTTAATAATCAAATAACGAAAATATGGGTAAGACTCAATTATCCTAAAACACCCAAAATATGAATAAGGTTCAATATTCAAAACCAAAAATTATGGATACACTCCATACCCAAAACAACACCGAAAACATGGATAAATTGTATATCTAAAACACCACCTTTCGGTGATGGAGGAGACCCATATCCTTTGATTGTGGCAAAATACAAAGTAAACCATATATCAACGATAATGAGCTTCACTACGGATCAATGGTCATCAAGTTTTACCACCCACAATCTGTACTTTGCTGGAGACCCCAATGATCTTAGACATGCTCGTTCACTAGAAATTACACCATATCATCAATGGCAGGTTCGACTCCATGAGCCCGTATCACAATCCCCCGATGACAAAATGCCTATTTCTAGCTACAACTGGGAATGACCATCCCATTTTAAACCAACAAACCGACTCAAAATTACGCCATATGTGTAATAACCAAGGTTTAAATTTAAGGATTTAGAGTTTTGATGGAAAAGGTGTAAAGATAATGAACCTGCAGGGACTGAATTGAAACAAGTGGAAAGAGGGTATAAATACCCACAATGATTGGTAGAAACCCTATTCTAGGAAACTTCTTTGGCGGCGTTCGATTTTGGAGAAAAGAAAGAAGAAGGTGTTCGCTTGCTCTATTTTGGAAAGGAGAGAAGTTTGGAAGAGAAATTTCGCATCAAGAAGGTGACCAGCTTAAGGATTGAAGGGTAAGCTAAAGGTAACAAGAAAGGGCAAGTGAGTCTTTCTAACTGAAAAGGGATTTGTTGATATGCTATTTTAAATGCATGCAATATTATGAACTGTACGTTTTATCTCTCGTTTATGAAACCACATGTTTGTTATATTCGTAAAAAGTTGACTTTATCATGTAAGAATACATCTGAAAGTGGACATGTTACGACAAAGTCGGGGTGTGTCCCTCCAGTGCTTATACCGGGAGGTGCGTCCCGTTTATGCCATGGAGGGTGTGTTCCAATAAGGCAGTGTGAGACTGACACGTTGTCACCGGTGTACGGGACTTCGGTGTGCCATTTCGTGTGTGATGTCTTATTGATGGAAGTTATTTATTTAAAGCATTAAATTGTTGCGAATGTTATAACTGCTTTAACTATTGTGAGAAAGTGATTCTTGAGGGATCTCACTAGACCTTATGGTCTAACCCTCGCTTTTCAAAACTACACCCATTTTCAGGGAAGCTTTTAGTAGGAGGCTCAGGCAAAGGGAAGGAGAAGGCCTAAGGGAGGGGCGAGGTTTAGATGATAGCTATATTTACCTTATTTTATTTCGAGACTTGTTTAGAAATTCTCAGTTGTGTATAGGTTGTTCCATAAACCTAATTTTGTAATGGCTGTATTTCGGTTAAATTTTGGGGCCGTTTTGGCTGGTTGCTTTATATTTATATGTTGTGCTCTATTCTGGATTATGGGTTGTTACAATTGGTATCAGAGCCATAGTTTAAGAGATTTAGGTGACTGGACGAGCCTAGACTTAAACTGTGGGCGTAGAAATCACAGCTGAGAAATTAGGAAAGCCTAGGAAGACCTCAACAGGGACACGAATGATAGGGTAGTGAGGACTGTCATGTAAGGTAAGTTCGGAGCTACACCTGGCCAGTGTAACCGCGGATTTACAGGTACATGTATGTGCTTATTTTACCTTGTTATTTTAGGACTGTTGCCTTAAGCTGTTTAATCGTGTGATGTTACAGTAACCAAGAACGTCAGCAAGGACCTTGAGAAGTAGGTCTGTGCCCGTAGTGGGTACGGTCCCGCCTGAGGGAGAGAACCGCGTGGAAGAGGTTCTGGAGGATGGACCAGTGAATCCTCTGAGGCGGGCGGCCACCCGTGGGAGGGGCGGAGGCCGTGGAAGAGGACGGGGAAGAGCGCCCCAATGAGCTGCCACCCAGGCGAAAGGAACTGGTGTAGTAACTCGAGGAAAGAAGAAGGCGCCGACTACCTATCGGGCTAAGAGTATGGGGGCACCAAAGGTGCGTGAAACGTTCCATCAAGAAAGTACAACCTCTGTGGGAGGAGGAAGTCAATTGAAGGGTCCGAGACAAAATCGTAACCAGGTATTTGTGACGGAAGAGAAGTTTACTACTAAGATGGGCAAACTACAAGAGACACTGAAAGCACTGTTGGATAATCGTACTAAGTCTGCATCGGAAGGGCGGACTAAGAGTGGAAATTAAATGAGAAATGAAGCGTCTAGCTTACCCCCAACTGAAGTGGGAGATCACTCACAGTTGACTCCGTTTGTGGCTGGTGAATCAAAAGCAGCGTAAGGGTGTACTTTTAAAACTTTTGCGTCGTGCAAGCCTCCATCTTTCAGCGGGGAGCGCAACCCGGTTTTGGCCCTGAGATGGATACGTGAGATGGAATTGGCTTTCGACACAAGTAAGTGTGCGGAAGGAGATAAAGTATTGTTTTCCATGTCTATGCTGAAGGCTTATGCCATCTTTTGGTGGGATGTTGAAACTGGTGGTAAGGGACCAGAGGTAGCAAAGACGACTACTTGGGAATCGTTTACTAAGAGGTTTAGAGTGCAGTTTTGCCCAGTGGCGGCGGTTAAGAAGCTTGAGGTGGAATTTCTGGGGTTGGAATAGGGGACGATGTCGGTGCAGGAGTATACATCTAAGTTTATTGAGAAGGCTCAGTTTGCAGAGTTGTACGTGCCTACTGAGGAGAGGCGCATAGAGAGTTATGTTTGGGGAATGAAGAGCAGCGTGAGAGAGCTTGTCCAGGTAAAGGACCCCGTTACTTTTCAAGCGGCAGTGGATACAGCGAAACTTACGGAGAAGGAAAAGAACAGGCAGATGACTGAGAGGGTTGGTGATAAACGGAAATGGGACGGGCCTAACCGTGATGCCAAAAGGATGAATGCTCCTAGACCCGAGCTGTGGGTGGGACCAAGATTGGGGGAGAAACCTTGTGGTAAATGCAACAGGATGCATAGAGGAGAATGTTTGTCAGACAAAGAAGGATGTTATAAATGTGGGAAGACGGGGCACATGGCACAGGACTGCCATAGTACAAGATCATGCTACCAATGTGGTTCGCCAGATCGTATCAAGACGGACTGCCCACAGCTAAAGAGGGTATTTGCTAGTAGCTATGGTTGTAACAACGGAGGAAGGAGCAGAGATAGGAAGGTGGAGCCGGCTCGCGCGAAGGCGAGGGCATTCCACATGTCTGCGGAGGAGGCGGTGAATACGCCTGATGTGGTGACAGGTACTTTCCTTATTGACTCGAGTTTTGCTAAAGTGTTGTTTGATTCGGGCGCAAACCATTCTTTTGTGTCGCCAAATTTTATTCGAAACTTGCAAGTGAAACCCAAGGCTTGAACTTTGGGTTTGAAGCAGAAGTAGCGGGTGATAGTCGAGTCTGGGTGAAGGAGGTATATGAGGGGTGTAGCATTGACATAGATGGTCATTTGTTTCCGTTGCGTTTATACCTGATGGGTATGGGGGAGTTTGATGTGATAATAGGAATGGATTGGTTAGCTGATAGCAATGCTAACATTGTGTGTAATAAGAAGTTAATTCGTATCACTATGCCTGATAAGAAATAAGCAGTAATTTATGGGATCGTCGGGATAGGAAGTCGTGCTTGATATCCATGATGAAATCTAGACGATGTATAGGGAAGGGATGTCTTGGGTATTGTAATACCCCGGGTAAGTCCGTTAGTTAAAAATATTATTTCCGTTAAATTATTTAACTTTAAAGTTACTATTTTGGGTAAGTTGAGATGAATTATTAAGTTAAGGGTACTTTGCATATTATTGAATAGATTAGGGTCTAAAAGGGTAACATTAGTGGATAATATCTGAATTAGGGATACAAATGTCTTCATAATAACAAAACTTAGATTAAGGTGTGTGTGTGTGTTGGGAGCAAAAAGAAGAAGAAAGAAAGGAGAAAGAAGGGTAAAGGCTCAAATTGGAGTTATTGGAACTGATTAAGGTATGTTTCTAGTACAATTTATGTTTATAATGGTTAGTAGGAAGTATCTATCAGATTAGAATCATCACATCTAGTCTAGGGTTGATTTCTGTCGGATTTCTGGGCAAATTGGAACAAACCGACAGTAGTGTCCGGACACAGTATGAATGTGTCCGGATAGTTTTGTTGTTGGTGTCCGGATGATAGTTGAAGGTGTCCGGACAAGTCTTTTTCCGGGTAAGTTCTCTTTTCTTGATTGTCCGGATGAAGTATGTTTCCGGATAGTGTCCGGATTACTTATGCTGTCCGGAAAAGGCATGCTGTCCGGATTATTAGTGTTGTCCGGAAAACTCTGTTGTGTCCGGATACTTTTGCTGTTTGGTCAATTTTGAGAGTTTAGATGTTGTCGAGTATCCAGTAACCTGTATTTTGTTAACCATTAGATAGGGAGTGAATGAGGACTGACTATCCTGTGATCTTGACTGGAGTACGGGTTTGGGGGCAACATTTGAGGGTTTGAGTTCTTTAGAGTTGTTAGCCTTAGTAAGACTTATGTGTTTTATGTGGTAAAGAGATGTCTGTATCTATGTGTTACAGATCCTGTGAATTCTGGGTAAAGGGCTGAACCGGTTAAGAAGGCTTGGAAACATGTTAATAAGCAATCAGGTGAGTTTTACTTTAAAACGTTTTCAACTGAAATATATATATATATATATATATGTTTATATATATGAGACGGATACGTGTCAAGGTGTGATTATATGTTTATGTTAAAAGGATATATGTATATATTTATATATATATATATATATATATATATATATATATATGGTTGGAAAAATGATGAAAGGTTTATAAATGACAATATGATATATTGAGATATATATTGTATTTATATTGCACGAAACAAGTATAGATGAGCCGAATTATTATTTGGCGGGGCTGTATGGAAATACAGCGGAGCTGCATGAAATTGCAGTGGAGCTGTAGGTAATTGCAGCGGGGCTGTATGTAATTACAGTGGAGTCGACTGTATTGTACAGTGACGATAATTAGTTGGCTTGCTACCGACTAATGTGGCCAGGGGAAAGAAAATGAGATGAGGAGAGATACGCGGTGCTCGAGTTCTAATGTGGTATTTATATACGTGTGGTATATGCGTGCTTATACGAAAGGTTTTATGTAAGCTATTTTGATACAAAGTATTATGTGAAAAGAGTTTTATATTGATTTTGGAAAAGACCAGGATAAACTCACTAGACCAGTTTGGTCTAACCCTCATTTTGTTTTCAAAAATATGTTTTCCAGGTCGAGGAATTGATAGCGGCAAAGGAAAGAATAAGGTGTAGGCTGCCTCCGTTGATCGATGATGTTTAAGAAGCTTTTATATATTTTGTAGTGTCAAGACTAATGAGACCTTACTTGGTTTGTTATGTAACTTTGGTTGTAAATCAATGATATGTATGAATGTTATGTATTATGATGTATGTTATGGGATTTGGGTTGTTACAGGTATTTAGCGTATGTGCTTGATGCTAAGAAAGAGAAGAAGGGAGTGGAGGATGTGTCTATAGTAAGTGAGTACCCGGAAGTGTTTCCGGATGACTTGACAAGTTTGCCTCTAGATCGTCAGGTAGAGTTTGGAATAGACTTGATGCCTGGTGCGGCACCGATTGCGCATGCGCCCTATTGTTTGGCACCAGTGGAAATTGTTTGGGTAAAATTTCACGGGTCTCGACCACGACCAAGGTAATGAAAACACTTATTTCACTTTTCCATAATAAGGTAAAATCATAGTACTTTATCCCCTGACCAAAGTTGAAATCGAAAAGTTATCTACCTCACGACGCTCGACCACGATGTCATCTAGCTCATACGACCGTCGTATAGAACCATGCGACCTCAACCGACTAACGTACCTTATTTATGTTACATTTAAGTGTTTGAATGCATGAATCAATGTCATTAAAAGACCAACGGCTATAACTGACGAGGATCATAACTGGCATTAATTCCAAAGACGTTACGACCGTTATTCCAGTATTAATGAAGATCATTGAATGATACGAAGACTATAAAAGCGAAGGCTCAAACATCATTTGGGGAGACACATCACGCATCACACAATCTGGGACACAATCATCTGAACTCTGAAGAACACTCGAAGTAAGGAATTCTCTCTCGAAGAATCACTCTCGACGCACGACATTCATACACGACACTTCGTTTTTACACACGACGCATGTTGTTTTTATATTCGAAACACTTGTTACTTTACATTTAAAGTCTTTCTTTCATTTGTATTGTAATCACTGTACGATCGACACCCGAAACATAAGGATATCGCCCCTGTTTGGCGACCATAGTGCAGCGACGACTTCCACAGTCGTCCGCGGGTTTTTCCTCGTTGAGGTTTTTCCCGCGTTACCAAAATCTCTGTCTCATTTACTTTTTCTGTCTTTGTCGTACGGTTTGTCGAAAGATTCCTTTCTTTAGTTGTTAAATTCCACAATCAACGTTAAGTTATCCTTGTGGACGATTTTTGGCATTAACAGTTTGGCGCCATCCGTGGGACCCCATCTAGAGAAAATCTTCGACAAACGTGCGTCTTACTAACGGTTATGTGGAGTTCCCTCTTTTTTCTGTTTCAGCAAAATGGCAGGTGATAGAATCCCAGAGCAGATCATTGCCCAGATGCATGGGGAGCCTGAGAATGCACAAGATGCTCCTGAAGCAGTCGACGACTATCGCCTAGAGGAAGTCATCATGGACCAGAGCAAGCGTGACTAGAAAGTCTTCGTAGGGTCGTCCCTCTATCCCTGCCTTAAAGAAAAGCTAATATCTTTCTTGCAGGAACACGCCGATTGGTTTGCCTGGTCACACGAAGACATGGTCGGTGTAGACTATTGGTTCCTGTTTTGCTTAACAATGATGATTCTATCTAATAGTTCAAACAAAATATAATGCGAAAGCGTTTTTAACGAACTAAAAGATATAATAAGGTAGAAGAACACACAATATAAAATACGTGAAATGTAAATAACACAGATAAATAACTCAATGATTCATTGTATTTGATATAAATAAGAACACCAAGAACACCGATGATATAACAAGAATTTTGTTCTAATGGTGTGTGTGTTGTGCAAAGCTTAATTGAAGAACTCAACATGAGTCTTCTATTTATACTACTTCTAAAGGGGACAAGCTCTAGACAATAAGTACTGAAGTGTTGATCCAAACCCTCAGTGATTTGATAATGACCCTCTCTTAAATACTTAGTGAAAATTGTAAGTAAACAATATGTATCAGAGTTTCACTATCGCTGATAAGTACTAAGATCTTCCAGTACCGCTGATAGGAACTCTCGCTCTTTAAGTTAAACATTCAGCGAAACTGTTCACCATAAATGCTCTGAGTCTGTTCAGTCATTATGATGATCGCTGATAAGTTAGTTGTTTACTTATGATCCCTGAAGACAAGTTTCACGTCAACAAAGGTTCTACGCTAAAGTCGAAGATCAAGCTCAAGAACCAGCGACAAGTCTCCTAATGAACTGATGCGGATCAGCGAAGACTCAGATTTGTCCACTCAACGTGAAGTATCAAGTACAAGACTTCAGCTATCGCTGACCTTTATCATCTGCTGAATAGTAAATGATAATCGCTGAATCAACGAAAGCTGATCATGAAGTCCTCCGTACAAAGTACTTTTGTCTTAACCACCCTTGCACGACTCCGTACGAAATGTCAGAAAAGAACCTCCGACTGTCTGAAATCGTACAACCACTCTGATACTACACTGTTCATCCATACGGCTACTAAGGTTGTCAACAAAGGTCAATGACATGCAACCAACCAGCTGATGACACGTGTAAAGTATATACCGACTTGCATTAAATGCATGCAGTATATAAAGAGATGAACTCACTTCATTTTGAAGTAACTTGCTAACTCTGGACAAGTTCATATCTCTTATCTCAAGATAGGTTATTATTAGTAATTTCCTTATCTTTCTTAGTGCAAGAAACCTTAGTGTTCCAACTTGTTTAGATTTAGGTTTATCCTTAATCTTGTCTCCGCAACAAGCTGTAAATTGTTAATGATTTATCAATAAACAATTTAGAAAAGTAAAATCTGTGTGTTTGTATTCAACCCCCCCCCCCCCTTCTACAAACTTGTATAGGCCTTCGGGACCAACAAGTGGTATCAGAGCTGATTTGTTTAATCTCATAAACAAGATCTAATCTAAGATATTTCTCTTCCTTGCTATTATCTGAAAATGACCAACACAAACACACATTATATAGACAATGGTTCTCTTGCAAAACCCCCTAGATTTTCCAGAGACAACTTCAACTTGTGGAAAAATAGGATGAAACTCTTCTTAGAAGGTGTAGACCCTACTATGACTTACTATCTTGAAAACGGACCACACATCCTTGTAACAATTGATCCTTTAGTTCCAGCCACTGCAACTAGAGCTGCTATTCCAGAAAAACTGATTCCAAAGGAAATACACATGTGGACCGATGAAGATAAGAAGAAAGTGGCTATAGATACAAAAGCCAGATCCATACTATCCATGGCCCTTCCTGACGAAGTCTACCATTCCGTCATGAACCTGAAGTCATCAAAAGCCATGTGGGACACAATATGTGTTCAGTATGAAGGAACGTCTGAAGTCCAGGACTCAAGAAAGATCAACCTGGTAAGACAATACGAAAGCTTCATTTCTGGTAAGAATGAAACTCTCTCTGAAGTTCACCAACGTTTTAATTGTTTAATTATAGATCTAAAAACTGTTGGTAAGGAATATTCTAACTTTGAAGTGCTGACAAAGTTTCTAGAATGTTTACCTGAAAGCTGGGACAATTATTCCATGTGTCTCAAGCTGTCAAAGGATCTTAAATCAATGACCCTTTCAACCTTATATGGTACATTGCTGAATCATGAGCAATCTAGCCATCTTAAGAAGAATCTTGTAAAAGATTCCAAAAGCACTCATGTTGCTTTAATCTCAGAAGAACCTTCTACTCAGCGACCCTCGGTCACTATCACTGAGTTAGAAAGTAACTCTGAAAGGTCATCAGACTCTGATTCTTCAGATGATGATGAATCCTTGGCTCTCCTAACTAAAAAGTTCAGGAGATTCGCCAAGAAGAAAATGTTTAGAAAGAACAAACCTCTTTCCATAACTGACAAGCCTAAATCGCCAGCTTTTGTTGATAAGGCTACTGCTACTTGTTTCAACTGCGAAAAGACAGGTCATTTCGCTAATGAGTGCAGGTCAAAGAAAGTCATGAGACCTTCAGCTTTCTCAAAGAAAAACTTTGTTCCAAGGAATAAAGATGACAAATACTCAAAGCTGAAGGAGAAGTATGCAAAGCTGAAAAGTTTTAAGAAGAAAGGAAAAGGCCTGATGGCTGACTATGATTGGGCTGCTTCTGATGAAGAAGCATCATCATCTGACTCTGAAGATGATGAAGCAAATCAATGTCTCATGGCCAAGATTGAAGAAGAGGAAGAAAGTTCAGACATTCCCTCCACTTCAACATCTGCCATTCAGGTATCACCTTCTTTCTTTACCAATATTGCAAATATTGATGAAGCTGATAGTCTCCGTAAGATCGATCTCTTGACTAGAAGTTTATACGAAGCCATGAACGGCAAAACTGTGGTTGAAAACCAAAATCTTGATCTCGCTGAAAAGCTTAAAAACTGCCACCTTCAAATAGAAAAGCTTTCTAAAATTGAAGATGATTTTAAAGATCAAGTCTATTTAAATCAGCTAGTCAAAATCGAACGAGCAGAAGCTATCGCTGCATTAAAAGCTGAACAAGCTACTGTTGAAGGATGGTGTAATTCTTCAACAAAGATCACTGAGATAATTAAGGCTCAGATTCCTCTGAGTGATAAACGTGGTCTGGGTTATAAATATGATACTCCAAAACCAACCACTGAACGTTCAATGCTTAAATTTGGAACGTTCGTATCCTCAGTCGTTGACACTTCATCATCTCAGTGCTCCTCGTCCATTACACCAATCCCTGAGGAAACTCCTACCTCCTCAAAAGGTAAGGAGAAAATGGTTTATTCAAAACCTACCTCTGTCTCTAAAGACAAAGGTAAAGGAATTGTTATTTATCAAAATCCTCAGAAGGGTACCTTAGTACCAAAGCTGAATGCTTCTAAAGCCTCAGTGACCAACCCCTCTGGATCTAGAAAGCTGATCTCTGGATCTATTCAGCGATCTACTCCTAGACTCAGAGTGGATGTCCTTGGTAAGAAATCTGAAGAACTGAATGTTCGTCCCATTTCTAAAGCAAATAGCTTACTTGGTGCTGGCACTTCTAATTCAAAATTAAAAGCTCAGCATACAAGTGGTCCTAGAACTATTTTTAGTTATAGGAAATGTTATCACTGTGGACTTACCGATCATATTGCTAGTAAGTGCCCCACAGCCACCAAAGCTGAAAAAATAGCTAAGGTGAAGATTGCCCCCAAGGCAAAGAGGACCAACACCGATGCAAATCAGGTCAAGGTGACTCCTACCACTGAGGTTAAGAAATTAACCAAAATGAAGAAAGACAAAGCTGAATCTTCAAATGCTGCGAAGACCGCTGAACCTTCCATTCCAACTACTTCCACTGACAAACGTGTATACATGGTTAAGTGTGTACCTAAGAAAAACTAATCTTCCTTTGTATTGCAGGTTAAGAAGGGTATCTGGTATCTCGATAGCGGATGCTCTAGACACATGACTGGAAAGAAAAACCTGCTCGCTGAATACAAGGAAGAGAAGGGTCCCTCTGTGACTTTCGGTGGAAATGGAAAAGGACACACCCGAGGGTATGGTGTACTTTCAAATGGTACAACCTCCTTCAGAAGAGTCGCATATGTTGAAGGGCTGAAGCATAATCTTCTGAGCATCAGTCAGCTTTGCGACATGGATAACAAAGTGATTTTCACTAAGGAATCCTGCTTTGTCTCTGACAAAAAGGAGAAGATAGCTCTCAGCGGTTATCGTTTGGAAAATGTTTATGTAATAAACATAGACTCAACAACCACTGAGAACTCCTATTTCTTCTCAAAGGCATCTTCTGATGTTAACTTGCTATGGCACAAGAGGCTCTCACATCTAAATTTCAAGACACTGAATACTCTTTCCTCCAAAGAGTTAGTCACTGGTCTACCTCAGCATTCATACGCCAAAGAGTCTTTATGTTCAGCGTGTGAAAAAGGGAAGCAGACCAAGGCAAGCTTCAAGTCAAAGCAAGTCTCCTCAGTGTCATCTCCTCTACAACTACTCCATATGGATTTGTTTGGCCCCGTTAACAAACTATCCATCGCTGGAAAGAAATATACGCTGGTCATAGTTGATGAATTCTCTCGTTACACATGGGTAATGTTTCTCCGTTCTAAGAGTGACACCCCTGAAGAACTCATCACCTTTGTTCGGAAGATGGAAACTCTGAACAATATGACTGTTCGCTCAATAAGGAGTGATCATGGAACTGAATTCAAAAACAGTTCTCTTGATTCTTTCCTTGAGAGTAAGGGTATTTCTCACAACTTTTCGTCAGTGAGAACACCTCAAAAAAATGGAGTCACTGAAAGAAGAAATAGAACAATTATTGAAGCTGCACGTTCAATGCTCAGCGATTCTCACCTGCCTACTCAGTTTTGGGCAGAAGCTGTCAACACTGCTTGCTTTACGCAAAACAGGTCGCTGATAGTTAAAAGGTTCAAAAAGACAGCCTATGAACTCCTTCATGGGAGAAAGCCTTCAATCAGCTTTCTTCACATCTTTGGATGTTAGTGTTTCATACTGAACAACAGAGATGCCCTTGGAAAGTTTGATCCTAAGGCTGATGATGGAATCTTTCTTGGATACTCCTCAGTCTCCAAAGCCTTCAGAGTCTTCAACCGTAGAAGACAAACTGTAGAAGAAACTATTCACGTCACGTTTGACGAATCCCGTTCAGCGAACTCTAAACCGTCCGCTGATACTGAAGAACTGAATCAATGGATGTTTTCTCATCTTGGTGATTCAGAAGAAGTTCCCACTCCTCATGCTCACACCGTAGAAAATGATGGTCCTCCTATCATTCCAGATATGCAGAATAGTGAAGCTGAAACATCTTGGGTCCCAGCTGTGCCTATAAACACTATACCTGCAGTTGATCCAAATGTCTCAGAAATTCCGTCTATTTCTCAGCAATCAGTGAATGAAGTGACAAATGCAAACATTCCTCTCTTAGCTGATAATCCAGAAGTAGCTGAAGCCTCATCTTCAGTTTCTCCAGTTCAGACTGAATCAGCAACGTATGCTCCGGCTCAGCGATGGACTGCAAATCACCCAATCGATCAAATTCTTGGTGATCCCAACGCTGGTATTCAGACTCGTAGAAGTGCAGGTAATATTTGTTTATTTGTTAACTTTATTTCTCTAACTGAACCAAAGAAAATAGATGATGCCCTCAGAGATCCAAACTGGGTCAGCGCTATGCAAGAAGAGCTAACTGAATTCGAAAGAAACAAAGTTTGGAAACTCGTTCGTAGACCAACTGACAAAACGGTGATAGGCACTAAATGGGTCTATCGAAACAAGTTGGACGAACATGGTACTGTAACTCGCAACAAAGCTCGTCTTGTTGCTCAGGGATACAGACAAGAGGAAGGCATAGATTATGACGAAACTTTTGCTCCAGTAGCAAGACTCGAATCTATTCGTCTTTTCTTAGCATATGCTGTACACAAAAACTTCACTGTACATCAGATGGATGTTAAGTCAGCGTTTCTGAATGGAAAGCTGAATGAAGAAGTGTATGTGGAACAACCTCCAGGATTCTCAGATCCTAAGCGTCCAGGTTATGTTTATAAACTGGACAAGGCACTTTATGGCTTAAAGCAAGCTCCTCGTGCATGGTATGATACTCTCTCTACTTATCTCCATATTGAACAATTTGAGAGAGGTAAGATTGACAAAACTCTATTTTTTAGAAAAGTGAAAGGTCATATCATTTTAGTTCAAATATATGTTGATGACATTATATTTGGTTCTACTAACCCTGAGCTTTGTACTCGTTTCGCTGATAGAATGAAATATGAGTATAAAATGAGCATGATGGGTGAACTAACATATTTCCTTGGTCTTCAGATTAAGCAAACTGAAAAAGGAACTTTCATTAATCAGGGAAAATATGTTAAAGATATGCTGAAGAAATTCGACTTAACTGAAAGTTCAGCTATGAAAACCCCTATGGCACCTCCGCTGACACTTGATAAGGACACAAAAGGTGTTCCTGTCAATGTCACGCTGTACCGTAGGATGATCGGCTCACTATTGTATCTTACAGCTAGCCGACCCGATATTATGTTTGCAACATGCTTGTGTGCACGATATCAAGCTGAACCTAAGATATCTCATATGAAAGCTGTAAAGCGAATCTTTCGATATCTTAAGGGTACATCGAATCTAGGCCTTTGGTATCCCAAAGACTCAGGATTCGATCTAACCGCCTATTCAGACAGTGATTTTGCAGGTTGCAAAATGGATAGGAAAAGCACCACAGGAGGATGTCACAGCTCCTAGGTGGAAAGCTGGTAAGTTGGACAAGTAAGAAGCAAAACTCAGTGTCCACTTCCACAGCTGAAGCTGAATATGTAGCCGCTGGAAGCTGTTGTTCTCAAGTCTTGTGGATGAGAAATCAGCTACTAGACTATGATCTTCAGCTCTCCAAAATTCCAATCTATTGCGACAGCACAAGTGCCATCGCTATAGCAAACAATCCAGTGCTACACTCAAAGACAAAACACATAGAAATCAGATATCATTTTATCAGAGATCATGTGATGAATGGTGATATAGAACTTCATTTTATCCCAACTGATTATCAGTTAGCTGATTTATTTACCAAACCTCTTGATGAGACAAGATTCAACTTTCTCATCAGCGAGCTTGGAATGCTGAACTCTGAAGGGTAAAATCTTCAGCGGTTCACATTAATCAGCGAAAGGATAAAATCAACTCGTATAACCTATTCAATCATCTTCTCTCTGAATAAACTTGGTTAAACTGATATCCAGGTATGTTTTCTCTCTCTGACAAACGCATGAAAATGCAAGATTTCAAAAACAAATGCATCGCTGAATATCTCTTCCTTAACAGCGATATTTTGAAAGTTCTTAAAACCTTCACTGATATCTTCTATTCATTGCTTCATGTTTTTCAAAAGAGTCCCTGAGTTTTTCAAAACCTCAGAGACATCCTAAAAGAATGTGAAAGGACAGTTGTGACGTCATTGCAACGGATAACACCAGGCACGATTTCTTTCTGACACACGTTTGCACGTTTTGCTCAAACTTCCAATCAAATGCAAACATGTGTCCGTGTCATGATGAAAACCTTTTCCCGCTCAAGGTTTTCTCTCTCTAAAACTCCCTATATAAACAACTCTTGGTTTATATTTGTCTTTTACGCGAACATTCTTCCTCCGCAAGAAAGAAATTACTGTTGCATTTGTGCTCTCAAATCTTCAAAGAACTGTTCATCATCTTCTTCATCAAAACTTCAAGGTTAATATGTTCTTATTTTTCAAATGCAGATAACTTGTTTCTGATCTTATCTTTGTTTTAAATAAGATCAAACAAAAGAACTTAAAAATAAAATCATTTTCTTTCATGGTTTTATGAACACAACCATTTCATGGTTGTTCTTCAAGTTTTAAATCTAAATCTTAAACTTGTTCTTCATTCGTATCCAGTTTTTTTTGAAACTGGAATACAAGAATTTATGGGTTTTACATTTCGTTTCAAAATCATGAAAAACCCTAATCTTCATTAAGACATTTATGTCTGAATGAAATGGACAAAATTCGAACAATCTTAATGGAAATTCTTTCCATACTAAGACAATTCTTATTTGTTAACATCTTTGGTTGAACTGATAATACAGAGAAATGGCATCTTCAAAGATTAATGTCACCGCTGAGTCCATCTCCGCTGACTCTGAGGAAGTGGACATCATCAAAGCCCCTCAGGTTAAGTTCAAGCTGGATCAACTAGATTGGACTAAGGTCAACAACCTATCTGCGCTTCTCGAGTTTCCTCCTCGAAAGCAAGTCACACATCTGGATGATGCTGTGAATTTCCTGAAACACTGCTGCATTTCAACAGCCCTGACCATCACTCCTCCCGCAAGTCAGCTACTACTATCCCAGTTCTGGTACTCTGCCAGACACACTCAGCTACCATCCGCCAAAGATGCATCCAAAACCATCGATTGCATACTCAGCGATACTGAGTATGGTACAATTAAGATAACCCCCGCTATCATACGAAAAGCCCTGAACTTTCCCAATGCCACCAAAGAAAAACCCTTCGTTCCATTCCCTGACCATAAGAAGCAAGCTGACAGAGATGCCATCATTGCTTTTCTCGACACAATGGGTTACATCTGGGACATTGGAAGGGACAAGAAGCCCGAGAAGAAGCTGACGCTGATAAAGAAGTCCAAAATGCCCAGCGAGATGAATTTCATCTTCGCTCACCTGATCAGCTGCATGACAGCGAAGTCCGGCTCTTCTGATCAAGCCGCACAACCTACGCAAGCTATGGGATACGCACTGTTGAAAGATCTAAACATTGACTGGGCCTCTATTATATATGATGACCTAGTACAACGCATGGATTCTGCCGCTGACCGACCAGCATGGGTTCCTTACCCAAGATTCATCAGCGCCATCTTCCAATATGGCCTGAAGGACAGCTATCCTGAAGAGGGTGACCTGAAACTTTCTCAGGTTGGCCCTAAGGTGCTCGATTTCAAACCTGTCGCCAACGAGGTACGTCTCTCTACTCTTCTCACTCTTCTAAATTCTCTGCTTTCTGTGGCTCCTTCAGCGACAATACCCATCGCTGATACCAAGGCCACAAAACCCTCTCCTTCTAAGAAAAGGAAACTCTCTACTACCCCTCTTGATTCTAAAAGGATCAAGAAAACCAAGGAGCAACCCCAGCAATTCCATGCTGAAGACTCCTCAGCTCATTCTGACGAGCTGAAGGAAAGTTCCGTGGTACGCTCTGCCACACCCGTTCAAGCCATCCCTCCAATCCAGACTTCAGCGTCTCCAAACGCTGAGGTTAGAAACTTGGAACCTACCCAACCTTCTTCAGTCTCTCAAAAGACTGATGAAGTAGTTCTCAGCGAATCCAACGCTGAACTCGCAACCCGAACCCCATTCTTATCCTTCGCTCCTCCCTCAACTTCTTTGGACACTCCTCCAGCTAACACTGGAGATGCCATCATTCCAGAAGCCACCGCTGACGCTTCTCAACGAATGATGAAGATAGGACCTGCGGAGATCACCATACCTCACCGAACTTTTGAGGAAGACATGGAACATTTCTCAGGAATCCGCAACTTTGATGATTTCGTCAATCCTCCTGCAGGTATAAATCAACCCATATACACTGTAACTAAACCTGAAACTTCTGAGCTTTCCTTTGTTCACAAGTACTTATGTGTTACAGGTCCTAATTTGGGAGACATCAACGAGTCTCTGAAATCCGTGGAAACAAAGCTGACCGGTCTCACCACCACACTCTCCAACAACTCTACAGCTGTAACAAACGCTGGAGAGAATTTGACAAAGCTGACTACGGTGGTGGAAAAGAAAGCTTCCACAGATGACTTGAAGCAAGTTGATAAGACTCTCAGCGACTTTGCTAAGGTGCTCGCTGATATCTACACAGACTACACATCACTCAAACAATCTGTTTCCTCCATGTCCGGCGAGGTAACAACGCTGAAGACATCGGTTGGAGCTCTAGAGGGTGATATGTCTGCTATGATGACAAATGTTCAAACTCTGACGACTGACTTAGGCTCTGTAAAGACCGACGTTGGTTCGATGAAAACAATGATTGAAGAGCTGCTCAACAAGGCGAGAACTCCTGCTCCTGAACTTGCCCCTGCCCCTGCTTTGGAAACTTTCACAGCGGCGGATCGCAAAGAGCTGGAAAAGATCAATCCGGCTATATCTGGCCTTGAAGACAGATTAGCAGCGATTGAAAGTTGTATTAAAATCTCTGGCCAAGAAGACAGAGAAAATACAAATGCTGAGTCTACCCATTCCTCCCCCAATCATGAGAAAGAGGTGGAGAAGAGCGCGGAACATACCGCTGAGAAGAGCGCTGAGGATCTTGAAAAGAGCGCTGAAGACCTTTCCCATGATGAATCTATCAGGGGAGAGATGAATGAAGATCTTATCGCTGGACCTCAGGGAGATGAAAACCCTGAGGGAACCGAGAAGCTCGCCTCTATATCTGAGGGGGAGCAACTCGAAGAAGACGCTGAAGAATCCGAAGCAGAAGATGATGAAGCCATCGACATCCCTGATGATGAACCATCTTCTTCTCCAAAGAAGAATGATGATGATGATGACGAAGATGACGATGATTTCTTTATCGTCAAACCTGCCCCAAGGATCAAAGCTCTTAAGGGAATTTCAATAAATGAACCAACAGGGGAGCGGACAAAGACAAAGCACTCAGCCTCTGGCGCTGAGAAAGGCAAAGGCAAAAGCGTCGCTGAAGATGACAATCTGATGATCTTGCTTGAAAAGCCGGTTTGTCAGGTACACTAAACATCTCTTACTCCATCCATCCTCCACACTATAAGTTCTACTTCCCTAGCCTAAACCTGAACATATTTATCTTTCTCTTTCTACCCAAGTTCTTCTACCCATGTTCTTATTTGTAAGATCGCTGTGTTTCAGCTAGTCCTCTCCCCTGTTTGAGGATGTCGCTGAAGGTTCTACTACTGCGACTTCACAAAT
This sequence comes from Saussurea involucrata, assembly GCA_033807775.1. Lineage (NCBI taxonomy): Eukaryota > Viridiplantae > Streptophyta > Magnoliopsida > Asterales > Asteraceae > Saussurea > Saussurea involucrata. The sequence continues at coordinate 63,267,551 of CM066325.1, forward strand.
AAAGCCATCTGCTGCTGATGAAATAATCCCAGTCTTAGATTTGATCTCTGAGACTGATGAACCAGAAGAACAACCTCTCTCGCACAGAAATAGACCTTCCTCAGCTCCTCAAAAGCTGAGTAAAGAGGATCAAAAGAGAAAAGAGGAAATAATAAAGCGATTCGAGGATCAGCGAATCATTCTAAGGCGTGATCAACTGCCTTCAGTTCCTCCTAAGTTCAAAATTTCAAAAGCTGAATACAAGGAACACCTCAGAGCTGAACGCCTCATCGCTGAAAGAAAGGAAGCTGAAGAGAAAGACAGAGAATACGCCATCAAGCTTACTCAAGAATCTGTCAAAGACCCCAAGCTGAAACGTGTTCCCATTCAAATCCAACGAAAGCTTTGGGAAGAAGCCCAGAAGATCGTGGAAAAGAAAACTGAAGTTTCTCAGACCACCCTGATCTGGTGTAAAGAGAAAATCCACTTCAGATATCGTCCAGCGAAGATCAACAAGGTATTCATCTCTGGAAGAACATCTATCGGAGTACCTATTGTTGACATCAAACTTTTCAGAGAAGATGGCCAATCCGAAGCCTTTCGCGCTGACACTGTAAAAAGGTATGGTCTCTCTGAATGGTTGGAGATGAGGTTAGCTATCCAATCGTCACAATCTAAGTACAAGGATCATTTCGAAAAGCTGATAAACAGACAGATCGACTTGATATCTTCTTGTGTGGACATTCCTCCTCTTCCTGATCTTAAGCCGAAAAGAAAAAGGGCCTCTCCAAAGAAGAAACGTCAAGATTCAAACTCAGGTCCTGTCATACGAAATGAAACTGGAATTGGTTTCTCTCGCGCTGAAGTGCTTGGTCCTGACCCTGATCTATCTGCCCTTGACATTTCTTTGCCACCATGTGAACTTTTCATCCCTGGTAAAGTCATCAGTAATCCTTATGGAATATTCTTTCTCGACTACGACGGACGTAAATATTTTCAACGGATCGCTGAGCTTCCAATCACTCCAATCGAACAGCTCAGAGATCTCATCTACTGGTGTGACTTCAGAAAAGACATTCAGGCACGACACCTAAAACCCTTGATCTTTAAAGAAGCGCTGAAGAAAAGAAAACAAGGCGTAACGGTTCCTGACTGGATGATCCCCACTGAAAAGACGACCCTTGATGAACTTCTCATTAAGGAAGAACCTTTTGAAAACTGATATAATCTCCTTTTTCTCTATTGTATCAGTTATCCTTCTGTACTTGTAAATTATTTCGCTTGTACTTATAATCTTTCTGTTCTTCATTGTAACCTGATTCAATATTTTAAAGAAAGATTTCAGCGAACGTACTTTACTCCATCAGTACTGAAAAGATCCCAGAAAACAGTAAAAGGGAAAAATATTTTATGAGTTCTTTTTATCCTTATGTTTTCATTAAATAGCAATTTTCTTTGTTGCTATGTCATAATCAAATAGGGGGAGATTGTTGATCCAAACCCTCAGTGATTTGATAATGACCCTCTCTTAAATACTTAGTGAAAATTGTAAGTAAACAATATGTATCAGATTTTCACTATCGCTGATAAGTACTAAGATCTTCCAGTACCGCTGATAGGAACTCTCGCTCTTTAAGTTAAACATTCAGCGAAACTGTTCACCATAAATGCTCTGAGTCTGTTCAGTCATTATGATGATCGCTGATAAGTTAGTTGTTTACTTATGATCCCTGAAGACAAGTTTCACGTCAACAAAGGTTCTACGCTGAAGTCGAAGATCAAGCTCAAGAACCAGCGACAAGTCTCCTAATGAACTGATGTGGATCAGCGAAGACTCAGATTTGTCCACTCAACGTGAAGTATCAAGTACAAGACTTCAGCTATCGCTGACCTTTATCATCTGCTGAATAGTAAATGATAATCGCTGAATCAACGAAAGCTGATCATGAAGTCCTCCGTACAAAGTACTTTTGTCTTAACCACCCTTGCACGACTCCGTACGAAATGTCAGAAAAGAACCTCCGACTGTCTGAAATCGTACAACCACTCTGATACTACACTGTTCATCCATACGGCTACTAAGGTTGTCAACAAAGGTCAATGACATGCAACCAACCAGCTGATGACACGTGTAAAGTATATACCGACTTGCATTAAATGCATGCAGTATATAAAGAGATGAACTCACTTCATTTTGAAGTAACTTGCTAACTCTGGACAAGTTCATATCTCTTATCTCAAGATAGGTTATTATTAGTAATTTCCTTATCTTTCTTAGTGCAAGAAACCTTAGTGTTCCAACTTGTTTAGATTTAGGTTTATCCTTAATCTTGTCTCCGCAACAAGCTGTAAATTGTTAATGATTTATCAATAAACAATTTAGAAAAGTAAAATCTGTGTGTTTGTATTCAACCCCCCCTTCTACAAACTTGTATAGGCCTTCGGGACCAACATGAAGGTACAAAGACACTATTCAGGTACTATTGCAGGTACACCGTTAATTAAATGCGTCGGCTTCTACTAAGGCTAAGACCCATCAGAGTTTGACACGTGGAGTTGTCAGGTCAAACCTTGTACGAATGATCTTCAGGATCTTCGTACAGCAGAAATCGTGAGAAGCACGATTGTCATTGTATAGAGCTCTAGTCTTTTATACCACAGAGGCTCTGTCAAGTATGACAGAGGCTCTGTGGCCTTGTCCGCATTGAAGAGTCTTCTGGTGATTCTTTACTTCGGTCTTCTCGGTTACTCGGCAGAGCCTCTGTCGAAGACTTCTATGCTTCGGTCTTCTCGGTGACTCGGCAGAGCCTCTGTCGAAGACTTCTATACTTAGCCTATTTTTCAATACTTCTATAAATAGAAAGATTGGAGCTAACAATCTCTCCCTAAGTATTGAAAAATAAAAAATTGAAAAATGCAAGGTTTTCTAGGCTAAGTGCATGATAAGAGGTGTAACAATGTACCTCAAAAGTTTTTACTTTTCTTTCATACAAAATTATGCCAGAGGCACTTACACTTGATTACATTATGAAAGGAAAGATTTGCAGAGGTTGTTAGAGGATATCAGACATTGGCGTCTTTGAAGTCGTTGAAACTTATGTTGTCGAATCCTAATTCCTTGAGCTCGTGATAGAATCTGATGCAGAGGTTTCTGAAGTTGATTACTTGGTTGATGACCTCTATCAGTCTATCTGCGAGAGCTTGATTTATGAGCTCTGTTCCTCTATGTTCCACGAGGCTTGCTCTGAATTCTGTCAAAGTACTTGTTGCATACTTCTGACAGTCCATCTCTATGAACAATCTTGACTTCCCAGCAGGATCTTGATAAACTAACCCAACTCTTGGAGATGTAATGATCGAGTTTGGTATTTCAGAGGATGGGCAGTTATTTTCTGGTGGTCGGAGATTTAGGTTTCTTACTCCGAGATCTCGTCCTAATTGGAAGTCGACAAGGCTATACAACAGAAGTTTCTCACGCATGGCTTTTCTGATCACCCTGTATGCCCTTCGATGTGCATCTGTCGTGAAGTTCTTTTTTGTCCAGTCCAGAAGGTCGGGTAGGTCGTAGGGACTTACATTTCTCATATCAGCATCTGAGAATTGGGTCATGGTTCTGTCCTCCCTTTTGACCTTATATATGTTGTAGGAAACCTTAGGTGTAGTTTTGGTTTGAGAAAACTTACGGTATATGACCTTGTCGATTTTGGACTCTAAGAAGACTTGATGTTTTGGCTTGGGTGTTGTTCTTGTGAAGATGTTCTCGAGGTCAGCATGGAAGTTGGGATCTTGAATGGTTGGTGGCAGAGGATCTCTGGCACTTCTGTTGTACAGATATCTGTACACTACCTCTTCCATCTGTGGTGGAGGTGCACCGGGTGGAGGCATGGGCTTGCGCAGAGCATCCATTTGTTTCCTAATTTGGGCCACTCGATCCTCTGTGATTTTTGGCTTTGGATCAAGAACAGGTATATTTGACAGAGGAGTAGCACCGAAAGCCCAGTCTTCTTCTTATGGCTTTGGTGTCACATAGGCGTCGAAGAAGCTTTTCATCAATTTCTCAGCTGGTTGATGCTTTGGTTTCTTCTTCTTGGGTTCCTCTGTCATTATCCCCTTGCCTTTATCTTTTGCCTTCGGCTGTAGATCTTCTTGTAGAGATGGGGTTGCCTCTGTGGGTTTTGTCTTTTGGGGTTCTGAGGGCTTTGAAGTAGATGTGGGTTTGGTTGTTGGTGCTTCTGTTGGTTTTGTGGGGGTTGCCTCTGTTGGTTTTGACACTTGTGTTTCTGAGGTCTTGGATGGTGAGGAGGTTGGTGAGGCTTCTGTAGACTTGCTCAAATATTTTCTTTTGTGAGCAATCGACTTGGTTCTGGTTTTGGGTGTGGGAGATGGAGGTTTTGGTTCTTCTGGTGTTTTTGGTGTTGGAGAGGGGAGTGTTTCTTCTGGTGATTTTGATTTTGGTGATTGGGATGGTTGATCTTCTTCAGAAGATGTCAAGATTTGGACTTGTTCACGGGTTGGGACATCTTCTCCGAATACAGAGGTTGTTTCCACAGAGGTGGGTGTTGCCTCTGTGGGCTTCTGTTGTTGATCTTGATTGGTTTCAGGTACTTGGGTTGTAATTGGGGTTTTTTCAGGGGTTATTTCCACAGAGGTGGTTGTTGCCTCTATGGACTGTTGTTGATATCTTCCTTGGGTTTGAGTTGGGGGAACTTGGTTTAGGGGTTCTGCGGATACCGATGGAGCTGGTAGACCTCTGCTTGCAGCTTTCTCCCTATGTTTCTCCCCCTCAGGATGATCTGATGAATCATCAGAGTCATCATCAGAGTCATCCTGACCCTTATCTGTAGTACCCTCTGTTCTGCATGAAGCTTCTGGCTTTTTGGGCGGTGTGGCACCTGCAGCTATCATTTTTGCGCATAAGTCATCACAGAGGCCAAGAAGGGTGTGGACCTCTGCCTCTGTGTTGAAGCGCATTTTGCCGACGCTTTTCTGAAAGTCCTTGACATAATTAGCGTTGGCAGCTGTGAAGGCGCGAATGAACTCTGTCACTTGATCGAGTATCCCTTACCCAAGCTCTGTCAGCTGAGCTCTGGTCATGTAGTCGGAGGGCTTCATGGCCAGAGTTGCTTCTGTAGTATGCTCTTGAACTTGCTCGAGGGCCTTCTTTAAATCTTCAGGAGTAAGGCTCGGAGAGGTTGGGGATTGCTCTTTCTTCAGCTTTTCAATCAAGTCTTTGACAGAGCTTTCAAAGGCAGAGGATGTGGCTTTCTCGAACTCAGCGGCAGCAGAGGCGGCAGAGGTTGTAGCAGTTGACTTCATCTGGGCTAAGGCATTTTGCACCTCTGTGGACAAGCTGTCTATTTTGGTGTTCAGATTATTGAGAGCCCTGGAAGTTGTATCTGCAAAAGAATCAAAGGAGCTTTTCAACTCCTTCAACGTATTGTCCACAAAGGTGACAAGGGTTTGGAACTCATCTCTTGAGACTTGTGAACTTGGTGTAACCTCTGGGGGAACACATTCTCCTCCAGAGTGAGTCTCTGTTCCTTGGACACCTTCTTTCGTCCCTGTGTTGACGTTGAGGACGGAAGGATTTCCCTCTAATCGTCGAGCAGAGGCTTTATCAGCCTCAGACTCTATAGAGGTTCTGTTAAGGACATTGTCCTGATCCACTCCAGAGATGGGGGACAAGAGTATTCTTATGTTGACTCGGAGACTTGTCTAGAGTCTCTCCGTCTTTGTGCACTCTAAGCTCATCTGAAGAGCCTGTTGGACCTATAAGTGTGTGCGTGTCAGAGGAAACGAATTCCTCTGTAGGGATTTCTATTGTGATCAGGAGCGATGGATCACGAACTAAGGGTAAGTCCTTTTTAGAGGACTCCCCTAGAATGGTTTCCCCGGCTATTAGTGGCACAGAGGTGGAAGGAATTTCCTCTGCCCGGTCAGTTTGGGGTGGGTTCGAGCTGTGCTGCTCTTGTTTAATATTACCTTCTGCCACTAGACTGGCGGTAATAGAAGTGTGGGTTGCACTGGGAGTTGGTTGGGATTGTATGCCTCTTCTTTTCCAGGCATCTGTTCTGGATTCTTGCTCTGTTGGGCATCCTATCACTACTTCACCATCTATTGTCTCAGCCTCTCTTTCTATCCTACGACCCGCTGCTTCTACCCTAACTTCTGTTGCGGCTTCTGCCCAGTGACTAAGGAGTCGTACATTGGATGAGAGCCAATTAATTGCCGTACATGGGGATGCAGAGGTCCTTCGTTTATCTGGTTATCTTCTTCTTCATCAGAATCTACCTCTGAGACTAAGACTGGTGGGGTTTTGGTGGTAGTTTTAGCCAGATCTTCTGGGCTTGCTCTTAGCACATCAAATCCAAGTTGTGTGAAGGGGTTGTGTAGTACTTCTAGAGTCGCAGATTGAATATTCTGTGGGGTTTGGTCATGTTCATCTAAGTTAGAAGAGATTCTGAAGTCTGGGGCTTTTGTTGAATGATGAGATAGGGCTTCTGCGGTCCATCCAGAAGGGTCTAAAGAGTGTGCAATCCCGGGTTGTTGGAGGAAGACAGAAAAATCACCCTGATCTTCTGCATAATTGATGGGGGAAGGTGATTGCAGAGTTTGGTCTTGGGTTTCTTCGACCATTTCTGCTTCCTCTGCGATGGATTGTAGAGGAGTGTGAGGTTTCTTGGATTTCTTCTTGCTCCTCCTTTTCTTTGGTTTGGGGGCACCCTCCTCAGAAGACTTATGTTTTCTCTTCTTTTTGTCTTTTAGAGGAGGGGGAGGTGCAGAAGATTCAACTTCTGTTGCATGAGGAGGGGATCGTTGGGTTTGAACAGCACTGGTAGAGGTTCCCTCTGTCGTTTTCCTTTTCTTGTGAGCTTTCTTCTTCTTCTTGGCAGAGGATTTGCTCTTGGAAGCAGGGGAGAGAATTGTATCTCTCAGAGCATGAAAGTTCCCTTGTACTTGTTCGTGTTTAGCCAAGGCCACTGCCCATTCTTCGTCAGACATCCTATCTACAACCCTAGTTCCTAAGGGGACTCCTAGACTCGTTTCTGGAGTCCTATGATCGCGTATGTAGTCTAACTTAAGGGTCTCATCTTTTGCATATCCCAGAAGTGTGGTTGGTAGAGGCCTACATAAGTCGTATCCATCTTCGTGCTCTGTTGGAGGGTTCTTTGGCATGGAATACATTCTGGTCGTTGGTTCCTCCATTGGCCATTTTTGTAGAAGGAGCAGAGGCTCGAGAAGGACACCCAGAATACGCTGATATTGTAGAGGAGGTAGAGCTTCGGTTGATCGTCCTTTAGCCTTCTGGGTAGAGATTCTGCGGTCAATGGTGTTAACCATTTCCTGCATCATGAGGGTGGCGTAGTCTAGAGGTAGATCGTAGTACACCCCATACATAATTGCCAAGATTTGGTGAGAGGATTGGTCTGGACTACCCACTTTTCCAGTTAGTCACCTGTTGAGAATGGAGAAGAGTGTATTCCATAGAAGGGGAAGTCGATTTCTTCTGAAATCATTTCTTTTCCTTAGGGTTGTGTTGTATCCCAACATTTCAACAAATCTGTAGAGCTCGGTGTCTGTGGGTTCCTTTGTGTATGCCTTTATCCCTAGAAGACCTCTTATTGGTAGACTGAACTCAAGTGAGAACATGGTTCTGTTGAACTTGAGTTCAAGGTGCTCAGATTTGTCTGGTTTGGAGATGTAGCCCTTTATCTGTCTATCTTCTAGGTCAAATCTGCTGCATTGCCATAATTGATTGAGATATCTGGCAGGGATTTTGTGGACTGTTTTGGTTAGGAGGGGGTAAAGATAATGATTTTCCAGAATGTGAAGAAGGATGGCATGTGCCTCCCCAAATGCGGTTTTGGAGGGAACCAGGTATTGGTTATTGGGTTTATAGGGAAGAATACGTTCAAAGTGTTCATGTGCGATGAAGTTTTGAAGGTGGGTTGTCGGAGCAAAATCTGTTGTGTCACCGGAGTTGTCCTGTTCTAGGTTTCTGGCTATTTCTGGGTTCTGAGAGTGCTCAGAATGGGATGGGGAGTTTACCGGAGCATTGGAGGTGGATGCCATTGCGATAATCTTGAAGAAAGAGAGTTGAAAATAGAAGTTGCAGGTTATTTCAAGGTTCGCCGGAGAAGATGAAGAGAGTAAGTTCGTAAAAGGTTTAAGAGAGAATGGGAACGGGGTTATATAGTGAGGGTAGAAACGGATAGAATTCTGTGGTAAAAGTGAATTTAATAAACATTTGGGGTCCGCACTTGAGTTTTACAGCTGGGGAAACGTTTCAGAAGGATCGTGTGGCACGCACGTCCAATGAAAATCTGCCACGTCAGATGTGTCAAAGCACGATTAGATGTTGTGTGCGGCCCATTAATGCTAGGCGCGTGGGCAATCCTTCTGTATGGGGTCTGTCACTTGCAGTAAATGTCTTGCTTTTACAGAATTGCTACAAAGAGTCAAGTGTCAGAATCAACAGAGGCTCTGTAGTTGAGTGAGCTCTGTGATCTGAAACTTGTCTTTTTGTCTCCTCTTAGCTTGCACCTTTACCAAAAAAATGTTTGAAAGTTCATTGGAGAGGATCTACAGAGTCTTTAGCACAAAATTTTCATCCACAGAGGCTTTGGGGCTCTGTCAAAGCCAGCAGAGGCTCTATGAGTGAAAATTTCTAATAACTAAAGATTCAGAAAAGTTTTTGATCATCCAAGTTTTTCACTGTCTTAAGCACTGTGGGGCTCAGCAGAGGCTCTGTGGGGCTCAGCAGAGGCTCTATGGCCTTAAATTTCTAATATCGGAGAGCTCAAAAATATTTTTGATCATTACATGTTTGGAATGTCTTAAGCAGAGTTTCTATGACATATATGGAAATTTGTGTCCTAAAGAAACCGTTTTCAAAGATGGTTTGTACGAGATACTCATCTTTTGGTTCTCCTTTGCTTGGCAAAAACCTTTACTTATGTGGATTTGGCTGACCGCTACTCTTCTTTGGCTCCCCCTTGAATTAGAAACTTCTATAGTCTAATTCAAGGTCTCCTTCTGCTCCCCCTTGACCTATGCTTGGATCAAAATAGATAAGCAATGCATAGAGCATAGGTCAACCTCACCAGAGGTTCTGTGGATATTATCAGAAGATCTGAGTGATCCCACAGAAGCTCTGTCGGGTATAGAACTTTTGGTGATTCAAGAATTTACATACAGAAGAGTTTAAATATGTACATATTTACAGGAGGATCAAGTCTTACTTACAGAGGTTTTCAACTCATGTTTATCATACCCAACTTACTTACCAATAAGAGGAATCTTTTCTCATCGAGTGCTTTGGTAAATAAGTCTGCAAGCTGATATTCAGTGCTCACGAAGTACATCTCAATTGTTCCACATTCAACATGATGCTTCAGAAAGTGGTAACGGATATCGATATGCTTTGTTTTTGAGTGCTGTACTGGATTGGCAGAGATGGCTATGGCGCTTTTTGAGTCACAGAGGATGGGTATCTTGTAGATAGTGTGACCGTAGTACTTTAGCTGAGTTTTCATCCACAGAATTTGGGAGCAACAGCTAGCAGCAGCAACATACTCAGCTTCTGCTGTAGATGTCGACACACAGTTCTGCTTCTTTGAAGTCCAGCTTACTAGTTTACCATCTAGGAATTGACAACTCCCAGAGGTGCTCTTTCGGTCTAGCTTGCATCCTCCATAATCTGAATCTGTATATGCCTTAAGATCAAAGCCAGAGTTCTTCGGATACCAGAGCCCAAGATTTTTGGTCCTTTTAAGGTATCTGAAGATCCTCTTTACAACAATAAGGTGGGATTCCTTTGGGTTAGCTTGATATCTTGCACAGAGGCATGTGGCATACATTATATCAGACCTACTTGCGGTTAAGTATAACAGAGACCCAATCATGCCTCTGTAGAGCTTGCACTCTACAGATTTGCCATTTGGATCTGAGAATAACTTATTTCCAGTGGCCATTGGGGTCTTCATTACAGAGGCATCATAGAGACTGAATTTTGAATGTATGTCAGAGACATATTTAGCTTGATTTATAAAAATTCCCTCTGATGATTGTTTTACTTGGAGTCCGAGAAAAAAGGTTAATTCTCCCATCATACTCATTTCAAACTCACTCTGCATGAGTTTTTCAAAATCTTTGCACTGTTGTGCATTGGTAGACCCGAAAATAATGTCATCCACATAAATCTGTACAAGCAGAATCTCATCACCTTTTCTTTTATAAAACAAAGTAGTATCCGTTGTACCTCTGTCGTAATCATTATCGAGAAGAAAGGTTGAAAGTCTTTCGTACCATGCTCTTAGAGCCCGTTTCAGTCCATACAGAGCTTTGTCGAGATAATAGACATATTTTGGGTACTTGGAACTTTCAAACCCTGGTAGTTGCTGGACGTATACTTCTTCTTGGATTTCACCATTCAGAAAAGCAGATTTTACATCCATTTGAAAAACTTTGAAACCTCTGTGGGCTGCGAAGGCTAAGAAGATTCTTATTGCTTCGAGCCGTGCGACAGGGGCAAAAGTTTCATCGTAATCAATGCCTTCTTCTTGGCGATATCCCTTGGCCACCAATCTCGCTTTGTTTCTAATGACTACCCATCCTCGTCCTTCTTGTTTCTGAAGACCCATTTTGTCCTTATTGCTTGTTTTCCTCGTGGCAGAGGTACTAGGGTCCATACCTTGTTTCTCTCAAACTGTAGAAGCTCCTCTTGCATAGCATCTACCCAGTTTGGATCATCTAGGGCTTCATAGATTCTTTTTGGCTCGATCACACTGATGAAATTTGTAAAGAAACAAAAATTAGCAGTGGCTGATCTTGTCTTGACCTTTTCAGAAGGGTCGCCGATTATAAGGCTTGGAGGATGGCTTTTCGTCTACTGTGTTGTTCTTGGAAGATCGTCATTTGAGTCATCCAGATGAACCTCTGTGGTTGCACACTGCGTTTCTGGTGCAACCTCTGTTGTAGATGGTACTTCTGTGCTTGTAATTGGTTCTTCAACTTGTGGAAGGATTGGTATGGGAGTTGGAATTTGTTCCTCTGAGGAAGTAGAGACTGAGTCTTCGTTTTCCTCTGGTATTGATTCCTCTGTAGTCGCTGGAGTTGGTATTTCTGGAGCCTCTGTTGTTGAGTCCTTGGTCGTATCATCTTCTGTTCGCTCCCCCTCAGCGCGTGCATCTGTATGATTCACAGAAGAGGATGAAGTATTTAATGGACCAGTTAGAGATATACCTGACTCAGTCTATTTGTTAGAAGATGTTTCTCCAGAGGCTCTGACGGCTCCAACAGAGGGATCAATATCATCATGGAACATCTCTTCAAATAGAAGATTTAAGTCTTCTGCTCTTGTCTTTGGGATGCCAGAGAATTCCTTCTTTAGACCGAGTTCTGAACTGATTTGTTCAGAAGTCTTTTGAAAGGAATCGTCAAAAGACACATTGATGCTTTCTACAATGGTTCGTGATCGCAGAAGATAAACTCTGTAGGCCTTAGAGGTGGCAGAGTACCCAATGAACTTGCCTTCATCTGCTTTCACCTCAAACTTTCCTCTTGTTTCTCTATCATTTAAGACAAAGCACTTGCATCCAAATACATGAAAGAACTTGATGTTTGGTCGCCTTTTGTTGATAAAATTATACGGTGTCTTGATGTGCCTCTTTACTATGGTTGATCGATTTTGGGTGTAGCAAGCGGTTGATACTGCTTCTGCCCAAAAAGACATTGGTAATCCTGATGCTGTCAGCATAGTTCTTGCAGCCTCCACAAGCGTGCGGTTCTTTCGTTCAACCATGCCATTCTGTTGTGGGGTGCGTGCAGCAGAGAAGTTCTGTGATATGCATTCTTCCTTTAAGATAGGCTTCAATGACAGAGTTTTTGAATTCTGTGCCATTGTCACTTCTTAGTTCTGAATCCTGCACTCATACAGAACTTGGATTCTTTTCATTAAATTTATCAAAATGTTTGGAACATCTGATTTCTTTCTGACAAATTCAACCCATGTAAATCTTGAATATTCCTCGATCAAAACAAGTATATATTTCTTGCCACCTAGGCTCTGTGTAGCGATTGGATCGCAGAGGTCAACATGAAGCATGTACAGAGGCCTGGGACAAGACACATCAGTCTTGCCTTTATGGGAAGCTCTTTTGAGTTTTTCCATTTCGCAAGCAGAGCACAAATGATCTTTATTAAATTTAACATTTGGCAGACCTTTGACTAGATCAAGTTTGCCAAGCTTATCTAGAGTATGAAAGTTTAGGTGGCAGAACCTGTTATGTCATAACCAGGCTTCTTCGCTTTTACAAGCAACAAGGCAGAGCTTGTCTTCCTTGTTCTTGGCACAAAAGTTCATGAGGTAAAGATCGCCTCTTCGTTCGGCTCGCAGAAGTTCGACTCCTGTGTCCTCACCTTGTAGAGAGCAGAAGGTTCTTTTGAACATTACGTCGAAACCCGTATCGCAGAGTTGGCTAACACTGAGAAGATTGTGCTTAAGGCCATCCACATATGCAACTTTGCATACGGTTATGTTTTCTGTAGGAACCCAGATACATCAAGTAACAATAATAATAGCAATAATCTTTGTATTGACTGATAAAGAGAAGTTTACAAGATAGGATTGATGAACATTCTCTTACTATTGAAGCTCTCTCTCTCTCTCAACGTCTGACTCTTTCAAATGGAGGCTAGGAGATTTTTGAGGCTTGACCTAAAACTCTAACAAATTACACATTAAATACTTAGGTTTTAAGGCCTAAGCCCATTAGCCACTAAAGCCCACAAATACAATTTGGGCTTTTACAATTTAAGCAAATACAATTTGGGCTTTTATAATTTAAGCAAGTAATCTTGAATACAACATAAAAATAAAGTCAACAATCTCCCCCTTTGTATCCAAGATTAAAAATAGCCCGATCTTCCACAAAGTCAATTGCTTGAATTCCTTCTTTAACTCACCCTTGATCGTTGCATACTCCCCCTTGACTGTTGGTTTACCTTTTTGATCTTGGTTGTCTCCCAAAGATTAAACTCAAACAATCAGAGAACGATTTGATGTGCGGAAGCTTGTATAACCAGTTTGAGTAATAACCGATGGTAGATAAACAGCTAGGAGATGAAGAGTAGCGAACACATTCGGCTCATGAGAATCTGCATTAAAGAATAAGTAACCAGGGGTAATCATCTAACACAAAAGCACATAGCAACTGTTATCACAACAATTAAAATAATTGTGTGGCCTATGTTTAGAGTTGACAAATATGAAGCTCTGATAGGACTTCCAGTTATCATAGAGGTAAAATTATAAAAATTAAATTTCTCAAACTGTTCTGGCAATATCACATAGATATGCATGAGGAATCACAAAGATTCGTGATATTGTGTGGAAGAAAATGTATATGATATGTTGGGCTCAAAAGTGTGTAAACTTGTTTGGACATAACAGGTTTCCACAAACTCAATGTGCATGAATGAAGTGTGAAGGTGGGGCATATTTCCTTCTTTTCAATATCCAACCTTCCAAATAAAGATCAGATAGCATATATGTTGCTTCCCCATGGAATAGTGAAGCATTTCCCTGCTGAGAAGGAAATAAGTAGCTGGTGGGGTTAAGACAAGAGTTGGCATGGGTTCACTGCCTGTTTCAATGATAATCACCAAAGAATTGTGATAAATCAGTAATGTGGCTTGCCCGGCTCAGAGAAAGTTAGTGCAGAGTTATATAATTCTTTTGACTATGTTCTCACACTCTCTTTCTTTTTATCATGTAGCTCACATCTAACCAAACTCTCTTTTCAATTTTTACCTCTTAAGCACAATGAGAAAAACTCAGATGAGTTATCTCCCCCACTCTTTGATGTAGACCCTTCACCTCTCAAACACTCAAGGTTTACTTCTTAGGTAGGAAACACAGGTTTAAGGGATCCATAGAAGTACTATAAAGCTCACACAATGATCCCATGAAATTGTTGTCCTAAAGATTGTATTATTCCACACACTGACTATTTTTAGTCTCAGAAAAGCATTTAAAATCCAACTTCTATATCAGAAAAAGCATTTAGCACGTAGAAGTGGTTTGACCATTTTAGAAAGATTTTATCATTTTAAAGTCAGTCTTCTTTAAAAATGATGATGAGTTTAAAGATTTATAATTTTAGAAAATGTATATGGTCAGATTGGCATTCTCCCCCTCAAATTGAGCATTAAATCTCATTTAAGCGCAATTTGAAATCAGATATCCTGTAAAAATAAAAAGGTGTTGGTAATCATCTTTGATGATTTCTCATTTGGTAGGAATATCCAAAAGCACTGATAATTCAAATTAAAAAAAATTGCAGGTGGTCAGAGTTTAGAAATACCAGTAAAAACTCTGAACTGAACATATCTGAGGTACTGGTCCTACACTGAGTTATGTAGAAGCAATAATTCTGATGAGGTACTGGTTCTACATTGCTGTGTGTAGAAGCACAATTTTCTCCTTTTGAGCACTGGTTCCACCCTTTGGATGTAGAAACGTCGAGAGAGGACCGTTCTTGAAAGCGGAAGGAGCATGAATTAAATGCAATGCTTTCGGTCCAGCAACTTACAACAGACTTTGAAGCTGATTTTGGAATAGCAGCACACATAATTTGAGAAAACTCAGAACATCAAAGTCGTGCGTCTGTGAATTATCTTTCCAGTTCAACTGGACTCGTGTAATTTGGAGCGCTGAGTCAAAAGTTATGTGCATGTTTCTGAAGCAGCGCAAAGCTGTCAAACAAACTGAAAATTTTCGGGCTCTGGGCTTTTGGCTTGTTTTGATGGCTTAATACTTTTGGACAACCTCTGACAAATCAACAGAGCTCTGGTAGATGTAAAAAAAAATCAACAGAGCTCTGGAAGATGTCTCTGAAAAATCCACAGAGCTCTGGTAGATGTGTTCAGAGAAGTACAACTTTCTGTCCAACAGATATATACCGACTTTAACAGAGATTCTGACCAAGAAGATCACTGATTCAGACCAAGCTCAAAACACGAAAATTGTTCATCATTGTCTTAGGAATCCAACGCATCTGGACTCATCAAATTTGGAGCGTCGTGGAGGGAGTTCTGTTGAAAATACGACAGGTGCGCAAAGCTGACAGCAAGTACTAAGAAGTTGGGCTACGGGCTCTGAGGTTCAGTCGCAGAGGTTCAGTCCACATAGGCTCTGTAAGATTTCACAGAGGCTCTGTGGTGAACAGTACCACAGAGGGTGGTCGCAAAAGTCTGAGCCACAGCTTGTGTTGTCTCCAGAAGTTGGTCTGAGTGGTCGATAAAGAATGATCACGGCTTGACAGACGCTTGACAAAGGCTCGGCAGAGGTTTGGCAAGCCTTGGCAAGGCATGACAACGGTCTGGTCGGTCTGGTCGCGGCTCGACAGAGGTTGGTCGCGGCTCTGTGATTTGAGACTTGCCTTTTATTCTTCTCTAGACTTGCATCTTTACCAAGATCGTTTGAAAAAGCATTGGAATTGATCGATAGAGCGTTAGCACAAAATTTTTCATTCACATAGGTTTTGAAGCTCTATCAAACTCGGCAGAGGCTCTATGAGTGAAAATTTCTAATAACTAGCAATTCATAAAACATTTTGATCATCCAAAGTTTTCATTATTTTAAACACTGTTTTTAGGACATATTTGAAAATTGGTGTCCTAGAAAACCGTTTTTGAAAAGATTTTGTGCGAGACATTCTTCCTTTGGTTTACCCTTGCTCGGCAGAGGTTGGTCGCTGCTCGGCAGAGGTTTGGTCGCGGCCGGCAGAGGTTTGGTCGCGGCTCGGCAGCAGCTTAACAGAAATGTTATACTAACTTTGACACCGATTTAGACCATGATAGCTCTGGAGTTTGCAAAAACTCAAAACATAAAGAGTGTGCATTGGTTTGTTATCTTTTCAGAGCATCTAGAATCACCTCTTTTGGAGCTCGAAAGAAAAATATATGGTTGATTTACCACAGTCGCGCAGATCTGTCCAACAGCTTTGTATCAGCACACTGTTGTCTACTTCAACGATGCATATAACCCTTCTAAATTTCGAATCTCTGAATTCTCAAAACACAAAAGCTGTTCACCAATGTGTTTTAAATTCAGGGCCTTTTGAATTGCATCAATTGGTGTCTTGATCAGTGAGATATGATCAATTTACTACAGCATCGCAAATCTGTCAGCATGCTGTTATTAAATCTGATTTAAGACTGAGTTCTGTACTGTTGTGCACAGAAATCAATTGCCTTTGAAGGATGAGTCTTAAACTGAGTGTTTAAGAGTCCATTATCCACTGATGTGTGATTCCTTAACAGATGTATTAAGGAGTCCATTTACCTGCAAGACAGATCAAAGAACTTTTGGTACCCATTTCCAAATGGGTCCTATTTTGTTAGGATTTGGAGCTGTCTTCAGGTCCTCTGGTTTGCCGGGTTCCTTCCTATGAAATCTCATACTATGGGTCTTTGAATTTTCCTTTTGAAATGACCCATTATGAACACAGTTTGAATTAGAAAAATGGTTCTTTAATTTAAACATAAGATCAAAGCATTTACAGTTATGAGAATGAAGAGATGAATGTTTAACAAAAACAGATGGCTTTGGAGCATTTTTTACAGGAGTAGAGCTTTTGACTTTCCAAACCATTTTCACTCTTTTGAAAATAAGATTATCTGTATTATCAGCACAAGAGTTTGCTAAGTCAAAGTCCTTAAGCCTTTTAGCTAAAACATCTTTTTCTTTAAGATTCAAATCAAACTTCTTTAGAAGATCTGATTTATACATCTTCTCCAACATAATCTTGGTTGAAAAAATAGATAGTCTTTTTGTCAATTTAGACATTTCAGCTTTAAAAACCTTTCTTTCTCTCTCAAAATCATCTTTCAAACACTTTGTTTGAAATCCTTCAACCTTCACCTTTTCAGACTCTTTTCTTTCAAAATCATGCTCTCTCCTCTCCTTTTCAAGAGTCTTTTCTAAGTCAGATAATTTGTTAGAAAGCTTAACAAACTTTGTTTTAAAAGATTTTCTTTCATTTTCAAAGTTCTTTTTTTCACAAATTACAAGCTTTTCAAAATTAGAAATTAGATTAGAAAATTTTAAACATTTAAGTTCAAGTCTTTTCTTCTCTTTTTCAAAAATCTTTTCAGACTCACATAGTTTTCTCTTAAGATCGAGATTTTCACAGGTTAAGAGTTTACCTGATTCTTCAAGCTTAGCAATCTTTTCTGAGTCAATCAGAATGCTTTTGTTCTTTTCCTCCAACTCTTTCTCAAGATTAGGAATAATTTTGCGAAAATTAGTACTGAGTTTAGAATAATAATGAGCATCAGCATCAGCACTAAATCTTAGTCTTGACATATTGTTACCTGGAGAGATAATAAATTGTAACCGCTAAATGTGTGTAACCCGTGGAACCCGTCGATTTCATAGGTTTTTATGATGAATTTTGTTTATGAAATTGTTTATTTTGATGAAATTAGTTCATATCATTCATTTCTTGATGAATTTTTTATGAAATTTGTAGTTTCATAGGTGAAAACGAAAATATATGAAAAGTTTCATAAAAATGAAAAAACCCTATGAAACTACAAATTTCATAAAAAAAT
This sequence comes from Saussurea involucrata, assembly GCA_033807775.1. NCBI lineage: Eukaryota > Viridiplantae > Streptophyta > Magnoliopsida > Asterales > Asteraceae > Saussurea > Saussurea involucrata. Next base: position 63,285,149 of record CM066325.1, read on the forward strand.
TCATCAAGAAATGAATGATATGATACAATTTCATCAAAATAAACAATTCTATAAAAAAGTTCATCAAAAAAACCTATGAAATCGACGGGTTACACACATTTAGCAGTTACAATTTAGTAGGACTCTTGTTACTTGAAAGATCGTTAACAGATACTTTGTGCGAAGAAGAATTAATTGTTACACAGTCTTTTGTCTTAATGCACTAACCTGTCTTAGTCCAAATCTCGTCGGATTGAGCTGAAATTTGGTAGGTAGGTGCACAAGGATATTCTGGACAACTTTAATTCTTTGAGTTTTGTCTAAAAACCAACAGAAAATGGTTTTCGAAGCAAAAAACGCGTGCAACAAATAAAAGTTAAGGATGAAGATTCAAATGTTCTTGAGTCAAAATTTTTCAAAGATGATTGGATTGACCTGAAATTTGGTACACAGGTTCGTGACACTATTCTGAAAAACTTTAATGCTTGGTGTGTTGTCCAAAAACCAACAGAAAGTGGTTTTCTGAAGCAAAACAGAGTGCAGAAAAATAAAAGTTTAAAACTCCGAAAATTGAGTAAATGAACAAACTGAGCTACAAACCTAGTGATTTTGCGGAATAAAATACTCAGGTATTATCTACTAACAACCCTTGATCGATTCTAAACCAGTAGAAGAACTCTAATGATCAAAACCAACCAAAAAGATGAAGAACTTGAAGAACTCTCAACTTTGCACAAAAACACAATAATCTCTCAAAAATTGATAAAAATCAATGGATTGAAGCACAAATTCGAATCTGATTTGCTCTGATACCAATTGTAGGAACCCAGATACAACAAGTAACAATAATAATAGCAATAATCTTTGTATATTGACTAATAAAGAGGAGTTTACAAGATAGGAATTAAGAACACTCTCTCTTTGAAGCTCTCTCTCAGTGAACGTATAAATGTAAAAATGAGAGGCTAGGAGGCTTAACCTAAAATCTCTCTCAAACTAGACTTAATAACCAATACAACAATTGGTTATTTACTATTTTAGCCCTTGACACTCAACAAATACAAATAAGTCCTTGACACTATTTCTTTATAAAACATTCATATAAATTAGGGGCTAATTAAAGCTAACATTTTCTTTTTTGATGACTCCGTGGCCTTTTATATACCCCTTTTTGTTGTCACCAAAGGTCACAGATCCTCCATCGAGTTTATCTTTGTAAGAGGATAGTAGACCTCTGTCGCCAGTCATGTGCCGCGAGCATCCGGAGTCAAGATACCAGATTGGCACATATTGCTTCTGTAAGACAATCAGAGAGTTTTAGGTACCCATATCCAAATGGGTCCAGGTTTGTTAGGGGTCTTCAAGTTTGCCTTAGCATTCTTGGGTTTAGTTTTAGCTTCTTTTGAAGAACCATTTTGTTTCTTCTTACCCTTGAATTTAGTATTCTTTTTGGGTGCAGAGAGGAAACAGTGTGGACTTGAGAAGTGTTGGCTTAATTGATGCATGAGATCAAAGCAATGACAATAATGAATGTGCGAAGAGATTTGCTTGAACTTTTCATTGAAAACATTAAATGGGGGCACAGAGGCATTACATTCTATCCTAACATTTGACTTCCTATTACAAGAAGACCTATGTAGGCTAGATTGTTGTTTGCAAAATCCTTTGTTGAGAGTAGCCTTCTGTGGACCCCTTCTGTGGTGAACTTCTGCAGGTTTCACTGTCACAAAAGAAAAAGATTTGTTATTTTCAGCCCATTTACCCTTCTGTTGCCATGTTAGTTTTTCTTTAATAGGCCTTAAGGGTTTTGAGGTCTTTGAACTTGTTGAATTTTGAGAGGACGTTTTCTTTTGTTGTTTGATTTTCTCAAACTTAAGAGAGGTTTTGGCTTGTATACACATGTCCAAAAAATCTGGACAGATAGGAACTCTTGTGATTTTCTCCTTGGGAGGAATAGTTCTGTTAAAAACTCCAGAGGGTAGTTTAAAATCCTCTGAGTCACAAGGTACTATCTCTGACTTAGAGTATGTCTCAGATTCGTCAGAGGATGAATCGTCCTCATATACAGAGGTTGAGTCACTTAGTTCTCTTTAGACAGAGGCTGGACTTTCAGAGCATGTGCCATACTCGCTTTCTTCCTTTCTTTCAGGGATATCTTCTAAGTCAACAGAAGTTTTCATCGAGGTTTCCTCAGAGAGATTTTGGCCATTATTGAAAGTACCGGGGCATTCATTAAAGTTGTTTTCACCGATTTCCAATAATTCCTTTTTAGAAATATGAGTCAGTTTTTCTTTTGTTGAAGCAGGCAACAACTCAGGTGCCTCTGCCGATAGTTTCTTCTAAGAATCTATAGTGCAGACAAAGGCAACCTGGGATTGAGTCTCGGGTTCACCAAACTTAAAGATTCCTATCTGATCTTGTGTTTTCAGATATTTCTTAGGTTTGGAGGCTCTTTTGACAGAGGTTGATGATGGTAGATCTGTGTTTTCAAACCACACATTTACCATCTTCAGAGGTTTCCTTCTTTGAGGTTCACCAGAGACTTTTCGCCTTTTGCTTACAGAGAGTAAATTTGGAAAACCGGGTTTTCTTGTACTTCAAATATGAAATAGAGACGACATAGACTTGTTTCTTTTGTTTCCGGTGTATGGATCTATATCACAGAAGCCAATTCCCCGTCTCCCTATTTGTGTATTAATTTTCTCATACACCTTCTGTGCATCTTGATATTTCTTAATTAACAGATCTCTTCTGAGTAAATCTTGACAGAGGACTTCTCTTTCCTTTTGAAAATATTTTTTAAGAGCTAGAATATTCATTCTGTCGCTCTCAACGTCCATAAGTTCTTTAGATTTTGCTTTTAAGGCAGAGTTAAGTTCAGAAATCTTTTCTTTCAAATGATTTAGGTGGTTTTTCCAGTTTGTTTCAATTTCTTCCTTTTCTTGAAAGATTTTAGCCTTTTCTTGAGTGAGAAGTCTAGCTTCTCTCTCAAAGAAGGTAAGCTTCTTCTGAACACTTTCACAGGTCTTTTTAAGTTCTGTGTATTCAATGTTCAGTTTAAGCAAATAAGCTTCTGCGTGGTTAGTGTAAGAGTCAGAAGTGGATACCTCACTATCGGAGTCGGAGCTGACCTCTGCCATGCCACATAACAGGGCGTTCTTCTTTTCTCCTTTGTCAGAGGATGTATCTGACTGCCAGTTTTCTTGATTTACTATGAGTGACTTATGAGCATAATATTATGCTTTCTTTTTGTAGAAAGTAGAATCCCTCTGAGGGCGGTTTGATTTGCTCCTGCATTCATTGGCGTAGTGGCTTGGCTTACCGCAATTGTAACATCCTTGGTTCTGTGGAGCGTTGCCAGCTTTGTCGTCTGACCTCTGTCGGTCACCACCTCTGTCGTTCTTGTCATTTGACCCTTCTCTTCCACGATCATCTCTTTCGTAGCGTTCATTACCAGACTTCTTCTGATATCCTCTGCTGAATTCCCTTGTCAAAAGAGCTAAAGATTTAGCTATCGAGGCCATAGTTGCCTCCTCTTCTTCCACCACCTCCTCCTCTTCACTATCAGCGATCAAGATCTTCTTCTTCTTCTCCTTCTTTTCTTCCACAGCTTTCTCCTTCTTCGGCTTCTCTTTAGCTTCTGTAGCCTTACCAATCATCGCAAGAGGTGCACTGATTTGAGCTTTTGCTTGTGCATAGACATAGACAACTGGAGCCATTCTTCATTGAGACTCTTTAGAAACATGACATTGTTCTCCTCAGAAGTTCTGTGGATTCCGAACTTCTTGCACTTGTTGATTAGAGAGTTGAACCGATCATATGTTGTCTGCAGAGTTTCGGTCGGCAGAGCTTTGAATGCGTAGTACTCGTTGATGCATTGGGCTCTGCGGTTCTTCTGAGTTTTGGCCCCTCCCTCCAGTTGTTTTTCTAGTTCCTCCCATAGATCGTATGCTGATTCACACGCATCTAGGGATTGGAAGAGGTCATTTGGGATGGCCATAATCAGAAGTCTCTTAGTTTTCTAAGCAACTTCATATTTTGCCCAATCAGGGTCTGACCAGTTGTCCTTGGTGTTTGGTTTTTCATGCTCAGGGATTTCTGGAGTGTCGTCTGTGGCAGGTACACGGGGCACTGTGATCATTGGTACGAAAGGAGGGTTGTTGATATAGTAGACGAGTTCTTTGTCAGTACCCTCGAAGAAGTGAATCATTCGTATCTTCCACTGAGGGTACTCATCTCTGAGTAGTGTGGGTGGCTTGGTTAAAGAACCAGCGGTGAAGAACTTGTTTGTGTTTGTCATTTTGAAAGAGGTTGAGAAGATGAACAGTAAACTTTCAGAAGATGAAGTGGATGTTTCGAATGGTGTTTATAAACTTAAAACCTTTTGAACAATGCACTAAAATGGAGATTTAACCGAAGTAACAGACTGTAAGTTTACCAAAGTCAAACAGGTCGATAATGGCAGAAAAACATAGGCTGTTTTGAAATAAGTGAAGAACAGGTTAAAATTACTCCAGGTTTCTACCAAAAATCATTGTAAGTGAGGATCTCTTGATATGGAAAATCAAGAACCGCTCTGATACCAATTGTTGGTTCCTATTTTGCTTAACAATGATGATTCTATCTAATACTTCAAACAAGATATAATGCGGAAGCGTTTTTAACGAACTAAAAGATATAATAAGGTAGAAGAACACACAATATCAAATACGTGAAATGTAAATAACACAGATAAATAACTCAATGATTCACTGTATTTGATATAAATAAGAACACCAAGAACACCGATGATATAACAAGAATTCTGTTCTAATGGTGTGTGTGTGTTGTGCAAAGGTTAATTGAAGAACTCAACATGAGCCTTCTATTTATACTACTTCTAAAGGGGACAAGCTCTAGACAATAAGTACTGAAGGTATAAAGACACTATTCAGGTACTGTTGCAGGTACAACGTTAATTAAATGCGTCGGCTTCTACTAAGGCTAAGACCCATCAGAGTTTGACACGTGGAGTTGTCAGGTCACGCCTTGTACGAATGATCTTCAGGATCTTCGTACAGCAGAAATCGTGAGAAGCACGATTGTCCTTGTATAGAGCTCTAGTCTTTTATACCACAGAGGCTCTGTCAAGTATGACAGAGGCTATGTGGCCTTGTCCGCATTGAAGAGTCTTCTGGTGATTCTTTACTTCGGTCTTTTCGGTTACTCGGCAGAGCCTCTGTCGAAGACTTCTATGCTTTGGTCTTCTCGGTGACTCGGCAGAGCCTCTGTCGAAGACTTCTATACTTAGCCTATTTTTCAATACTTCTATAAACAGAGAGATTGGAGCTAACATAGACCCTGACGTTATTTCCCACAAAATCAATGTCGACCCATCATTCAAGCCAATCAAGAAAAAGCGGCAAAAATTTGCTCCTGAAAGGAATCAGGTGATAAATGACGAGGTCGACAACCTCCTCAAGACAGGGAATATTCGAGAAGTAAAGTACCCCGACTGGCTTGCTAATGTCGTGGTCGTGACGAAGAAAAATGGCAAATGGAGGGTCTGTATCGATTTTACAGATCTCAACAAAGCTTGCCCAAAAGATCCGTTCCCACTGCCACATATCGATGCCATGGTCGACGCGGCAGCAGGACATGAACTATTGACATTTATGGATGCTTATTCTGGATATAATAAAATCCTGATGCACGTCGAAGACCAAGAAAAAACCGCATTCATGACGGACCGAGGTATTTATTGCTATAAAGTTATGCCGTTCGGTTTAAAAATGCAGGTTTTACCTACCAGCGTCTAGTAAACAAAATGTTCAAGGATCATCTTGGCGACACGATGGAATTCTATATCGACGACATGCTCGTCAAGTCGAAACAAGCAATCGACCATGTCGAGCATTTAAGGCAGTCGTTCGATATCCTTCGGAAGTATAGCATGAAGCTCAACCCGACGAAGTGTTCCTTTGGTGTCAGTGCTGGGAAATTCCTAGGTTACATGGTCACTCGTCGAGGGATCGAGGCTAACCCCGATTAGATCAAAGCTATCATCGAGATCAAGTCTCCGAGAAATTTCAAAGAAGTCCAAAGACTCACTGGTCGGGTAGCAGCTTTGAACAGGTTTATCTCTCGATCCTCAGATAAATGCCTTCTATTTTACAATGTCCTCAGGAAAAATAGAGGCTTCGATTGGACCGACGATCATGAGTAGGCATTGCAAAAACTTAAGAAGTATATGACGTCGCCTCCTTTGTTGTCAAAACCTCACGATCATGAGGTCTTACAACTATATTTGGCTGTTAGTCCCAATGCAGTAAGTTCCATCCTAACACGAGAAGATGAAAAGAAGCAACTGCCGATCTACTATGTAAGTAAATCTCTCTTGGACGCAGAAACCATGTATTCCTCTATGGAAAAACTACTCTTGTCGCTAGTCACAGCTGCTAAAAAATTGCGGTACTACTTTGAATCGCATCCTATTACTGTCATGACTAACTTTCCTCTTAAGTCTGTCTTGAGAAAACCTAAGTTGACAGGTCGCTTAGCAAAATGGAGCATATATCTCAGCAGTTATGACATCGATTTCAAGCCCAGGACCGCGATCAAATCGCAAGCATTGGCGGATTTTATTGCTGATTTCAGCCCTGAAATGGAGAAAGAAGCAGACCTCGAAGTGTCAATTGTGGCGACTCATGACGACGTTCCTTAGACTCTGTATGTCGACGGATCATCCAACACTAGAGGTTCAGGACTAGGCGTCGTCTTAAAGTCGCCACAGGGGGGCAAGATGGTATATTCAGTCCAATGCGACTTCAAAACCACCAACAATAAAGCTGAGTATGAAGCCCTGCTCGTGGGAATGAATATGGCCCACGACTCGGGGGCAACCGCGTTTCATGTCAAAAGAGATTCTCTTCTGGTCGTGAACCAGATCAACGGAGAATTCGCGGCCAAAGATTCAAAGATGACATCATACCTAAAGGTAGCAAAAGAAAAATCCGAAAAGTTCAAATCTTTTTCTATTGAACAGATTCCAAGGGACCAAAACACCCTAGCAGATGCTTTAGCAAACCTCGGATCTGCTCTAGTCGAACCGATATTCGACAACATTCCCATGATCCATCTGGCGACATCGTCCATTGAAAATGTCGATGTCATCCAGATCGAAAACCAAGAAGATGATTGGTCGTGCAACATCATAAATTTCTTTATGCACGGCCAACTTCCTGAAGACAAGATAGAAGCTCGTAAGGTCATATTCAAGGCATCTAGATATGCCATGATCGGAGATAGACTCTATCGACGATCATCGATAGGGTTAAACCTGAGATGCGTCGTCAGCAAAAGCCATGTTCAGAAGATCCTTCAAGAGATGCACGATGGAGAGTGTGGCAATCACTCAGGAGGTCGCAGTTTGGCTAATCGTATCTCTCGACAAGGTTACTTTTGGCCAAAATTGCGACAAGACGCCGTCAGGTATGTCCAGAACTGTGATCCTTGTCAACGACATTCAGGTATGTCCCATAAACCTTCTGAACCTTTACATTCGACACTTATCCTTTGGCCCTTCATGAGATGGGGAATGGATATTGTCGGCAAGCTACCACCTGCCCCTGGGCAAAAAGTATTTCTCCTCATACTTACGGATTATTTTTCTAAATGGGTAGAAGCGGCTGTATTTTCCCAAGTTCGGGACAAAGAAGTCGTCTCTTTTATCCAGACTAACATCATATACAGGTTTGGGATTCCATCCGAAATTGTCTACGACAATGGATCCTAGTTCATAAGCAACAGGACTCGACAGTTCTGTGAAGACCGAAACATCAAGCTTACGATCTCAACCCCCAGATGTCCCCAAGCAAACGGACTTGCTGAGTCAAGCAATAAGACCATTATCGCTTCGATCAAGAAAAGGTTAAAAGCTGCAAAGGGAAAGTGGGTCGAAGAACTCCCTTCGGTCCTATGGGCGAATCTCACGACACCACGCACGTCCACGTGGCAAACCCCTTTCTCTCTAGTCTATGATTGCGAAGCAGTCCTGCCGATCGAGGTCCAGCTCCCAACTTTGAGGCATACTTCCGTCGACCACAACCTGGCCAATTTAAGTTATGACCTCGAAGAGCTCAGAGAATCAGTCTTAATCAGAATGGCATCACAGAAGCAAGCGGTCGAATGGCATTTCAATAAGAATGTCAAAATTAAAGTCTTTCAAGAAGGCGACTATGTCCTACGACGAGTGTTTCAGAGCACTCAAGAGCTCAATGCAAGTAAGCTTTCCACCAAATGGGAAGGTCCTTATCTAATCTCAGAAGTCGTGGGTAAAGGCGCCTATCGGCTCCAAACCCTCGACGGTCAAGATATCCCACGTAGCTGGAATGCAACACACTTAAAAAGGTATTTCTTCTAAACCCTTCTCTCTCCTACGATTTTTATTCATCACGATGATCACTGACTTAAGCATCGGAGGGTCGTTGGTTAGCCAACGACCAACCCCTGACAATACTTTGTCACAGGATCACATAACACAAGTAATCGGGTCTACTATATGACTTGGCTATTTTGTCGCATAGATGCATGATTCAGATTCACTGTACATTTTAATTGTGTGATCGACCCACGATCGACGGCCTCTAACTTTTTCAGGGCCTCGTCGAGACGTTTGGACATAGCCTCTTCACGCTCTACGGCGACGTTCGCCCTGTCCAACGCCGCGTTCCCCCTCTCGTGAGTGGCAAACACCAAACCCTTTATCTTCATCGTCTCGGCGCGCAAGGCAAGGGAGGACTGGAACGCCTGTAGAAACATAAAACAAGCATTGTTAAAACATCGACAAAATAAAACAAGTCTTGAAAGAAAGACTTACCATGAACGCCAGCCCGACGACGTGGGCTCCCGTCTCCTCGATTGGGAACTGTAACACCCTCAAATTTGGAACGAGCAACTAAATAAAATTTCAATAAAATACCCAACAAGATAAAAATCCTTTCTACAATTCATTCCTTAAAATGCCTCGGAAATTAAAACATTATAATTCCCACAATAAAATGACTTAATCGGGTGTTACTTAACCCCACACAAATTGCTAGTCCAAACTATTGCGGAAGACTTCACTAATCATGTCACCTCTCGTGCACTCTACTAGCACTCGCCACTTCACAATGTAGCTAGAGCTACCCCCAACCTGAGCCTGTTGCACATGCCGACAAATAAAAAGGGTTAGGCTTACGCCTAGTGAGTTCAAGCATTTTATCATGACTATATAAAATCATAAATCGGAGGTTAGTAGTTTTTAGTCATGACTTCAAAAGAGTTTACTTCAAATACAAATCACCCATTTTTCCAACTCACCCAATTCCCATGTTAAAATCTTTATTATCACATGGTTTCTCAAAAATAGACTTATTCACAAAGTCAACGAAAGGTGAAATAGCATTTGTCACTCAAAACGATTAAACTTATAATTATTTGCCATTATCCCAAAACATCTCTAAACGTGGATGAAACATAATCCACAACTCATATAACGTGGAAATGCAAATCTCATTAATATGATACGTTACCGAAAACATGGATAAACACAATTACCCAAAACAACACACACGGATGAGATCTTGTGACACCCCAAAAACAGGGTCAACAAAAACTTCCATAAAATGGAAGAGCGATATATAATGCCATTGCACGAGCTATAAAAAGTGAATATACATATGCCTGTTTACAAACAAGATGTAATATTGACAACTAAATGACAACCGACTAATCTAATCTCTACTATAGAAATAAGATTACAAAAGGTGTCATAATTAGTCCAATGTTTGATCTTCTATCTTTGGCATCTCAAAAAGTATCCCACGCTCACAAGTCCCCAACTATGCCTTCTTAATGACGGCACCACTAGAACCTGTGATACACATTAGACAAACAACAAGTGTTAGGCTTTAATTGCCTAGTGAGTCAAACATATAGTAAAACATGTAATTATTTCATGTAAAGAATATCAACTTGATCATTTACAATTTGTACTCTATGGGAAGACCCAAACACCAACCCGAGTTACACCCTAATTGAAGATATACCTTAGTGTCTACCTCCAAGGTAACGCCTCAAGGCCCGGCACATCGGGACTACCTACAAGGTATAAATCCCGAAGGCGTGGATCGTTACACAAACCTCCAAGGTAGGTGCCCAAGACTATATCTTCCTAGTGCCTACTTAGGAACTCCTCCAATTTATGAACACCAACAATTAACTACTCCAAGTAATTCCCAACACCATACATTACTTCCACTAAGACGGTCCAACCATCCCATTAAGCAAGTAATTTCTACATTTAAGTAGCCCTCAAGTTATCTACATATGTACAAGTGATAATAGGAGTTTTGTCATCTAGCAATTACACGTATACCAAATTATATATTAAGTCACATTCATCATGAAGTCATAATCCCTTTATTAAGACATAGCTTAATCCATTAAGCTCCAAACCTTAATATTTGGGTTTAACCAATTCCAAATAAATACTATCATGAAATATACAAATCCAAGTAGAGTGAGCTGTTACATAACCCTATTCTTACCATCAAGCCCATTTAAACCTCCTCTTTAGGGAGACAAGAGCTTATTGACCCAAAATATACTTCAAGGTAAATTTGTTAGAAACAATTGATATGATAGAGTAAATTATGTATCAAGTATACTTTTGAGTTCAAGTTACTCACCTTAGAAGATTTGTGGTAAAATCCCAAAACCCTAGATGGAGAGAAAGTCTCTTGGACACTTGAGTTCTCTTGAAGATGAGAATCCCTTAACTTAAGATGGAGAAGATTTCTCATGAATGTGATGGGTAGAATCCATAATGGATGAGGAATGATAGAAGAAGAGAACTTACCTACTTGGAAGCCAAAAATCGCCCTAAAAGATGGAGAGTTCTGGAGCTGAAAGTGATACAAATGCTCTTAAAATCCTACCAAAAACGATATAAGAAACAGCACCTCGACCCCTAATCGCGACTATGCCCCAGCGACTTTGCCCAGGGCATTGTCGCGGGGCAATGTCGCCCTTCAGGTACCACTTTCTGCTCGATTTCGACTTATGGGCAGCTGATCGCGACTATGCCCCAGCAACTTTGCCCAGGGCATTGTCGCGGGGCAATGTCGCCATCCCCACCCCAGCTGCTGTCCGTTTTCTTCTTGCGTCAAAACTGGTCCTTACGAGGGTATTAGAGTCCGAAATTGTTATTTTAGGCGACAAGACGAGACCCAAACATGAGCCTCTAAGAGATTACATGCACGCACACGAAGTTCTACACTTTACAAAATCTACAAGCCGGGATGGTACATCAAACGGTATAAGAGGAACTAAATTTACTTACGTGAATTTTCCGGGTGTTACAGATATGAACCACAATTTACATACCATGGAAAAACAATCCATATAAATATAACACGTCACCGAAAACATGAGTAGCAACAAATACTCAAAAGAACACCTTTCGGTGACGGGGGAGACCAGTATACATCGCACGTGACGGAACACTAAAGTAGGTCACTTACTATGCAATAAAACACCCACGTGGATTACTCTCATAAACCGAGCTCAATCACTCCAGATCTATTGCTCGCGAGACTAGGGAGCCCCCAACTTCAACCACTCCAGGTCTATAAATTGGGTCACTCCAAATCCACAACAACACATTAGGGATTACACCTTACTGCCCATGAGACGACGCCCGACCATATAGGTCCACGCCTTACTTATCATGGAACCCGATGCCTATCCCGTGCTAAGCACGTATATGGAATTACACCTTACTGCCCATGAGACGACGTCCGACCATCTAGGTCCACGCCTTACTTATCATGGAACCCGATGCCTATTCCGTGCTACAATATAAACTAACGTCTCGTAAAACTGAGCTCAATCAATTCCAACCTCTTGCCTACGAGACTAAGGGAAACTCAAATGCCTATGGATCCATGTCCAACAAGGTCTAAAATATTACACGACCCCAAACATATAAACAAATGCATTAAAACATGCAATTCCCCAATAACATAAATCATGATCAAAACTCAACTCTGAGCTATCAAAACGGACAAATGTCCCCAAGACTTAATAAAATCCAATTCCTAGCCACAAGCTCAACTAACTCGAAAGATAATTCATAAAAGTCATACAATGACATTAAACACAACAACACACACCGGTTGCCGGTAAATACTTCAAATCCATGAAAACCCGAAATAAAACCTTGGATCGGGATAACCCTCATTTCTAGAAGGACTCAACCTTTACATTTTCAAAACATCTCATGATGTACTATATGCATATTTCCAAATATCCACAAAAATGCATTTTCATAACAAATAGACTCCATTTGCCACATAAATCAACAACCCATCTCATGTATGATTTATCTATCTCATTTTTCCCAAAAAACCCAAAGGTAGTGTTTTACAATGTCTACTACAATTAATACCTTAAAAGGTAAAACTCATCAAATAACTCAACATTGATAATTTTCAGATAAAACACATAATTACTTGGAAAATAGCATTTTGGCATGTACAATGTTTTCGCAAAGTACTTGAACTCACCTTGCTAGATTTAGCTAAATCTAGAGTTCCTCCAAACGTATGCTCCTTTGATGAAGTTTGCATCCTAAAGCCAAAACTTCAAAAATCTAGATCCATAAGTTTCCAACCATAAATATTTGTCCCCAAACACTTAGAATCATTTCTCCCAACATATTACACCCAAATCACCAATACATTAAAACCCTAATTCCAAAATGAAGAGAATAGAAGATTACCTCCACCATCAATTGAATCCACCAACCAAACACTTCTATTGTTACCAAAGTGAGCCTCAATCTTCATTTCATCTAAAGAAAGGAAAAGGTTTAGGTGAGGGTTGGGTAAACCCTAGAAAGTGTAGAAATCTTACCAAAACGAAAGTAAGAAGAAGGGTTCTAACCTCCATCCATAATCCCTTGATAAGAACCGAGAGAGAATCTTTGGTTTACAAGATTCATGGCTTCAAGAGCTCCAAAAACGATTTAGAGGGTTAGGGTTTTGTTTGGGAGAGTTTAGAGTGAGAGAGATGGAATAGAAATGAAAGAAAGCTGAAGTTCGTGGGTTTAAAACACCCTGGAGTCCGACGGCGAGAGTGACAGGCGATTATGCCACTGTCACTTTCGCGGGGCACTCTCGCCCGCTACCCAATTGTCCACGGTACAAACTCGGCGAAAGTGACACTGCGAAAGTGACCATGTCACTCTCGCGAGTGTCATATTTGCTGGACCTCCCAAGCCCTCGGTACATTCTTAGCGAAAGTGACACTAGAAAGTGACCATGTCACTTTCGCGAGTGTCATACTCGCTGGACTTGTACCGAGTCCAAACTTGGCCAATTTCTCGAGAGATCCAATTAGCAATACGTGTCCCACCTTCCAATGCAACACCTTGTCCCTCTAATAAATCTAAGTTGACTTACTTACCAATTTGAGTTAGAATTTTCGAGGTGTTACAATTCTCCCAACCCTAAAGATAATTCGTCCTCGAAATCTAGTCCTCACGCAACTAATGGCCACCGCGCCCAACACATTCCAAATTCCCTCGGTTTTAACCCGGTTCAAATTTATTTCCCACATAATTGTCCACATCGGATTCTTGGTGTTACTCACAACGATTCTCCGTTTAGGCATAAAACACTCACGTCCAATTGAAGGCCTAAGCTGCCAGAGTGGCTTTTGACTACCAGACTTAAGTTGTCTCCCAACCTTAAGTGACCCATACTATCCCAACAACAGATTCGAATCCCCAATCATACCACATTCACATGTTCTTAAATTTCCTCTCTAAGCCAACCCGACGTTTAATCACTACCAACATCAATCAAAACTTTAGAATTTCCAAACAATCCCGCTACTTACTAGCATTTCCTCTCAACGGAATCCACCCATTCAAGCATTAATGGTCATTTTTGACTAATCAATTACATAATCCCAACGATATGCCTAATTATCAATCATTCGATCAGCAGATTCTCCTGCCACACGAGGCAAGTCATTACACTAAATCCTCTTATCACAATTGAGCATCTTAAGGATACTACAGCCATTACCACCATTCCTTTAAAATTGGACTACAATCCCCCGGTTACACTAACGGTGTTTGGCCTCAAGCCCAAAAGTCGACACCTGAATATACCACCTACCTCAATATAGGTTACTGAATTTATCCTCTTAATTACAAAAGGGCATCATCCCCTCAACCGATACCATTCGGCTTACCGTACTATCACGCGTGAAATACCCAACCTTCCACTGCCGAAGTGCTACACGCACTTATCCTTAACTGGGTTACTTACCCTTTCTAAGGTCCTAATGAGTTCAAGGTTTACAAGTGCATTATTCGATAAAAATGCCAATCAACAAAACCTTTCACAAAATTTTCAACACAAAGATTTTTCATATCCAAATAATCGTACGCGTAAAAACTATTACTATAATTTGGTAGTTGCACAAAAATGGACACGCTCATCCCACATATGAAAATCATGTTGAAAATTATTTCTTTGCAGTTCAGATTATTCACACAACGCAAAAGCGTAATAAACAACTTCTTTAAAATTAACCGCCACGGTCCTAGTATGGATTGACTCATGACATGCACATAAGGTAACTGCCCGACTTTAGACAGGATGCAACAAAAGGCGTGCACGTATTTCAAAAGCGATCCAAATGACATTTGACTCCAACATTTCCTTGCCAACCATAAAACGGCATGAAACATGGATCACCAACAAAATTTTGCGCGCGTCAGTTTCTTATACTAAATGATGAAACGGTTTGCACATACACCTTAGTCAACACAAAATGACTTGTGTAAATTTCATATTTAAAACAAAGCCCATACATTTCCATCATTTGAAAATATCGACTAAAACATCACAAAACCACAAATTGGGGTAGGCATGCAAGCTTGTAACACTCCCATTAGAAATTTTCTTGAAACGAAAAGACATGCATCAAACGGTTCGCAACCAAATTTCCAAAAGAGGAAGCTCTTTAAATCAATTTCTCCAAAATATCTCATCCGGTCCTATAATGACGTTTAAATAAAACGTCTTTCGCAAACTTGCACACAACAATGCGTTTTTCTAAAACATATGAGGAAATAAGTGTTAATAATTAGTTGACATCAAAAGGGTTCAACTTATTTTCAAATACCAAATTGTACCAACGGTGCGCGTCAATGTTCAAAACATAAGAAGTTACACGCACCATAGTTTTATGCAACAATTTTCTAAAATCTTCGTCACGAAGCATTTCCTCAAGGTTTCGTACTTGGGACACAAAACGTCAAAACGTAGATGCTTAAAATGTATTTGTCAAAAATCATCCAAGTACACATTTCTTCAAACCAAAGGTTTTCCATTTTTCAAAACACTTGGCAAAATCAAAATTGACCAATGTCAATGGCTAACACATTTGTGTTTTCAAAATGTACAATAATGCGAACTATGCATAATTTCCACAACACCAAAACACCCTTTGACCGAATGGTCATCAGTTGTACAATGAGTTAAAAAAATAATTTAACTCACGATTCGTTCAACAAGTGACGAGAAATAATGATTACCAAGCTATGCATACCCCTAAGTCGATATAACGTATTTTCATGAAATGATAATAAAACGTTTAACTGACCAAAAGCGCACCAAGTAAATCATTATGAAATGTTACCAAAATATTCTTTCATGCATCACTTAAGTCATGTATAAATCAATCCATACACTAAACTATTTGCACCAAAATACTTAATAACACAAACCTTTTGAAAGAAAAGTTACGCGACACTAGAGTTCCAAACTCATCTCTTTTTAGTTTCCTTATGGCATAAAATTAACTTTTCTCAGCAAAACTCGAGTGGGACCAAATGCCCAACATAACTTATAAACCATTCACATAAGTAATTAAAGTTTGCACCTTGTGAAATTATACTCACACGACTCAACATGTCGTAAAATAAAGCTCCATGAACCTCCATGGACTCAATGACTCCAAGTCAATAAAACGGCGCTAAACACCATGCTTCCAAAGCTAAATTGCTATAAGCAAAATCATAAATGAGACGCCAAAATCATAAAAATCCCCTTCTAGGGTAATACCACATAATCCACATTGTTTAACAACTCTCATTAAACAAAATCCCCAAAATAACTTCACATAAACAAAATGGAAAATAACTTTCCGTCTAAACTCTAACATATGTGGAGGAGATCCAATGTTAAAGTCACAAGCCGTAGTTATTGCCCAACATCTCAAACATCATAAAAATACGATTGTCATTACATCCAAAACAAATGTTGAACAACAATGAAGTAAGGCCAAACAGATCCCGACGGAGTTTGCAACTCCCGCAATAAAACGGTTTCATGCACTTTTAAAACCATAATTTGAAATCTTGTGTGCGTGCCAAACATTTCTCGAAATTCATAACACAATCCGCATAAGGATTGGAAACACAAGAAATAGTTGATGCAATTTATTCCAAAATAAATTTCGTGCATGATTTAGTCGGCATTCAACGTCTCACTCATACTCCTCCATACTCCTCCGGTCCACTATTGTCATCCGGATATTCAAACCTCTTAAGGCAAGTTGGGAAATACATCAATTAACCTTACGGTTTTTTTTCTCAATTCAAAGTCGGCTCAATAAGCCTATGGTTCTAATCCAACCATCAACCTCGACCCGAAACAGTCTACTTAAAGCAATTATCATGTTTATCGTCACTCCAAGGGACTAATACTATAATCGTCCATCTATTCCTATGACTACTAGTTTAGAACCTCCTTCACTACCCCAACGATTATCACATGAAAGCAATTCAAGCATGCACATGTATTAGTAAGTTCACCATGACACTGGCCATGTATCACTATGAACGAACCGTACATGATTATCCTTGCTACTCTCGACGTGATTCTCGTTTCTAACAACATCCATTGATCCCAAAACATCCTATCTTAAAGTGCCTAAAGGTGAATTTCACTCTCATTTACTTAAACAAACGCTAGTTTGAGTCTAGGTATCCAAAATCAACACCTAAATCTCTCAAACTTATGCTCTGATACCAACTTGTAACACCCTCAAATTTGGAACGAGCAACTAAATAAAATTTCAATAAAATACCCAACAAGATAAAAATCCTTTCTACAATTCATTCCTTAAAATGCCTCGGAAATTAAAACATTATAATTCCCACAATAAAATGACTTAATCGGGTGTTACTTAACCCCACACAAATTGCTAGTCCAAACTATTGCGGAAGACTTCACTAATCATGTCACCTCTCGTGCACTCTACTAGCACTCGCCACTTCACAATGTAGCTAGAGCTACCCCCAACCTGAGCCTGTTGCACATGCCGACAAATAAAAAGGGTTAGGCTTACGCCTAGTGAGTTCAAGCATTTTATCATGACTATATAAAATCATAAATCGGAGGTTAGTAGTTTTTAGTCATGACTTCAAAAGAGTTTACTTCAAATACAAATCACCCATTTTTCCAACTCACCCAATTCCCATGTTAAAATCTTTATTATCACATGGTTTCTCAAAAATAGACTTATTCACAAAGTCAACGAAAGGTGAAATAGCATTTGTCACTCAAAACGATTAAACTTATAATTATTTTCCATTATCCCAAAACATCTCTAAACGTGGATGAAACATAATCCACAACTCATATAACGTGGAAATGCAAATCTCATTAATATGATACGTTATTGAAAACATGGATAAACACAATTACCCAAAACAACACACACGGATGAGATCTTGTGTCACCCCAAAAACAGGGTCAACAAAAACTTCCATAAAATGGAAGAGTGATATATAATGCCATTGCACGAGCTATAAAAAGTGAATATACATATGCCTGTTTACAAACAAGATGTAATATTGACAACTAAATGACAACCGACTAATCTAATCTCTACTATAGAAATAAGATTACAAAAGGTGTCATAATTAGTCCAATGTTTGATCTTCTATCTTTGGCATCTCAAAAAGTATCCCACGCTCACAAGTCCCCAACTATGCCTTCTTAATGACGGCACCACTAGAACCTGTGATACACATTAGACAAACAACAAGTGTTAGGTTTTAATTGCCTAGTGAGTCAAACATATAGTAAAACATGTAATTATTTCATGTAAAGAATATCAACTTGATCATTTACAATTTTACTCTATGGGAAGACCCAAACACAAACCCGAGTTACACCATAATTGAAGATATACCTTAGCGTCTACCTCCATGGTAACACCTCAAGGCCCGGCACATCGGGACTACCTACAAGGTATAAATCCCGAAGGCGTGGATCGTTACACAAACCTCCAAGGTAGGTGCCCAAGACTATATCTTCCTAGTGCCTACTTAGGAACTCCTCTAATTTATGAACACCAACAATTAACTACTCCAAGTAATTCCCAACACCATACATTACTTCCACTAAAACGATCCAACCATCCCATTAAGCAAGTAATTTCTACATTTAAGTAGCCCTCAAGTTATCTACATATGTACAAGTGATAATAGGAGTTTTGTCATCTAGCAATTACACGTATACCAAATTATATATTAAGTCACTTTCATCATGAAGTCATAATCCCTTTATTAAGACATAGCTTAATCCATTAAGCTCCAAATCTTAATATTTGGGTTTAACCAATTCCAAATAAATACTATCATGAAATATACAAATCCAAGTAGAGTGAGGTGTTACATAACCCTATTCTTACCATCAAGCCCATTTAAACCTCCTCTTTAGGGAGACAAGAGCTTATTGACCCAAAATATACTTCAAGGTAAATTTGTTAGAAACAATTGAAATGATAGAGTAAATTATGTATCAAGTATACTTTTGAGTTCAAGTTACTCACCTTAGAAGATTTGTGGTAAAATCCCAAAACCCTAGATGGAGAGAAAGTCTCTTGGACACTTGAGTTCTCTTGAAGATGAGAATCCCTTAACCTAAGATGGAGAAGATTTCTCATGAATGTGATGGGTAGAATCCATAATGGATGAGGAATGATAGAAGAAGAGAACTTACCTACTTGGAAGCCAAAAATCGCCCTAAAAGATGGAGAGAGTTCTGGAGCTGAAAGTTATACAAATGCTATTAAAATCCTACCAAAATCGATATAAGAAACACCACCTCGACCCCTAATCGCGACTATGCCCCAGCGAATTTGCCCAGGGCATTGTCGCGGGGCAATGTCGCCCTTCAGGTACCACTTTCTGCTCGATTTTGACTTATGGGCAGCTGATCGCGACTATGCCCCAGCAACTTTGCCCAGGGCATTGTCGCGGGGCAATGTCGCCATCCCCACCCCAGCTGCTGTCCGTTTTCTTCTTGCGTCAAAACTGGTCCTTACGAGGGTATTAGAGTCCGAAATTGTTATTTTAGGCGACAAGACGAGACCCAAACATGAGCCTCTAAGAGATTGCATGCACGCACACGAAGTTCTACACTTTACAAAATCTACAAGCCGGGATGGTACATCAAACGGTATAAGAGGAACTAAATTTACTTACGTGAATTTTCCGGGTGTTACAGATATGAACCACAATTTACATACCGTGGAAAAACAATCCATATAAATATAACACGTCACCGAAAACATGAGTAGCAACAAATACTCAAAACAACACCTTTCGGTGACGGGGGAGACCAGTATACATCGCACGTGACGGAACACTAAAGTGGGTCACTTACTATGCAATAAAACACCCACGTGGATTACTCTCATAAACCGAGCTCAATCACTCCAGATCTATTGCTCGCGAGACTAGGGAGCCCCCAACTTCAACCACTCCAGGTCTATACATTGGGTCACTCCAAATCCACAACAGCATAATATGGAATACAGCTTACTGCCCATGAGACGACGCCCGACCATATAGGTCCACGCCTTACTTATCATGGAACCCGATGCCTATCCCGTGCTAAGCATGTATATGGAATTACACCTTACTGCCCATGAGACGACGTCCGACCATCTAGGTCCACGCCTTACTTATCATGGAACCCGATGCCTATTCCGTGCTACAATATAAACTAACGTCTCGTAAAACTGAGCTCAATCAATTCCGACCTCTTGCCCGCGAGACTAAAGGGAAACTCAAATGCCTATGGATCCATGTCCAACAAGGTCTAAAATATTACACGACCCCAAACATATAAACAAATGCATTAAAACATGCAATTCCCCAATAACATAAATCATGATCAAAACTCAACTCTGAGCTATCAAAACGGACAAATGTCCCCAAGACTTAATAAAATCCAATACCTAGCCACAAGCTCAACTAACTCGAAAGATAATTCATAAAAGTCATACAATGACATTAAACACAACAACACACACCGTTGCCGGTAAATACTTCAAATCCATGAAAACCCGAAATAAAACCTTGGATCGGGATAACCCTCATTTCCAGAAGGACTCTACCTTTACATTTTCAAAACATCTCATGATGTACTATATGCATATTTCCAAATATCCACAAAAATGCATTTTCATAACAAATAGACTCCATTTCCCACATAAATCAACAACCCATCTCATATATGATTTATCTATCTCATTTTTCCCAAAAAAACCCAAAGGTAGTGTTTTACAATGTCTACTACAATTAATACCTTAAAAGGTAAAACTCATCAAATAACTCAACATTGATAATTTTCAGGTAAAACACATAATTACTTGGAAAATAGCATTTTGGCATGTACAATGTTTTCGCAAAGTACTTGAACTCACCTTGCTAGATTTAGCTAAATCTAGAGTTCCTCCAAACGTATGCTCCTTTGATGAAGTTTGCATCCTCAAGCCAAAACTTCAAAAACCTAGATCCATAAGTTTCCAACCATAAATATTTGTCCCCAAACACTTAGAATCATTTCTCCCAACATATTACACCCAAATCACCAATACATTAAAACCCTAATTCCAAAATGAAGAGAATAGAAGATTACCTCCACCATCAATTGAATCCATCAACCAAACACTTCTATTGTTACCAAAGTGAGCCTCAATCTTCATTTCATCTAAAGAAAGGAAAAGGTTTAGGTGAGGGTTGGGTAAACCCTAGAAAGTGTAGAAATCTTACCAAAACGAAAGTGAGAAGAAGGGTTCTAACCTCCATCCATAATCCCTTGATAAGAACCGAGAGAGAAGCTTTGGTTTACAAGATTCATGGCTTCAAGAGCTCCAAAAACGATTTAAAGGGTTAGGGTTTTGTTTGGGAGAGTTTAGAGTGAGAGAGATGGAATAGAAATGAAAGAAAGCTGAAGTTCGTGGGTTTAAAACACCCTGGAGTCCGACGGCGAGAGTGACAGGCGATTATGCCACTGTCACTTTCGCGGGGCACTCTCGCCCGCTACCCAATTGCCCATGGTACAAACTCGGCGAAAGTGACACTGTGAAAGTGACCATGTCACTCTCGCGAGTGTCATATTCGCTGGACCTCCCAAGCCCTCGGTACATTCTTAGCGAAAGTGACACTGGAAAGTGACCATGTCACTCTCGCGAGTGTCATACTCGCTGGACTTGTACCGAGTCCAAACTTGGCCAATTTCTCGAGAGATCCAATTAGCAATACGTGTCCCACCTTCCAATGCAACACCTTGTCCCTCTAATAAATCTAAGTTGACTTACTTACCAATTTGAGTTAGAATTTTCGAGGTGTTACAATTCTCCCAACCTTAAAGATATTTCGTCCTCGAAATCTAGTCCTCACGCAACTAATGGCCACCGCGCCCAACACATTCCAAATTCCCTCGGTTTTAACCCGGTTCAAATTTATTTCCCACATAATTGTCCACACCGGCTTCTTGGTGTTACTCACAACGATTCTCCGTTTAGGCATAAAACACTCACGTCCAATTGAAGGCCTAAGCTGCCAGAGTGGCTTTCGACTACCAGACTTAAGTTGTCTCCCAACCTTAAGTGATCCATACTATCCCAATAACAGATTCGAATCCCCAATCTTACCACATTCACATGTTCTTAAATTTCCTCTCTAAGCCAACCCGACGTTTAATCACTACCAACATCAATCAAAACTTCAGAATTTCCAAACAATCCCGCTACTGACTAGCATTTCCTCTCAACGAAATCCACCCATTCAAGCATTAATGGTCATTATTGACTCATCAATTACATAATCCCAACGATATGCCTAATTATCAATCATCCGATCAGCAGATTGTCTTGCCACACGAGGCAAGTCATTACACTAAATCCTCTTATCACAATTGAGCATCTTTAGGATACTACAACCATTACCACCATTCCTTTAAAATGGGACTACAATCCCCCGGTGTAACACCCCGCTAAAGCGGAAACACGGAATGTACAGCTCAAGTTTCATAGCAAAAGTTACAAGATCACAATAACCATCAAAATACATTCAAAGGTTAAACCTTGTCTTTTACAATTGTTTTTGCGAAATGGAAATGAACATAAAATTTAAAGATAGGAAAGAAAGCTTCATCACGTGTAGCCTTCCTAAATTCCAACCTTAAGAACGTTCTCCTGAAAAGCATGTAAATGAGATTGTCAACTAATGAATAGTTGGTGAGTTCACAGGTTTAATGAGTATAACATTGTTTGCCATCGCAAAATAGTTTAAATCCACACATGGGATAAAATAATACGGTTATAAAAACCACTTGCTCAAGGTAATCATATGTAAAATGCTAAGTTCTTGAGCCCGTTACCCGACCTATACCGACATACTTTGCCCCTACTACAGTGTTGGAATCATTCCACATACGCGCATGTTCTATCACCAACAATACGCCAATACAACAATAATTATGCACTCAAACAAGCGCTACTTGTGAGTGGGGTGTCAAACCAAATAACGTTATCCATAATTACCAACGGCTCAATCCATGAGTTAACGGGTAACGTATACGTAAACGGGGACTTTTGAATGATAGCAAAAGAAACTCAAACTTACAACATTTGCAACAACATAGATACCATAGAGCATAAATAAGCAAGCTTCGTATTTTCAAGAAAACGAAATAATCGGTGTGTAAAATAGTTGTAGTAACCACATGCTTTTCACCCCAAAATATGTAAAACATTGAAAAAGGGGCTGTGAATACTCACATGATACGCGATAGAATCCGGGAATCTCCCACAAGTACTCCGAGATGATCCTACTTCAAACCTATGAACGTAAGGTCACTAATGAGTTCTCAATCTCGAAGGTTCGATACTAACTATCCAAATCATCATAAAATGCCTTGTTGTGTTTTAATATTATAACGTAATAAACGTAAACATTGTTCTTCTTAGATTAAAGTTTCCACAATTTCATCCCAATAAGTAACGAAAAGGGTTTTAAAGAACATAAACATATATAGTACATATATATGTATAAACCGAAATTTTATCGTAACGACGATAAAATTAGGGGTCGTAAACGAAATGACAAATATTTAAATGTATAAATATATAGATATAATATATATTTATACTCCACTATTTCATCATAAAATAATGAAATGGGATCAAGAATAAAATGCATAAATATATATATATATATATATAAATATATTATATATATGAACATTCCACAATTTCATCATAAAGGATGAAAAGGGATAAAGAATAAATAAAATGCATAAATAAAAGACATAAATAAACTGCATAAATATAAGATATACTTATATACTCCACTATTTCATCATGAAATGATGAAATGAGATTAGAAATAGTCCTTAATAATATATAATAATTTGTCCTTTACTGTCCAGAATTTGGTGTCACTTTGTGTCCAGCTTTGGATAACTTCCAGGTATAATTTGATCATGAAATTTTATGTCCAGTTGTTTCAATGAGTTAAGAAACTTTTGGAATCAGTTTCATAATTTTTGAAAGAGTATAAGTACATGAAATAATACACAACATAAAACCCGACAGAAGACTTTGCTGTTTGTACACGGATTTTGTGAGGACTGTTTGATAAATGAAATCGTTGAGTTTTTGAATGAAACCACTTGGGTTTGAATCTTAACACAATAAAATGATTTCCAGAAAAATAATCACTCCATTTGGAGTTAAAATGAGTGAGATATGACTCTTTGAAGTGGGGTGTGAAATCTGACAGCAAGCTGTCCAAACAACACCTTGTGCATGTGCTCTCCAATTGACTTTTAAACCAAA
Source organism: Saussurea involucrata (assembly GCA_033807775.1). Lineage (NCBI taxonomy): Eukaryota > Viridiplantae > Streptophyta > Magnoliopsida > Asterales > Asteraceae > Saussurea > Saussurea involucrata. The sequence goes on from CM066325.1 coordinate 63,309,374, forward strand.
ATTCTTATTCTTTTGCATGCAAAATCCGATTTGACTCTCACCCATACACTTATTTTCAGTTCCCAAAACATATTTGTGATCCATTAAAAATGCATGCAATTTATCCATCAACTCAAACTTGGAAAACTTTTATAAAAGACCCATTTTGAAGATTGTTGATGTTCTTGCTAAGAACATCAACATGCAACTAAAAATTCAGTATTTTGAACTCATGCATGTTGGTTTAAATATGTTTTTAATGATTTTCAAAGGTACATTCATGAGACTCTTGAACAAAATTATGGATCTCTCAAGATCACTACATGCATGTGTTTAAAATGTTCATCATTGGTCTTAACTTTGGTTTGATTTTGGATTCACCATCTTTTACTAACAAAAGATGTTATGATGGTAAATCTACAAACATTAAGACTTATAAAAGATTATTTTAGAAGTCATGAAGAAGGTGTAACAAAAGAGGAAGATCATACTTTGGAAATGCAAGAACATGAAAAAGACTTGAAAGAATGTGTGTGGATTTTACTCAACACACTTATTTTTACCTTTGTTTAACTTGATACTCTTGAAGAAATGATTTGAGGGGCTGGAGTTTATGATGAACTCTTGAAGAACTTATGAAGATGAGGATGAAGGTTTGAAGATGGAGAGAGAAGGAGATGACTACTCTTTTTAGTGAGAGAGTGCAAATGAGAGAAGTGGTTCAACAAGTGAGGTTAAGGGTTTACTTATGCAAAAATGAGAGAGGGGGGGGGGGGGGGATGGCCGGCCTCACATGGGGGGTGGGGTGGTGTGGTGTGACATTGGTATTTAGTCACATCATGTATTAAAATAAAAATCATAATACAAGTATTTTCTTTTAAAGTTAAAAATACAAGTATAAGTATAAAAATAAGGTATTCATATACATAATAAACTTAAAATATATCAAAATTAACAACTACATAAATACTTGTAGTATAAATATATATTAAGTTGGCATTTTATGAGATTTATGGATAATTTCCTAATTCAAGGATTTTCTTAGGCAAAATTTCTCGAATTTTCCTATCGTACCGTGTTTACTCCTAAAATTGCACTGTGTAAACTATGTCATAAAAATGAGGTATCCAAAAAAGTTCTAACCTGAGATGTGGATTTGACAGTTGTCACAGTCTCCCCCGGTTAGAAGAATTTCGTCCCGAAATTCAAGTGTCACTAGCGTTAACAGGTTTGCTTGCGAAGAGGTGAGGATACCTTTGTAACATGTAGTCCTCCCGCTCCCAAGTGTATCCAGGCCCACGCCTTGTGTTCCAATGGACTTTTACTATCGGGATTTTGCTTCGCTTAAGACGCTTGACTTCCCTATCGAGTATTTCCATTGGTTCCTCTACGATGTGCAGTTTATTGTTGATTTGGACTTCTTCCAAGGGCACAGTTACTGCTTCATCAGCCAAACACTTCTTTAGGTTCGACACGTGAAACGTGTTGTGGATAGCACTTAACTCCATTGGCAATTCCAGCTTATAAGCTACTGATCCAATTCTTTCCGTGATCTTGAATGGTCCAACATACCGTGGACTCAACTTTCCTCTTTTCCCAAAACGGACTGTTCCCTTCCAAGGGGATACTTTTAGAAAGACTCTATCACCAATTTGAAATTCTAGAGACTTTCTTCGATTGTCCACATAGCTCTTCTGACGATCTTGAGCTGCTTTAAGCCTATCTCTGATAACTGCAATCTTGTCGGTGGTTTCTTGTACGATATCCGGACTAGATAGCTGACTATCTCCTATTTCCAACCAACAAAGAGGTGATCGACACTTGCGTCCATATAGAGCTTCATATGGTGCACACTTGATACTAGTGTGATAGCTATTGTTGTAGGAAAACTCAACTAATGGCAAATGGTTATCCCAACTTCCTCCAAAATCTATTACACATGCCCGAAGCATGTCCTCCAACGTCTGAATGGTCCGCTCACTCTGACCATCCGTTTGAGGATGATAAGCCGTGCTTAAGTTCAACTGAGTACCCAACGCCTTTTGAACTGATTGCCAAAATCGGGATGTGAAGCGACTATCTCTATCCGATATAATGGAAACTGGAACTCCATGCCGCGTAACGATCTCCTTGATGTAGATTTGGGCAAGCTTTTCCATCTTATAATCTTCCCGAATAGGTAAGAAATGTGCATACTTCGTAAATCGATCTACTATAACCCAAATCGTGTCATGCCCCTTGGCAGTTCTCGGGAGTTTGGTTATAAAATCCATAGTGATTTGCTCCCATTTCCACTGGGGAATTTCCGGTTGTTGCAACAGTCCCGATGTCTTTTGATTTACAGCCTTGACCTTTGCACACGTTATGCATTTTCCTACATATATGGCAATATCCTTCTTCATTCCTGGCCACCAATAGTATTCCCTTAAATCCTTGTACATCTTATCCGCTCCTGGGTGAATTGAATACTTCGATTTATGAGCCTCCTCAAAAACCATTTCCCGTAGGTTGTCAGCCTTTGGGATCCACACTCTGCCCTTAAAGTAACGTATTCCATCAATCTTAGTTTCAAAACTAGACTCTAAACCATGAAGAGTTTCTCCCTTCAGATTTTCAGGTTTCAATGCTTCAATCTGAGCTTCAAAAATCCGGGTTTTCAAACTTGTTTGAACCAGTGCTCCTAACGCTCAGACTCGTGAAGGTTTTACCCTTTCTTTCCTACTTAAGGCATCGGCTACCACATTGGCCTTACCTGGGTGGTAACGTATCTCACAATCGTAATCGCTGAGAAGTTCTACCCATCTTCTTTGCCTCATGTTCAGCATCTTTTGATCAAAGATGTGTTGAAGACTTTTATGATCGGTGAAAATAGTACACTTGGTACTATATAGATAATGTCTCCATATCTTCAGAGCGAATACCACAGCTCCGAGTTCCAAATCGTGTGTGGTATAGTTCTTTTCGTGAACTTTTAATTGTCTCGAGGCATATGCTATCACCTTATCATTTTGCATCAATACGCAACCTAATCCTTGATGTGATGCGTCACAATACACTACAAAATTTTCCGTTCCTTCCGGTAAAGCTAAAATCGGTGCATTGCACAACTTTTTCTTCAGAAGTTGAAATGCTTCTTCTTGTGGAATTCCCCAAACAAATTCCTTCTCCTTTTGGGTTAATGTGGTAAGGGGTTTAGCGATCTTAGAAAAATTCTCGATAAAACGTCGATAATACCCTGCCAAGCCTAAAAACAATTGGCGAATTTCTGTTGGAGTCCTTGGGGCTTCCCATTTCTTAATGGCTTCCACCTTAGCCGGGTCCACGTGAATCCCTTTCTCCCCGAATCCAAAATTCGCACTTAGAGAATTTGGCATATAGCTTATGCTCCTTAAGAAGTTCTAAAATCACTTTTAGATGCTGCTCATGACCCTTCTTACTCTGAGAATAGATTAGTATATCATCGATGAACACAATCACAAACTTATCAAGGTATGGCCTACATACTCTATTCATTAGATCCATAAACACAGCTGGCGCGTTCGTCAATCCAAATGGCATAACTAAAAACTAGTAGTGTCCATAGCGAGTTCTAAAAGATGTTTTAGGAATATCTTCCTCTCGGACTCTCAACTGATGATATCCCAATCGAAGATCAATCTTAGAGAAGTAAGTTGCACCTTGCAACTGGTCGAACAAATCGTCTATTCGAGGGAGGGGATATCGGTTCTTGATTGTCAACTTATTTAGCTCCCTATAATCGATACACATTCGAAACGATCCATCCTTCTTCTTGACGAAGAGAATCGGGGCTCCCCAGGGTGATGAACTTGGTCGAATGAATCCTTTATCCAAAAGTTCTTGAAGTTGATTCGACAACTCTTGCATTTCTGCAGGTGCTAAGCGATACGGGGCCTTAGCTACGGGCGCCGCTCCGGGTACAAGATCAATCTGAAATTCGACTTGTCTAAACGGTGGAAGTCCAGGCAAATCGTCTAGAAATACTTCTGGGTGATCCTTCACCACAGGAATATCCTGGACTCGCCTCTCCTCAGACTTCTTCTCAATTACTTGCGCCAAGAACGCAACATACTTCTTCCTCAAATACTTGTGGACCTTCATACATGATAGGATCTTCAGACTCCTTCCAGCTCTATCTCCTTGGACAACTAGGGTTTCTCCGCCTTGTAATGGTAACCTAACCGTCTTTTCAAAACACCTAACCTCTGCTCGGTGCTTAGATAACCAATCTATGCCTATTACTACATCGAAACTCCCCAATTCAATTGGAATAAGATCGACACTAAACAGTTTATCAGCTAAGTTCAAGGTACAGCCTAAGATTACATCCTTAGCTTCTAATTCAAATCCATTAGCAACCTCAACAATATAAGCATTCGGCATTTTCTTAGATTCTAGATTGATCAAAGGCCTAAATTCTAAAGAAACAAAGCTCTTATCGGCACCAGTGTCGAATAATACGGATGCATAATAATCGTTTAGAAGAAATGTACCTGTCACTACATTGAGGTCTCGACGTGCTTCTTCTGCTCCTAACACAAATGCCCGTCCTCGAGCTTGTCCTCCTTGGTTTCCCTGATTAGCTTGTCTTGTTTGATACCCAGCGTTGTTATTGTTTGGTCCCCTTCTCCACCTTTGGCACACGTTTCGGAAGTGATCTGGACTTCCGCACTCATAGCATACCCTTCCTTCCTCTTTCACATTCTTCACCGTCTTACAAAATCGGGCTAAATGACCTTTTTTCTTACAGATGCTACAGATGAGACAGGCTCCCTCGTGATGCGAACCACATTGGTTACACTTTGGGTGGGGCCTATTGTAACGTCCTACTTCCTTAGCATTCATCCCAAAATTTCCCACTACTTTCTTGTTCCCACTTGAACTACTTCCAATTGCTTTTCCCGACTGATTCTCCGGCCTTCTCTTAATACCGACTCCTTTCTGAGTTAGAGTTCCTGCTCTGACCGCATCATGGGTCAAACTAGTTGCTAAGGCTACGGCGGCTTGGATCGTGGTCGGACTTGATGACTTAACCATCCCTCGGATCTCCGGGGTTAATCCATACAAATATCGGTCGATCCGTTTGCTCTCCGGGGTAACCATGTGAGGTACTAACTTCGCAAGTTCGTGAAAACGAGCGGTGTAGCGATCTATCCCCGAACCAACCATGGTAAGATCCCAAAGTTCAGCTTCCAATTTCTGAACTTCGCTCTTGGGACAGTATTCCTCCATGATCAATTCCTTGAACTCAGTCCAGGTCAGTTTGTACGCATCTTCCCTTCCACGGGTTTGTACTTGAATGTTCTACCAAGTTAGAGCTCGCTTTTGCAACTGACAGGCCGCATACTCTACCATGCGATCCTCTGAACACTTACAGATATGAAGTACTGACTCCATACTATCAAACCATGAGAGTAATCCTATAGCACCTTCCATTCCATGAAACTCCTTGGGTTTGCAAGTCATGAACGTTTTGTAGCTACATCCTCTATTGTCCTGAGTGTTATTAGGAGTTCCTCCTCCTACATTAACATTCCTTTGATTCTCATTAATACCCGCGGTAACTTGGGCTATGATGTTAGGTATCGCCTCTTGGATACGTTGAGCTATGAGTTGGGCGATATCGGGGTTTTGATCATCAGGATTTCCTCCCGTGTGACGTGTGGATCTTCTTGGTGGCATTTTTCTAAAACACAATTGCAAAAATCGAGTTGATTAAAATTTGAGTAATTAAAGTCGGATGTTTTTGTAAGGAATACATTTGAAACTTCGAAGTGTTGGAGAATAAATAATAACTATTTCATGATCCACATATATAATTAAAACACAAAAATGCCTTTTCATTGAAGTCATTAATAATAGCCGTTTGATACAAAATTTCTGATGTGCATCGCACATCAGTATAGAATTACAAACTGAAATTTAAGATTGAAGCAACTAGTAATTAAAAAGTTCCATTTTCTAAATTTTTCCACCGTCCACGTCAATATCCGCCCCGATACACTTCAATCGAAACCCACAACACCAATAGCGTCAACAGCATCACTACTACCATGCTCATTATCTCGGCTCGTAAAGCTACCCTCCGAGCTATTTTCGCTCCATTTAGGGCGTCGGACGACATGTTGGTCAAAAGGTGACTTAATTCCACTAGCTCGGTCACAACTTGACTCTGGTGACTGACCCTCATTTGACATCCGTGCAAGTCCATTGTCACGGCCCTAAGGCGTTTCTCTTCAGTCCAAGTCATGCCAGGCGCTCGACTAATCGGCACTCCCTCGATCACCCGTGAGGTTTCCGGTGCGTCTCGCTGATCAGGCCTAAAAGACACTCGTCTAGGTATGGGCACGCTCTTCCTAGCGGTTTGCCTCGTACGTGGACCCCTAGGTGGCATTACTACCGGGATGGGTTGTGGAGGAGCCACAGTCGGAGGCATCCTTGGCCCATCATACGGGTCTCGTTCCTCGTCAGACGTACGCTCACTTGATGGCGTGTAGGAAGGTTGTGAGCTTGATGATGATGACGACGACATAGTATTGCTGAAGTAAGAGTGTGATGAGGATGTTGACATAGTGATACTGAAGTAAGAGTGTATAACATTACTATCGCGCAATATAAAGGCTAGGCGTACTATACTATTGCATACTATAGGCAATAACTACGCTCCTACTAGGCATACAACGTGAAGCATCAAATGTGAAAACACACATATTCCTAGTATATCCATTTCCGGTCTCGCATCACTCTTTCTTTAATTAAACATAGGTGATCAGGCTTTATTTAGTTAAAGACCGATTATGCAATACCCGAACCAGTTATACTAGCAACATGTTTAGAAATTTAAATGTTCATTCCCGTTTTTGGTTATAGTTGCATTTTTCCAAAGGAAAACCGGTATTCTCTATAACCTTTGGCTCTGATACCAAATCTGTAACGCCCCGCTAAAGCGGAAACACGGAATGTACAGCTCAAGTTTCATAGCAAAAGTTACAAGATCACAATAACCATCAAAATACATTCAAAGGTTAAACCTTGTCTTTTAAAATTGTTTTTGCGAAAGGGAAATGAACATAAAATTTAAAGATAGGAAAGAAAGCTTCATCACGTGTAGCCTTCCTAAATTCCAACCTTAAGAACGTTCTCCTGAAAAGCATGTAAATGAGATTGTCAACTAATGAATAGTTGGTGAGTTCACAGGTTTAATGAGTATAACATTGTTTGCCATCGCAAAATAGTTTAAATCCACACATGGGATAAAATAATACGGTTATAAAAACCACTTGCTCAAGGTAATCATATGTAAAATGCTAAGTTCTTGAGCCCGTTACCCGACCTATACCGACATACTTTGCCCCTACTACAGTGGTGGAATCATTCCACATACGCGCATGTTCTATCACCAACAATACGCCAATACAACAATAATTATGCACTCAAACAAGCGTTACTTGTGAGTGGGGTGTCAAACCAAATAACGTTATCCATAATTACCAACGGCTCAATCCATGAGTTAACGGGTAACGTATACGTAAACGGGGACTTTTGAATGATAGCAAAAGAAACTCAAACTTACAACATTTGCAACAACATAGATACCATAGAGCATAAATAAGCAAGCTTCGTATTTTCAAGAAAACGAAATAATCGGTGTGTAAAATAGTTGTAGTAACCACATGCTTTTCACCCCAAAATATGTAAAACATTGAAAAAGGGGTTGTGAATATTCACATGATACGCGATAGAATCCGGGAATCTCCCACAAGTACTCCGAGATGATCCTACTTCAAACCTATGAACGTAAGGTCACTAATGAGTTCTCAATCTCGAAGGTTCGATACTAACTATCCAAATCATCATAAAATGCCTTGTTGTGTTTTAATATTATAACGTAATAAACGTAAACATTGTTCTTCTTAGATTAAAGTTTCCACAATTTCATCCCAATAAGTAACGAAAAGGGTTTTAAAGAACATAAACATATATAGTACATATATATATGTATAAACCGAAATTTTATCGTAACGACGATAAAATTAGGGGTCCTAAACGAAATGACAAATATTTAAATGTATAAATATATAGATATAATATATATTTATACTCCACTATTTCATCATAAAATGATGAAATGGGATCAAGAATAAAATGCATAAATATATATATATAAATATATTATATATATGAACATTCCACAATTTCATCATAAAGGATGAAGAGGGATAAAGAATAAATAAAATGCATAAATAAAAGACATAAATAAAATGCATAAATAAACTGCATAAATATAAGATATACTTATATACTCCACTATTTCATCATGAAATGATGAAATGGGATTAGAAATAGTCCTTAATAATATATAATAATTTGTCCTTTACTGTCCAGAATTTGGTGTTACTTTGTGTCCAGCTTTGGATAACTTCCAGGTATAATTTGATCATGAAATTTTATGTCCAGTTGTTTCAATGAGTTAGGAAACTTTTGGCATCAGTTTCATAATTTTTGAAAGAGTATAAGTACATGAAATAATACACAACATAAAACCCGACAAAAGACTTTGCTGTTTGTACACGGATTTTGTGAGGACTGTTTGATAAATGAAATCGTTGAGTTTTTTGAATGAAACCACTTGGGTTTGAATCTTAACACAATAAAATGATTTCCAGAAAAATAATCACTCCATTTGGAGTTAAAATGAGTGAGATATGACTCTTTGAAGTGGGGTGTGAAATCTGACAGCAAGCTGTCCAAACAACACCTTGTGCATGTGCTCTCCAATTGACTTTTAAACCAAAATTCTTATTCTTTTGCATGCAAAATCCGATTTGACTCTCACTCATACACTTATTTTCAGTTCCCAAAACATATTTTTGATCCATTAAAAATGCATGCAATTTATCCATCAACTCAAACTTGGAAAACTTTTATAAAAGACCCATTTTGAAGATTGTTGATGTTCTTGCTAAGAACATCAACATGCAACTAAAAATTCAGTATTTTGAACTCATGCATGTTGGTTTAAATATGTTTTTAATGATTTTCAAAGGTACATTCATGAGACTCTTGAACAAAATTATGGATCTCTCAAGATCACTACATGCATGTGTTTAAAATGTTCATCTTTGGTCTTAACTTTGGTTTGATTTTGGATTCACCATCTTTTACTAACAAAAGATGTTATGATGGTAAATCTACAAACATTAAGACTTATAAAAGATGATTTTAGAAGTCATGAAGAAGGTGTAACAAAAGAGGAAGATCATACTTTGGAAATGCAAGAACATGAAAAAGACTTGAAAGAATGTGTGTGGATTTTACTCAACACACTTATTTTTATCTTTGTTTAACTTGATACTCTTGAAGAAATGATTTTAGGGGCTGGAGTTTATGATGAACTCTTGAAGAACTTATGAAGATGAGGATGAAGGTTTGAAGATGGAGAGAGAAGGAGATGACTACTCTTTTTAGTGAGAGAGTGCAAATGAGAGAACTGGTTCAACAAGTGAGGTTAAGGGTTTACTTATGCAAAAATGAGAGAGGGGGGGGGGGGGGGAGGATGGCCGGCCTCACATGGGGGGTGGGGTGGTGTGGTGTGACATTGGTATTTAGTCACATCATGTATTAAAATAAAAATCATAATACAAGTATTTTCTTTTAAAGTTAAAAATACAAGTATAAGTATAAAAATAAGGTATTCATATACATAATAAACTTAAAATATATCAAAATTAACAACTACATAAATACTTGTAGTATAAATATATATTAAGTTGGCATTTTATGAGATTTATGGATAATTTCCTAATTCAAGGATTTTCTTAGGCAAAATTTCTCGAATTTTCCTATCGTACCGTGTTTACTGCTAAAATTGCACTGTGTAAACTATGTCATAAAAATGAGGTATCCAAAACAGTTCTAACCTGAGATGTGGATTTGACAGTTGTCACACTCGGTTACACTAACGGTGTTTGGCCTCAAGCCCAAAAGTCGACACCTGAATATACCACCTACCTCAATATAGGTTACTGAATTTATCCTCTTAATTACAAAAGGGCATCATCCCCTCAACCGATACCATTCGGCTTACCGTACTATCACGCGTGAAATACCCAACCTTCCACTGCCGAAGTTCTACATGCACTTATCCTTAACTGGGTTACATACCCTTTCTAAGGTCCTAATGAGTTCAAGGTTTACAAGTGCATTATTCGATAAAAATGCCAATCAACAAAACCTTTCACAAAATTTTCAACACAAAGATTTTTCATATCCAAATAATCGTACGCGTAAAAACTATTACTATAATTTGGTAGTTGCACAAAAATGGACACGCTCATCCCACATATGAAAATCATGTTGAAAATTATTTCTTTGCAGTTCAGATTATTCACACAACGCAAAAGCGTAATAAACAACTTCTTTAAAATTAACCGCCACGGTCCTAGTATGGATTGACTCATGACATGCACGTAAGGTAACTGCCCGACTTTAGACAGGATGCAACAAAAGGCGTGCACGTATTTCAAAAGCGATCCAAATGACATTTGACTCCAACATTTCCTTGCCAACCATAAAACGGCATGAAACATGGATCACCAACAAAATTTTGCGCGCGTCAGTTTCTTATACTAAATAATGAAACGGTTTGCACATGCACCTTAGTCAACACAAAATGACTTGTGTAAATTTCATATTTAAAACAAAGCCCATACATTTCCATCATTTGAAAATATCGACTAAAACATCACAAAACCACAAATTGGGGTAGGCATGCAAGCTTGTAACACTCCCATTAGAAATTTTCTTGAAACGAAAAGACATGCATCAAATGGTTCGCAACCAAATTTCCAAAAGAGGAAGCTCTTTAAATCAATTTCTCCAAAATATCTCATCCGGTCCTATAATGACGTTTAAATAAAACGTCTTTCGCAAACTTGCACACAACAATGCGTTTTTCTAAAACATATGAGGAAATAAGTGTTAATAATTAGTTGACATCAAAAGGGTTCAACTTATTTTCAAATCCCAAATTGTACCAACGGTGCGCGTCAATGTTCAAAACATAAGAAGTTACACGCACCATAGTTTTATGCAACAATTTTCTAAAATCTTCGCCACGAAGCATTTCCTCAAGGTTTCGTACTTGGGACACAAAACGTCAAAACGTAGATGCTTAAAATGTATTTGTAAAAAATCATCCAAGTACACATTTCTTCCAAACCAAAGGTTTTCCATTTTTCAAAACACTTGGCAAAATCAAAATTGACCAATGTCAATGGCTAACACATTTGTGTTTTCAAAATGTACAATAATGCGAACTATGCATAATTTCCACAACACCAAAACACCCTTTGACCGAATGGTCATCAGTTGTACAATGAGTTAATAAAATAATTTAACTCACGATTCGTTCAACAAGTGACGAGAAATAATGGTTACCAAGCTATGCATACCCCTAAGTCGATATAACGTATTTTCATGAAATGATAATAAAACGTTTAACTGACCAAAAGCACACCAAGTAAATCATTATGAAATGTTACCAAAATATTCTTTCATGCATCACTTAAGTCATGTATAAATCAATCCATACACTAAACTATTTGCACCGAAATACTTAATAACACAAACCTTTTGAAAGAAAAGTTACGCGACACTAGAGTTCCAAACTCATCTCTTTTTAGTCGCCTTATGGCATAAAATTAACTTTTCTCAGCAAAACTTGAGTGGGACCAAATGCCCAACATAACTTATAAACCATTCACATAAGTAATTAAAGTTTGCACCTTGTGAAATTATACTCACACGACTCAACATGTCGTAAAATAAAGCTCCATGAACCTCCATGGACTCAATGACTCCAAGTCAATAAAACGGCGCTAAACACCATGCTTCCAAAGCCAAATTGCTATAAGCAAAATCATAAATGAGACGCCAAAATCATAAAAATCCCCTTCTAGGGTAATACCACATAATCCACATTGTTTAACAACTCTCATTAAACAAAATCCCCAAAATAACTTCACATAAACAAAATGGAAAATAACTTTCCGTCCAAACTCTAACATATGTGGAGGAGATCCAATGTTAAAGTCACAAGCCGTAGTTATTGCCCAACATCTCAAACATCATAAAAATACGATTGTCATTACATCCAAAACAAATGTTGAACAACAATGAAGTAAGGCCAAACAGATCTCGGCGGAGTTTGCAACTCCCGCAATAAAACGGTTTCATGCACTTTTAAAACCTTAATTTGAAATCTTGTGTGCGTGCCAAACATTTCTCGAAATTCATAACACAATCCGCATAAGGATTGGAAACACAAGAAATAGTTGATGCAATTTATTCTAAAATAAATTTCGTGCATGATTTAGTCGGCATTCAAAGTCTCACTCATACTCCTCCATAATCCTCCGGTCCACTATTGTCATCCGGATATTCAAACCTCTTAAGGCAAGTTGGGAAATACATCAATTAACCTTACGGTTTTTTTTCTCAATTCAAAGTCGGCTCAATAAGCCTATGGTTCTAATCCAACCATCAACCTCGACCCGAAATGGTCTACTTAAAGCAATTATCATGCTTATCGTCACTCCAAGTGACTAATACTATAATCGTCCATCTATTCCTACGACTACTAGTTTAGAACCTCCTTCACTACCCCAACGATTATCACATGAAAGCAATTCAAGCATGCACATGTATTAGTAAGTTCACCATGACACTGGCCATGTATCACTATGAACGAACCGTACATGATTATCCTTGCTACTCTCGACGTGATTCTCGTTTCTAACAACATCCATTGATCCCAAAACATCCTATCTTAAAGTGCCTAAAGGTGAATTTCACTCTCATTTACTTAAACAAACGCTAGTTTGAGTCTAGGTATCCAAAATCAACACCTAAATCTCTCAAACTTATGCTCTGATACCAACTTGTAACACCCTCAAATTTGGAACAAGCAACTAAATAAAATTTCAATAAAATACCCAACAAGATAAAAATCCTTTCTACAATTCATTCCTTAAAATGCCTCGGAAATTAAAACATTATAATTCCCACAATAAAATGACTTAATCGGGTGTTACTTAACCCCACACAAATTGCTAGTCCAAACTATTGCGGAAGACTTCACTAATCATGTCACCTCTCGTGCACTCTACTAGCACTCGCCACTTCACAATGTAGCTAGAGCTACCCCCAACCTGAGCCTGTTGCACATGCCGACAAATAAAAAGGGTTAGGCTTACGCCTAGTGAGTTCAAGCATTTTATCATGACTATATAAAATCATAAATCGGAGGTTAGTAGTTTTTAGTCATGACTTCAAAAGAGTTTACTTCAAATACAAATCACCCATTTTTCCAACTCACCCAATTCCCATGTTAAAATCTTTATTATCACATGGTTTCTCAAAAATAGACTTATTCACAAAGTCAACGAAAGGTGAAATAGCATTTGTCACTCAAAACGATTAAACTTATAATTATTTGCCATTATCCCAAAACATCTCTAAACGTGGATGAAACATAATCCACAACTCATATAACGTGGAAATGCAAATCTCATTAATATGATACGTTACCGAAAACATGGATAAACACAATTACCCAAAACAACACACACGGATGAGATATGAACCACAATTTACATACCATGGAAAAACAATCCATATAAATATAACACGTCACCGAAAACATGAGTAGCAACAAATACTCAAAACAACACCTTTCGGTGACGGGGGAGACCCGTATACATCGCACGTGACGGAACACTAAAGTGGGTCACTTACTATGCAATAAAACACCCACGTGGATTACTCTCATAAACCGAGCTCAATCACTCCAGATCTATTTCTCGCGATACTAGGGAGCCCCCAACTTCAACCACTCCAGGTCTATACATTGGGTCACTCCAAATCCACAACAGCACATTAGGGATTACACCTTACTGCCCATGAGACGACGCCCGACCATATAGGTCAACGCCTTACTTATCATGGAACCCGATGCCTATCCTGTTCTAAGCACATATATGGAATTACACCTTACTGCCCATGAGACGACGTCCGACCATCTAGGTCCACGCCTTACTTATCATGGAACCCGATGCCTATTCCGTGGTACAATATAAACTAACGTCTCGTAAAACTGAGCTCAATCAATTCCGACCTCTTGCCCGCGAGACTAAGGGAAACTCAAATGCCTATGGATCTATGTCCAACAAGGTCTAAAATATTACACGGCCCCAAACATATAAACAAATGCATTAAAACATGCAATTCCCCAATAACATAAATCATGATCAAAACTCAACTCTGAGCTATCAAAACGGACAAATGTCCCCAAGACTTAATAAAATCCAATACCTAGCCACAAGCTCAACTAACTCGAAAGATAATTCATAAAAGTCATACAATGACATTAAAACAACAACACACACCGGTTGCCGGTAAATACTTCAAGTCCATGAAAACCCGAAATAAAACCTTGGATCGGGATATCCCTCATTTCCAGAAGGATTCAACCTTTACACTTTCAAAACATCTCATGATGTACTATATGCATATTTCCAAATATCCACAAAAATGCATTTTCATAACAAATAGACTCCATTTGCCACATAAATCAACAACCCATCTCATGTATGATTTATCTATCTCATTTTTCCTAAAGAACCCAAAGGTAGTGTTTTGCAATGTCTACTACAATTAATACCTTAAAAGGTAAAACTCATCAAATAACTCAACATTGATAATTTTCAGGTAAAACACATAATTACTTGGAAAATAGCATTTTGGCATGTACAAAGTTTTCGCAAAGTACTTGAACTCACCTTGCTAGATTTAGCTAAATCTAGAGTTCCTCCAAACGTATGCTCCTTTGATGAAGTTTGCATCCTCAAGCCAAAACTTCAAAAACCTAGATCCATAAGTTTCCAACCATAAATATTTGTCCCCAAACACTTAGAATCATTTCTCCCAACATATTACACCCAAATCACCAATACATTAAAACCCTAATTCCAAAATGAAGAGAATAGAAGATTACCTCCACCCTCAATTGAATCCATCAACCAAACACTTCTATTGTTACCAAAGTGAGTCTCAATCTTCATTTCATCTAAAGAAAGGAAAAGGTTTAGGTGAGGGTTGGGTAAACCCTAGAAAGTGTAGAAATCTTACCAAAACGAAAGTGAGAAGAAGGGTTCTAACCTCCATCCATAATCCCTTGAAAAGAACTGAGAGAGAAGCTTTGGTTTACAAGATTCATGGCTTCAAGAGCTCCAAAAACAATTTAGAGGGTTAGGGTTTTGTTTGGGAGAGTTTAGAGTGAGAGAGATGGAATAGAAATGAAAGAAAGCTGAAGTTCGTGGGTTTAAAACACCCTGGAGTCCGACGGCGAGAGTGACAGGCGATTATGCCACTGTCACTTTCGCGGGGCACTCTCGCCCGCTACCCAATTGCCCACGGTACAAACTCGGCGAAAGTGACACTGCGAAAGTGACCATGTCACTCTCACGAGTGTCATATTCGTTGGACCTCCCAAGCACTCGGTACATTCTTAGCGAAAGTGACACTGCAAAAGTGACCATGTCACTCTCGCGAGTGTCATACTCGCTGGACTTGTACCGAGTCCAAACTTGGCCAATTTCTCGAGAGATCCAATTAGCAATATGTGTCCCACCTTCCAATGCAACACCTTGTCCCTCTAATAAATCTAAGTTGACTTACTTACCAATTTGAGTTAGAATTTTCGGGGTGTTACAGGAACCCCTCGAAATGCTCCTTGAAAGAAGGGAGCAGATATTTCCCCAGATGAGGGAACAAATTCGTCCCATCTAGGACATTATCAACCATAAAGTCCGACGGCAACGTAAAGTTGACCGTCGTGACCTTAGCCCCTCCCGTCGTGTGATCCTTGCCCTTGTCGGCGGAGGTGCCGAACTGATAGGTGTCGCAGCAATCGCACTAGAAGACATCTTCATAGGCGATGCGACCTTCGCCTTCTCAGACGTAATGAATCTCGATGAGTCATCCGCCCCTGAAGACGGTTCCCTTGGGATCGTCATTCTTGTCTTCGGTAAAACCCCTGACCCAGTGGTCGAGGTCCTTTGTCTCTTCTCTTTGCCCTTACGAGCGAGCTCAAATTGAGCTGCTCTTTTAGCAGAGACAGTCGGCACCTTTGTTTGAGATTCTCCTGGAAACAAAGAAGAAGTAAGTGTTATGCAATAAGCATAAGAAAAAAAATCGAGATCAAGTAGGAGAGAATTTGAAGGTACGCTCACCGGTCATTTCTTCTTCTTCTCTCGACTCTTCCTCTTTCTCCTCTATCTCTTCTTCTTCTTCCTCACGTTTATCTCCCAAATTCTCCCCTAAATATACCAAGTCTTCGTCGTCATCCACCAATTATCGTACGACAAATGACCGTTCTACAGCGATAAACGTCAAGAATGCATCGACCTTCGCTTGAGAGTTGGCGTAGGGTTTCACGTCCTCAAACTTTATTTCTGTCGATACGGAGAAGACAGGTCAGAGATAAATAAAAAAGTAACATAAGACATACGACAAAAAACTAAGTAAATCTCACCCGACACGTTCGAACTGGCCCTAATCCAGCCGCTCTCAGAGTCAAGAGTCGACTTACGCACAAATGCGTACCTGGTCTTCCATTTACGATCGTTTACAACAGTCTTTAGGACTAAGGTTTGGTCGCCCTTAAACCTAGAAAATAGGCTATAGCGATGACATCCGTCCTTCTTGACTTGATAAGCCAAGAGGAGGTCGCGCACATTCATGGGAGATTCCTATTTTTCGGTAAGTCGCTCAATCACTTGTATGACTCGCCAGAACTGGGGCATTAGTTGGCCTGGTGCTAAATCGAATTCATGCATAAAAGCCTTGGCCAAAGGCGAGTAAGGCCATTCAAAACCTACCTTAAAGGGGTATTCGTATATCACGATATACCCCTTAGGACACTCATTCGGTCGAGTCTGGCCTGCTTTAATCAATGTAATCCCCGCAGGGATTTTTGCTAAATTCCTAAGGTTATCGAGATCCGATTGCTCTCGAATGGAACTTACAGGGTCAATCGACATTTCTAAATAGACTTGCAAGAGGTCAAGAAATCGTACCTTATATTTATAGGCGCTCTAAACCTCGAAATTTCTAACTGTGTCGAAGATTCTTGCAGATTTGGAAAGGATTGAGCGAAGAACAGCAAGAAATCGGGAAGAAAGTCTCTTTCTAAAATGCACTGTAAGCGTAAATCCACCGTGGGTCTCTATTTATGTGTTCGATCGTGTCAGGTCGAATCCCTGGATGATCGACACGTACCCTTGCCTTTTCGTATGACCACGCGGATCGTCGACACCTGGCAATGACAGCTGCTAAACATAATCGTGTGTCAGCGTGACGTCTCGATCTTATCCTCTTTTCAACTTCTTCTTTAGTTAGAATTGAACCGATCCAGTCCCAAAACAACTAAGGTAACTTTCGACACGTTTCACGACCACAAGCGTCTGACTGACAAAATTTAAAATTTGAATTTGACATTCTATTTTCAAATTTTGGGGGCAAACCGTTTGGGTAAAATTTCACCGGTCTCGACCACGACCAAGGTAATGAAAACACTTATTTTACTTTTCCATAATAAGGTAAAATCATAGTACTTTATCCCTTGACCAAAGTTGAAATCGAAAAGTTATCTACCTCACGACGCTCGACCACGATGTCATCTAGCTCGTACGACTGTCGTATAGAACCATGCGACCTCGACCGACTAACGTACCTTATTTCTGTTACGTTTCAGTGTTTAAATGCAGGAATCAATGTCATTAAAAGACCAACGGCTATAACCGACGAGGATCATAACTGGCATTAATTCCAAATACGTTACGACCGTTATTCCAGTATTTATGAAGATCATTGAATGATACAAAGACTATAAAAGCGAAGGCTCAAACATCATTTGGGGGAGACACATCACGCATTACACAATCTCTCACAATCTGGGACACAATCATCTGAACTCTGAAGAACACTCGAAGTAAGGAATTCTCTCTCGAAGAATCACTCTCGATGCACGACATTCATACACGACACTTCGTTTTTACACACGACACACGTTGTTTTTATATTCGAAACACTTGTTACTTTACATTTAAAATCTTTCTTTCATTTGTATTGTAATCACTGTACGATCGACACCCGAAACATAAGGATATCGCCCTTGTTTGGCGACCATAGTGCAGCGACGACTTCCACAGTCGTCCACGGGTTTTTTCCTCGTTGAGGTTTTTCCCGCGTCACCAAAATCTCTGTCTCATTTACTTTTTCTGTCTTTGTCGTACGGTTTGTCGAAATATTCCTTTCTTTAGTTGTTAAATTCCACAATCAACTTTAAGTTATCCTTTTGGACGATTTTTGGCATTAACATAAATGAAGGAGATGATGACGCAGTTGCAAGAGTTACTCGACAAGGGCTTCATTCGTCCGAGCTCATCGCCTTGGGGAGCGTCGGTACTATTTGTTAAGAAGAAGGATGGGTCTATGCGGATGTGTATAAACTATCGAGAACTCAATAAGGCGACAGTTAAGAACAAGTACCCGCTTTCGAGAATCGATGACCTCTTTGACCAGTTGCAAGGTGAAAGCTATTTCTCGAAGATAGATTTGAGGTCGGGCTATCACCAGCTGAAGGTGAGAGAGGAAGATGTATCCAAGACGGCGCTTCGCACAAGATATGGACACTATCAGCTTCTAGTCATGCCTTTTGGTCTGACCAACGCACCAGCGGTATTCATGGACTTAATGAACAGAGTGTGTAGTTCGTTGTTGGGCCAGTGTGTAATCGTCTTCATTGATGATATTTTGATCTACTCCCGATCTCAGAGTGATCACGAGGAGCACTTTCGGGCAGTGTTATAATTGTTGAAACGTGAGAAATTGTATGCTATGTTCTCAAAGAGTGAATTCTGGTTGAGAGAAGTTCAGTTTTTAGGACATGTGGTGTCGGCAGACGGTATCAAAGTAGACCCAACAAAGATCGAAGCAATTAAAGATTGGGAACCGCTGAAGTCACCATCGGAAGTAAGGAGTTTTCTTGGATTGGCGGGCTACTACCGAAAGTTCATTCAGGACTTTTCACGGATAGCCACTCCTCTGACCGCATTGACAAGGAAGAACGTTAAATTCGTCTGGACTGAGGCTTAGGAGGTCGCGTTTGATAAGTTGAAAGGAAGTCTGAGTAGCACTCCAATTCAGTCGTTACCCGACGGATCTGAGGGATTTGTAATCTATAGTGATGCATCCAAACTTGGGTTAGGATGTGTATTGATGCAAAATGGGAAGGTGATCGCTTACGTGTCTCGACAGTTGAAAGATCACGAGAAGAATTACCCTACGCATGATATGGAGTTAGCGGCAGTAGTGTTTCCTTTAAAAATCTGGTGACACTATTTATATGGAGTTAGGTGTCAGATCTATACCGATCACAAGAGTGTTAGACATCTCTTTGATCAGAAGGAGTTGAAATGAGCCAGAGAAGATGGATGGAATTACTAAACGATTATGATTGTGAAATTCTCTACCTCCCGGGTAAAGCGAATGTGGTTGCTGACGCATTAAGTCGAAAGGAGAGAGGTGAGGTGACCAAAGTAGTGGCATTCAGAGTAGAGGCAACTTCAAATCTTCTGGACGAGATTAAGAAGTTTTAAGCGGTAGCGGTGTTGAAGGAAAATGTGAAGGGCGCGCGAATAGTTGGGGTCGAACCCTCACTAAATTTCAACAGTAGCGGTTTGAGATGCTTGAAGAACTGGGTGTGGGTTCCTAAGTTGGGAAATTTGAGGGTAAGTATTTTGGAAGAAGTGCATAGATCGCGATATTCAGTACATCCAGGGACGAATAAGATGTATCGAGATTTGAGGCAGTTTTATTGGTGGCCAGGAATGAAAAAGGAAATTGCACACTTCGTGGAACGATGTGTGACATGTTTGAAAGTCAAGGTAGAATACCAACGACCATACGGGGAGCTCCAGTCCTTCGATATACCAGTGTGGAAGTGGGACATCATCACCATGGATTTTGTTACGAAATTGCCAAGAACCCCGAAAGGGTCACGATACGATATGGGTGATCGTGGATTGTCTCACCAAGTCGGCACATTTCCTACCAATTAGAGAAACAGGCCCAATGGAGAAGTTAGTGAGAATTTGTATAAATGATATCGTGTCGAGGCACGGAGTGCCGCGAGCTATAGTGTCGGACCGTGATAGTCGATTTACATCTTCAGCGAGAGTTGGGCTTGCAACTGAAGTTGAGTACAGCTTACCATCCTCATACTGATGGCCAAAGTGAGAGAACTATTCAGACATTGGAAGATATGCTGCGAGCGTACATGATAGATTTCAAAGGTTCTTGGGAAGTTCGTCTACCGTTGATATAATTCTCGTACAACAACTATCACTCGAGTATCCAGGCAGCACCACTCGAAGCATTATATGGACGTAAGTGTCGAACGCTGTTATGCTGGAACGAAGTGGGAGAGACAGAACTGGCAGGTCCAGAGCTTGTGCAATTGACTGCCGATAAGATTGACCTAATTCGTGAAAAGATGTGGGTGACGCAGGATCGACAGAAGATGTATGCGAACAAGAGAAGGAAACCTATTGAGTTTCAGGTAGGTGACAAGGTAATGTTGAAGGTCTCACCTTGGAAGAGCGTAGTTTATTTCGGAAAGAAAGGGAAGCTGAGGCCAAGGTATGTGGGACCTTTTGTCATCGAAGAGGTAGCCTACAAGTTGAACTTACCTGAGGGACTGAACGGAGTCCATCCAACATTTCATATTTCGAACTTGAAGAAGTGTTTGGCTGAGACAGACGTGACAGTTCCATTGGAGGATATCTGTGTAGATGAAAGGTTGATGTATGTAGAGGAGCCGGTAGAGATTGTGGATAGTAAGGTCCGAAAGTTGAGGAATATGGAGATCAGATTGGTAAAGGTTCAGTGGCGGTATCATAAGGGACGGGAGGCAACCTGGGAGGTAGAAGCGGACATGAGGTCCAAATACCCTCAACTTTTCGACAATGGAATTCCGGGGACGAAATTCTTTTGAGGGGGGAGTATTGTAATAACCAAGGTTTAAATTTAAGGATTTAGATTTTTGATGGAAAAGGTGTAAAGATAATGAACATTCAGGGACTGATTTGAAACAAGTGGAAAGAGGGTATAAATACCCACAATGATTGGTAGAAACCCTGTTCTGGGAAACTTCTTTGGCGGCGTGCGATTTTATAGAAAAGAAAGAAGAAGGTGTTCGTTTTCTCTATTTTGGAAACGAGAGAAGTTTGGAAGAGAAATTTCGCATCAAGAAGGTGACCAGCTTAAGGATTGAAGGGTAAGCTAAAGGTAGCAAGCAAGGGCAGGTGAGTCTTTCTAACTGAAAAGGGATTTGTTGATATGTTGTTTTAAATGCATGCAATATTATGAACTGTACATTTTATCTCTCGTTTATGAAACCGCATGTTTGCTATATTTGTAAAAAGTTAACTTTATCATGTATGCATACATCTGAAAGTGGCCATGTTACGGCAAAGTCGGGGGGTGTGTCCCGTTTATGCCATTTTCAGGGAAGCTGTTAGTAGGAGGCTTAGGCAAAGGGAAGGAGAAGGCCTAAAGGAGGGGCGAGGATTAGATGATAGCTATATTTACCTTATTTTATTTCAAGACTTATTTAGAAATTCTCAGCTGTGTATAGGTTGTTCCGCAAGCCTAATTTTGTAATGGTTGTATTTCGGTAAAATTTTGGGGTCGTTTTGGCTAGTTGCTTTATATTTATATGTTGTGTTTTATTATGGATTCTGGGTTGTTACAATATGGTCAACGTTGAATGTCTGACTCCAAGAGCACACACCATAATACCTCCATGACACAATGCCTACTTCTTGCCACAATATGGAAATACCATCCTATTTTAAATTAATGAAAACGACTCCTATGTCTATGGACCCATTGCATTACAAACACAATTATATGACCCTAATTGAATGACCAACCATCCAAATCATGTAATTCTCAAATAAAGATGCAATAAATGCAAATCATACCCATGATCGACAATGAGCAATTTAAACCGAAAACTTTTGGAGGCCCTATTCAAAAGCCTATATTTAACATACTAATAGACGACTTTGCAATCATCGATATCAATAATATATATATATAGAGAGAGAGAGAGAGAGGTGGGTTCAAACGAGAATGGATGGTGTTTAAAAGAATAAAGGAATAACTCTCAACCATTCATTTTTAAAAACAATTCCAAAAATAATAATTTCCAAAAATCAGACTAAAAGGGTATTAAGGTCATTTTATGATAGTGTTGACTTCCAAAAAATAAGGAGTCACAATATCTCACCGAAATCAAAAGCATATATATCAAATAAAGTTCATGTATTTGAGTGTTCATCTCGTTTTGTTCGGTTGTTCAAGCAAATCGTGAATATGCAGCCCAAAATCACAAATGATTTACTGTAAATAAAAATTGGATAAATTGTTTAAGTGTAATATCACTCATGATTAACAATATAAAAAAAACAAAATATGTTATAGAATATCACTTGTGATAATCAATAGAGAAACAACAATCACATAATATCACTTGTGATTAACAATAGAGAAACCTAAATTCTGTTATAGAGAAACCTAAAATCACATAATATCACTTGTGATTAACAATAGATAAACCTAAAATGACTTGTTATTAACAATAGAGAAACCTAAAATCACATAATATCACATAATTCAAGCCTAAATCACTTATGATTAACAATAGAGAAACATAAAATCACTTGTGATTAACAATACAGAAACCTAAAATCACATAATATCATAAAAGAGAGAGAGAGAGAGAGAGAGAGAGAGAGATCGGCAGCGGTGGTGGCGCCACGGGTGAACAGAAGAACGGGATGAAGAGAGCGCCGGCGTCTGGTGGTGGCGGCGTTCGATGGTCGAGAAGAAGTAGCGGTCGGCGGTTTGTGCTTGGTTTAGATTGAGAGATGGAGAGAAATCGAGATGGCGACTGCGGTTGACGGAGACGACGGCGAAGGGCGGTCGTGCGACGGGAAATCGAGAAGAGGGAGCGCATCGAGCAGGTGCAGCGGCGGAGGTGAGAAGAAGGTCGCCGATGGTGGTCGTGCTCGTCGCCGGCAGACGAGCAGGTGCAGCGGTGGCGACGATGAGCAGGTGCAGCGGCGGAGGTGAGAAGAAGGTCGTCGATGGTGGTTGTGCTCGTCGCCGGCAAACGAGCAGGTGCAGCGGCGGCGACGATGAGCAGGTGCAGCGGCGGCAAAGAACCCAAAACAACTTTTTTTCAATAAACCCTAGATAAAGAAAAATAAGGGGAGGGAGGGGATCAACGTCCAGGAGAGAGAGAGAGATGTGAATGAGAAATAATGGGATTTAAAATATTCCAAAAATAATCAGTAAAATAGTTTGACATATTTTCCCTTTTAGTCTAATTTTTGGAAATTAGTAATTTTGGAATTGTTTTAAAAAATGAATGGTTGAGAGCTATTCATTTATTCTTTTAAATCGTTATCATTCTCGTATGATCCTCTCTCTCTCTCTCTCTCTCTCTATATATATATATATATAGGATGGGTATCAAATACAAACCAAATGAATTGTACAAATCCTACAAACTCAATCTGGCTTCATGAATCTGTAATTTGGCTTCATGAATATATAATTTGGTTTCATGAATCTATATTTTGGCTTCATGAATATATAATTTGGCTTCATGAATCTATATTTTCCGATCGTCGGTGCCGGACGATGAATTTAGTTTTTCATCTAACAGTTACAAAGGGTAAAATAATATATTTAAAATAAATAAATTTAAAAATATGCTAAAAGCCCTAAAATACCCTTATGGATATAAAAAAAGAAGTTACGTGATTGGTGGAGATGAGTTTGTACAGTTTGTACAATCTATTTGGTTTGTATAGAGAGAGAGAGAGAGAGGCTCATTCAAATACAAATCATGTATTTGTTGCACACCTTACAAACCAGTGTGCATATGTGAACAATGTGCATATACATATACATATGCATATGTGCAAGAATATACATATAATAGACATACATTCATATGAGATAATGCATATATACATCTCCGATTATGCACACATTGTTCACATATGCACATTGGTTTGTAAGGGGTGCAACAAATACATGGTTTGTATTTAATTGGTATCCTATATATATCATATATATAAGTAACAACCAAGGGTGAATGATGTGACACCATGAGGTTTGAGAATTTCTCAAATCTTGGTTTGTGGGTTCAAGCCGGTTGTCCCACATTGAAGGATAGATGATATTTTGACAAATATTAGGCCATCCTCAGCGCTCCGTAGAAGCCCTCAAACCCTCAAGCGCCACATCAGCTAAGCCCTCAAGCCCTAAAGACCCCCAGCGCTACCCTCAAGCCCTCTTGCCACCTCATTTTTTAATTCTTTTATTTATACATTTAATTATTTAACAAAATAAAAATATTTATATATTTTTTAATAAATAAAAATAAGATAAATAATAAAAATAAAAATTCATATCATTCATTAAAAATAAAAATTACAAAATACAAAACACTACCAATTATGAAATTTTTTAATTTGCTCTTTTCTCGCTAAAGTAACCCTCAAAACGTCTCCCGTAAGGTGAGCATGCGGGGTTATGAAAAACTCGAAGTCTTTATCAAATCGTTTTTCTCGTTCGATTTCTCGTTCGTGTTCCAACTTTTCTCTTTCGAGATCGAGTTTTTTCATTTCGTTTGAGAGAGTTTGAGAGATTTTGGTGTGAAAAAATAAGAGGTTTGGATTAATATATATAGTGTGATTAAATTGGAAAAAATTAATTTTTTTTATAAATAGCCGTTGGAGTTTATTTAATTTCAAGATTTAAAAAAAACAATAAAATACACTCGGGTTCAGCGGGTTTTCAAGCCCGGATGGCCTAAGCCCGCCCCAAGCCCGCAGGACCCCCACCGCTGCCCGAGGGAGCCCTTGAAGCCGAAGCCATGCCCGCAGCAGAGCCCGAAGGCGCTGCGGATGGCCTTAGCGAATATATAAAATGAGGAGATGTTAAATTCAAGTGTGAAATGTTTGGACTGATTAAATATAAATTTTAACCATCATCTTTTTTCCAAAAAAATATTTATTTAAAATCAATCATCAATATATATATATATATATATATATATAAGTAACAACCAAGGGTGAAATATGTGTCATCATGATGTTTGAGAATTTCTCAAATTTCGGATTGTGGGTTTAAGTTGGTTGTCCTATATTGACGGAGAGAAGAAAGTTTGACAAATGCTAGTGAGTATATAAAAGCTGGAGATGATGAATCCAAAAGGGAAATGCTTAGGTTGGTTAAATGTAAATTTTGACCACCATCTCTTTCTTAAAAACATTTGTTTAAAAATATATAATTGGCTCATTTCCGCCAAATTGTTATTTGCAAAGACCAAAAATCTTATCATATATTTATATAACAAAAAAGTGTTGGTGAATATATAAAAGAAGAAAATAATGAATGAAAATATATATATTCTATAAAGCAGAATCATTAAGGAGTGACGTGGCACTCCCAGATTTGAGAATGGCTCTTTATCTATTTTTCTCGGTTTTCTAATTTTTTTAACAGGTTAGCGTTTAACTCGAGACCCTTCAGCAACTTTTTCTTTCTTCTCTCCTACGCTTCTATCCTTCAACGGTCCAACACTTAAGCTTCTCAACCTCCTCATCTTCAATTTCAAGTGGTGCATCTTCATCCAAATCAACGAGTTTTGTGCATTTGGATCAAAAATTTTCTTCTGATTTCCCAATCTTCAATCATCTTATCTTCTGGTCTACATGTGACAAGGTATTGTGTTTTTTTCACATTTTCTTCATTGCAAATATCTTGATGATGACGCCCTAATATGACGCGCTGGTGGGTTTTCTTTTGGTTGATTTCTTTACCTTTGTTTTTTTTGTTTTTCTTGGTTGTTTTAAGACCTATTCGATAATTGCAAATATCTTGATGATGATGCCCTAATATGACGCTCTTGACGATGATGCCCAAACTCAGGCGAGGAACACAATATCGAGAGGTATATTGGCCGGTTTCTTATTGACATAATTTTTCGCAACTTCAATTCATTTCAATTGTAAATATCTATCACATTATTTTTCATATTTGGTTTGTTTGTTTGATCTGTTTTACTGCACCATGTAAATCGAAATCGTTTATAAATTCACAAGCAATTGCAAGTTTAGTACAAAATGTTTAGTAAATAGATATTTAAGTAACACTAATTTCATTTCAATTTGTTGTTTATATTGTTTATAACTAATATGCACATCTGAGAATTTGTGCTCATGTGTCTAATCAGGTTGGTGGCCATGAAGTTTTGTATCTGTTGTTTATGTTTATGATTTTGTATCTGTTGTTTATGTTTATGATTTAGGTTGGTGGCCATGAAGTTTTGTATCTGTTGTTTACTTTAATTGAAGCTGCTCCATTTATATACCTCTCTTTCTATATCCATCTTTGCATCTGTTCTTTCTTCATAAATTTTGCAGGCCTTGCGATTGAAGATGAACATCACGTATGATCAACATCGGGTATTATTTACAAATGAATTTTACACACACACACACACACGCACACACACACACACATTTATATATATATATATATATATATATATATATATATATATATATATATATATATATATATATATATATATATATATATATATATATATAGGGGGCCCTTCATGGGAGAACTGATTATTTTGTGGTAACCGTAAGAACCAATTTCAGCCACATATTAACCAATAAATTAGGAAATTATTAGTTTTGGTAAGTTTGTTTAAAATTTAAATAAAAGGACATTTTAGGTATTTTAAAAATATATCTCTCCTCTCTTCTCTCTTCGTTTTACACCAACAATGAATATACCCAAAAAAACAAGAATCACCATTGTGATACCAGGTGTGATGCCATTGTGATACCGTGAAACAACGATTTTCAGACCTTCAATATCCAAAATACATACTAAGACCAAATGTGATACCATTGTGATACCAAAAATACATACAAAACAAATGTAATACCCAAAATACATACAAAATACAAACATCTATCCTCAATGTGATACCCAACAATACATACAAAATACAGACCTTTATCCTCAGTGTGATACCCAGAATACATACAAGAACAAATGTGATATCACTGTGATACCCACTATGATACCATTTTGGTACCCCAAAACAAAATTCGTTTATTACAGACGAAGGAACTTGAGTTAAGCATCAAAGTTATATATTTAACATCCTAAAAGTGTATATACATAACACCATTCCATTCCTAAATATGCAAATTATCCCAAAAAAAAAACAAAATCAAAACACAATCATTTTGAACAAAAAATAAAAAAAAAATCAAATTCACACCTTTGATTTCTTCAATTTCAAAGTATAATCTCCAATAGTCCATTTCCAGATCTTGATTCGGTGATGACGGTAGAGAACGTACACAACTCCGCCAGCGATTGCAGCGATAACGATTAGAAGTATGATGGTGAAGGATCCATAGGCAGCATGAACAGCAGCAGCTCCGGCGGCTCCGGCGAGGTTGAGGTCTGTAGACAGGATTAATCAATCTTCTATAGGTTTAGCAACTAAATCCTTGATTTGTGTCTCAGATCTGGGAATTTTTTGGTTCGTTTTTATAGGGTTTTCTGGCGGCGGCTGTCGACATGGATGATCTTGATGATCTAGGAGGTTCAAAAGGTATCAAATCGCATCTGAGATCTTCTAAGGAGAACATTGCAACAACAAATCTTGCTGAAATCGCTCTAATGACAAGCCAAAAATCGATTCTGAAGAAGAAAAAGCCGAAAAATCGAAAAGTTCTAAAAACCCTTAGTTCGAAGGCTAAAATGGATCTGGAGTAGTTCGATGATGAAGACGAGTTGCGTTGTAGAGATGCGCTTTGGAAGCTGGAAAATTAGGGTTAGCGGTTGGTGCGGCGGGAACAGGGGCGGCGCCGGGCTTGGAGGCAGGGTAAATCTTCTCGGCCATTGAAATGGTGTGATGATGATGGAGTGAGTTGTGTGTGTGTATTTGAATAAATTGAATGAGTCAGATTTGATTTTAATTTGTTAAAAAAACCAAATTGTCAAATTACCATATTATCCTTTTACATTATTTTAAAAACAAAATTAATTGTATTAAATGATTGGCTGAAAATGGTTCTTACGGTTACCACAAACTAATTAGTTCTTATTTGATTAGGCCCCTATATATATATATATATATATATATATATATATATATTATATAGTAATTAATTAATGTAATACTAATATCTGAAAATTGAATCCAAAAAACTGATAAAAGAAATTAATTGTCTTGAAAAATAGACATCAAACGAAGTAAAAAGTCTGGTCTGGTAAGGTCGGTCGGGAACCCAATGGTTGTGGAACGTTTAATATACATTTGTAGTTAGATTCTTCCTAAACTGGTTCTATCTAGTGTGTTTGTAGCATGTATAGTTTGTGGTAAAAGAATTGGATGGATGATGATTGGGTTGGGTCAAACGTGCGTAATCTTGCACGAACTACTTTTAAAGATAACGCATTTTCTTGAAATATTTTTTTTATCTGTTCAATTGGTAGCGTTTTACCGAGTTGCAAGCTTCGTGCTCTAATTGGTGCTTGCAAACCGAGATTCACCACCGGTACAAAATGTAAGAAGTGCCCAAAGGTAGAGAGTAATGTAACCCACACTATACTATAGAGTTTTGTTAAATTTCACTATGATGCTCATTTTTAAATTTGCACAGCTTCTTGATATTTGAAATTGTATTTTGCATGGCCTGATTTTAGCTACTCTCCATGCCCAAAAAATCAAGTATCGTATTCAAATTCGATTATAATAATCCAATTCCTTTATGTTCTCTTTTTTAGATACAACCAATTGTTCCATCTTTTTCTTAAGAAGCACTACAAGAAACTATTTTTTCTGTTGTTAAAATTGAATGAAATTTGGAATGCCATGTCCTACTAATCCAAGATACTTTATAGAATGTAAACGTGAAAGTCTAAACACTATATTATACCAAGTATCATTTGAGAGGAATTTTTTGAAGACTGATATTGATGTGTATACCTGTTTTTCAATTGGACTAATGTATGTCTAGGCCAATGTGTCCTACGGTGCTTAGTATGCTCTTTTTGATCACGTAGAAACTTGGATATTATTTTTAGCTTTCGTTGTAATCTTGGCCATCTAGAGTTGATAACAATTAGTGTTAAATGTTTGTTCAAGCCTTACCCTACTTTTTATGTTACTTCATTAGATTCATGGCTGATTTTGTTGTAATTTTAGTTGTTTGTAGAGTTAGAATCCCAAATGTGTGTTCAAGCTTTGGCTTTATAATTATACTCTTTTGTTTTACAACAAAGAAGTTAAATTTATGTTTGGACATCAATTTATCTATGTTTTAACATTAAACTTAACTAAAATCAATAAATATTACCACAAGTTGCTGACAAGAGTTTTCAAAGTATTGGAGATGCAGCCTTAAATCGATTGAGCGAAATTTTTCCCTTGTTTCTTTCACCGTTACGAAGGTATATTGTAATTGTAATTACATTATATGTTTATAAACATGGCACAATTTATGTATGTGATTAATTTATAGGGACGTCTTATCAAATATGGCATCTTTGAGTTATTCTTAATCTTTTATTACGATTCTACACTTTCGTGGAATTTTATTGGTGAGGGCATGTACTTATTTCATTTATCATAGGAACTGGGGCCATTGCATGTTGTGGTTTGTTATACTTGAGATGGATTACGTTATCTTAGTTTGACCATTATGTAAGTTAAGGGGACCTTATGCACCGGTAAGACCGTAAGTGGTAAGATTTTAATCCTTCAAAACCAGATCGTATGTAATATTTTACATGGTAAGTGTTTATTGGATAAGAGTTGTTCTCACTTACAGGATAAGAATCTGGGTAACGTTTTTGACATTTCCCATGTTCATCTAGAAAGGTAAATAATCCAGTAAGCACTCACTGGATAAGCGATTAGTAATCATACCTTAATTACTTTGGTTGCCCGATATTGTTCAACATATAAATCAATGAAAGGAGATGATGTTTATATGAAAAGAAGAGTGGACCCTTGTCAAAATTAATTGATTGTGTTGAATTTTTTTGGCTGACCTTATTTTGAAAAGAAAAAAAAATCTATCCATATAAAAGTGATAAACATAACTTTGTTGGTTTACTTTGGTTGTCCCATGTTAGTGATAATATACTTCATTGAAATGATATAAAGTTGTTCCTTTTGACCGATCTTATTTTTCCTATCAATTGTTAAAAAATGATATATTATATTATCACCAATATGTTGATAGAGCAACAAAATATAACGAGACAAGATTTGAGTACTCCTAAACGTGAAAAGTGGTGTTAATTTGGTTATTTCATGTATGTGATGTGATGATAGATTGAAAGAAGGAGTTGGGTATATAAAATGAGGAGGTATAAACAAATTTATCGTTGTTGCATCGGTTTTTTGGTGCGATTGTCAGGCAATTGAGACAATTTAGTTTGACTAAAAGACTTCTATTAGATCCTTAGGTTGGATGGATGCCCGAGCATTGAGAAGGAAGGATGCTCATGGTCCCACACTAGGGTGAGTATTTTTAAATGGTAAGTTGCCATTGTGTTTTAAATGTCCCTTGAAAGATTGTAATAAAGAAGTATGCATAAGAAAGAAAAATAAGATGACATTGTGTCAACTCATGGGGTTTAACTTATATTGTTATCTTATTTTTTATTTTTTTTTGAACGGCAAGTTTACACACACACGCTCCAGCGGTATCGGGCCTCCAATTGGGCAAACCCACTAATCCGCTGCGACCCGGCCCAGCCTTTGGCTGAACCCGAACGGCCCGGAAGTGGATCCCATAGACTGGATCCTCCGAAACCGTCCCCGGACCCGGCCTCGAAAGACCCGACCCAAAGCCTGGATATCGCCGAAATGCTGCCGCTGGGATTCGAACCTGGGTAACACGGCTTTCACACCGTGCCCCCCGGGGGTGTTACCTCCACCACTGGGCTAGCAAGTCTTTGACCAACTCTCCACCCCTTATTTGTATAACCTTTTTTGCAAAACAAGTGTCTTTTGACCAACTCTCAATAGAGAGCGTGTACAAAACATGACGTAAATTTTTATATATATGTAGGGGTGGGTTCAAATGAAAACTCATTTTTAATTGTGAACATGAGGACAAATCACAATCATTGATCAAGATTTGAAAAACTAATCAATGGTTAAAACTTAATGAAACCAATTGAGAAGTGATTAGGGACAAATATGGAAATTTGAATCAGCGCCTACCATCTTTGACTTTTTATTTTCTTTTTTAATTAAAAAACGTTTACCCTCTTAAAGTTCAAAATAAATTATCTTAAAAATTATTAATAGTTTAATCAAACAAATTACATCAAAAAAACGAGAATTTCGTGCTCTTCGATATGACATCCATCTCGATATAGTTTTTTCTTCATTTTAACCGTTTTTACGTGAAATGCTATGTATGTGTTATATTCAGTATGAATATGTATGCACGTTTCATGCTGTCCATATTCAGTATGAATAACAAAGGGGAACGTTCATTCACTATTCATGACGAATAACACAGTATTCAAAATGAATAATACAACCTTCAGGATGAACAATACACGAATTCCTGATTCATGTATTATTAAACATGAATCATGTATTATTCACCTTGAATGTTGTATTATTCATCCTCAATGATACATTATTCATGATGAATAATATATGAATGACCCGTGAAGGTGTGAACACATGACACACTCTCTTTTGTTTTCCGATTCACAGTCGCGACTTGGTTTTATTCTTTATGAATATGTATGCACATCTCCAGGTGTCCACATTCAGTATGAATAACAAATGTGAACGTTCTCACTATTCATGATGAATAATACAATATTCAGGATGAATAATACAGTGAATCGTGTATTATTCACCCTGAATGATGTATTATTCATACTGAATGATACGTTATTCATGAAGAATAATACATGAGTGACCCGTGAAGGTGTGGAGACGTGACGCACTCCCTTTCGTTCCTCGGTTCACAATCGAAACTCGATAGGTTCCTGATTCATCTCGATGGGTGTTGGGTTACGGTAATGAAGAACACGATGCCTTAGGCCGTTGAAGAAAGTGTTGTAGAAGGTGATGTCGAGTTACGGACTTACGGTGTCGAGATGTTATAAACACTTGAATACATAAGTATTCATAATGAATATAACACATATATGACATTTCACGTAAAAACGGTTAAAACAACAAAAAAACTATATCGAGATGGATGTCATATCGAAGAGCACGGAATTCTCGTTTTTTTGATGTAATTTGTTTGATTAAAATATTAGTAATTTGTAAGATAATTTATTTTAAACTTTAAGGGAGGTAAAAGTTTTTAATTAAAAAAGAAAATAAAAAGTCAAATATCTTCCCCTTTTATCTCTAATCACCTTGATTAATAATTTCAATTAACAACTCTCTTTAATATGAGTCATTGGATCAATAGAGATGGAAGGGCCAAAATTCGTTCTCACGTTCACAATTGAATTTGAGTTTTCATTTGAACTTTCCTCTCTCTCTCTCTCTCTCTCTTTCTATATATATATATATAAAAGAAATAACATAGAGTATTTGAGGTGACATTATGAGATTTGAGTATTTTTAAATCGTGCATTATGGAGTTGTTTCAATAATCCTACATTGAGTTGATGCCGATTTTTTTGGAAGAAAAAAAATTCAAGTTCTTCATAACAACAATAGTGATATGATTGTGCAACATATCATTTGAAGCCTAAATAAGCAATCTGTATAACCATATATATATATAATGAGGTGACATCATGAGAATAAAAACATTTCTTAAATCCTGAAATAAAGTGAGTTTGGGTATCCCACATTTGTCGGAAAAAAATGAAAAATTGAATGAAAGATGTTCGTATATAATGAAAAGAGGAGAGAATGTACTTTTACTAACAAATGATAGCCTGACTAATTTTATTAACAATTGATACGCTGACTAATTTTAGTCCGACTTGTTTTTAGAAAAAAAAAATTATTATTCATACTTTTGGTAACAAGTAACAACAATAGCAGGAGCGGACACATATATTGTTGGGGGCTCTAATGACACCTATAGAACTAGTATTATACCCGTTCGTTGGTCGGGTATACGACATGATTTTGATTTAGACTACTGTAAGAACCGCAAGTTGCACGGTAATGTGGGTAATTTGTTTAATGATCGGAAGACTTTATATAAATATATGTTAGTTGTTAAATAGAATCACCAACAAATCGTATTCAAATTATTTGAAAAAGTTAGTATCAAATGAGAACCACAAATATGTTACAAACCCGTGAGAACCAATTTAAAAATATTTGTTTACATGATTTTTTCATCAAAACCTATGATTTAAGATATTGTTACACATATGTTCATGTTCACCTAATGAAAACATTACATGTGAAAAACGAATTTTGTTTCACCTAGTGAAATGAAAAATACTCGTAAAAATTATTCACATGGTGAAACAAATTCATTTGAAGCTATCATATTATGAAACACATATATGTGAAGCAAAATATAATAAATTCTACCATTTGATGAAAAAATATGATGTAAAAAATATTTTTTACATCGGTTCTCACGGTTTATAACATATTTGTGGTTCTCTTGATTTAACCCCTATATATATATATTGTACGTTTCATTTACAAACCTAACAATTCGTACAAACTTTGCAAACCACTATATTAAAAAACAACATATATATTTATGGTAATTATTATGATTCACTATATTGATGATTTTCATGATTTTTTTTAAAGAGGACAGTAGTTATGACAGTTTTATTAAGAAACAATCAAATGCATACCTACATGACACGGTTACTAACGTTATGTACAAAAATATGTAAATAAAAACTTAGTCTATAAATAATATGAAAAGTATCAACCAATCATTAATACACATAAATTACAATAGGGAATAATAATCCATTCCAATGGCTTCTTGACAACACAACTATATCCTTAGCATTGACGCTCTACAACCCCTTTCATATTCTATAATAATAATACATATACACATATTAAAGGAAGAAGAAATGCAATAAACACCAAGTTACAACGCTTGCTATTGCAAATCTCTTTACTAAGAGGCTGTTTACAAAATGCTTACCTGGGTAAAGGCTTACCAAGTCACATTAGCTTACCGAATAAATATGGCAAGGACCAAGAATCCTACCCGGTAAGAGCGGAAGCAAGGACCAAGAGTCTTACCCGGTAAGTGAGTGCGACGACTCTTACCACGGTTAGCGCTTACCGGTTAAATTGTTGCATATGTGTAACATCCCAGACCAACCGTACCAGATATTGTCCGCTTTGTCCACACACCTGGACTCACGGTTTTAAAACGCGTCTGATAGGGGAGGTATCAAGTCCCTCTTATAAGACAACCTTAGTTCTCCTCCCCAACCAATGTGGGATCTTACAATCCACCCCCCTTGGGAGCCCAGCGTCCTCGCTGACACACCAGTCCGGTTCCCGGCTCTGATACCATCTGTAACATCCCCAGTCCACCGTACACGATATTGTCCGCTTTGCGGATACCCTCTGCATAACAGCATGCCGGCACCGCTCACGGTTTTGTTCCTGCCCGCACAGGCATACGCGGGACGCACCCAGGCCGCATCCTTTGACAGGCAAAAGGCCTCATGCAAAGAAGGTATCCATCCACCCTTATAAGGAGGACTTCGTTCCCCCTCCTAGCCGATGTGGGATCTCACAATATGATGCCATTTTGGCGGACTAAAATCTTACTCGGGAAGTAGGTGATGGTGTTGAATTTTACCGGTAAGCACTTACCCGGGTAAGAGTTTGGTAAACGGGCCCTAAGTTAATTGAAAAAATTGAATGAAATGAAAACCTTATATCAACCACCTCTCTTATTCAACCTATCAGCCATACCGGTTTTCTTCAAGTAATCTGTTGGCCTACCTTCAGAAATCTTTCTTTTCTGCATAACAGAGTTAAATAAACTCTTTTTCTTTCATTATTTAGAACCCTTAATAAAAAGCTAAAACAATCTCGTTTACATCACTAAATATACAATCATTATACACTGCCAGCCACTAACTTGTAAAGTTTATCCTCCTGCAACTACAAGCACAAAGATTCAAAAACAATATATAGACAACAATACTCTCATATAAAAGAAAAGTAATTGTGAGTCACTCAAACAAATATATTATACATGTGTCAACTAATAATGTAACTACTAATCACAATTTACCAAAAACCAAGAATCTAAAGTATAAAATAAACTACAAAAGATTAGATGAAATTAAGGAGATTAGGCATTGAATAACAAATGGTTTCAGAGAGAATGTATTATTTAATCACACTACCCTCAAGCCATTCACTCCAACAAATGCAAAAACCTTGGGTTTTTCAATCACGTTCGTCAATTGAATTGTTTGTGGAATAGAGTGGATTTTTCAAGGTAAAGGGTTGAAATAGCAATATATCAGTTCTCTTTACCAACTTTTTAGAAGAAGAAAAATCACCCTACACGGTGCTTTTTGTATAAGTGGCAATATGCTTAGAAAATGTATATGCAGTTAGATTTACTTCTATGACATCATTCGTTTTTCCAACCACTAGGTAGGTATTCTTGGGAGAGGAATATGGTAAAACTAATCCACTACTATTAAATAAGAGCAATTACACATATGGTGGCTTGTTTTTAAACCATACTCCTAAACATAATGCATAAGACTCATATGTTCTGATACCACACTATACAGGATCTTCGTTCAGTCTATAACTAAGTAAAGTGTCACTCTAAATGCACTCATCTTGAGACAAATATACTTAAAATGAGCATTACATTTTATTAAGACGCACAACCGAAGTTAGACTTATTGAAAGGGTCGACTATTATAAGATCACTTCATTCATTCTAGTAGGCATTAGTAAGTTTCTTAAACATATTTATAGATGCATAAAATAAAAAGGACCAAAAAAAACTCACAAAAGAGATGATCCCAAGCTGCAAGCTCCCGATAATTACAACCAAAAAGCTTTCATATCAATATATAAGTTTAAGACTTGAAGA
The DNA here is from genome assembly GCA_033807775.1 of Saussurea involucrata. Classification (NCBI taxonomy): domain Eukaryota; kingdom Viridiplantae; phylum Streptophyta; class Magnoliopsida; order Asterales; family Asteraceae; genus Saussurea; species Saussurea involucrata. Next base: position 63,345,688 of record CM066325.1, read on the forward strand.
CATAAAATTAAATTGTCAAGGTAATGTGTTACCTGGTGACAATAGTTGCTTCAAGGTCATCATGGTTCGACCCAACTGATTCATCAACCAAATCTTTCCATTTTCTATAACAATTAAAGCAAATAAAACTAATTTAAAAACAAAGCTACAATCAAACAATAAGAAATACATGAAAATATACAAAGATGAATCGTTAAATAAAAGAGATGTGCCTTCAAATCTTCAATATATTAATAATGTAAAACCTTTTTTGGAGGAACCATGGCCCCATTAACGAATAGCCATCTGGAAAAAAATGTGACGAGCATGGGTACCAACTACCAAGTAAATTTATTTATTGAATATAGATAGATATTTACAATCGAAACGAAAGCATATATAAGTTATGACTAAGAAACCAATAAAGTACCAAATGCTATATCTTTGTATTCCAATAACCATTGTATCCCTTACTTACAGAGTTTGGGGCCAACCTGCGATAAAACAGAGTCCTTATGACTTCGATGCATGTACTATAGAAAATCACGATATATAAAATTCTGGCAGCAATTGAATTGCTAAACTGTATATTTATCGTTTACTTGACTATTTCTTGGGGATAAATACATAGCTTTACCGCTTGGAGAACATAACCTATCACTTCTTACCACTCAATTGCAAAGTATTAATCTTGATTTACTATCCATGTTCAAAAGCATGTAATGGTAATAATATTTAAAAAAAACTCATAATGCTACATATTTCATTAACATTGGTGTAAATATTTTTATGTAAGGTAACAGATTACTTTAAAAAACCCACAAACTGTAAAAAACATTTACCTAGATCGTATCATTCTCTTTAGATGTTTGATTCTTGCAAACTTGCTTTGGGAGAAAGAGGTCCAGTTCTCAATCCCCGAAATGCCCAATCTCAAGCCACTGCATTTAAACATCATGAAGTCAATAATCTTTTTTTATTGTTTCCATAGTTAGATAAATGAACAAAATCCTTGTCACTTAATCCTACATCATTGCATCAGTGTCTTATTAAAGTATGAAAAGGAAGGCCAACAAACTCTAAAAATTCTCTATAATACAAGAAACTGAAATATTTGATCAGATGCATAGAATAAGTGGTCTGATTAAGAACATGATATAGTCATCAATTGAGCGTTAGTCCATCAGTATGATTGTATCACTCACTAGGACAAGGCCAGTTAAAAAAGAGATGGTGTCAACATCTTCTGTTAATGTTATGGACTCTAAGGCCAGGATATGAAGCAAATGAATTCACAAGTCAATTGTAGTTCTTAATGTCTTTAAATAATGAAGTGAACCAAAGTCAACTGACAATGGCTATATAAGACATTTCGTAAGGCTCTTATTAGATTCCTTGTCATCTGAATTTGACATCTCTGTGGTAGCAGTTATTTTTATTATGTACAGCAAAGCTTTAAGTAATTAACTAATTGCACAGAGTACACATACAAGAGAGAATGAAAATGTTAATAACTGGGCATTTGGTCTAGTGGTATGATTCTCGCTTAGGGTGTGAAAGGTCCCAATTTCTGGATTTTTCCTAGGACTTCTTCGTGGTGGCTGAAGCAAATGAAATCAAGGATACCTAGATAATTGTTGCATCTGGAGAAGAGTTGTTGTCGATTTAAACCAGGAGTATCGAGTATAACGTTAAAAATAAAACAAATTTCATTTAAAAAAAACGTAGGCCATACAGTCTCATTATGTTTTTTGAACCAGAACTAAGAAGGAAGAACATAGAACAAAACATTAGAAACTTTAAACAATATAATCGTACGATTTTTGATAATTTAACCTTGCAAGCCCTATATTTCCGCCAAAAACCATAAACAAACATACAACTAAAATGAAATTTACAGAAAGTAGCAACAAAATGAAGGCCAAACTTTGATTAAAAATCGCGAAAAGGATTGGTGGAAGTTCTCCTCAAGGAAATCACAGAGTTAATTGGTATTCCTTTCAGAAAACACTCCACAATTGAAGACCCGTTTTAACAAATTCGCTAAATGTGTAAATCTTGCAAGAAAAACTTGAAATCAAACATACCCAATTCATCAGGAGCAAGATTTTCAGTGGATGTTCCCATTGCAAACCCGATCAACTGATACCACTGTAATGGGTTACCAGTCACCGCCGAATGATCGAGGTTTGTGCTTCTGAAAGTCTCTTTCCTTTTCTCTTTCTCTTCGTTAACAGCAACAATCTTGCAGAAGGTTTGATTTTAGGGTTTGATGTTAGAGATTACGTTTGTGAGTGTTCGAATTTAGGGATGGTGGTTTAGAAGGGGGCGTATTTAAGGTTTGAGGTGGAGACGGTTTTGAGAGGACGTGTAAGAGAAATCAGGCGTGAGGGGAGAGTTCGTGAGAGAAATCAGGCGCGAGGGGAGAGATCGTGTGAGAAATTCAGGGCGGGCAGGGAGAGATCGTGTGTGAGAGGAGAGGGGTTTGTGAGAGTGGGAGGTTACAGATGAGGAGGAAGGAGCGGGAAATCGGCTTAATGAATAGCTTTTTTTAAGGCAGGCTTAATGAATAGCTTATTAGTGGCTTATTGATTTTAAACGGCCAAGATCAAAAGTTGGGTTTAGTTTAAAGGGTCCAGATTCATCTAAAAACAGTTACACTGCCCTGGGTCTATATTATATATAATTTGAATTTAGTTGATTATCTATACTACTTTAGGCTATTTCAGTTTTTTTCAAGATTACTCATTCTCTTGCACAAGGTACAACTCTACAGCATAAAATTGAAATCAGTTTCCAATCGTCTCCTTCTACATCCCACGATCCCTCGTTTCCTACTTCCCCTCCCCACAATTAGGGCTGTAAACAAACTGAACGAACACGAACAAAGGCTTGTTCATGTTCGTTCGTTTAACTTAACCAAACAAACGAACGAACATGGACAATAAACAAACAAAAACTTTGATGTTCGTGTTCGTTCGTTTAAAAAGTGTCTATGTTCGTGTTCGTTCGTTTATGTTCGTTAAGATACTAAACGAACACAATCAAACATTTATTAACGAACACAAGGAACCCAAACACAAGGAACATAATGTGAACCACTATCTTGGGGTGCTCCAATTAAAATTTTGCATCGGGTTCAAGCCAATAAAGCTCAAACCATCAGGTTTAAGCCTTAGGACTCGAACCACAAGGAACCCAAATAGAAAAGTTTATAGGAACCCACAGCCATAAGGCAAGGCTCAAACCAATGGGCTTGAACCACCATTGTTGGCTCAATGGGTGATGTGCTTGAAAATCAAAGGGTGAGGATCCTATTTATAATAGGGGATTGAACAAATATTGTTGTTTACCACCGATGTGGGATAGCTGGATAGGAGAAAATATCACTTTCATTTTGCTGAAGCTTTCACCGGAGGAGAAAATCTCACTCTCTCTTATATGCATACCACGTCGAAAGTTTAGTGCAAAAATAGGTGTATATGTGTTGTATATAAGAGTTGGAATCAACACTAATTTGTTTTAAACTTTTTATTTCAAAACTTAATACTCTTTGTTTTTATCATCATAAAAAATTATAATTACCTATACTAATGACACCATTGAGTCTAACCGTTCCTGGAGAGATCTGAGCCGTATAAACTCAATTCTATTTTCAATCTTGGCCGTTCAAAATCATTAAGCCACTTATTAAGCTTGCTGAATCATCCTCTTAACCGGTCCATTTATTCTCTCTCATGAACTCTCTATTTTACGGTTACCCCACGCCCCTTAATCTTCTCCCCACATCCCCTAATTTCTCTCCCCCTCACTACGAAGACGACTTCGCTCCTGTATTTTACCACTCCTTACCACTCCTCTTCGATCGTTTCCCATTCCTTCAAAAACTGCCCTAAATTCTCCCCCCCCCCCCCCCCCCAACAACACACACACACACAAACACGAACTTACAAAATGGTCTCAAAACCCCCACAAAAGATCAAGAAGAAAATGGTGGCTCCACTAGATCCCATTCAACTCAGAGAAACTGTGGATAAGGTATAACTTTGAGATCCCATTTCTATATCTCTGTTTTCTGATGTTGTTTGATCTTTGAGTTCTTTATGATGTTTAAAAAGTGGGAATTTGTGTTTGAAGGTGGAGAAATGTATGGCTCGATTGCAAGAGCTTCAGTACATTACAGGTGGGACGAAAGGTGTGAATTTTAGCCCTTGAAGTACCAGAGGATACTTAAAAACTAGCCTCAGGTGCAAACAAGAATCTCTCAGGTTAATATTTGATGGCTTTTTTGGGAATTTTTTGAAATCTTTTGAATCAATTTATTTAAATGGGTTTTTGATTAACCTAATTTTCTCTCCAATTTCCAGAATCAGAAACGCAAATGGTCAAAAATCCCCACCTGGCAAATTACCCACTTGATCCCATTCAACTCAGAGAAACTGTGGATAAGGTACAACTTTGAGATCCCATTTCTATATCTCTGTTTTCTGATGTTGTTTGATCTTTGAGTTCTTTATGATGTTTAAAAAGTGGGAATTTGTGTTTGAAGGTGGAGAAATGTATGGCTCGATTGCAAGAGCTTCAGTACATTACAGGTGGGACGAAAGGTGTGAATTTTAGCCCTTGAAGTACCAGAGGATACTTAAAAACTAGCCTCAGGTGCAAACAAGAATCTCTCAGGTTAATATTTATTGGCTTTTTTGGGAATTTTTTGAAATCTTTTGAATCAATTTATTTAAATGGGTTTTTGATTAACCTAATTTTCTCTCCAATTTCCAGAATCAGAAACGCAAATGGTCAAAAATCCCCACCTGGCAAATTACCCACTTGATCCCATTCAACTCAGAGAAACTGTGGATAAGGTACAACTTTGAGATCCCATTTCTATATCTCTGTTTTCTGATGTTGTTTGATCTTTGAGTTCTTTATGATGTTTAAAAAGTGGGAATTTGTGTTTGAAGGTGGAGAAATGTATGGCTCGATTGCAAGAGCTTCAGTACATTACAGGTGGGACGAAAGGTGTGAATTTTAGCCCTTGAAGTACCAGAGGATACTTAAAAACTAGCCTCAGGTGCAAACAAGAATCTCTCAGGTTAATATTTATTGGCTTTTTTGGGAATTTTTTGAAATCTTTTGAATCAATTTATTTAAATGGGTTTTTGATTAACCTAATTTTCTCTCCAATTTCCAGAATCAGAAACGCAAATGGTCAAAAATCCCCACCTGGCAAATTACCCACTTGATCCCATTCAACTCAGAGAAACTGTGGATAAGGTATAACTTTGAGATCCCATTTCTATATCTCTGTTTTCTGATGTTGTTTGATCTTTGAGTTCTTTATGATGTTTAAAAAGTGGGAATTTGTGTTTGAAGGTGGAGAAATGTATGGCTCGATTGCAAGAGCTTCAGTACAGTACATTACATTACAGGTGGGACGAAAGGTGTGAATTTTAGCCCTTGAAGTACCAGAGGATACTTAAAAACTAGCCTCAGGCGCAAACAAGAATATCTCAGGTTAATATTTGATGGCTTTTTTGTGAATTTTTTGAAATCTTTTGAATCAATTCATTTAAATGGGTTTTTGATTAACCTAATTTTCTCTCTCCAGTTTCCAGAATCAGAAACGCAAATGGTCAAAAATCCCCACCTGGCAAATTACCCACTTGATCCCATTCAACTCAGAGAAACTGTGGATAAGGTATAACTTTGAGATCCCATTTCTATATCTCTGTTTTCTGATGTTGTTTGATCTTTGAGTTCTTTATGATGTTTAAAAAGTGGAAATTTGTGTTTGAAGGTGGAGAAATGTATGGCTCGATTGCAAGAGCTTCAGTACATTACAGGTGGGACGAAAGGTGTGAATCTTAGCCCTCGAATCCGGCAGACCACCCCTCATAAATAGAATTGGATAAGTTTATGAGGAATTTGAAGATTATAGGGTGAGCATCAGGCATTTACTTTCTGTACTGGTTTTCTTTTACTTCCGGTGCTTCAGATATATTGGTTCACATCTACTCATTTTGCTGATATAACTGGTTTATTATGTCACTTAGTTTTCCTTTCCAATACCTTATTAGTAGATTTCATAAAGAGAAAGGAGTAAAATATTGTTTTGAGTCACTCAAGTTGATTAAATTCTTGAGCTGTCAGAAAGAAAATAGTAGAAATAAAAATTATGTTTATATTCTGCATCTCTTATCTGGTATTTCTACCTCCATATTTACACCGTGCAAAAATGAATTTCTTGTCCACTCATATTTGCAGGTTCTTGATCTCTTGTCAGTGGCAGAGGCTTTCAAGAAAAGGTTTGCTATTGGGTTTTCAACATTACAAAAGATGAAGTGAAAATTTATGATCTGTAGGTTCTTTTCATTGAATTCAAGATTCATGTCCATTACATCTATGTTTTCATTTGAATTTTGGCTTTGTAATTTTTTTTGTGAATTTTCGATATTTAGTTTTTAGTTTTATAAATGTTGAACGGGTTAAATGGGTTAGGCGGGTTGTGGCGGGTTGGGTTAAGGTTGGGATTTTCTGAACCGTTTATTAAATGGGACGGGTTAGCGTCAGGCACTCTCAACCTGTTTAACTGTGAACCCGACATGACCCCGACATGTTTGCCAGGTCTAAGACAAACGTCGAACGTGAAGTTGGAAAATGCTTTCAGACGGTGTTTTTCCATTACTGCTGTTGTTCGAAGACTGGTGGGGCTGTTCGGTTGGGGCTGTATATCGAGTGGCTCCAGCACAGCTTAACGGTCGAACTTTTGGGGGCCTGGTAACGGAGTAACATGCCCGGCCGAGGGTAGTTTATCACACGCAAACTCACCCTAGGCTTTGGTATATTAACCATTTGGGTTCTGTTTCTTTATGCTCCTGTATTGGTTTGAAAATTAAATAGTCTTGCTGATGCTTTTGTTTGTAAACTTGCATCACTCTTGTGAGTGGTGATTATTGTGGAATAAAGTGTTTTGATGTGGTCTTTCTAAAAAAAAAGTACAACATGGAGTGAGCGTGGTACATGCCAAGATTGATATGAAGTGCATTTAGGAGCTGCTGAAAGGCATTGTGCAATTGTTTATTAGTTAAGAAGTTTGTCATGAGATGATATAAATAATGAAAGGTACAAGGATTAGACTTTACATTCCTTGCTTTATGCTAAAGTTTAACATATTAACTACTATTTGTATAAATTTCACCTTGGAATGTGCATTTTATGATAATTATCACCATAACTTTCTTATTCATCTAATTTCTTCCCAATTGAGTTGATTTGTTTCTGTTACAAAAGAGGTGCTTCTATTGCATTGGTTTCCAATCCCCTTCTATAAATTGTGGCTTTTAGGCTTAAGAGAATTGATCGGTGCATCTTATCCCAGTACATCTCATTCTAATGTTTTTCATCCAACGGTTAATAACCATTTCTCTTGCTTCTTATCAAATTTGACATTTCTCACCGGAACTCAACCCTATATATATATATATATATATCATATATCATATATAAGGATGATTCGAGGATACAAGAGCAAGCTTTTTTGATGTGAAGATGTTAACATGGTCAGCATAACGAAGATTGCATTTGGCTTTTCTCTACAACATAGGTACTGTTTGCTTCCTCCTTTACATGAATATTGGATAGTGACTCCTCATCACAGTGAAGGTGGTTCATTTAAGAACGAATTTGTAGCTACTGATAGATGCATACGACGTTTTTGTGGACTAAAAACTTACCTGGTAAGTAAGCGTAAGCGATAGTGTTAATTTTATCGATAAGCGCTTACTGTTTGGTAAACGGCCCATGGTAATAACTGATCCAAGTGTGCAATGGTAAAAAAATTGCCAATGAGAAAATATTTGAGGTAATTATTTGTTTTTGTTTCCACTAATTTTTCATTGAAGTTAAATCCAATACCATGAGAGATATCACCCAACTTTGTTTTTACATTTACTAGAATTTTACGTCATGTTGTATACCCGGCCACCGGACGGGTATAGCACTAGTTACAATTGCTAAATATGATTACATATATATAATAGTTCAAATATTTAATTGTTAAATGAACATAAACGAACATAATTAAACGAACATAAATAAATGAACGTTAACGAACATAATGAACGAACGTTCACGAACATAAATGAACAAACGAGACCTTTGTTCATGTTCGTTCGTTTAACTAAACGAACAAAAAAATCTGTTCATGTTCGTTCATTTATTAAATAAACGAACTTCCCGCCGAACGGTTTGCTGAACGTTCGGTTCGTTTACAGCCCTACCCACAATCCCTCGTCTCTCTCTTATATTTGCTACCTCCCCATTCCCCCAAAACAAGAAATCGGGAGTCCTAAACTATCCTCTCGTCTACGCACACATCATCGATCCATGGAAGATGCTAAATGCAAGAGCTCCTCTAATTGAACCAAATTCTACAGATTCTACTGTGTTGTGCTTCATACAATGGCTTAAAGATCAAGTACATTGTAGAATTCACCCTTGCTTCAGTGAACCGGCGTTTCCCCTTCGTTTCTCTCATTGAATCAGTGCTCACGGCTTCGTCTACAGCTGGTCGTTTCCCTTTCTCGTCCCTCTTTGTATCGATGCACCACTGAAATACTTTTATCTCTTATTTTGTAAGTATCCTCTGCCATTTGGAGCACCTAAGGTTCTTGTTATTTGCTTTATAGTTATGAACTTGCTGTAATTTGTGAACATTGCTGATGGCGGATGCTTCTGTTCATACTTTTAGACGCTCACAAGCTTTTGTATTCTTCATACTTAGGTTCCGTTTGGTTTGATGAAATAGTTTGAGGGATTTGGGTTTGGATTTAGTCTCAACTGTGTGTTTTGTTTCTTGTTAACAATATGCAAAAAAAAGGTCTGATCCTGATTTTCTCTTGATCCAAATCCATACCCAATTCCATGTTCGTTTGTTGACAAACAACTTGTTCCAGTCACTTGGAACCAAAAGCTCCATGGACAGGTAAATGTTTCCCTGAAACTTCGATATTCCATCATATGAATGACTGACATGCCTCTAGGTATCACTTGTTGGCTTGAGCTTCTTTCTAAATAGCTAGCATGATCTTGCCATCTATAAACTAATGAGGTAGAACTTGAAATGAATCTTTGATAACCTGTTGTGATTGTTCATCATCATAAGGTTTTGCCGGCAGCGTTTGGCTTATATCGACCTACATCAAATGGCTTTGTCTCTTTTTCGTTTCATTGCTGCACTTGGAAGAACACAGGTTGTTGCGAATGCTCTTGGCACCTTTTCGTTGCTAATAGTTTTTGTACTCAGTGGATTCATCGTTGCAGAAGGTTTGTATCCGGTGTTCCGACTCTTTGTAGTCTGCATACGGACAACCGATTGAGCGTGTTTGTAACGTATTTTTTATTTCTTACAAACGATGTTAAACCATGGATGATATGGGGATATTATATCTCCCCGATGATGTACGGATAAAATGCCATCGTGATCAATGAGTTCTTAGATTGGATTTCTATCTTACGGCAAGAAGGAAGGATGCATGGTCAGTGAAAGGAGCAAGGATGTTGTCAAGTTCAAAGTTCGGTGCTCAAAGTATTTCTACACTCTATGTGTGTTTGATGGCAAGAAGACCAATAAGTTGAAGCAATCTCTTCCTCCAGTTATGCTAACATTTCATTAATTTGTTTATCCAACCAACATTTGATTTGTATGATTCTGAATGAGGATTAATTTTTTGTTGGGTTTTGTCGATCACTTTTATGGACATTGGTGGGTGGTTATTGATTGACGGTTTGAGCGTGCAGGATCTTTAGATGCGATATTTCTGTGGTTAGTTGTACTGGTTTTGTTTGAATTTTGGTTTATTTAAAGCAGTTTTGATTGCAATTTGATTTCTGAATGCTATTATATCTTTAGTGTATGAAACTTGTTGGTTTATTTGGTTGCGAAGTCAACAAACTTTGAAATCGTTTGTTTTCTATAAAGCCTTCTACTTTGTTGTTATTCAAGATTCTACTTAGAAAACCAAAAATGTGAAATCAAGTTTGATATTGCTATCATAAACCTGGAATGCAGCAGCAAAAAACAAAATTTCTTAAGTTTAAACAGGCATGTCAAGTGACATTATAGACCATCATATATATATATATATATATATATATATATATTTATATGTATATATATGTGTGTTTGTGACTATGCATATGCAATTTATGACAGATTTTTTCAATGATTCACATGTTAACCTTTCTTAACCTTCATTTCTTACAAACCTCTCACAAACAATATATATAGAAGCATTATCACTACTTTTAAATTATCATGATAAGGCAAGAATAAGAGGTTAAAACTTAAAAAGAATATTCATATATGAATTCATCGTAAAATTCTATTTGAAGATTTATATGTGAATTTATTGAAAAAATCTATTTGAAGTTTAATATATATATATATATGTGAACCAACATGTAGGTTATTATATGCCCATGACACGTGTCACACATAAATGCTACCAATGAGTATGTAAACCTAAAGGGTCACATACAAAGAACACACTTGCTTCCATTAGAAAGAAATCAGTTAAAGTCATGTTTGACAGTTAAATAGTTATTCTTGAAAGAATAATTATATAATATGTGTAAAATGTAATTATGATAATTACACGGTTTTATCTGTAAATATGAATAATTATTATTTGTTTAGATAATTATTCAAATTCAGATAATTATTCGAATTCAAATGATTTGAATTCAAATAATTACAAATAAATATAAATCCTATTTGCTGTCAATATAAATAGGAGGTCAGGTCAGATGTTTTGAGAACTGGTTGAATCCTTTGGATCTGACACATACACATATTAGCATAGGGTTTCTTTTGGGCTAGCACTCGGTGGAATTCGTGTGCTCGTGTGTGGATACCGTTAGAGGAAACATGCGTTGGTTTCTAAGTGCCCCGCTCGTTCAACCACAACAGATCCCAAAAGGTACATTTCTAAAGACCGTATGGTGTGGTATAATTTATTTAAATGCATCAATGGATCCGATTGGGTTTTGTCTTTTAGAAAAGTTTTTCTAAATATTTGTAACCGACTTTTATATGTATTTCCGTTGCGTTAAGGTTACAAAATCGCATTAAAGCCCAACAGTGGTATGAGAGCCACTTTAATTGCGTTAATTTAAAAGTGAACAATGATTTATGTTAGTCCCAGATGGCTTAACAAGTATTGTAGAAGGGGGGGTTGAATACAATACTCGAAATTTTCACAATTTTAATTCTTTATATTGAAAATCTTTCAACTAGAATTACACAAAGAAACTTAAAGACTGTTGCGGAAAAGAACAGATAAACTATTCTAACAATCTTTCACAAAGTAAACTAAATGTTGGTCCCGAAGGCCTATACAAGTTTGTAGAAGGGGGGGGGGGGTTGAATACAAACACACAGATTTTACTTTACTAAATTGTTTATTGATAAATCATTAACAATTTACAGCTTGTTGCGGAAACAAGATTAAGGATAAACCTAAATCTAAACAAGTTGGAACACTAAGGTTTCTTGCACTAAGAAAGATAAGGAAATTACTAATAATAACCTATCTTGAGATAAGAGATTGAACTTGTCCAGAGTTAGCAAGTTACTTCAAATGAAGTGGGTTCATCTCTTTATATACTACATGCATTTAATGCAAGTCAGTATACACTTTACACGTGTCATCAGCTGGTTGGTTGCATGTCATTGACCTTGGTTGACAACCTTAGTAGCCGCATGGATGAACAGTGTAGTATCAGAGTGGTTGTACGATTTCAGACAGTCGGAGGTTCTTTTCTGACATTTCGTACGGAGTCGTGCAAGGGAGGTTAAGACAAAAGTACTTTGTACGGAGGACTTCATGATCAGCTTTCGTTGATTCAGCGATCTATCATTTCATATCAGCGAATGATAGAGTTCAGCGATAGCTAAAGTCTTGTACTTGATACTTCACGTTGAGTGGACAAATCTGAGTCTTCGCTGATCCGCATCAGTTCATTAGGAGACTTGTCGCTGGTTCTTGAACTTGATCTTCGAGTTCAGCGTAGAACCTTTGTTGACGTGAAACTTGTCTTCAGGGATCATAAGTAAACAACTAACTTATCAGCGATCATCATAATGACTGAATAGACTCAGAGCATTTATGGCGAAAAGTTTCGCTGAATGTTTAACTAAAAGAGCGAGAGTTCCTATCAGCGGTACTGGAAGATCTTAGTACTTATCATCGATAGTGAAACTCTGATACATATTGTTTACTTACAATTTTCACTAAGTATATAAGAGAGGGTCATTATCAAATCACTGAGGGTTTGGATCAACACTAAACAATACAACAGAGAACACTAAGAGCAAGGCTATAAGGTTATCAAGCAATATGAAAATCTTGCACTGAGAGAAATCCAGAAAGCGTGATTTGTATGGAGTCTTCATCTTCCTTTTATAGTGAGGATAAGGTACTGAGCATTAAATGCATGGTACTATTATCCTCAAGTCACTTGCAACGAACCAATGGTCTTTGGAAAAGTACCAGTGGACTTCTGAAAAGCTGATAAGTCACTATCACCTTTTTCTTGAAACAAGGAATAAAAGCCATGCTGAAGGGACATCTTCCAAAAAGATAATAAGACAAAAGGTTGCTTTTGCCTGTAAGAAGATTTTGTCCCGAAGTAAATGATCTTCTTGATGTGGATTCCAAGACAATCATACCGATGATGTTTCACCGATACAATTGTCATTGGTCTTTGAAAACATCTGCAAGGAAACCAATTTCACAAAGATCCCACCGATTTAAGTATCCTCATCAGTAGGAAGAGTTCCACCGATTTCTGAAGACCACATCGGTGGAAGATGTCCACCGAATAATGCAAGCATTATCGGTGGAGATGTTGACCACCGATTTGTGAGAACAAAATCGGTGGACATGTTGTTCACCGAATTGTAAGGACAACTTCGGTGAATGATGACTTGTTTGTTTGTTGAGAAGAGTCTTCTATTTTCCACAAGTAGAGAGTCTTCAAGCTTGGTTTCGGTTGATCTTCGACTTCACCGAACAGTTGCTATAATGTACAAGTCATATGAAGAACCAAACTAAAATATTATAAGTAGGATTTTAGGGAAAACATCGGTGAGTCAATTTCAAATCTTTGGTGACCCAACAATTTATATGGCAAAATAATAAATTGTATACATATATATGATAATATATGGCCCATCGTATTATTTTTCATATATATATATATATATAGAAGAAGGTTCAAACGAGAACTATTTACGAGAACTACAAGAACGGTCGATCATGTACAAAATCACTGGTGATTAAAATTCTGGACACGCGCACTTTGGGCCGCGATTTGCAAGTCGCGCGGCAAGTCGCGCGAATCACCAGTGATTTTGTACGCGAATCACTAGTGATTTTGTACATGGACGGCCGTTCTCGTAGTTCTCGTAAATAGTTAGCGTTCTCGTTTGAACCCACCTATATATATATATATATATTATATAATAAGGATTAATAAATTAAGGCGAATTCTAAACCTACCCCGGCCATTTTGTATACCCCCTCCCCCTCACAGCCCTAAATTTTTTAATTTAAATTTACATTTTACCCCCTTAGACTTATTTATTTAATTTACTTTATACCTTATAGTTTTATATTTATCATTTTATACTTATATTATATTAACACATATAATCGTATATTAACTAAAATACGTTAAAAAAATACTTTTTAATTTTAACAAGTTACACCATTATAATCGTCTCGTCGATATCTTCGAAATGAGTTCAATATTGAATATTTTTTGATTTAATTATACTATATATGTCATACGTTTACGTTATTTTTTGACTTAATTATATTATTATTCGTCGATACCTTCTTATTTTTTGATTTAATTATATTATTTCGAAATGAGCTCAATATTAACTAAAATACGTTAAGAAAATATTTTTTAACAACTTTCAAATCCTTAAATCGTGGACTCTTATTAATTAATCCTTACCTCCAACCACTTTCAAATCCTCAAATCATGAACTTCTTAAAAACGTTATTCTTTAAACAAATTTATAAAAAAACTTTAATCGTTTTCTCAAAACCAATTAAAATAATTTAGAACATTAAAATCGAGATATATCACGCTGCATTGCGCGAGTAGACTTCTAGTAAAAATTTATTTACTATAATATATGTTTTATAGTATTTTTGTTTGAAATATAAGTATTTTGTAAGTTGCTTAGGGGTGTTTGGGATTGCTTATTTTTTTGACTTATTTGCTTATTGTTTTTCCTCACCACAAATAAGCTATTTTAATTTTGGATTTGTAATTTTTTTGTGAATTTTCGATATTTAACTTTTAGTCTTATAAATGTTAAACGGGTTAGGCGGGTCATAGCGGGTTAGGCGGGTCGGGTTAGGGTTGGGATTTCCTGACCCGTTTATTAAACGGGTCGGGTTAGGGTTAGGCATTCTCAACCCGTTTAACTTTGAACCCGACACGACACGACACGTTTGCCATGTCTAACTAAAATACGTTAAAAAATTATTTTTATTCCAACAAATTCCAACTCTGATTATTCATTTAAATCAATATATCCACGAGTACAAGTACGCTCTATATAGTTAATTATTTAATTTATGGTACATCTCTTACTTTTTCAAATTTCGTTTTACACTCTTAATAGGATACACTTAAATATACATTTTGATCTTCAATCAAATAAATTTAAAATACATTTAAAATAAACTTCAAAATGCATTAAAAAAATAAATTTGTAAATAAAAAATATAGTCAGTTTCGGGCCGGACCTTGCGATGAAAATCGTAACTAGTTAAGAATCGTCGCACCATAACCGGTCCCGTATCGAGTCGGCCAGTCTCGGTTCCAAGTATGTCCCGGGTTGGACTGGACCTATTTAGCCATTTCTAGGCCCATCGAAATGTTTTCTAACGTTTTTTTAGAGATATTTTAGTTAACATATGATTATTATGTTTAATGTAATAATAAGAGTGTAAAACGAAAATTGAAAATGTTAGAGATGTACCATAAATTAAATATTTAACTATAAGAGTATGAATTTTAAATATAAAAAATATTTTTATGTAGCATATATATGATATATAATTAAATAATTAAATAAAAAAATATTCAAGATTGGACTCATTTCGAACGTATCGAAGAGATGATTATAATGGTGTAATTTGTTAAAATTAAAACGTATTTTTTAAACGTATTTTAGCTAATATAAGATTATATGTGTTAATATGATGAAGGTGTAAAATGAAAATTAGAAAAGTAAAAGTATAAAGTGTTATAATATTCATATGTGGATGACAAACATAACTTCAAAGAATGGATTATCAGTAGTAGGTAACTATTCATAACTATTGATAGATGATATCTTCAATATCACGTCCAAATTTGTAGTATAAGTAGATGCATGATATATGTAAGAAAATACACCTTCAATTCTATCTCAATCTAGAAATCTCTTGCTCTCAATCTCTTTCTTTCTCTATATAATATTATCAAAGTGTTTATAACCTAGAGTTAATCTTTCTTAAATTTATAACACGTTATCAGCACGAGCCTCTAACCAACCGAGGTATGTATTTCCTTAATCCAAAATAAAAGTTGATGAATTCTTGTTATAAATATTATTGTTATTAGTATACTAATTTTCTTTTATGCATATACTAATCTTATTTATGGTTTAATGTTTATACTAACTTTTACTGATTTTATGTATTAATTATCTCTCTCTTTTACCTACTTATTTACAACGGCTATATATATATAACCGTTGTATAACGGCTATATATATAAACGTTGTATAACGGTTATATATATACCCTATAAATAAACCCTCTTTTTTCATTACTCAATACACAAATTACTCTCCTTTCAAGTTCATATAATCAAGAAGTTTTTCTGAAGATGCTTCATCCCGTTACAATTCTCGCAATTGTAATAATTATATTTCTAATTATTACTTCCAGTAATCTTCCACCTAATGAGTTTCATCTTTTCTTAATCATATTTGTAACTTTGGCTCTTCCACTTCTTTGTATTACAATATTAATAGATATATCTGGTTTCTAATCATTCTTTATTGTTTGATAGTTACAATATGTCGAACCTATCAAAAATTGAATTTGCGGCTCTTGAGGTGAACGGCAAGAATTATATGTCATGGACTATAGATGTCAAGATGCATCTTGAATCTATGTATCTTATAGAAACCATAGAAGAAGAAAATGTTTGCCCGCCGGCATCTAAAGCAAAAACCCTCATTTTTCTTCGGAAACATATTGACAATATGTTAAAATATGAATATCTCACTATCGATGATCCAAGCATCCTATGGAAAAACCTTAAAGAAAGGTTTGATCATCAAAAGGAAGTTTTACTTCCAGCTGCAAGAGATGAATGGAGGAATTTAAGATTCCAAGATTTTAAAAGGGTGAATGACTATAATTCTGCCTTATTCAGGATATGTTCGCAACTCAAGTTTTGCGGAGAAAATGTTACTGATAAGGACATGTTGGAGAAAACATACTCCACTTTCCATGCATCAAACATTACTCTGCAACAACAATATCGCTTGCAGAAATTCGCAAAATATTCTGAGCTTAATTCATGTTTACTTGTTGCAGAACAAAATAATGAGCTTTTGATGAAAAATCATCAAACACGTCCAACAGGTTCGTTAGCATTTCCTGAAGCAAATGCTACACGACCAACAGGATCATTAGCATTTCCTGAAGCAAATGCTATAAATAATGATAATCCTAGAAATAATTCCCGTGGACGGGGACGGGGACGTGGCCGTGGACGAGGCCGTGGTTATTTCGGCCAAAATAATTTTTATGGTCGAAACCAAAATTCCGGCCGAGGCCACCCTTACGGTCGTGGACGTGATTTCTATCGTGGTCGTGGACAAAGAGCAAATTATCATCATGCTCCACAAGGACATAGAAGCCAACCACAAAATAAGCTCAAACATGATGCTGGAACAAGTCATCCACAAAATCCTGAAGGTTCTTGTTACAGATGTGGTAGCATGGACCACTAGTCAAGGACGTGTCGTACACCTCAACATCTTTGTCAGCTTTATAAGGAATCTCTTAAAGGAAAAGAGAAGGAAGTAAATCATATGGACAACCTGAAGTTGACCAACACTGATTTAAGTTTTTCTGATTACTATAATGATAACCTGGAGTTAACCAACAATGTTTTAATTGACTATGCCGACATTTGATTTACATAAATGTTTATGATCTTTGTATTTCTTTTCTGTAACCATGTATTCCCCTTTTTCGATTATATGAATTTTAATGATCTTTTTATTATAATAACGTTGTTCTCTTATTACGATTATTATTATTATTTTTATTATTATTATAAACTCACATTTTGTTTAATATTTGAAGTTTAATATGAATTCCATCGGAGCACAACATCAAGCAAATGTTGGAGACCTGTGTATACCAGATAGTGGTGTAACAGCCCGCTCCAAAATGCCGAAACAAGACATTTATTACAAAAGAAAAACGCCAAAACTTGGCCCAAGGTTTACACCATCAAAATTCTGCACTCGGGTTTGCGGAATAAACCCGAATTACAACTGAGAGTTTCTAATAACAAAATGTAAAGGAAGTCCACTAATGCCAAGCCACGCCCGCTCTCATGCCTTCTCTTTACCACTAGAGGAACTGCCCTTAATCTGCTTACCTGAAAAGGGTTTCAGTTTTGAAAATGCGAGGGTTAGACCACAAGGTCTAGTGAGGTCCCTCAGTTACATCCACACCACATATAGCATTTAAGGAGTTTTGCGAAACATAAATCAATATAAAGTTTGGCAAATAATATATGGGACACACCCCCCATAAGCATCACACTATGACAGATGGGACACACCCCCCATAAGTGTCATACCATAACATATGGGACACACCCCCCATAAGCATCACACCATTACGTATGGGACACACCCCCATATACATCACACATTACGTATGGGACACACCCCCCATATACATCACATCATGCATAAGTAAGTCATATGCAACATACATTAAGTAAGCATGCATGTACGAGTAAATGAACAAGTACCATCAAGCTTTAGTTAGAAAAACTCACCTGATATGCTTACGTCCCTTTCCTACTCTGACCCGCGCTTCCAAACGACCTACCTGAGCGAAAGGATGAAAACGCATAAGCCGACTGCATCACTTATCCGGACATACACACTCTCCGGACAAAAACCCTTTTCCGGACAACACACTCTCCGGACAACATCCTATCCGGACAACTCATCCTATCCGGACAACACCCTATCCGGACAACTCATCCTATCCGGACAACACCCTATCCGGACAACTCACTCTCCGGACAACATCCTATCCGGGCAACACCCTATCCGTACAACTCATCCTATCCGGACAACACCCTATCCGGACAACTCACCCTATCCGGACAACTCACTCTCTGGACAACATCCTATCCGGGCAACACCCTATCCGGACAACTCATCCTATCCGAACAACACCCTATCCGGACAACTCATCCTATCCGGACAACATCCTATCCGGACAACTCATCCTATCCGAACAACACCCTATCCAGACATCTCATCCTATCCGGACAACATCCTATCCGGACACACACATCCGATTATCGGACACTTACCCGGAAACATTCATATGAGACTTTTCTGGACGGCGCTGGACGAGTTTAGAGGCTGTAATCTCACTAAAATCCCCCAATTTAACACGATACAACGATAAAAAGTAACATGAACATTACATGACCAATTCTTATCAACTTCTTGCTATCCAAACACCAACAGATGGCCAAATCTCTCTTTCAAGACCACAATGCCCTTCCTCACAAAAACTCCTAAATAAACAATCAAACACAACCTAATCAGCAGAGAGTTTGTAAGAATGATTACCTGGTCGAATTACTAGCAGAAACGAAATCCAACACCACCTTCTCTTCTGAATTCACAGATTGGTGCCTCTCTTCCTCAAATGCCCAGAATATCCAAAACTTCTTTCTCTCCTATTTTCTCTTCAATAGCCGCCAGCCACACACACAAATCAGTAGGAGGATGTCTCTCCTAGGGTTTTGTGCCATTTATACCCTAAACCTCATTTACAAAATACTCCCCTCAACTTTCATTTTAACAATTTCTACCACCAGGCTTGAAACTCGTTCATTTTAGACACGGTTACTACAACACTCCCCCCTCAAAAGAATTCCGTCCCCGGAATTCCATTCTCAAAGAGGTGAGGGTACCTGGACTTCATGACCGCTTCCACTTCCCAAGTAGCCTCTCGTCCCTTTAAGATACTTCCACTGGACCTTCATGTAACAACCCACAATCCAAATATACATATAACATATAATTCATAACATGTTTTCAACAAAAGTAATTCATATTGCACATTTGGTCCCAAAGTCTGACTAATCAATATAAAAATTCATTACAAACTTGATCCTATTTAGATAACATAATAACTAATAACATAGTTATAAGTACGCGAGCATCCACAACTTCATAACGATCATCTTCCCCAAAAAGCTATTCACCAAGTATTCTAATCACTTAGTCTTACTGGAATCACCACCTGAAATACATATTTTAAAACAGAAAATGAGGGTTATACCTAAGGGTCTAGTGAGTAAATCCCTGACATTTGGAAATCAATAAAAATTCATTTATATACAATACTCTTTATATAAATACACATATATCACACGTAAATTAATACCAACCAAGATTTGTGCATCATACCTGTCTCCTCCCACCTTATCCCTCCACCAATGGCCAAATTTATTGGTTGTGAGCCAATTTAACACACCGGTCCAAAGCCCGGCCACATATTATATTCTCATATAATACTCACGTAATTATAATATCTCAATATATTATAATCACCCACGTATGACACGTTCATATAATTTAACAAGTATTTGTTATCCACATAATATATTCCAGTAAAAATACTTTAAAGTAAAACTCACCTGTTTTGTTTATCACCAAAGTCTTTCCAAGTTAATTATCACGTATGTCAATCCTTCACAGAATCTGAAATCACACAAAATACCAAATATCTCTTTTTAAAACTAAACTTATGAAATCCTCGACTCAAGTCGCAACCTACTAAAAGTAAATTAGAATCGCAATGCATAGTGCTAAGTCGAAATCAACTACTGCGACTTCATCCCAAATCGCAACCCACTATTGCGATTCCAACCCCAAGTCGCAATCAACTATTGCGATTCCAATCCCAAATCGCAATCAACTACTGCGATTCCAACTTAAGTCGCAACCGACCATTGCGACTTCAAAGCCAAATCGCAATCAACTGCTGCGATTCCAACTTAAGTCGCAACCGACCATTGCGACTTCAAAGCCAAATCGCAATCAACCATTGCGACTTCGTTGAATGTCTCAATTCACTAATTATCCTAAAAACCCAGAAATCGTACTTTTAAGCTATGCATGTTGTTGTACAGGTGCAGATATGTTTAAGACTATGAACATAACCTATCCTTAAGCTTAGAGTTCCCAAAACATCCATTTTTTAACAAAACCCACCTATAAAACTAACTAACAAACTCAAGAACACTTTTAAGAGATTAATACACATAAAAGGATGGATTTGTTACCTTGTTTACTTCAATCTAGTCCTTAAATCACTGCAGCAACTTTGGTTTCCTTCTTCTTCTTTGTTTTCTTCGATTTCTTTCTCTCTCTCTCCAAACCGAATTCACTCACACACACAAACACTTGGATATTCTTATGTTAGCTAATAGTGAAGACTTCATCTTCTATTTGATATGCTAGAGTCGGTGGTGGTGGAGAAGTTTGGTAAAAAGACCAAATAGACCCTAGGCTTTACTCATTTGGCAAGACTTACCCCCAAACTTCCTATTAAAAATTAAAACTTATCCCTTAACTCTTAACTCCATAAAATACTAAAATAAATACTTATAAAATTTCTCAAATTATAATTAGATAAAATACCTGGTTATTACAACATCTCCCCCTTAAAAGAATTCCGTCCTGGAATTCGATTAAGCGAACAAATGAGGGTATTTGGCTCTTATTTCCGACTCTGATTCCCACGTCGCATCCTGTCCTCTATGATGTTTCCACTGAACCTTTACCTGTCTGATCTCTTTGTTCCTCAATATCTTGACTTTGTGATCAACTATAGCTTCTGGTTCCTCCACATAGTTCAACTTTTCGTCAACCCGGATATCTGGTAGAGAGACTGCCTGATCTGGTGTAACCAAACATTTTCGAAAATTCGATACATGAAACGCGTTGTGAATCCTGCTTAATTCCGGCGGAAGATCCAATCTATAAGCTACTTCGCCGATCCTTTCCGTAATTGCAAACGGCCCGATATACTTTGGACTAAGTTTACCTTGCTTCCAAAAACGTATGACTACTTTCCAGGGCGAGACTTTCAACATCACAAATTCCCCGACTTGGAACTCTAACGGTTTCCGGCGTCGATCTGCATAACTTTTATGTCTGTCTTGAGCCACTTTTAATCTGTCCCGAATCTGGGTAATTTTATCTGCTGTTAATTGTACTATTTCTGGTCCTGCTAATTGTTTCTCCCCCACTTCATTCCAACACAGAGGCGTTCGGCATTTTCTACCATACAATACCTCAAACGGTGCCGCTTGAATGCTGGAATGATAACTGTTGTTGTAGGCAAATTCTATCAAAGGCAAATGTTTATCCCACGATCCCCCAAAATCAACTATACAAGCCCGAAGCATATCTTCTAAAGTCTGGATTGTTCTTTCACTCTGCCCGTCAGTCTAAGGATGATATGATGTACTCAAATTTATCTGCGTTCCCATCTCTTTTTGAAAGCTTCTCCAGAATCTGGAAGTAAAACGACTATCTCGATCAGAAATAATCGAGATTGGAACTCCATGTCGAGTTACTATTTCATTAATGTACAATTTGGCCAAACGTTCCAAGGAATCGGTTTCTTTTATCGGTAAGAAATGAGCAGACTTCGTCAATCTATCCACAATCACCCAAATAGAATCGAACCCCTTTGAAGTTCTAGGTAACTTGGTAATAAAATCAGTAGTGATCTGATCCCATTTCCACATTGGTATATCTAGTCGTTGCAACTGACCAAACGGCTTCTGATGTTCAATCTTTACTTTCTTGCAGGTAGTACAATCTTCCACATACTTAGCAACACTTCTCTTCATTCCCGACCACCAATAGAATTGTTTCAAATCTCTATACATTTTATTTGTACCTGGATGAATAGAAAATCGAGATTGATGAGCTTCTTGTAGTACACGATCACGTAATCCACCCAAACGAGGCACCCAAATTCTGTTCCCCATACACAATAACCCACGGTCATCTTTCCCAAGCAATGCTGATATTCCCACTAACCGTTCTGATTTCAAACTTTCTTCCTGATAAGCATCTATTTGGCACTTCAGTAATTCGTCAAATATATTTGGAAGGAGTTCAGCTCGTAGCGATATCGCTTTTATCGTTCCACTTCTTTCTTGACGACTTAGTGCATCAGCTACCACATTCGCCTTCCCGGGGTGATAAAGGATTTCACAATCGTAATCATTTACCAATTCCAACCATCTTCTTTGCCTTATATTCAGTTCCTTCTGATCGAAAAGATGTTGGAGACTCTTATGGTCAGTGAAAATTTGGCATTTAGAACCATAAAGATAATGTCTCCAAATCTTCAACGCGAAGACAACTGCTGCTAGTTCCATATCATGAGTAGGATATTGTTTTTCATGATCCTTTAGTTGACGGGAAGCATAGGCAATCACCTTTCCACGTTGCATAAGTACACATCCCAATCCCAGTTTAGAAGCATCACTGTAGACCACAAAATCATCGGAACCTTCTGGCAATGCTAATATCGGCGCGCTGCAGAGTTTCTCCTTCAATATTCTGAATGCCTCATCCTGTTCTGCTTTCCATTCAAACTTTAGATTCTTCCGAGTCAGCTTAGTCAATGGCGTCGCGATTCGAGAAAAGTCTTATAAATTTCCGATAGTATCCAGCTAGACCCAGAAAACTACGTACTTCGGTTGCCGTCTTCGGCGGTTCCCATTTTTCAATTGCTTCCACTTTCGCTGGATCAACTTGTATACCCTTCTCTGAAACTACATGACCCAAAAACTGAACTTCTCGTAGCCAGAATTCACACTTCGAAAATTTAGCATATAACTTCTCTTTCTTTAACAACTCTAGAATCAAACGAAGGTGTTGTGCGTGATCCTCTTTGGATCGAGAATAAATAAGTATATCATCGATAAACACAATGACAAATTTATCGAGATAAGGCTTACATACCCGATTCATTAGATCCATAAAAGCGGTCGGAGCGTTCGTTAGTCCGAAGGGCATCACCAAAAATTTGTAGTGACCGTACCTCGTACGAAAAGCAGTCTTCAGAATGTCTTCTTCCTTAACCTTCAACTGATGGTAGCCAGATCTGAGATCAATCTTGGAGAAGTAACAAGCTCCAACTAATTGATCGAAGAGGTCGTCAATTCTTGGAAGTGGATACTTGTTCTTGATCGTGCGCTTGTTCAGCTCTCGGTAGTCGATACACATTCTCATTGAACCGTCTTTCTTTTTCACAAATAGAACTGGTGCACCTCACGGCGAAGAGCTGGGTCTGATGAAGCCCTTATCAGACAAGTCTTGAAGTTGTGCCATCATTTCTTTCATCTCTGGAGGTGCTAATCGGTACGGCGCACGAGCGATAGGAGCGGCTCCTGGGATTAAGTCAATACCAAATTCTACTTGTCTAACAGGAGGAAGACTATTCAAGTCTTCAGGGAAAACTTCTGGATATTCACTAACGATAGAAATATCCTCCAGCTTAATCTTTTTAGGCCTACTGTCTATCACATAAGCTAAATAACTAGTGCAACCCTTGTTGATACACTTACGGGCTTTTACCATAGATATAAGATTGGACTGATGATTCTTACGATCTCCATAAATCACTACTGATCTCTTATCAGGTAAAACGACATTGATTATTTTCTTATCACAAACTATGTTATCCTGATTCTCAGCTAACCAATCCATTCCTACTACCACATCAAATTCAATCAAAGCTATTGGAAATAGTTGTATCGGTACTCCACACCCCTCTATATTTATCATGCAACGATCAAAAACTTCTTTAACTGCCACATGGCTATCATTTGCAGTATCTACTAATAAAGCATGTTTTAACATTTTAGGCTCTAAATGCATGTGAGCAGCAAAGGAGGGAGACACAAAAGATCGGTTTGCACCGGAGTCAAACAACACTTTAGCACGTGTAGAGTTTATGAAAAATGTACCTGTAACCACATCCGGAGTTTCCTCCGCCTCTTTAGCTGTCATTTGGAATGTACGACCCCTCGTTTTCGGCGGTTCTATTCTTGGGACTACTGGTCTAGCAATGGCTGGTTTCCCTGATGCACCCCCTTGTTGTATTCTACCTCGCGGACAATCTGATTGGAGGTGATCCGGAGAATTACACAAAAAGCAAAACCGTGTTACTCGACAATCTTTGACAACATGCCCGGTTCTCCCACACTTAAAACAAACCCGAGATTCCACTTGACAATTTCCCTGATGGTAGCGATTACATTTCGGACATGGTCTTTCCGCTGGTCGGAACGACGAACGGTTATCGAACCTCTGAAATCTAGACTTCCTTGGATCCCATGGTGGTCCTTCCCATTTCCTTTTCCCCAAACTCTTATCACCTGCATCCCTTTTGTTATCTCGTTCTACATTTTCTGCAGCATCCACTGCAGCTGTAAAATTATCTGGCCTTGTTGCAGTCACTAGTCTTCGGACTTCTGAATTCAACCCATAGATAAATCTCTCCATTTTCATCTTTTCTGTAGCAACATAATATCCTGCAAAACGAGACTTTTCTAAAAATCGTGCAGTATAGTCTCTGACTGACAAATTCCCTTGCTGTAGATTCATAAATTCTTCCTCCAATTGTCTGACAGCAGCTTGTGGACAGAAGTGTGTTGTGAAAGCTAACACGAATTCCTCCCATGAAAAAGTAGAGTATATATCCGCTCCTCTCGATTCTATATGAGCCTCCCACCAATACAGAGCATCACCTTTTAGCATTGTCGTACCATAAAGTACTTTATCTTCTTCAGCACATTTACACGTTTTGAAGATAGCCTCTATTTCTTTCAGCCATCTCATAGCTTTTACCGGATCCCGATCTCCTGAGTATGTAGGGGGCTTGCAACTAAGAAACATTTTATAGTCACACCTTTTCCTTACCGGTAAAACAGTAGCGGTAATTGGCATCTCAACTTCATGTTTCGGATTTGATCTTTCAGTTTCATTATAACGATTACGTTCGAACATGGCTTGTATGCTATCCTGTAATCTCCCCATTTCAGCAGTCAGATCATCCTGTGTAACAAACTCT
Organism: Saussurea involucrata; assembly: GCA_033807775.1. Classification (NCBI taxonomy): domain Eukaryota; kingdom Viridiplantae; phylum Streptophyta; class Magnoliopsida; order Asterales; family Asteraceae; genus Saussurea; species Saussurea involucrata. The sequence goes on from CM066325.1 coordinate 63,371,184, forward strand.
GTACCATGCGGTTGTGTTCTACCTCCAGTTCGGCCCCCAGTTCCCCTTCCGGTTCTGCCTCTACCACGATCTCCTCCTCTTCCCCCTGTTCCTATTGGTGGATTCTCCCCACTTGAATTCCTTCATCCTCTCTGATTCCTTTGTCTAGTGCCACTCGCCATTCTGTGGATTCAAATAAAGTTAATATACACATAAGCACATACCCCATATAACATGGTACTCCAGTTCAAACATGTACCTGTAAGATCATAATTACACTGGCCAGGTGTAATCTGAAATTACCTTACATGATGTTCCTTCTACCTTTTATACTTAACATCCCCAAGTTCTAAAATAATAGGGACATCCTACTTCACATGCAGTTTAATTCTAGGTACAGTTACTAATACCTAAATCCCTTAAACTAGGGCTCTGATACCATCTGTAACAACCCACAATCCAAATATACATATAACATATAATTCATAACATGTTTTCAACAAAAGTAATTCATATTGCACATTTGGTCCCAAAGTCTGACTAATCAATATAAAAATTCATTACAAACTTGATCCTATTTAGATAACATAATAACTAATAACATAGTTATAAGTACGCGAGCATCCACAACTTCATAACGATCATCTTCCCCAAAAAGCTATTCACCAAGTATTCTAATCACTTAGTCTTACTGGAATCACCACCTGGAATACATATTTTTAAAACAGAAAATGAGGGTTAGACCTAAGGGTCTAGTGAGTAAATCCCTGACATTTGGAAATCAATAAAAATTCATTTATATAAAATACTCTTTATATAAATACACATATATCACACGTAAATTAATATCAACCAAGATTTGTGCATCATACCTGTCTCCTCCCACTTTATCCCTCCACCAATGGCCAAATTTATTGGTTGCGAGCCAATTTAACACACCGGTCCAAAGCCCGGCCACGTATTATATTCTCATATAATACTCACGTAATTATAATATCTCAATATATTATAATCACTCACGTATGACACGTTCATACAATTTAACAAGTATTTGTTATCTACATAATATATTCCAGTAAAAATACTTTAAAGTAAAACTCACATGTTTTGTTTATCAACAAAGTCTTTCCAAGTTAATTATCACGCATGTCAATCCTTCACAGAATCTGAAATCACACAAAATACCAAATATCTCTTTTTAAAACTAAACTTATGAAATCCTCGACTCAAGTCGCAACCTACTAAAAGTAAATTAGAATCGCAATGCATAGTGCTAAGTCGAAATCAACTACTGCGACTTCATCCCAAATCGCAACCCACTATTGCGATTCCAACCCCAAGTCGCAATCAACTATTGCGATGCCAAACCCAAATCGCAATCAACTGCTGCGATTCCAACTTAAGTCGCAACCGACCATTGCGACTTCAAAGCCAAATCGCAATCAACTGCTGCGATTCCAATTTAAGTCGCAACCGACCATTGCGACTTCAAAGCCAAATCGCAATCAACCATTGCGACTTCGTTGAATGTCTCAATTCACTGATTATCCTAAAAACCCAGAAATCGTACTTTTAAGCTATGCATGTTGCTGTACAGGTGCAGATATGTTTAAGACTATGAACATAACCTATCCTTAAGCTTAGATTTCCCAAAACATCCATTTTTAACAAAACCCACCTATAAAACTAACTAACAAACTCAAGAACACTTTTAAGAGATTAATACACATAAAAGGATGGATTTGTTACCTTGTTTACTTCAATCTAGTCCTTAAATCACTGCAGCAACTTTGATTTCCTTCTTCTTCTTTGTTTTCTTCGATTTCTTTCTCTCTCTCTCCAAACCGAATTCACTCACACACACAAACACAAACACAACCGAATCAGCATAGAGTTTGTAAGAATGATTACCTGGTCGAATTACTAGCAGAAACAAAATCCAACACCACCTTCTCTTCTGAATTCGCAGATTGGTGCCTCTCTTCCTCAAATGCCCAGAATATCCAAAACTTCTTTCTCTCCTCTTTTCTCTTCAATAGCCGCCAGCCACACACACAAATCAGTAGGAGGATGTCTCTCCTAGGGTTTTGTGCCATTTATACCCTAGACCTCATTTACAAAATACTCCCCTCAACTTTCATTTTAACAATTTCTACCACCAGGCTTGAAACTCGTTCATTTTAGACACGGTTACTACAACACTCCCCCCTCAAAAGAATTCCGTCCCCGGAATTCCATTCTCAAAGAGGTGAGGGTACCTGGACTTCATGACCGCTTCCACTTCCCAAGTAGCCTCTCGTCCCTTTAAGATACTTCCATTGGACCTTCACTAAACGAACTTCTTTGTTCCTCGTCTTTCGTATCTTACCATCTACGTTTTCCATTGGCTCCTCTTCATACCTCAACTTCTCATCAACACTAATGTCTTCCAACTGTACTGCCATGGTTCCTTCGGCCAGACACTTCCTCAAGTTCGACATAGGAAAGATCGAATGAACTCCCCGGAGCCCGTCAGACAACTCCAACTTGTACGCCACTTCTCCACACGCTCAATGATAGCGAACGGCCCATCATAACTGGGTCTTGTTTCTCCTTTCTCTCCAACGCACAACGTCTTTTCATGACTAACCATAAGTATTGCACTGTCTCCCACACGGCATTCGGTCAAACTCTTCCTTCTGCTTACACCCTGTGGCGGTCTCGAGCCACGCTTAACTTCTCACGAAATGCATGACCTATTGGTGGTCAACCACACGACCTCCGGTCTCACCCAAAAATCATTCACACATCTAGTCTCATGGTTTTAAAACGCGTCACACTAAGGGTTTCACACAAAATTTTACCTCCTTAAAAGAACGCCTTCTACCGAAGTTAACGCCACACATCCCGAAACCCTTATAAAATAACGACGCTAAATTCGTCGACCGATCACCGGATCAACCTTGACTATCACCTTAATCCCGCAGTTAAGATTTTTCCTCTCCAGGCTATACACAACTCTACAATCACTCTTCTAGCACAAAATACGTCTAAGGCAAATAATACCTTCTTGCATTAAATGTGCCGACCACAACCCATTGATAACAATCAATTCCCACACTTTTACTACAACGTCACTCCCATACTACTATCAAGTCCAATCCCATGGTCCTTCATCAGAGCACTACATCCGACTAACTTCTTCCACTTCCTTCTCAAACATAAAACACATTTCCAAAGAATAGCTCACTAGAAGATACACACTCTTGATCAACCGCACAAGCTGGCTTTCCTTGTCTTGTAAACCAAACGCCTACACACAAATCCTCTTCCTCATACTCCCACTGGAAGTTCATGCACCCGACGGTGACGTTCTGTAAACATTGCTTCCACTTTCCGCCACTTGCCACACTTTCTACTTCCCGCTTACACACTCATTCCAACCTACCGTCCCAATTACCCATGGACATTCTCATCCAACCTTTACCACTCCATACACGCAATTTCAACGGTTCATATGCCCAACCAACAGTTTCACTACATCTCATACGAGAAATTCCACCAAGTCAATCCGAAATCACACTCGATGTTCGAAGCGACCACCTATCTCAATTCTCAAACGATATTAACTCACCCCTTTACATTTCCTTTATGTACAAGGATTAGCTCAGCATTCCTAAGGATTTCGTATCCACCACGAACCACCATGAACTACCCAATTCAAGATCACACCATTTCCCTCATAGGTAGCCACCAACTTCCACCCCATTCTTTTATTCTCGGATAACAGCACCACACACAACTTTTGCCACATTGAACAACTTATCAACCAATCCCGAGCAAGGATCTCCATTTACGCTCACCCCCTACCAACACCAGTCCATCACTTATCCTCACAACAACTCATTGCCACCATGCCTCGCATGCTTACTAATTATAAGTTATCGCCATCCTATCCACACATCCTCACACACTAGGGGTTCAATCCTCACGATCATTTGTGCACACCCTAGACCAAGCCTCCTCCACGCCAACGCAACATAGACTTGAAAAAGTTTGCGAAAACATCCAGCAATAATTAATTTTGCAAATCAACATCCATACACACATAACTGATTTCTGCCTGGTCACTACCCACTTGTAACCTGATCTAGAGCACACACCCGCCCTTGAGAATAGATTGTGTTCGTTCACAAAAAATCCACATGGGACACACCCCCCATGTATCACACCATAAACATCATAATATAAACCAGTTATGAGAGGGTTCATATGAATCATAACAGCACACACTTTAAACTGACGACCACCTCTTGACACCTGCTACTGGCACACGCTATAGTCACATACACCGTGACAGCGCCAAAGACCACACTCGCTATATATGAAACAAATTCATATATATATATATAGTTAATATGGGACACACCCCCCATAACTTGACAACGCCAGAACACGTTCACACACATTAAACATGCATTCTACCACACAATTGACCACATGGTCACACCAGGGCTAACCTCTCAACTTTCACACCCCCGACAACGACTCAACACCCGTCGTTGGCTTCAACACCAAATCTTGGCAATTAGCCTAAATACAAATTTCTCCTCAACTCCGGCTCTACGCCGATACCGACTCATCCACGTACTACAACGCTGCCTTTCGAAGTATCTTGCCTACTTCGAATCACCCTGGGCACACCCCCCGACAACCACACTTCAACTTATTAAGCAAGAGTAAAGACTACCATCACACACGTCTTTCTAAGGTCAAAATCTGAGACTATCATTAGACGTCTCCTTCCCTAAACTGTAATACCAAGGTCATGAATCGACTATCGACGCCTCAACCACATTTTTCACCTTTAAAGACTCTGTCCATTTCTTAAACGCGATAACTCTCACCACCTAGCGAGTTCATAGCATTCATGCATGACAACCCAACGATTTAAATCGTTTTACGCACTCGACACCTTCCACAAACAGGGTTTGATAGACATGGCTCGACACATTTATAAAGAACAACCGTACACGCAGGTCACAAGGATCGCTCACTCGTGACCTCGTCATCATTTGGAAATACATTCACTGAAACTCCCTTTATGCAAAGATTTTAAAAAAATACGACAATATCACTCATACTGGGATAGTCGACCGACTCCCACACTTGCTGATATGTCAACCACGTGTTCATATCGCTTTCATTCATAAAATCATGTGATCAAATATTATTACGATTTTTACAACAAGGTTTTACTCATTCGCAAAAGAAGTGAAGTAACTCACCATTTCTCCAAGTTCGAAATTTATTACACTATGTAAGCAAATTTATCTTTTTCTTCAAGCACGCTTGCACACGCCAACTCATTTTCAAAAATCAGAAGTTTACAAGGCACATGCACACACTCACACATTTGACATGGAGGACTTATGTAATCGTTTTTTTTTTAAAACGAAATGCATGACTCACTTTACATGAAGGCTACTCGCTCAAACAGGGTTAACAAATCCACGCCGACACCCTACTTCTCCCTACATCATCAGGTTCTTACATTCGAAACAACCTTCGGTACCGGTACTTCCCCACAGTCACCACCTGACTAATAATTTGTAAAACATACGACTTCACCTCGGTCCCAAAATAGTTAACCGACACCCGTGATATCAATTCACACATCTATCACTTCTCAACCACTCTTGTCGCTCTTCCACTAACTAGAGAGTAAGAAAGCACACCTCTCCTATCCGATCCTTGAGTTGCAACTCTCAAGATTTTAACTCACCGACATCGGAGACTCCTAGAATAAACACTCATTAGAGATTAGGAGCTCACCTTCAGTCAATTATCCTCCTTAAGAACCCTAAGGTTCTACTTCACACAGACTCTCACACCAAATCTTCCAACAATGCTTCTTCTAGGTAGGATCACCAATCACACCGAGGATAGTTTGCACAGCACACCTAACCGTTGCCATCATGGCAAGGTTAAACTTTACACACTGCCGATATTCCCATACACTGATCACCACTAGACTCCACGCACTCCAAGATCTAGGCACTGCCCTTCTTTACCATTCGAACTGGTCTATCCCACAATTTCTAGAACTGGGATTCTCCGGCAGCAGGAGACTTACCCGGACATCATTCATTCATCCTCTTCGAATCCACGAAGATCTACCTCTAGACGACTCATAACACTCTACACAACACTTTGTTACAATATTTCTTCTTTATGATGTCCACATACCTTACATCATAAATGACTTCCCACAAGACTTTCCCCAACAAGGGTCTTAATTCCCCCCCAGGGACCTTGCTGACGTTCTCAAGTACTGGAACACGACACCAAAGATAGATTAACAACCGTCCTAAAATAACAAGGCAAGAATGATCACCGTCATGTACCTGTAAATTCACAATTACACTGGCCAGGTGTAATCCCAAACTTACCTTACATGATAGTTTTCACCACCCCATTATCCACGCTTCCCAGGGAGGTCTTCCTAGGCCTTCCTACATTCCCAGTTGTACTTCTACAGTTTAAGTTTAGGCCCATCCGGTCACCTAAATCCCTTAAACTACGGCTCTGATACCAACTGTAACAGCCCGCTCCAAAATGCCGAAACAAGACATTTACTACAAAAGAAAAACGCCAAAACTTGGCCCAAGGTTTACACCATCAAAATTCTGCACTCGGGTTTGCGGAATAAACCCGAATTACAACTGAGAGTTTCTAATAACAAAATGTAAAGGAAGTCCACTAATGCCAAGCCACGCCCGCTCTCATGCCTTCTCTTTACCACTAGAGGAACTGCCCTTAATCTGCTTACCTGAAAAGGGTTTCAGTTTTGAAAATGTGAGGGTTAGACCATAAGGTCTAGTGAGGTCCCTCAGTTACATCCACACCACATATAGCATTTAAGGAGTTTTACGAAACATAAATCAATATAAAGTTTGGCAAATAATATATGGGACACACCCCCCATAAGCATCACACTATGACAGATGGGACACACCCCCCATAAGCGTCATACCATAACATATGGGACACACACCCCATAAGCATCACATCATTACGTATGGGACACACCCCCCATATACATCACACATTACGTATGGGACACACCCCCCATATACATCACATCATGCATAAGTAAGTCATATGCAACATACATTAAGTAAGCACGCATGTACGAGTAAATGAACAAGTACCATCAAGCTTTAGTTAGAAAAACTCACCTGATATGCTTACGTCCCTTTCCTACTCTGACCCGCGCTTCCAAACGACCTACCTGAGCGAAAGGATGAAAACGCATAAGCCGACTGCATCACTTATCCGGACATACACACTATCCGGAAAAAACCCTTTTCCGGACAACACACTCTCCGGACAACATCCTATCCGGACAACTCATCCTATCCGGACAACACCCTATCCGGACAACTCATCCTATCCGGACAACACCCTATCTGGACAACTCACTCTCTGGACAACATCCTATCCGGGCAACACCCTATCCGGACAACTCATCCTATCCGGACAACACCCTATCCGGACAACTCACCCTATCCGGACAACACCCTATCCGGACAACTCACTCTCCGGACAACATCCTATCCGGGCAACACCCTATCCGGACAACTCATCCTATCCGAACAACACCCTATCCGGACAACTCATCCTATCCGGACAACATCCTATCCGGACAACTCATCCTATCCGAACAACACCCTATCCGGACAACTCATCCTATACGGACAACATCCTATCCGGACACACACATCCGATTATCGGACACTTACCCGGAAACATTCATATGAGGCTTTTCCGGATGGCGCTGGACGAGTTTAGAGGCTGTAATCTCACTAAAATCCTCCAATTTAACACGATACAGCGATAAAAAGTAACATGAACATTACATGACCAATTCTTATCAACTTCTTGCTATCCAAACACCAATAGATGGCCAAATCTCTCTTTCAAGACCACAATGCCCTTCCTCACAAAAACTCCCTAATAAACAATCAAACACAACCGAATCAGCAGAGAGTTTGTAAGAATGATTACCTGGTCGAATTACTAGCAGAAACGAAATCCAACACCACCTTCTCTTCTGAATTCACAGATTGGTGCCTCTCTTCCTCAAATGCCCAGAATATCCAAAACTTATTTCTCTCCTCTTTTCTCTTCAATGGCCGCCAGCCACACACACAAATCAGTAGGAGGATGTCTCTCCTAGGGTTTTGTGCCATTTATACCCTAGACCTCATTTACAAAATACTCCCCTCAACTTTCATTTTAACAATTTCTACCACCGGGCTTGAAACTCGTTCATTTTAGACACGGTTACTACAACACTCCCCCCTCAAAAGAATTCCGTCCCCGGAATTCCATTCTCAAAGAGGTGAGGGTACCTGCACTTCATGACCGCTTCCACTTCCCAAGTAGCCTCTCGTCCCTTTAAGATACTTCCACTGGACCTTCACTAAACGAACTTCTTTGTTCCTCGTCTTTCGTATCTTACCATCTACGTTTTCCATTGGCTCCTCTTCATACCTCAACTTCTCATCAACACTAATGTCTTCCAACTGTACTGCCATGGTTCCTTCGGCCAGACACTTCCTCAAGTTCGACATAGGAAAGATCGAATGAACTCCCCGGAGCCCGTCAGACAACTCCAACTTGTACGCCACTTCTCCCACACGCTCAATGATAGCGAACGGCCCATCATATCTGGGTCTTGTTTCTCCTTTCTCTCCAACGCACAACGTCTTTTCATGACTAACCATAAGTATTGCACTGTCTCCCACACGACATTCGGTCAAACCCTTCCTTCTGCTTACACCCTGTGGCGGTCTCGAGCCACGCTTAACTTCTCACGAAATGCATGACCTATTGGTGGTCAACCACACGACCTCCGGTCTCACCCAAAAATCATTCACACATCTAGTCTCATGGTTTTAAAACGCGTCACACTAAGGGTTTCACACAAAATTTTACCTCCTTAAAAGAACGCCTTCTACCGAAGTTAACGCCACACATCCCGAAACCCTTATAAAATAACGACGCTCAATTCGCCGACCGATCACCGGATCAACCTTGACTATCACCTTAATCCCGCAGTTAAGATTTTTCCTCTCCAGGCTATACACAACTCTACAATCACTCTTCTAGCACAAAATACGTCTAAGGCAAATAATACCTTCTTGCATTAAATGTGCCGACCACAACCCATTGATAACAATCAATTCCCACACTTTTACTACAACGTCACTCCCATACTACTATCAAGTCCAATCCCATGGTCCTTCATCAGAGCACTACATCCGACTACCTTCTTCCACTTCCTTCTCAAACATAAAACACATTTCCAAAGAATAGCTCTCTAGAAGATACACATTCTTGATCAACCGCACAAGCTGGCTTTCCTTGTCTTGTAAACCAAACGCCTACACACAAATCCTCTTCCTCATACTCCCACTGGAAGTTCATGCACCCGACGGTGACGTTCTGTAAACATTGCTTCCACTTTCCGCCACTTGCCACACTTTCTACTTCCCGCTTACACACTCATTCCAACCTACCGTCCCAATTACCCACGAACATTCTCATCCAATCTTTACCGCTCCATACACGCAATTTCAACGGTTCCTATGCCCAACCAACAGTTTCACTACATCTCATACGAGAAATTCCACCAAGTCAATCCGAAATCACACTCGATGTTCGAAGCGACCACCTTTCTCAATTCTCAAACGATATTAACTCACTCCTTTACATTTCCTTTATGTACAAGGATTAGCTCAGCATTCCTAAGGATTTCGTATCCACCACGAACCACCATGAACTACCCAATTCAAGATCACACCATTTCCCTCATAGGTAGCCACCAACTTCCACCCCATTCTTTTATTCTCGGATAACAGCACCACATACAACTTTTGCCATCATATATATATATATATATATATATATTTATATGTATATATATGTGTGTGTTTGTGACTATGCATATGCAATTTATGATAGATTTTTTCAATGATTCACATGTTAACCTTTCTTAACCTTCATTTCTTACAAACCTCTCACTAACAATATATATAGAAGCATTATCACTACTTTTAAATTATCATGATAAGGCAAGAATGAGAGGTTAAAACTTAAAAAGAATATTCATATATGAATTCATCGTAAAATTCTATTTGAAGATTTATATGTGAATTTATTGAAAAAATCTATTTGAAGTTTAATATATATATATATATATATATATATATATATATGTGAACCAACATGTAGGTTATTATATGCCCATGACACGTGTCACACATAAATGCTACCAATGAGTATGTAAACCTAAAGGGTCACATACAAAGAACACGCTTGCTTCCATTAGAAAGAAATCAGTTAAAGTCATGTTTGACAGTTAAATAGTTATTCTTGAAAGAATAATTATATAATATGTGTAAAATGTAATTATGATAATTACACGGTTTTATCTGTAAATATGAATAATTATTATTTGTTTAGATAATTATTCAAATTCAGATAATTATTCGAATTCAAATGATTTGAATTCAAATAATTACAAATAAATATAAATCCTATTTGTTGTCTATATAAATAGGAGGTCAGGTCAGATGTTTTGAGAACTGGTTGAATCCTTTGGATCTGACACATACACATATTAGCATAGGGTTTCTTTTGGGCTAGCACTCGGTGGAATTCGTGTGCTCGTGTGTGGATACCGTTAGAGGAAACATGCGTTGGTTTCTAAGTGCCCCGATCGTTCAACCACAACAGATCCCAAAAGGTACATTTCTAAAGACCGTATGGTGTGGTATAATTTATTTAAATGCATCAATGGATCCGATTGAGTTTTGTCTTTTAGAAAAGTTTTTCTAAATATTTGTAACCGACTTTTATATGTATTTCCGTTGCGTTAAGGTTACAAAATCGCATTAAAGCCCAACAGTGGTATGAGAGCCACTTTAATTGCGTTAATTTAAAAGTGAACAATGATTTATATGGCAAAATAATAAATTGTATACATATATATGATAATATATGGCCCATCGTATTATTTTTCATATATATATATATATATATATAGAAGAAGGTTCAAATGAGAACGATAACTATTTACGAGAACTACGAGAACGGTCGATCATGTACAAAATCACTGGTGATTCGCGTACAAAATCACTGGTGATTAAAATTCTGGACACGCGCACTTTGGGCCGCGACTTGCAAGTCGCGCGGCAAGTCGCGCGAATCACTAGTGATTTTGTACGCGAATCACTAGTGATTTTGTACATGGACGGCCGTTCTCGTAGTTCTCGTAAATAGTTAGCGTTCTCGTTTGAACCCACCTATATATATATATATATATATATATATATTATATAATAAGGATAATAAATTAAGGCGAATTCTAAACCTACCCCCTGCCATTTTGTATACCCCCTCCCCCTCACAGCCCTAAATTTTTTAATTTAAGTTTACATTTTACCCCTTAGACTTATTTATTTAATTTAAGTTTACATTTTACCCCTTAGACTTATTTATTTAATTTACTTTATACCTTATAGTTTTATATTTATCATTTTATACTTATATTATATTAACACATATAATCGTATATTAACTAAAATACGTTAAAAAAATACTTTTTAATTTTAACAAGTTACACCATTATAATCGTCTCGTCGATATCTTCGAAATGAGTTCAATATTGAATATTTTTTGATTTAATTATACTATATATGTCATACGTTTACGTTATTTTTTGACTTAATTATATTATTATTCGTCGATACCTTCTTATTTTTTGATTTAATTATATTATTTCGAAATGAGCTCAATATTAACTAAAATACGTTAAGAAAATATTTTTTAACAACTTTCAAATCCTTAAATCGTGGACTCTTATTAATTAATCCTTACCTCCAACCACTTTCAAATCCTCAAATCATGAACTTCTTAAAAACGTTATTCTTTAAACAAATTTATAAAAAAAACTTTAATCGTTTTCTCAAAACCAATTAAAATAATTTAGAACATTAAAATCGAGATATATCACGCTGCATTGCGCGAGTAGACTTCTAGTATAAATTTATTTACTATAATATATGTTTTATAGTATTTTTGTTTGAAATATAAGTATTTTGTAAGTTGCTTAGGGGTGTTTGGGATTGCTTATTTTTTTGACTTATTTGCTTATTGTTTTTCCTCACCACAAATAAGCTATTTTAATTTTGGATTTGTAATTTTTTTGTGAATTTTCGATATTTAACTTTTAGTTTTATAAATGTTAAACGGGTTAGGCGGATCATAGCGGGTTAGGCGGGTTAGGCGGGTCGGGTTAGGGTTGGGATTTCCTGACCCGTTTATTAAACGGGTCGGGTTAGGGTTAGGGTTAGGCATTCTCAACCCGTTTAACTTTGAACCCGACACGACACGACACGTTTGTCATGTCTAACTAAAATACGTTAAAAAAAATACTTTTTATTCCAACAAATTCCAACTCTGATTATTCATTTAAATCAATATATCCACGAGTACAAGTACGCTCTATATAGTTAATTATTTAATTTATGGTACATCTCTTACTTTTTCAATTTTCGTTTTACACTCTTAATAGGATACACTTAAAAATACATTTTGATCTTCAATCAAATAAATTTAAAATACATTTAAAATAAACTTCAAAATGCATTAAAAAAATAAATTTGTAAATAAAAAATATAGTCAGTCCCGGGCCGGACCTTGCGATGAAAATCGTAACTAGTTAAGAATCGTCGCACCATAACCGGTCCCGTATCGAGTCGGTCAGTCTCGGTTCCAAGTATGTCCCGGGTTGGACTGGACCTATTTAGCCATTTCTAGGCCCATCGAAATGTTTTCTAACGTTTTTTTAGAGATATTTTAGTTAACATATGATTATTATGTTTAATGTAATAATAAGAGTGTAAAACGAAAATTGAAAAAGTTAGAGATGTACCATAAATTAAATATTTAACTATAAGAGTATGAATTTTAAATATAAAAAATATTTTTATGTAGCATATATATGATATATAAATAAATAATTAAATAAAAAAATATTCAAGATTGGACTCATTTCGAACGTATCGAAGAGATGATTATAATGGTGTAATTTGTTAAAATTAAAACGTATTTTTTAAACGTATTTTAGCTAATATAAGATTATATGTGATAATATGATTAAGGTGTAAAATGAAAATTAGAAAAGTAAAAGTATAAAGTGTTATAATATTGGGAAATTGACGAAAATAGCTATTCCAACGAACCCAATTGAGAAAATAGCCAAAATCTCTCCCGTATTACGAAAATGGCCATGGGTCCGCACTCGATTCCAGTGCGGACCGCACTCGTACCCAAAACGACGTCGTTTTGAATAAAAATGGGTTTTTTGATTTTGTCGGATCCGGCACCGCAAGTGCGGACCTGGTGGTGAGCAAGTGCGGATGCGTACCTCAGACTAAATTGTGAATTGAATTTCTAATTTACACTTTTAACCCCTATACTTATTTACTTACTTTACTTTATAACTTTTAGTTTCATAATTTAATTTTACATTTAACACATATAATCGTTTATTAACTAAAATACGTTAAAAAATACGTTTTAATTTTAATAAGTTACACCATTGTAATCGTCTTTTCGATACGTTCGAAATGAGCCCAATATTAAAAAAAATTTGATTTATAAATTTTAATATATATCATATACACTAAATAAAAAATATTTTTTATATTTAAAATTCATTTTTAACGTATTTTCAATTTTGTTTTACACTGCTATCGCATTAACATAATAATCATATATGATATATATTAAAATATTTTTTATTAAAATTATTTGTTAAAACTTATTTTTTATGTAGTGTATATGATATATTAAAATATATAAATCAAAAAAATTCAATATTGGGCTCATTTCGAACGTATCGAATAGACGATTATAATGGTGTAACTTGTTAAAATTAAAACGTATTTTTTAACGTATTTTAGTTAATAAACGATTAAATGTGTTAAATGTAAAATTAAAATTATGAAACTAAAAGGTATAAAGTAAAGTAAGTAAATAAGTATAAGGGTTGAAAGTGTAAATTTCATATATGGGCCGCATATGTGGATGGCAAACATAACTTCAAAGAATGGATTATCAGTAGTAGGTAACTATTCATAACTATTGATAGATGATATCTTCAATATCACGTCCAAATTTGTAGTATAAGTAGATGCATGATATATGTAAGAAAATACACCTTCAATTCTATCTCAATCTAGAAATCTCTTGCTCTCAATCTCTATCTTTCTCTATATAATATTATCAAAGTGTTTATAACCTAGAGTTAATCTTTCTTAAATTTATAACACGTTATCAGCACGAGCCTCTAACCAACCGAGGTATGTATTTCCTTAATCCAAAATAAAAGTTGATGAATTCTTGTTATAAATATTATTGTTATTAGTATACTAATTTTCTTTTATGCATATACTAATCTTATTTATGGTTTAATGTTTATACTAACTTTTACTGATTTTATGTATTAATTATCTCTCTCTTTTACCTACTTATTTACAACGGCTATATATATATAACCGTTGTATAACGGCTATATATATAAACGTTGTATAACGGTTATATATATACCCTATAAATAAACCCTCTTTTTTTCACTACTCAATACACAAATTACTCTCCTTTCAAGTTCATATAATCAAGAAGTTTTTCTGAAGATGCTTCATCCCGTTACAATTCTCGCAATTGTAATAATTATATTTCTAATTATTACTTCCAGTAATCTTCCACCTAATGAGTTTCATCTTTTCTTAATCATATTTGTAACTTTGGCTCTTCCACTTCTTTGTATTACAATATTAATAGATATATCTGGTTTCTAATTATTCTTTATTGTTTGATAGTTACAATATGTCGAACCTATCAAAAATTGAATTTGCGGCTTTTGAGGTGAACGGCAAGAATTATATGTCATGGACTATAGATGTCAAGATGCATCTTGAATCTATGTATCTTATAGAAACCATAGAAGAAGAAAATGTTTTCCCGCCGGCATCTAAAGCAAAAGCCCTCATTTTTCTTCGGAAACATATTGACAATATGTTAAAATATGAATATCTCACTATCGATGATCCAAGCATCCTATGGAAAAACCTTAAAGAAAGGTTTGATCATCAAAAGGAAGTTTTACTTCCAGCTGCAAGAGATGAATGGAGGAATTTAAGATTCCAAGATTTTAAAAGGGAGAATGACTATAATTCTGCCTTATTCAGGATATGTTTGCAACTCAAGTTTTGCGGAGAAAATGTTACTGATAAGGACATGTTGGAGAAAACATACTCCACTTTCCATGCATCAAACATTACTCTGCAACAACAATATCGCTTGCAGAAATTCGCAAAATATTCTGAGCTTAATTCATGTTTACTTGTTGCAGAACAAAATAATGAGCTTTTGATGAAAAATCATCAAACACGTCCAACAGGTTCGTTAGCATTTCCTGAAGCAAATGCTACACGACCAACAGGATCATTAGCATTTTCTGAAGCAAATGCTATAAATAATGATAATCCTAGAAATAATTCCCGTGGACGGGGACGGGGACGTGGCCGTGGTTATTTCGGCCAAAATAATTTTTATGGTCGAAACCAAAATTCCGGCCGAGGCCACCCTTACGGTCGTGGACGTGATTTCTATCGTGGTCGTGGACAAAGAGCAAATTATCATCATGCTCCACAAGGACATAGAAGCCAACTACAAAATAAGCTCAAACATGATGCTGGAACAAGTCATCCACAAAATCCTGAAGGTTCTTGTTGCATATGTGGTAGCATGGACCACTAGTCAAGGACGTGTCGTACACCTCAACATCTTTGTCAGCTTTATAAGGAATCTCTTAAAGGAAAAGAGAAGGAAGTAAATCATATGGACAACCTGAAGTTGACCAACACTGATTTAAGTGTTTCTGATTACTATAATGATAACCTGGAGTTAACCAAAAATGTTTTAATTGACTATGCTGACATTTGATTTACATAAATGTTTATGATCTTTGTATTTCTTTTCTGTAACCATGTATTCCCCTTTTTCGATTATATGAATTTTAATGATCTTTTTATTATAATAACGTTGTTCTCTTATTACGATTATTATTATTTTTATTATTATTATTATAAACTCACATTTTGTTTAATATTTGAAGTTTAATATGAATTCCATCGGAGCACAACATCAAGCAAATGTTGGAGACCTGTGTATATCGGATAGTGGTACCACACACACCATCATGAAAGCTAAGAAATATTTTTCTGAATTAAAGCTAACAAAAGGAACCATACATACTATATCAGGTCCTGCAGACTTGATAGAAGGAGTAGGAATGGCTCATTTCCTATTACCAAACGGTACAAAGTTCTTTATAAATAATGCTTTGTTTTCTCCGAGATCGAAAAGAAATCTATTAAGTTTCAACGACATATACATTAATGGATTCGATACTCGAACAGTGACCTCTGAAAATGAAAAATATATGTATATTATTGATAAGAACCGTGTAGTAGAGAAACTACCAATACTTCACTCCGGCTTACATTATACATATATAAATATGGTTGAAACAAATATGGTAGTTAAAGAAAAATATTGTGATCCTGCGATTTTTAGTTTATGGCATGACAGATTAGGCCATCCCGGATCAACAATGATGCACACGATAATTGGAAGTACACATGGACATCCATTGAAGAACCAGAAGTTATCTCAAACGGGTAATGTTACTCCATGTACATCTTGTTCACTTGGAAAATTAATTGTGAGACCTTCACCATCTAAAATTGAAAATGAATCACCTATGTTTCTTGAAAGAATTCAAGGTGATATATGTGGACCAATTCATCCACCAAGTGGACCATTTAGGTATTTCATGGTCTTAATAGATGCATCCAGCAGATGGTCTCATGTTTGCCTATTATCAACTCGTAATGTGGCATTTGCAAAGTTTCTTGCTCAAATTATCAAATTAAGAGCACATTTTCCAGATTATTCTATTAAAAGAGTGAGACTTGATAATGCTGGTGAATTTACATCTCAAGCCTTCAATGACCATTGCATGTCTGTAGGAATTGTTGTTGAACATCCAGTTGCGCATGTTCACACACAAAATGGTTTAGCTGAGTCATTAATTAAACGTCTTCAACTAATAGCTAGACCATTAATAATGAAAACAAAACTTCCAGTTTCTATATGGGGCCATGCAATTTTACATGCTGCATCATTAATTCGCATGAGACCAAGTGCATATCACACATACACTCCTGTGCAACTCGTTTCTGGTCAAGAACCAAATATTTCCCACCTTAGAATTTTTGGATGTGCAGTATATGTTCTTATTGCACCACCACAACGAACAAAAATGGGTCCTCAAAGAAGGTTGGGAATATATGTTGGTTATAAAACATCTTCTATAATAAGATATCTTGAACCACTAACGGGTGATGTTTTTACAACACGTTTTGCCGATTGCCATTTTAACGAGATTATGTTCCCAGCATTAGGGGGAGAAAAGAAAACCCAAGAAAAGGATGTTTCATGGTGTGAACCATCATTGTTGTATCTTGATCCTCGCATGAAACAATGTGAAAAAGAAGTGCAAAAGATAATACATTTGCAAGAAATTGCAAATCAATTACCTGATGCATTTACTGATACAAAAAGAGTAACAAAATCTTATATACCAGCTGTGAATGCTCCAGCTCGAATTGAAGTCCCAGTTGGACAAACAAATGATAAAGTCAATGAAGAGTCTAAAGCACGCTTGAAGCGTGGAAGACCATTGGGTTCTAAAAATAAAAATCCCCGGAAAAGAAAGGGAACTGAAATTGCAATTGGTAACGAACAAAGTGTTCCTGAAGAAACACAAAATATCATTATTTCCCCAGAAGAGGAAATGAATGATAAAGAGATTGCAATCAATTACGGGTTTACGAAAAAGTTATGGAACAGAAATGAAATGAGAAATATCGATGATATATTCTCTTATGCTGTTACATGTGATACTTTTGGAAATGATGATCCCGAACCAATGTCCATCATTGAATGTCAAAACAGACATGACTGGATTAAATGGAAAGATGCTATTCAGGTTGAACTAGATTCCCTCAATAAACGAAAAGTTTTTGGACCTATCGTTCTCACGCCAGAAGCCGTGAAACCTGTCGGGAACAGATGGATTTTCGTACGAAAAAGAAATGAGAAAAATGAAATTATTAGATACAAAGCCAGACTTGTGGCTCAAGGTTTTTCTCAACGACCCGGAATTGATTATGAGGAAACGTATTCTCTTGTTATGGATGCAATTACATTTAGATATTTAATCAGCCTAGCAGCCTATGAAAATTTAGAGATGCGTCTTATGGATGTTGTTACAGCATACTTATATGGATCACTTGATAGTGATATCTATATGAAAATCCCAGGAGGATTTAAAATGCCTGAAGCATTAAGTACAAAACCCAAAGAAATGTATTCAATCAAGTTACAAAGATCTTTATATGGGTTAAAGCAATCTGGACGCATGTGGTATAATCGTTTAAGTGATTACTTGATAAGTAAAGGTTATATAAATAATCTTATTTGCCCATGTGTTTTTATTAAGAAAACAACATCTGGATATGTAATAATAGTTGTATATGTTGATGATCTAAATATCATTGGAACAAATAAAGAGATCAATGAAGTGATTATGCTTTTGAAGAAAGAATTTGAAATGAAAGACCTTGGAAAAACCAAATATTGTCTTGGTTTACAGATTGAGCACATGCACAATGGAATACTTGTGCATCAATCAAATTATGTTGAAAAGGTCTTAAAACGTTTCAGCATGGACAAAGCAAATACTTTAAGCACTCCAATGGTTGTTAGATCGCTTAATATCAACAATGATCCATTTCGCCCTTGCGAAGAAAATGAAGAGGTTCTTGGTCCAGAAGTACCATACCTTAGTGCAATTGGAGCACTTATGTATCTTACTAACTGTACTAGACCTGATATTTCTTTTGTAGTGAATTTGTTAGCAAGATTCAGTTCATCTCCCACAAAGAGACATTGGAATGGAATCAAACACATATTTCGATACCTTCGAGGAACTATTGATTTAGGTCTATTTTATTCTAACAATTCAAAAGAAGGTATGATTGGTTATGCAGATGCATGTTATTTGTCTGATCGTCATAAAGCTAGATCTCAAACTGGATATGTGTTCATGAATGGAGGTATTGCTATTTCCTGGCGATCTCAAAAGCAAACACTTGTTGCCACATCTTCAAATCATGCCGAAGTTATTGCACTTCATGAAGCTAGTAGAGAGTGTGTTTGGTTGAGATCAATGACACAACTCATATTGACTTCATGCGGACTAGAGAAGGACAAAGATCCAACTTTAATCTATGAAGATAACGCCGCATGTGTAGCACAAATGAAGGAAGGATATATCAAGAGTGACAGGACAAAACATATACCTCCAAGATTCTTCTCATACACTCAAGATCTTATAAAAAATAATCAGATTGAAATGAAATATATTCAATCGAGCAACAACGCAGCAGATCTTTTCACAAAGGCGCTACCAACTGCAATTTTCAGAAAACACGTTCACAGTATCGGTATGCGACATGTGCATAATATGTGATGATCCATGGATGTCAACATCAGGGGGAGACAACTACCGGCTGCACTCTTTTTCCCTTAGCTAAAGTTTTTTTTATCCCACTGGGTTTTTCTTTAGCAAGGTTTTTAATGAGGCAGCACATCATAGTCAAACTGCGATTTAAAAAAATTTGTCATCCAAGGGGGAGTGTTATAAAATTCATATGTGGATGACAAACATAACTTCAAAGAATGGATTATCAGTAGTAGGTAACTATTCATAACTATTGATAGATGATATCTTCAATATCACGTCCAAATTTGTAGTATAAGTAGATGCATGATATATGTAAGAAAATACACCTTCAATTCTATCTCAATCTAGAAATCTCTTGCTCTCAATCTCTTTCTTTCTCTATATAATATTATCAAAGTGTTTATAACCTAGAGTTAATCTTTCTTAAATTTATAACATAAAGTAAATTAAATAAATAACTTAAGGGGTATAAATGGTAAAATTTAAATCAAATTTTTGGTTTGTGAGAGGAGACCATATTTGTCAGAGTTGCACGGGGGTATGAAATTTGGCAGAGGATATGCATATCAACACCCTAAGGCCATCCGTAGCCCAGCGGGTTGGGGGTGCGGGTAAGGCCAGGTGGCGGGTTGGGCGGCAACCGGGTACGGGGGCAGCGGGTTCGGCATGCGGGCTCGGCATGCGGGTTCCCCACCCCGCTGCTACCCGAATAGTTTCTCAAATTTTCAAATTTTTTTTTCAACGGCTATATATCAAACGGCTCTTTTCCAATTAATTTTTTTTTCCAATTTAAACACTATAAATCAACCTCAAATCTCATCCATTTTTCACACCAAAATTTAAACACTCACCTCAATCCTTAAATATTTTCTTTCAATCCAATATAAACTTTATGGATTCGCCACCCGGTTCATCGTCCGCTTCTTCATCATCCATTGACACCGACGAGGAATTCGGTCAACTATTTGATCGTTATGTCGATTTATTGCAAGAAGCTGTAGATAGACGGTATGGTAGCACCGCCTCATCGTCAAGAAGACCGATGTCCGGGAACATAGAAAGAGGTCGGGTAGATGCTAACGACCGGCTTTTGCGGGACTACTTTGGCGGAAACCCGGTGTATAATCCGGATTTGTTTAGACGGCGGTTTAGGATGAGCAGACAACTATTCGAACGGATAGTTCAAGATTTATCGGGAGTGTATCCGTATTTTGTAATTTTTAATTTTATTTTGAAATTTTATTTTTATTTTGTAATTTTATTTTTATTTTTATGAATGTTATGATTTTTTATTAAAAAATTAGATGAGGTGGCATGTGGGTTCAAGAGGTTCAAAAGGTTGGGGTACGGGATTTGTGGGTTCAAAAAGGTTCAAGAGGGTTCAAAGTGGAAAGCTGATGTGGCGCTGATATGGCGCAGAGGGTTCAACAGGTTGTGAACCTGGGGTACGGATGGCCTAAGGGCATCCACAATGGTAAACCATCTCAATGACTTGATCAAAAAAAAATATACTAAAAAAATAGTGGGTCCCACCTTTTAGTTCCTCTCTCTCTCTCTCTTTGCCTCTCACATACATTAGTGGGTCCCAACTTCAAAGACTTGAGGTTAACCACGCGTTTGAGAAGTAAACTCTTTCTCAAGTCCTTACTCCAATCATCAAGTCATTATCAACCCATTTTCAAGTCTTTCATCAAGTGATGTTCAAATGCCATTGGAGATGCTCTAAGTTAATAGGAATTTTTTTTGATGACCCAAATTAATTCATATCTCATGCGGCGTTGTTGAGTTAAAGAGGTTCAAAGTTTCTTTTCTTTTAATATACTAGTCGCATGGTTTGGAACCCTATTTTTGGTCTCTTCTTTCTCATCTAAAATCTCAGCCGCATGCTGTGTCTCTTTCTCTGTTTTTCTGATGTTGTCGCCGCTGACCAATGTGCCAAGTGGTTGATTTTACTTCGACCGAACGCTTCCACCTTGGCCAAACTCTTTTGTAGTTGTTTGGTCGACATCGTCGCCGGTGATACGGCTGTTGGACTTTGTTGCCGACTGGAATCGGTTGGGACCACGATTTTTGGACCACTTTTGGTCTCTTTTTCTATATGACCAGAATATGGTGCGGCTGATTTGAACATCTATCTCTGGTTGACGGCCATTGACGTCTATTATAGTTGCTATTGTTGTTCTGGTTTTGATTTTGAGTCACCATCGGCTGCTGCCAGCCACTTTTAAACCCAATCGCTGCCACCGTCTGTGTTGCCACCGGCCGTCGCCGGGTTCCATGTGGCTGCTGCTGTTTTTTTGTGTTCCCGTCGAACGGAGCCACGGTTTTTGGACCGTGGTGGTCACCCTTTTCGGTTGTTTTTCTTGCCGGCAACTTCCGGCTGTTGCCAGTTTTTCACCGGTTGGTGCCGTCGTTTTTCGTCTTTGGCAAGGAAAAGGGGTTGGAACCCTATTTTAATCGGCTTGACTTATCTTGATTTTGGTCGTCGGCTGCCGCTAATGTGTTAGGTATTTTGGATTGCTAAGGACAATTTTTTATTTAAACTCAATTCACGACATAAATCGTCGTTAGTTTGGTCCCTAAAATTGATAGTTTTGTGACTAATGTTTTGGACCACTTTTTGATTTGGGTTCTTGGTCAAATTATGTTGGGTTGTAAATCATAGACTAAAAGTTTTAGTCAATAGGTTGTTCTTTTAAATGATAACCGGTGATCCGTTTTAATTCAGCTAAAGGGGCTAATACCAACCTAATTTCGTTGCTTTTGTTTTGGGTCTCGAACAAGTTTGTTTTTTTGGGCCAATGTTTTGGGCCAGTAAGTATTGGGTGGGCCGGTTTTAAAAGGGATTCAAGCTTTTGGACTTTCGTTTTTAAAAAAAATCGTATACTTTGAAAGTTTTTGGCCTATATCATTTTGGGTTGTTACTCTAAACTTACGTGTTAGGCTTGTGTCCTATATGGATGGCCGTAGGATGGGCCAAGGCCCGGTTTTGGTGGGTTAATTCGTTTTGGGTTAGGTTTGTTAACCTACAAGAAAGATCGATTAATTTTAGTTTGACATATAATAATTTGTTTACATTAATTGGCTTTTAATTATGTTAATTATGTGTTGGCCAATTATTTATTTTATGTTTAAAATAATATTAGATAGTATACGGTTTGCTCCAAAAGACCCGTGGTTGATTTATTTTGTTTGGAAAATTAAAATGTATTAATTGCATGGTATGTAATTTTAATTTTGACTTTACTAGATAGAGACAATTGTAAAATAGATTAGGATATGTTATCTTTCTATTTTAATATGTAAATCAAACTCGAAGACGGAGTTTCAAGAAGTCGAGACGGAGTCTCTCGATGGCAAGGCCAGTGGGAGCTTGAAGACGTCCTTAGACAGACCGTGGTTGTCGTGTTGGCTCACGACACCACCTTAGGGGCAAAATCGTATATTATCTATTTGTTTGTGCTTGTTTATTTTGTGTTTGCTTTTATTTTATTTAATTGCTTTATTATTGTTATAATACTTGCAAACGGTTTTTAAATAAAATAAAACACAAAATAAATTTTAAATCGGTAAATAAAATATGATATTTTAAAATTTATCAACCGATTTAATTGGATGAACTTTTAAAACAAGATTTTAAGAACGATGTTTTAAAATCAATACGTTTTAAAAGGAATTAAAATGTTTTCTAAAATTAAAACCTTTTGCAAAATGTAAACTAAACACCACCCATTTAAGGTACTTGTCGAGCTTACAGGATTTCGGTGTGGTAAGTGCCTAGCCAATCATATCGGATGATTGTAGTGTGAGACAAGGTGCCAAGATACGAGATTTAAGTGGACAATCGCCTAGCTATTCACTTAAATAGTCGTATTTTGGACGACTGATTCCAATAAACCCTAAGTTAAGATTTTAGGTGGAATCATGATATCTTAGTATGGTTAGTTTACTTGGAAATATCATAGAAAGTGCCTAGCCATATTTTCAAGGCGTTGAAGTGAGATTAAGGTGGTGTTTGTTTTTTCTATTTCAGCACTTATTTGACACTTATCACTTATTCGGTCAGATGTTTTCAAAATAAGTGTGTTTGTTTTTTCTTTCAATTCAGCCCCACTTATCACTTTTTTTGGTCTGACCGATTAAGTTGAAACCTAAACACTTTTTTTTCAGACTCCATCTCAAATCATCTTCCTCTCTCTCTCGTGTACGACTCAAGAGATGGCTCCAACTCCAAATCCATCTCCTTCACTGATCACTCCAAATCCATCGACAAAGCCATGAACGACCGCCCTCCACCACCACCGCCCTCCACCACCACCATCTTCTCCACTCGCTAGCATCTCCTCATCTTTCTCCTTATTTCTTTTCTCTTGCTTTCTCGATTTCACCTCCCTCCTAACCCCACCACCATCACCACCAGCCGCCGCCGCCGCCGGCGGCGGCCCTTTCTCCATGGATGCAGAAGAAAACGGGTCAAGACTCCACCCACACCCACTCTCTTTTTTCTCTATTGTCTTCTCCATCACACTCTCTGTACCGAAACCCTAAAACCCAGCTGGGTTTCACACAATTTCATATGTATATATATATATATATATATATATATATATATATATATCCATCTGGGTTTTTGTTTCTATGGACTCCAACCGCCTGATGATAATGAAAGCAAAGATCATTAGCTCATAGAAATTTTGATTGCAGAACCATGTTTATTGAATCATGTTTATCGATTTGCAGAAATCGATTGCAGAACCATGTTTATCAATTTGCAGAAATCGATTGCAGAACCATCGTTTTTTTGGGTCGATTTGCAGAAATTGATTTACAAAAATCGATTGCAGAACCATGTTTATTGAATCATGTTTATCGATTTGCAGAAATCGATTGCAGAACCATGTTTATTGATTTGCAGAAATCGATTGCAGAACCATCGTTTTTTGGGTCAATTTGGTAGCAATTTGTGTGGTTGTTTATTGAATTGCAATTTGTGTGGGTTGTTAATTGAATTGCTGTGAACCATGTTTGCATTACAAATTTGTTATCACTTGGTTTGTATTGTCTAAAAAGTTGTTTTCAGATTTCAGTTTAAAAAAGCAAACAGTCTTTCTGATTCAGATTTCAGACTTCAGCGCCACCACTTAAAAATCAGACTGAAATCAGTGTTCAGACTTCAACACCACTTAAAAAACAAACGCCACCTAAACGTGCCAAATTAAGTATATGATATATTGAATAGAATCCCACGATATCTAAGAGTTATGTTGAACATAATTGGATGATGTTTACCTAAATAGCCTAATTCCATTGAAAGAGCTTAGCCATTTATGGAAGTAGGTGAATACAAACACAAAGATTTTACTTTTCTAAATTGTTTATTGATAAATCATTAACAATTTACAGCTTGTTGCGGAACAAGATTAAGGATAAACCTAAATCTAAACAAGTTGGAACACTAAGTTTCTTGCACTAAGAGAGAGAAGGAAATTACTAATAATAACCTATCTCAAGATAAAAAAGATGACTTGTCCAGAGTTAGCAAGTGCTTCAAAAATGAAGCTGGAGTCCTTCTTATATACTGCATGCATTTAATGCATTGCAGTTTACACTTTACACGTGGCAGCAGCTGGTTGGTTGCATGTCATTGACCTTTGTAGACAACCTTAGTAGCCGCATGTTTGAACAGTGTAGTATCAGAGTGGTTGTACGATTTCAGACAATAAGGAGGTTCTTTTCTGGCATATCGTACGGAGTCGTGCAAGGGTGGTTAAGACAAAAGTACTTTGTACATAGGACTTCATGATCAGCTTTCGTTGATTCAGCGCTTTACCATTGTTTATCAGCGAATGATAAAGTTCAGCGATAGCTGAAGTCTTGTACTTGATACTTCACGTTGAGTGGACAAATCTGAGTCTTCGCTGATCCGCATCAGTTCATTAGGAGACTTTTCGCTGGTTCTTGAGCTTGATCTTCGACTTCAGTGTAGAAGCTATGTTGATGTGAAACTTGTCTTCAGGGATCATAAGTAAACAACTAACTTATCAGCGATCACCATAAGGACTGAACAGGCTCAGAGCATTATGGTGAACAGTGTTCGCTGAATGTTTAATCTAAAGAGCGAGAGTTCCTATCAGCGGTACTGTAAGGTCTTAGTACTTATCAGCGATACTGAAACTCTGATACATATTGTTTACTTACAATGTTCACTAAGTATTAAGAGAGGGTCATTATCAAATCACTGAGGGTTTGGATCAAAAATCTCCCCCTATTTGATTATGACATAGCAATAGAGAAAATTGCTATTTAATGAAAACATAAGGATAAAAAGAACTCATAAAATATTTGTCCCTTTTACTGTTTTCTGGGATCTTTTCTATATTGATGGAGTAAAGTACTTTCACTGAAATCTTTCTTTAAAACTTCGTATCAGATTACAAAGGGAAGTGGAAAGATTACAAGTACAAGCGAAATAAATTACAAGTACAAAAGAATAACTGATAAAATAGAAGAATGGGCGATCCTATCAGTTTATAGAGGTTCTTCCTTAATGAGAAGTTCATCAAGGGTCTTTGATGTGGGAATCATCCAGTCAGGGACATTTACTCCTTGATTCCTTTTGTTCAGAGCTTCTTCAAAAATCAAGGGTTTAAGTGCCTGAATGTCGTGTTTGAAATCACATCAGTAGATGAGATCTTTCAGCTGTTCGATGGGAGTGATGGGAAGCTCAGAGATACGTTGAAAACGTTTTCGTCCATCATAGTCAATAAAGAATATCCCATAGGGTTTGCTTATGACTTTCCCAGGGATGAAAGTCTCACCAGGAGGAAGATATGTGTCAAGTGCGGAAAGGTCAGGTTCTTGACCAAGAACTTCAGCAAGAGAAAAACCAATACCTGTTTCGTTCCGTATACGAGGACCTGAGTCTGAAGGTTTAGACTTTTTCTTTGCAGAGGTCCTTCTTTTCTGATTTGCGAGAGGAGGAGGAGGAGGAATATCCACACAAGAAGAGACTAAGTCGATCTATTTATTTATCAGCTTTTCGACATGATCCTTGTACTTAGATTGAGACTTCTGGATGGCTAATCTGATCTTCAACCATTCAGAGAGACCGTACTTCGTGATGGCTTCAGCATAGAATTTTTCGTACTGTTCATTCTCTCTGAATATCTCGATTTCAGCGATTGAAACTTTGAGGGTGATCTTCCAGTGAAAAGTACCTTGTTGATTCTGGCAGGTCGATATCTGAAGTGAACCTTTTCTTTGCACCAGATTAAAGTAGATTGAGACACAATTCTCTTTTCTTCAACGATCTTCTTGGCGTCTTCCCATAGCTGACGTTGAACTTCGATTGGAGTTCTTTTCAGCTTGGGGTCTTTCACTGATTGTTGAGTAAGCTGGATGGCGAGTTCTCTGTCTTTTTCTTCAGCTTCCCTTCTTTCAGCGATTAGACGTTCAGCTCTGGGGTGATCCTTGTATTCCTTTTGTGAAAGTCTGAACTTTGGAGGAATAGAAGGAAGTTGATCACGCTTCAGAATGATTCGCTGATCTTCGAATCTCTTTATCATTGCATCTCTCTTTTTCTGATCCTCTTCACTTAGCTTTTGAGGAGCCAAGGAAGGTCTGTTTTTGTGAGAGAGCATCTGTTCTTCAGGTTCATCAGTCTCAGAGATCAAATCCAAGACCGGGATTATTTCTTCAGCGTTGGGAGGTGGGATTATTGTTGGTGAAGTCGCAGCTGTAGGAACTTCAGCGATATCCTCAAACAGGGGAGAGGACTGACAAACTGGCTTTGGAAGCAAGATCGTCAGATTTTCATCGTCTTCATCGACACCTTTTCCTTTGCCCTTGACAGCTTCAGACGCTGAAGGCTTTGATTTGGTCCGCTCCCCTGAAGGTTCGTTTATCACGATCCCTTTAAGAGTTGTAGTCTTCTGAGCAGGCTTGACGATAAAGGAGTCATCATAATCATCATCGTCATCATCATCATTCTTTGGAGAAGAGGATGGTTCATCATAAGATAAGTCGATGGCTTCTTCATCTTCAGCTTCAGATTCAGATTCTTCAGCATCTTCTTCGAGTTGCTCCCCCTCAGATACAGAGGTAAGCTTCTCGGTTCCCTCAGGGTTTTCATCTCCCTGAGGTCCAGCAGTAACTTCTTCAGTTGTCTTCTCACCCTCTTCAGTAAGGGTAAGGTTTTCAGTCTTCTCCCCCTTGATAGATTCATCATGGGGAAGGTCTTCAGAGTTCTTCTCCCCCCCTTCCTCATGATGAGTGGGGGAGGAATGCGATGACTCAGCAGTTGGTTCCCTGTCTTCTTGGCCAGGGATCCCCATATAATTTTCAATCGCTGCTACTCTGTCTTCTAGGCCAGTAATAGCAGGAGTGATCTTCAAAAGTTCAGCACGATCCGCCGTAGTAAAATGCGAAGGTGCAGGAGCAGGGGCGGTCATGTTATTCAAGATCTGCTGCATCATTGTCTTCATTGAATTTACGTTAGTCTTTACTGAATTCATGTCGGTCTTTACTGAACTCATGTCAATCTTTACAGCAGTCATCTCTCCCTGAAGATTTCCAACCGATGTCTTCAGCATTGTGAATTCGCTGGACATGGATTGAACTGTTGTTTTGAGAGAGGTGTAGTCTGTGTAGATGTCAGCAAGAACTTTGGCAAAGTCACTGAGAGTATGATCAACCTTCTCCAAATCAGCTTTGGAGGCTTTCTGTTCAACCACTGTTGTCAGCTTGTTGAGATTCTCTCCAGCGTTTGTTACAGCTGAAGAGTTGTCTGAGAGAGTAGTGGTGAGACCTGTCAGCTTCGTATCCAGGTTCTTCAGAGAGGTGTTGATGTCTCCCAAATTAGGACCTGTAACATATAAGTACTTATGAACAGAGGAAAGCTCAGAAGTTTGGGGTTCAGTTACAGTGTTTATGGGTTGGTGTATACCTGCAGGAGGATTGGTGAATTCGTCAAAACCTCTGTGTCCTGAGAAAAGTTCCATGTCGTCAGCTAGAGTGCGTGTACGCATAGACATTCCTGCAGGTCCTGCATCCATCATTCCTTGAAGAGTATCAACTTTAGCTTCTGGAAGAATGACGGTTGCTCCAGTGATCGTGGTGAAAACTGGATTTGAGTCCAATGGAGTAGAGAGAGAAGCGAAGGTTGAGAAAGTTGGTTGGGTGCGGGGTTCAGCGTTGGATCCGCTGAGAATCACTTCTTCAGTCTGTAGAGAGACTGAAGGAGGTTGGGTCGATTCCAAGTTTATAACTTCAGCGTTTAGAGACGCTGAAGCTGGGATGGAATGGGTGGCTTGTTCAGCTGTGGCAGAGCTTACCACGGAACTTTCCTTCAGCTCTTCAAGATGACCTGAGGAGTCTTCAGCATGAGATTGCTGGGGTTGCTCCTTGGTTTTCTTAGTTCTTTTGGAACCAAGTTGGGTAGAGGAGTGTTTCCTTTTTCTTGAAGGAGTGGAGGTTGCAGCTGAGGTATCAGCGGTGGGTTTTTCCACTGAAGGAGCTGCAGAAGTAGAAGAAGGAGGATTTAGATGAGTTAAGAGTGTAGAGAGGCGTACCTCGTTTTCCACTGGCTTGAAGTCGAGTAACTTAGGACCAACCTGAGAGAGTTTCAGGTCACCCTCTTTTGGGTAGTTGTCCTTCAGGCCTGTTTGGAAGATAGCGCTGAGAAATCTTGGGTATGGAACCCATGGTGATCGGTCAGCGGCATAGTCTACTATGAGCACAAGATCATCGTAGATTATCGATGCCCAGTCTATATGAAGACCTTTCAGCAATGTATATCCCATTGCTTGCTGAGGTTGAGCGGCTTGATCAGAGGAGCCTGTCTTTGCATTCATGCAACTTATCAAATATGCGAAGATGAAGTTCATCTCGCTGGGCATTTTTGACTTCTTGATGAGGGTCAGCTTCTTCTCAGGCTTCTTGTCCCTTCCAGTTTCCCATACATAGCCCATTGCATCAAAGAATGCAGTGATGGCTTCCCTACCAGCATGTTTCTTGTGATCAGGGAGAGGAACAAAGGGTTTTTCTTTAGTGGCGATGGGAAGGCTCAGGGCTTTTCGGATAATGGCAGGGGTGATCTTTATGGTGCCAAAATCAGTGTCGCAGAGGATGCAATCGATTTTCTTTGATGGGTCTTTGGTCGATGAGAGCTGAGAATGTCTGGCAGAATACCAGAACTGAGATAGTAGTAGCTGATGTGCAGGAGGTGTTATGGTCAGGGCTGTAGAGAGGCAACAGTTTTTCAGGAAATTCACAGCATCATTCAGATGTGTGACTTGCTTTCGAGGAGGAAACTCGAAAAGCGCATAGAGGTTGTTTGTTTTTGTCCAATCAAGTTCTTCAAGAGTGAACTTGACCTGAGGAGCCTTGATGATTTCCAATTCCTCAGCAGCAGCAACAGTGTTCTCAACGGTAGGAATGTCAGTAGATGCCATTTATGTATTATCAGTTCAACCAAAGATATAACAAATAAGAATAATCTTAATGTGGAAAGATTTTCCAATAAGATGGTTCGAATTTTGTCCATTTCATTCAGACAAAAATGTCTTAATGAATTTTAGGGTTTTCTTGTTTTTGAAAAGGAATGCAAATGCAATAAAAAGTCTTGTTTTCCAGTTTCCTTTGAGGATTAGGATTCTGGAAAAAAACGTATGAAGAACAAGTTTAAGATTTTGCGTTTAAACTTGAAGAACAACCATGAAATGTTGTGTTCATAAAACCATGAAAGAAATGATTTCATTTTTGAAAAAGTTCTTTTGTTTGATCTTGTAAAAACAAAGAATAAGATCATAAACAAGTTTTAAGAAACAGGTAAATAAAAGAGATATTAACCTGGTTCGTTGAAGAAGAAGATGCGGCGATTCCAACGCTGAACCTGCTTCCCAATCCCTCTTCTTAACCTTCATTCCTCCCACTATTTCTGTGGTCACTCCACCTCTATTCCCACTCTCTACAACAAACATCATCCTCAGTGATACATCTGCTGAAGCTCTGTAGAGGATGATGGATCAAAACATAGAACCTGCGGGCACTTCTCAGCGTCAACCAACTTTGGAAGACGACTACGAACAATTCTCAGATCATCGGCATTTCGATGACTTCGTCAACCACCCCGCAGGTATACACAACACCTTATACACTCTTCTCTCAAAATCCCCAACTTCTGAGCTTTCCTTTGTTCATAAGTTTAAATCTGTTACATGTCCTAATTCGGGAGACATCAACAACTCTCTCAAAGATTTATCTACAAAGGTGGAATCTCTCACCACCACTCTCTCAGCAAACTCTTCAGTGGTTACAAACGCTGGAGAGGCTCTCAAAACGCTCACCACCGAGGTACAAGACAAAGCCTCCAGTGCTGATCTGGAGAAGGTGGAAGGTAGCCTATAAAACTTAGCTACTACTCTGGCTGAAAACTCCACCTCCATCAACACCCTGAACGCTACCAACAGCACCCTCTCCAACAACTTCACCACCCTGTCGAACGAAGTCACATCGTTATCGACAGTGGTTGGAAATCTTCAGGGAGAGGTTTCAACATTGAAATCAGAGGTGAGCACTGCAACAAATCTACTGCAGAAAATTCTCGAACGTCTGAATGTTCCAACTTGTGCACCCTCACACTTCACTCAGGCGGATCGAGAATCTCTTCAAAAGATTAGTCCTGCTATTTCTGGCCTGGAAGACAAAATGGCAAGGATTGAAACTTGCGTTGGGATCACTGGCCAAGAAGACAGTGACCCAAAGCATATTGATGCTGCTGCTACTGCTATTATTTCCTCCCCATCCGTCATGTGGAAGAGGGGGGGAAGAATCAAGAAGACCTTCCCCATAACTCTGAGGGGGAAGGTATTATTTCTACTACTGCTGAAAAACGTCAGGGAGTTGAAAACCCTGAGGGAACCGAGAAACCTCCCTCTAAATCTGAGGGGGAGAAACTCGAAGAGGACGCTGATGCTGAAGTCCCAGAACCGTCTGTTGATGACGAAGAAGAAGCTGAAGAAGAAGAAGAAGAAGAAGAAGAAGACGAAGAAGATCTCGATCTTGAAGACGACAAAACATCAGCATCACCTAAAAATGATGATGATGACGACGATGATGATGACTGTGACTTCTTCTTCCAGCCTAGAAGGGCCCCTGCTCAAAAAGGGATTGTAATAAAAGAATCATCAGGGGAGGGGACCGCGAAAAAGCCTGCAGCGACTGAAGCAAACAAAGGCAAAAATAAAGGCCTCGCTGCAGAAGGCAATCTGACTATCCTTCAAAGAAAGCCAGTTTGTCAGGTACAATATATTTTCTTCCCTTACACTGCATCCCTCCTCTATCCTTTCTCAACCTCAGTTCTCCTCTCCATAAAACCTCTATACACTTAAACCTCATTCTTTCTCTATCTCTTCTCCCAAATGATCTAATCTAAATGATCGTTGTGTTTCAGCTAGTCCTCTCCCCTGCTTGAGGATCCAGCTGAAGTCCCTCCAGCTACTTCAACAATAAATCCAGCCCCGAGTGCTGAAGAAATAATCCCAGTCTTAGATCTCGTTGAGACTGATGAACCTGAAGAAGAATTGCTCTCTCATAACAAACGACCTTCATTGGCTCCTCAACAGCTAAGTGAAGAAGAACTGAAAAGGAGAGAAGCAATGATTAAACAACTTGAAGATCAGCGAATCATCCGTGGTCCTCGATTCAAAATAACAAGAAAGGAAGTCGCTGAACACTTCAAAGCTAAAAAACAACTCGTCGATCGAAAAAGAGCTGAAGAAAGAGATAAAGCTTATGCTCTTGAGCTCGCTCAACAATCGGCAAAAGACCCTGAACTGAAGAAAGCTCCCATCTCAGTTCAACGACAACTGTGGAAGGACGCCCAAAAGATCATCGAAGAAAAGACCAAGGTATCTGACTCAACCCTGTAATGGTGCAAAGAAAGATTAAACTATCGATATCGGGTCTCCAGGATCAACAAGGTGAACATCTGAGGAAGGATGCCAATAAAAGTTCTAGTTGTTGACGTCAACATTTTCAGAGAGAATGGTAACAAGGAAACCATCTACGCTTCATCAATAAGCAAGTACGGTTTCTCTGAGTGGTTGGAGATGCGAATAGCCATTCAGCGATCACGCTCAACCTTTAAAGACCATGTCGAGAAAGTTTTAAATAAATAGATCGACTTGGTTACATCTGCTGTGGATATTCCTCCTCCTCCTCCTGCTCATACTCAACGAAGAAGGCCTGCTGCAAAGAAAAAGATAATACCTTCAGACTCAGGTCCTCCTATCAGAAACGAAACCAGAATTGGCTTTTCACGCAAAAATGTTCTTGGTCCTGAACCTGATCTCTCAGTACATGATGTCACTCTGCCTCCTGGTGAACGCTTTGTCCCTGGAAAAGTCTTAAGCGATCCCTATGGTATCTTCTTCAGAGACTACGATGGACGAGAATGCTTTCAACGCATCTCTGAGCTACCTATCACTCCTATCGAACAGCTCAGGGATCTCGTCTATTGGTGCGGTTTCAGAGAAGATCTTCTCGGACACTTCATGAAGCCCCTGATCTTTAAAGAAGCAAAACGAAGACGGGATCTTGTAGAAAAAGTCCCTGATTGGATGATCCCTACCACAAAATCCCTTGATGAACTTCTCATTAAGGATGAACCTGTATAGCTGATAGGATTCCCTGTAATTCTTCTATCTTTATCAGCTTGTATCTTTTGTACTTGTAAATTTTATTTGATGTACTTGTAATTTTTCTACTTCCCTCTGTAACTTATACGAAGTTTAAAGAAAAATTTCAGCAAATGTACTTTACTCCATCAGTACTTAAAAGATCCCCGAAAACAGTGAATGGGACAAATATTTTATGAGTTCTATTTATCCTTATGTTTTCTTACTTAGCAATTTTCTTTTATTGCTATGTCATAATCAAATAGGGGGAGATTGTTGATCCAAACCCTCAATGATTTGATCATGACTCTATGAGAAACACTTAGTGAAAATTGTAAGTAAACAATATGTATTAGAGTTTCACTATCGCTGATAAGTACTATGTCTCTACAGTACCGCTGATAGGAAACTCGTGTTCTTTAAATTACACATTCAGCGATACTGTTCATCAGCAAGCCCTGAACCTGTTCAGTCTTACTGATGATCTGTTAAATCCAGATCCGTGCAACAATATAGAAATCGTAATGATAAATCAATAAGAACAATGATTTCCAACTGTCATCCCTTTCATTAACTTTCAGAGAGAATTTACAATAAGAGTTTAGAAAGTAAAAGGATGATTAGCTTGTTTTTCCAAGCTAATCACACATTAAATACTATGGGCCCGTGGTTAACAAGCCCACGGCCCGTTCACTAATCAGGCTCAAATTAAACTATTACAATTCAACCCTTGAACTTTAAATCAACTATAAAACCTGCCCTAACAATCTCCCCCTTTGATTTGAAGTTCGAGTTCGCGCCAGTTTGAAACATATCTTTTGCGCAGCGCGAAGTGAATCTCGAACAATCTGATGGCGCGGCGATAGTCGATGCGATCTTCAATCATTTCCAAGGCATTCCGAGCAATAGTTTCATTCTGATTCGGAACATAAGAGTACCTTGGATTCTCAGACTCGTGCTGAATAATCTTTCGAAGAGCATCTCTGACCTTTAGAAGCGTGCCGTCACAAAATCTGTCTACCTGACTGAAACGCATAAACTTCTTTTCGTTCTGTTCGTTGATGTAGACTATCCCAAATTCAGGTTGTAGAAGCAGTGAGTTCTCGGGATACATCTTCAGCTCAGGGGCATCCAGATTCGGCTTAATCAGATTTACCTTTTTCGCCTTGTTCTCGATAGCCATTTGGAAGTCCGTTAGATAAGACATCATGATGGTGCGGACCAGGTATCGACGAACAGCTTCGAGCGCCTTTGTAATCTCTAGCGGTCGGATGGTTCTTGTACGTAAGTCTTTCAGAATAACCAGAAAGTCGAGCGGTCGGAGGTTCTTGAAGTCAGCTTCTGAAAAATTTCCATTCGTTCCCATCTTCACGTCGAACAATGAAAACTGGGTAGACGATCCTCATAATGCGTCTTGAATAGATACGGATTACCTCTGTGATCCGAAGTTTGGTTCTGACTTGGTTGACTGGAAGACATCACTGCATTGCTAGTATATACCGGCGTTGAAATTCTGGGATAAAGTTGTAAATACCCAGACAGAAGGTCGGCTCGATCGGGCGAAACTTGTGTACGAACAGCTTTTTCAGGGATTCCTCCATATGAGGGATAAGTACAGTGATCTTCTCCCAACGGATTTGTTGCTGTTTTAGAGGAGGAGGAAGATCAGAAGCTGTCGTGGGAGGAGTAGTTGTCGGAAGATCGGAAGTAGTAGACTCGGGTCTTGTTGATGATGTTTCGGCGGGTTGAGCATAGTGAACGGGGGATGTTCCATACAAATTTTGGAGCAGGAACTGATCATAATCAATGTTGTCGTCCTCATTAGTGGGGAAGACCAAATTTACCTGGAGATTTACGGCACTGGCGGCTTTTTCGTACCATGCATCTTCGGTCTCCGGGTTGGCTTCACAATCTGGATCTATCATGTCCATAATCGGTATGTTTGATGAGTCAAACTCAATCAGTTCCTGTGTTGAACCCTCGGGCTTTTCAACCGTCGGGTCTTCTTCATCTGATATCTCCATGTCTATAACCATGTCTGCTAAAGGCAACTCGGCTTCTGGTGCTTCTGTTGTAGCTGCCACAGTTGGGGGTTCCTGATGAACCACAGTTGTAGTTTCAGTCTGGATCAGGGAGGCGGTCTCGGTCAGACGTTGTCTTTTCTACCCCTCACGGTGATCAGGATCATCCTGGTCATCGTGTTTCCGCTTCAGGCCGCCTGCTTGACTCTTACAGGTATCTTCGAGTGAGCGGACTCTCTCGGACAACGTTGTGAGCGCTAGGTTGTAGTCCTTGAGAGTCTAGTCAATGGCGTCTAAGCGAGTGGTAATAGATGAAGATGGAGCAGTGACCTGTGATCGGAGAACTGAGATCATGTCTGCTTCAGTAGAGGCGGTTGTATCTGATTCCTGGAGCAGTTGGGCCAATAACATCGTCTTCAGGGTGTCTACCGAATAGATAGGTTGCGGTTGAATCAGTGGAGGTACAGGGGCGGTTTCAGTTTCGACGAGGTGACCTTTACTTTTGATAGCGCGCATCACTTTGGCAAGTTCAGCGGCTACATGTTGCTGCATCTGTTGCTCCATATCCTGGCGGACAGCCTTAAGGGTGTTGTCCAGGGACCCTGGTGACACAAAGTCTGGGTTACTAACTCCGGGGCCACTTAGGTTACCCGTTGAGGCATCTACCGCGGGGGTAGAGCCACCTACATTCACAGTTGGCGTGATAATAGCTGTGGTAGGATTTCCGTCCGATCCTCGTGTTCCGGCAGACGGAGACACTACAGACGTTTCGGTCGGGTCACTTAGAGCCGCGACTTGGTGTTGTTCCGCATCAAGAACACTACCAAAACTACCAAAACTTTTGATCTTAAACTGCTAAATTAATCACTCAAACGATCGAATTGGAATGCAAAAATTTGCAGAATTACTAACAAGTATAATGCTAACACAACCCAATAAACAGAATTGAACAATTTAGCCAGAATCAAAGATTTGAAAATTCAAGAATGGTCAGACGTGAAAAAGTCAAACTAACCAGAAATCAGTGAATGAATCTGTGAATCGAATCCGTCCGTCTGCTTTGATACCAATTGTTAAATCCAGATCCGTGCAACAATATAGAAATCGTAATGATAAATCAATAAGAACAATGATTTCCAACTATCATACCTTTCATTAACTTTCAGAGAGAATTTACAATAAGAGTTTAGAAAGTAAAAGGATGATTAGCTTGTTTTTCCAAGCTAATCACACATTAAATACTATGGGCCCGTGGTTAACAAGCCCACGGCCCGTTCACTAATCAGACTCAAATTAAACTATTACAATTCAACCCTTGAACTTTAAATCAACTATAAAACCTGCCCTAACATGATCGCTGATAGTTTTAGTTGTTTACTTATGATTCCTGAAGACAAGTTTCACGTCAACTATGTTCTACGCTGAAGTCGAAGATCAAGCCGAAGAACCAGCGACAAGTCTACTAATGAACTTGTTGGTCCCGAAAGGCCTATACAAGTTTGTAGAAGGGGGGGGGGGGGTTGAATACAAACACACTATTTTACTTTTCTAAATTGTTTATTGATAAATCATTAACAATTTACAGCTTGTTGCGGAAACAAGATTAAGGATAAACCTAAATCTAAACAAGTTGGAACACTAAGGTTTCTTGCACTAAGAAAGATGAGGAGATTACTAATAAAATCCTATCTTAAGAGAGATTTGAACTTGTCCAGAGTTAGCAAGTTACTTCAAATGAAGTGAGTTCATCTCTATATATACTGCATGCATTTAATGCAATTCAGTATACACTTTACACGTGTCATCAGCGGATTGGTTGCATGTCATTGACCTTTGTTGACAACCTTAGTAGCCGCATGAATGAACAGTGTAGTATCAGAGTGGTTGTACGATTTCAGATTTTCGGAGGTTCTTTTCTGACATTTCGTACGGTGGCGTGCAAGGGAGGTTAAGACAAAAGTACTTTGTACGGAGGACTTCATGATCAGCTTTCGTTGATTCAGCGATTATCATTTACTATTCAGCGAATGATAAAGTTCAGCGATAGCTGAAGTCTTGTACTTGATACTTCACGTTGAGTGGACAAATCTGAGTCTTCGATGATCCGCATCAGTTCATTAGGAGACTTGTCGCTGGTTCTTTGAGCTTGATCTTCGACTTCAGCGTAGAACCTTTGTTGGCGTGAATCTTGTCTTCAGGAATCATAAGTAAACAACTAACTTATCAGCGATCACCATAAGGACTGAACACACTCAGCGATATGGTGAACAGTGTTCGCTGAATGTTTAATCTGAAAGAGCGAGAGTTCCTATCAGTAGTACTGTAAGATCTTAGTACTTATCAGCGATAGTGAAACTATGATACATATTGTTTACTTACAATTTTCACTAAGTATTTAAGATAGGGTCATTATCAAATCACTGAGGGTTTGGATCAACAATCTCCCCCTATTTGATTATGACATAGCAACAAAGAAAATTGCTATTTAATGAAAACATAAGGATAAAAAGAACTCATAAAATATTTGTCCCTTTTACTGTTTTCTGGGATCTTTTCAGTTCTGATGGAGTAAAGTACATTCGCTGAAATCTTTCTTTAAATCTTTGAATCAGGTTACAATTTGAATAAGAAAGATTACAAGTACAAGCGAAATAAATTACAAGTACTGAAGGATGACTGATACAATAGAGAATGAGGTGATTGTTGTCAGCCTTCAAAGGGTTCTTCCTTAATGAGAAGTTCATCAAGGGTTGTCTTTTCAGTTGGAATCATCCAGTCAGGAACCTTTTCTCCTTTATGCTTTAGCTTCAGAGCAGCTTCAAAAATCAAGGGTTTTAGGTGTCGTGCCTGAATGTCTTTTCTGAAGTCGCACCAGTAGATGAGATCTCTGAGCTGTTCGATTGGAGTGATTGGAAGCTCAGCGATCCGTTGAAAGCATTTACGTCCTTCGTAGTCAAGAAAGAATATTCCATAAGGATTACTGATGACTTTACCAGGGACGAAAAGTTCACATGGTGGCAAAGAGATGTCAAGGGCAGATA
Organism: Saussurea involucrata; assembly: GCA_033807775.1. NCBI lineage: Eukaryota > Viridiplantae > Streptophyta > Magnoliopsida > Asterales > Asteraceae > Saussurea > Saussurea involucrata. Next base: position 63,409,612 of record CM066325.1, read on the forward strand.
GATCAGGATCAGGACCAAGTACTTCAACGCGAGAGAAACCAATTCCAGTTTCATTTCGTATGACAGGACCTGAGTTTGAATCTTGACGTTTCTTCTTTGGTGAGCCCCTTTTTCTTTTCGACTTTAGATCAGGAACAGGAGGAATATCCACACAAGAAGATATCAAATCGATTTGTCTGTTTATCAGCTTTTCGAAATGATCCTTGTACTTAGATTGTGATGGTTGGATAGCTAACCTCATCTCCAGCCATTCAGAGAGACCATACCTTTTTACAGTGTCAGCGCGAAAGGTTTCAGATGTGCCATCTTCTCTGAACAGTTTGATGTCAACAATAGGTACTCCGATGGAGGTTCTTCCAGAGATGAATACCTTGTTGATCTTCGCTGGACGATATCTGAAGTGGATTTTCTCTTTACACCAGATCAGGGTGGTCTGAGAAACTTCAGCTTTCTTTTCCACGATCTTCTGGGCTTGTTCCCAAAGCTTTCGTTGGATTTGAATGGGAATACGCTTCAGCTTGGGGTCTTTGACAGATTCTTGAGTGAGCTTGATGGCGTATTCTCTGTCTTTATCTTCAGCTTCCTTCCTTTCAGCGATGAGGCGTTCAGCTCTGAGATGTTCCTGGTATTCAGCTTTTGAAATTTTGAACTTAGGAGGAACTGAAGGCAGTTGATCGCGCCTTAGAATGATTCGCTGATCCTCGAATCGCTTTATCATTTCTTCTCTCCTCTTTTGATCTTCTTCACCAGCCTTTGAGGAACTGAGGAAGGTCTGTTTCTGTGCGAGAGAGGTTGTTCTTCTGGTTCATCAGTCTCAGAGATTAAATCTAAGACTGGGATTATGTCTTCAGCGGTAGCTGGAATTATTGGTGAAGTCGCAATAGTAGAGCCTTCAGCGATATCCTCAAACAGGGGAGAGGACTAGCTGAAACGCAGCGATCTTACAAATAAGAACTGGGTAGAAGAACTTGGGTAGAAAAGATAGAAAAAAATAATGTGGATGTGTATGGTGTTTGTGGAATGGATAACTGATTGTTCAGAGATGATCAGGGAAGGAAAAATAAGTTTAGTGTACCTGACAAATCGGTTTTGCAAGAAAGATCGCCAGATTATCATCTTCAGCGATGCCTTTGTCTTTGCTTTTCTCAGCGCCAGAGGCTGAGTGCTTTGTCTTTGTTTTTGTCTTCTCCCCTGTGGATTCGGTTATCACGATCCCTTTAAGAGCTTTTCGAGGAGCATGTTTGACGACAAAGAATTCGTCATCTTCATCATCATCGTCATCATCGTTCCTTGGAGAGGAGGATGGTTCAGCTTCAGGGATGTCGATGTCTTCGTCTTCTTCTGCTTCGGATTCCTCAGCATCTTCTTCGAGTTGCTCCCCCTCAGATACAGAGGCGAGGTTCTCGGTTCCCTCAGGGTTTTCATCTCCCTGAGGTCCAGTAACCAGATCTTCATTACCCTCTCCCCTGATAGATTCATCATGGGAAAGGTCTTCAGCGCTCTTATTTTGATCTTCAGCGCTCTTCTCTTGTTCAGCGCTCTTCTCCCCCTCTTTCTCATGATGGGCGGGGGAGGAATGGGTACACTCAGCATTGGTGTTATCTCTGTCTTCTGGGCCAGAGATTTTCACACAACCTTCAAGCTTAGCTATTCTGTCTTCTAGGCCAGAAATAGCAGGCGTGATTTTCTTCAGCTCTTGGCGATCCTCTGCGGTGAATGAGTCCAAAATAGGTGCAGGGGCCGGAGCAGGAGCTGGATTGTTTGCCTTGTTCACCAGCGTCTCGATCATCGTCTTGACAGAACCAAGGTCGGTCTTCACTGAGCCCAAGTCGGTCTTGACCACTGACATATCACCTTCGAGTGTACCAACCGATTTCTTCAGCGTTGTAACCTCGCTGGAAACGGTGGAAACTGACGATTTGAGGTTGGTGTAGTCACTGTAGATGTCGGAGAGTACTTTGGCAAAGTCGGCGAGAGTTTTATCAAGGCCTTTGATGTCATCAGAGGAGGCCTTCTTTTCCACCACAGTAGTCAGCTTCGTCAGATTCTCTCCAGCGTTTGTTACAACTGTAGAGTTATTTGATAGACCGGTGGTGAGATCTGTAAGTTTCATCTCCATGGACTTCAGAGACTGGTTGATGTCTCCCAAATAAGGACCTGTAACATATAAGTACTTGTGAACAAATGAAAGCTCAGAAGTTTCAGGTTTAGTTACAGTGTTTAAGGTGGGATCTGTACCTGCAGGAGCGTTGACGAACTCATCAAAGTTTCGAGTCCCTCCATAGTGTTCCATATCTCCCTCAAAAGTTCCGTGAGGGATGGAGATCTCTGCAGGTCCTTTCTTCGTCATTCGCTGAGAAGCTTCAACGGCTTCTTGAATGATAGCATCTCCAGTTTTAGCTGGAGGAGTGTCCAAAGAAATAGAGGGAGGATCGAAGGATAAGAATTGGGGTTGGGTTTCAAGTTCAGCGTTGGATTCGCTGAGAAGTACTTCATCAGTCTTTTGAGAGACTGAAGAAGGTTGGGTAGATTCCAAAGTTCTAACCTCAGCGTTTAAGGACGCTGAAGTAGGTTTAGAAGGGATGGCTTGAATTGGTGTGGCAGAGCGTACCACGGAACTTTCCTTCAGCTCTTCAGAATGAGCTGAGGAGTCTTCAGCATGGAATTGCCGGGGTTGCTCCTTGGTTTTCTTGATCCTTTTGGAATCAAGAGGGGTAAGAGAGTGTTTCCTTTTCTTAGAAGGAATGGATTTTGTGGCCTGGGAATCAGCGAGGGGTATTGTCGCTGAAGGAGCCACAGAAAGCGGAGAATTAAGTAGAGTGAGAAGGGTAGAGAGACGTACCTCGTTGGCGACAGGCTTGAAGTCGAGAACTTTAGGGCCAATCTGAGAGAGTTTCAGATCACCCTCAGGATAACTGTTCTTCAGGCCATATTGAAAGATGGCGCTGATGAATCGTGGGTAAGGAACCCATGCTGGTCGGTCAGCGGCAGAATCAACACGTTGAATGAGGTCTTCATAGATGATGGAGGCCCAGTCAATGTTGAGACCTTTCAGCAGTGTGTAACCCATGGCCTGCTGAGGTTGAGCGGCTTGATCAGAAGATCCGGATTTCGCTGTCATGCAGCTGATCAGGTGAGCGAAGATGAAGTTCATCTCGCTGGGCATCTTGGATTTCTTTATCAGCGTCAGCTTCTTCTCAGGTAGCTTGTCTCTTCCAGTCTCCCAGATGTAACCCATCGCATCAAGGAAAGCAATGATTTCTTCCCTGTCAGCGTGCTTCTTGTGGTCAGGTAATGGAATGAAAGGATTTTCTGAGGTAGCGTTGGGGAATTTCAGGGCTTTGCGGATTATTGCGGGGGTTATCTTGATGGTGCCATACTCAGTATCGCTGAGTATGCAGTCGATGGTTTTAGATGGATCTTTGGCGGAGGGTAGGTCGGTGTGTCTGGCAGAGTACCAGAATTGGGATAAGAGACGCTGACTGGCAGGAGGTGTGATTGTCAGTGCTGTGTAGATGGGGCTATTCTTCAAAAGATTTACAGCGTCGTCTAGATGGGATACCTGCTTCCGAGGAGGAAACTCGAGAAGCGCTGAGAGGTTGTTTTCCTTTGTCCAGTCTAGTTGATCCAGCTCAAACTTAACCTGAGGAGCTTTGGTGATTTCCAGTTCCTCAGAATCAGCGGAGATGGACTCAGCGGTAACATTCAGCTTTGAAGTTGCCATTTCACTGTATTACCAGTTCAACCAAAGATGTTAACAAATAAGAATTATCTTAATTGTGGAAAGAAAATTTCCATTAAGATTTTTCGAATTTTGTCCATTTCATTCAGACAAAAAAGTCTTAATGAAGATTAGGGTTTTTCTTGTTTTTTTTAAAAAAAACGAATATAACACCCATAAGCCTTGTATTCCAGTTTCTTAAAAAAAATGGATACGAAAGAAGAACAAGTTTAAGATTTTAGATTTAAAACTTGAAGAACAACCATGAAATGGTTGTGTTTATAAAACCATGAAAGAAAATGATTTTATTTTTGAGTTCTTTTGTTTGATCTTGTGTAAAACAATGATAAGATCGAAAACAAGTTATTCGCATTTGATAATAGATAAGAACATATTAACCTTGAGTTTGATGAAGAAGATGATGAACAGTTCTTGAAGATCGAGAGCACAAAATGCAACAGTGTTCTTTTCTTGCGGAGAAAGATTGATTCGCGTAAAAGACAAATATAAACTTTGAGAGTGTTTATATAGGAAGAGAGTAGAGAGAGAAAAACTTGAGCGGGAAAGTTTTTCATCATGACACGGACACGTGTTTTCATTTGATTGGATAGACAACGAAACGTGCAAACATGTGTCAGAAAAAGAGCGTGCCTGGTGTTATCCGTTGCAATGACGTCACAACTGTCCTTTCACATTCTTTCGTTGTCTCTGAGGTTTTGAAAAACTCAAGGACTCTTTGGAAAATATGAAGCACTGAATAGAAATATCAGTGAGGGTTTTAAGAAATTTCAAAATATCGCTGTTAAGGAAGAGATATTCAGTGATGTAAGAATTTGAAATCTTGCATTTTCATGCGTTTTGTCAGAGAGAGAAAACATACCTTAATATCAGTTTAACCAAATTTATTCAGAGAGAAGATGATGAAATGGATTGTACAAGTTTATTTTATCCGAGAGCCTATACAAGAATGTATAAACGTATCGCTGATTAAATGTGAACCGCTGAAGATTTATCCTTCAAAGTTCAGCATTCCAAGCTCGCTGATGAGAAAGTTGAATCTTGTCTCATCAAGAGGTTTGGTAAACAAATCAGCTAACTGATAATTAGTTGGGATAAAATGAAGTTCTATATCACCATTCATCACATGATCTCTGATAAAATGATATCTGATTTTTATGTGTTTTGTCTTTGAGTGTAGCACTGGATTGTTTGCTATAGCGATGGCACTTGTGCTGTCGCAATAGATTGGAATTTTGGAGAGCTGAAGATCATAGTCTAGTAGTTGATTTCTCATCCACAAGACTTGAGAACAGCAGCTTCCAGCGGCTACATACTCAGCTTCAGCTGTGGAAGTGGACACTGAGTTTTGCTTCTTACTTGTCCAACTTACCAGCTTTCCACCCAGGAGCTGACATCCTCCTGTGGTGCTTTTCCTATCCATTTTGCAACCTGAAAAATCACTGTCTGAATAGGCGGTTAGATCGAATCCTGAATCTTTGGGATACCAAAGACCTAGATTCGCTGTACCCTTAAGATATCGAAAGATTCGCTTTACAGCTTTCATATGGGATATCTTAGGTTCAGCTTGATATCGTGCGCACAGACATGTTGCAAACATAATATCGGGTCGGCTAGCTGTAAGATACAGTAGTGAGCCGATCATCCCACGGTACAGCGTGACATTGACAGGAACACCCTTTGTGTCCTTATCAAGTATCAGCGGTGGTGCCATAGGGGTTTTCATAGCTGAACTTTCAGTTAAGTCGAATTTCCTCAGCATATCTTTAACATACTTTCCCTGATTTATAAAAGTTCCTTTTTCAGTTTGCTTAATCTGAAGACCAAGGAAATATGTTAGTTCACCCATCATACTCATTTTATACTCATCTTTCATTCTATCAGCGAAACGAGTACAAAGCTCAGGGTTAGTAGAACCAAATATAATGTCATCAACATATATTTGAACTAAAATGATATGACCTTTTATTTTTCTAAAAAACAAAGTTTTGTCAATCTTACCTCTCTCAATTTTTTCAAGGTGGAGATAAGTAGAAAGAGTGTCATACCATGCACGAGGAGCTTGCTTCAAGCCATAAAGTGCCTTATCCAGCTTATAAACATAACCTGGACGCTTAGGACCTGAGAATCCTGGAGGTTGTTCCACATAAACTTCTTCATTCAGCTTTCCATTTAGAAATGCTGACTTAACATCCATTTGATGTACAGTGAAGTTTTTGTGTACAGCATATGCTAAGAAAAGACGAATAGATTCAAGTCTTGCTACTGGAGCAAAGGTTTCGTCATAATCTATGCCTTCCTCTTGTCTGTATCCCTGAGCAACAAGACGAGCTTTGTTGCGAGTTACAGTACCATGTTCGTCCAACTTGTTTCGATAGACCCACTTAGTGCCTATCATTGTTTTGTCAGTTGGTCTCCGAACAAGTTTCCAAACTTTGTTTCTTTCGAATTCAGTCAGCTCTTCTTGCATAGCGCTGACCCAGTTTGGATCTCTGAGGGCATCATCTATTTTCTTTGGTTCAGTTAGAGAAATAAAGTTAACAAATAAACAAATATTACCTGCACTTCTACGAGTCTGAATACCAGCGTTGGGATCACCAAGAATTTGATCGATTGGGTGATTTACAGTCCATCGCTGAGCCGGAGCATGCGTCGCTGACTCAGTCTGAACTGGAGAAACTGAAGATGAGGCTTCAGCTACTTCTGGATTATCAGCTAAGAGAGGAATGCTTGCATTTGTCACTTCATTCACTGATTGCTGAGAAATAGATGGAATTTCTGAGACATTTGGATCAACTGCGGGTATAGTGTTTATAGGAACAGCTGAGACCCAAGATGTTTCAGCTTCACTATTCTGCATATTGGGAATGATAGTAGGACCATCATTTTCATTTGTATGAGCATGAGTAGTGGGAACATCTTCTGAATCACCAAGATGAGAAAACATCCATTGATTCAGTTCTTCTGTATCAGCGTTCGGTTTAGAGTTCGCTGAACGGGATTCGTCAAACGTGACGTGAATAGTTTCTTCTACAGTTTGTCTTCTTCGGTTGAAGACTCTGAAGGCTTTGGAAACTGAGGAGTATCCAAGAAAGATTCCATCATCAGCTTTAGGATCAAACTTTCCAAGGGCATCTCTGTTGTTCAGTATGAAACACTGACAACCAAAGATGTGAAGGAAGCTGATTGAAGGCTTTCTCCCATGAAAAAGTTCATAGGCTGTCTTTTTGAATCTTTTGACTATCAGCGACCTGTTTTGCGTAAAACAAGCCGTGTTGACAGCTTCTGCCCAAAACTGAGTAGGCAGGTGAGAATCGCTGAGCATTGAACGTGCAGCTTCAATAATTGTTCTATTTCTTCTTTCAGCGACTCCGTTTTGTTGTGGTGTTCTCACTGACGAAAAGTTGTGAGAAATACCCTTGCTCTCAAGGAAGGAATCAAGAGAACTGTTTTTGAATTCAGTTCCATGATCACTCCTTATTGAGCGAACAGTCATATTGTTCAGAGTTTCCATCTTCCGAACAAAGGTGATGAGTTCTTCAGGGGTGTCACTCTTAGAACGGAGAAACATTACCCATGTGTAACGAGAGAATTCATCAACTATGACCAGCGTATATTTCTTTCCAGCGATGGATTGTTTGTTAACTGGGCCAAACAAATCCATATGGAGTAGTTGAAGAGGAGATGACACTGAGGAAACTTGCTTTGACTTAAAGCTTGCCTTGGTCTGCTTCCCTTTTTCACACGCTGAACATAAGGATTCTTTGGCGTATGAATGTTGAGGTAGACCAGTGACTAACTCTTTGGATGAAAGAGTATTCAGTGTCTTGAAGTTGAGATGTGAGAGCCTCTTGTGCCATAGCCAGTTGACATCAGAAGATGCCTTTGAGAAGAAACAGGAGTTCTCAGTGGTTGTTGAGTCCATGTTTATAACGTAAACATTTTCCAAACGATAACCGCTGAGAGCTATCTTCTCCTTTTTGTCAGAGACAAAGCAGGATTCCTTAGTGAAAATCACTTTGTTATCCATGTCGCAAAGCTGACTGATGCTCAGAAGATTATGCTTCAGCCCTTCAACATATGCGACTCTTCTGAAGGATGTTGTACCATTTGAAAGTACACCATACCCTCGGGTGTGTCCTTTTCCATTTCCACCGAAAGTCACAGAGGGACCCTTCTCTTCCTTGTATTCAGCGAGCAGGCTTTTCTTTCCAGTCATGTGTCTAGAGCATCCGCTATCGAGATACCAGATACCCTTCTTAACCTGCAATACAAAGGAAGATTAGTTTTGCTTGGGTACCCACTTCGCCATGTATACGCGTTTGTCAGTGGAAGTGGTTGGAATGGGTTCAGCAGTCTTCGCAGCATTTGAAGATTCAGCTTTGTCTTTCTTCACTTTGGTCAATTTCTTGACCTCAGAGGTAGGAGTCACCTTGACCTGAATTGCAACTGGTTTGGTCTTCTTGGGTGCTATCTTCACCTTGGCTATCTTATCAGCTTTGGTGGCTGTGGGACACTTACTTGCAATATGATCGGTAAGTCCACAGTGATAACATTTCCTATAACTAAAATTAGTTCTAGGACCACTTGAGTGCTGAGCTTTTAATTTGGAATTAGAAGTGCCAGCACCAAGTACACTATTGGTTTTTGAAATAGGACGAACATTCAGTTCTTCAGATTTCTTACCAAGGACATCTACTCTGAGTCTAGGAGTAGGTCGCTGAACTGATCCAGAGGTCTGATTTCTAGAACCAGATGAATGAATCACTAAGGCTTTGGAAGCATTCAGCTTAGGTACTAAGGTACCCTTCTGAGGATTTTGATAAATAACAATTCCTTTACCTTTGTCTTTAGAGACAGAGGTAGGTTTTGAATAAACCATTTTCTCCTTACCTTTTGAGGAGGTAGGAGTTTCCTCAGGGATTGGTGTAACCGACGAGGAGTACTGAGATGAAGAAGTGTCAGCTACTGAGGATACGAACGTTCCAAATTTAAGCATTGAACGTTCAGTGGTTGGTATTGGAGTATCATATTTATAACCCAGACCACGTTTATCACTCAGAGGAATCTGAGCCTTAATTATCTCAGTGATCTTTGTTGAAGAATTACACCATCCTTCAACAGTAGCTTGTTCAGCTTTTAATGCAGCGATAGCTTCCGCTCGTTCGATTTTGACTAGCTGATTTAAATGGACTTGATCTTTAAAATCTTCTTCAAATTTAGAAAGCTTTTCTATTTGAAGGTGGCAGTTTTTAAGCTTTTCAGCGAGATCAAGATTTTGGTTTTCAACCACAGCTTTGCCGTTCATGGCTTCGTATAAACTTCTAGTCAGCAGTTCGATTTTACGGAGACTATCAGCTTCATCAATATTTACAATATTGGTAAAGAAGGAAGGTGATACCTGAATGGCAGATGTTGAAGTGGAGGGAATGTCTGAACTTTCTTCCTCTTCTTCAATCTTGGCCATGAGACATTGATTTGCTTCATCATCTTCAGAATAAGATGATGAGGCTTCTTCATCAGAAGCAGCCCAATCATAGTCAGCCATCAGGCCTTTTCCTTTCTTCTTAAAGCTTTTCAGCTTTGCATACTTCTCCTTCAGCTTTGAGTATTTGTCGTATTTATTCCTTGGAACAAAGGATTTCTTTGTAAAAGCTGAAGGTCTCATGATTTTCTTTGACCTGCACTCGTTAGCGAAATGACCTGTCTTTTCGCAGTTGAAACAAGTAGCAGTAGCCTTATCAACAAAAGCTGATGACTTAGGCTTGTCAGCTATAGAAAGAGTTTTGTTCTTTCTAAACATTTTCTTCTTGGCGAATCTCCTGAACTTTTTAGTTAGGAGAGCCAAGGATTCATCATCATCTGAAGAATCAGAATCTGATGACCTTTCAGAGTTACTTTCTAACTCAGTGATAGTGACCACGGGTCGCTGAGTAGAAGGTTCCTCTGAGATTAAAGCAACAGGGGTGCTTTTGGAATCTTTTACAAGATTCTTCTTAAGATGGCTAGATTGCTCATGATTCAGCAATGTGCCATATAAGGTAGCAAGTGTCATTGATCTTATCTTTTGACAGCTTGAGACACATGGAATAATTGTCCCAGCTTTCAGGTAAACATTCTAAAAACTTTGTCAGCACTTCAAAGTTAGAATATTCCTTACCAACCGTTTTTAGATCTATAATTAAGCAATTAAAACGTTGATGAACTTCAGAGAGAGTTTCATTCTTACCAGAAATGAAGCTTTCGTATTGTCTTACCAGGTTGATCTTTCTTGAATCCTGGACTTCAGACGTTCCTTCATACTGAACACATATTGTGTCCCACATGGCTTTTAAGGATTTCAGGTTCATGACGGAATGGTAGACTTCGTCAGGAAGGGCCATGGATAGTATGGATCTGGCTTTTGTATCTATAGCCACTTTCTTCTTGTCTTCATCGGTCCAATGATGGATTTCCTTTGGAATCAGCCTTTCTGGAATAGCAGCTCTAGTTGCAGTGGCTGGAACTGCAGGATCAATTGTTACAGGGATGTGTGGGCCGTTTTCAAGATAGTAAGGTATAGTAGGGTCTACACCTTCTAAGAAGAGTGTCATCCTATTTTTCCACAAGTTGAAGTTATCTCTGGAAAATCTAGGGGGTTTTGCAAGAGAACCATTGTCTATATAGTGAGTGTTTGTGTTTGTGTTGGCCATTTTCAGATAATAGCTAGGAAGAGAAATATCTTAGATTAGATCTTGTTTATGAGATTAAACAAATCTGCTCTGATACCACTTGTTGGTCCCGAAAGGCCTATACAAGTTTGTAGAAGGGGGGGGGGGGGGTTGAATACAAACACAATATTTTACTTTTCTAAATTGTTTATTGATAAATCATTAACAATTTACAGCTTGTTGCGGAAACAAGATTAAGGATAAACCTAAATCTAAACAAGTTGGAACACTAAGGTTTCTTGCACTAAGAAAGATGAGGAGATTACTAATAAAATCCTATCTTAAGAGAGATTTGAACTTGTCCAGAGTTAGCAAGTTACTTCAAATGAAGTGAGTTCATCTCTTTATATACTGCATGCATTTAATGCAATTCAGTATACACTTTACACGTGTCATCAGCGGATTGGTTGCATGTCATTGACCTTTGTTGACAACCTTAGTAGCCGCATGAATGAACAGTGTAGTATCAGAGTGGTTGTACGATTTCAGATTTTCGGAGGTTCTTTTCTGACATTTCGTACGGTGGCGTGCAAGGGAGGTTAAGACAAAAGTACTTTGTACGGAGGACTTCATGATCAGCTTTCGTTGATTCAGCGATTATCATTTACTATTCAGCGAATGATAAAGTTCAGCGATAGCTGAAGTCTTGTACTTGATACTTCACGTTGAGTGGACAAATCTGAGTCTTCGCTGATCCGCATCAGTTCATTAGGAGACTTGTCGCTGGTTCTTTGAGCTTGATCTTCGACTTCAGCGTAGAACCTTTGTTGGCGTGAATCTTGTCTTCAGGAATCATAAGTAAACAACTAACTTATCAGCGATCACCATAAGGACTGAACAGACTCAGCGATATGGTGAACAGTGTTCGCTGAATGTTTAATCTGAAAGAGCGAGAGTTCCTATCAGCAGTACTGTAAGATCTTAGTACTTATCAGCGATAGTGAAACTCTGATACATATTGTTTACTTACAATTTTCACTAAGTATTTAAGATAGGGTCATTATCAAATCACTGAGGGTTTGGATCAACAGAACTGATGCGGATATCAGCGAAGCCAAGACCTGTCCACTCAACGTGAGGTTTCAAGTAGAAGACTTCAGCAAACGCTGAACTTTATCACTCGCTGATAAAGTACTATTCAGCGAACGCTGATCATGAAGTTTCCTCTACAAGATACTTTTGTCTTATCCCCTTGCACGTCTCCGTACGATGTGTCAGAACGGACATCCATTTTGTCCAGAATCGTACAACCAACTCTGATTCTACACTATTCATCATGCGGCTACTAGGTTGTCGACCAAGGTCAAACCATGCAACAAATCAGCTGCTGCCACGTGTAAAGTTGTATTGTTGTGCATTAAATGCATGCAGTATATAAAGGAAACCCTACTTCAAAAATGAAGTGCTCGGCCATTTCCTTCTTCTTACTATTCTGTGTGTTAGAATATTATCCTTAGTATTCTTATCTCCTTTCTAGCTTATTTCTAGTGCAAGAAATCTTAGTGATTCTCTTAACTTGTTCCGCAACAAGTTGTAAATTGTTTGATACATATCAATAAACAATTTAGAAAAGTAAAAATCGTGTGTTTGTATTCAACCCCCCTTTCTACAAACTTGTATAACCCTTCGGGACCAACACCAAATGACTTCTCCCGGAACACCGCATCTTAATGGTGTGTCAAAAGGAGAAATAGAATCCTGTTGAACATGATTCACTTTATGATGAGTCCCACGAATCTGCCTAAAAGAGTTTTCTGAGGATGTTTCCTAGAAATAGCTACCCAATACTAAATTATGTATCAACCAACAAGGACTGATAAAACCTATTCTCAAAATATGAATTGGAAAGGTCCCAAAGTTATCATATATGAGAATATGGGGTAATAATGCTTGAGATAAGCATGAAGCTTCTGGGGAGCTTGAGTAAAAGGTCTGAAATGTACACCTTTATAAAATATCCAATCGGATATCATTTATACAAGATCCAGCGAGAACAAAAGTTTTGTTACACACCATAATGAGTTCTCAGAAAATGATTTTTTGACAAGAACCAAAGTGGGGAGACACAGTAGATCTTGAAGAAATTCAAGAATCACAAAGATGGTACAATGGTTGACACTGACAAACAACTAGATGTTTAGCTTCAACAAGTTGTTGAAGAATGAACGAGATGCAAAACAATCCGAAGATTGGATTACTTATGATTACTGATAGATGGCAAGATGTCATGAAGATTGATGTTAAAGCCACATTCCTCAACAGGGAATTTTTGAGCGAGGACGTATAAAAGGCTTTAAAACATCAAACCTAAAATTGCAAGTTGCAAAAGTCTAGTTATGGATTAGGACAATCATCTCGTAATTAAAATCTTGTATAAACAAGAAGGTCAGTGGGAGCATAATAGTACTCTAGATCATCAGAAATGACATCCTAGTGCTTGAAGGTGTAAAAATCTGACTAAGGAAGTATTTCATGATAAAGGATCTAAGAGACAATTCCTTGGTGTAAAGATCTATTGTTATAGATCAAAGTGCTTAATTAGATTAAGCCAAAAGTACATACATTGACAAGATCTTGAAACACTTCAAGATGAAGGGTTCTAAGAAAGGAAGTTTGTCAATAGTACATGAACTGAATGAAGGGTGTTCCCATGCTTCGGCCATTGGTTCAAACATGTATGTCATGTTTATGTACTAAAAGATCGGACATCTCGTATGCCTTAAGCATGACGAACATATATATTAGTCAAACCCAAGTGATTCTCATTGTGTAACAGTCAAGAACAATCTGAAGTATCTGAGAAGAACTAGAGATATGTTCTTACTATACAATGGTTAGGAAAGAGATCCATGTGTCTTAGGATACACAGATGCTAGTTTCCAAACCAACCATGATGACTGAAATTGTAGTAAGAGATATATGTAGAATGGAGGTAATATAAGCTGTGAGAGCTTAAATGCATATTTACTTATAAATCCTATGTGTTAGAACAATCATGATGTTCATGGTAGTTCTATAGGCTTAAAGTTTTTCTAATTAAGAATTTTAGTAAACTTTAAATTTTGGAACATTAAACAGTTATGTTTTTACATGTGATATGGCATACTGGGTATGAGTATATACATTAAACCTTACTGTGTTCTTTATTACCATGTTTAAGTATCCATAAACAAATATGATGTTCATATTGTTTAGAACCATCCTTGATCGATTATTACTAGGGGACTAGTAATAAATCAAGATCATTGTGAAGTCTGGTCATAGTCCAAGTTAGAAGTACACTGGGTGCAACCAGAGTCACATGCGTTTGTCGGTGCACAAAGCGTTGGACAAGACCCACGGTCAGGATCACCTCATAGATCGGCGTCATAAGGTGAGTCCTGAGATAGTAAAACACTTTTTTATCCTCAGACCTGAGATGTGCATTGGGACCTAATGCACAACGAGTGTTATGCTTTTATATAGTCTAACGTTACCTTTAATCGGGTAGCCATAAGGGCTATGTTGGGTATAACACGAATTATGTAGTTAGTCGTGTACACGTAACACGGGATTTGCTCCTCTCAAGATGAGAGAGATATTTATGGGCCCCTCGATGACATAGTTTGATTTACATGCATGAACAAGGGGATTAGTTGGACTAATGGCACTTGTATAATCAAATGTTGGGATCGAGAAACATAATCTTTGAACTATAAATGATGAGATAGATTTATGCCTTAAGTTTAAAGCAAAATATCGTGAAGCAAAAGGATAATGAACGATTCTACTATGTGATTGATTGGATCAATCAAATTGCTCGAAGATAAAAGCACATTTACATAACCATGGGGGCGGTGATGTGTTGCTAGACGCTTACCACCGTCTGTGTTACTGTGTATCGTGTGTAAGTGGGAGATTATAGGTTATTATATGCCCACGGCACGTGTCACACAGAAATGCTACCAATGAGTATGTAAACCTAAAGGGTCGCATACACAGAACACGTTTGCTTCTATTAGAAAGAAATTCGTTAAAGTCATGTTTGGCAGTTAAATAGTTATTCTTGAAAGAATAATTATATAATGTGTAAAATGTAATTATGATAATTACAGGGTTTTATCTGTAAATATGAATAATTATTATTTGTTTAGATAATTATTCAAATTCAGATAATTATTCGAATTCAAATAATTACAGATAAACATAAATCCTATTTGATGTCTATATAAATAAGAGGTCAGGTCAGTTGTTTTGAGAACTGATTGAATCCTTTGGATCTGACACATACACATATTAGCATAGGGTTTCTTTTGGGTTAGCACTCGGTGGAATTCGCGTGTTAGTGTGTGGATACCGTTAGAGGAAACCTGCGTTGGTTTCTAAGTGCCCCGATCGTTCAACCACAACAGATCCCAAAAGGTACATTTCTAAACACCCTATGGCGTGGTATAATTTAATTAAATGCATCAATGGATCCGATTGGGTTTTGTCTTTTAGAAAGTTTTTCTAAATATTTGTTACGGACTTTTATATGTATTTCCGTTGCGTTAAGGTTACAAAATCGCATTAAAACCCAACACAACATTATAGATTATTCATATGAGTTTACATATGCATCTTCGTATGAATTGTTTCAGTCATTCACATATACTTTACATCTTACGGTGTTTAGTCTTTTTATTTGAACCTCCACAAACTACATATATGGAAACTTTATCACTACTTTTATGAAGACATAAAAGTAGATGCTTCTCAAGCCTATCACTCTCAAATTCAAATATCGAATCTATAATATGAAGAGCATAGAGAAATCCAACAAAGGAGATGCTTGAAATCTCTTCTTCATTGAGCTGTTTACCAACTGAAATCATCTCCAAAGGCAAATAATTTGATTTGAAACCCCCATGCTTTTGTCATCTTCCTCGATCACCATTTTCTTCATAACCCCTCTGTTAAAAACATCTCCATGGCTATATATATATATATATACTTGGTAATTAATTAATTAACTATTAATAGTTGTTTGGGGATGCATGATTTGCAAAATAATTACAGAATTGGCTTTACTTTCTCCCTTTTCCCCACTTTCTGTCACCCTGCCCTTCTCATACTCACCTAGCTACCTATATCATAAATTATTAATTCCGTTGACTAAACCCATTCAATTCAATTCTTTTCCATCACCAGGTTAGCTACATGTGATACTGATTCAACTTCCATTTCTTTGCCTACCTAGCTTAGCTACTCTCCACAACTACTTCATTCTAAAAAGCAGTGGCGGATGCAGCTTAGAAAAGGGGGGTCCCATCCCCCCACTAAAATAAAAAAATATGATTTTTTTAGTGTAAAAATAATTATTTTTTAGCGTTATAGCATGGTGTCCCCCCAGTGTTTTTTTGCATGTCCCCCACTAGTTAAAAAACCAAAGAAAGTACTTCAAAATCAATAAAAAAAACAAAAAAAATCTTTTGAAATCAACAAAAAAAATGAAAAAATCCCTAGAAATCGACAAAAAAACTTTAAAAACTCTCGAAATCAACCGAAAAACTTCAAAAATCTCTTAAAACCGTAGAATTTGGCTAAAACACATCAAACGACTTTGCGGACTTTTAACCTACCTTAAAAGGGACCCCACTATGCAAAAATCCTGGATCCGCCACTGCTAAAAAGGTACTTAATCCAAGATTATATATATATATATATATCACCAATAGGTTATATATAGGGATGGGTTCCGGTGAGAAGTTGAGGTTAACATGAGAAGCGTGAGAAGTGGTTATCAACCGTTGGATGAGAAATGGATGCACATTAGGATAAGATGCACCGAGATAAGATGCACCGGATCAATTCCCTTCTAAGTCGCAATTCATGGATGGGCGTTTGATTAAAAGTGATCAACGGTTTAGATCTACTTCTCACGCTTCTCACGTTAACCTCAACCTCTCACACGATCCTTCGCCTATATATATATACACACACACTATACCAGAAAGTAGTTCTTTCTTGGAGCTTCTGTGGATGTGGATGGCTAATTTGCAGCCTTTGGACCATAAAGTTTGCTTCTGCTTGATTGCAACCAAGCAACAGTCTTAACTGTCCTTTTTCCAGGTGAACATCATATTTATTCAATTCATTTTTCCAAATAAACAACAAGTTGCTTGATTTCGTCAGTTAGGATATATTTAATCAACCGATGAACATGATATGCAAAATCAACTTGGTATACTATTTATCACTACCTTGAAGCTGCTACTAATGTCCTTCTTTAGAGTATGTATATATAGGGTCAGGTTCAGGAGAAAACCTAACAAACGGAAAACTAAAGAACACCCTGCTAGCCCTCTGCTAGCCCTTCATCTGGACGGTATGCACTTATGCATACAAGGAATTTGTAACATGCACACGTGCATAATGCACTTGTGCATAAAAACAAAAAAACAACAACATAATTTACATGTATGCACAAGTACATACCGCCCAGATGAAGGGCCACCAGGGTGTTCTTCAGTTTTCCCGTGAACCTCCCTCTATATATATATATATATATATCCTGCAGATAGTTGTGCTCGTGGAATAATGGTTCGAACAATGGAGGATATATTTGCAGAAATCTCGCCGGAAACCGATTCTATCTTCGTGTCCAGTTCTTGCCAGGCTTTGAAACAGTTTTTCTTATGCATCGTGTTGAATTTTTAACGATTGCTTTGTGTACCAATATGTGCAGCTCTATATGGAGACGATACAAGATCTTCTTGATCCTACTAACAATAATGTATCAGTAGCGGAAGATCCAAAAAGTGGAGATACTTCACTGCCTGGTGCGAGCTTGATAGAAGCGCGGGATCAACCGAGTTTCATCCAACAAGCCCCGTGTTTGTTCAAGAATATCAGACTATAAAATCCATTAGATCACTGAAACGTGCCTCAAATAACATTGAGTTGAATGAATTTCAACTTATCCGTCTTCTTTCTATCTAGATATATTATAATACAACACTTCGAGTATTCTTACCGTTTCTTTTCAAATGATTTTACGTATGAGATTGTTCAAACGTATATCTCGGGTTTTATTATAAAGTTACAAGTTACATAAACTACAAACCACCAATGCACAAGTCCGTCTTTAAAAGCCAAGAACAACAATGATATGGGTTTAAAAACATTGTTATCTAATTATTATATTTCAAAATTTTTGACCACCCGATCATATTTAATTTGAATTTATGTATATCATCTGATTGCGGTTTAAAACCACAACAGACAATAAAATTTAGCATCTAGATGCGGAGATAAACGTAACATGAAACGATTGGTGTTTCGGGCTCTTGGCTTCATATTCGAAATGTTTTGCGCAGCATCGCGCACGGATAAGTTACTAGTTATATTGAAAATTGTATGGTTCTAAAAATATATAATGCTTTTGACCCCAATCTGACCCCCAAAACTTTTTATGCCTAGTCTTATTTACTATATTCTATATAATTTGTTTTTTCCATTAATGATCAAATATTAATATATTTTTAAGTTTAAGGTTATCTGTTGAAGCTAATTATTAATATTTTTGTTAATTGTTAAGTGTTATGCTTAGAGTTTGTTAGTTGATGTTAATTATTAAGGTTATGTTTATGATTTGTTAGGTAATGTTGCATTAATAACCTTTGTTAATTGTTAACGTTAGGGAAAGGGTTAGGGTTTGTTAGTTGATACCTAACCGTTAATTTTTTGTTAATTGTTAGGGCTAGTGTTTATTAGTTGATATAATTTGTTTTGTTAACTGTTAGAGTTAAGTTAGTTGGTGCCTAATGTTAAAGTTTTGTTAATTGTACAAAGATATAGTTAACGTTTATTAGTTGATGACTAATTATTAGTTTCCTTTTGTTAATTATTTTATTGTTAGGGTTTGTTAGTTGATACCTAATTGTTTTTTATTTCGCTAGAAAAATTGAATTTAATGACCAATGTCCGGAACTGGAAGATGCAGTAACGATTCTTGTAATATTATCCAACCTAACTCTACTAACCCGATGCCTAGAAAATTGTTTTGAATGGTTTTCTTTGCGATCCATCCAAAAGAAAAAAAAGTTAGGGGAATATCATTTAGGGCAAATAGAAAAATAAGATGAAGATATTTGATTAGAGAACATTATTAACCACATGGGTACGTGACCATGGCTAATATTCCGACCCCCGTCACTAAAAATCCTGGATCCGCCACTAAACAATAGTGTGTAGGACATGTCATTTGCGTTAAGCATAACATCAAATTTATGGTTGATGTAATGGAAATTTCGAATTCTGAGTTGATTTGCTCTCGGTTTTCTTCTGTTACTTCATCTCTGACTTCGACTCTAGGAATTTCAATTGAAGGATGTAATAACCCGAATTTCTAGCTAAGAATTTAAGGTTTGGTGGCCAAAGTCAAATTAAGAGAAGTTATGAAGAGGGACCTTTTTGCAATTGTTGAAAGATATAAAATAGTGCAGAACCCTAGGTTATTAGGGATTGATTTCATTCTTATGTGTAAATGGCGGCTGAGAGAATGAGAGAGCAGAGAAATAATTGATCAAGAACAATCGAAGAAGAAAGATTAGCAATCGTCAAAGTTAAAAAGAAAAGAGTTTTGAAATGCGATTCTACAACAATGCTTATGAGGTAATCCCAAATCCCAGTCTCTATTTTTGAGTTATGTCTGATTGATTGGAGTATGTGAAAGTTTCTTAAGATTTGGAGTTTAAAAGGGATGTTATAAAGAAATTTAATGTGTTTAATGGAGTAAGAATAATGGTAGATGAGAAAGAGTTCGTTTAATAGATTTAATGGGTTAAGTTTCAGTGATTATGTTAATCAAAATCGCACAACTATAATTTATGTCGAGGTTCCAGAATAGTTTTCTAATTTGGGCCTCGATTGCAAGGAGTTCCGGAGTGGACTTAAAAGAGTGGTTCCGGTATTAAGGGTTATTAAGGACCAGAATGGGTCCTTTAGATGATCCGAAATTTTAGACCAAAAACATGACCTGGAATGTGTGTGTGTGAGTGAATGGATCCGGAATGGTGATGCTAAAATAGGATCCAAAACTTTTTAGTACCGGAATGCAAACAAATGGAATTCCGGAAACAAATGAATGGGCCGGAGTTTTGGGCCATGAGATTTCTCAATTTTAATCCGGAAGTCATTATGGTCACGTGGGCCGGAGCTTGTGCTATATGAGGACCAAAGTCACATGATCAAATTAGTTGTAATTCAAATAGCTGGGCCATGTGATAAGTTTAATTGAAAACCAAGTTGGGCCACGTGTTAAGTTAATACAAACTTGAAGTTTGTTAATTCTTTGGGCACGTGATCAAGAAATCCAATTGTAGGGCCGATAATTAATTAATTGATTTGAAAATTAATTGTTTTGGGTTGACGTAATGGATCCGATATTTATAATCAAGATCCGGTTTTGGGCTTGATGCCATTAGATCCGGAATTAATGTCTTGGGTCGGTAGCAGAGTCCAATAATTATGAGTTGGTCTAGAAATGTAACTTATCAGTTTAGATAAATTTGGGTGAAGTTCGGGAGCAAGCTCGAGTAATAAATTAAAGATTTATGACGTACGTTATTAAAATTATAGGTGTTCCATCTAGAGATCGGAAGTCTAAGTAAGAGGTCGTGAAACGAGAAGAACAGGTGAGTTCCCTAAACCCTTTTTATGACGTAGGATGTTAAATGTTTTTAACTGATATGGTTCATTATGAGCATAAAAGGTTTACCAACTGATATGCATGTTTCCCACGAAAATTCATATTTTATTTAAAAGAATATTTAGCATGATGAAATGAGTATTATGGTTTACAAAGATCCCAAGTTGCATGATTTATGATATGTCACGTGTATGCTATGTGGAGTCGGTCTGTACCGTGGGATCAGGGTGGGATCCGATGATCCCTTGGATATGGGTGATGAGCCGGTAGGTTGAAATTCGTTTTCCTCCTATTTGGATAGAGGGGAGTCTGTTTGGGCCCCGATCGCGGTTAGTTTTTGTGATCCTCAACACGGTGCAGTACCATGATTGGTGCTTATGTGAAGAATGACGATGAGTTTATAAATGATTTTTAAACTGTTTATATATGTTGTTTTCGGAGGGAATTCACTAGACCTTTTGGTCTAACCCTCGCTTTTCAAAAACTAAACCATTTTCAGGTGAGCAAGTAGTAAGAGGCTCAGGTAAGCGAGCAAGAGCAGGATAGAGTACAAATGCAGATAGAGACAGTGCCTGTGCCACTGGAAGAAGCTAGAATGTTCTTAGTTGTGTATAGGTTGTTTCTGCCAACCTTAGTTTTGAGGCTGATGTAACGAAATTTTGGGACCCAGTTTTGTAATGTTTATGTTTTTAATGATATGCATGTTCTATCTAGATTGGGTTGTTACAAAGGATCCATCAAAAACACTCCAATCGATTCGAATAGATGACAATTCATGGATAGGTTAAAAACAGAGAAAAAATTCATATGGAGGAGGAGTTAATCGATCGTTGTTGATGGAGACTTAATTGAAGAGGTATCCTTTCCAAAATAAACAACTATCAATTAATTTGACCGATATACCCTTTCAACATATTTTTTGTAAGTTTAAAATTTTAAAATATATTTACTCAAATGATTGGCTGAGAATGCTCCTCTTATTTTATTAAATTGTTAGGATTCTCACATGAACCTTCCCCTCTCTCTCTCTCTCTCTTTCTATATATATATATATATATATATATATATATATAACTCACATGAATCTTGTATCATAAGAATGAAGTGGGACCCAAGAACAATCTAGAGAGCAAAATGATCAAGGCGTTCACATGAAGTGACATCATTGCCTATATTCCTTATATACTCCACAATTCACACAAGCAACCACGACCATTGCCTTTCTTTCCCCATAGATTTTTCTCGCCTGAATCAACATCTTTCCAAAATGGACAATCGCCATCTTCTCTTCACAACGATCCTCATATTCTTGTTAACTCTGATCTTAACTAATTCCTTTGTGGCGTTAGGAGATAAGGCTCTCGTTGACAGTTGGAAACCAATTCCTAATGTGACTGACCCTACGGTTGTGGACAACGGGAAGTTCGCGGTGGATGAACATAACAAGAAGTACGAGGAGTCCCTTAAGTTCAAAAAGGTCGTTGGCGGAGAGCGTCAAGTCGTAGCCGGAATGAACTATAACCTAACGATTATGGCGGCAAATGGAAGCGTAGAGAATAATTATGTGGCTATTGTTTATGTTAGGCCTTGGGAGAAATTTAGGATGCTGGTATCCTTTAAGGGACCCATTTAATGAAAGAAATTAGGATCTTGAAGTATATATGCATGGTCCATGTTTTTTAATGCATAACAAAATTAAATAAATGAGATTTTATATCCATTTCTGGATATATATATATATATATGTTGCTATAACATGTGTTTAAATTCATATGTGTCGTAATTTGTATATTGAAACTGTCTAAAAGTTAGAAATCATGAAGAAAAAAATCAATGTGTTGTTTTTTGATGAACCAACACATATGAAAACCAAACCATAAAAATCAATAAAAAATATCCAATAAATTTGATTTTAAGGTATATTATATTGTTGCAAATCCAAGAGTTATATAATTTTGAGTTATTATGAGAAGTGTAGGAAATAATGTGATCCATTGGTTAGATCTTATCAAAGGATATAACTTTGATCGCAATCTACACAAGGAGGGGTATTCTTATCACAAGAAACATTAGAGTGAATTACATATTTTGTTCCTATGTGAAAATTTCGAAATTAGTCCCTAAAAATTCTCAAGGTTTGCATTTGGTTTAGGAATTTGTCGCTCACCACCACATCCACTTGCAGCCACCTGCCAACACCACCCAACATTACCGACCACCACCACCCACATCCATCCTTGTCAACCACCTAACCACCTAACACCATGAACCACCACCATGTTAGAGAACGGGGTAAGAAAATAGGGTATAAATATTGATTAAATAATCAGATTACTTGACAATCGTGTGAGTTCAATTTCCAAATTTATATTTCGACCCTATGCCTGGGTTTCACGAAATTCAATATGGGATAAGACTCAAGAACACTTTCGTATTTAAGCACAAAAACGAAAGCAAGATTACATGAGAGTATTTGAAGGCTATTGAAATTCGTGAGTTCCAAATAACGTAAGTATATCATATATATAATACCTCCATTCAAAAAAGGAGAAAAAATAATTGAAATGACAATCATGGCAAGCTATTAGCAATAATGGACGATTACAACCGTGTTAGGTAAAATCATTGGTTGGCAATAGCTGCACAATAACTATACTAGAGTTCTAGACGTACAAGTCGAGAACTCTGGTACACGATACCAGAGGGCTCTTGTCATACGTGATCAAAGATGTAACTTAGGCATCTCAAGTACAACTAGTCGACCAGATGATTGATTTAGGCACCTCATACGAGCGACCGGAGATAGTCCCGACCAGAGCCTCTGACCAACCAGAACCTCGGGACCACCACCAGGGGCTCTACCCCTAGACCCCGGATGGGGGCTCGGGATCAAACTCGCCTTATATACATGTTTGCACTCCGCACCTCCTGACTTGTATTAAATCACAGTTTAAAACCCCATTGACATTGTGTGAATTCGATTACACTTAAATGACTAGTGACACTAAAATCACCAACACACCATTCCACATTTTTGTTAACAACAATAAAACCTTTATATTTTTGTCAACAATAATAACCTTCACAATTAATTTCACAAATTGTTGTTAACAATGAACCTCACATTTTTGTTAACAACAATGAAGTTTTATAATATTTTATTCACAACTATTTTTATTAATAACAACAAAATATCACATTTTTGTTAACAACAATGAATTTTATAATATTTTATTCACAACATATTTTTGTTAATAACAACAAAATATCACATCTTTGTTAACAGCAATGAAGCTTTATAATATTTTATTCACAAACGAAATATCACATTTTTGTTAATAACAACAAAATATCATATTTTTGTTAACAACAATGAACCTTTACATTTTAAAAGATATGAAAATTCTTGAGAAAACATAGTAAAAAATATATTGATCTTGCTGTCAAATTAGATTTAATACAATACATTTTTTTATATAAGTTGTTTGTGTCCAACTTTGATTATATTTCGTAAATTTAGAATAAAAACAAGTGTATAATATATTCTAATTTTAAATTAAGTAAAGTTTCATTAAAGATTGGGTGGGTTGAGTGGTTGGCGGTGGATGTTGTGTGACGAATGAACTTTAGGGACTAATTTTGTAATTAATACAAAATCTTAGGGACACAAATCTGTAAATAACTCTCATGTTTCTTATGGACAAAAATACCCAGAGCATCCATATCAATGAAATTTTAACACAATTTATAAAGTGTCACGCAAGTATCCTTCACAACAATGAAATTTCAATCACTTTTTAAAGTAATACATTATCATAAAAACTATATTTTAATCAAATAACAACAAAACTACAATTAAATATTCTTTACTATAATTTAATATAAAATATTTTATTAATTAAATAATTATAATAAAATAAAATAGATTAGATAAATTAAACATTTAATTTATAAAACATTGAATTAAAATACAAAATAAAACTACTACATTAATCGTCATTTTCTTCTTCTTTAAATCTTTGTCAAATCTTTTTAACCAAATCTGATCGTAAACAATGATTCGTTGATTGAAACCAATTTCTAATTTAGCAATCATACTCACAACCACCATAATTTCTAAAAAAGAAATCTTACGTGACACATTTGCAATCTATTTGTGGTTCATATGAAATCTTGTTGTGGATGCTGTTAGTGTAAATTGCCTCTAAATTATAAATCATTAGATGAGATCTTTGGATATTATTTCCTATATTTCTTACAATAACTTATTTTTTCTACATGAACCTAACTTTATATATGGGTCCAATCAAATAAAAAGAAAGAAAAAATTATAAATTCCTGAAAATTGATTTAAAAATATCATTATAATACATTTTTTCCTGTAAAATAATAGATTTAAGATATTATTTCACGTATATTTGTTTTATATTGTGATTGTTTCACATGTATTTGTTTTACCATGTAAAACCTTTTTACTTGCATTTTTTGTTTAATTATGTAGTTTTTTTTTTCACAAAGTGAACACAAAATATATGAAATAATACCTTAAATCATAGCTTTTAATAGAAAAATGTCATGCAAAAAATATTTTTATATCAGTTCTCACATGTTTTAAATCTTTTTATGGTTCTCATTTGGTTATAGTCTGACCTATAGGGTTGGGTTTCGGTGAGAAGTTCTAAATTTGGTGAGAAACGTGAGAAGTGGTTATCAACCTTGGATGAGAAATGGACGAACATTAGGATGAGATACACCGAGATAAGATGCAACGAGATACTGTTGATCCAAACCCTCAGTGATTTGATAATGACTCTCTGAGAAACACTTAGTGAAAATTGTAAGTAGACAATATGTATTAGAGTTTTACTATCGCAGATAAGTACTATGTCTCTACAGTACAATTGATAGTTAGCTCTCGTTCTTAAATTACACATTCAGCGATACTATTCATCAATGAGACCTGAGCCTGTTCAGTCTTGTTGATGATCGCTGATAATCTTAGTTGTTTACTTATGATCCCTGAAGACAAGTTTCACGTCAACTATGTTCTACGCTGAAGTCGAAGATCAAGCCAAAGAACCAGCGACAAGTCTACTAATGAACTGATGCGGATATCAGCGAAGCCAAAGATTTGTCCACTCAACGTGAAGTTTCAAGTAGAAGACTTCAGCGAACGCTGAACTTTATCACTCGCTGATAAAGATCTATTCAGCGAATGCTGATCATGAAGTTTCCTCTACAAGTTACTTTTGTCTTACCCCCTTGCACGCCTCCATACGATAATGTCAGAATGGACATCCCTTTTGTCCAGAATCGTACAACTAACTCTGATTCTACACTATTCATCATGCGGCTACTAGGTTGTCTACAAAGGTCAAACCATGCAACCAATCAGCTGTTGCCACGTGTAAAGTTGTACTGATATGCATTAAATGCATGCTGTATATAAAGGAAACCCTACTTCAGAAATGAAGTGCTCGGCCATCTCCTTCTTACTATTTCCGTGTGTTAGAATATTAGTCTTTAATATTCTTATCTCCTTTCTATCTTATTTCTAGTGCAAGAAAATCTTAGTGATTCTCTTAATTTGTTTACATTAGGTTTAATCCTTAATCTTGTTCCGCAACAAGTTGTAAATTGTTTGATACATATCAATAAACAATTTAGAAAAGTAAAATATGTGTGTTTGTATTCAACCCCCCTTCTACAAGCTTGTATAACCCCTCCGGGACCAACAAGTGGTATCAGAGCAGATTGTTTAATCTCATAAACAAGATCTTGCTTATACTAATATTTTCTCTTCCTTGCTATTTTCCAAAATGGCTAATAACACAAACACAAACTATATTGACAATGGTTCTCTTGCAAAACCCCCTAGATTTTCCAGAGATAACTTTAATCTGTGGAAAAATAGGATGATACTCTTCTTAGAAGGTGTAGACCCTACTATACCCCATTACATCGAAAATGGACCATATATCCCTGTTAGGATTGATCCTGAAGTTCCAGGCACTACTACTAGAGCTGCCATTCCTGAAAGAATCATTCCTAAGGAAATTCACAATTGGTCTGATGAAGACAAGAAGAAAGTGGATATTGACACTAAGGCCAGATCCATTCTTTCCATGGCTCTTCCTGACGAAGTCTACCATTCCGTCATGAATCTGAAAACCTCCAAAGCCATGTGGGACACAATCTGTGTTCAATATGAAGGTACGCCTGAAGTCTAGGACTCAAGAAAGATCAACCTGGTAAGACAGTACGAAAGCTTCATTTGTGGTAAGAATGAATCTCTCTCTGAAGTACATCAGTGGTTTAACTGTTTAATTATTGATCTAAAAACCGTTGGTAAGGAATATTCTAACTTTGAGACCCTGACAAAGTTTCTAGAATGTTTACATGAAAGCTGGGACAGTTATTCAATGTGTCTCAAGCTATCAAAGGATCTAAAATCTATGACTCTCTCTACCTTATTTGGCACTATACTCAATCATGAGCAGTCGTGTCATCTGAAGAAGAATCTTTTAAAAGATTCCAAAAGCACTCCTGTTGCTTTACTCTCAGAGTTACCCTCCACTCAGCGATCAACTCTCACTATCACTGAGTTGGAAACTAACTCTGAATGCTCATCAGATGCTGATTCTTCAGATCTTGATGAATCTCTGGCACTCCTGGCTAATAAGTTCAGGAGATTCGCTAGAAAGAGTAACTTCAGAAGGAATAAACCTCTTCCACGCACTGACAAGCCAAGATCATCAACCCCTGTTGATAAGGCTACTGCTACATGCTTTAATTGTGAAAAAGTAGGACACTTTGCTAGTGAATGCAGGTCAAAGAAAGTTTTTAAACCCTCAACTTTCTCCAAGAAATCCTCTAACCCCAGGGCTAGAGATGACAAATACAAGAAGCTGAAAGAAAAATATTCAAAGCTGAAAAGCTTTAAGAAGAATGGCAAAGGCTTGGTCGCTGAGTTCGACTGGGCTGCCTCTGACACTGAAGAATCATCTGACTCTGAAGATGATGATGAGGCCAATCTCTGCCTCATGGCAAAGATAGAAGAAGAGGAAGAACAAACTGAAATTCCCTCTGCTTCATCTTCTACCTCTAAGGTATCAACTTCTTTCTTTACTAATATTTCAGATATTAATGAAGCTGATAGTCTTCGAAAAATTGAACTCCTGACTATAAATTTATATGATGCCATGAATGGCAAAACCATACTTGAAAATCAAAATCTTGATCTCGCTGAACAGCTTAAAAACTGTCACCTTCAAATAGAAAAGCTTTCTAAAATTGAAGAAGATTTAAAAGATAAGGTCCATATAAATCAGATAGTCAAAAACACACACTGACTTATTCTCATGAGAGTCAGCTAAAATGTAAAGTGTGGTGTTCTTCATTTTCCTCTCCATATTATCTTCAATGAATATGAGATGAGTTTCTTTATGATTGTTCTTATTGTTCATCTTATCTCTATTTATATATGAACTGTTCTTCTATTGTTTGCTTGTCCTAAATGGGACCAACAGTTGAGAAAGTTGGGAGAGAATTTTAAAATGGGGTATGGTGGCCGGATTATGGTCCCCCACCTCTCCTCTTATAGCTGACATTTGAGGGTCGGGGTTGGAAACATTTATTAAAAATTAGGGTTTCAACCCCAGCCATACACGTGTCCAGTAAATCCCGCGATCGCGGGACAGGGACCATTTTTGTAACCGCGGGCATACTTGGGGGGTAAAAGTTGCAGCTGCGGGGTTTTTTGAGGGGCCATAGCGGGACAATTGGCCAAAGACGGTGCCACGTAGTGCCACGTCCCGCGATCGCGGAACCCACTGCCGGATTTTTGGGTATTTTGGCAATTTCGGCGAGAAAATTGGTATTTTGGCAAGTCAAAGTCAAACTTTGGGTATTTTAATTAAATTCCCAAACTTAATTGTTAGAAACGTGTCTATTGGTTACCTTTTAGCCACATATAATTATTTAATTCGTGACCTTACATATACTTGTAGCCACACAAATTTCATATTATTCGTGAACAATTCATAACATATAGTTACACTTAAGATTTAGAACGTAGTTATTAGTTACCTTTTGGTCACAACAAATAACAAAAACCGTGGCAAATCAGGCATATTGTTACGCTTAATTTTTAAAATCGTGGCTATTGGTAACTTTTGATGACACACAATAATAAAAACCACAGGCATTAACTACTTAGTAGTCACATCAACCGGATTGTTGGAAATGTGGCTATCAGTTACCTATTATCCACCAATTTATTCTAAACGTGACCTTAGCTATACTTTCAGCTAAACAATTTCATACCAAGTGTTGCTAATTCATGACCTATAGTTACACTTAAATTTTAAAGACCGTGACTACTGGTTACATTTTGGTGACACAAAAAAATTAAAATCATGACTATTGGTTACCTTATGGTGACACAAAAAAATTAAAATTGTAACCATAAACACATTGACTTCTGGACACGCTTTAACATGTTCTCGTGGCTACATATTTTTTCTTTTAGCCACGGAAAATTGGCTTCATGTGACAATGTATATGTCTATTGCCACGAGCAATAACCATCACAGCGTAAAGTCATGGTTTTGACAAGAATCGTGACTATATGTCTATAAATGGCCATGGTTTATGGTCGTTATTGGCCACAGTAAAAAAGGTGTCACCATATGTAACCATTCTGTCACATTTTTTCTGAAACCATGGCTTTATATTTGAATGTGTTTGGAAACGATCACATTTATTGAGTTAAAACATGACTAAAACAACACCTTAATTTTATTTATGACTTTTGGCTACGCTTTTAAACGTAACTGTGGCTAGCCTGTATTTCCAAAACCGTGGCAAAAAGTCATTTTTGTACTGTACTTTTTACGTGTATTTTTCGTTTTTCTAGGTGAATCAAAAATAAATTTCCACATGTAATCTTTTCACAAGATGAAGACGACCATATGTGAAACAATATCTTAATTCATAGGTTTGATGAAAAAAAATCATATAAAAAAATATTTTTATATTGATTCTCACGGGTTTGTAACATATTTGTGGTTCACATTTGATTATATATGGGTGAGTTCAAACGAGAACGCTAAGTATTTAATAAAACACGAGAACAGTCGTTAATGTACAAAATCATACATGATTCACGTACAAAATCATACATGATTCACGTACAAAATCATATATGATTCAGGCGACTTTTCTTCGAGTCGCCCGTCCAATTTTTTGCCGTTAATGTAAAATCACGTGTGATTTTATACAGGATTTGTTGTTCTCGTGTTTTCTTAAATAGTTAGCGTTCTCGTTTGAACCTTCATCTCTCTCTCTCTCTCTCTCTATATATATATATATATATATATATATATATATATATGACAATAATCGAATGAGAACCACAAATATGTTATAAAGTCGTGAGAACCAATATAAAAATATTTTTTTACGTTATTTATTTCATCAAACCCTATGATTTAAAATATGGTTTTACATATGTTCATGTTCACCTTGTGATAAAATTACATGTGAAATTTGTGAAGTTACAACTTAGAATAAGCTCGGTTGATTGAATTATGATACAAAGAAGAAAAAGATTCGAATAATCATAATCATTGTATGATGAAAATACGCGTAAAAATATTCACATGGTGAAACAAAAACTATGTGAAACTATTATATTATGAAACAAATATATGTGAAGCATAATATCTTAAACCCTAACATTCGATGAAAAAAATATCATGTTAAAAAATATTTTTATATTGGTTCTTACGAGTTTGTAACATATTTGTGGTTCTCATTTGATTTAGCCCATATATATATATAGGAGGTTCAAGGGAAAAACCTCAAAAAACGGAAAACTGAAGAACACCCTAGAAGCCCTTCATCTGGACGGTATGCACTTGTGCATACAGGTAAATGTTTGACTTTTTGGTTTTATGCACAAGTGCATTATGCATTTGTGCATATATGCACAAATGCATGTTACAAATAACCTGTATGCACAAGTGCATACCGTCCAGATGAAGGGCTCCTAGGGTAATCTTCAGTTTTCCGTTTTTTTGAGGTTTTCCCTTGAACCTGACCCTATATATATATATATATATATATATATATATATATATATATATTCATGACCCTATATATATATACACACACACACACACACATAACCCTTATATTCATGGGAGAGATCAAATGCAAATCATCTTAATTTTACAAACCGTGCAAACCGTCGATTTCATTAGTTAAGTTAATGAAATTGGTTCATGAAGTTGTTTAACTTGATTAAATTGTTTCATATAGTTTTTTGGATGAAATTGTTTCATATATTTGTGTTTTTTATGTAGTTTCATGTATTTTTCTCATTCTGATGAAACTGTTTCTCACGTATTTTCTCAGTTTGATGAAAAAACTTCATTTTTGCATGAAAAACACAAATATATGAAACAATTTCATCAAGAAAAGAATTATATGAGACAATTTCATCAAATTAAAAAATATATACACAAGTTTTTTACTAGGGTCCTTATAGTATGTTTATTATGGATTTGGTCCTTGTGGTATTCAGTTTGTTTTGTCCATGGTCCCTATGACTAACATCTCTATTAACTCCGTTAAATGAAGGACATTTTGGCCATTTTGCTAATTCTTATGTCCTTTTCCTATAAAAAAAATAAAAAAAATATTTTATACGTCTAAATGTGTGTATATATATAATGATATCAAAATAAAGAAAATAAGATATTATTTGATTTGTTTAAAATAAAAAAAAACTATATTAAATACGAGTTAATTATATTGTTTTAGTACTTTTGTATAACTGGGTATGAAATAATATAAGGGTTTTCTCAATTTTAAGTTGCAAATATGATAGTATGTATGGATTTTTCATTTGATTAGGATGATAAAATTGGAATTCATTACCTAGTGGTTTTCAATGATTTTGGTGTTAAAATATAAATATTAAACTTGTTTATTTGAATGATATAAAAATAACTATTAAAATTAAATCGTCTATAACATAATTAAAATTTTAATTGAAACAAATCTAATTATAAAATCATATATTGCTTTATTCACTCTAAATAAAATAATATATGGTGTTTTGATTTGAGTTGACTAAATTAAATTTTAGTTTACGATAAAACCATATCTTTTTCATCATTACAATAAAACAATAATTGTTTTAAAATTTAAACAAATTAAATCATACAATAATATCTTTATTTATTTATTTTGATATCATTATATATGTATATATATATATTTGTGTATAAAAATTTTGTTTTAATTTTTATAGGAAAAAAGAAAGGGATAAGCAAAATAGCTAAAATAGCCCTTGCTTAAACGGAGTTAACGGAGGTGTTAATCATAGGGACCATAGCCAAAATAAAATGAATACCACAAGGACCAAATTCATAATAAACATACCATAGGGACCCTAGTAAAAAAAGCATCAAAACACAGACCAAATCTACAATTCACTCTTAATTTAACTAATGAAATCGACGTTTGCAAAATTATGGTGTTTTGCAAATGAAACTACCTCTATATATTCATATGCAAGTATATTACTACAATACTTATACTATATTATAGAACATCTACAACTTATTATTACATACATACAACTTATTAATACGTTTGAACTTATAAAACTAACTCATAACTAATTGATAAACATATTAAAATACAAGATAAAAATGATATGTTAAAAAAGATAAGCATTAAATCCTATTAACAGGACATAATACACTATAAATTCCAGATGTTTTTAAACGAGACTATACAGTAGTTTAGTTTTCTAAAATTTTACGTTTTACCGCATTAAACAACTAATATTTACAAAAGCTTCTATTATAGAGCATGACACATGTGAAATTAAAAAAAAATGTCGTAGCAACATAAAAAAAGCAAACATATTGAATAGAAACGTAAGGATTACGACATCCATAACCGGAAATACGATCTCTTTCATTTAATCTTATATTTAAAAACACATGGACAATCGGTACCTAAATTTCTTCCTTTAAATAGGTCCCTTAAATGATAACAGTTGCCTAAATTTCTTCCAAGGCTTATCCCACACAATAGCCACGTAATTATTGTTGGCACTGCCATCCGTTGCCGTAATCGTCAAGTTGTAGTTCCATCCACCCGCCACTTGGATCTCTCCGCTAACCACCTTTGCGAACTTCAAGGACTCCTTGTGTTGCTTGTTGTGCTCATCCACTGCGAATTTCCCAATGTCCACGACCGTAGGATCAGTCACATTGATAATTGGTTGCCAACCGCCGTTTAGAGCCCAGTCACGTACCGCCATGGAGGAATTAGAGAAGATCAAAATTAGCAAGAAGATGAGGATCGTTCTGAAGAGAAATATCCGATTGTTCATTTTGGAAAATACTATTCATATAAGAAAAGCCTATGAGGAAAGAGATGTAAGGGTCGGTGGTTACTTGTTTGGATTATATAGGGAATAGAGAGAATGGATGTGGCGTGATATGCACACTTTATTCATATTTTGCTTTCTAAAGTGTTGTTTGGTCCCACTATATTCTTATACAACAATATATATATACTAGTTTAGTACCCGCGCAATGCGGCGGGATGCAATATTCAAATAAATGTAAGCAAAAAATAAAAATAGAAATTACAATCATGCAATATTCATACAGTTTGGGTTTGGTTTATAACTGAAGTCTTTTATGTCTAAATTTTTGTTTAAACAAAATAGAAATTACAATCATGCTTTAATCATATACAATCATCACTCAAAACCTCTCGATAAACCACATTTGATGTGTAAACTCCCTTCGGTTTGAACTTTTTGGTAGGCTTCACTAATATCTGTGAAGTCCAATACCTATGAACATTGTTCTTGCAAGAATCTTCAAAAGGATGAACCCCAAAAACATGATAAAAGGAGGGGAAATCAAAGAAATTGGAATAACCAGTGGGCACAAAAGCAAGGAGTTAATCTGCAAAGGATTAACAGACCAAAACCTTGTTTTATCTGTGGCAAATTGAATCATCTTGCCAAATACTGTTATTTCAATCCTATTAACCAAAAGAAAAGTTTTCAAAGAAGTTTTCAAAAAACTTCTGGTTATAGGAAACCTGCAAGGAATCATGTGGCTAAGAAACAAGCTAAATCCAAAAGCCACATGAGAAAACAGACTGAAAAGGAATGTGTCAATATGTGGGTCCCCAAAAGCACTAATGTTAGTACTGATACCTCAGATAGTACTGCTGACAAGGATAGTGCTGCTAGAAGCAATACTACTGCCAATACTGCTGCTAGCAGTGTTAGTGCTGCTAACTCTGTTAGTGCTGCTAACTCTGTTAGTGCTGCTAACTCAGTTAGTGCTGCTAACTCAGTTAGTTCTGCTAACTCTGTTAGTGCTGCTAACTCTGTTAGTACTTCTTCCAGTGTTAATACTGCTAACTCAGTTAGTGCTGCTAACACTGTTTGTGCTGCTAAACCCATCATTTTGACAAAGTATTCCAGTACTGCAGTTCCTAAGGTTGAAAAGCTCATTCAAACTAAATGCAAGTATAGTTACTACTGCTAGTGCACAGTTAATACTGCCAATGAGTAGTTAATACTGCCTAGCAGTTAATACTGCTTGTGTAGTTAATACTGCTGTGTAGTTAATACTGCTCAGTCGTTAATACTGCTTAAGTAGTTAATATTGCTCCGTTGTTAATACTGCTTAAGTAGTTAATACTGCTTTGTTGTTAATACTGCTTAAGTAATTAATACTGCTGTGTAGTTAATACTGCCTTGCAGTTAATACTGCCTTGCAGTTAATACTGCCTTGCAGTTAATACTGCTCAGTCGTTAATACTGCTTGTGTCGTTAATACTGCTTTAAAAGAAAAGTTAGGGCTAATACTGCTATAAATACCTCTTTCAGCCCGCCAAAGCTCATAACGTCTCTTTGCATTCACCTTCTCTCTCTCGCTCTAACCCTTTTCTCCCTAGAATCTTTGTGTTTTCTATCCAAATCCTCAGGAAGAACGACGACAATGGAGTTTGTCGATGAGCACAATGAGATAGCAATGCTTCAGAAGCCGAAGCAGGCCGCAGGATTTCACGACATTGTGGATTTTCTCAAATCCACTCATATTTCTTATGCCCTAACGGTGAATCCGACAATCTACATCGAGCATCAGACGCAATTCTGGGCCAATGCCACCGTAGAATCCGAAGATGGACAGAAAGTCATCCAAACAAGGGTATGTGACAAACCCTTGAAAGTTTCAGAAGAACTCATTCGCATCACCCTTCGATTGGATGATGCCTCAGGTATAACTTCTATTTCCAATGAAGAACTATACTCAACTTTACAAAGAATGGGGTATGAAGGTCCCATTGGAGTTTTTAAATTCTACAAGTCAAAGTTTTTCACCCAATGGATAAAAGAAGATTGCAAAATTACGAAGACCAGACCATCATGCATATAAAATGATTACAAGAAATGCTTAGAAACCAAAAAAAAAAGCACATCTTATAATCTTAATAAGAAAAAGCCCAACAAAACCTCCCAAAAAACCTAATAAAATAAAAGTCTAACTTGAAGAAACCCATCCTAGATAATTGCCAATTGCCATTCAAGTGGCCAAATCTTCTAATATAGCCAAGGAATAATCCATATTCTTTAATTGAAAAAAGCTTTCTGACCGGTAATGCATTATTCACACAGGAAACGAAGCAGCAGAGAGCTTACCAGTGGAGAGAATTATTTTTGCAGCAGGGATGCAAAACTGTGAAAGGAACAGAGAATTATATAAGAGGTAAAATAAGATTAGAGATAACTATTAAGTTTTTAAATTCTAAAATCTGTTATCCAGGGTATGTATGCATATATCCAAGGTAAAATAAGATTAGAGATAACTATTAACACTAAAATCGCCAGCTTAGTTTTTAAAATTAAAATTAATTTTTTAAGACTTTAAGAATTTCAACCAAAAATCAATAATATCTTCCTTCCTCCTTCCCAAAAGAATACTATCTTGCTTGAGGTGAAAAGGATAATCAAAAGAAGTATTTACTTATAAACACTTACAAATAAATGTACTTCAACAGTGTCATCAATAAGTAAGAAATTGAAGACTATTTCATAGCCCATAGCTATATGAAACAATTATGAGAACACAAAATATTCATTTGACATCCTTATAGTTTCTCTCTTGAGCACTACAAAGCAACCTCATTTAACTATAAAGTTAGAAAACAGATGCTGTTGATAGATAGAACATTTAAAATGAAAAGTAAAAGAACTATCTTTTTGAACAACATATCTGGTGTTTAGAATTTGATGCATGATATTAAATGCAAAATATCAATTGTACAGCATTAGAAAGCTCGTTAGAAATATGCCTCAAATTTGTTTTGTGGGTATTTCTGGCTGTAACGTTTGCCAGCAACTGAAAGTAGTCAACAACAATCAAATGCATTTTAGCAAATAGCAGTTATGAACTTATGGTAACAT
This sequence comes from Saussurea involucrata, assembly GCA_033807775.1. NCBI lineage: Eukaryota > Viridiplantae > Streptophyta > Magnoliopsida > Asterales > Asteraceae > Saussurea > Saussurea involucrata. The sequence goes on from CM066325.1 coordinate 63,445,248, forward strand.
TATCGACTGTAAGCCACAAAAAGTAACAAAATAGCATTAAGATATCATTATTGTTAGGTTAATCAAACAACAGGATGGATACAGTAATGAATCTGATGTGTACATGCATGATAAACCAATGGCAATTGAAAAAAGCTTTCTGACCGGTAATGCATTATTCACACAGGAAACGAAGCAGCAGAGAGCTTACCAGTGGAGAGAATTATTTTTGCAGCAGGGATGCAAAACTGTGAAAGGAGCAGAGAATTATATAAGAGGTAAAATAAGATTAGAGATAACTATTAAGTTTTTAAATTCTAAAATCTGTTATCCAGGGTATGTATGCATATATCCAGGGTAAAATAAGATTAGAGATAACTATTAACACTAAAATCGCCAGCTTAGTTTTTAAAATTAAAATTAAATTTTTAAGACTTTAAGAATTTCAACCAAAAAACAATAATTTTGGCTCCAAAAACAAATTTGACAAACGACAATCCATGATAAACCAATGGCAATTGAAAAAAGCTTTCTGACCGGTAATGCATTATTCACACAGGAAACGAAGCAGCAGAGAGCTTACCAGTAGAGAGAATTGTTTTTGCAGCAGGGATGCAAAACTGTGAAAGGAGCAGAGAATTATATAAGAGGTAAAATAAGATTAGAGATAACTATTAAGTTTTTAAATTCTAAAATCTGTTATCCAGGGTATGTATGCATATATCCAGGGTAAAATAAGATTAGAGATAACTATTAACACTAAAATCGCCAGCTTAGTTTTTAAAATTAAAATTAATTTTTTAAGACTTTAAGAATTTCAACCAAAAATCAATAATTTTGGCTCCAAAAACAAATTTGACAAACGACAATCCATGATAAACCAATGGCAATTGAAAAAAGCTTTCTGACCGGTAATGCATTATTCACACAGGAAACGAAGCAGCAGAGAGCTTACCAGTGGAGAGAATTATTTTTGCAGCAGGGATGCAAAACTGTGAAAGGAGCAGAGAATTATATAAGAGGTAAAATAAGATTAGAGATAACTATTAAGTTTTTAAATTCTAAAATCTGTTATCCAGGGTATGTATGCATATATCCAGGGTAAAATAAGATTAGAGATAACTATTAACACTAAAATCGCCAGCTTAGTTTTTAAAAATAAAATTAATTTTTTAAGACTTTAAGACTTTATGCTTTAAAAGATAGTACATTGTGCATTAAAAATTGTTTTTAAGACTTTAAGACTTTCATCCTAAATGCTTTATAAGATAGTATAGATTAAAAAACTATTGTCCAAAGATTCTTGAGTTATTATTTCCTTAATTTGGAGGGTATGTATGAGTGTCGACCGTATAATCTATACTATATTATAAAACATTTATGAAAAACTTTTAAAAACAACTCCTAAAGCTTCATGTACCGCTATTTAATGCTAATTACTTAAAATCTTTTAAAAACAACTAATGAAGCTTTAAGTACCGTTTTTAATTCTAATTACTTGATTATTACTTATCTCTATTAACTTTCAACTCCTTTAATCGTGGAATCTTATTAATTAATCTTTATCTCTAACCATTTTCAAGCGGGATGCAATATTCAAATAAATGTAAGCAAAAAATAAAAATAGAAATTACAATCATGCAATATTCATACGGTTTGGGTTTGGTTTATAACTGAAGTCTTTTATGTCTAAATTTTTGTTTAAACAAAATAGAAATTACAATCATGCTTTAATCATATACAATCATCACTCAAAACCTCTCGATAAACCACATTTGATGTGTAAACTCCATTCGGTTTGAACTTTTTGGTAGGCTTCACTAATATCTGTGAAGTCCAATACCTGTGAACATTGTTCTTGCAAGAATCTTCAAAAGGATGAACCCCAAAAACATGATAAAAGGAGGGGAAATCAAAGAAATTGGAATAACCAGTGGGCACAAAAGCAAGGAGTTAATCTGCAAAGGATTAACAGACCAAAACCTTGTTTTATCTGTGGCAAATTGAATCATCTTGCCAAATACTGTTATTTCAATCCTATTAACCAAAAGAAAAGTTTTCAAAGAAGTTTTCAAAAATCTTCTGGTTATAGGAAACCTGCAAGGAATCATGTGGCTAAGAAACAAGCTAAATCCAAAAGCCACATGAGAAAACAGACTGAAAAGGAATGTGTCAATATGTGGGTCCCCAAAAGCACTAATGTTAGTACTGATACCTCAGATAGTACTGCTGACAAGGATAGTGCTGCTAGAAGCAATACTACTGCCAATACTGCTGCTAGCAGTGTTAGTGCTGCTAACTCTGTTAGTGCTGCTAACTCAGTTAGTGCTGCTAACTCTGTTAGTGCTGCTAACTCAGTTAGTGCTGCTAACTCTGTTAGTGCTGCTAACTCAGTTAGTGCTGCTAACTCTGTTAGTGCTGCTAACTCAGTTAGTGCTGCTAACTCTGTTAGTGCTGCTAACTCAGTTAGTGCTGCTAACTCTGTTAGTGCTGCTAACTCAGTTAGTGCTGCTAACTCTGTTAGTGCTGCTAACTCTGTTAGTACTTCTTCCAGTGTTAATACTGCTAACTCAGTTAGTGCTGCTAACACTGTTTGTGCTGCTAAACCCATCATTTTGACAAAGTATTCCAGTACTGCAGTTCCTCAGGTTGAAAAGCTCATTCAAACTAAATGTAAGTATAGTTACTACTGCTAGTGCACAGTTAATACTGCCAATGAGTAGTTAATACTGCTTAGCAGTTAATACTGCTTGTGTAGTTAATACTGCTCAGTCGTTAATACTGCTCAGTCGTTAATACTGCTTAAGTAGTTAATATTGCTCCGTTGTTAATACTGCTTAAGTAGTTAATACTGCTTTGTTGTTAATACTGCTTAAGTAATTAATACTGCTGTGTAGTTAATACTGCCTTGCAGTTAATACTGCCTAGCAGTTAATACTGCTCAGTCGTTAATACTGCTTGTGTCGTTAATACTGCTTTAAAAGAAAAGTTAGGGCTAATACTGCTATAAATACCTCTTTCAGCCCGCCAAAACTCATAACGTCTCTTTGCATTCACCTTCTCTCTCTCGCTCTGACCCTTTTCTCCCTAGAATCTTTGTGTTTTCTATCCAAATCCTCAGGAAGAACGACGACAATCTACATCGAGCATCAGACGCAATTCTGGGCCAATGCCACCGTAGAATCCGAAGATGGACAGAAAGTCATCCAAACAAGGGTATGTGACAAACCCTTGAAAGTTTCAGAAGAACTCATTCGCATCACCCTTCGATTGGATGATGCCTCAGGTATAACTTCTATTTCCAATGAAGAACTATACTCAACTTTACAAAGAATGGGGTATGAAGGTCCCATTGGAGTTTTTAAATTCTACAAGTCAAAGTTTTTCACCCAATGGATAAAAGAAGATTGCAAAATTACGAAGACCAGACCATCATGCATATAAAATGATTACAAGAAATGCTTAGAAACCAAAAAAAAGCACATCTTATAATCTTAATAAGAAAAAGCCCAACAAAACCTCCCAAAAAACCTAATAAAATAAAAGTCTAACTTGAAGAAACCCATCCTAGATAATTGCCAATTGCCATTCAAGTGGCCAAATCTTCTAATATAGCCAAGGAATAATCCATATTCTTTAATTGAAAAAAGCTTTCTGACCGGTAATGCATTATTCACACAGGAAACGAAGCAGCAGAGAGCTTACCAGTGGAGAGAATTATTTTTGCAGCAGGGATGCAAAACTGTGAAAGGAGCAGAGAATTATATAAGAGGTAAAATAAGATTAGAGATAACTATTAAGTTTTTAAATTCTAAAATCTGTTATCCAGGGTATGTATGCATATATATCCAAGGTAAAATAAGATTAGAGATAACTATTAACACTAAAATCGCCAGCTTAGTTTTTAAAATTAAAATTAATTTTTTAAGACTTTAAGAATTTCAACCAAAAATCAATAATATCTTCCTTCCTCCTTCCCAAAAGAATACTATCTTGCTTGAGGTGAAAAGGATAATCAAAAGAAGTATTTACTTATAAACACTTACAAATAAATGTACTTCAACAGTGTCATCAATAAGTAAGAAATTGAAGACTATTTCATAGCCCATAGCTATATGAAACAATTATGAGAACACAAAATATTCATTTGACATCCTTATAGTTTCTCTCTTGAGCACTACAAAGCAACCTCATTTAACTATAAAGTTAGAAAACAGATGCTGTTGATAGATAGAACATTTAAAATGAAAAGTAAAAGAACTGTCTTTTTGAACAACATATCTGGTGTTTAGAATTTGATGCATGATATTAAATGCAAAATATCAATTGTACAGCATTAGAAAGCTCGTTAGAAATATGCCTCAAATTTGTTTTGTGGGTATTTCTGGCTGTAACGTTTGCCAGCAACTGAAAGTAGTCAACAGCAATCAAGCACATCTTAGCAAATAGCAGTTATGAACTTATGGTAACATTATCGACTATAAGCCACAAAAAGTAACAAAATAGCATTAAGATATCATTATTGTTAGGTTAATCAAACAACAGGATGGATACAGTAATGAATCTGATGTGTACATGCATGATAAACCAATGGCAATTGAAAAAAGCTTTCTGACCGGTAATGCATTATTCACACAGGAAACGAAGCAGCAGAGAGCTTACCAGTGGAGAGAATTATTTTTGCAGCAGGGATGCAAAACTGTGAAAGGAGCAGAGAATTATATAAGAGGTAAAATAAGATTAGAGATAACTATTAAGTTTTTAAATTCTAAAATCTGTTATCCAGGGTATGTATGCATATATCCAGGGTAAAATAAGATTAGAGATAACTATTAACACTAAAATCGCCAGCTTAGTTTTTAAAATTAAAATTAATTTTTTAAGACTTTAAGAATTTCAACCAAAAATCAATAATTTTGGCTCCAAAAACAAATTTGACAAACGACAATCCATGATAAACCAATGGCAATTGAAAAAAGCTTTCTGACCGGTAATGCATTATTCACACAGGAAACGAAGCAGCAGAGAGCTTACCAGTGGAGAGAATTATTTTTGCAGCAGGGATGCAAAACTGTGAAAGGAGCAGAGAATTATATAAGAGGTAAAATAAGATTAGAGATAACTATTAAGTTTTTAAATTCTAAAATCTGTTATCCAGGGTATGTATGCATATATCCAGGGTAAAATAAGATTAGAGATAACTATTAACACTAAAATCGCCAGCTTAGTTTTTAAAAATAAAATTAATTTTTTAAGACTTTAAGACTTTATGCTTTAAAAGATAGTACATTGTGCATTAAAAATTGTTTTTAAGACTTTAAGACTTTCATCCTAAATGCTTTATAAGATAGTATAGATTAAAAAACTATTGTCCAAAGATTCTTGAGTTATTATTTCCTTAATTTGGAGGGTATGTATGAGTGTCGACCGTATAATCTATACTATATTATAAAACATTTATGAAAAACTTTTAAAAACAACTCCTAAAGCTTCATGTACCGCTATTTAATGCTAATTACTTAAAATCTTTTAAAAACAACTAATGAAGCTTTAAGTACCGTTTTTAATTCTAATTACTTGATTATTACTTATCTCTATTAACTTTCAACTCCTTTAATCGTGGAATCTTATTAATTAATCTTTATCTCTAACCATTTTCAAGCGGGATGCAATATTCAAATAAATGTAAGCAAAAAATAAAAATAGAAATTACAATCATGCAATATTCATACGGTTTGGGTTTGGTTTATAACTGAAGTCTTTTATGTCTAAATTTTTGTTTAAACAAAATAGAAATTACAATCATGCTTTAATCATATACAATCATCACTCAAAACCTCTCGATAAACCACATTTGATGTGTAAACTCCATTCGGTTTGAACTTTTTGGTAGGCTTCACTAATATCTGTGAAGTCCAATACCTGTGAACATTGTTCTTGCAAGAATCTTCAAAAGGATGAACCCCAAAAACATGATAAAAGGAGGGGAAATCAAAGAAATTGGAATAACCAGTGGGCACAAAAGCAAGGAGTTAATCTGCAAAGGATTAACAGACCAAAACCTTGTTTTATCTGTGGCAAATTGAATCATCTTGCCAAATACTGTTATTTCAATCCTATTAACCAAAAGAAAAGTTTTCAAAGAAGTTTTCAAAAATCTTCTGGTTATAGGAAACCTGCAAGGAATCATGTGGCTAAGAAACAAGCTAAATCCAAAAGCCACATGAGAAAACAGACTGAAAAGGAATGTGTCAATATGTGGGTCCCCAAAAGCACTAATGTTAGTACTGATACCTCAGATAGTACTGCTGACAAGGATAGTGCTGCTAGAAGCAATACTACTGCCAATACTGCTGCTAGCAGTGTTAGTGCTGCTAACTCTGTTAGTGCTGCTAACTCAGTTAGTGCTGCTAACTCTGTTAGTGCTGCTAACTCAGTTAGTGCTGCTAACTCAGTTAGTGCTGCTAACTCTGTTAGTGCTGCTAACTCAGTTAGTGCTGCTAACTCTGTTAGTGCTGCTAACTCTGTTAGTACTTCTTCCAGTGTTAATACTGCTAACTCAGTTAGTGCTGCTAACACTGTTTGTGCTGCTAAACCCATCATTTTGACAAAGTATTCCAGTACTGCAGTTCCTCAGGTTGAAAAGCTCATTCAAACTAAATGTAAGTATAGTTACTACTGCTAGTGCACAGTTAATACTGCCAATGAGTAGTTAATACTGCTTAGCAGTTAATACTGCTTGTGTAGTTAATACTGCTCAGTCGTTAATACTGCTCAGTCGTTAATACTGCTTAAGTAGTTAATATTGCTCCGTTGTTAATACTGCTTAAGTAGTTAATACTGCTTTGTTGTTAATACTGCTTAAGTAATTAATACTGCTGTGTAGTTAATACTGCCTTGCAGTTAATACTGCCTAGCAGTTAATACTGCTCAGTCGTTAATACTGCTTGTGTCGTTAATACTGCTTTAAAAGAAAAGTTAGGGCTAATACTGCTATAAATACCTCTTTCAGCCCGCCAAAACTCATAACGTCTCTTTGCATTCACCTTCTCTCTCTCGCTCTGACCCTTTTCTCCCTAGAATCTTTGTGTTTTCTATCCAAATCCTCAGGAAGAACGACGACAATCTACATCGAGCATCAGACGCAATTCTGGGCCAATGCCACCGTAGAATCCGAAGATGGACAGAAAGTCATCCAAACAAGGGTATGTGACAAACCCTTGAAAGTTTCAGAAGAACTCATTCGCATCACCCTTCGATTGGATGATGCCTCAGGTATAACTTCTATTTCCAATGAAGAACTATACTCAACTTTACAAAGAATGGGGTATGAAGGTCCCATTGGAGTTTTTAAATTCTACAAGTCAAAGTTTTTCACCCAATGGATAAAAGAAGATTGCAAAATTACGAAGACCAGACCATCATGCATATAAAATGATTACAAGAAATGCTTAGAAACCAAAAAAAAGCACATCTTATAATCTTAATAAGAAAAAGCCCAACAAAACCTCCCAAAAAACCTAATAAAATAAAAGTCTAACTTGAAGAAACCCATCCTAGATAATTGCCAATTGCCATTCAAGTGGCCAAATCTTCTAATATAGCCAAGGAATAATCCATATTCTTTAATTGAAAAAAGCTTTCTGACCGGTAATGCATTATTCACACAGGAAACGAAGCAGCAGAGAGCTTACCAGTGGAGAGAATTATTTTTGCAGCAGGGATGCAAAACTGTGAAAGGAGCAGAGAATTATATAAGAGGTAAAATAAGATTAGAGATAACTATTAAGTTTTTAAATTCTAAAATCTGTTATCCAGGGTATGTATGCATATATATCCAAGGTAAAATAAGATTAGAGATAACTATTAACACTAAAATCGCCAGCTTAGTTTTTAAAATTAAAATTAATTTTTTAAGACTTTAAGAATTTCAACCAAAAATCAATAATATCTTCCTTCCTCCTTCCCAAAAGAATACTATCTTGCTTGAGGTGAAAAGGATAATCAAAAGAAGTATTTACTTATAAACACTTACAAATAAATGTACTTCAACAGTGTCATCAATAAGTAAGAAATTGAAGACTATTTCATAGCCCATAGCTATATGAAACAATTATGAGAACACAAAATATTCATTTGACATCCTTATAGTTTCTCTCTTGAGCACTACAAAGCAACCTCATTTAACTATAAAGTTAGAAAACAGATGCTGTTGATAGATAGAACATTTAAAATGAAAAGTAAAAGAACTGTCTTTTTGAACAACATATCTGGTGTTTAGAATTTGATGCATGATATTAAATGCAAAATATCAATTGTACAGCATTAGAAAGCTCGTTAGAAATATGCCTCAAATTTGTTTTGTGGGTATTTCTGGCTGTAACGTTTGCCAGCAACTGAAAGTAGTCAACAGCAATCAAGCACATCTTAGCAAATAGCAGTTATGAACTTATGGTAACATTATCGACTATAAGCCACAAAAAGTAACAAAATAGCATTAAGATATCATTATTGTTAGGTTAATCAAACAACAGGATGGATACAGTAATGAATCTGATGTGTACATGCATGATAAACCAATGGCAATTGAAAAAAGCTTTCTGACCGGTAATGCATTATTCACACAGGAAACGAAGCAGCAGAGAGCTTACCAGTGGAGAGAATTATTTTTGCAGCAGGGATGCAAAACTGTGAAAGGAGCAGAGAATTATATAAGAGGTAAAATAAGATTAGAGATAACTATTAAGTTTTTAAATTCTAAAATCTGTTATCCAGGGTATGTATGCATATATCCAGGGTAAAATAAGATTAGAGATAACTATTAACACTAAAATCGCCAGCTTAGTTTTTAAAATTAAAATTAATTTTTTAAGACTTTAAGAATTTCAACCAAAAATCAATAATTTTGGCTCCAAAAACAAATTTGACAAACGACAATCCATGATAAACCAATGGCAATTGAAAAAAGCTTTCTGACCGGTAATGCATTATTCACACAGGAAACGAAGCAGCAGAGAGCTTACCAGTGGAGAGAATTATTTTTGCAGCAGGGATGCAAAACTGTGAAAGGAGCAGAGAATTATATAAGAGGTAAAATAAGATTAGAGATAACTATTAAGTTTTTAAATTCTAAAATCTGTTATCCAGGGTATGTATGCATATATCCAGGGTAAAATAAGATTAGAGATAACTATTAACACTAAAATCGCCAGCTTAGTTTTTAAAAATAAAATTAATTTTTTAAGACTTTAAGACTTTATGCTTTAAAAGATAGTACATTGTGCATTAAAAATTGTTTTTAAGACTTTAAGACTTTCATCCTAAATGCTTTATAAGATAGTATAGATTAAAAAACTATTGTCCAAAGATTCTTGAGTTATTATTTCCTTAATTTGGAGGGTATGTATGAGTGTCGACCGTATAATCTATACTATATTATAAAACATTTATGAAAAACTTTTAAAAACAACTCCTAAAGCTTCATGTACCGCTATTTAATGCTAATTACTTAAAATCTTTTAAAAACAACTAATGAAGCTTTAAGTACCGTTTTTAATTCTAATTACTTGATTATTACTTATCTCTATTAACTTTCAACTCCTTTAATCGTGGAATCTTATTAATTAATCTTTATCTCTAACCATTTTCAAGCGGGATGCAATATTCAAATAAAAGTAAGCAAAAAATAAAAATAGAAATTACAATCATGCAATATTCATACGGTTTGGGTTTGGTTTATAACTGAAGTCTTTTATGTCTAAATTTTTGTTTAAACAAAATAGAAATTACAATCATGCTTTAATCATATACAATCATCACTCAAAACCTCTCGATAAACCACATTTGATGTGTAAACTCCATTCGGTTTGAACTTTTTGGTAGGCTTCACTAATATCTGTGAAGTCCAATACCTGTGAACATTGTTCTTGCAAGAATCTTCAAAAGGATGAACCCCAAAAACATGATAAAAGGAGGGGAAATCAAAGAAATTGGAATAACCAGTGGGCACAAAAGCAAGGAGTTAATCTGCAAAGGATTAACAGACCAAAACCTTGTTTTATCTGTGGCAAATTGAATCATCTTGCCAAATACTGTTATTTCAATCCTATTAACCAAAAGAAAAGTTTTCAAAGAAGTTTTCAAAAATCTTCTGGTTATAGGAAACCTGCAAGGAATCATGTGGCTAAGAAACAAGCTAAATCCAAAAGCCACATGAGAAAACAGACTGAAAAGGAATGTGTCAATATGTGGGTCCCCAAAAGCACTAATGTTAGTACTGATACCTCAGATAGTACTGCTGACAAGGATAGTGCTGCTAGAAGCAATACTACTGCCAATACTGCTGCTAGCAGTGTTAGTGCTGCTAACTCTGTTAGTGCTGCTAACTCAGTTAGTGCTGCTAACTCTGTTAGTGCTGCTAACTCAGTTAGTGCTGCTAACTCTGTTAGTGCTGCTAACTCAGTTAGTGCTGCTAACTCAGTTAGTGCTGCTAACTCTGTTAGTGCTGCTAACTCTGTTAGTGCTGCTAACTCTGTTAGTACTTCTTCCAGTGTTAATACTGCTAACTCAGTTAGTGCTGCTAACACTGTTTGTGCTGCTAAACCCATCATTTTGACAAAGTATTCCAGTACTGCAGTTCCTCAGGTTGAAAAGCTCATTCAAACTAAATGTAAGTATAGTTACTACTGCTAGTGCACAGTTAATACTGCCAATGAGTAGTTAATACTGCTTAGCAGTTAATACTGCTTGTGTAGTTAATACTGCTCAGTCGTTAATACTGCTCAGTCGTTAATACTGCTTAAGTAGTTAATATTGCTCCGTTGTTAATACTGCTTAAGTAGTTAATACTGCTTTGTTGTTAATACTGCTTAAGTAATTAATACTGCTGTGTAGTTAATACTGCCTTGCAGTTAATACTGCTCAGTCGTTAATACTGCTTGTGTCGTTAATACTGCTTTAAAAGAAAAGTTAGGGCTAATACTGCTATAAATACCTCTTTCAGCCCGCCAAAGCTCATAACGTCTCTTTGCATTCACCTTCTCTCTCTCTCGCTCTGACCCTTTTCTCCCTAGAATCTTTGTGTTTTCTATCCAAATCCTCAGGAAGAACGACGACAATCTACATCGAGCATCAGACGCAATTCTGGGCCAATGCCACCGTAGAATCCGAAGATGGACAGAAAGTCATCCAAACAAGGGTATGTGACAAACCCTTGAAAGTTTCAGAAGAACTCATTCGCATCACCCTTCGATTGGATGATGCCTCAGGTATAACTTCTATTTCCAATGAAGAACTATACTCAACTTTACAAAGAATGGGGTATGAAGGTCCCATTGGAGTTTTTAAATTCTACAAGTCAAAGTTTTTCACCCAATGGATAAAAGAAGATTGCAAAATTACGAAGACCAGACCATCATGCATATAAAATGATTACAAGAAATGCTTAGAAACCAAAAAAAAGCACATCTTATAATCTTAATAAGAAAAAGCCCAACAAAACCTCCCAAAAAACCTAATAAAATAAAAGTCTAACTTGAAGAAACCCATCCTAGATAATTGCCAATTGCCATTCAAGTGGCCAAATCTTCTAATATAGCCAAGGAATAATCCATATTCTTTAATTGAAAAAAGCTTTCTGACCGGTAATGCATTATTCACACAGGAAACGAAGCAGCAGAGAGCTTACCAGTGGAGAGAATTATTTTTGCAGCAGGGATGCAAAACTGTGAAAGGAGCAGAGAATTATATAAGAGGTAAAATAAGATTAGAGATAACTATTAAGTTTTTAAATTCTAAAATCTGTTATCCAGGGTATGTATGCATATATATCCAAGGTAAAATAAGATTAGAGATAACTATTAACACTAAAATCGCCAGCTTAGTTTTTAAAATTAAAATTAATTTTTTAAGACTTTAAGAATTTCAACCAAAAATCAATAATATCTTCCTTCCTCCTTCCCAAAAGAATACTATCTTGCTTGAGGTGAAAAGGATAATCAAAAGAAGTATTTACTTATAAACACTTACAAATAAATGTACTTCAACAGTGTCATCAATAAGTAAGAAATTGAAGACTATTTCATAGCCCATAGCTATATGAAACAATTATGAGAACACAAAATATTCATTTGACATCCTTATAGTTTCTCTCTTGAGCACTACAAAGCAACCTCATTTAACTATAAAGTTAGAAAACAGATGCTGTTGATAGATAGAACATTTAAAATGAAAAGTAAAAGAACTGTCTTTTTGAACAACATATCTGGTGTTTAGAATTTGATGCATGATATTAAATGCAAAATATCAATTGTACAACATTAGAAAGCTCGTTAGAAATATGCCTCAAATTTGTTTTGTGGGTATTTCTGGCTGTAACGTTTGCCAGCAACTGAAAGTAGTCAACAGCAATCAAGCACATCTTAGCAAATAGCAGTTATGAACTTATGGTAACATTATCGACTATAAGCCACAAAAAGTAACAAAATAGCATTAAGATATCATTATTGTTAGGTTAATCAAACAACAGGATGGATACAGTAATGAATCTGATGTGTACATGCATGATAAACCAATGGCAATTGAAAAAAGCTTTCTGACCGGTAATGCATTATTCACACAGGAAACGAAGCAGCAGAGAGCTTACCAGTGGAGAGAATTATTTTTGCAGCAGGGATGCAAAACTGTGAAAGGAGCAGAGAATTATATAAGAGGTAAAATAAGATTAGAGATAACTATTAAGTTTTTAAATTCTAAAATCTGTTATCCAGGGTACTCTGCTGCTTCGTTTCCTGCATATATCCAGGGTAAAATCGCCAGCTTAGTTTTTAAAATTGCCAGCTTGGTTTTTAAATTCTAAAATCTGTTAGAGATAACTATTAACATTAAAATCGCCAGCTTAGTTTTTAAAAATAAAATTAATTTTTTAAGACTTTAAGACTTTATGCTTTAAAAGATAGTACATTGTGCATTAAAAATTGTTTTTAAGACTTTAAGACTTTCATCCTAAATGCTTTATAAGATAGTATAGATATATATATATATATATATATATATATATATATATATATATATATATATATATATATATAGGGGTGGTATCGGGTACAAACTAACTAGTTTGTACAAACTCAATCTACCTTCATGAATTTGCAATTTTTTTAATTTGGATTCATGAATATATAATTTGGCTTCATGAATATATAATTTGGCTCCATGACTTCTTTTTTATTTATTTATAAGGGTATTTTAGGGCTCCACCGAAAAATATAGATTCATGAAGCCAAATTATATATTCATGAAGCCAAATTTTATATTCATGAAGCCAAAATATAGATTCATGAAGCCAAATTAAAAAAATTGCAAATTCATGAAGGTAGATTGAGTTTGTACGGGTTTGTACAAACTAGTTGGTTTGTATTTGATACCCGGCCTATATATATATAGGGGAGTGATCATTTAAAAACCACTATTATTTTACAAACTTTATAAACCGATTCCATCCAATCAGTGATTTTATTTTATTTTTTGATATTTATTAATTCAAATGGTATAATTGACATTCTCTATAGACATTTTTTATATTAGGTAATTATCCTATGCAGTTTTTTTTGGAATGGTTTCGTAATTTGGTAACCACCTATTTAGGGAATTGTTTTTTTAAGAAATCCTCATGTTTTAATGGTTTGATTAAGTTTAGGGTGGATGAGTTAACCACAATCCGCCATGACAGTGGCTTCCACCAGCCTCCATGAGTCCATGGTACTATCTGGATCAATTTCAAGCTCCAACCATCGCCACCACCACATCGGCGAACCGGTGGTTGTTTTAAGAAGGGTAGTCTTTGCTTTCTTTCTCATGACCATCTCCGTTCATCGTCGCGTCATCTCCGTTTATCGTCGCGTCATCTCCGTTTATCGTCGTGTCCTCTCCATTTATCGTCGTTTTATCTTTGTTCATCGCCGTGTCATCTCCGTTCATCGTCGTGTCATCTCCGTTTTATCTCCATTCATCTTCGCTCATCTCTGTTTCATCTCCGTTTTCATCTTCGTTCATCTTCGTTCATCTCTGTTTCATCGCTGTTCATCTTCGTTTCATTTCCGTTCATCTGCGTTTCATCTCTGTTTTCATCTAATTTCATCGCTGTTCATTTGCGTTTCATTTCCGTTCATCTGCGTTGCATCCCCGTTTTCATCGCCGTTCATCTTCTTTCATCTCTGTTTCATCACCGTTCATCGATGTTCATCTCCGTTTCATTTCCGTTCATCTGCGTTTCATCTCTGTTTTCATCGAACTTCATCTCCGTTTTCATCAAATTTCATTTCCGTTTTCATCAACCTTTCACTTCATTTACGATTTGTTTTGTGTCAATCGTTATTAAATTTTACTCGATCAAGGACAATGAAGCTTTGCTTTAATTCTAAAAACAAAAATTAAAATTGATCCTCCGTATAAAATGGTTAAGATTTAATATATATCCAAAAATGAAAAAAACAATTACCATGATAAACAATAAATCGGTGTTTATGATTTAGTAATATATTGGAAATTGAAAAAAAATATTGCCTTAAATAAAAATTATTCCCTGTAAAAATGGTTTTTCATCTGAGTTTTTAAATTAAGATGGGATACCAATTGACAATTTTGCCCTTTCTTCAATTTCTTTACCATTAAAAAAATCAAAAAAATTTAATTATTACCATAATTACAATGAATTCATCTTAGCTGTTGATGAATTCAATCTACGGTGAAAAGATGGGTTTCAGAGTTTGCTACATAAAGATGGTTTGCAAATGAAACCACATCTATATATATATATATACACACATGGGTCTTCTTCGAAAAACTTCCTAATTTGTGAGATCCATGAGATTGGGAGAGTTTGTTTCATTTTATGAAATGAAAATGAAAATGAAAATGAAAATACAGGAGAATGGAAATTAGAATGAGCATTGTATTGATGTTGTTTGATTAAACCAATATAGTTAATAAAAAACTGTTTTATATAATATTTTAATACAAATATATAACGTTCAACATTAATATAAAAAAAATATTTTTCATTCAACATTGAGAGATGAAGAGACACATGAGAAAAGATGATTGAGCGAGAATAGATTTCCATTCCCCCCAATTTGGTCAGGTATTGAAATTAATGAGTTTGAGGTAATGAGCCCTTTACTTATATAAAAAAATAGAACAATTTTATTATAAGTCTCATTCCTGACTCCTCAATACCTCGAACTAAACACCCAATTTAGACCCGAAAAACTAGTTAAAAAATAAAATATAATTAATTTAAAAAACTCTCTAACCTCTCTCCTCTCTCATACACACACACAATTAAATTGCACACATGATAAACACATTGTGGACATCTTTTATAAATACTATTATATTATTTATAGTATATTAACAATCTATGTTTTAATAATAATAATAATAATAATAATAATAATAATAATAATAATAAGAAAAAATTGATAGAAAAAATTTTCAGTTAAATTCCTTGAAATTGGAAATAAACTCTTTAACAATTGAAGATAACCTTTTAAATCCAAAATTACAAAACAAAATTGATTATATCAATAACAAGTTTTCTTTGGAAATTTGTAATGATCATCCGAATGCTTTTTGGGATAGAAAAAAGCATGTTGTTTCTCTTCCTTATGAAGATGATTTTTCGGGTAATAAAATTCCAACCAAAGCTAGGCCTTGCCAAATGAATGCAGAGTATATGGAACTCTGTAAGAAGGAGCTAGCCTCTTTATTAGAAAAAGGTCTTATAAAACCTTCAAACTCTTCCTGGTCTTGTATCAAAAAATAGAACAATTTTATTATAAGTCTCATTCCTGACTCCTCAATACCTCCAACTAAACACCCAATTTAGACCCGAAAAACTAGTTAAAAAATAAAATATAATTAATTTAAAAAACTCTCTAACCTCTCTCCTCTCTCATACACACACACACACACACACAATTAAATTGCACACATGATAAACACATTGTGGACATCTTTTATAAATACTATTATATTATATTATAGTATATTAACAATCTATGTTTTAATAATAATAATAATAATAATAATAATAATAATAATAAGAATAAGAATAAGAATAAGAAAAAATTGATAGAAACAATTTTCAGTTAAATTCCTTGAAATTGGAAATAAACTCTTTAACAATTGAAGATAAGCTTTCAAATCCAAAATTACAAAACAAAATTGATTATATCAATAACAAGTTTTCTTTGGAAATTTGTAATGATCATCCGAATGCTTTTTAGGATAGAAAAAAGCATGTTGTTTCTCTTCCTTATGAAGATGATTTTTCGGATAATAAAATTCCAACCAAAGCTAGGCCTTGCCAAATGAATGCAGAGTATATGGAACTCTGTAAGAAGGAGATAGCCTCTTTATTAGAAAAAGGTCTTATAAAACCTTCAAACTCTTCCTTGTACTGCTTTTTATGTTAACAAACATTCAGAACAAGAAAGAGGAGTTCCTCATCTTGTAATAAATTATAAACCTCTTAATAAAGTTTTAAAATGGGTAAGACATCCCATTCCTAGTAAAAAGGATTTACTTGATAAACTTTTCCAAGTAGTTATTTTTTCAAAATTTGATTTAAAATCAGGCTATTGGCAAATTCAGATAGCGTAATCAGACAGATATAAAACTGCTTTTAACGTCCCTATAGGACATTATGAATGGAAGGTTATGCCTTTTGGCTTAAAAAACGCTCCTTCAGAATTTCAACAAATTATGAATGATATTTTCTATCCTTATAGCAATTTTATAATTTGTTATATAGATGACATTTTAGTTTTCTCAATGGATATTGAGAGCCATTTTAAACATCTTGATCTTCTTAAAAAAGTGGTTATTCAAAATGGTTTAGTCATTTCTAAACCAAAGATGTCTCTGTTTCAAACAAAGATCGGATTTCTTGGTCATAATATTGAAAAAGGAAGGATCATTCCTATTCAAAGATCTTTAGAATTTAGTTCTAAGTTCCCTGATCAAATAACAGATAGAACTCAATTACAAAGATTCTTAGGAAGTTTGAACTATGTTTCAGCTTACATAAAAGATTTAAATAACGACACTTCTATCCTTTATGATAGACTCAAAAAGAAGAGTTCTCCTTGGACTAATAGTCATACTCAGGCCATAAAAAAATCAAAGAAAAGGTCAAAAATCTTCCTTGCTTAATGTTAGCAAACCCTTCTTGGGAAAAGATTGTGGAAACTGATGCCTCTGATATAGGATATGGGGGAATTTTAAAGCAAATTGATCCTGTTTCAAAACAAGAAATTCTTGTCAGATTTCATTCCGGAAAATGGAATGGTGCCCAGAAAAATTATGCAACAATAGCTAAAGAGCTCTTTGCAATTGTAAAATGTGTCTTGAAATTCCAAGATGACCTTTACAATAAACATTTTATTATAAATACTGATTGTATTTCTGCTAAATATATGTTCCAAAAAGATTTCAAACATGATGTGTCAAAACAAATGTTTGCTAGATGGCAGGCACATTTAGCCCATTTTGATTTTATAATCATTCATAAAAAAGGAGTAGAAAATCATCTGCCTGATTTTCTAACTCGTGAATATCTCTTATGATTTCAGGTATGAGCTCTTCACAAAGCAGTTATTCCTCTTATAGAGGAAGAGGAAATTCATCCTCTTATAAAGGAAGAGGAAGAGGAAGAGGAAGAACTTCCCCAGAAGATTATGCTATCCAAATGGGTAAAAAGAAGCTAATAGCCTCTAACAATGTTAACACGGATGATAATCCACTAGAAAATCTCATAGGTACTTCATTTCCTGAAAACCATCCTCTTCAGAAAGAATACCTCAATTATATTAAGGAAAAAGAGAAAAAAGAAAGTCTTTCTTATGCTAATATTAGCAAAGAAGAAAACTTAAATTCTCAATTTTTAGAGTCTCAGTACAAAGAAATAATATTTCTAATTGAGGACAAAGATATTCAATGAAGAATAACCCAGATTATATTCTGCAGAGGTATCTTAATAAGTCCTCTAGTACTTATGGTTCTTTAAAGCAAAGACAATATTATGAGGGTCTCTTAATTTCTACAAATAGTGTAGAAATCACTCATTTTTCTCCTGCCACAAGATCTGAAGTTTATAACTTCTCAAAATTCATTATAAAGAAAATTATTTCTTTTGAAGAATGGGGAATATCCCCATTAACCGAGAGAGATTGGTACTCTCCTATACATAAATGTAATTTTAAATTCAATTACTGGGATTATAATTCCAGCCTTGAAAAGGTTCTTTTTTATGAAAACGAAAATAAGAAACATACTTGGTTTCTTAAAATTTGTGATAAATGTTTTTACTCTCCAGTTCCTAACTGGTTTTTCAATTGGTGGAGAAATTTTGGCACAACCGGAGAAATTCTCCCTGACAATTTAAACCTATGTTTAAAACAATGGGTGTCATTTTCCCCGAAAGTTTATAACAACAAATCTCAATACATTATTGAAGGTCAGAATACATGTTGTTTCTTTATGGAGTTCAGTATTCCCTGGATATGGAAATGGAAACCTATTTTTGGTTATACTGAATCTATGACCCCTTGCTTGAAAAGACAAGGCCTTACCAGGTATTGGGATAAATTATCCCGTAGTGATCCTGAAACAAAAAAACCTTATGGTGAGGAGATGGTGTCAAACATCATCAAGAAGGTAGAACTTTATAAACAACAATATGAAGAAAAGCAAGG
This sequence comes from Saussurea involucrata, assembly GCA_033807775.1. NCBI lineage: Eukaryota > Viridiplantae > Streptophyta > Magnoliopsida > Asterales > Asteraceae > Saussurea > Saussurea involucrata. The sequence goes on from CM066325.1 coordinate 63,463,982, forward strand.
ACAAGAAGACATAGATGAAATTAGTCTTTTCAAAAAGATGTCTCAAAGATATTCAGAGACACATTCCAAAAAAGAGATAATAAATCTCTATGTTTCAAAGATGAAGGAGGACTTAATGAAGAACATAGGTCTAGATTCAAGATCATATGCCTCGATGACATCTGAACAAATGACTCAAGATGCGCAAGACCCAGGCGATGATCTTGGGATCTTCTCTCTAGATGATGATCTAGACACTTTTGTTGTCTCAATGACGGACAAAATCAATTAATTGAAGAAATCAGATAATTAAAAAGAATATTCACTGTAGCTCTCTACAGTTCCAGCCGACATGATATGACCGACACCTTTTACTATTTATGAATAGTCTGAGTGGAATCTCCACTATTTACTTTTAAAAAGTCTTTTGTTTTATTTCCATGCTTTCTCTTATTTAAGAAGGATCTCTCCTTCATTAGTAGTTACCAGTTTTCTACACCCTCTCTTAGATTACTACTTTCTCTCCTTTCCGTTTTGTAATATAAGGCATTCCAATAAAGAAAAGCTTGTGAATACAAAAGAAGCTCTGTAAGTGTTTTTCTCTTTCAGTCTTAAATAATTTCCATTCTTATTACCTGTTAGCCATGATCGGCTAAAAAATTATTATGTGTTAAAACATACTTGTTTATTTTACATTTACATTTTTACATGAATATATTGTTTATAATTCATAACTCTATGATCCAAGTCCTTTGTCTTTTGCCAACTTATTTGTTGATTTCCACCCGTTTAGGCCAGTAAGCCGTTAAGGGTTTCTCTGTCAACTCTTTGAAGGTGTTAAATGGTGGACCAGGACTTGGTTATTAGATCCATGGGTTAGAAATGGTATCAGAGCCATGTTTTAATGTTTTTGTAAATTAACAATCTATGTTTTAATACATAATCTTTCTTCAAAAGTTCTTCATGAACCTTTTTAGAATGGGAAATGATTCTGTTCAAAACAGTACTACTGAGGAATATGATATTCCCCAGAATCTTGATTTATTAAACAGATGGACTATTCCTAAGGTTGAACCCAGATGCATATACAAACTGGGAACTTTTGAAAAAATTGGTTTAAAACAAATTGTTAAAACTACAGAGTCATCTATTCCCTTACATAAAGATGAGATGATTATTCGGTTGTTAAACAAATCTGATATTTACCCTTTTATAAAAACTCATAAGTTTTTACATATAGGTCTTGTCCAAATCGCTTTTAGACCTTTAACTCTTGAAGGGTTACCAGAAAGCTTTCTTGCAGCTTTAAGAGATGGTAGAAATATGAATTGGAAACAATCCCTGATGGGAATCATCCAATCAAGCCTGGCCCATGGTCTAGTTTATTTTGATGTTTATCCAAACTTATGCTTATCTTTATCTGATGTGAATATACTTGATTCTTTAACTTTAAATGTTAAAACTAATGGTTATAACTATACCCCAGGAACAAAGGTCATATGTATTTGTTATCGTATTTATTACAAACCTCTTGACACCTTAAATCCTATGTGCACAAAGGTAGAAAAGATAAAAATGAAACGGTTTTAATAGAAACAAACTTCAACAAATCCAGCATAACTACTAGAACACCTATAAAATGGGAAGAAATTGTTTTTCCAGAAAATTGGATAGTAACTCAGGATATTTATAGAAATCCTGTAGTTCAGAGTGATTTTAAAAATATCACTCAAACAAATGAAGGAATTGTTCAAATCAATTTCAATGATAATAGAAGAAACAATCCTCCGGGTAGCTTTCTTTCTGGATCCAGATCTATGAGATCCCATATATCTCCTATAGACTACATAGTTGATTATAACCCGTCTAGAGCTTCTACTTCTTATATAAGAGGAGACAATAATTCCCAAGATTCTCAAGAGCCAATAGAAGAATTAAGAGTCCAAAGAAATGGTGTTGTTAATGAAAACATTCACCATGTTAAGGAAACTGACACGATGTCAGATATAAATTTTGTTTAAATGATTGACAAAATTGATTTCTCAAAAGGCTCTCCAGCCAGACAAATCATTGCTAATGATTTTAGAACTAATATAAATTGGATTCCTTTTAAAGATTGGTATTTCGAAAGTTTTGAACAAAGTGAAATATTGAATTTAGCAGATGAATTTTATAAATTTTGTGAAAAAGAAAATAAGATTTTATCCTATGTCCCTTGGTTTATAAACAATTATTTAAAATACCAGATAGATGTTTTTGAAAGAGATTTTATAATCTTTGGAAGTAATGAAACTCATACTTCTACTTATCCTCCTCAAACTACTTGTTATACTAAAAAAAGGTATTTCTATAAACTATTCTGCTTTTTCTAAAACCATCACCCAAAAGGTGTTAAACGTTACTATTGAACATATAAATGAGCTTTTAGAAAAACAAAACAATACAAATCTTTATCTTATTATTTTAGGAGAGGAATTTAATTCTCTAAAAGAAGAATTCAATTCTCTTAAAAGGGAGATTAAAGAGGTTTTAAAAAAGCCCCTAATTCAAGAAAATGAAGAAAAAACTTCAAAGGAAGTAATTTTTACTTCACCCTCCATGCAACCTCCTCCTGAAATAAAAAATTTTAAATTAAAAACTTCTGTCTCAGATCTCCAGGATCTTATAGAGAAAAGGTTTAAAGATCTTTCTATTTCAAAATCCTCAGTGTCTACTTTAAATAATAATTTAAAGCAAAGAATTGTTGAAGATTCAGAAAATGATTCTGAACAAGATTTTATAAATAAAATGACATGGGCTGATAGACCTACCACAAACAAATATTACTATCATCGTCCTCCTCCTATAGATGTTCTTCATGAAGAACAAAAGTATACTTTTACAAATAGTTATAATGGTAAGTGTATTTATGAGTGGAATCTAGATGGTTTTACTAATAAACACATTTACAATATGGCTCATAGAATGATGATGTATTGTACTGTTTGTAAAACCACAGGTAATACAGATAAAAACATTGCTAAAATGCTTATAGCAGGTTTCACTGGTCAGCTAAAAGGTTGGTGGGATAATTATATTACCCCAGACCAAAAAGAGGAAATTTATAGTTCTAAGAAAACATAACCTAATAATAGTACTATGACTGAAAATGTTGTTTATCCTCTAATCATGACTCTTATAGAGCATTTTACTGGAAGATTTTCAAATAATGATGAAAATATAAGAACTCTTCTTATGAATCTCAGATGCAAGTCTTTAACTCAATTTCGTTGTGTAACACTCTGCTTACCACGACACAATATTGTCCGCTTTGCCCCACTGGCTCACGGCTTTGTTCTTGGCGACCTGGCAAGGACTTCGCAAGGACTTCCCAAGAGGTCACCCATCCTGGTACTACTCCCACCCAAGCACGCTTAACCACAGAGTTCCCAAGGAACCCGCATGATTGTGGCCCCAAAACGCGTTGTGTCTGGTAAGGCCAAGGTTTACTAATATACCAGCATCTCTCCTGCCCTCTAAAGGATGTGGGATATGCCTAAGGTGTTACACACACCCCCCCTTAGGGACTCATCGTCCTCGATGAGGTTTGCCCCACCATCCCGAACGACACAGGAGTGGCTTTGATACCATTTGTAACACCCTGCTTACCACGACACAATATTGTCCGCTTTGCCCCACTGGCTCACGGCTTTGTTCTTGGCGACCTGGCAAGGACTTCGCAAGGACTTCCCAGGAGGTCACCCATCCTGGTACTACTCCCACCCAAGCACGCTTAACCACAGAGTTCCCAAGGAACCCTCATGCTTGTGGCCCCAAAACGCGTTGTGTCTGGTAAGGCCAAAGTTTACTAATATACCCAGCATCTCTCCTGCCCTCTAAAGGATGTGGGATATGCCTAAGGTGTTACACGTTGGTATAAAGATACTTTTCTTTCTCGAATTTTTGAGCTAACTGATTGTAATAATAATTTTTGGAAAGAGAAATTTATAGATGGCTTGCCAAGTCTTTTTGCTGAAAAGGTAAAGACAGCTATTAGAAATGAAAATCTAGTCATAAATTATGATGCTTTTACTTACAGTATGCTGATAAATATTTGTATTAAAGAAGGTTTATCTCTTTGTAATGAGCTTGCTTTAAAAAAGCAAATAAAAACCCATCAGTCTCTTGAAAAAAGACAATTAGGTGATTTTTGTGATCAATTTGGCATGGATATGCGTCGTAAAGAAAAGAAAAAGTTTCCTTTAAAAGACCCCGTTAAACCCTTTTCATCTATTTGATTTATAGGATAAATATCATAGATAAAAGGTAAACCGAGAATTAACTGGCTTGAAATATCTTTTGCTAAAAGGAAACTAGTTGGAATACAATTTCTATTTTTGCAAATATAAGCTTTCGGAAGTTTATATCTTATATTTAAAGATCCTCCTCCAGCATGAGAGAGGGAGTGGGAAGTCTTTTGAAAGTATTTTGTAGGAATCAATCCTTCCTGTATAACATTTAAATCAGCCTCACTGTCAATCATGGCAATAAACTCTTTTTTGAAAGTTCCTTTAATAAGAAGAGTTATTTTTGTATACCATTTTTGAGATATTATCATATTTAAAACAGAAAGATTATCACCTTTTGTAAAAGGAGGAAAATCACTTTCTTTTAAAATAGAATTTGTTTTGATGGGATTTATTTTTGAAAAAATAATATCAATATTTTGATGAAGCATGATATTATCATGTTTAAGGTTTTTTACCTCAGTTTTTAGATTTTCAATCTCTTTTGTTAAATCAATCATAGAGGCAGAATTACTATTTAATTGTTTAAGGGCTAGAAGTCTATTAACTTCTTTCATGGAGTAATCTTGACTATCCTTGAAATGATAAGAAGAAGAAGGCTCAGGAGGAGGTTCTTCTAAATTATCAAGAATTTCAGCTCTTATAATAGGATCTTTGATTTGTTTTAAAAGTTTTAAAACATTGTCATTTGACAAAACATTCATTTTAATATCTTGAAATTGAGAAGCAAGTTGATAAAAATCATCATTTTCATTTAAAATTTTATTTATCTTATCAATTTTAGGATTATCTTTTTTACAAGAAAGACCAGACGAACAAGCCTTACAATCAGGAGAAGAAAAAATTGATTCATTATCTGATAAATCATCAGAAGAGTAGTTAAAAAAATCACTATTTGAATTTAAATCTTCATGGTCTGAATCGTAATCAGAAAGCAAAAAGATTTTTGATAAAGAATCTTTTGTCTTTTTATCAATATCAAGATTATTAATCTTTTTTTGAGTCCAACAATTTGAAGCATAATGGCCAGTTTTTCCACACTTATGACAAAGTTTGGAACTCAAGTCTTTCTTTTTAAAAGAGTTTTATAAATTTTGTTTAAATGATTGACAAAATTGATTTCTCAAAAGGCTCTCCAGCCAAACAAATCATTGCTAATGATTTTAGAACTAATATAAATTGGATTCCTTTTAAAGATTGGTATTTCGAAAGTTTTGAACAAAGTGAAATATCGAATTTAGCAGATGAATTTTATAAATTTTGTGAAAAAGAAAATTAGATTTTATCCTATGTCCCTTGGTTTATAAACAATTATTTAAAATACCAGATAGATGTTTTTGAAAGAGATTTTATAATCTTTGGAAGTAATGAAACTCATACTTCTACTTATCCTCCTCAAACTGCTTGTTATACTAAAAAAAAGGTATTTCTATAAACTATTCTGTTTTTTCTAAAGCCATCACCCAAAATGTGTTAAACGTTACTATTGAACATATAAATGAGCTTTTAGAAAAACAAAACTATACAAATCTTTATCTTATTATTTTAGGAGAGGAATTTAATTCTCTAAAAGAAGAATTCAATTATCTTAAAAGGGAGATTAAAGAGGTTTTAAAAAAGCCCTTAATTCAAGAAAATGAAGAAAAAACTTCAAAAGAAGTAATTTTTACTTCACCCTCCATGCAACCTCCTCCTGAAATAAAAAATTTTAAATTAAAAACTTCTGTCTCGGATCTCGAGGATCTTATAGAGAAAAGGTTTATATTATTACATTTTCGGAATGAGCATAGAAGAGTGTTATGTTTTTTATTTGTGTAACGAATGAACATTTTCGGTGTAGTGTGGTTTTTTTTGATGGTGAAGAGAAGGGATGGAACAATGGCCAAGGCTAATGGTGGTCGGTGAAGGAGGCTGTCGATGGCAAGGATTTAATATTGGAACAAGAAAGTCGTCCATTTGAAGACGCTTAATATTAAATAACAAAAATGGTGTTGCTGAGAAAGAGAGAGTGATAAACTGAATAGGGATTTCACATTGTCCCTAAGTAATATCTTGAAGAAAGAAACTTCATTTCCGTTGTTCATGTTTTACATACGTCTTGTGATTTTAAGTTCTTGGTTACATACGACCAATATAGTTATGCCATATAATAGAATATAGTATAGTATAATATAGTATAAATATATAAAAGTAAACTACAAGTCTGATCCATGTGGTTTGTTGGTTAAAACAATTTTCACCCCTACAGTTTCAAAAGAGTAAATTACAGAAATGGTCCCTCGACTATGCCTCGATTTCAGTGTTGGTCCTTCCAGATCCGAAACTACATTGACAGTCCCTAAAACACAGTTTCGGATCCCAAACCGGCCCCTCTCACTCACGCCGTCCATTTTTTTCGTTAGCGCTCACATGTGCCCCTCACGTGAGGGGCATTTCAGTCATTCTGTTTTTATTTTATTTTCGAGGGACCATTTCTGTAATTTACTCTTTACTCTTTTTACCCATCTTCTTCTCCACCTTCTTCCTCATGAAGAACACCATCCATAACCACCATCACCACCCACCACAACCACCCACCACCACCATCACCACCCATGCACCACCACCATCACCACCCACCACCACCCACCCACCTCCACCATCACCAACCACATCCACCCACCACCCACCTTCATCCCATGGCGGCAATACGAAAACTTTGCTGTTTTTCCATCTTTCCCATTCGGAAACTAATCTATTTTTCCATAAAGATTAATACCCATAATCAAAAGATGGATGAATTAAGAAAAAGATTCTTGAAAAAGTGTTAGATCTCCATTATTGGCATGTCTCAGTGTGCAGAAACTCCAAGACCCACCAAAGTGAAGAAGAGAGAGAACAGATCTGAGAAAGATCGAGAGAAGAGAGAGAACAGAGATTAGAGATAGAGATCGAGAGAAGAGAGAGAACAGATCTGAGAAATGGACTCCATTAAAACCCACCAAAGTGAAGAAGAAAGAAAGAAGAAAGAAGATGGTGGTGGTGGTGGTGGTGGGTGGGGGTTTGGGATGAAGGTGGTTGGTGATGGTGGTGGTGGGTGGAGGTTTGGGGTCACGGTGGTTGGTGTTGGTGGTGGTGGGTGGAGGTTTGGGATGAAGGTGGTTAGTGGTGGTGGTGGGTGGAGGGTTTAGGGTGGTTGGTGTTGGTGTTGGTGTTGGTGGTGGTGGTGGTGGATGAATGTGAGGTTGAAGAAGATAGATAGAAAGACTAAAATGGCCCTCACGTGAGGGGCACATGACCAACTTAATGGAGTCTTACTAACGGTGTTAGGGAGAGGGACCAGTTTGGGATCCGAAACTGTGTTTTAGGGACTGTCAGTGTAGTTTCGGATCTGGAGGGACCAACACTAAAATCGAGGCATAGTTGAGGGACCATTTCTGTAATCTACTCTTTTCAAAATTATAAGACGACCATCGTGGTCTGAAAAAACGTCCGGATATGGTCCCTGTCTAATGACTGTTAAATAATCCCTTCAAATAAGGGGCATTTATATCATTTTACTATTTTTTTTGTTTTACCCAATCAAAAACTACAGGGACCAAAAATGTAGTTCACGTCTTCTTCTTCCGCCAAAACACACATCAAAATCAAACATAAATAAAATCTCAAAATCAATATCAATATCAACATCTAAATCAAAATCGAAAACCAAATATCAAAATAATGGAGAAGAACCATATATATACACATTACCCAAAACCCAAATACACATCTAAGTTAAAATCAAACTTATATATGTATCTTTGAAGAGTAAACTACAGAAAGGAAGATATATCCACAGGCCTGTACCTACGTGCATGACTTTTCCTCTCTCTTTTAGTTTGTGCTTCCAAAGCCCACTTAACTGATTAAACACCCCCAAGATCCAATGAAACCGGTCTTCTTTACTCCCTGATGAAACCCCCATTCGTAGGTTTCAACAAAACGGTGATGAAGTCCTACCCTCCAAACTCCGATAAAAGTGTAACACCCCAATCTTTGGAAGGTATCGATATTTTAAAATAAATATGAAAAATAGGATTACGGATTGAATACTAGATTTTATGGTCTTGTTGGATGGATAATTCAAATACGAATCCAACGGTCCTTTTCTGAGCGAAAACGGAGCTAAAACGAAGAAGTTATGACCAAAATAGTGATCGGGAAACTAATCGGGGGAACTGTGTCAAGTGGACGTCCGCGTGGTGCTTCAAGCGGACGTCCACATAGACCAAATGTCCATTTTCGTGGAAGAAACAGAAACTTGAGTCCTGATGCAAGTGGACGTCCGCATAGGACATCATACGGACGTCCGCTTGACGTCTGGCGGGATTTCCCCCTTTTTTGCTTTAAGAAACCCCTCTTTTCTCTCATATTCCATTTCAAACTTGAAATAAACTCTCACTCTCCCTCAAAACCATCTTCCTCCCCAAGATACCCTAAATCCTTCCTCTCGTCTTCATCCTTGTCTCCCAAACCAAAACCCTTTTCCTTTCACTTAAAGATTTGAAGCTAGAGGTTTCATCTAAGGACTTTGGGGTGTTTTGATGGTGGATTCTTGTGGTGATTAAGGTAATCCCCATTATTTTCTTCCACTTGTCCCCTTCCTCAAGAATACTAACATTGGTTTAGGAAATCACTTTTTAAAGTTTTCGAGCTTCAAGATCTTCATCTTCTTCATCATTTTTCCACCATTGTTGAGCTAACTTGGGGTCCTCTTCAAATATCCATCTGTAAGTCTTCTTCACTTCTCAACCTTTATTTTTAGTAAACCTAGAAGTGTTTTGTTGATGAATGCAAGTTGTGGTGAAAGTAATCTTCTCTTTTCTTCCACCTAAGAAATTAGGATTTTGGTATAAGTTGAGATCTTGATGTAAAATGTTTGGGGAACGATTTTAAATGGTTGAATATGAGTATTTATGGTTGAAAACCTATGGATCTAGGTTTTTGGAAGATTTGGCTTGAGGATTCAAATTTCTTCAAAGGAGCTCAAGTTGGGGAAAATCTAGATTTAGCCTAAATCTAGCAAGATGAGTTCAAGTTGATTTTTGAAAACGTTGTACATGCCAAAAATATCATTTTTAAATTGATTATATGTTTACATGAAAATATTCTTTGTTGAGCTATTTAGTAGGTTTTGATTATTGATGTGTTTAACTTTATAAAATCTTATAAAACATCCACATTTGGGACTTTTGAATATTTTGATAAATAAATCATGATGAAAATGTTTTATTAATTTATTACATAAGTGTATGTCATTTGGTCAAAATACACTTTTAGTGTTTCTTGGAAATATGCATTATTTGTGTTATGGCACGTTTTGAAAATATGATCGTGTGAGTGTGGATCACATATTAGTGCAATACGATAAAATCAACAATCAATAACGAGTAACAATCAATGATTTCAATCCATCATCTATCTATTTCATTCAAAGCATTCAACACGTTCAGAGAGTTTTTACAATTAAGTGAATGAATGATTAACTACTTAATGAACGGCTTACCTAAAACTCTCACAAACAAACCTTATATACCTAGGGATTAAGCTTCAAGCCCATGGCCCATTAAGCTAAACTAAGCTCCTTAAACATTATTATAGGCTTTTACAAACAAACTAATAAGCCTATTAATTTCTTTATATCACTTTCTATTTTATAGGACATTTATGGTCCTAACAATCTCCCCCTAAAGTTATATAAAGAAAAATTGGTCTTGAAAACTTTAGGTCTTTATCTTCTCTTCCTCTTGAATCTTTGAAACACTTTGGTGTTACTTGTCTTCATGTCTTTCCAAGCTCCCCCTTGAATAAAGCTTTTTGTCTTCATATCTTCAACTTTATCACCAGATTCAATGAACAATTACCTCGACTGAGCAGCTTTCAACTGTAGGAACTCAACACATCGGATAAGCACACACGAAAGATAATGTTTGAGTTACGTGACATTCCACAGTACATCTTCAGTTTAAAATCATGAATCTGTCTTTAAACCGCGAGTTGAATTGGCTTTCAGCTTCAGCTTTAAGAACTTGTGGAACCAATATGCTCGAAGGAAGAAATAATAATTTGTAGCGAACACCACTTGATAAGGGATGAGAGAACCAATCAAGCAAACAACTTGTAATCTTATCAGCACGAAATACGTGAAACTTTTCAGCACAAATCATAACAGTTACTCCCCCTCAACTTTTGCTAACTCCCCTCAACATGATAACCTGTGTCTTTGAATCTGTATCATTTCTCCCCTTCATGATGAGTAGGAGCATCCGGAGCATCATGTAATTTTAAAGACGAAACTGATGAGTAGCCAAATACCAGATAGAACGTTAAGTAGCCAGAATGGGGTAATCAACTAACACAGAAACACAAAAGTAACTGTTAGCACAACAATTAAAATAATTGTGTGGTCTATCTTCAGAGTTGGCATTAGGGTATCTCTGACAGGCCTTCTAGTTATCACTGAAGTAAAATTTTAAAAATTACTTCTCAAACTGTTCCGGCAATATCACAAAGATATGCAAATGGAGTCACAAAGACTCGTGCATGTGTGAAAGAAATAAATTATATCTGTTTGGCTCAAAAATTGATTTAACTTGGGACGCAAGTTAAAAATTAATAGACTCAATGATTAGGAAATGAAGTTCGGAGACCAGAGCTGGTGTCTTCTTTTTTCAATATCTAAGACCTCCGAGTGAGGAATAGATTGATTATGTGCTAATTCTCCGTGAATATATGAAACAAGCACCTGTTGTGAGATACTTGAGTGGCTAGGTGGGGTGACACAAGTTATCGACACTGGGTCCATGTCTATTTCAATATTTATCTCCAAGGAATGAGAATGAATAGATTGTGTGGTTACCCGGATAACTGACTCGGTTTGGTAAGGACCAATAATTCTTTTAAGTCCTGTCACATCCTCACCAAATTCTTTTCACTCCTAACTCATCTATCAAGCTAGACCACTCACTGATATCTATAAATATGATGTGTTTCTTAGGTAGGTCCTTCCGGTTATGGATAGACCATAGAAATAATTTAAGACCTAACACTCCTTTCATGCATCGAGTAGAACAGTTTAGTTAAAACAGTGAAGTACGAGTTCTAAATTGAAATGTTTAGAAGTCAAAGCATTTAAGAACGAGTCTTGATCTGGGATGATCAAAAGTCAAAAAAATGAAGTCCGAGTTCTGATCTGAGGTAATCAGAAGTCATAAAAAATCATTTGAAATATATAATTTCAATAAACAAGATCAAGCGCTAAACAGAATTACTCATAGAGCACATTATGGTAAAAAAAAATGAAAGAATGATCAGAAAGATTAATTGTGAAGAATAAGTCACAATTAATATGTCAGACAAGAATTGAATTATTTACAAGAAATAGCGAACTTGGAAAACAACTAGGAATTCAAATGAGTGTATTTCCATCGAAATAATTCAACAAATATATGAGTCACGGAAATAACTAAGTCAAGGAAGCATAACACGTGGCAATCATGGAAGTTAAAATTGGAAAATAACAAACACAAGTAATTTATTCAGAATGAATTACCATGGTCTTTGAATTCAATTAAAGTTCACTTACTTTTCATAAAATAGTACTCCCCCTCAAAATTGGTGTAACCTTTTATTGTTGTCATGTGAAAAGAATCTTTTGAACTAAACACACATGACATTCCAGCAAAACAGATTAGAAAGATTTGGGTATCCATGCTTTGATGGATCCTTGATGGCTAGATGCCCTATTAGAATGAGGACCGGGGATACTATAAGTACCATACCAATGAGATGCAAATTTCCAGTCAATAAAATCAATCACACCACATGAAGAACAATAAATACAATCATGAGAAAGTTGAAGCAGCTGTTAAATTGAATAAAGTCTTAAAGGACACATCACACTTTGTTCAACAGAAGTACGAGAATTAAAAACATCATGATTATAATTGTATGTCCTAACATGTGAAACTAGCTTAAATGAATTTGTATTCGATGTGCTTTCATTAGACTTCTTCACTACCCAAACTTGTTTGAACCTTTTTCTCCGACCATTATTATCAGAAATATCATTAGTCACTGTCGGAAGAACTAGAGTAGTAAGAATGTCTATTTTGAGAGTGAGCGGTCGTTTTCCATCTCTGTGAACGTCTTTCAGATTTAGAATTGTTTTTGGAAACATCGTTCACAGAACGCGTTTGAGGGGCGGATGTAGAACATTCACCCTTCTGAAAATTGACCGACCGTTCAAGCATTTTTGAAAGAAAATCAGTATGGCTTGGAAGGGCTTGATCAAATGCAAACTTTTGAAATTTATCAACCGAACACACATTAGAGTTGATGAACGCGGAAAAATCATGTTCACTCTAGGATGAAACACCATTGGTCAAGGGATGTGAGGAACACTTTGGAACTGTGTTTTGCGAAGAATCAAGTGCAGAAGCTTTTTGAAAATCAGAGTCGAGATTCTTTTGAAAACACATCGCTTGAGGTTCTTTTACTTTTCTGGAAGAGATTTTTCCTATAAATGCCTTACAAGAAGATGTATCTGATGAGTTTTGTAACACCTCGAAATTTCCATAATTCATGTACTTGTATTTTTGGGAAGAATGTTTAAAATAATGGGAGTATTATTTTAAACATATTGTGGAAAGGGTTGAAAGTGTGGATAAGTTGTAATAGGCAAAACTCCAGGGTTGAATTGGTTATTTGTTAATAGTTGTTAGGGTATAAAAGTTGTGAGTCGGCAAAGGAATTGAGAAATATCTCATTTGGGTTTCCTGTGAAGTCGGCTGGTAGCAATTAGAGAAGAAAGAGGCAAGCTGAGTTCAATTGGTAAGGATTTCATGGTTTGTTTGATGAATCCTTTTCAAATTGATGATTATGTTCTATTGTAATTAGGATATCGATTCAGTAGCAAGAAAAGATTGAAGGTGAATCAATTAGAATTGCAGTCTGTGTTCGCGTTTTTAAACCAGGTGAGTTCATCATTTCTTTTGTTTAAATTGATGTCTTTTGTTAAAATTAAGCAGTATACTGGTGTTGTTAAGGGTATTGGAAATGAATGGGAAATAGCAAAATCAGATGGTTGCAATAGATATCGAATGGGGTTGAGAAATTGATATACAGGTCGACATTAACCGGGTAAGTATTGGGTATCCGGAAGTTTTGATTTCAGTAGTGCCGGTAAAAGCATTAAGAGTGAAATCGTCCGGTAAGCATTTAGTTTCCGGATAAATAGTTACCGGATGGTATCCGGATTACTTTGGTTTCCGGACGCCATCCGGATTGTACGAGTTCCCGGTAACCTCTTGTTAATGCCGAAAATCGTCCAAAAATACAATTTAAGGTTGATGTGGAGCTTAACAACTAAAGAATAGGAATCGTTCGACAAACAATGCGACAAAGACAAAAATAAGGAGGACGAGAGGAATTTGGTGACGTGGGAAAAACCTCAACAAGGAAAAAACCCGCGGACGACAGTGGGTGTCGTCGATGTACTATGGTCGCCAATCAGGGGCGACTTCCTTTTGTTTCAAGTATCGAGAATACAAACGATTACAATACAAATATCAGAAATAACTTAATTTGTAAAGTAAATAGTGCGTCGTGTGAAAAAACTGTGTGTCGTGTATATGCGTCGTGAGTTGTTTTTCGAGAGAGAGTTCCTTTGTTTGAATGCTTTCGCTATGCAATGGGTGTTCTCGAATTCAGATGCCCCACACTGGAGCTGATGTCCTCGTTTATATAGCCTTTGTAGCCTTAAATGATCCTCATAAAGGCTGGATAACGGTCGTAACGGTTTTTAGAAATCAATGCTCTTGATGATCTTTGTCGGTTGTAATTGTTCTCTCATTAATGGTAGTGATCCTGCATTAAATAGACAAAAGATAACAGCCAAGTTGTACGTTAGATAATCGAGGTCTCATGGTTTCTTACGACGGTCGTGGGAGTTCGGCAAAGTTACGATCGAGTGTCGTGAACAACTCTCGACTTAAACTTAGGTCTGACGATAGAATTGTCGAGTGTGTATGATCGTTAGGACTTTATCTTAATACAGGATATGTCGTGTAAGATGTGTCTTGCCCTTTTTCTGTCGTGGTCGTGACTAGTAAATTTTTACCCAAACAATTTGCCCCCAAAATTTAAAATGAAGTGGGGAATTCAAATTTTGAATTTTAAATTTTTGTCAGAAAATATCTGGGGTCGGGACACGTGTCGATGGACGCTCCAGTTGCCTGGGAACTGAATCGGTTCAATTCTAACTGAACTAATGACACAGGAAGTCGAATAGGGGATAAGATCGTGACGTCATGGTGACGTTCCTTTATGCTTGACAGCCGTGGATGCCATATGTCGATGATCTGATGGTCTTTCGAAAAAGCCGAGGACACGTGTCGATCATCGAACGATTTAGCCTGACATGATCGTTTGCATAAATAGAGACCTTTGGACGATCTTTTCCATTTTCCATTTTCAGAGAGTTCTTAGAGCTATTTTTATCTTCGATTCTTGTCTCTTTTCTACGGTTTTATTCCCAAATCTGCAAAATCTCAAACCGAGTCAGTGTTTTCGAGGTTTTAGAGCGGCTATTTAAGGTACTGTTAGCTCAAATATTCTGAAACATTAGAAGTATTGAAAAATGGCCAAGTACAGAAGAACTTCCACAGAAGCTCTGTTGAGTGCAACAGAAGCTCTGCCGGGCATCTAAGAAGAAGCAAAGGAAGTTTTGATCAAGAGTGATCAAAGACCGAAGGAAACTACAGAAGAACGCTACAGAAGATCAAGACCTCAGAACCTCTGTCACCAATAACAGAGCCTCTGCAGACAACTTCAGAAGACAAGGAACCCAGTGAAGACTACTCTACAAAGGACCAGACCGCAGAACTTCTGCAACACACTACAGAGCCTCTGTTGTCCTCACTGAAGACTCAGGATACTTATAATATCTTACCACTGTTAAAGAAATATCTTGCTACTGTTCCAGGATCTGTTCATCAACTTGTATGGTAGCATGCCCTGTCCAACTTCAACACGTGTCAAAATCTGAGTGGACTCAATAGGGCTTAGTACAACATAGACGTCTGCGACATTTAATGCATGCAGTTTTCCAACTGTTCATACCATCTCTTCTTTCCTGTAGCAACAGTCTCTTGTCTAGAATAGATCTTTTGTAGTAGTATAAAAGGAAGACTCATGTTGAGTTCTTCCTAAGAATCACCGTTTTTTACACTTTACAAGTTTACACAATCACTTAACACACAACACAAAACACTTACACTCAATTAGCGTCAAATCTGTACTAAGTGTTCTTGATATATTAAATACAGTGGGTCTTTGTGCTATAAATCTATTCTCTTCACTGTTTATTTGATAGTGTGTGTTCTAAATCTATCAAACATATCTGTTAGTTCTTCAAATACGCTTCCGCATCAAACATAAACTCGAACTAATAGATCTGACAATCTTGTATAAGCAAAACGGGAACCAACAATTGGTATCAGAGCAAAGCTTGATTTTCTATATCAAGTGATCCTCGTTTTTACAAGATTTGTGATAGAAACTGTCTGTTTTTAACCTGTTCTTCATTCCTTCAAACAGATTCTGTTTTACTGCCATTTTCGATTTATTTGATCTGGTAACATCATAGAAACTGTTTCTTTCGTTAAAAACTTCATTTAAAAATGTCTAGAATGAAATTTTGTGGTGATGCTGATTCAATTTTTTTTATTCAAAACTCAGCATAAATTTTCGCAAAAAAATTCCTTCTCTTGAAAAAGAACTAGATGAAAAGAACAAAAGCATTTTTATTATTTCTGATAAAATTGCTAAACTTGAAGAATCTGTTAAAATCTTAAATTGTGAAAATCTTGAACTAAAAAGGAACTTATCTTTGTCAGATGAAGAAAAGAAAAGGCTTGAACTAAAATGTTTAAACTTCTCTAAACTAATTTTCAATTTTGAAAAGATTGTGGTCAATGAAAGAGGAAATTATGAAGAGAAGAAAACTGTTCTTGAAACAAAGTCTATGGAGCTTACATGTAAAATCTCAGAATTGCAGAATATCCTTGAAAAAGAAAGGAAAGAATCTGACTCTGAAAGAAAAGAATCTGAACAGTTGAAGGTTCAAAGATTTCAAGATTTAAGTCAAAAAGATGACTTTGAAAAAGAGAGAAGGATTTTTAAAACAGAAATATCCAAACTAACAAAAGGACTCTCTAATTTATCAACTGAAATCATGTTGGAGAAAAGATGCAAATCTAATCTCCAAAACATGCTTGAGGAAAATTTAAGGAAAAAGAATATTTTTGCTAAACGGATCAGGAAATTCAATTGTAAAGGATCTTTTAAGCCTAATATGTTTTCAAAACTTCAGACCTCAACATCGAAATTTTTGCATGATCATAGGTTGGACAAATTAGTTAATCAAACTTTTAAAAAGGTGAAAAAGGTTTGGATAGTGAAAGGCTCTATACCTGTTCAAAATGCTCAAAAAGACAAAAAGCCTTTCATTTCTGGTATGTATGACAAATGCATAAAGGCGTTTCATACAATAGGACCCATACGGTTATGGGTACCCAAAACCTCTGTAAGTATAACATAGATACTGTATATTTTGTAAATATTTTTGTTTATTTATTATTTTCTGTATGTAAATTCTTAAATCTACAATAGTTCTTGATATCACAGAACTTCTGTAAGGTCTGCTCAGAACCTCTGACAACCTTCACAGAACCTCTGATGATCTTGACCTATGTCCTGTGCACAACTTATCTTATTCTGAACCAAGCATAGGTCAAGGGGGAGCAGAAGAAGACACTTGATCTACAGAGGTTGTTAGATCAAGGGGAGCGAAAAAGGAGACCTTGCTGAATCTACAGAGATTTATAAGTCAAGGGGGAGCTAAGAATGCGACAGAAGAAATCACACTCGCCAAACTAAAAGAACAAAAGGTTGGTATCTCGTACTTTTAGGTTTTTGAAAACAGTTTTCTAGGACAAAAATTGTCAAATATGTCCTAAATATACTGTGAATAACATTTCAAAAATCAAAAGATCAAAAAGTTTCATAAAATTTGAGTTATGAGAAATTTGAGGTCATAGAGCCTCTGCTGAGCTCAACAGAGGCTCTGCCAGAAATATGCTCTATGATCGTAAATTTAACCTCTATCGATCTTTTGGAATGTCATCTCGGAAACCAATTGCACGCACATTGCTACAGAAGTTTTAAGCTACAGATTACTTTCATTCAAAGAACCTCTGTAGATCACTCAAATCTTTCAAAAGACTTCTGCTGCACAAAATCTTTGAGATTTACAATTTTCTAGGACACCAACTTTCAAATAGGTCCTAAATACATTGTTAAATCTGATCAAAAACTTGGATGATAAAAAATGTTTATAAATTATTAGTTATTAGAAATTTCCTGTTACAGAGCCTCTGCTGGCTCTGGCAGAGGTCCAAAAACCTCTGTAGGACTATTTCTCTACTAAAGATTTCGATCCTCTCCTTGCGTTTTTCAAACAAATTTTCATAAGATACAATCTACAGAGATAAAAGTTTTTCAAAATCACAGAGCTTCTGTAAAGATTTTCACTTAGGAACTTCTGTAACGGTAACTTTTTAACGGTAACTTTTCTGTGGTGAAAATTTAAACCCACGCGCTTTTCATTTAATATGGCCGCCCAAGACGTCTCGTCATCACTGACACTATTGACAAGTTGAGTTTTCATTGACGTACATATAACGTCGTCCTGGAAACTTGCTCCACGCCAAATGAACTCGAGTGCGGACCTCAAATTTTAGTAACTTTCTCATATTTTCACCGTTCCAAATTCTACCCGTTACCACAGTATAAAACCTAAGTTGAAATAACTTTCAAAACTTTACTATTCTCTCATCTTCTCCGGCGAACTTGCTTATTTCTTTCTGAAAACCTAGAACTTTCAAACTTACAAATGGCTTCCAGTTCCAAAGCTACTCACGTTTCACCGATGAACTCTCCACCACTCTCTCCAGTACATTCTGAGCACTCCCACAACTCACATACTGCCGCCGATACCAACAGACATGACTCCGGCGACGAGGCATCCTTTGTACCCACTACCCACCTGCAACAATTTTTCTCTAATGACCATTTCGAGCAAACCCTTCCCATTAAATCGAACAATTGTTATCTTGTTCCTTCTCCTACGACTTTTGGTAAAGAACATGCCATCCTGCTAAACATCCTAGAGAACCACTTTCTTTACCCTCTTCTTAGCAAAACCGTTGAACAATTACCTGTACGTTACCTACATCAGTTTTGGCAATCTTGCCGTTATGACGCTGACACCGATTTGATAAGAGGCTATATCTCTAAGCCTGACCAAAGTAAGAGTCTTGAACTGATGTTCAACCGCACCATGTTCTCATTATAATTTGGCCTTCCAACAAGAGGACTCATGGGAATCAAAAAGTATGCCCCCAACCAACAAATGAAGAACTTGTCGACTTTCTGCACATGTTAGGGTACAACCAACAGTTGAAAAAGAGGAACGATTTCCGCAGAGCAAGACTACCCCCTCTGTGGAATACCTTATTCTCCATCCTAAATCGTTGCCTCACTGGAAAAATCGGGAGCATCGATCAAAGCTCACCTCAAATTCTCTCAATCATGTATGGTGTGTACTATGATCTACCACTAGATTATGCCACCATAATGATGCAAGAGATCATCAACACCATCGATCGCAAAATCTCCTCCCAGAAAGCCAAAATATCTGATCACAACTGGTTGCCCCCTCTGCAGTTCCAGTGAATCCTCAGTGTACTTTTCGAACCCCTACTCCTTATCCAAAAATGGCCAATGGACGGTCCCAAACCTAAGCAATTACCTATGTCCAAAAACACCCCTACAGAACATGAGGACGGCTACCCGTACAGCAGGCCACTGTCAAAGGTAATGTTAGGTTATGCTAGTAATGAAGAACTAGTTAGTAAGTACACACGCGTTTACAGAACTCCTGAACCCAGTTCTGTAACACCCCCGCGTATAGGAATACCCATAGGAGGTAGTGTTGTAGAAAGACTAACAGAGGAAGAATGGAAGATAAAGTTGACTAAACACAAGGCCAACCAGAAGAACTTCAGAAATATAAGGAAAGACCTTTATCCTTCAAAGAGGAAGTCTTCCGAGGGATCTAAAGAGAAGAAGAAGAAAAAGGGAAAGAAAACCAAGACCCCTACAGAGGAACTACTTGCCTCTGCTTCTGCTATCCAAAAACCCCCTGCAGAACCATCTTCTCCACCCACTGAACATAACACAGAACCCTCATCTCCACCACAAACCCAAGGTCACTCTGCCCCTCCCTCTTCCAAAAGAAAAAGAAAGTCAAAATCTACAGAGGAGAGGGCACCTAAGCCAAAGAAAAGGAAATCAAAGAAGAAGAAACTTTCTTCTCCTCTGCAATCAATTACAGAAGGAATCGAAAAAGAACAACCTCAACCTTCACCTCTGCAAACCCATACAATCACATAGGGTCTTGATTCACTTCTGCCAAGACAAGAAACTGCAGAAGAAGAGGTCCAAATAGGTAAAATTACTGAAAATAGGTTAGAGGATAGGGTAGAAACATCTGGAAGAAAAGAAAATGAAAAAGAAAAAGATGCCGAAGATGAAGAAGGCACACATCCCTCACCCCCTCCTAGTGCAACCCATACATCTAACTCCGCAGGTCTAGCTGCAGAAGGAGTTATTGAAATAGAGCAGCACAACTCGATCCAAACCCAACCCAACCAGCCAGAAGTCACTCTTTCGACTTCTGCGCCCACAAAAACCGGGGAATCCATTCCTAGGGAGTCTCCTCAAAGAGACTCACCTTTAGTTCGTGATCAATCGCCCCAGATCACACTAGAACACCGAACAGAGGAATTTTTTTCCTCTGCCACGCACTATATAGGGCCAAAACTTCTTTCAGAGAGAAGTAGTAAGCACAAAGACGAAGAGACTCTAGACAAGTCTCCAAGTTAAAAGAAGGACATTCCGATACCCACCTCTGGAGTGGATTTGGACACTGTTCTTCACAGAACTTCTGTAGAGTTTGAAGCACTAGATGCTTCTGCTCGAAGATCAGATGGAAATCCTTCCACCCCCAACGTACAAACAAGGGTGAACGAAGGTGTCCCAGGAGCAGGGACTCACTCTGGAGAAGGGGTTGTTCCTCCAGAGGTTACCCAAGAGGAACATGTTACGAAGAATGAGTTCCAAGTCTTTGTAACCTCTGTAACTCAAACATTGAATAAGTTGCAAAGCTCATTCACGACTTTTACTGATTCAACTTCAGGCGCGCTTACAGGATTAAATACCAAAGTGGATACCTTATCCACAGAAGTTAAAGAAGCCCTTGCAGAAATAAAGTCAAATAAAGAAACTTCTGCTGCTGCTGCCATCGCCTCTACCACTGACATTGCCAAAACAACCGCTGCAGAATTCGAGAAAAGTTCGACCAAAGCCTTCAAGACTTTGATCGCAATCTACTTTGAAACAATGAAGAAACAAGCAGCAAGGCAAGCAGCTCAAGACACCTGCAGAACAGAAGTTGCTGCTAAATGAAGGCAGGATGATCCTGATGATGGTGCATCTGGTCATCCTGAGGGGGAGAGAACAAAGGAAACAACAGAGGCTGCTTCTGCAAAAACTACAGAGAAAACTGCAGAACCCTCTACAACAGAAACCCCGAAGGAAACACAAGGAACACAACAGAGGCAAAACACCTCTATCTCAGCAGAGGATGCACCAACCACAGAACCTAAGGTAATCACTCTTGCATCCTCATCCACAGAACAAACTCCACCCTCACCCAAAGAACCAACACCAACCTCACAACCAATCCCGCGCAAAACTAGAGTCAAAACCATAGCTCGAAAACCCCAAAGACCAAAACGCTCTGCAGAGTTCATTCTTCGCAGAATGGAATTTGTATCTGCTTTTCAATCAACAAAGCGTTTTGACATTCCACCTCCAAGACCCGAAGACTCCTCACCAACAGAGACCTCACAACCCGAAGTATCAAAACCTTCAGAGGCAACAACCAAAACATCAGAGCATCCAACCCCAAAACCCACAGAACCTTCAACCGTCAAATCTACAGAGGTTCCACCCACACAAATCCAAAACCCAACCTCTGAAACCTCAAAACCAAAAGATAAAGGCAAGGGAATAATGACAGAAGAAGAGCCAAAGAAGAAGATGCCAGTTGCTACAGAGAAGTTGATGAAAGGTGCCTTTAATGCCTTCATCACTCCTAAACCCGAAGAGGAAGACTGGGCATTCAACTTGAAACCTCTGTCAGAAAACCCAACCCTGGATCCCACAGCTAAGGTAACAGAAGGTAAAGTAGCAGACATCACTCGACAAATGGATAAGCTAAGGAGACCAATTCCAAGAACTACTCCAACCATTGAACAAATGGAAGAGCATGTTTACAGTTATGTCTACAGACAGCACTTCCAGAGCGATCTGCCAGCTCATGTCCGAGATCAGAAGCTCAGAAAGGAATTCGATGCCATCTTCACCACTACAAAGTCAAAACCGGTCAACCAAGTTTACTCCGTTCACAAAATAAAGAAGGTAATTTATTGTAAATACTCTAAAATGAGAACCTATCCTCATACGATGTATACAATCTGGAAAGTCAAAAGGTCTGACAGATCAGAGAATCAATTCTCTGATGCTGATATCCGAAACTTCAATCCCTATGACTTACCTGACCTTCTGCAATGGACGAAAGACAACTTCAATGACGACTGCCACCAAAGATCTTATCGAGTTCTCAGAAAGGCGATGCGTGAATAGCTCCTAATCTACAACATGCTCGACTTTCAACTAGCCATCGATCTAGGCGTGACTACTCTAAGCATCAGACCACTAGAAGATTTTTGCCCACCTAATGCCATACACAATTCGATCATCAAAACTCCAAGGTACGGGTTAGTATTCAAGAATCCTTCTGATCAACTTAAACTGTTTGTGACAATGGACTGTCAGAAGTACACAAACCGTACTTTGAACATGTTCAGAAAAATACTAGAGGAGAACAAAGCAACAGAGCTTATGGATGAAGAATCTGCTCTAATGTTGATCAAAGAGATTGATGCTACACTAGGCTTAAGAAATCTCTGCCTCAAAGTCTATGAAGAACTCAAGGAAGTAGGAAAAGACAACAGAAAGTTCGACGACTTCCCAAATGCAAAAATCTGAGTCTCTTCAAAGAACCTCTGTCAACGTTTTATTTCTGTTCATATAATGTACTCAAATGTAAATGCCTCTGGCATAAATTCCAAATGAAAGAAATAATCTTCTGAGGTATTGTTTAACCTCTGTCTATCTTAACTTAGCCTAAAATTCAAAAAGTCAAAATTTATTTTTCAATACTTAGGGGGAGATTGTTAGCTCAAATATTCTGAAACATTAGAAGTATTGAAAAATGGCCAAGTACAGAAGAACTTCCACAGAAGCTCTGCTGAGTGCAACAGAAGCTCTGTCGGGCATCTAAGAAGAAGCAAAGGAAGTTTTGATCAAGAGTGATCAAAGACCGAAGGAAACTACAGAAGAACGCTACAGAAGATCAAGACCTCAGAACCTCTGTCACCAATAACAGAGCCTCTGCAGACAACTTCAGAAGACAAGGAACCCAGTGAAGACTACTCTACAAAGGACCAGACCGCAGAACTTCTGCAACACACTACAGAGCCTCTGTTGTCCTCACTGAAGACTCAAGATACTTATAATATCTTACCACTGTTAAAGAAATATCTTGCTACTGTTCCAGGATCTGTTCATCAACTTGTATGGTAGCATGCCCTGTCCAACTTCAACACGTGTCAAACTCTGAGTGGACTCAATAGGGCTTAGTACAACATAGACGTCTGCGACATTTAATGCATGCAGTTTTCCAACTGTTCATACCATCTATTATTTCCTATAGCAACAGTCTCTTGTCTAGAATAGATCTTTTGTAGTAGTATAAAAGGATGACTCATGTTGAGTTCTTCCTAAGAATCACCGTTTTTTACACTTTACAAGTTTACACAATCACTTAACACACAACACAAAACACTTACACTCAATTAGCGTCAAATCTGTACTAAGTGTTCTTGATATATTAAATACAGTGGGTCTTTGTGCTATAAATCTATTCTCTTCACTGTTTATTTGATAGTGTGTGTTCTAAATCTATCAAACATATCTGTTAGTTCTTCAAATACGCTTCCGCATCAAACATAAACTCGAACTAATAGATCTGACAATCTTGTATAAGCTAAACGGGAACCAACAGGTACGATTCTTCTTCCTTTTATGCGTCGTAAGTCATAGCTAGGAAGCCTAGGAAGATGTAACACCCTAAAAATCAGGGCTAATTTGAACCTCAAATTGTAACACGTTATGATAAAATAATGTCCAAACTTCTATATAAGAAAGGAATTAACCATGAGGTTTCATAATTACAAACATGGAATACTCTCAATAACCTATTAATCTAATCTTGACAACTAAAATCAGATTACCTAGGTTATCTAAGCAATCCATCAAAAAGCCTCATTACATCAGCTAACTCCTTTGCTTAGTCTAAAAGTTGAACACCTCCAAAAGCTCTCGTCCCACATCCCATTACTTTCCCGAGCTAGTACCTGGTAAGAAAATATAATTTGAAACGATTAGGCTAATGCCTAGTGAGAACATTCGGTTTCAAAATAATACTTTTAAAAACAATGTAAACAAGGCATAACAAACCTGGTTTACTCCTTTCTTACCATACGTTTCAACATCTTACGATGACGGGTTATACCCGATTCCATGAAATTGACTGACACCAAGTCAGTCATTTTATCATGAACCAGAGCCCACACTACGAATCTCCATGGATTCTAGATTAATGCTCATATCCAAGAAATCACAATTACACATGCCAATTTCTTGGAAAGGAAGTAGAGATTACAATTACACATGCCAATCCCTTTTCTTCCTTAGAAATCGGGAATTACGATTAATCCACGCCTATTCCACGATTTCTCACACACACTGGAATTATGATTAATCCACGCCTATTCTATGTGTTCATAACAACTAGTGCCTATGGATCCATTACACTTACTACACACCGGCATAGTATTAAACTAAAACAATCTTTAAGCCTAGCACACTACTATCAAATTGTAACTATGTTCAGGCTACTAGAATTGTATTTCCATTCCTCAATCCAGAAGTTAACAAAACCCCAAAGTTACCGGATACTTAAAAGTAACCGGATACAAAACCTACTGGATTGAAACACTTACCGGATACAGAGCTTACCGGGTACAGTTCTTACCGGATACTATACTTACCGAATACAGACCTTACCGGGTACAGATCTTACCGGGTACTACAAAGTTTACTGGGTCCAAAGACTTTGCGGCTATAAAACAATCCGGATAATATCCGGTAACTATTTCCTTCGGTAACTACCAAAAATAAACAGAACTTACCGGTAGTTTTTGTCCCATCCGGAAACCTTCATACAGAGGTTACCGGGTATTATCTTTTACCCGGTAACTTCGACCTGCAGTCTTAAAATTCACCCCAGAACCATGTTTGTTCCATTCAGCTTGTTTTAAATACATCCATTCAGTCCCAAAACAGTTTATACAAATATCTTAATGTTTAATTTAACAGAAAACATTGATTTATACAAAAAAGTGAATGAACTCACCTTATGGAGATAAAACCCACTTCTCTGCACAATCCAATCCTAATATGTTGTTAATGATTCTAAACACCTATTCAACAGATAGCTTCGTTCAAAATCAAACATCTATGAAAAGCTTTAACCTGAAATTCATGGCTGAATTCTTACCAATGATTCAACTTACCCTTTTTCTCCTTCTTTTCCTCTTCTTTCTCTCTAATCTTTCTCTTTGTCTTCTGCCGTACCAAAAACACACACACACACACACATACACACACACAAAGTCACCAAAATGAATAGTAGAGAAAATATCTCACTTTTCTTCTTTTGACTATAATGAGGCGGTGGTGGTGGTTTAGGTGTCACCACTTTGACCAAAACCCTATACTTTCATCACATGACAACTTTAATCCCTCATATTATAAATTAAAATTAAAGTTTACCCCTTTCTTATTATTTCAATAAAACACATAATATGACTTACTCGGGGATAAACTATAAAATTAATCTTATCAAATAATTATACTCAAATTATTTAATAAACCAAACGAAATCCTTTTTTATAGAAAATCGAGATGTTACAATACTCCCAAACTTGAAATTGATTTCGTCCTCGAAATCTAAGCTAGGTAAATAAGTGAGGATATCTAATCTTCATATCCTCCTCTGATTCTAAAGTTACATTAGTACCACGATGATGTTTCCATTGTACCTTTAACATAACTACTTCCTTATTATTACGTAACTTTCTAACAGATTTTCCAAAATTGCCTCCGGTTCTACCACACAACGAATCTTTTCATCCACTCTTACGTCAGTAAGTGGAATCACATCGTCCTCTTCGGCTAAACATTTCCGAAGATAGCAAACATGAAAAGTATTGTGGATTCCTTCCAATTCAGGTGGAAGATCAAACTGATATGCTTGCAATCCAACTCTCTTAGTGATGGTGAAAGGTCCTAGAAAACGAGGACTCAACTTTCCACGTTTACCAAACCTTATCACACCTTTCCATGGGGATACTTTAAGCATCACGCGCTCCCCAACTTGGAATTCTTTTGGTCTTCTTTTCGGATCAGCATAACTTTTTTGTCGATCTTGAGCTGCTTTCATATGCTTCCGAATTTCTTTCACTTTGTCAGCCGTTTGTTGCACCAGTTCCGGACCAACAAATTGTTTTTCTCCGGCTTCTAACCAACACACCAGAGTTCTGCATTTCCGACCATACAAAGCTTCGAACGGTGCTCTTTCAATACTGGAATTATAACTATTGTTATACGCAAGCTCCACTAAGGGTAAATGCGCATCCCAGTTACCTCCAAAATCTAATACACACGACCTGAGCATATCTTCCAAAGTTTGAATGGTTCTTTCGCTTTGCCCGTCAGTTTGTGGATGATAAGCAGTGCTCAGATTAACTCTCGTACCCAATTCTTCTTGTAGTGACTGCCAAAACCTCGAGGTAAACCGACTATCACGATCCGACACTATAGACACCGGTATACCATGCCTTGACACCACTTCATCAATATATAGCTTCGCCAATTTATCAATTGGAGACACTTCTTTCATAGCCAGAAAATGAGCACTCTTAGTCAATCGATCCACGATTACCCATATAGTGTCATTGCCCTTTTGCGTTCTTGGTAACTTCATCACAAAATCCATGGTAATCTTTTCCCACTTCCATTCCGGAATCTCCAAAGATTGGAAACTCCCGTAAGGCTTTTTATGTTCCGCTTTTACTAACGAACACGTTCTACACTTTTATACTATTTGAGCCACATCTACTTTCATAGCTGGCCACCAATAGTGTAACTTCAAATCCCTATACATCTTAGTACTTCCAGGATGTATAGAATACTTAGACTTATAGGCATCTTCGAGAATTAACTGTCGATTTCCTCCCACTTTTGGCACCCAAACACAGACTTGGAACAATTTAATTCCACGACTATCTTCAGTCTGTTGAAGATGCTGCGTACTCATGACTTCATCTTTTAGATTCTCTTCCAGTAATGCCTTCGCTTGTGCCTCCTTTATCCTTTCAATTAAACTTGATGTTACATGAATTCTGGCATTGGTCGCTTCAAACACCCACTATATTCTTTTCTACTTAAAGCATCAGCTACGACATTTGCTTTACCGGGATGGTAATGCAATTCGTAATCATAATCTTTAAGTAACTCTAACCAGGGCCGCTGTCTCATGTTTAACTCTTTTTGATCAAAGACATGTTTCAAGCTCTTATGATTTGTATAAAGAGTACACCTCGTTCCATACAGATTATGTCTCCACAGTTTCAATGCAAATATAACTGCTGCTAATTCCAAATCATGAGTAGGATAATTCTTCTCGTGCTGTGTAAGTTGTCTTGATGCGTAAGCAATCACTTTGCCTCGTTGCATCAATACACATCCTAGACCCATCTTTGACGCATCGCTATATACAACCAAATCTTCTGTTCCTTCTGGTAAGGGAAGAATAGGAGCTTCACATAACTTTTGACGTAAAGTTTTGAAAGCCGATTCTCGTTTTTCAGTCCAAACAAATTTTACATTCTTTCGAGTCAATATTGTCAAAGCAGAAGCAATCTTTGAGAAGTCTTTAATAAATCTCCGGTAATAACTCGCTAGACCTAAGAAACGTCTTATTTCAGACGCGCTCTTTGGTGTCCCCCAATTCGCCATTGCTTCGATCTTTGCTGGGTCTACTTTGACTCTTTCCGAAGTAATTACATGCCCTAGAAATTGTACCTCTTTTAACCAGAATTCACATTTCGAGAACTTTGCGTACAATTTCTCTTTTCTCAACACTTCTAAGACTTCACGAAGATGGCGTTCATGATCGTCTTCATTCTTCGAATAAATAAGTATGTCATCAATGAATACAATGACAAACTTATCTAAGAATGGTCGACATACTCTGTTCATCAGATCCATGAACACAGCTGGAGCATTAGTCAACCCAAATGGCATTTCAAGGAATTCATAATGCCCGTATCTCATTCTGAACGCTGTCTTCGGGATATCTTCATCTCTTACTTGAACTTGATGGTACCCCGACCTCAAATCAATCTTGGAAAAGCATCCCACACCTTGGAGTTGATCGAACAAGTCATCAATTCTAGGAAGCGGATATTTGTTCTTAATTGTCACCTTATTCAGCTCGCGGCAATCGATGCACATTCTCATAGTGCCATCCTTTTTCTTCACAAACAACACCGGAGTTCCCCAAGGTGAAGAACTCGGTCTAACAAAACCTTTATCCAACAACTCCTGAAGTTGAGTCATCATCTCTTTCATTTCGGCCGGCGCTAGACGATACGGTGCATGCGCTATTGGTGCCGATCCAGGGATAAGATCAATACGAAACTTTACCTGCCGTTCAGTTGGTAGACCTGGAAGATCATCGGAAAATTCTTACGGGAATTCACGTACCACCTTAATATCTTCCACTCGTTTCTTTTCTAACTTTACATCTAAGACATACGCTAGATAGGATGAACATCCTTTCATTAGACATTTACGCGCTTTGGCAACAGAAATTAACGGAACTTCCCCTTTTCGCTTTTCCCCAAAGATGAGTACATCATCCTTATCAGCCATCGGAATCCATATTAATTTCTTTGCATAAAGTATCTCTGCTTGGTTGACTATCAGCCAGTCCATACCCACAATCACATCGAATCCTCCAATTTCCATCAACAACAAGTCGATCGGAAATTTCGTTTCCCCTACTGAAATAAAACAACCCTCAAGTCTTTCACGAACCAAGACTTGACCCCCGTTAGCTACCTCAACTACTAAGGCATCTTCCAAGGTAGTAACAGGCATAGCTAACTTGTGATAGAACGACTTGGACACAAACGACAAATTTGCACCATAGTCAAATAAAATGCGCGCAGGAAAGGAATTAACGAGGAATGTACCCGAAACGACATCTTTCGATTCTTTGGCTTCCTCAGCTGTCATATGGTATGCCCGACCCGTTGGCTTGGGAACATTTGATTTCTTGCTTTGGTCTCCACCCTTTTTCAGCTTTGGGCAATCCCGACAGAAGTGACCTGGTTGTTTACACTCGTAACATGTTGATCCTTGCACATGACAATTGTTCATAATATGCCCACTTTTACCACACTTAAAACATTCCAACGCTGTCACCCGACATGGTCCATAGTGCTTACTTCTACACTTCGGGCACCAATTCGGTTCACGGTGCGATTCATAACGAACACTTTTACTAGTTGTTTTTGATTTCAGAGAAGACTCTGACCGGCCCTCCCATTTTCGTTTCTCCCCTACTTGAGTCTTTTCTTCCTTATCTTTAGCATAGACTTGTTCCATAACTTTAGCTTCCTCAATTGTCTCCCTCAGCGTTGAAGCTTTAGCGTTACACGGGACATCATGTCCGCTGGCAAACCCTTCAAATACGCTTTAATCTTTTCTTTCTCAGTCGGAGACACATGCCCCACTAAGTTTAACTTCTCCATGAAGGATTCAGTATACTTCCTAACAGTTGAAGTACATTTCTTAAGAGTCCGAAACTCTTCTTCAATCCTATCCATTTCGTTTTCATTGCAGTATTCTTCCAGAAACGTTTTCTTGAATGTCTCCCAAGTCATAACAGTCAAGACTGGAGCAGTGATTGTAGTCGTCACTACATTCCACCAAGTCAACGTGTTACCTCTTAACATTTGAGACACAAATCTGACCTTTGACTTCTCATCACATTCACATGCTCTGAAAACTTGTTCCATTTCTCGTAACCAAATCATGCAGGCTACTGGATTATCTGCTCCGATAAACTCTGGTGGTTTACAGCTTAGAAACATTTTATATGAACAGATTCTTTCCACCCTCCTTTCTGCCTCTACCACAGGGTTACGAATTGGATTTATTACCCCAGTATCAGTTTCCGTTCGACGTAACTCCGTACTTCGATCGTTCAACGCTTTCATAAACATTTCGGCTTGTTTTTCCATCGCCGTATTCATCATTCTTGTCATGTTTTCCATCATACGAGACTCCACTGTCGATTCCGACATTTCCGGATTAGAAGTACCAGTACTTGTTCTATGCGTTTGACTTTCTAATCCACCTATTAGAGGTGACCTCGGTGGGCTTTCGCGGGTTTCGCCCGTTCCAGGTTGTCCCTCCAACCCCCAATCAGTTACTGCTCTGTCCTCCGAAGAATTAGAGGACCTCGGTGGCGTATTCACCATCGTTCTGATATAATGCAAAGAAATAACCATAAGAAATGGTTACATATATCTAGACATACGAAACGTACTTTACCGATCATTAGTCACTGTAACAATTTAGAAACAAGTATGCTTGTGTAACAATATATTCATTATAACAGTAGCTAATTGGAATTGTGAACATACTATACATGAGAATCCTCGTTACCATCGTTACAGTACTAATTTCACGTATTTCCGTCGACTCTAAGACTATCCCGTCTTAGTACTTCTACCCATATCTAACGAGTCATAACTTAATTCATCTCAGCCTAAGTCTAAGTATCTCATTAGCATACTTAGTTCACTTAAACTAATGCTCGGATACCATATTGTAACACCCTAAAATCAGGGCTAATTTAAACCTCAAATTGTAACAAGTTATGATAAAATAATGTCCAAACTTCTATATAAGAAATGAATTAACTATGAGGTTTCATAATTACAAACATGGAATACTCTCAATAACCTATTAATCTAATCTTTACAACTAAAATCAGATTAACTAGGTTATCTAAGCAATCCATCAAAAAGCCTCATTACATCAGCTAACTCCTTTGCTTAGTCCAAAAGTTGAACACCTCCAAAAGCTCTCGTCCCACATCCCATTACTTTCCCGACCTAGTACCTGGTAAGAAAATATAATTTGAAACGATTAGGCTAATACCTAGTGAGAACATTCAGTTTCAAAATAATACTTTTAAAAACAATGTAAGCAAGGCATAACAAACCTGGTTTACTCTTTTGTTAGCTCCAATTATTCATAATGTTAGAAGTATTGAAAAATAGGCCAAGTATGAAAGAGTTCCACAGAAGCTCTGCGGTGTTCCACAGAAGCTCTGCCAAAGCAAACAATCATTCAAGGAACACCAAGCACCAAGAATCTACAGAAGACTTCTCACAAAGGACCAAAGAAGGATCAACAGAAGAATGCTCACCAAGGACCGAGCAGCAGAACCTCTGTCACCCTTGACAGAGCCTCTGCAGATCATATTGAAGACTTGGAAGATATTTATAATATCTTGCCACTGTTGCAGAAATATCTTACCACTGTTACAAAAATATCTTGCTACTGTTCCAGGGTCCGTTCATCAACTTGTACAAGGCATGGTCCGACAACAAACACGTGTCAAACTCTGATAGGCATCCTTGCAAGTTGATATTAGCGCATTTAATGCATGCAGATTTCAAACTATTCATGCCATCCCTTCTTTCCTGTAGCATCAGTCCTTTTGTCTAGAATAGTTCTTTTGTAGTAATATAAAAGGAAGGCTCATGTTGAGTTCTTCCTATATATATGTGATAACAAGTTCATATACAAGAAAAACACACACACAATTAACGTCAAATCTATTGTTAGTGTTCTTCATCAAATACAGTAAACTTTGAGATATTCATCTATTCTTCATATACTGTTTATTTGATATTCTGTATTGTTTCTATACAAACATATCTGTTAGTTCTTCAAATACGCTTCCGCAACACATCTCATTTGAACTAATAGATAAGATAATCTTTGTTAATCAAATACGGGAACCAACAATTGGTATCAGAGCGAAACTTGTTTTTCAATATCAAGCGATCCTTGTTTAACAAGATTATTGGTAGAAACATGGTCTGATTTTAACCTGTTATTCATTCCGTCAAACAGATTCTACTTTTCAGCCATAATCGATTTATTCGATATCTGGTAATTCAAGAGAAACTGTTTCTTTAGTTAAAACTCCATAAAAGTGCATTGTTAAGAACTTCCAAACCCAGAAAATCCTTCCAGTTTATTCTCTCACACCTTTCGTGTCATATCGTCATTTTGAATCTTTCCACTCTTAAAATGACAAGTACACAAAACTTCTTCACAGCTGGTTCATTAACCAAACCACCTTCTCTTCTAAGAAATGAGTATCCTCAGTGGAAAATAAGAATGATCCACTTCTTTGAGGGTACTGATAAAGACCTCGTACAATACCTTTATAATCCTCCTCATGTTCCTATGTTAATAGTACCTCATGTACCTGCGACAGCTGAAACTCCTGAAATCCCTGAGCATCAAAAACCTAAAACCAGGGATGGTTGGCCAGATCAAGACAAGGTAAAAGATGAACTCGCGCAGAAAACAAAAAGAATTCTGATTATGGCAATCCCCAACGAACTCTTCCAGTCTTTAGATGCATGCGAATCTTCGTATGATCTTTGGAAAGAACTGGAAAAACAACTTGAAAGGGGAGCTAAAACTCAGAAAAACCGAAGGGCTCAATACATAAACGAGTATTACGCTTTTAAAGCCCTGACAAATAAATCTCTGCAAACAACATACGACAGGTTCAACTCTTTGATCATTAACTGCAAAAAGTTCGGCATCCACAGAACTTCTGAAGAGAATAATGTCATGTTTCTCAAAAGTCTGAACGAAGAATGGCTCCAGCTATCTATGTCTTTACAAACCAATTAAGATTTAGACTCCTGGACTCTTTCAGACCTCTACGGAACATTAGCTGGTCAAGAGCCTCAAATCGCACAAGCAAAAACACTAACCACTGCACCTCTTGCTTTGGTGGCAAAACTATAGAAGAAACAGAGAGGCCGATGAAAGAAAGAACTACAGAGGAGAAGAAGAAGGAGAAAAAGAAAAAGATGGTGGTGGTTGACAGCGAAGATGAAGAGATTATGGAAGAAGGAGAAATTACTCTGGCATCAATAGCTACATCCTTAGCTCTATTGACAAGAGAATTCAGAGGAAACCAAAAGAATTCTGGAAATGATTGATATGGCAGAGAGAGAAGAGAAGATTGGAATAGAAGGGATCAAGGAAGAAGAGAAGAATCAACTGACCAAAGAGGTCAGACGACAGAAGTAACGACCAACATAGATCGAGTGAAAGATACAACAGAGGAAATGACTGACAGAGGTCAGATGACAAGGCAAGCTACACACCACAAGAATGCTACAAGTGTGGCAAGCCTGGTCATTATGCAAATGAATGCAGATCGGAAAAAGGTGGTGACCGACAGAAGACTGACGATCGTGCTGGTAATAACTCCCAAAACCAAGGTTGCTACAATTGTGGGAAGCCAAACCACTTTGCCAATGAATGCAGAAGCATGTCATATCGCCCACAGAAGGACTAAGCTTTTTACAAAAAGAAAGCTGAGTATTATGCTCAAAATTCACTCATGGCAAACAAAGTGGTGAACAAGGAAGATTGGGAGTCAGATACAACCTCTGATGAAGAATTCACCAAAAATGCCTTGTTCTGTGGCATGGCAGACATCAGCTCCGACTCTGACACTGAGGTATCTACTTCAAACTCCATCTCTAGTACTACAGAAGTTGATTTGCTTATATTTAAAACTAAAAATGTTAAACTGAAAAAGACTTGTGATGATATTCAGAAAAAGCTCACTTTTTATGAAAGAGAAGCTAGACTTCTCACTGAAGAAAAAGCAAAGATTTTCAAAGAAAAGGAAGAATTAGAAGCACACTGGAACAAGAATCTTTTTCCTTTAAAAGAGAAATTTTTTGAATTGAATACATCGTTAAAATCCAAAACAAAAGAACTTTCAGATTCTGAGAGCGACAGACTTAACATTTTAGCTCTTAAAGAATATTTTCAAAAGGAAAGAGAAGTCATTTGGCAAGATCTACTTAGAAGAGATGTTTTAATTAAAAATTATCGCGATGCTCAAAAGGTGTTTGAGAAAATAAATACTCAAATAGGAAGGCGAGGTATTGGGTACAGTGATATTAATCAAGGTACAGAAAACAAGAAAAATAAACCTCTGTCATCTCTATTTACAGTAGGAAAAGTCAACAAACCAAAATTTCCAAACTTAATCTCTGTAAGTAAGAGAGTAAAAATCTCTGGGGAACCTCACTTAAGGAAACCCATGAAGATGATAAATGTGTGGTATGAAAACACAGACTTATCACCTTCAACCTCTGTCAAAAGAGGATCCAAACCAAAGAGATATCTGAAAACTCAAGATCAGATAGGAATCTTTAAGTTTGGTAAACCAGAGACTCAAACTCAAGTTGCCTTTGTCTGCACAATAGATTCTGAAAAGAAATTATCTGCAGAAGCACTTGAGTTCAAACCAAACTTTTCAGAAGAAAAACTAAGAAATATAATTGAAAAGGAAATTGGGAAAATAGATATGTTGAAAAATTCATATACACCTTCTGTAGATCAAAAACTCTCTGAAGAGATCTTGTCAGACACCTCTGTTGACTTAGAAAGTAATCTTTCAGAGGAAGAAAGCAAGTATGACACATACTCGGAAAGTCCAGCCTCTGTCGAAAAAAAATATTGATGACTCAACCTCTGTATATGAGGACGATTCATCATCTGACGAATCAGAGGCTGACAGAATAAGAAAGTTTCCTTGTGACACAGAGGTTGTTAAACAAACCTCTGAAGTTTTTAACAGAACTATTTCTCCAAAAGAGAAAATCACTGGAATTCCTATCTGTTCAGACTTTATGGATATGTGCATACAAGCCAAAACCTCTATTGAGCTTGAAAAATTGAAACAAAAGAAGTTAATATCCTCTCAAAATCTAAAAGATTCAAATTTTTTAAAACCCTTAAAAATAAAAGAGAACCCAACATGGCAACAAAAGGGTAAATGGACAAAACCTAACAAATCTTTTTCACCTGTGACAGTGAAATCAACAGAAGTTCACCACATAAGGGACTCACAGAAGGCTGCTACAAACAAAGATTTTTGCCAACAATCTAATCTACATAAATCTTCTTGTAATAGGAAGCCATATGCTAGAATAGAATGTAATGCCTCTGTGGCCCAGTTTAAAGCTTTCAATGAAAATTTCAAGCAAATCACCTCTGATGTTCATTACTGTCATTGCTTTGATCTAATGTTCAAGTTAAATAATCATTTCTGTAGTTCAAATTTTTTTCTCTCTGCAGTTAAATCAAATATAAAAGAGAAACTAACTGATTCTTCGACCAAAAATAAAATGTATTTCAAGAATGCCAAGGCAAACTTGAAAAATTCTGACGAAACTGGACCCATGTGGAAATGGGTACCTAAATCTCTGTGATTATTTTACAGAAGCAGTTTGTGCCAATATGGTATCTAGACTCCGGATGCTCAAGGCACATGACTGGTAACAGAAGTCTTCTATCCACATTCCAAGAAAAACAAGATGGTGGATCAGTGACTTTTGGAGATAACAAAAAGGGGCATATCAAAGGCTATGGAGTCATAAAGAAAGAGAATATCACAGTACACAAAGTTGCATATGTGGATGGCCTAAAACACAACCTACTAAGTGTAAGCCAACTTTGTGACACAGGATTCGATGTACTGTTCAAAAGAACATTCTGCTCTCTACTAAATGAAGACACATGAATTGAACTTCTGCGAGCCAAAAGAAAAGGTGATCTGTATCTAATGAACTTCAATGCCAAAAACAAGGACAATATTTGTCTTGTTGCAAGCAAAAGTGAAGAAGCCTGGCTATGGCACAACAGGTTCTGTCACTTAAACTTTCATACTCTAGATAAACTGGGAAAACTTGACCTGGTCAAAGGTTTACCAAATGTTAAATTCAATAAGGATCATTTATGCTCTGCCTGTGAAATGGGAAAACTCAAAAGAGCTTCCCACAAAGGCAAAACTGATGTGTCTTGTCCTAGACCTCTGTACATGCTTCACCTTGACCTCTGCGGTCCAATCGCTATACAGAGCCTAGGTGGCAAGAAATATATACTTGTCTTAATTGATGAGTTTTCACGTTTTACATGGGTTGAATTTGTCAAAAAGAAATCAGATGTTCCTTGCATCTTGATTAATCTAATGAAAAGAATCCAAGTTCTTTATGAGTGCAGAATTCTGAAGTTACGAAGTGACAATGGCACATAATTCAAAAACTCTGTCATTGAAGCCTATCTCACAGAAGAAGGAATATCGCAGAACTTCTCTGCCGCTCGCACCCCACAACAAAATGGCGTGGTCGAACGAAAGAACCGCACGCTAGTGGAGGCTGCAAGAACCATGGTTTCTGCATGTGGATTACCAATGACCTTTTGGGCAGAAGCAATTTCAACTGCTTGCTATACCCAAAATAGTTCAACAATCGTGAAAAGACACATCAAAACTCCTTATGAATTGATCAACAAATGGCGACCAAACATCAAGTTTCTCCATGTGTTTGGATGCAAATGCTTTGTCTTAAACGACAGAGATTCAAGAGGAAAGTTTCAAGAAAAGGCTGACCAAGGCAAATTTATCGGGTACTCTACCGCTTCCAAAGCCTACAGAGTTTACCTTCTAAAGTCACGCACGATAGTAGAAAGCATCAATGTATCCTTTGATGACTATTTCCAAAAGACTTCTGAACAACTCAGTCCAGAACTCGGGCTAAACATGGAAACCTCTGGCATCTCAAAAACAAATGAAGATTTAGGTCTTCTATTTCAAGAGATGTTCAACAACGACGTTGATCCCTCTGCTGGAACAAAAAGCACCTCTGCAGAATCACCTGTAAACGAAGTAAGTGTCTCTCTGTCAGATCCATTTAATCCCTCATCCTCTTCTACAGGTACTGAAATTCTAACAGAAGATACGACGAAAAAAGATTCTACAACAGAGGTTATCCAAATTCTAACAAATCCAACAGAGGAAGCAACAACAGAAGGAACACCAGAGGGAAGTGAAGATGAAACCACAATACCTACAGTGAAGGAAATCCCAACTTTAATACCCATTCCTAAAGAAGCTGAACCATCAACCACTTCAACTACAGAAGTTCAACTTGATGACTCAAATGATCATCTTCCACGAACAACTCAATGGACAAAAAGCCATCCTCAAACACAAATCATCGATAATCCCTCTGATAAAGTAAAAACAAGATCAGCTTCTGCAAATTTTTGTTTCTTTACCAACTTTATTAGTGTGATCGAACCAAAAAAGATTTCGGAGGCTCTGGACGACCCAAACTGGTGGATGCTATGCAAGAAGAGCTTCTGCAGTTTGAACGAAACAAAGTCTGGACTCTAGTACCTCTGCCACGAGGGAAACAGGCCATAGGGACTAAATGGGTCTCCAGAAACAAAAAGGATGAATATGGAGTGATCATTCGAAATAAAGCAAGACTGGTGGCCAAGGGATATCGCCAAGAAGAGGGCATCGATTACGATGAAACTTTTGCCCCTGTTGCACGACTCGAAGCAATAAGAATTTTCTTAGCCTTCGCAGCCCACAGAGGTTTTAAAGTATATCAAATGGATGTAAAATCTGCCTTTCTCAATGGTGAAATTCAAGAAGAAGTATACGTCCAACAACCACCAGGATTTGAAAGCTCAAAATACCCAAGGTATGTCTATCACCTCGACAAGGCTCTGTATAGACTGAAACAGGCTCCAAGAGCATAGTACGAAAGACTTTCCACCTTTCTGCTCAATAACGACTACAACAGAGGTACCACTGATACAACTCTATTCTTGAAAGGTGAAGGAAATGAGCTTATTCTTGTACACATATATGTAGATGATATTATTTTTGGGTCTACAAATACACAAAAATGTAAAGATTTTGAAAAACTCATGCAGAGTGAGTTTGAAATGAGCATGATGGGAGAATTAACCTTTTTCCTCGGACTTCAAGTCAAACAAACATCAGAAGGAATTTTCATAAACCAATCAAAATATGTCTCTGACATACTTGAAAAATATAGCCTCTCTGATGCCTCTGTCATGAAAACCCCAATGGCCACTGGAAATAAACCTTTTTCAGATCCAAATGGCATCTCTGTCGAGTGCACACTTTACAGAGGAATGATTGGATCTTTATTATACTTAACGGCCAGTAGACCTGACATAATGCATGCCACATGTCTTTGTGCAAGATATCAAGCCAATCCTAAAAAGTCACATTATATTGCTGTAAAGAGAATCTTCAGATATCCCAGAGGGACCAAAAATCTTGGCCTCTGGTATCCGCAGAACTCTGGTTTTGGACTAAAGGCATACACAGATTCAGATTATGGAGGATGCAAACTCGACAGAAAGAGTACCTCTGGGAGTTGTCAATTCCTAGGTGGGAAATTAGTAAGCTGGACTTCTAAGAAACAGAATTGTGTCTCAACATCTACGGCAGAAGCTGAATACGTTGCTGCTGCTAGCTGTTGCTCTCAAGTTCTGTGGATGAAAACCCAGCTAAAAGACTTTGGTCACATCATTTTCAAAATCCCCATCTTCTATGATTCCAAAAGTGCGATTGCCATCTCTGCAAATCCAGTATAGCATTCAAAGACAAAGCACATAGATATATGGTATCACTTTCTGAAGTATCATGTGGAAAATCAAACCATCGAGATGCATTTTGTACCAACAGAATTTCAGCTTGCTGACTTATTCACCAATGCACTTGATGAGAAAAGATTCCTTTACTTGGTGGGTAAATTAGGAATGATAAATATGGATTAACCTCTGTAAGTATCTTTATCTTTATATTATACAATATGTATATTTTCTGTTTTATTTGTATTTATAAATTATTTTGTATGTAATTTCAACTAAACTCCTTTAAAAAAAATATATAACAGAGA
The DNA here is from genome assembly GCA_033807775.1 of Saussurea involucrata. Lineage (NCBI taxonomy): Eukaryota > Viridiplantae > Streptophyta > Magnoliopsida > Asterales > Asteraceae > Saussurea > Saussurea involucrata. The sequence continues at coordinate 63,502,785 of CM066325.1, forward strand.
TTCTGAAAGTCTCCTCAGAACCTCTGACGATCCTTACCGAACCTATGATACACGACATATGTAATATACATTTACTTCTGATTATTTGAACCAAGCATAGGTCAAGGGGGAGCAGAGGAAAACAATCTTGATCTACAGAGGTTGATTAGATCAAGGGGGAGCAAAAGGGGACCTTGCTTAATCTACAAAGATTCATAAGTCAAGGGGGAGCAAAAGAAGAGATGACAACAACAGAAGAAAAGAACATTGCCGGACAAAGAAGAATAAAAAGGTTAGTATCTCGAACAAATTCTTTTTGAAAATAATATTCTAGGACACAAATTTATAAATATGTTCTAGAAACATTATTAAACACTTTTCAAATAAAATTTGATCAGAAAGAATATTGAGTTTTCCATTATTAGAAATTTAAGGTCACAGAGCCTCTGCTGAGTCCAACAGAGGTTCTGCAGGTAAAAGCTCTAATCTTAAATCAATAATTCTTGGAAACTGTCAATCATCGGATACAAACACTGCAGAAGAAGTCATCGGTTACAGAGTTCTCTCCACAAGAAAGAACTTCTGTCGACCAACACTTGTTTTAAAAGGACTTTTTTACTGCACAAAACCTTTTTCAAAAACAATTTTCTAGGACACCAGCTTTCAAACAGGTCCTAAAAACATTGTTAAAATCAATCAAAAACTTGGATGATAAAAAATGTTTATAATTTATTAGATATAAGAAATTTATTGTCTCAGAGCCTCTGCTGGCTCTGACAGAGGTCCAAAAACCTCTGTAAAGGAAATTCTATGCTAATAATTTATCGATCCTCTCCATGGATTTTTTAACATTTCTTTGTAAAAATACAAACTACAGAGGCAAGAAAAACAAAGTTTTCAAATCACAAAGCCTCTGTCAGTTTTTACTTTGGGCATTTCTGTAACAGTAACGGTAACTTTTCTGCGTGTGAGAATCATGTGGAGGTAAAGAGGCCCACGCGCCTATCATTTAATAAGGCCCCCCACGACGTCTCGTCATAACTGACACAGAGGACGTGTCATCTTTTCATTGGACCTACATGCAACACGTTCCTATGGAAAGTTGAACCCGCCGTAACAACTCAAGTGCGGACCCCAAATAATATTTACCTCAAAATATTAATCCTTTCAGATTCTACAGCCACAAACTCAGTATAAAACCAAAGTTACCATACCTCACAAAACCTTTACTCACTCTCTTCTCCGGCGAACCTACAACTATATCCAAATCATCATTTTACGTTGGAAAATGGCTTCCAGTTCTCACGCTGCTCAAAGCTCTCCGACGAACTCTCCTCAACACTCCCCAGTGCATTCAGAGCACTCCCAAAACCCTAACATCGCCATAAATGCTGAAACAGAAAACTCCGACGACTCTGTAAACTTTGCACCAACCACCAACCTTCAAGACTTTCTGAACAAAGAACATTTTGAGGATGTTCTTCCATTAAAGTCCAACAACTGCTATCTTGTGCCCTCACCAACAGCCTTCGGCGAAGCCCATGCTCTTCTCCTAAATATCATGGAAAATCATTTCCTATACCCTCTCCTTTCCAAAACCCCAACCAAAATCCCTGTACGATATCTGAACCAATTTTGGCAAAGTTGCCGATTTGATTTAGATGATTCTTTGATAAAGGGCTACATTTCAAAACCAGACAAGGCTGAGTACCTAGAACTCATGTTTAACAGAACCATGTTCTCACTGGAGTTCAACCTGCCAACCAGAGGTCTTCTTGGAATCACGAAATATGCTGAGGTTCCTACGGACGAGGAGCTCTACCGATTCGTAGAAATGTTACGGTATAACACAACCCTGAGGAAACGCAATGATTTCATCAGAGGCAGACTACCACCTCTGTGGAATACCCTGTTCTCCATCTTGAATCGTTGCCTCACAGGAAAAACTGGTAGCCCTGACCAAAGCTCATTCCAGATCCTGACCATCATGTATGGAATCTATTATGATATTCCACTTGATTATGCCACCATCGTGATGCAGGAGATAGTGAATACAATCGACAGAAAGCTCGCAACTCAAAGGGCCAAAAAGAATACACCAGGGTATCTGCCTCCTCTGCAATACCAAAGAATTTTAGGAGTAATCTTCGAACCTCTACTTCAAATGCAGAAGTGGCCAATGGAAGGGCCATCTGTAAAGCTTTACCCAATGAATAAAAGTACTCCTACAGAACATGAAGATAGTTACCCCCACTGCAGACCTCTGTCAAAGAACCTTCTGACATATGCAACTGATGAGGATAGGAAATTAGAGTATATACGCGTCCACAGGACTCCAGAACCAAGTCTTGTGACACCCCCGCATCTAGGGGCCCCATTAGGTGTAGATATAGTAGAAAGAATGACAGAAGAAGAATGGGCTAGAGCCTTAGAGAAGCATTACTCAGTCCAAAACCGTTTCAAAACCCAAAGAGAGAGCATTTACCCCTCTTCTCCAAAAAGAAAAACCTCTGCAGCAACACCCAAGAAGAAGACAAAGAAAAGAAAATCAACAGAGGAAACTACAACCTCTGCAGCTCAAACCTCTTCACCGCATGCTACAGAGACAAGAAATTCTGCACCTCCCTCACCTCCAAAACAAAAGAAAAGGATATCCAAATCCACAAAAGAGGGAGCTCCTAAGCCAAAGAAGAGAAGGTCAAAGAAGAAACCCAGATCACCTCTGCAGGTAATCACAGAGGATGTCGAATAAGAAGAGGAAGATCAGGCCATACCTCTGCAACCTCCCTCCCCAATAATATATGAAGATCAACAGGGAGATTTCAAGACCTTCCTCAACAATCCCGACATTGCTCAAACCTTAGATCCATCAGGATGGGTCGCAGAACCATTGGATCAGTCTATAGAGGCTATGCGCACAACAGAAGTCATTTCTGCAGCTCAAGGTACACAAACCATGCACCCTCACGTACGAAAACTAATATGATCTCATTTCATGTATGATTCCTTAAGAGTAGAAGCAGAAACAGTAGCGCCTACAGAGGAAACCTCAGAAGAAGAGATAGACATAGACTTTTCTATAGAGAAAGAGGTTAGGGTAGAAACAGCAGAGGGTTCTGCAGAAAAAGATGCCGCAGAAGAAGAAGGCACACATTCCCAACCACCTCCTACTGCAACCCACATTTCTGATACCGCCGGTCTAGCGGCAGAGGGTATCATTGAAATAGAGCAGCACAGCTCGATCCCAACCCCTCCCAGCCAGCCAGAGGTTACTCTTTCGACCTATGTGCCTTATAAAATCGGGGAAACCATTCCTGGGGAGTCCTCTCGAAAGGACTCACCCGTAGTTCGTGATTTATTGCCCCAAATCACATCTGACATCCTAGCAGAGGAATTCGTTTCCTCTGCCACGCACACCACAATAGGGCCAAACATCCCTTCAGAGGGGATTAGAGATCACAGAGACGAAGAGACTCTAGACAAGTCTCCAAGTCAACAGAAGGATATCCCAATACCCACCTTTGGAGTGGATTTGGACAATGTTCTTCACAGAACTTCTGTAGAGAATGAAACTCAAGTTTCTCCTCGAGGATCAGAAGGAAATCCTTCCACCCTCAACGTACAAACAGGGGTGAAAGAAGGTGTCCAAGGAACAAGGACAAACTCTGGAGACGAATGTGTTCCTCCAGAGGTTACCACGAGTTCACACGTATCAAGGGGTGAGTTCCAAACCCTTGTCACCTCTGTGAACCAAAGAAGAGTTGAAAAGCTCTTTCAAATCTTTTTGCAGAAGTTACATCCAAGGCCATCTCAGAACTAAACACCAAAATGCACAACTTATCCACAAAGGTGCAATCTACTCTAGCCAAGATGAAGTCTGCTGCCACAACTTCTGCCACCACACCTGCCTCTGCTGCTGCTGATTTTGAAAAAGCTGCAACTTCTGCCTTCAACAACTCAATCAACATATATCTGGAAAAGATGAAAGAACAAGTATCATCAAAAGTTATTACTCCAGAAGAACTGCAGAAGGCTCTACGACAAGTTCAGGAACAAACAACAGAAGCTACTCAAGCCATGAAGCCTACCGACTACATGACCAGAGCACAGTTGACAGAACTTGGGCAAAGCATCTTAAATCAAATGACAGAATTTATCAGAGCCTTCACAATAGCCAATGCTTCTTATGTAGAAGACTTCAAAGCTAGTGTGGGAAAGATGCGGTTCAACACAGAGGCCGAAGTTCAAACTCTTCTTGGTTTTTGTGATGATCTCTGTGCAAAAATGATGGCAGCCGGGGCGAAGAAACCAGACACTACTTGCAGAACAGAGGGAAAAGAAGATAAGGGTCAGGATGACTCTGATGATGATGATTCATCAGAACATCCTGAGGGGGAGAAAGAAAGAGAAAAACAAAAAGATACAGCTGCAACCAGTCCTCCGATATCAGCAGTACCAATCTCATCTGCACCACCCACCCAAACTCAGAAAAAACAACAGAGACCCACAGAGGAAACACCAGCCTCTGTGGAAACCACCTATGTCTTTGAAAAAGATGTCCCTGTAGTTTAAATCCTTACTTCTTCATCCTCAGAAGAACTTTCCCATTCTCCACCAAAATCCCAACCCAAAACTCACCCAAGAAGAAAATCCATTGCCCACAAACCAAAAACATCTAAACGTTCTGCTACGTATGTCCTAAAGAGAATGGAGTTCGTATCCGCTTTCAGAGCTGCAAAACGTTTTGATATCCCCCCACAAACCACAACTGAGCTCACAGAAGAAACATCAACAGAACCCAAATCCCCAATCAAACCAACAGAACCATCCCCACCAAAATCCTCAGAAACAGAAGTGTCAAAAACTACAGAGGCAATTCCCATCATACCAACAGAGACCTCAACACCCAAACCAACAGAAGAAATCCCACAGAGTCCAAAGCAGACAACAGGTTCTGAGCCTTCCCAAACCAAAGCAGACAAAGGAAAGGGAATCATGACAGAAGAACCTCAGAAGAAAAAGGAAATGCCACAGACGACGGAGAAGTTGATGAAGAGCTCATTCGATGCCTTTGTCACTCCTAAACCTGAAGACGACTGGGCAACAGAAGGTAGGGTTACAGAGATAAAACGAAAAATGGATGCTCTGCGAAGACCAATACCACCACCAAATACACGACATGCAAAAATGGAAGAGGTGGTGCATAGGTACCTTTACAAACAGCAATATCAGAACAACCCTTTACCACACATCGAAGATCCTCAACTCAGAGCTGACCTTGACAACACCTTCAGCAGAACAAAGCCAAAATCAAGGGCAGAAGTCTTCTCAGAGTCCAAAATTGAAAAGGTAATATACTGCAAATTCTCTCAAACGAGAACCTTTCCAAAGATCAGGTACAACATTTACAAAGTCAAAAGGGAGAACAAGTCCGAAAATCAATTTTCAGATGCCGATATAAGGAACTTGAACCCCTACGATTTGCCAGATCTTCTTCTTTGGACAAAAGAAAACTTCGACAATGATGCTAACAGAAGGGCCTATCAAGTGTTCAGAAAAGCAATGAGAGAAAAGCTTCTGCTTTATAGCATGATAGACTTTCAACTGGGAAGAGATCTTGGAGTCAGAAACCTGAGTCTGAGACCACCAGAGGATCACTGCCCACCTTCTGCCATACCCAACTCAATCATAACAACACCAAGGTACGGGTTAGTATATAAGGATCCTGCTGGTCAAGTAAGACTGTTTGTGGAAATGGACAGTCAGAAGTATGCAACCAGTACTCTGAACAAGTTCAGATCAATCTTAGAAGAAAACAGAGGTACTGAGCTTATGGATCAAGAATCATCAGAAAGAATGATCAGAGAAATAGATGCTACAATCGGCTTGAGAGAACTCTGCATCAATTTCTATCACGAGCTCAGAGAAGTAGGTTTCGACAATAGAAGTTTCAATGACTTCAAAGATGCAAATGTCTAAATCTCTTTTACATATCTCTGTAATAGTTAAAAGGAAATGAAATGAAACTTTTTAAGGTATTGTTTAACCTCTGTCTACTTTACTTAGCCAAAATATGCATAAAGTCAAATTTTCATTTTTCAATACTTAGGGGGAGATTGTTAGCTCCAATTATTCATAATGTTAGAAGTATTGAAAAATAGGCCACGTATGAAAGAGTTCCACAGAAGCTCTGCCAAAGCAAACAATCATTCAAGGAACACCAAGCACCAAGAATCTACAGAAGACTGCTCTCAAAGGACCAAAGAAGGATCAACAGAAGAATGCTCACCAAGGACCGAGCAGCAGAACCTCTGTCACCCTTGACAGAGCCTCTGCAGATCATATTGAAGATTTGGAAGATATTTATAATATATTGCCACTGTTGCAGAAATATCTTACCACTGTTACAAAAATATCTTGCTACTGTTCCAGGGTCCGTTCATCAACTTGTACAAGGCATGGTCCGACAACAAACACGTGTCAAACTCTGATAGGCATCCTTGCAAGTTGATATTAGCGCATTAAATGCATGCAAATTTCCAACTATTCATGCCATCCCTTCTTTCCTGTAGCATCAGTCCTTTTGTCTAGAATAGTTCTTTTGTAGTAGTATAAAAGGAAGGCTCATGTTGAGTTCTTCCTATATATATGTGATAACAAGTTCATATACAAGAAAAACACACACACAATTAACGTCAAATCTATTGTTAGTGTTCTTCATCAAATACAGTAAACTTTGAGATATTTATCTATTCTTCATATACTGTTTATTTGATATTCTGTATTGTTTCTATACAAACATATCTGTTAGTTCTTCAAATACGCTTCCGCAACACATCTCATTTGAACTAATAGATAAGATAATCTTTGTTAATCAAATACGGGAACCAACATCTTTTCTTACCATACGTTACAACATCTTACGATGACGGGTTATACCCGATTCCATGAAATTGACTGACACCAAGTCAATCATTTTATCATGATCAAGAGCCCACACTACGAATCTCCACGGATTCTAGATTAATGCTCATATCTAAGAAATCACAATTACACATGCCAATTTCTTGGAAAGGAAGTAGAGATTACAATTACACATGCCAATCCCTTTTCTTCTTTAGAAATCGGGAATTACGATTAATCCACGCCTATTCCACGATTTCTCACACACACTGAAATTACGATTAATCCACGCCTATTCCATGTGTTCATAACAACTAGTGCCTATGGATCCATTACACTTACTACACACCTGCATAGTATTAAACTAAAACAATCTTTAAGCCTAACACACTACTATCAAATTGTAAGTATGTTCAGGCTACTAGAATTGTATTTCCATTCCTAAATCCAGAAGTTAACAAAACCCCAAAGTTACCGGATACTTAAAAGTAACCGGATACAAAACCTACTGGATTGAAACACTTACCGGATACAGAGCTTACCGGGTACAGTTCTTACCGGATACTATACTTACCGAATACAGACCTTACCGGGTACAGATCTTACCGGGTACTACAAAGGTTACCGGGTCCAAAGACTTACCGGCTATAAAACAATCCGGATAATATCCGGTAACTATTTACTTCGGTAACTACCAAAAATAAACAGAACTTACCGGTAGTTTTTGCCCCATCCGGAAACCTTCATACAGAGGTTACCGGGTATTATCTTTTACCTGGTAACTTCGACTTGAAGTCTTAAAATTCACCCCAGAACCATGTTTGTTGCATTCAGCTTGTTTTAAATACATCCATTCAGTCCCAAAACAGTTTATACAGATATCTTAATGTTTGATTTAACAGAAAACATTGATTTATACAAAAAAGTGAAAAACTTATCTGCACAATCCAATCTCAATCTGATGTTAATGATTCTAAACACCTATTCAACAGATAGCTTCGTTCAAAATCAAACATCTATGAAAAACTTTAACCTGAAATTCATGGCTAAATTCTTACCAAAGATTCAACTTACCCTTTTTCTCCTTCTTTTCCTCTTCTTTCTCTCTAATCTTTCTGTTTGTCTTCTGCTGTACCAAAAACACAAACACACACACACACACAAAGTCACCAAAATGAATAGTAGAGAAAATATCTCACTTTTCTTCTTTTGACTATAATGAGGCGGTGGTGGTGGTTTAGGTGTCACCACTTTGACCAAACTAAACCCTATACTTTTATCACATGACAACTTTAATCCCTCATCTTATAAATTAAAATTAAAGTTTACCCCTTTCTTATTATTTCAATAAAACACATAATATGACTTACTCAGGGATAAACTATAAAATTAATCTTATCAAATAATTATACTCAAATTATTTAATAAACCAAACGAAATCCTTTTTAAAGAAAATCGAGATGTTATAGAAGAACTGGGATATTTTCACACTTTCTGATTTGAAAATTTGGCTTACTGGTTTAGATAAGTCGACCGAGCCAGAGAGTTCAATTCGTGATCAAGATGATATTGATTCTCTTAGGAAGTTAGCATAGATTCTTGTAGGGGCCAAGTTATATAGGGCTGGTCAGGTTCGACTAGAAATGTGCCCGGACGGATATTTCATGATATACGAGTATCCGTTCAAGATTAGCTTTAAGTGGCCATATCCCCCCTGTCTAAATTATTCATGATGACGTTCGACGTAGCACCAGGACAACTAATGCCCCAGTTCTGGTGAGTCGTTCAGGTCATTGAGCGACTCACTAGGGATTGGGAGTCTCCCCTGAACATAAACGACCTCCTCACGGCCTACCAGGTCAAGATGGACGGGAACCACCGCTATATCCTTATTTCGAGGCATAGGGGTGATCGTACCTTGGTCCTAAAAACTGCGGTAAACGACCGCAAATAGAAGGCCAAGTACGCGTTTGTGCGTGTAGCGACGTTGGATCCAGAGAGTGACTGGATTAGGTCCGGCTGGAACACGACAGGTAAGATTTCAAGAGTATTGTCGTACGTTTTGTCTTTGGAATATCGACCTGTATCTAACAATTTCTTTTCTTTTTCATGTCGACATATATCAAGTTTCTGGAATTCAGTGCTGACGATCGGTCTTTCAATACACGACATCTCGTGGATGAGGACGACGAAGACGTGGTGTTTATCGGAGAGAGTCGAGAGGAAGAGAAGGAAGAAGAGGAACGAGAAGTAGAGGAGCCAAGAGAATAAGAAGTAGAGATGACTGGTAAGTGTACGTCTATCTCCCATACGTGATCCTTTTGTTGCTCTAATCGTGTAACGTTCCTTTCTCTTTTTTTTGTTTTTCAGAGGAATCACATGCGAAGTCATCATCTGTGGCTGCCAAGAGGGCAACCCAAGTTGAGTTGGCCCGCAAGGGAAGGGAGAAGAAAAAGGGGACCTCGACCACTGGGTCGGGGTTTTTGAAGAGGACCAAGAGGACGGCCCCGAGGGAACCGTCTTCGAAGGCGGGTGACTCATCGAGGGTCGTCACTCCCGAGAAGACGAGGGTGTCGATTGCATCTCCTGAGAAGATGAGGGTGTCTTCTGATGCAATCGACACGACGCCGGTTAGCTCAGTGCCCCCGGCAACAACGACGGTGCCTCTATCTTCTACATCAACCCCTTCGTCAGCTGACAAGAGAAAGGGTCACTCGGAGGAGGGAGATAAAGTCACGATGGTCAACTTTACGTTGCTGGCGGATTTTATGGCTGATAACGTCCTGGATGCGGCGAAAATCTTTCATCATCTGGGGAAATATCAGCTCCCGTCTTTCAGGGAACGTTTCCTGGGGGTGTCGGTCGATGACACGGGATCCCACGTCGCTGGACTCACGTTCATGGTAAGTGTTTGAAACTTATCTTTTTGTTTTATGTAGTTTTTGTCGAGTATTTATTAACTCATGTCTTTTTTGTGTTTCTGGCATTCCAGTCCTCCCTAGAATTGTACTCTGAAATGGGAGAGACAAGGCGTCTAGTGTCCTCAGCTCTCGAAAGAGAGAAGGCGGCACTGGAAAAAGAGAAGGCTGTGTTGGCCCGGGTCGAGGCTTTGTCCGTGCGACTCGATGACGTTCAGAATGACCTGGAGGTCATTGAAGGTGAGAAGGAGGAGGCGAACCACCGTCTGGACCTGATAGTCGACTTGAGGATCAAGCTAGGCAAAACTAAGAATTCCTTGGCTACGAGTGAAAAAAAAGCAAAGGAATCTCAGTCCAAGGTGCCAGAGTTGGAGGGGGAGGTGAAGGAGCTAAAGGACGAGTTGAAGTCTGTTTTCGCTCTTGCTCGATGGACTGCTCGGGCTGCGATCATACGACAACGTCTGTCGGGTAAAAATCCTCTTGCTTCTGCGTTAGACGAACTGGCCTTCTATCTGTCGAGCGTCGGATCTGAGAGGGACCTCGACTCTGAGGATGAGATCTTCAAGGGCGAATCCTCTGGTCCTAAGACGGCTGACGACCCGCCCTAGCCTTAGACCGATTAGGTTTTTTTGTTTGTTTTTACCGATCGACCATTGGGGGTCGAGTCTTGTTGATGTAATCGGTTAGGAATGAAAAAATATTTCTTTTGGAACTTATGTTTTTACTTTGTCGATCGACTTTCATTCACATTGCAAGTAAGCAATGAGTATAATACAATCACGCGATCATTAAATAAATATAAGTCATATAAAGCAAACACAGGTACTCGCGACAGAGGCATTCATCCAAAACATGGTTTTAGATCGTGAGATATTCGAATCGTATAATTGTATAATTAAGTGGTGCAACAGACTTGGTCTTTTACGTCGTGCGATCCCGCAGTCGAGTAATCAAGTCGTGTAATAGACTTGGTTACTTATGTCGTGCAATCCTGTGATAATGTAATTAAGTCACGTAATAGACTTGGTTACTTATGTCGTGCGATCCTGCAATAAAACAAGGTCAGAGGTTGGTCGTTGGCTAACCAACGACCCTCCGATGCTTAAGTCAGTAATCGTCGTGGTAAAAAATCGTATGAAAAAAGGGTTTAGAAAAAATACCTTTTCAGATGTGTTGCATTCCAACTGCGTGGAATGTCTTGATTGTCGAGGGTCTAAAGTCGATAAGCACCTTTACCCACGACTTCTGAGATACGATATGGACCTTCCCATTTGGTGGAAAGTTTCCCTGCGTTGGTCTCTTGAGTGTTTTGGAATATTCGCCGGAGGACGTGGTCACCTTCTTGGAAGACTCTAGCTTTAACGTTCTTGTTGAAATTGTTGGTCCCGGAGGGGTTATACAAGTTTGTAGAAGGGAGGGTTGAATACAAACACACAGATTTTACTTTTCTAAATTGTTTATTGATATTTATCAAACAATTTACAACTTGTTGTGGAACAAGATTAAGGATTAAACTTAATCTAAACAAGTTATGAGAACACTAAGTTTCTTGTACTAGAATTAAGACAGAAAGGAGATAAGAATATTACTAATAATATTCTAACACAAAGATAGTAGAGAGAAGAAGATGGCCGAGCACTTCATTTCTGAAGTAGGGTTCTTCTTATATACTGCATGCATTTAATGCACAACAGTACAACTTTACACATGGCAGTAGCTGATTGGTTGCATGGTTTGACCTTTGTAGACAACCTTAGTAGACGCATGATGAACAATGTAGAATCAGAGTTGGTTGTACGATAATGGACATAAGGGATGTCGTATTCTGACATTTTCGTACGGAGACGTGCAAGGGGGTAATACAAAAGTAACTTGTGGAGGAAGACTTCATGATCAGCGTTCGTTGAACAGTACTTTATCAGCAAGTGACAAAGCTCAGCGATCACTGAAGTCTTCTACTTGAAACTTCACATTGAGTGGACAAATCTTGGCTTCGCTGATATCCGCATCAGTTCATTAGTAGACTTGTCGCTGGTTCTTTGGCTTGATCTTCGATATCAGCGTAGAACATTTGTTGACGTGAAACTTGTTTTTAGGGATCATAAGTAAACAACTAAACTATCAGCGATCATCAACAAGACTGAACAGGCTCAGCGCTTTATTGATGAACAGTTTCGCTGAATGTCTAAATTAAAAAGCATGAGTTTCTTATCAGCGGTACTGTAGAGACATTGTACTTATCAGCGATAGTGAAACTCTAATACATATTGTCTACTTACGATTTTCACTAAGTGTTTCTTAAAGAGTCATTATCAAATCACTGAGGGTTTGGATCAACAATCTCCCCCTATTTGATTATGACTTAGCAACAAAAGAAAATTGCTAATTATGAAAACATAAGGATAAAAAGAACTCATAAAATATTTGTCCCTTTTACTGTTTTCTGGGATCTTTTGAGTACTGATGGAGTAAAGTACATTCGCTGAAAATTTTCTTTTAACTTCGTATAAGTTACAGAGGGAAGTGGAAAAATTACAAGTACAATAAATAAATTTACAAGTACAAAAGATATAAGCTGATAAAGATAGAAGAATTACTAGGAAATCCTATCAGCTAAAAACGTCCTTCCTTAATGAGAAGTTCATCAAGGGTTCTTGTCGTAGGGATCATCTAGTCAGGGACAGTTTCTCCAAGATTCCGTCTGTTCTTTGCTTCAGTAATGATTAGGGGCTTGAGATATTGGCCGAGAAGATCGTCTCTGAATTCACACCAATAGACAAGATCCCTGAGCTATTCGATAGGAGTGATGGGAAGCTCAGAGACGCGTTGAAAGCGTTCTCGTCCATCATAGTCTTGAAAGAAGATACCATAAGGTTCGCTTAAGACTTTTCCAGGGATGAAGCGTTCATCAGGGGGCAGGGAGGTGTTGAGCACTGAGAGGTCAGGTTCAGGACCAAGTACTTAAGCACGTGAGAAGTCAATACCGGTTTTGTTTCTGATAGGAGGGCCTGAGTGTGAAGCTATTATCTTTTTCTTTGCAGAGGTCCTTCTTCGTTGATATGGATTTGGAGGAGGAGGAGGAATATCCACAGCAGAAGAAACCAAGTCGATCTGTTGATTGATCATTTTCTCGACATGGCTTTTGAACTGTGAGCGAGATCGCTGAATGGCTATTCACATCTCCAACCATTCAAAGAAACCGTACTTCTTGATTGAAGAGGCGTAGATGGTTTCTTTTGTACCATTCTCCCTGAATAGATTAACCTCAACAACTGGAACCTTTATTGTTGATCTTCCCTTGATGTGTACTTTGTGGATTCTGGCTGGCCGATATCGATAGTGCAGCCTTTCTTCGCACCATTCCAAAGTAGAGTCAGATACTTTGGTCTTTTCTTCGATAATCTTCTTGGCATCCTTCCATAACTGATGTTGGACATCAATGGGAGTTCTCTTCGGATCAGGGTCCTTCACCGATTGTTGAACAAGCTGGATGGCATAAGCTTTATCTTGTTCTTCAGCTTTCCTTCGATCAGCGAGTTGTTTTTCAGCTTTAAGATGTTCAACAAATTCATTCTTTGATAGTCTGAACTTAGGGTCAGGTATTCTGTCACGGGGAAGGATGATTCACCTATCTTCAAGCTGTTTGATTATTGCTTCTCTCTTTTTCTGATCCTCTTCACTTAGATTTTTAGGAGCCAAGGAAGGTCTGTTTTTGTGAGAGAGCAACTGTTCTTCACGTTCATCAGTCTCAGTGAAATCCAAGACCGGGATTATTTCATCAGCACTAGAGGCTGGGATTATTGTTGATGCAGTAGGAGGAACTTCAGCTGGATCCTCAAGCAAGGGAGAGGACTAGCTGAAACACAACGATCATTTAAGTAAGATCATCTGGGAAAGAAAGAGAGAGAAAAGAATGGGGTTTAAGTGTATAGAGGTTTTATGGAGAGGAGAATTTGGGTTGAGAATGGATAGAGGAGGGATGCAATATATGGAAATAAAGAGTATGTTACCTGACAAACTGGCTTCCTGAAGAGAATAGCCATGTTGTCTTCAGAAGAAGCACCTTTGTTCTTGCCTTTGTCAGCTTCAGACACTGCAGGCCTATTGGTGGTCCCCTCCCCTGATTGTTCAGTGATGATAACCCCTTTTTGAGATGGGGCTTTCTTGATTGGTTGGACGAAGAAGATGTCGTCATCATCATCGTCGTCATCATCATCATTTTTAGGAGATGATGATGGTTCATCATCAGCGATATCGACGTCTTCATCGTCTTCAGCTTCTTCTTCAGATTCTACCTCAACAGCGTAAGGTTCTGTTACATCAGCAACAGCTTTGGGTTGCTCATCGAGTTGCTCCCCCTCATATACAGAGGGAGGTTTCTCGGTTCCCTCAGGGTTTTTAACTCCCTGAGGTTGTCCAGTAGTAGCAGAAATGATACCCTCCCCCTCAGCGTTATGGGGAACGTCTTCAAGAGTTTTCTTCTCCCCCTCCACATTATAGGGAAGGTCTTCAGTCTTCTCCCCCTCTTCCACATGATGAGTGGGGGAGGAAATAGAAGTAGCAGCAGCAACATCAACAGTCATAGGATCACTGTCTTCCAGGCCAGTGATTCCCATGAAGGTTTCAATCACTACTATTCTGTCTTCCAGGCCAGAAATAGTAGGACTGATCTTTTGAATATCTTCTCGATCCGTCCGAGTGAAATGTGAGGGAGTGCATGTAGGAGCATTCAGACGCTCGAGAATCTGCTGTAGGAGAGTCTTCACAGTATTCACATCTGACTTTACAGTAGTCACCTCTTCCTTCAGATCGCCAACCACTGTCTTCAATGATGTGACTTCATTGGACATGGCTGTAAAGTTGGTGGAGAGAGTGATGTTAGCAGTGGAGTTTTCAGCGAGGGTGATAGCAAATTGACCAATGCTACCATCCACCTTCTCTAGATCAGTACTGGAGGCTTTGCCTTTGACCTCGGTGGTCAGTTTCTTGAGTTCCACTCCAGCGTTTGTAACCACTGAAGAGTTTGTAGATAGAATGGTGGTGAGAGATTCCACCTTTGATGATAGATCTGTGAGCGATGTGTTGATGTCACCCAAGTTAGGACCTGAAAAAGTTTTGAACTTGTGAACAAAGGAAAGCTCAGAAGTTTGGGGTTTTGAGAGAGGAGTGTTTAGAGTTATGTGTATACCTGTGGGATGGTTGATGAAGTCTTCGATATCTCGATGACCTATCAACGTTTCGAAGTCGTCTTCCAGTGTACCTTTACGCTGGGAAGTGCCCGCAGGTCCTATATTTGTATCCATCATCCTATGTAGAGTGTCAACAGCTGTATCATGTACGATGACGGGCGTTGCAGAGAATGGGGGGAAAATTGGTGGAGTGTCTAAAGGATGAGTGGGAGGAACAACGATTGAGAAAAGGGATTTGGTGAGAGGTTCAGCGTTGGATTCACTGAGAAATACTTCTTCAGTCCTTAGAGGGTCTGAAGGAGGTGGGTTCTATTCCATGTTTATAACCTCAGTGTTTAAAGACGCTGAAGTTGGTATGGAAGGGGTGGCTTGATCAGCTGTGGCAGAGCGTACCCCGGAACTATCCAGCGGGTCTTGTACAGAAAGAGTCATGGAGTCTTCAGCATGTGAATGCTTGGGGGGTTGCTCCTTGGTTTTCTTGATCCTTTGAGAATCAAGTGGGGTAGTAGAGTGTTTCCTTTTCTTGGAAGGAGTGGAGGTTGTAGCCTGGGTACCAGCGGTTGGGATTACCGTGGTGGTAGCTGCAGAAGTACCAGAATATGGGTTGAGAAGAGATAAGAGTTTAGAAAGACGTACCTCGTTTGGCAGGGGCTTGAAGTCAAGAAATTTAATGCCAACCTGAGAGAGCTTCAGGCCACCCACTTTTGGGTATTCGTTCCCAAGTCCATGTAGAAAGAGAGCACTGACAAACCGGGGGTAAGGAACACATGTTGGTCTGTCAGCCATGTCCACCCTGAACACCAGATCGTTGTAAATGATTGATGCCCAATCAATGTGAAGGCCTTTCAGCAGTGCATATCCAATGGCCTGTTGGGGTTGGGATGCTTGGTCAGTTGACCCAGTTTTCGCTGTCAAGTAGCTGATCAAGTGAGCGAACATGAAGTTCATCTCGCTGGGCATCTTTGATTTCTAGATAACGGCCAACTTTTTCTTAGGAAGTTCATCTCTCCCTGAGTCCCACACGTACTTCATTGCATCAAAGAATGCAATCAGGGTTTGCCTATCAGCTAGGTTTTTGGGGTTAGGCTGAGGGATAAAACGGTTTTCTTTGGAACTACCAGGGAGGTTCAGGGCACGCCTGATAGTAGCAGTGGTGATCTTGTAAGTACCATGTTTGGTGTCACAGAGAATGACATCAAACATTTTCTTTGGGTCTTTGGGTGAGGGTACCTGAGCTCATCTGGCAGTATACCAAAACTGAGCTAGAAGTTATCGATGAGCTGGGGGTGCAATAGTCAGGGCTGTCGATAGGGGACAGGTTTTGAGAAAGTTTACCTCATCATCCAGGTGTGTGACCTGCTTCGTTTGAGGGAAGTCGAAAAGAGCATAGGGATTGTTGCTTTGAAAGGTAACTTTCTTAAGATTAAATTTAACCTGAGGAGCTTTTGTGAATTCAGTAATCTCAGCAGTAGTGGGAGACTTGGCGATAGAAGCTTCAGTAGAGGATGCCATTTCTGTTTATCACATGTAAACATGAAGAAGATGAACAAAAATGTCTTAATGTGGAAAGATGGGTTTTGTACATTTCATTCAGACAAAAGATGTCTTAATGAAGATTAGGGTTTTTCTTGTTTTGCAAAAGAAATACAAAACATAGTGAACATTTGTTTTCCAGTTTCTGTGTGAAGAAGAGATTCTGGAAAAACATATGAAGATGCAAGTTTAAGATTCTTCGTTTTAAACTTGAAGAGCAATCATGAAGATTGTGTTCATAAAATCATGAAAAGAAATGATTTCATTTTAAGAAGGTTCTTTTGTTTGATCTGTTAATAACAAGAAAAAGATCAAAAACAAGTTTATTGGTTGCAAAATAAAAGAGATATTAACCTGTGATGTTTAAGAAGATGAAGATGAACAGGTTCTTGAGTTTATATCTTGAATGCAATAGAGAAATCTTGCTTGAAGAAGATGAAGTTCGCGTAAGGTAAAAATATAAACTCGAATGTGTTTATATAGTGAGAGTTAGAGAGAGAAAAAACTATGAGCGGGAAAGTTTTTCATGATGACACGGACACGTCCCTTGAATTTGATTGGACAATGAAGTCGAAACGGGCGAACGTGTGTCAGAAAAAGCGTGCCATGGTCTATCCGTTGTGATCATGTCACAAACGTCCTTTCATATTTTAGGATGTCTCTGAGGTTTTTGAAAACTCAGGGACATTTTTGAAAACATGAAGCACTGAATAGAAATATCAGTGTTGATTTAGAAATTTCAAAAGTATCACTGAAAGGAAGAGATATTCAGCGATGTAATTTGTTTTGAAATCTTGCATTCAGGCGAACGTCATCGAGTAAAGAGAACATACCTTGATATCAGCGAATCAATTTTGTTCAGGGAGTAGATGATGAATAGGTTATACAAGTTCATTGTTATCACTGATCTAATGTGAACCGCTGAAGATTTTACTCTTCTATGTTCAGCATTCCAAGCTCGCTGATGAGAAAGTTGAATCTTGTCTCATCAAGAGGTTTGGTGAAAAGATCAGCTAACTGAAAGTCAGTTGGGATAAAATGAAGTTCTATATCACCATTCATCACATGATCTCTGATAAAATGATACCTAATTTCAATGTGTTTGGTCTTTGAGTGTAGCACTGGATTATTTGCTATAGCGATGGCATTTGTGCTGTCGCAATAGATTGGAATCTTTGAGAGCTGAAGGTCATAGTCCAGTAGTTGATTTCTCATCCACAAGACTTGAGAACAACAGCTTCCAGCGGCTACATACTCAGCTTCATCGGTTGAGGTGGACACTGAGTTTTGCTTTTTACTTGTCCAACTCACCAGCTTTCCACCCAGGAGCTGACACCTCCTGTGGTGCTTTTCCTATCCAATTTGCAACATGCAAAATCACTATCTGAATAGGCGATTAGATCAAACCCCGAGTCTTTGGGATACCAAAGACCTAGGTTAGGAGTACCCTTAAGGTAACGAAAGATTCGCTTTACATCGATCAAATGAGATTCCTTAGGTTCAACTTGATATCATGTACACAAACAGGTTGCGTACATAATATCAGGTCGGCTAGCAGTAAGATACAGAAGAGAGCCGATCATCCCACGGTACGTTGTGACATTAACAGATTTTCCATTTGGATCCTTGTTTAGTGTCAGCGGCGGTGCCATAGGGGTTTTCATAGCTGAGCTCTGAGTTAAATCAAATTTCTTCAGCATATCTTTGACATAGTTACCTTGGTGAATGAAAGTTCCTTTTTCACTCTGTTGGATTTGAAGACCAAGGAAATATGTTAGCTCACCCATCATACTCATTTTATATTCAGCTTTCATTCTTGCAGCGAAACGAGTGCATAAGTCAGGGTTAGTGGAACCAAATATAATATCATCGACATATATTTGAACAAGTATAATATGACCTTTTACTTTCCTAAAAAATAGAGTTTTATCTATTTTACCACGCTCAAAATTTTCAATATGGAGATAAGTAGAGAGAGTGTCATACCATGCACGAGGAGCTTGCTTTAAGCCATAAAGTGCCTTATCCAGTTTATAAACATAACCTGGATGCTTAGGATCTGAGAATCGTGGAGGTTATTCCACGTAGACTTCTTCATCCAGCTTTCCATTGAGGAACGCTAACTTGACATCCATTTGATAAACTTTGAAGTCTTTGTGTACATCGTAAGCTAAGAATAGACGAATAGCTTCTAGTCTTGCCACTGGGGCAAAGGTTTCGTCGTAATCTATACCTTCCTCTTGTCTGTATCCCTGAGCAACAAGACGAGCCTTGTTGCGGGTTACAGTTCCATGTTCATCCAACTTGTTTCGATAGACCCATTTAGTGCCTATCACTGAGGTGTCAGATGGTCTAGGAACAAGCTTCCAAACTTTGTTTCTTTCGAATTCAGTCAGATCTTCTTGCATAGCCCTGACCCAGTTTGGATCTTGGAGGGCATCATCTGTTTTCTTTGGTTCAATCAGAGAAATAAAGTTAACAAATAAACAAATATTACCTGCACTTCGTCGAGTCTGAACACCAAGGTTTGGATCACCAAGAATTTGTTCAATAGGGTGATTAACAGTCCATCGCTGAGCCGGAGCATAAGTCGCTGACTCAACCTGAACTTGAGGGGCTGAAGATGAGGCTTCAGCAACTTCTGGTATATCAGCCAAGAGAGGAAGAGGTTCAGATGTCATTTCATTCACTGATTGCTGAGAAGTAGATGGTATGTCTGAAATAGAAGGTTCAGAAGCAGGCATAGTGTTAATAGGAACAGTTGAGACCCAAGATGTTTCAGCTTCACTAGTCTGCATGTTTGGGATGATGGTAGGATCATCATCTTCAGCGGGATGAGTATGAGATGGAGGAGTGGGAACATCTTATGAATCACCAAGATGAGAAAACATCCATTGATTCAATTCTTCAGTATCATCAGAAGGTCTAGAGTTCGCTGAACGGGATTTGTCAAAAGTGACGTGGATAGTTTCTTTAACAGTTTGTCTTCTTCGATTGAAGACTCTGAAGGCTTTGGAGATTGAAGAATATCCAAGAAAGATTCCATCATCAGCCTTAGGATCAAACTTTACAAGGGCATCTCTGTTGTTCGGTATGAAACACTGACATCCAAAGATGTGAAGAAAGCTAATTGAAGGATTTCTCCCATGGAAGAGTTCATAGGCTGTTTTCTTGAATCTTTTAACAATCAGCGACCCGTTTTGAGTAAAACAAGCAGTGTTGACGGCTTCTGCCTAAAACTGAGTAGGCAGGTGAGAATCGCTGAGCATTGACCGTGCATCTTCAATAATAGTTCGATTTCTTCTTTCAGTGACTCCGTTTTGCTGCGGTGTTCTTACTGATGAAAAGTTGTGAGAAATACCCTTACTTTCAAAGAAGGAATCAAGAGAACTGTTTTTGAATTCAGTCCCATGATCACTCCTTATTGAGCGAACGGTCATGTTGTTCAGGACTTCCATTTTCCTGACAAAAGTGATGAGTTCTTCAGGGGTGTCACTCTTAGAACGAAGAAACATTACCCAGGTATAATGAGAGAATTCATCGACTATGACCAATGTATATTTTTTCCAGCGATGGATTGTTTGTTAACAGGGCCAAACACATTCATATGGAGAAGTTGTAGAGGAGATGACATTGAGGAAACTTGCTTAGACTTGAAGCTTGCTTTGGTCTGTTTCCCTTTTTCACACGCTGAACATAAGGACTCCTTGGCATATAAGTGTTGAGGTAGACCAGTGACTAACTCTTTAGAAGAAAGAGTATACAGTGTCTTAAAGTTGAGATGAGAGAGCCTCTTGTGCCATAGCCAGTTGACATCAGATGAGGCTTTTGAGAAGAAACAGGAGTTCTCAGTGGTTGTAGAGTCCATGTTTATAACGTAAACATTTTCCATACGATAACCGCTGAGTGCTATCTTCTCCTTTTTGTCAGAGACAAAGCATGATTCCTTAGTGAAAATCACTTTGTTATCCTTGTCACACAACTGACTAATGCTTAGAAGATTATGCTTCAGTCCTTCAACATATGCGACTCTTCCAAAGGTTGGTGTACCATTTGAGAGTACACCAAAACCTCGGGTAAGCCTTTTCCATTTACATCAAAGGTCACTGAGGGACCCTTCTCTTCCTTGTATTCAGTGAGCAGGTTTTTCTTCCCAGTTATGTGTCTAGAGCATCCGCTATCGAGATACCAGATACCCTTCCGAACCTACAAACAAAGGAAGATTAGTTTGACTTGGGCACCCATTTAACCATGGGTCTACATTTTTCAGTGGTGGTAGAGGAAGTGGAAGGTTCAACAATCTTTGCTGCATTTGAAGATTCAGCTTCAGAACTTGTCTTCACTTTGATTAATTTCTTAACCTCAGTGGTCTTCTTTGCCTTGGAGGTATTAATCTTCACCTTAGCTAATTTTTCTGCTTTGGTGGCTGTGGGGCACTTACTAGCAATTTGATCGCTAAGTCCACAGTGATAACATTTCCTATAGCTAAAAGTAGCTTTAGGACCATTTGCATGCTTAGCCATTAATTTTAAATGAGCAGGGCCAGCACCAAGAATACCTTTAGCATCAGATCTTGGGGGAACCTGAGGTTCATCAAGATTCTTAGCTAGAAAGTTCAGCTTGATCCTTGGAGTGGATCGCTGAACATTTTTGTAAACCTTATCCTTAGAAGATGAGGAATGATTAACTGAAGGTTTAACATTCTTCGGATTTGGTATTTTGGTACCCTTCTGAGGTTTTGGATAAACAATTTTCTCTTTACCTTTAGAAGTTAAGGTAGAGATTTATTCAGGGATGGCAGTTTTAGAAGAGGAACACTGAAAAAATGAAGTGTCAGGGATTGAGGACACAAACATTCCAAACTTAAGCATGGAATGATCAATGGTTGGTTCTTCAGCGTCAGCTTTCTAACCAAGACCACGTTTGTCACTCAGGGGAATCTGAGACTTAATTATCTCAGTGATCGTTGTTGAGGATTTACACCATCCTTTAACAGTAGTTTTTTCAGCTTTCAATGCAGTGATAGCTTCTTCACGCTCGATTTTGACTAGTTGATTTATGTGAATCTGATCTTTTAAATCTTCTTCAATTTTAGAAAGCTTTTCTATTTGAAGGTGACAGTGTTTAAGCTGTTCAACGAGATCAAGGTTTTGATTTTCAACAACAGTTTTGCCATTCATGGCATCATATAAACTCATAGTCAGGAGATCGATTTTTCGAAGACTATCAGCTTCATCAATATCTGAAATATGTGTAAAGAAAGAAGGTGATACCTTGGTAGCAGAGGCTGAAGTAGAGGGTATGTCAGAATTTTCTTCCTCATCTTCCATTTTGGCCATGAGACAGAGATTGGCCTCATCATCATCTTCTGAGTCAGATGATTTTTCCTCGTCAGAGGCAGCCCAATCAAAGTCAGCCATCAGGCCTTTGCCTTTCTTCTTGAAGCTTTTCAGCTTTGCACATTTTTCTTTCAGCTTTTGATACTTGTCATCTCTAGCCCTGGGGTTAGAGGATTTCTTAGGGAAAGCTGAGGGTTTATAGACTTTCTTTGACCTGCACTCGCTAGCAAAATGTCTTATCTTTTCACAGTTATAGCGAGTAGCAGTAGCCTTATCAACAGGGGTTGATGATCTTGGCTTGTCAGTAAGTGCGAGGGGCTTGTTCTTTCTGAAATCTTTCTTTTTGGCGAATCTCCTGAACTTATTAGATAGGAGGGACATAGATTCATCAAGATCTGAAGAATCAAGATCTGATGAGCATTCAGAGTTAGTTTCCAACTCAGTGATAGTGACAGTAGATCACTGAGTGGAAGGTGACTCTAAGAGTAAAGCATAATGTGTGATTTTGGAATCTTTTACAAGATTCTTCTTAAGATGACACGACTGCTCATGATTGAGCATAGTGCCATATAAGGTAGAAAGATTCATAGATTTTAGATCCTTTGATAGCTTGAGACACATTGAATAACTATCCCAACTTTCAGGTAAACATTCTGGGAACTTTGTCAGAACTTCAAAGTTAGAATATTCCTTACCAACGGTTTTTAGATCAATTATTAAACAGTTAAAGCGTTGGTTAACTTCAGAGAGAGTTTCATTCTTACCACAAATGAAGCTTTCGTACTGTCTTACCAGGTTGATCTTTCTTGAGTCCTGGACTTCCGACGTACCTTCATATTGAACACAGATTGTGTCCCACATGGATTTGGAAGTTTTCAGATTCATGACGGAATGGTAGACTTCATCAGGAAGAGCCATAGAAAGAATGGATCTGGCTTTGGTGTCGATAGCCACTTTCTTCTTATCTTCTTCAGACCAATTATGAGGTTCCTTAGGCACGACTCTTTCAGGAATAGTAGCTCTAGTAGCAGTGTCTGGTACTTCAAGGTCAATTCTAACAGGAATATATGGGCCATTTTCGAGATAGTAAGGCATAATAGGGTCTACACCTTCTAAGAAGAGTATCATCCTATTTTTTCACAGACTAAAGTTATCTCTGGAAAATCTAGGGGGTTTTGCAAGAGAACCATTGTCAATATAGTTTGTGTTTGTGTTGGTAGATATAATGAGAAATAGTAAGGAAGAGAAAGATTAGTACAAGCAAGATCTTGTTTATGAGTTTAAACAATCTGCTCTGATACCACTTGTTGGTCCCGGAGGGGTTATACAAGTTTGTAGAAGGGGGGGGGGGGGGGGGGGTGAATACAAACATACAGATTTTACTTTTCTAAATTGTTTATTGATATTTATCAAACAATTTACAACTTGTTGCGGAACAAAATTAAGGATTAAACCTAATCTAAACAAGTTATGAGAACACTAAGTTTCTTGCACTACAATTAAGACAGAAAGGAGATAAGAATATTACTAATAATATTCTAACACAAAGATAGTAGAGAGAAGAAGATGGCCGAGCACTTCATTTCTGAAGTAGGATTCTTCTTACATACTGCATGCATTTAATGCACAACAGTACAACTTTACACGTGGCAGCAGCTGATTGGTTGCATGGTTTGACCTTTGTAGACAACCTTAGTAGCCGCATGATGAACAGTGTAGAATCAGAGTTGGTTGTACGATAATGGACATAAGGGATGTCCTATTCTGACATTTTCATACGGAGACGTGCAAGGGGGTAAGACAAAAGTAACTTGTGGAGGAAGACTTCATGATCAGTGTTCGTTGAACAATACTTTATCAGCGAGTGACAAAGCTCAGTGGTCGCTGAAGTCTTCTACTTGAAACTTCACGTTGAGTTGACAAATCTTGGTTTCGCTGATATCCGCATCAGTTCATTAGTAGACTTGTCGCTGGTTCTTTGGCTTGATCTTCGACTTCATCGTAGAACATTTGTTGACGTGAAACTTGTCTTCAGGGATCATAAGTAAACAACTAAACTATCAGCGATCATCAACAAGACTGAACAAGCTCAACGCTTTATTGATGAACAGTTTCGTTGAATGTCTAAATTAAAAAGCATGAGTTTCTTATCAGCGGTACTGTAGAGACATAGTACTTATCAGCGATAGTGAAACTCTAATACATATTGTCTACTTACGATTTTCACTAAGTGTTTCTTAAAGAGTCATTATCAAATCACTGAGGGTTTGGATTAACAGAAATGTCGCTCGACCGCTTGCCGTTGAGACGCCCTTCTTATCAGTGCTGATTCTCTAAGTTCTTCGAGGGCGTCGAGGTCGTAACTTAGATCCACTAGATTGTGGTCGACAGAAGTGTGCCTCGAGGTTGGGAGTTGGACCTCGACCAAAGAGAAAGGGGTTTGTCTTGTGGACGTGCGTGGCGTCGTGCGATTTGCCCACAGGACTGAAGGGAGTTCTTCGACCCACATTCCTTTCGCGACTTTCAATCTTTTCTTGATAGAAGCAATAATGGTTTTATTGCTCGACTCTGCAAGTCTATTCGCCTGAGGGTACCTGGGTGTCGAGGTCGTCAGCTTGATATTGCGGTATTCGCAGAACTGTCGAGTTCTGTTGATTATGAACTGGGATGCATTGTCGCAGACAATTTCGGACAGAATCCCAAACCTGCATATAATGTTAGTTTGGATAAAAGAGACGACTTCTTTATCCCGGACATGGGAAAAAGCAGCTGCTTCTATCCACTTAGAAAATAGTCTGTAAGTACGACGAGAAATACCTTTTGCCCGGGGGAAGGTGGCAAGTTGCCAACAATATCCATCCCCCATCTCATGAAGGGCCATGGGATTAGTGTCGAGTGTAAGGGTTCAGAAGGTTTGTGTGACATACCTGACGGCGTCCTGTCGTAGTGTCGGCCAAAAGTAGCCTTGTCGAGAGATACGGTTGGCTAGACTACGACCTCCTGAGTGGTTGCCACACTCTCCGTCATGCATTTCTTGAAGGATCTTTTGAACTTGACTTTTGCTGGTAACACATCTCAGGTTCAAGCCTGTCGATGATCGTCGATAGAGTCTATCTCCGATCACCACATACTTGGATGCCTTGAACCTGATCTTCCGAGCTTCCATCTTGTCTTCTGGGAGTTGTTTGTGCATAGGAAATTTATGATGTCGCACGACCAATCATCCTCTTGATCTTCGATTTGGATGACGTCGTCATCTTCGATGGATGGTGCTGCCAGGTGGATCATAGGAATGTTGTCGAATAATGGTTTGCTGAGTGCAGACCCAAGGTTTGCTAAAGCATCGGCCTGAGTATTTTGGTCCCTTGGAATTTGTTCGATTGAGAATGGTTTGAAAACTTCCGATTTTGCTTTTGCTACCTTTAGGTACGCTGTCATTTTTGAATCCTTGGCCGCAAATTCTCCATTCATCTGGTTTACGACTAGGAGAGAATCACTCTTGACGTGTAGTGCGGTTGCCCCCAAGTCGTGTGCCATGTTCATTCCCACGATCAGGGCTTCGTACTCGACTTCGTTGTTGGTAGTTTTAAAGTCACATCGTACGAAGTACACCATCTTGCCCCCTGTGGCGACTTTAAGACGACGCCTAGTCCTGAACCCCAAATGTTGGATGATCCATCGACATGTAGAGTCCAGGGCACATCGTCGTTAGTCTCCACAGTGAGTGTTTCGAGCTCCTCTTCTCTCTCTAGCTCAAGACTAAAATCGGCGATGAAATCTGCCAATGCTTGCGATTTGATCGCTATCCTGGGCTTGAAGTCGATGTCGTAACTACTGAGATATATGCTCCATTTCGCCAATCGACCTGTCAGCTCAGGTTTCCTCAAGACATACTTAAGAGGAAAGTTAGCCACAACAGTAATAGGGTGTAATACCCCGCTTTAAAAAAAATAAAAAATAAAACGTGTACTTTAACGTCTCAAAAATATATCGTATTTAAAAATGTCAATCAATTATAGTTGAGGGGCTAAAAGTGTCAATTAACCAAAGTTTTATTAATTAATAATAATAATAACTAATTAATAAGTATATATATATATATATATATATATGTGTTATGATCCTAGAGTAAACTACATAAATCTCGTCCCTCTCTCCACCGCCTCTTCTCTTCTCTCTCTCTCAAATCTCTCTTCTCCTTTCTCTCTAAGATTTCTCTTAAACCGGAGAAGTAATCAAAGATACAATTACATATTCGGAATCATCTCGTCAAATACTTCGAAGAGGTATAACTTTATCCCTATGTTATTAAGTTTTTGTGTAGTCTCTTGAGATTGATTTCTATTTGGGTTTAAGTTTAGATTATGTATTATTGCAAAGTTATGATGATATACTTGTTTAAAAATGTTTTGTTTGGTCAAAAATGAAGTAGGATTAAAAAGGGTAAAGTTTAGAATAAAAATGATGAGTTTTGTGGTTAGGTGGTTAGTTGCTCACCAAGTGTTCGGTTTAAAGTCTAAGAGAGTAAAGTTTTGTGATTAAGCTTAAGAGATTAATCATTAACTTCCATTTTGACGTTTAGTATGTTAATTTGTATTTGGAACATGTTTAATTGAGTAAAAGTTGAAGTTTGGTTCGTAAAAATGAATGACGAAAAGTTTGGAAATCGGACGTTACGGTATGTGCAGGTCCGTACTTTGACAGCGCATAACTCACAAACCGTAAGTCCGATTGAGCTCAAATTTTACAGGTAAAAGGTCCTCAATGTGTTTTACAATTCTTATGAAGGGCCTTAAACCCAGTTTTGACTCTAAATAGCTTAAAATAACGTGTTTACTGGACTGATCGTAGCATACTCGGATAAGTTTCGGTGTTTTTATAAATTCCGTATAAAATCAACCGATGATTCAAATGAGGTGATTCCAATTCGAGTAGAACCGTACGAGGTCATAGAACAGATTTCATTTAGATCTTATAAGCTGGTTTGGTCTCTGAGTATGAGAAAAACGGTCGAAAAGAAGGGGCTTAGGAGCTGTCACGTACGGTTCTGCATTATGTCGGGTTTAGTTTTCGAAATGCGTATCGGGTTGTCCGTTTTGAAATTTAAGTTGCATAGATACCATTAGAGCCAAAAATTAGTATTAGAATGATTATGATGTGAGTTTTATATTGTTCAAGTGATAACAATTTATAGTTTAAAATAGGTACTCGAGCTCGAACAACTCCGTCATGAACCTCGTTTGATCGTGCTTTACATCCCAATTTCGTTTAAGATTCTGTGGATTTTCGGTGAAAGACTGAATCTTTTGGAAAAGGCTTGGAAGTGTTTCTGGATAAGCGATCAAGGTGAGTTTTACTTTAAAACGTTTTTCAACTGGGATACATATATATGTGATATATATATATGAGATGGACATATACGAATTGAGATTATGATACATGATGTGATTATGTGTTTATATTGAGACGTATATGTGGTTGGAATGTGGTAACGTTTTTATAAAAGAAAATGTGATATATATATATGGTTGGAATGTGATGAAAGGTTTTATAAATGACAATATGATATATTGGTACATATATATTGTATTTATATGTGCATTACACTACACGAGAGCACTTGTCGAACTATGCCGACGGATGTTTGATGTAATTGTTGTACATCGGTGCTGTAATTGTTATACAGCGAAGAGTTGGCTCGCAACCAACTAATATGGCCATGGTAATGATAGGAAGGATGAGTGGTACACGATGCACGAGTCTTATTTGGTATTTAAGTCTTTGTGATATATGTGTATTTATATAAAGGATTTTATATGAATTGGTTTTATAACGATTTTGAAATGACAGGGATTATCTCACTAGACCGTTTGGTCTAACCCTCATTTTGTTTTTAAAAATATGTATTCCAGGTCGAGGAAATTATAGCGGCAAAGGAAAGGATAAAGAGTAGGACGGTTTTTTTGATGACTGATGTTGATTAGGAAGCTTTTATGTATTTTGTAGTTTCGAGACTATGGGACCGTATGTGAATTATTATGTAATTTTCTTTTATGAATGTAACGATGTTATGCAATATATGTTATTTGTGGTATGTTTGGGAAACCGGGTCGTGAAAGATGGTATCAGAGCCCTTGTTTAAGGGATTTAGGTATTTAGATTTATACCTAGACTTAAACTGCATGTGAAGTAGGATGTCCCCATTATTTTAGAACCTTGGGATGTTAAGTATAAAAAGGTAGAAGGAACATCATGTAAGGTAATTTCAAATTACATTTGGCCAGTGTAATTGTGAACTTACAAGTACATGTTTGAACCAGAATACCTTGTTATATGGGGTATGTGCTTATGTGTATATTAACCTTGTTTGAATCAACATAGTGACAAGTCGGACTTGACGTATGGATAGAGACGAAGACAGGTATATTTCTATAAACTATACACGTGCTAAAGTGCTATTTGACTTCAGTGTAAACCAATCATTTGTGTCTCCATCCTTTTGTTGCTTATCTGCATTTGAAAAATATTTGATAATTATGTTAGAGATAAAAATGGGTGTGCTAAATTACGGTTGTTCTGATTTTGCTAATGTGTGGAGTGTGATGGCTTGAGTGTAAAGAATAATAGTAGTGTGTGGAACGTGGTGATTATGTGTGGAGAGTAATGGTAGTATGTGATGTTTTGACATTGTCATGAAGGCGACGATTTAGTGTGTTGTGTAGATTATACAAAGTGTGATTGTTGACGCTATTTAGAAGAGTATTGTTTAAATGTGTGGGATGATGTGGATAAGATAGTAGCAGTTTATAATTAGCAAGCGTGCGAGGTGTGGCTGTTTCGAACATTGAGTGTGATTTCGAATTAACTTGGTTAAATTTATGGTATAAGGTGTAAATAATGCAAGAAAGTGTTGTCTGCATTAGCTTATGAGAACTAGGTTGTTAATAGCCTAGACTTAAGCTGAGGGGTATTATTTGATGATTATTGTGGTGTGTTTATTAGTTGGTTGAGAAGTTGGTATTGTATGCCAATATAGATGTGTAAGTCTTTGATTGGTCATCGACTTTTGCGTTTATGTTAAGTTATAACATTAGATTGTTATTACTAAAAGTGTTATGATCTGAATTTTTCCAATGGAATGTTTTGATTGGGAATTTAGACTGAAAAGAAAAATGATTAAGGGACTAGGATTTATATCTAAAATAATATGTTTATGCCGGAGTGAGAAGTGAAGGTTCTACGATATTGTGATATTTATTGATCTTCTTAAGTGAAGGATTCCTGTTATCTGTTCTCATTAATAGTGATGCATTTATTGACAAGATTATTTTGTTTGGATTAGACATTGATGAAAATGTCAGATTCGGTTTTTGGTATTAAGTTCACGATTTTGAATTAAGTAGTGAGTGTATAGGGAATGGAAATGGTTTGATTAAAACCATTTGGGAATTGAGAAATGTCTGACATTTAGTGTTATTTGTGATGAACGGACATGACACAACCGTTGAATATTTTGATGATGGATTTTGATTGAACCATTTGGTTAGAATTCATATTGCAAGTAGAGATGTGGATTTGGTGTTAGGTTTGTTTAAGAAATGAAAAAAGATCATGGGTATGTGATGTTAATGTTGAAGAACTTTCTTTATGGAGTTGTTTAAGTTAAAGAGTTGTTTTAGACCCTATGCTTGACTTGGCATGTTAAGTCTCATGTGTAAATCAATGAGATGATGACGCGTTTGCCGTTGCGTTTAAGAATTTGATTTAGTGATAATATTATAGTTGGAAATTTGGTTATGTTTAGAGAATGACATGATGATGATTATAGATCGGAGTGATAATATGATCATTAGTTGATTTGGAATGTCATGATAAATGTTTAAGCCTTTAATAGGTTGATTAAAATTTTATAGACTTGTTAAGTAACGACATTTATTGTTATTATAAGACGTATTACGATTCTACTGAGATGTTGATGCTAAGTTATTATGTATGGTAATTTATGGTAAATAGAAAGAAATGAACCACATCTCAATTGGAGTTTATCTTGTGAAATAAATTGATATTTATGATTAAAATGCGTTGGTCAAGTTAAAGTAGCTAGAGATAAAGAAAAGAAAATTGTATTGTTTTGTGCGGTAAGGATCGGTAGTTATAATGCAATAGCCGAGAAGAGCAGTTGAGTTCGAAGACTGTTGTTGTGGCCATGAATCGGTTAAGGATAATTAGGGAGTGATAAGCGTTGAGATGTCTACAACCTTTGTTCACATATTATGATTTATAAAATGGATTACAAGAATTCTTGGGAAAGTGTTTTCGAGATTAAAACACTGATCATTAAGGAATTGTTTGAGGTAAATCTAAGTAAGAAAGCCGGGATGACTTAATATATATATATAGTTATCTGATTTTATGGTCGTTATGGTTAATTAAAAGAATTTTGGAATTCGAGACCCCTGAATTAATAGACTTGAGTGGAAGATAAAATATAAGATGATTGGTTTTCCTGTTAAACATAGATTATGGGTTAATCAGAGTTGCGTAGAGAAAGCGTGATAACCTGTTATTAATTGTGTTTGGATTTGAAAGATGGTTCAAAGTGGTAACAAAAGTTATATTATGAGAACAAAAAGTGGTTGGTAGTTTAATTTGGAATGATTGATTTAACATTTGCAATTGTTAGCAAACTTCATATTGAAGGTGTAAGTTAGAATTTCGGAAAGGTATAGTGAAAGTGTAAAATGTAGCATTGTGCATAATTTCAAGATATCGATGCTAGATTATGTCTGAAGTTGATGATTATTAGTAAAATTTTCCATATATCGAAATGAATTGTGATATAGATATTTTATGCTAAATTATGCACGATGAGATTTTTCTTGGTGTTGAAAGAGGCACAAAGTGAAATAAAGACATATTGATATTAATTTTGTTAAAAAGATATTTTTTGATGGTTGTTATATAGATGAGTATGGAGTGCTTATTAAGTTAATTTCGATAGTCACGATTGGAGTTCGATGTAGTAGTGAGCATAAAGCAACCGTACCTTTTTGCTTAACCGAATTCCGGGACGGAATTCTTTTAAGGGGGAGATGTTGTAATACCCCGCTTTAAAAAAAATAAAAAATAAAACGTGTAATTTAACGTCTCAAAAATATATCGTATTTAAAAATGTCAATCAATTATAGTTGAGGGGCTAAAAGTGTCAATTAACCAAAGTTTTATTAATTAATAATAATAATAACTAATTAATAAGTATATATATATGTGTGTTATGATCCTAGAGTAACCTACATAAATCTCGTCCCTCTCTCCACCGCCTCTTCTCTTCTCTCTCTCTCTCTCAAATCTCTCTTCTCCTTTCTCTCTAAGATTTCTCTTAAACCGGAGAAGTAATCAAAGATACAATTACATATTCGGAATCATCTCGTCAAATACTTCGAAGAGGTATAACTTTATCCATATGTTATTAAGTTTTTGTGTAGTCTCTTGAGATTGATTTCTATTTGGGTTTAAGTTTAGATTATGTATTATTGCAAAGTTATGATGATATACTTGTTTAAAAATGTTTTGTTTGGTCAAAAATGAAGTAGGATTAAAAACGGTAAAATTTAGAATCAAAATGGTGAGTTTTGTGGTTAGGTGGTTAGTTGCTCACCAAGTGTTCGGTTTAAAATCTAAGAGAGTAAAGTTTTGGGATTAAGCTTAAGAGATTAATCATTAACCTCCATTTTGACGTTTAGTATGTTAATTTGTATTTGGAAGATGTTTAATTTAGTAAAAGTTGAAGTTTGGTTCGTAAAAATGAATGACGAAAAGTTTGGAAATCGGACGTTACGGTATGTGCAGGTCCGTACTTTGACAGCGCATAACTCACAAACCGTAAGTCCGATTGAGCTCAAATTTTACAGGTAAAAGGTCCTCAATGTGTTTTACAATTCTTATGAAGGGCCTTAAACCCAGTTTTGACTCTAAATAGCTTAAAATAACGTGTTTTCTGGACTGATCGTAGCATACTCGGATCAGTTTCGGTGTTTTTATAAATTCCGTATAAAATCAACCGATGATTCAAATGAGGTGATTCCAATTCGAGTAGAACCGTAGGAGGTCAGAGAACAGTTTTCATTTAAATCTTATAAGCTGGTTTGGTCTCTAAGTATGAGAAAAACGGTCGAAAAGAAGGGGCTTAGGAGCTGTCACGTACGGTTCTGCATTATGTCGGGTTTAGTTTTCGAAATGCGTATCGGGTTGTCCGTTTTGAAATTTAAGTTGCTTAGATACCATTAGAGCCAAAAATTAGTATTAGAATGATTATGATGTGAGTTTTATATTGTTCAAGTGATAACAATTTATAGTTTAAAATAGGTACTCGAGCTCGAACAACTCCGTCATGAACCTCGTTTGATCGTGCTTTACATCCCAATTTCGTTTAAGATTCTGTGGATTTTGGGTGAAAGACTGAATCTTTTGGAAAAGGCTTGGAAGTGTTTCTGGATAAGTGATCAAGGTGAGTTTTACTTTAAAACGTTTTTCAACTGGGATACATATATATGTGATATATATATATGAGATGGACATATACGGATTGAGATTATGATACATGATGTGATTATGTGTTTATATTGAGACGTATATGTGGTTGGAATGTGGTAACGTTTTTATAAAAGAAAATGTGATATATATGGTTGGAATGTGATGAAAGGTTTTATAAATGACAATATGATATATTGGTACATATATATATATTGTATTTATATGTGCATTACACTACACGAGAGCACTTGCCGAACTATGCCATCGGATGTTTGATGTAATTGTTGTACATCGGTGCTGTAATTGTTGTACAGCGGTGCTGTAATTGTTGTACAGCGAAGAGTTGGCTCGCAACCAACTAATATGGCCATGGGAATGATGGGAAGGATGAGTGGTACACGATGCACGATTCTTATTTGGTATTTAAGTCTTTGTGATATATGTGTATTTATATAAAGGATTTTATATGAATTGGTTTTATAACGATTTTGAAATGACAGGGATTATCTCACTAGACCGTTTGGTCTAACCCTCATTTTGTTTTTAAAAATATGTATTCCAGGTCGAGGAAATTATAGCGGCAAAGGAAAGGATAAAGAGTAGGACGTTTTTTTTGATGACTGATGTTGATTAGGAAGCTTTTATGTATTTTGTAGTTTCGAGACTATGGGACCGTATGTGAATTATTATGTAATTTTCTTTTATGAATGTAACGATGTTATGCAATATATGTTATTTGTGGTATTTTTGGGAAACCGGGCCGTGAAATAGGGTGTGATTCAAAATAACGTCACAATTTCTTTGCAGGTGTAACCAGCGATAAAAGCAATTTCTTCATAGAAGAATACCTGGTTTCGGCGTCTAGAAGAGATTTACTTACATAGTAGATCGGTAGTTGTTGCTTTTCGTCTTCTCGTGTCAGGACAACACTTACTGCATTAGGACTGACGGCTAAATATAGTTGTAGGACCTCATTATCACGATGTTTCGACAGCAGAGGTGGCGACGCCATGTATTCCTTCAATTTCTACAGTGCTTGCTCATGATCGTCTGTCCTGTTGAAGCCTTTGTTTTTCCGAAGGACATTGTAGAATAGATGACATCTATCCGATGATCGAGAGATAAATCTGTTCAGGGCTGCCACCCGACCAGTGAGCTTTTGGACTTCTTTAAAATTCCTTAGGGATTTGATCTCGATGACTGCCTTGATCTGATCTGGATTGGCCTCAATCCCTCGTCGCATGACCATATAGCCCAGGAACTTCCCGGCACTGACGCCAAAGGAGCATTTCGTCGGATTCAGCTTCATGCTATATTTTCGGAGAATGTCGAACGACTGCCTTAAATGCTCGACGTGGTCGACCGCTTGCTTTGACTTGACGAGCATGTCGTCAATATACACCTCCATTGTGTCGCCAAGGTGATTTTTGAACATCTTGTTTACTAGTTGTTGGTAGGTAGAACCTGCATTTTTTAAACCAAAAGGCATAACTTTATAGCAATAAATACCTCGATCTGTCATGAAGGCGGTTTTTTCTTGGTCCTCGATGTAACACCCTAAAAACAGGACCAATTTAAACCTTAATTTAAACACGATTCTAATAAAACTTTCTAAACTTTATACATAAGTGGAGAAGTAATTACGAGGAATGTCAATACATAAATAGTATTCTTCAAATAACCTATCAATCTAATCAAGTCATCATAATTAGATTAACTAGGTTATCTAAGCAACTATCAAGACCTCAATATCAAAACTTCTCCGCTAATCCAAAAGCTCTCGTCCCACATCCCAATTTATTCCCGAGCTAGTACCTGGTAAGAAAACATTATTTGAAACGATTAGGCTAATGCCTAGTGAGAACATTCAGTTTCGAAATAATATTTACAAAATATTGTAAACAAGACATGACAAACCTGGATTACCCTTTTTTCTTACCACATGCAAAACCATTAATCAATATCGGTTTAAACCTGATTACATGACTACGAATCTGACATTAAGTCAATCGTTGCTCATGTTCCAATTCCATGACTACGAATCTGACATTAAGTCAACCGTTGCTCATGTTCCAATTCCACACACATCAGAATAATGAAAGCCCATCATCTATTCTACGTGTACATAACCTCTAGTGCCTATGGATCCATATCACCTACTTGTACTCATACAGGTATTTACTCACTATAAATTCCTCATAACAATCGTATAAGCGAATTATATTTATACCTCATAAATTTCTTATAACATTCGTATAAGCGAATTATTTATATCAAATAGATTCCTCATAGTAACCGTATGAACGAATCTCCTTTATAAACCCTTTATACCATTTATTATAAGCAAATCACATTTAACATGGCAATTTCTTATAACATACTACTAACCATCAATATTATCACTTACGGTTCCATAATATAATTTTACTTCATAAAAATCATTCTCCCAAATCCTTCATATCGAACAATAGATTTTACTTATAAAATCTTTTCCAACAATTTATCCGAACAATTCATTTATAAAATATACCTTGCCATGATTTAAAACATTATAAAAAGGGTAAGGTAAGAATGAACTCACCTGATTGAGAGCTATTAATCCTTTCTCAAAGTTGTAAGAATATTCACCAGTGACTTCACAGAGATCTGAAATACCCATATACAATTATACTGGTATTAATCTACTGTTTAGGATGTTTAAATACCAAAATCCTAAAATCCTTATCACTATCGCAACCAACTCAATTGTAACAACTTCCTATCGCAAGCACAGTAAATATCGCAAGCAACTGTTGCGATACAACCCCTTTATCGCAGTCAATAGTAACTATCGCAACCCATTTTTATACTCATAAAAACTTATGAACACAAAATTCATGCTTTCATACTATGTATGTTTCTAATAATCTGCAGATATGTTTAAGTCTATTAACATAACAAGATTTTCAGTTCAGATCATCATGATATTCAAAATCATCTAAAAACCCATTTCTAAATCCATATCAACTTTTAACTACATAAAATGAAGATTATGTAAGAAGAATACCTTTGATTCTTTAGTTTG
Organism: Saussurea involucrata; assembly: GCA_033807775.1. Lineage (NCBI taxonomy): Eukaryota > Viridiplantae > Streptophyta > Magnoliopsida > Asterales > Asteraceae > Saussurea > Saussurea involucrata. Next base: position 63,538,243 of record CM066325.1, read on the forward strand.
ATTCCACACACTTCAGTTGTACTAATTTGGTTTTCTTCTTCTTTTCTTGATTTCTTTATCAAATCCCTCTCTAAACTCATCCTTTCTTTCTTCGTAACCAGTACACACACCAATATGATACAAAATTAAGAGATGAAGACACCTTTCCCTTTTTTTTGTCTACCTATTTTCTCTTTCTCTTTTCTTACTGCCAACACACACACAAACATAATTAGTTTACTAAAATGAAGACATCTCCTCATATTCTTTCTGCCCTTTTGATGTGAGTTTGACACCTCACATATACTTAACCAACCAGCCCTCCAACTATCCCCATTTGACAAGTTCTATCACTCTATTCCAAGATAAATTAAAGTTTTACCCCTTTACTTATTGTTCTAATAAAATATATAACAAAACTTACTCGGGGTTAAATTCTAAAATTAATCTATCATAATTTAAATCACACCTTATTAAATAATTCTTCTCAAATTATTTTAATAAACTGAATATCATTTTTACAAAAATCGAGATGTTACAATACTCCCCAACTTAAAAATGATTTCGTCCTCGAAATCAAAGCTAGGTAACAAATGAGAATATCTAATCTTCATATTCTCTTCCGACCCTAACGTCACATTAGCACCTTGATGATATGATACCACATCCTTAGATCACAACTTCTTACCTGATCTTTCTATTATCCCTTTGACTTCCTTCAAACCACTACTCTTATCATCCACCCTTACTTTAGTAAGTGAAATTATATCATACCAATCATAAAATATTTAATACATCTCTTCACTTTAAGTCTTACATACTTAAATACGAGTCCAGAAATAACAAAGATTCATCTTTTCATATTTTATGAACCTTACCTCTTTTATCATTACTCACTCCCTAACATAGATTTACAAGCCTCCTTAGAGTAACTGTTATCATCACAACTCAATCTCCAGGTCTCAAAATAACATTAATATATACTACCTGAAAATCCACATACTTTAAATCAAGCATACTTATCACTTTTGAATACTTCAATACTTACAGCAAACCATCATTACATCCATGACTTGTACGTTTCCTTGGTACAAAGATGTTACCATTTCTTCACTCCACTATCGCACCACGCGACCATATTGCAACCAAGCACTAGAGGGTTGCATGTCAAGGGTAATGTTTCCATTAACTCTGTAGTATGACTACATTTCTAAATCCGATCTTTCTATCATTGCTTCCTACATTAGCGTGGAGTACTATTCTCCAAACATTACTTGTCTCTTCCTCCCAACTTTGTCACAAGCCGATAACATTTTCTCATTACTATACAAAACCAAACATTTGTACCAAGATTCTAACTTAAGGCATTCAACCAAGTCATTTTGAAATGACACCACCATTCAAAATTACTACCCATTCTTTGGTATTCATCTAACACTTTCTCAGACAATTCTTTCACACGTAGTAAGCAAGTCACCTTCTTTAAGGATTTTGTATCTACCACACCACAATTTAAACTTCCAATGATTCAAAACCATAAACTTATTTAGCAATTTACACAACCAAAATCCATTTGGATAAACTCCCACTACCACTCTGACATTCTATTTCGATAATAGTCATATCACCACGTCATCTTTCAAATCACATGCCCCAACAACTTTATTTAATAAATAGTACTCTTCCTCCGAAATCTACTTCGTCTTTCTAACATCACATTTCATATTGGTTGACACATTAACTTGGCAATTAATGCCACTACTCGTTCGTACATTCTCTACCCATAACATCTCACAACAGACTAGGTCTCTCATGGTCGTTTGTACACAATTCAAATTTACCTTCAGGTTCTCCCGCATAATTAACCGAGTCTATTTTACTACTATATTCCTCCCCAACTTTAGTTGAACCACAACTCCCGAGTTTCTAATTAACTTTAAACTTACTCGATTTCTTGCTAGCTCTTTGTGATTCCAAACCATTACATAGACAGGGCACAATCCCTCACAGATCGACATAGTCTATACACTCACTTTGTTCGTGTATAATACTTCATCATTTATAAACCATCCACATCGTAAGTAGAACGCTTATCTAAAACCATAGTCTTTCACTATCCTAACACCCATACAAGGTGGTCTTTCAACTTTTAAATCTTCTGATTCAAAGCTTAACATTCATACATGACCTCAAAAGAATAACCAATGCATTCACATCATGTAAACTTTAATTATAATATAATTCATGTAATTCCATCCCCAAGCCTACACCGAGCTTATTGAACCGGGCGAACGTCCTCAAGACTTAACCGAGTCCAAAACCAAGCCATCTGCTCAAAGGATCTAATGATCATTTATCAACATCAACTCATGCAATTAAAATACACCTAACTCACATCATGCAACACACGCTCCAAGGCGTGATAAACTCACAATCCTTTCATTGCTACCTTCCCAATGAAGTTAATTCATATATGTATCTATATGTACACGTATATGCAACTCTTTTATACTCAACAATGTATATATAACTCACCAAGGTTCATTAGTCCCAAAGGTACTAAGAATACGATATCATCAAACGGTCCTTACAGAAAAGACCAATAGTTAAACCGACATTTATTTATATAAAATGCAATTAAGCACATAACACATCATAATTATTGTACAACCACCATAAACTCTAAAAGTGTGTTTTGACCACATAGCTTTCACTTAAGCAATAAATTAACCAAAACCTCTTTCACTCGTGATTTATTCGTCAATCACTCAAAATCCCCAAATATGGGTGTTTCACAAGATATGTTCCAATCTGTAACCAAAGTCCGCTTTGCGCATACCCTCTGCATAACAGCATACCGGTACCGCTCACGGTTTTTGTTCCTGCCCGCACATGCATACGTGGGACGCACCCAGACCGCACCCAGTGACAGGCAAAAGGCCTCATATACTTTACACAACTACCGACTTCAATGTTAATAGTTGATCTGTCTATACTTCCTTAACCTATTCTTTAACAAGGGTCCCTAACTGAACCTAATCCTCCAAACATATCATAATCCAATTCACAAGATCACCATAAATTCTTATTTGATGTCGAGGATACATCCTTTCTGTCTCACCACACTACTCATAGCGAGTTGCTAATTCCATCACCTTGATGACTTCCATTCCTTCCTCCGGACGCAATCGTCCCTCGGCGACTGTATTTCTAGTCATCGAACAAGGGTACAAACCCTCATACATCTGACACTAAAGTCCACTTTCGACTCTCCCACTGTTCACCTCTCATCATGAACACAGATTTCAAAACTTCAAACATTCCCCCATGATTTATCCAACACCTCTTCATTCTCGGAGTTCTTTCCTAGCTTATAGGGTAATATCCTATGACCTAGTGAGTTCATAGCCTTCATGCATGACAACGCGATAATTAAATCATTTCGCATATTTTCTCTTTTTTTAAGAACAACAACTTCAAACAATTTGGGCACACATGACCCCACATTCTCATAACTCCAAAGCATTACACAACGATCCCGAGAATCGTTTGCATACTACTTTTCGTAAAATTTTAATCTTTCTCAACCAAAATAATGCTATTACGACGGTAATATATATATATATATATATATATATATATATATATATATATATATATATATATATAAAATCTTTTCCTATTACAAAAGTGTGAAAGAAATTACCGACACGAAGTAAGTTAGTCGGTTCTCACACTTGTTTACCTGATATCATTAAGTCAATACTCTTGTTGGTTAAAAAGTTTTGCTGACCAACATTTTCTTGACCTTTTTATTACAATTTAACTTTTCATGTAAAGTATGAAGTATTTTGCAAATTGCTAAGCTCAAAATTTCGTTGTGCAACGTAAATGGAATTGCCTTTTTCTTTAAATACTCACTTGCACATGCTGACTCAACCTCGGGTAAAATTGTTATTTATGCTTTTGTTTTGAAATTACGAAAACTCATATAACACACACTAGGACATCATGCATAAAACTCTACTCACAAATGAAGGCTACTTACTCAAACAAGGTCAATCGTTTTACTCACGCAATTTATCAATGACAATCTACTTCCGACCATTGGTCACCCACTTAGCCTTGTAACATTTACTGCACATGCATTCCACGGCCCACTTACTCAACTATTTCATACTATTTCCATCTTGATCAATCATCTCACATTCTATCTCTACACATTTCAATTCACCTATAAAAGTTTGCCTCGGCGGACTTTCATCAGTCCCTCCAGTTCCAGGTTGTCCTTCCAACCCCTAATCATTTACTGATCTGTCCTCTAAAGAATTGAAGGACCATGGTGGCGCATCCACCATCGTTCTACTATTACACAAAGGGATAACCCTAAGAAATGGTTATAAATATAAACATACGGAACATACTTTACCGATCATTAGTCACTGTAACAATTTAGAAACAAGTATACTTGCGTAACAATATATTCATAATAACAGTAGCTAATTGAAATTATGAACATATTATACATGAGAATCCTCGTTACCATTATCACAATACTAATTTCACGTATTTCCGTCGACTCCAAGACTATCCCGTCTTAATACTTCTACCCATATCTCACGAATCATAACTTAATTCATCTCAGCTTAAGTCTAAGTACCTCCTCAGCATACTTAGTTCACTTAACCTAAAGCTCTGATACCATATTGTAACACCCTAAAAACAGGACCAATTTAAACCTTAATTTAAACACGATTCTAATAAAACTTTCTAAACTTTATACATAAGTGGAGAAGTAATTACGAGGAATGTCAATACATAAATAGTATTCTTCAAATAACCTATCAATCTAATCAAGTCATCATAATTAGATTAACTAGGTTATCTAAGCAACTATCAAGACCTCAATATCAAAACTTCTCCGCTAATCCAAAAGCTCTCGTCCCACATCCCAATTTATTCCCGAGCTAGTACCTGGTAAGAAAACATTATTTGAAACGATTAGGCTAATGCCTAGTGAGAACATTCAGTTTCGAAATAATATTTACAAAATATTGTAAACAAGACCTGACAAACCTGGATTACCCTTTTTTCTTACCACATGCAAAACCATTCATCAATATCGGTTTAAACCTGATTACATGACTAAGGATCTGACATTAAGTCAATCGTTGCTCATGTTCCAATTCCATGACTACGAATCTGACATTAAGTCAATCGTTGCTCATGTTCCAATTCCATGACTACGAATCTGACATTAAGTCAATCGTTGCTCATGTTCCAATTCCACACACATCAGAATAATGAAAGCCCATCATCTATTCTACCTGTACATAACCTCTAGTGCCTATGGATCCATATCACCTACATGTACTCATACAGGTATTTACTCACTATAAATTCCTCATAACAATCGTATAAGCGAATTATATTTATACCTCATAAATTCCTTATAACATTCGTATAAGCGAATTATTTATAGCAAATAGATTCCTCATAGTAACCGTATGAACGAATCTCCTTTATAAACCCTTTATACCATTTATTATAAGCAAATCACATTTAACATAAGCAAATCACATTTAACATGTCAATTTCTTATAACATACTACTAACCATCAATATTATCACTTACGGTTCCATAATATAATTTTACTTCATAAAAATCATTCTCCCAAATCCTTCATATCGAATAATAGATTTTACTTATAAAATCCTTTTCCAACAATTTATCCGAACAATTCATTTATAAAATATACCTTGCCATGATTTAAAACATTATAAAAAGGGTAAGGTAAGAATGAACTCACCTGATTGAGAGCTATTAATCCTTTCTCAAAGTTGTAAGAATATTCACCAGTGACTTCACAGAGATCTGAAATACCCATATACAATTATACTGGTATTAATCTACTGTTTAGGATGTTTAAATACCAAAATCCTAAAATCCTTATCACTATCGCAACCAACTCAATTGTAACAACTTCCTATCGCAAGCACAGTAAATATCGCAAGCAATTGTTGCGATACAACCCCTTTATCGCAGTCAACAGTAACTATCGCAACCCATTTTTATACTCATAAAAACTTATGAACACAAAATTCATACTTTCATACTATGTATGTTTCTAATAATCTGCAGATATGTTTAAGTCTATTAACATAACAAGATTTTCAGTTCAGATCATCATGATATTCAAAATCATCTAAAAACCATTTCTAAATCCATATCAACTTTTAACTACATAAAATGAAGATTATGTAAGAAGAATACCTTTGATTCTTTAGTTTGATTCCACACACTTCAGTTGTACTAATTTGATTTTCTTCTTCTTTTCTTGATTTCTTTATCAAATCCCTCTCTAAACTCTTCCTTTCTTTCTTCGTAACCAGTACACACACCAATATGACAAAAAATTAAGATGATGAAGACACTTTTCCCTTTTTTTTGTCTACCTATATTCTCTTTCTCTTTTCTTACTGCCAAGACACACACAAACATAATTAGTTTACTAAAATGAAGACATCTCCTCATATTCTTTCCGCCCTTTTGATGTGAGTTTGACACCTCACATATACTTAACCAACCAGCCCTCCAACTATCCCCATTTGACAAGTTCTATCACTCTATTCCAAGATAAATTAAAGTTTTACCCCTTTACTTATTGTTCTAATAAAATATATAACAAAACTTACTCGGGGTTAAATTCTAAAATTAATCTATCATAATTTAAATCACACCTTATTAAATAATTCTTCTCAAATTATTTTAATAAACTCAATATCATTTTTACAAAAATCGAGATGTTACACTCGACATGCATCAGGATCTGGTTGTATCCGAAATAAGCATCCATGAACGTCAATAGTTCATGTCCTGCTGTTGCGTCGTCCATGGCGTCGATATGAGGCAGTGGGAAATGGTCTTTTGGACAAGCCTTGTTGAGATCCGTGAAGTCGATACAAACTCTCCACTTGCCATTCTTCTTTTGCATGACCACAACATTTGCAAGCCAGTCGGGGTACTTCACTTCTCGTATCTTTCCCGTCTTGAGGAGATTGTGGACCTCATCATTGATTACCTTATTCCGTTCAGGAGCAAACTTTCGTCGTTTCTGCTTGATAGGTTTGAAAGTCAGGTCGACGTTGAGCTTATGAAAAATAACATCGGGGTCTATGCCAACCATGTCTTCGTGCGACCAGGAAAAGCAGTCGGCATGTTCCTGCAAAAAAGATATTAGCTTTTCCTTAAGGCAAGGGTCGAGGGATGAACCTATAAAGACGGTTTGATCAGACTTGCTCTGGTCCAGGACGACTTCCTCTAAACGATAGTCGTCGGCTGTCCCAGCAGCATCCTGGTCCTGTAATTGCTAGATGGCATGCTTTTGTGGTTTTAGGGTCGTCTTGTAGCAGTCGCGGGCGACTTTCGACTCGCTTTTGATCTCCTGGACTCCCCATAGTGTAGGGAACTTCATGGTCTGATGATATGTTGAAGGAACGGCTTTCATGTCATGGATCCATGGTCGACCTAAGATGACGTTATAGGCCGACGAGCAATCGATGACATTGAACTTTGTCGGCTTGTTGATCCCTCGGGCGTAGACAGGCAGAGTAATTTCTCCAAAGGTACTCGTCGCGTCTCTGTTGAAACCTACCAAGGTTGTCGAGTGTCGGGAAATTTCCGATCGATTGATTCCCATGGCCTTGATGGTATTAAGGAAGATGACGTTTGCTGAGCTGCCCCCGTCGACCAAAACTCGTCGGGTCAGGCAATTACCAATCGTAAGTTGAATGATCAACCCGTCATGATGTTTTTGATGCGAGTCGCCGAGGTCGTCTTAGTCGAACGTAATCTTCATGGCTTCTAGCTCCAGATCTCCTTTGGGTCTCGATGAGCGAGGGGTAGGCCGATCGTCTGGTCCTCGACTGGCATGTCATTTGACTGCGAAATACGTCAGACCGCAGACATTGGACCCACCAGTTATGCAATTTATGACCTTTGCATGGTCGGGAGATGGTGGTCGAACGTCGTTAACTGGGGTAGCATCGTTGTCGATGATATCTTTGAGGTAGTCTATCCGGACGTGGTATGCTAACTCTTTTTTAAGGGCTATGCAATCGTCCGTCATATGACCATGATCGACGTGGAAATCGCACCACTTCGATTTGTCTTTCTTGTCGTCGTCTCTATTGGTCTTCTTCGGCCATCAGATGGTCGTCTGGACGGTCTTCAATGCCTCGACCAAATCCTTGGAAGTTCCCTTGAATCCGTAGGAGGATATCATAGGATATTGAGGGAATTTGGTCAGGGTCGTAGTTTTCTTTTTCTCGAATCGGACGTTCGAAATCTGTCATGCGGGCTCCGATTTAGAAACTACCTTCGTCTTGAATTCCGACTTCTTTAAACTAAGTGGTCTCTTGTCATCAGAATTCTTTCGACGGAAGGCAGCGTCGTCTTCTACCCTCATGTAAGCTAGGGTTCTCGCTCATACGTCTTCGAAATTTTCTGGAGGATACTTCGTTAAGTCAGTGTAAAGACCCGAACTCTCGTCTAGACCATGTTTGTAGGCCTCGATCGCGGTCTTGACGTCGCAGTTACGGACACTGATCATTTCCGCATTGAATCTATTGAAGTAACTCCGGATAGATTCACCGGTATTCTGTACGACGTAGTACAGATCGCTAGTTTGCTTTTCCATCTTGCGACTGCTAGCGAACTGCTGGGAAAATTGATTGACTAACTCAACAAAGGACCCGATGGATTTAGGCTTGAGGTTAAGCAACCATTGGAGGGCGGCACCCGTGAGGGTCACCCCAAAACCTTTGCACATAGAAACTTCATGGTATTGATAGGGAATCGACACAGTCCACACCAGTTGTTTATACTGAGCGACATGTTCTGTAGGATCCGAAATACCAGAATATTTAGGTGTGAAGGTTGGGATACTGTATTTCTTGGGGACGTCGACTAGAGCAATCTCGTCGACCAAAGGGGATGCCTGAAACCCCGTGCGAGGTTCGACGCCGACGGGTACGGATGCCACCGATAGCGTAGCGAGCAAAGACAGGACACGCTCATTCTGGTCTTCTAACATCTTCAGTCGCTGAGCGACGGGGTCGTACGAATTGAAACCATTAGTCGCGGTTGGGATGAATCCAGAATTCGGAAATCCATTTTGCTGGGACGAACCGGCGGCTTCCCCGTTGAAGGGGAACATTTGTGTTGGGATCGTCGCGATAGGAACCTGTGTTGGTTAACTTTGAGGGATTAGGACGAGAGTGAACGCTGGAGGTCTTGGTGGTGGCGGAGGCAGAGGTCCTGCCCAAGGTGCACCAAACAGTGGTCCTGGACCGTTCTGTTGTCCGAATGATCCATTTGGGTTTTGATTCTCAGTCGCGCGATTTCCTCGGCTGCTCTTCGACTTTGATCAGCAAGGGCATCAATGCGATTGCGCGCAGCTTTCAGCTCCCAATGCATCTGGGTGATGATCTGCTCTTGATTTCCCTGACCTGCCATTTTCCTGAAAGAGAAAAAATAGAAAACTCCAAGAAACTGTTAGTAAGACGCACGTTTGTCGAAGACTTTCTCTAGATGGGGCCCCACGGTGGGCGCCAAACTGTTAATGCCGAAAATCGTCCAAAAATACAATTTAAGGTTGATGTGGAGCTTAACAACTAAAGAATAGGAATCGTTCGACAAAAAATGCGACAAAGACAAAAATAAGGAGGACGAGAGGAATTTGGTGACGCGGGAAAAACCTCAACGAGGAAAAAACCCACGGACGACAGTGGGTGTCGCCGATGTACTATGGTCGCCAATCAGGGGCGACGTCCTTTTGTTTCAAGTATCGAGAATACAAACGATTACAATACAAATATAAGAAATAACTTAATTTGTAAAGTAAATAGTGCGTCGTGTGAAAAAACTGTGTGTCGTGTATATGCGTCGTGAGTTGTTTTTCGGGAGAAAGTTCCTTTGCTTAAATGCTTTCGCTATGCAATGGGTGTTCTCGAATTCAGATGCCCCACACTGGAGCTGATGTCCTCGTTTATATAGCCTTTGTAGCCTTAAATGATCCTCATAAAGGCTGGATAACGGTCGTAACGGTTTTTAGAAATCAATGCTCTTGATGATCTTTGTCGGTTGTAACTGTTCTCTCATTAATGGTAGTGATCCTGCATTAAATAGACAAAAGATAACAGCCAAGTCGTACGTTAGATAATTGAGGTCTTATGGTTTCTTACGACGGTCGTGGGAGTTCGGCAAAGTTACGATCGAGTGTCGTGAACAACTCTCAACTTAAACTTAGGTCTGGCAATAGAATTGTCGAGTGTGTATGATCGTTAGGACTTTATCTTAATACAGGATATGTCGTGTAAGATGTGTCTTGCCCTTTTTCTGTCGTGGTCGTAACTAGTAAATGTTTACCCAAACACCTCTGATGTTTTGGGTATGAGTTCCGGACAATTGACCAGATAGTTTTGATGTCTGGTAACCTCTGATGTTCCGGGTATGATGTAACACCCGTAATTTCGGTAAGTAAATATCACCCAAATGTTTTGCATCTTGAAAATAGTGGGATTTATGTTTGGAAGACATTACGTAAAGTCTCTAAGAGTATCAGGAGTTTTGGCGTTGAAAAAGTCGAGTTTCGAGGCTTGGTACGCGGGTCGCGACTATGACCAGCGACTATGACCATGTCATTGTCGCGGTGGCATTGTCGCGATGGGGTCGATCTGAGCAAATCAAACAGAATGTGGTACGCGGGTCGCGACTATGACCATGTCAATGTTGCGGTGTCATAGTCGCGGTCGGGGAGCTGGAATCCGATTAAAACCATTTCTCACCCCAAATCCCTTCTCACTTCTCCCATTTCATCCATTCTTCTCTCAAACCGAAACCCTAAGCATCCAAAGCCTATTTTGAGCTTTTGAACCCCAAGATTTGATGTTTCAAGTGGTTTCTTCATCTTCTTCCCCAAATCAAACACCCACCATGGATTGGAAACCTTAACCCTTCAAAAGGAAACCCCCACTTTATCTTCTCCACTGATTTCTAGGGTTTTACCCAACCCTTTCCACTCCATTTGAAGATTAGGAGTTGTGGTTTATTTTGGTGGCTCTAGAGATGCTTTGGTTGGTGGATTCACTTGATAGTTAAGGTAATCTTCTCTCTTTATTTTGGAAATTAGGGTTTCGATCTATTGGTGATTTTGGGGTGTAATGGGTTGGGGGGAAATGATTCTAAGTGTTTGGGGATAAATGTTTATGGTTGGAAATTGTGGATTTAGGTTTTTGGAAGAATGGGAGCTTGAGGATTCGTGTTTCTTCATCAAAGGAGCTTACGTTTGGAGAAACTCTAGATTTAGCTAAATCTAGCAAGGTGAGTTCAAGTTACTTTGCGAAAACTTTGTACATGCCAAAATGATATTTTCCAAATATTTGCGTGTTTTACTTGAAAATGTCTATGGTGAGTTATTTGATAGTTTAACTCTTTTGGAAGTGTTTATCTTCATAAATGTGTAAAACACCCATATTTGGGGCTTTTGAATATTTGGATGGTTAGAAGCTATAATTGTCTTTAAAAGATTAATTGCTCAAAATGAGGTTTATTTGATGGTTTAATCATGTAAGTGCAAATAATTTTAATAAACCAATTGGGAAAATACACTTTTAGTATTGTGAGTCATTTTGAGAATATGAAGGGTGTGAGTCCTTTGGGAAAACCCTTTTGTTTTAACCCGTGTTGAGTTTGGGGTTAATGATGGATTTGTGGTACTTGTTTACCTAAACAATGTTTAAGCGCGTTTATACGTTGATGACCGACATTTATGGGTCTAGCAAGCTTGGAGCACTTTGCGCGGTTTTTGACTTTGAGGTAGTCATGGGACATTTGTTCGGTTTAATTGGCTCGATGTGGAGTCTTAATTATGGGTTGCATTTATTGCACCATTTTGCATATTATTAGATTTGTTGATATTTACATGCTTGGGTGAGTGAGTCATTCCGGGATAGGCATGTTGTTTTGACTGTGTTGCATTGGATCCATAGGCATGTTAGTCAGTAGTTGGTGTTGGTCGATTGGGTATCTTGAGGTTGGACCTCGGTACCCATGTTTTATGACCTTGACTTCCAAGTAGGCACTAGGAGGATATAGTCTTGGGCACTTACCTTGGAGGTTTGTGTAACGATCCACACCTTCGAGATTTATACCTTGGAGGTAGTCCCAATGTGCCGGGCCTTGAGGCGTTACCAGTTGGGTGGGTAGACGCTAAGGTGTGCCCACAATTACGGTGTAACTTGGGTTTCGTAGAGCAGAGTCGTGGAATAGGCAAGACGTATGTTGTAATTCCCGATTTTGATGGGAGGACAGAGATAGGCATAACGTAACTTGTAATCTCTACTTCCGGTTGTACGATGAACGTTGTATGGGTGGTATACTTATGTGTTACCTCCACCTTCAACGGATACGAGTCTCTCCCGTTTATGGTATTTGGATTTTAATTCATTTTACGTTTGCGTGAGTTTTGCTTCGTATTATGTTTCCAATGAAAAGTTATATTTAAAAGAATGGTTTCCATGTTTTATGGGTAGAGTATGTATTGTCAACCGTATGTGAAGGTTTTGCCTAAAACTAGATTTATTCACGTATTTGAGTGAGTTGGGATTCGTAACCCATTTTGGAAAACGCTTTTCATTTTGGGAATGGTCCCCATGGATTTTGAGTGCGTTGGAAAATGAGTCATTTATTCCTTTTGGGAAACCTTTTGGAAATGATAGTCTTTGTCGCAAACTTTCATTAAAAGATTTATTTAAATCATGACTATAACTACTACCTTTCGATTTATGATTTTATATAGTCATGGTAAAATGCTTGAACTCACTAGGCGTAAGCCTAACCCTTTTTATTTGTCGGCATGTGCAACAGGTCTCAGGTTGGGAGTAGTTCTAGTGATACGTTGGAAAGGTCGTGTGCTACTAAAGTGCTCGTGAGGTGAATAGCTTAAGTGATGTTCCGCATTCATCATTGGGATTAGCAACTTATACTTGGATTAAGTTACACCCGATGTGGTTTTAGTTTTTGTAATAAAATTTGGGGTCATCATTTGTTGAGGTCAATCATAGACTTTAGATTGAGGTGTTTCCCTTGTTTGTTTATTGGGATAAATTCTGTTATTGTGGAAGTATTATCGAAAATTTTAACTAGTTGCTCTTTCCAAATTTGAGGGTGTTACATATGAGTTCCGGACAACTGACCGGATAGTTTTGATGTCCGATAAACTCTGATGTTCCGGGTTTTTTTGTGTCCGGTAACTTCTGAGCTTTCGGTAACTAAGAGTTTTGGTAACTTTTGGCAGGGGATGATTTCTTAATCGAAATTTAATCTTAGCAGTATGAACATACTCATAGTTTGATGTTAGTATGTTATGCTTTGACGTATGATTTGGTTTGATACCATGCACGTATGCTAGTAGGTGTAATGGATCCATAGGCACTGGCATTAATTGTGACGTGGAATATGCATAAAGTAATTTGTAATTCCCGTTGACCTGAAATGAGGAATATGCATAAAGTAAATGGTAATTCGCATTTCGTATGGTGATGAGAAATGAGGAATAGACATAAAGTAAATTGTAATTCCCATTTCGTATTGTGACGTGAAACGTGGAATAGGCATAAAGTAACTTGTAATTCCCGTTGACGTGAACTGAGGAATAGGCATAAAGTAAATTGTAATTCCCATTTCGTATTGTGATGAGAAATCTAGGAATAGGCGTGAGTTAATCGCAATTCCTGATTTCTATGGGAAGGTAGGAGATAGGCATAAAGTAAATTGTAATCTCTACTTCCACTCCAAGAAATAGGCATAAAGTAAATTGTAATTTCTTGGACATGAGCAATGATCTCGAATCTGTGATGATTCGTAGTAGGCTCTCGAATGTGATGATATGACTTACTAAGTGTTAGTCATATTCATGGAATCGGGTATGTTCCCGTCATCGCAAGATGTTTATATGTACGGTAAGAATGATGGCAAACCAGGTTTGTTTATACGCTTTGTTTACATTGGTTTCCAAAGCTTATAAAGTTTTAATTTGAAAATGGATGTTCTCACTAAGCATAAGCCTAATCGTTTCAAATTAAATTTTATTACCAGGTACGAGCTCGGGGAAGTAATAGCGGGATGAGGGACGAGTGATTTCTGATACTCAACTTTTGGTGATGAATGGAGAAGTTAGCATATACGAGGATGTTTTGGTGAATGGTCTAAACAACTAGTATAATATGATCTTAATGTTTAGGATTAGATTAGCAGGTGTTTTGATAAGTTCAATTAGTGTATATGAACCCTCATTACTAATTCTCCATTTATGTATAAAAGTTGGATGAAATTATGGTTAACTTTGCGGAATTTTAAGGTTTAAATTTGTCTTGGTTTTTGACGTTTCAAGTATAACACCCCGAAAATCCTAACTCAAATTGTAAATGAACTTATTTGGAATTATTAAAGGACAGGGTTTTTGCATTGGAATGTGGGACACATAATGCTAATTGGACCGCATGAGAAATCTGGTCAAGGTTGGGCTCGGTACATGGACCGCGAGAATGCCCGGCGATTGTGACATGGTCACTCTCGCCAGGGCACTATCGCCCATTATGTACCAAGGGTGTCGAGAGAGGCCAGCGAGTATGCCACTCACGATTGTGACATGGTCACTTTCGCAGTGGCACTATCTCCAAGAATGTACCACAGGTAATTGGGTAGCGGGCGAGTATGCCCGGCGATACTATCGCGGTGTCACTCTCGCGGTGTCACTCTCGCCGTCGGGCTCCAGAGGGCTTTAAACCCACGATTTTCAGCTTTCTTTCATTTCTATTCCACCTCCCTCTCTCTAAACTCTTCCAAACCGAACCCTAACCCTCTAAATCATTTTTGGAGCCCTTGAAGCCATAAATCTTGTAAACCAAAGCTTCTTCCTCATCTCTTAACAAGGAATTATGGATGGAGGTTAGAACCCTTCTTCTCACTTTTATTTTGGTGAGATTCCTACACTTTCTAAGGTTTTACCTAACCCTCTTCCAAACCCTTCCATCCCTCTTGAAGAAATGAAGATTGAGGCTCACTTTGGTAACACTATAAGTGTTTAGTTGGTGGATTCACTTGATGGTTGAGGTAATCTTTTCTTCTCTTCGTTTTGGAAATTAGGGTTTCGATCTATTGGTGATTTTAGGTGTAATATGTTGGGGGAAATGATTCTAAGTGTTTGAGGATAAATATTCATGGTTGGAAATTGTGGATCTAGGTTTTTGGAAGATTTGGAGCTTGAGGATTCGTGTTTCTTCAAAGGAGCTTACGTTTGGGGAAAATCTAGATTTAGCCTAATCTAGCAAGGTGAGTTCAAGTTGATTTGTGAAAACGTTGTACATGCAAAAATGTTTATTTTAAAGTATTTATGTGCTTTATATAAAATTATCAATTGTTGAGCAAATTGGTGGGTTTTTATTAATCAAAGTGTTGAACTTTTCAAATTTTGTAAAACACCCACATTTGGGGATTTTGGTCAATCTCGACCTTATGAATGTTTAGAGAGGAGTAAACCTTTTGTTTTGGCCGAAGGACAAATTGAGAATTAAAAAGACAAAGATTTTGGGTAACGATGTATTTTTGTTTACGGAAAACGTGTGAGTAACACGTATTTAGCAAAACGGTTATTTTGCCTTTAAGGGCTTGATTTATACTCAAATGAGTCTTTTGAGTGTTTGCCGGTCTTAGTAGCTTGAGGTGGAGCCTTGGATGTGTTATGTGCTTAATTGCGTTTTATTTGAGTATATGCCGGTGTGAGTGTTTGGTCTTATGTGTGAAGACCGTTTGATGATTTTGCTTTCTTAGTATCTTTGGGTCTAATGAGCTATGGCGGGATATAGGCATTGTTGAGTTATAAAAGATTTGCGTATAAACACACATACATATAAATGCATATATGATTTGACTTTATTGGGAAAGTGACAATGAAGGGGTTGTGATATTATCATGCCTCGGAGCACGTGTTTGCATGATGTGGGTTAGATGCACTTCATTTGCATGAGTTGATTTTGATAATCGATCACTAGATCTTTTGAGCTGATGGCTCAGACTTGGACTCTGTTGGGTCTTGAGGGCGTTGCCCGGTTTTGATAAGCTCGACGTGGGCTTGGGTTATGTTTTGCATGAATTTCGTTGTATTTGAGAATTACATGATTTGAATGCATTGATTATTCCTTTGAGGTCATGTATTAGTTTTTAATTTAAGTAAGCTTGTTTTGGATGGTGGGATTCCAAGGTAAAGACTTGGTCGGGTTGAACTTGGTGGTTTATGGACTAAAGACCTAGTTTGGTTGATGTCTTAATGGACTAAAGGCCTAGTTTGGTTGATGTCGAAGATGGACTAAAGACCTAGTTTGGTTGATGTCGAAGATGTACTAAAGACCTTGTTTGGTTGATGTCTAAGATGGACTTAAGACCTAGTTTGGTTGATGTCTAAGTTGGACTAAAGACCTAGTTTGGGTTGATGTCTAAGATTGAGTAAAGACCGTGTTAAACTTCTTAGAAACAGAATTTAGAGAATCTTGCGGAATAGAACTCTAAATCAATTAAAGAACAATCAATAGAAATTCAATACACTGTATATATCAAACTGTATTACTTCACAAGTTTTACACCAAACCTCAATCTTGTTGAACAGGCTCAACAAGACGATTTCTACTTCTCTAGAAATAGGATCTATGATCTTGAGGTTAATTCACTCTTGAATGAATATCGAATTCTGTATACTATCTATCTTCTATCGTCTGTTATTTAATAGCTATCTATCAATACTATATATACAAAAGTAATTACAAGATAACTATCAAAAGTAAATTGATCTTCTGAATCTTCGTTAAACATATCTTGATCAATTCCTTCTTTGTCTCCAACAGTATCGCATACCAAACTTATCAAGTCAGCAGTATTAACAATGAGTTGGCTCAGCAGCATTAATGATGATTTGGCTCAGCAGCATTAACGATGATTTGGCTCAGCAGCATTAACGATGATTTGGCTCAGCAGCATTAACGATGATTTGGCTCAGCAGCATTAACAACCTTCAGCAGTATTAACCTTCACAGTCTTCAAGCAGTAGTAACTCAGCTCAGCAGTACTAACCATGTCTAGCAGTAGTAATTTGGTCTAGCAGTACTAACTTCGTCTAGCAGTAGTAATCTTGCCCAGCAGTAGTAACGAAGACCTGGCAGTAGTAATGTAGACTTAGCAGTACTAACCATACTTGGCATATCTTCAGTTCCCAACAATCTCCCCCTAACTTGACTTTTAGGAAAAGAAGTCAAGTTCTTCAGATGATGCTTCCAAAACTTAGTCATCATGTACACACAGATTAGGACTTAGACCTAGACTCTGATTTGCAATCCTCCTTACCAAGAATCTTCCCATAGCAGAGTCTTTGTTGCAGACCAACTTTACATGTAGCATCCCTTTCAGTCTTTTCATGCTGTGATTATATATTTGATCCACCAGATAATACTCCTGATATGTGTTGTCAATTGATATGACATACACTCCACAATTTTCATAGAGCATCCAGTTGGTTACTGCTTGAAAAGGTCTTGCTGTTATGTGCTGAACTACTTCTGGTCTGAACATTAGGCATAGGTATTCTAACACCATCTTTGTGATAGACATACCTCTTTCTGTCAACATGTTGCCATAGATCTGCATGCCTACTTTGAACATCTCTTCCAGGTCAGATCTTGAGCATCTTCTTATGGCTTGTCCCCATGTTCTGTAGACTTCAAACTGCCCATCAGCTCTCTTGAGTCTGATATACTCCTTTCTTTCATCTATCAATGTATCCCAGTGACTGATTTCAGGAGGCTTTGAGTCTAATGGAGTCACTTTTATTGGTTCAGTATCAACCATAGTGATGTACAAGTCACACTGTTCATTGCTAAGTGATTGTGCCTTACTGGATTGACCTGTCTTGCTATCTCCTTGTCCTTCATCCTTGGCAACTTCTTCCTTTTCTCTTTCTTCTACCACTGGCTTCTCAACAGGTTCTATCTTTTGCTTCTTTACACACTTCTTTTTAGTGGCCACAGACTTTGTTCTCTTTCTGCTGAAAACCATCTTTGCATCCTTAGGTTCTTCCTGTTTCTTGGCAGTTGGAGGTGTATCATGTTTGGCTTTGATTAAAGCCTCTGCAACCTCCACTTCTTCTACTGTAAGCTTCTCTGTTACTGTTTCTGCTTTCTTTGTAGATTGAGCAGCATTAACTGTTTCTGCTGCTTGCTTAGAGTCAGCAGCATTAACAGTTTCTGCTGCTACTTCAGTTTCAGGTTCTTTCTCTGTTAGGTCTTCAGCAGCATTAACTGTTTCTGCTGCTTGTTCAAACTCAGCAGCATTAACAGTTTCTGCTGCTGTGGTTTCTGCTGCTTTTGAAGTTTCTGCTTCTTTAATCATCTCCTCCACCTTTTCTGTCTCCCCCTTGTTCTGTGCACTGGACTCCCCCTTCACCTGTGCATAATCCATTTCCATCTCAGTTTTCATGTGAACAGTCTCCTCCTCAATTTGTGGACCCTTCATTTTCAGATCTGCTTCTGACTCTGACTCCCCCTTTTTGGGAGCATCATCAGTTGAAGTTCTTCTTCTCAGCACAAATTGGGCCTTTTTCTTTTTGTGCAGCAACTTGGTGACCATCTTTTTGAGCTTCTCAATTTGAGACTGTTGGTAGGTGACCACAGTCTTCAGTTGCTCAATCTCTTTCTTTTGTGCCATAACATCCAAGTTGATATTCCCTATGGTTTCCATCAATTCCTCATAGTTATATCTATCCTCACCTTGTTTAGAAGTGTTTACCTTCTTTAAAGGATCACTGGAAGTTTTAGCAGAAGCCTTCTGCCTAGCAGAAGCACTAACTGCCCCCTTGGTTTCTTGGCACCTGGGTCCTCCTAATGATTTCTCATTTAGAGTTGCCATGGGGAAGGTCTTAGTTATGTTACCACTGTCCTTCTCTGTGCTAGCAGAAGTAGTGGCAGCCTTAGCACCCATATGGTCATCCTTCTCCTTAGAGACCACCTTCTTGGGGTTGGGAGACACCCCTGTGGTTTCCCTGTTGATATTCTCAATTGGAGAATGCTCCAACTGAGGGCTTAAAGGCTTAGGGCTCTGAGTAGGTACATCAAGGGAAGGAACCTTGTGCACCTTTCTTCTTTGAAACCTTTTGGTGATTGTGGGAGTTGGTTGTTCAAGAATGGACTGAGGGATGTCTTTTGAGATGGAAGGTTGGGATTGGTCATCAGTGGGTTGATCTAATGAGGGCCTTGATCCTGATGCCATACCTTCAGAGGGGTGGGACACAACCATCATTGTAGAGAACAATGGTGTGTCAACTCCTTCCGAGTCCCTAGGAAGTCTTTTCATATTTGAAAAAACCTTCCCTTTAGGGGATTTGGGTACATATACCTCAGTAAACTGAGGTAAGTCCATCAATTCCTTGTTAAGAACTTCTTGCACAAACCTTGGATACATGAAAAAGGTCTTTTTGGATTCCAAGTTTGATACAAGATCATTAAAGATCATTGCTGAAAAATTGTACTTTCTGGCAGTGGATAAGCAGACCAAGGCATATGCAATGGGACTGCTGAACTCACTCCGTCCAGTAGTTTTCTTGGAAATACAGTGCATCAGGGTATGAACAAGAAATCTCCATTGGTTGAAAAAATTGGACTTGTAGAATTTAAAAACACCAATGGGACCTTCATACCCCATTCTTTGTAAAGTAGAAAAGAGTTCTTCATTAGGAATAGAAGATATACCTGAAGCATCATTCAACTGAAGAGAGATGCGAATAACCTCTTCAGTGACTTTCAAGGGTTTATCACAGACCCTTGTTCGAATGGTTTTCTGCCCTTCTTCGACACTAACAGTGGCATTCTCCCAAAATTGTGTCTGATGTTCGATATAGATTGTTGGGCTCACCGTTAGGGCATAGGAGATGTGCGAGGATTTGAGAAAATCGACTATATCGAGGAATCCCGCAGCTTGTTTCGGCTTCTGAAGCATGGCTATTTCATTGTGCTCATCCACAAACTCCATGATTCCTGAGGATTCTTGAAAGAAAAACACAAAGATTCTGGGAGACTAGGTTAGAACGAGAGAGAAGAAGTAAATGCGAAGAGTCGTTATGAACTTGGGCGGGCAAACAGGGGTATTTATATGCCCTAGATTATTAAACGCAGTATTAACGACATAAGCAGTATTAACTACCTAGCAGTATTAACTACCTAGCAGTATTAACTACCAAGCAGTATTAACTACCAAGCAGTATTAACTACCTAGCAGTATTAACTACCTAGCAGTATTAACTTCACTAGCAGTATTAACTGCACTAGCAGTATTAACTACCAAGCAGTATTAACTACCAAGCAGTATTAACTACCTAGCAGTATTAACTGCACTAGCAGTATTAACTGCACTAGCAGTATTAACTGCACTAGCAGTATTAACTACTGAGCAGTATTAACTACTAGAACAGTATTAACTACTGAGCAGTATTAACTACACTAGCAGTATTAACTACTGAGCAGTATTAACTGCAAAGCAGTATTAACTACACAAGCAGTATTAACTACTGAGCAGTATTAACTACTGAGCAGTATTAACTGCACAAGCAGTATTAACTACTAGAACACAGGCAGTAGTAACTCTGCACTGTGCATCACTTGTCAAATCCTCAAATGTCAACTTACACATCACTTTTACCACTTCTCTTATCTTCTGCAGGATTATTTTCAAAAGTAGCATGTCCTCCATTAATTCATTGGAAATATTGAAGGCAGGCCATGTTACCTGTCATGTGCCTAGAGCAACCACTGTCAACATGCCAAATGCTTCTCCCCATAAGCTGTTGGCTGCCCTGCACATCTGATAAATCAATTAGTTTTGTTAGGGACCCAAGCCATAGTGGTCTTGGGTCTCCCTTGATCATCAAAATACTTACATTCTGTTTTGATGAGTTTGTCAAAGTGAGGAACATCAGTGCTTGAGTACTTTGTTTTGATGATAGGTCTAGAAGCAGTACTAACTGATGTAGAAGTGCTAACTTTGGCAGCACTAACATTGCTTCCAGAGGTACTCGCCTTCTCAGCAGTATTAACTAACTTAGCAGTACTAACACTAGAAGCAGTATTAATTGTTGAAGAAGTACTAACTGTGTTAGCAGTACTAACACTGCTAGTAACATTATTGCTTCCTGCAGTACTAACATTGTTAGCAGTACTAACTGAGTTGGCAGTATTATCATTAGTACCTTTAGGCATCCATACTCTAACACTTTCTGTTTCTGCCTTTTTCATGTGGCTTATGGTTTTAACTTGTTTCTTTGCCACAACTTTCCTCACAGACTTTTTATATCCCCCACTCTTTCTGTAACCAGCAGGTTTTTGAAAATATCTTTGAGCATTACACCTTTGGTTAACTGGATTGAAATAACAGTGTTTGGCTAAGTGATTTAGCTTACCACAGATGAAGCAAGGTTTTGGCCTGTTGATTCTGTTCAGGTCAACTCCTTGTCTCATAGCCCACTGGTTATTCCAGTTCCTTTGATTTCCCCTCTGATTATCATGTTTTTGGGGCTTGAGCTCTTGAGATTTCTTACAAGAACAATGTTTACAGGTATTGGGAGCCACAACTGTGGTCTGTTTGTAATGGACTCCCTTTTTCTCTTCATTCCTTTTGATCTCAGTGTTCTTGACACATGGACTCTCACATTCCTCATCAGAGTCTACTTTGTCAGTCTCATCCTCAACAACTATTTCTTTTTCACAAGGATCTATATTAATCTTTAATTCAGGTTCCTTTCTATCCTTGGTCTCTAACAAATCAGACTTGGGAGGTATGTAGTTGTTGTTGTAGGGTGGAGGTGTGGTATTGTACCCTATCCCTACTTTCATCTTGTCATGGATTTGAGCCTTAATGATGGTATCCATGGTTTTAGAAGCACAGGTAAACTTTTCAACATCAAGTTTAACCTTCTTAATCTCTTCTTTTAATTTCTCATTCTCCTCCCCAGACACTTTCAGCTTAATCTCATACTCATTCTTCTCCCACTTCCAATAGTTAGTATCATAGTGGTGTTGAAGTTCATTAGCTTGAAAAGCTCTAATCTGTTCCTCAAACCTTTCTACAATCCTAACATAATCTTTCACATCTTTCTCTAGCCTCTTAAGGTCATCACACATACCCTGATTGTGATCCCTATATCTTTTAACAGCATCAATGCAAGCTTGAGAACAGAGTTTAGATTGTACCTCAGTGGGAATATCAGATACTTCTGCCATAAGAGCTTGATTCTGACGGGCTTCCTCAGCTTGATCACTCCAATCAAATCCCATTCCTTGTTGAGAAACATGGGCTTGAGAGGAGCTTCTGTTTTGGTTTCCATTTGGAGCCTGTTGATGTGATCCTCCATAACACTCAACCTTGGACTGGTCAAAGCCTTCACCATCTTCTTCACTCTTTCCTTCATTACATGGGCCATTTTCTATGATGTCCCATATTGCATAATTAGTGAGAAGAATGTACTGCTTGATTCTTAGTTTCCACATGTCCAATTTATTGGGTTTGAGCATGGGAACTTTTGAAACAGGAGTACTGTGAGAATCCATTGAATTGTCCATAGCTTCTAAGATACCAACGCTCTGATACCACTTGTCAGGATCGATTCTTAACAAGAATTAAACTTCTTAGAAACAGAATTTAGAGAATCTTGCGGAATAGAACTCTAAATCAATTAAAGAACAATCAATAGAAATTCAATACACTGTATATATCAAACTGTATTACTTCACAAGTTTTACACCAAACCTCAATCTTGTTGAACAGGCTCAACAAGACGATTTCTACTTCTCTAGAAATAGGATCTATGATCTTGAGGTTAATTCACTCTTGAATGAATATCGAATTCTGTATACTATCTATCTTCTATCGTCTGTTATTTAATAGCTATCTATCAATACTATATATACAAAAGTAATTACAAGATAACTATCAAAAGTAAATTGATCTTCTGAATCTTCGTTAAACATATCTTGATCAATTCCTTCTTTGTCTCCAACAGTATCGCATACCAAACTTATCAAGTCAGCAGTATTAACAATGAGTTGGCTCAGCACCATTAACGATGATTTGGCTCAGCAGCATTAACGATGATTTGGCTCAGCAGCATTAACGATGATTTGGCTCAGCAGCATTAACGATGATTTGGCTCAGCAGCATTAACAACCTTCAGCAGTATTAACCTTCACAGTCTTCAAGCAGTAGTAACTCAGCTCAGCAGTACTAACCATGTCTAGCAGTAGTAATTTGGTCTAGCAGTACTAACTTCGTCTAGCAGTAGTAATCTTGTCCAGCAGTAGTAACGAAGACCTGGCAGTAGTAATGTAGACTTAGCAGTACTAACCATACTTGGCATATCTTCAGTTCCCAACAGACCGAGTTATGGTTGATGTCATATGTTTTCCCCATCCTAGATGCTTACTTGTATTTATTAATTGTGGTTTATCTTGTGTTTACGCCACATTCGATGGAATCGGGTCTCCCCCGTCACCGAAGGGTGTTGTTTTGGGTGTTTTGTTGATCCATGATTCGGAATCGTTTTATTTGCGTAGGGATGGTTCTTCCCATAAATTATGAGTGGCGTTTTTTGCCTCATCCTTGGTTGGACTTTTTGAATATTGGAGTTTTATTCGCATTACTGTTATATTGAGGTTTTAATAATTATTTACATCTTTAGTGTGTTTTGGATTTGAGTCTATTGCTGGGAAATGATTTTCATTGGAAGCTTTCGTCACGGTATTTGCGTGTGTTTGGAAAATGGGTGTTGGTGTACTTTACTCAAATCCTTTTCGGAAATCGTGATTTACTGTTGGTCCCGAAGGGCTATACAAGTTTGTAGAAGGGGGGGGGGGGGGGGTTGAATATAAACACACGTTTTTACTTTTCTACGTTGTTTATTGATAAATCAAGACAATTTACAACTTGTTGAGGAACAAGATTAAGGATAAACCTAATCTAAACAAGTTCTGAGAAACACTAAGTTTCTTGCACTAGAAAGAGTTAAAGAAATTACGAATAATAACTTAACAATAAGGGAGAAAAAAGAAGATGGTCCGAGCACACTTCATTTCTGAAGCAAGGTTCTTCTTATACACTGCATGCATTTAATGCGTGGAAGTATTGCTTTACACGTGGCAGCAACTGAGTGGTTGCATGTCATTGACCTTTGTAGACAACCTTAGTAGCCGCATGGTGCACAATGTAGAATCAGAGTTGTTGTACGATTACAGACAAAAGGGATGTCCGTTCTGACAGTTCGTACCGAGACGTGCAAGGGAGGTAAGACAATAGTAACATGCAGGGATACTTCATGATCAGCTTTCGTTGAGTCAGATCTTTATCAGCGAAAGATAAAGTTCAGCGATTGCTGAAGTCTTCTACTTGATACTTCACGTTGAGTGGACAAATCTTGCTTCGCTGATATCCGCATCAGTTCATGAGTAGACTTGTCGCTGGTTCTTGAGCTTGATCTTCGACTTCAGCGTAGAACATATGTTGACGTGAAACTTGTCTTCAGGGATCATAAGTAAACAAACTAAACTATCAGCGATCATCAATAGAACTGAACAGGCTCAGAGCTATATGATGATGAACAGTGTTCGCTGAATATCTAATCTAAAGAGTGAGAGTTCCTATCAGCGGTACTGTAAAGTCTTAGTACTTATCAGCAATAGTGAAACTCTAATACATATTGTTTACTTACAATTTTCACTAAGTGTTAAGAGAGGGTCATTATCAAATCACTGAGGGTTTGGATCAACAATCTCCCCCTATTTGATTATGACATAGCAATAGAGAAAATTGCTATTTAATGAAAATATAAGGATAAAAAGAACTCATAAAATATTTGTCCCTTTTACTGTTTTCTGGGATCTTTTCAGTACTGATGGAGTAAAGTACATTCGCTGAAATTTTTCTTTAAACTTCGTAAAGATTATAGAGGGAAGTGGAAAAATTACAAGTACAACAAATAAGATTACAAGTACAGAAGATGTAGACAGATAAGGATAGAAAGAATTACAAGGCGATCCTATCGGTCAAAAGGTTCTTCCTTAATGAGAAGTTCATAAAGGGTCTTTGATGTGGGAATCATCCAGTCAGGGACCGTTACACCTTGATCCTTTTTGTTCTTTGCTTCTTCAAAGATCAAGGGTTTGAGGTGACGTGCCTGAATGTCGCGTCTGACTTCACACCAATATATGAGGTATCTGAGCTGTTCGATAGGAGTGATTGGAAGCTCAGAGATGCGTTGAAAGTGATGATTTCCATAGCAGTCTAGAAAGAATATACCATAGGGATCACTCAGGACTTTGCCAGGGATGAAAGTTTCACCAGCTGGTAAGGAGGTGTCAAGTGCTGAGAGGTCAGCATCAGGACCAAGAACTTCAGCATGAGAGAAACCAATACCTGTTTCATTCCTGTTGATCCAAACCCCCATTGATTTGATAATGACCCTCTCTTATATACTTAGTGAAAATTGTAAGTAAACAATATGTATCAGAGTTTCACTATCGCTGATAAGTACTAAGATCTTCGAGTACCGCTGATAGAAACCCACGCTCTTTAGATTAAAAATTCAGCGAAACTGTTCACCATAATACTCTGAGTCTGTTCAGTACTTATGGTGATCGCTGATAAGTTAGTTGTTTACTTATGATCTCTGAAGACAAGTTTCACGTCAACATAGGTTCTACGCTGAAGTCGAAGATCAAGCTCAAGAACCAGCGACAAGTCTTCTAATGAACTGATGCGGATCAGCGAAGACTCAGATTTGTCCATTCAACGTGAAGTATCAAGTACAAGACTTCAGCTATCGTTGAACTCTATCATTCGCTGATGAAGAATGATAGATCGCTGAATCAACGAAAAGCTGATCATGAAGTCCTCCGTACAAAGTACTTTTGTCTTAACCACCTTTGCACGACTCCGTACGATATGTCAGAAAAGAACCTCCTTATTGTCTGAATTCGTACAACCACCCTGATACTACACTGTTCAAACATGCGGCTACTTAGGTTGTCAACAAAGGTCAATGACATGCAACCAATCAGCTGCTGCCATGTGTAAAGTGTATACTGACATGCATTAAATGCATGCAGTATATAAGAAGATGAACTCACTTCATTTTGAAGTAACTTGCTAACTCTGGACAAGTTTATCCTTCTTATCTTGAGATAGGTTATTATTACTAATTTCCTTCTCCTTCTTAGTGCAAGAAACTTAGTGTTCCAACTTGTTTAGATTTAGGATTTATCCTTAATCTTGTTTCCGCAACAAGCTGTAAATTGTTAATGATTTATCAATAAACAATTTAGAAAAGTAAAATATGTGTGTTTGTATTCAACCCCCCCCCCTTCTACAAACTTGTATAGCCCTTCGGGACCAACAAGTGGTATCAGAGCAGATTTGTTTAATCTCATAAACAAGATCTAATCTATACTAAGATTTTCTCTTCCTTGCTACTTCTGAAAAATGGCTACTAACACAAACACAAATTATATCGACAATGGTTCTCTTGCAAAACCCCCTAGATTCTTCAGAGATAACTTTAATCTATGGAAAAATAGGACGACTCTCTTCTTAGAAGGTGTAGACCATACTATGCCTTATTATCTTGAAAACGACCCATTTATTCCTGTAAGAATTGATGTCGCTGTACCTGCCGCTGAGAATAGACCTGCTATTCCAGAAAGGCTGGTACCCAAAGAAGTTCATACGTGGACTGACGAATATAAGAAGAAAGTGGCTATCGACACAAAAGCCAGATCCATACTATCCATGGCTCTTCCTGACGAAGTCTACCATTCCGTCATGAACTTGAAATCCTCAAAAGCCATGTGGGACACAATATGTGTTCAGTATGAAGGTACTGCTGAAGTCCAGGACTCTCGAAAGATCAACCTGGTAAGACAGTATGAAAGCTTCATTTGTTGTAAGAATGAGACTCTCTCTGAAGTTCACCAACGTTTTAATTGCTTAATAATAGATCTGAAAACTATTGGTAAAGAATATTCTAACTTTGAAGTGCTGAAAAAGTTTCTAGAATGTTTACCTGAAAGCTGGGACAGTTATTCTATGTGTCTCAAGCTGTCAAAAGATCTAAGATCAATGACCCTTGCTACCTTATATGGCACGATGCTGAATCATGAGCAATCAAGCCATCTTAAGAAGAATATTATAAAAGATTCCAAAAGCACCCCTGTTGCTTTAATCTCAGAGGAACCTTCTACTCAGCGACCCTCGGTCACTATCACTGAGTTAGAAAGTAACTCTGAAAGGTCATCAGATTCTGACTCTTCAGATGATGATGAATCTTTGGCTCTCCTAACTAAAAAGTTCAGGAGATTTGCCAAAAAGAAAATGTTCAGAAAGAACAAACCCCTTTCAATAACTGATAAGCCAAGATCATCAGCTACTGTTGATAAGGCTACTGCTACTTGTTTTAACTGCGAAAAGATTGGACATTTCGCTAACGAGTGCAGGTCTAAGAAAGTATCGAGAAACTCAACGTTTCCCAAGAAATCCTTTATTCCCAGGAATAAAGATGACAAATATTCTAAGTTGAAAAAAAATATGCAAAGCTGAAAAGCTTCAAGAAGAAAGGCAAAGGCCTGATGGTTTACGATTGGGCTGCTTCTGAAGAAGAAGAATCATCATCTGATTCTGAGGATGATGAAGCAAATCTCTGTCTTATGGCAAAGATTGAAGATGAGGAAGAAAGTTCAGACATTCCCTCTACTTCAACATCTGCAATTCAGGTATCACCTTCCTTCTTTACAAATATTGCAAATATTGATGAAGCTGATAGTCTCCGCAAAATCGATCTCTTGACTAGAAGTTTATATGAAGCCATGAATGGCAAAACAATAGTTGAAAACCAAAACCTTGATCTCGCTGAACAGCTTAAAAACAGTCACCTTCAAATAGAAAAGCTTTCTAAAATTGAAGAAGATTTTAAAGATCAAGTGCATTTAAATCAGCTAGTCAAAATCGAACGAGCAGAAGCTAGCGCTGCTTTGAAAGCTGAAAAAGCTACTGTTGAAGGATGGTGTAACTCTTCACCAAAGATCACTGAGATAATTAAGTCTCAGATACCCCTGAGTGATAAACGTGGTCTTGGTTACAAATATGAAACTAAAGAACCAACCACTGATCGTTCCATGCTCTTATTTGGAACTTTCGTATCCTCAGTCGCTGATACTTCATCCTCTCAGTGTTCCTCGTCTAGACCGACTATCCCTAAGGAAATCTCTACCTCAAAAGGTAAAGAGAAAATGGTTTATCCAAAACCTACCTTTCTCTTTAAAGATAAAGGTAAAGGAATTGCGTTGAACCAAAATCCTCAGAAGGGTACTTTAGTACCAAAGTTGAATGCTTCTAAAGCTTTAGTGATTTATTCCTCTAGATCAAGGAATCCGATCTCTGGATCTACTCAGCGTGGGTCTATTCAGCGATCTACTCCTAGACTCAGAGTGGATGTCCTTGGTAAGAAATCTGAAGAACTAAATGTTCCTCCCATTTCTAAAGCCAAAAGCGTATTTGGTGCTGGCCCTTCTATTTCAAAATCAAAAGCTCAGCACTCAAATGGTCCTAGAACTACTTTTAGTTATAGGAAATGTTATCACTGTGGACTCACTGATCATATTGCTAGTAAGTGCCCCACAGCCACCAAAGCTGATAAGATAGCTAAGGTGAAGATTGCCCCCAAGGCAAAGAAGACCACTGAGGTTAAGAAATTAACTAAAGTGAAGACTGACAAAGCTGAATCTTCAAATGCTGCGAAGACTGCTGAACCTTCCATTCCAACTGCTTCCACTGACAAACGTGTACACATGGTTAAGTGGATACCCAAGAAAAACTAATCTTCCTTTGTGATGCAGGTTCAGAAGGGTATCTGGTATCTCGATAGCAGATGCTCTAGACACATGACTGGAAAGAAAAGCCTGCTCGCTGAATACAAGGAAGAGAAGGGTCCCTCTGTGACTTTCGGTGGAAATGGAAAAGGACATACCCGAGGGTTTGGTGTACTCTCAAATGGTACCTTCAGAAGAGTCGCATATGTTGAAGGGCTGAAGCACAATCTTCTAAGCATCAGTCAGCTTTGCGACAAGGATAACAAAGTAATCTTTACTAAGGAATCCTGCTTTGTCACTGACAAAAAGGAGAAGATAGCTTTCAGCGGTTATCGTTTGGAAAATGTTTATGTAATAAACATGGACTCAACAACCACTGAGAACTCCTGTTTCTTCTCAAAAGCCTCATCTGATGTCAACTGGCTATGGCATAAGAGGCTCTCTCATCTGAATTTTAAGACACTGAACACTCTTTTTTCAAAAGAGTTGGTTACTGGTCTACCTCAACACTCATACGCCAAAGAGTCTTTATGTTCAGCGTGTGAAAAAGGGAAGCAGACCAAAGCAAGCTTTAAATCAAAGCAAGTTTCCTCAGTGTCATCTCCTCTACAACTACTGCTTATGGATTTGTTTGGCCCTGTTAACAAACAATCCATCGCTGGAAAGAAATATACACTGGTCATAGTTGATGAATTTTCTTGTTATACATGGGTTATGTTTCTCCGTTCCAAGAGTGACACCCCTGAAGAACTCATCACCTTTGTTCGGAAAATGGAAACCCTGAACAATTTGACCGTTCGCTCAATAAGGAGTTTTCATGGGACTGAATTCAAAAACAGTTATCTTGATTCTTTCTTTGAGAGTAAGGATATTTCTCACAACTTTTCTTCAGTGAGAACACCGCAACAAAATGGAGTCGCTGAAAGAAGAAATAGAACAATTATTGAAGCTGCACGTTTAATGCTCAACGATTCTAACCTGCCTACTCAGTTTTGGGCAGAAGCCGTCAACACCGCTTGTTTTACGCAAAACAGGTCGCTGATAGTCAAAAGATTCAATAAAACAGCCTATGAATTTTTTCATGGGAGAAAGCCTTCAATCAGCTTTCTTCACATCTTTGGATGTCAGTGTTTCATACTGAACAACAGAGATGCCCTTGGAAAGTTTGATCCTAAGGCTGATGATGGAATCTTTCTTGGATACTCCTCAGTTTCCAAACCCTTCAGAGTCTTCAATCGAAGAAGACAAACTGTTGAAGAAATAATTCACGTCACGTTTGACGAATCCCGCTCAACGAACTCTAAACCGTCCGCTGATACTAAAGAACTGAATCAATGGATGTTTTCTCATCTTGGTGATTCAGAAGATATTCCCACTCCTCGTGCTCACACAGTTGAAGATGATGGTCCTACTATCATCCCAAATATGCAGAATAGTGAAGCTGAAACATCATGGGTCTCAGTTGTTCCTATAAACACTATACCTGCTTCTGAAACGAATGTCTCAGACATTCCATCTACTTCTCAGCAATCAGTGAATATAATGTCAACTGCATCCATTCCTCTCTTGGCTGATACTCCAGACGTCGCTGAAGCCTCATCTTCAGCTCCTCCAGTTCAGGTTGAGTCAGCGTCTCACGCTCCGGCTCAGCGATGGACTATAAATCACCGAATTGATCAAATTCTTGGTGATCCAAACGCTGGTATTCAGACTCGACGAAGTGCAGGTAATATTTGCTTATTTGTTAACTTTATTTCACTAACTGAACCAAAGAAAGTAGATGATGCCCTCAAAGATCCAAACTGGGTTAGCGCCATGCAAGAAGAGCTGATTAAATTCGAAAGAAACAAAGTTTGGAAACTTGTTCGAAGACCAACTGATAAAACAGTGATAGGCACTAAATGGGTCTATCGAAACAAGTTGGACGAACATGGAACTGTAACCCGCAACAAGGCTCGTCTTGTTGCTCAGGGATACAGACAAGAGGAAGGCATAGATTATGACGAAACATTTGCTCCAGTAGCAAGATTAGAATCTATTCGTCTATTCTTAGCATACGCTGTACACAAAGACTTCAAAGTATATCAGATGGATGTTAAGTCAGCGTTTCTAAAAGGAAAGCTGAATGAAGAAGTCTATGTGGAACAACCTCCAGGATTCTCAGATCCTAAGCGTCCAGGTTATGTTTATAAACTGGATAAGGAACTTTATGTCTTAAAGCAAGCTCCACGTGCATGGTATGACACTCTCTCTACTTATCTCCATATTGAAAAATTTAAGCGAGGTAAAATCGACAAAACTCTATTTTTCAGGAAAATAAAAGGTCATATCATTCTTGTTCAAATATATGTGGATGATATTATATTTGGCTCTACTAACCCTGATCTTTGTACTTGTTTTGCTGATAGAATGAAAGATGAGTATAAGATGAGCATGATGGGTGAACTAACATATTTCCTTGGTCTTCAGTTAAAGCAAAATGAAAAAGGAACTTTCATTAAACAGGGAAAGTATGTTAAATATATGCTGAAGAAATTCGACTTAACTGAAAGTTCAGCTATGAAAACCCCTATGGCACCACCGCTGACACTTGATAAGGATACTAAGGGTATTCCTGTTAATGTCACTTTGTACTGTGGGATGATCGGCTCACTTTTGTATCTTACAGCTAGCCGACCCGATATTATGTTTGCAACATGCTTGTGTGCACGATATCAAGCTGAACCTAAGATATCTCATATGAAAGCTGTAAAGCGAATTTTTTGATATCTTAAGGGTACAACGAATCTAGGTCTTTGGTATCCCAAAGACTCAGGATTCGATCTAATCGCCTATTCAGATAGTGATTTTGCAGGTTGCAGAATGGATAGGAAAAGCACCACAGGAGGATGTCAGCTCCTGGGTGGAAAGCTGGTAAGTTGGACAAGTAAAAAGCAAAACTCAGTGTCCACCTCTACAGCTGAAGCTGAGTATGTAGCCGCTGGAAGCTGCTGTTCTCAGGTCTTGTGGATGAGAAATCAACTACTGGACTATGACCTTCAGCTCTCAAATATTCCAATCTATTGCGACAGCACAAGTGCCATCGCTATAGCCAATAATCCAGGGCTACACTCAAAGACAAAACACATCGAAATCAAGTATCATTTTATCAAAGATCATGTGATGAACGGTGATATAGAACTTCACTTTATCCCAACTGATTATCAGTTAGCTGATATGTTCACCAAACCTCTTGATGAGACAAGATTCAACTTTCTAATCAACGAGCTTGGAATGCTGAACTTTGAAGATTAAATCTTCAGCGGTTCACATCTTGATTATCGATACGATTATACAAACTTGTATAGCCCTCGGGATAAAATCAACTTGTATAACCTATTCTATCATCTTCTCTCTGAATAAACTTGATTCGCTGATATCAAGGTATGTTTTTCTCTCTCTGACAATCGCATGTAAATGCAAGATTTCAAAATAAATTACATCGCTGAATATCTCTTCCTTATCAGCGATACTTTGAAATTTCTAAAAACCTTCATTGATATTTCTAGATTCAGTGCTTCGTATTTTCAAAAGTATCCCTGAGTTTTTCAGAACCTCAGAGACAACCATGAATATGAAAGGACAGTTGTGACGTCATTACAACGGATAAGCCCTGACACGTTCTTCTTTCTGACACACGTTTGCACGTTTCGTTTACTCGCCAATCAAATGCAAACACGTGTCCGTGTCATGATGAAAATCTTTTCCCGCTCAAGATTTTCTCTTTCTAAAATCTCTATATAAACAAATTCTTCATTTATATTTTCTTTTTACGCGAACTTCTCCTCCAAGCAAAGAAAGAATTCACTGTTTCATTTTGCTCTCGATTTTTCAAGAAC
This sequence comes from Saussurea involucrata, assembly GCA_033807775.1. Classification (NCBI taxonomy): domain Eukaryota; kingdom Viridiplantae; phylum Streptophyta; class Magnoliopsida; order Asterales; family Asteraceae; genus Saussurea; species Saussurea involucrata. Next base: position 63,571,104 of record CM066325.1, read on the forward strand.
AACTGTTCATCTTCTTCAAACATCAAAGGTTAATATGTTCTTATTATTTACCAAATGCAAATAACTTGTTTCTGATCTTCTCATTGTTTTAACAAGATCAAACAAAAGAACTTCTAAAAAATTAAATCATTCTCTTTCATGGTTTTATAAACACAACCATTTCATGGTTGTTCTTCAAGTTTAAATGCAAAAATCTTAAACTTGTTCTTCATTCGTTTTTCCAGAATCCCAATCTTCAAAGGAAACTGGAAAACAAGATTTTTATTGGGTTTGAAATTTCGTTTTTCAAAAACAAGAAAAACCCTAATCTTCATTAAGCATTCTGTCTGAATGAAATGGACAAAATTCGAACCATCTTATTGGAAAATCTTGACACATTAAAGTTATTCTTATTTGTTAATATTTGGTTGAACTGATAATACAGAAAATGGCATCTTCTGACATTTCCAAGAACACCATCGCTGAAAACACTGCTGTTGATGATTCTGCTGAGGAAGTGGACATCCTCAAGGCTCCTCAGGTCAAGTTCTCTCTTGACAAGCTGGATTGGACTAAGGTAAATAACCTTTATGCGCTTCTCGAGTTTCCTCCTCGAAAGCAAGTCACACATCTAGATGATGCTGTGAAATTCCTCAAGAATTGCTGCATCTCCACAGCCCTGACCATAACCCCTCCCGCACATCAGCTTTTGCTATCACAATTCTGGTACTCTGCCAGACACTCTCAGTTACCATCAGCCAAAGACCCCTCCAAAACAATTGACTGCATCCTTTGCGATATCGAATATGGCACCATGAAGATCACCCCTGCCATCATTCACAAAGCCCTCAGCCTTCCCATAGCAACCAAAGAAAAACCCTTCGTTCCCCTCCCTGACCCCAAGAAAAACTCAGACGGGGAAGCCATCATTGCATTCTTTGACGCAATGGGCTATGTATGGGAAACTGGAAGGGATATGAAGCTCGAGAAGAAGCTGACCATTATAAAGAAATAAAAAATGCCCAGCGAGATGAATTTCATCTTCGCCCATGTGATCATCTGCATGACTGCCAAGAGCGGCTCCTCTGACCAAGCCGCTAAACCTCAGAAAGCAATGGGATATGCATTGCTGAAAGGTCTACATATAGACTGGGCATCGATCATCTATGATGACCTGGTGCTAATAGTGGACACCGTCGTTGACAGACCTCAATGGGTTCCGTATCCTCGATTCATCAGCGCCATATTCCAAAAAGGCCTGAAGGACAGCTATCCTCAAGAGGGCGACCTGAAACTCTCTCAGGTTGGTCCTAAGATACTCGACTTCAAACCAGTGGTGAATGAGGTACGTCTTTCTACACTCTTAACTCTTCTAAATCCTTCTACTTCTTCTACTTCTGCAGCTCCTTCAGCGGACAAATCCACCGCTGATACCCCAGCTGCAACCTCTATTCCTCTTAAAAGGAAACATTCTGACACCCAACTTGGTTCCAAAAGAACTAAGAAACCCAAGGAGCAACCCAAGCAATCTCCTGCTAAAGTCTCCTCAGCTCCTCCTGTTGAGCTGAAGGAAAGTTCAGTGGTACGCTCTGCCACACCTGAACAAGCCATCCACTCTATCCCGACTTCAACGTCTCCAAACGCTGAGGTTACAAACTTGGAAACTACCCAACCTCCCTCAGTCTCTCAAAAGACTGATGAAGTGATTCTCAGCGATTCCAACGCTGAAATCAGTAACCAACCTCCATTCTTACCCTTCGCTTCTCCCTACACTCATTTGGACACAACTCCAGTTATCACTGAAGCACCTGTCATTCCTCCAGACATTCCTCCAGAAGCTAAAGGAACGACGGAAGTAGGACCAGCAGAGATGATCATACGTCCAGGTTCTCTCGCTGACGATATGGAACTTTACTTAGGAACCCGCGATTTTGATGAATTCATCAATCCTCCTAGAGGTATACAACAACCCCTAAACACTGTTACTAAACCCCAAACTTCTGAGCTTTCCTCTGTTAACAAGTTTTTATATGTTACAGGTCCTAATTTGGGAGACATCAACACGTCTCTGAAAACTGTAGAGACAAAGCTGACAGGTCTCACGTCTACTCTTTCCGGCAACTCTTCAGCTGTAACAACCGCTGGAGAGAATCTTTTAAAGCTTACAACCGAAGTCGGAAAGAATGCCTCCAAAGCTGATGTGGAGAAGGTTGATAAAACACTCGGTGATTTTGCCAAAGTTCTCGCTGACATCTACACAGACTACCTCGACATCAAGAAATCAGTTGACACCATGTCCAGCGAAGTCACAACGCTGAAGACATCGGTTGGCACACTCGTAGGTGATATGTCTGCTGTAAAGGCTGATGTCAGTTCAGTAAAAACTGATATGAGTTCTGTGAAGATTGATGTCAACACGATGAAGAATGACATCTCTTCAATTCAGAACTTGTTGACGCAGATCCTGACCAACACAACCTCCCCTGCACCTGCCCCTGCTCCTGCACCTGAGCATTTTACTCCTGCAGATCGTGCTGAACTCGTCAAAATCAATCCTGGTATTTCTGCTCTTCAAAACAGATTATCAACGATTGAGACTTATGTCGGGGTCCCTGGCCAAGAAGACAGGGAGAAAACCACAGTTGCTGAATCATCACATTCCTCCCCAACTCATCATGATAAAGAGGGGGAGAAGAGCGCTGAAGACCCTTCCAAGAGCGCTGAAGACCTTTCCCATGATGAATCTATCAGGGGAGAGAAGAATGAAGACCTCACCTTCACTGAAGAGGGTGAGAAGACAATTGAAGCTGAAGCAGCCGTTGGACCTCAGGGAGATGAACACCCTGAGGGAACCGAGAAGCTCGCCTCTGTATCTGAGGTGGAGCAACTCGAAGAAGAAGCTAAAGAAACCGAGTCTGAAGCTGAAGATGAAGAAGCCATCGACTTGTCTGCTGCTGAACCATCCTCTTCTCCAAAGAATGATGATGACGAAGATGACGATGATGATGATTCCTTTATCGTCAAGCCTGCTCAGAGAACTAAAGCTCTTAAAGGGATTATGATAAATGAACCTTCAGGGGAGCGGACAAAGACAAAGCCATCAGCATCTGAAGCTGACAAAGGCAAAGGAAAAGGTGTCGCTGAAGATGAAAATCTGACGATCTTGCTTAAAAAGCCGGTTTGTTAGGTACACTAACTCCTTACTCCACATCCCTCCTCTATACACTTTATCAGTTCTCTACCTCCGCAAACCTACATACACTATCCCGTTCTTTCTCTCTCTCTATTCTACCCAAATTCTTACTTGTAAGATCGCTGTGTTTCAGCTAGTCCTCTCCCCTGTTTGAGGACATCGCTGAAGTTCCTACACCTGCGACTTCAACAATAATCCCAGCTCTCAACACTGAAGACATAATCCCAGTCTTGGATTTGATCTCTGAGACTGATGAACCTGAAGAACAGACTCTCTCTCACAAAAACAGACCTTCCTTGGCTCCTCAAAAGCTAAGTGAAGAGGAACAAGAAAAGAGAGATGCAATGATCAAGAGACTCGAGGATCAGCGAATAATTCTGAAGCGTGATCAACTTCCTACCGTTCCTCCAAAGTTCAAAATTTCCCAAAAGGAATACAAGGAACACCTCAGAGCTGAACGCCTAATCGCTGAAAGAAAGGAAGCTGAAGAAAAAGACAGAGAATACGCCATCAAACTTACTCAACGATCAATAAAAGACGCCAAGCTGAAAAGAGTTCCCATTGATGTTCAACGTCAGCTATGGGATGATGCTCAAGAGATCGTTAGAGAAAAGACTAACGTCTCTGACACGACTTTGGAATGGGCTAAACAAATGCTGACCTATCGATCTAGACCATCCAAAATCATTAAAGTAAACATCAGAGGAAGACTGTACGCCGACGTTCCTGTTGTTGAAGTGGATGTCTACAGAGAAGACAAAACCAAGCAAACTTTCTATGCTTCTACCTTAGAAAAGTTTGGTCTCTCTGAATGGTTAGAAACGAAATTAGCCATTCAGGGAACGCGCTCAAAGTTCAAAAGCCATGTCGAGAAGATCTTAAACAAACAAATCGACCTGCTTTCTTCTGCTGTGGATATTCCTCCTCTTCCTCCTCAACAAAGAAAAGTCTCTGTTAAGAAAAAGAAAGTCTCTGATTCAGGTCCTCTTATACGGAATGAAACAGGTATTGGTTTCTCTCGTGCTGAAGTTCTTAGCCCTGATGCTGATCTCTCAGCGCTTGACACCTCCCTACCACCTGGAGAAACTTTCATTCCTGGCACAGTTGTAAGTGATCCATATGGTATATTCTTTCTAGACTACGATGGAAACCATCACTTTCAACGTATCTCTGAGCTCCACATCGCTCCCATCGAACAACTCAGAGATCTCTTATATTGGTGTGAAGTCAGACGCGACATCAAAGCTAGACACCTGAAGCCCTTGATTTTTGAAGAAGCTCTGAAGAAAAAGAATCAAGGAGCAGATGTCCCTGATTGGATGATTGCCACACCAATGACCCTTGATGAACAACTCATTAAGGAAGAACCTTTTGACGGATAGGATCGCCTTGTAATTCTCTCTATCCTTTATCTGTCTACATCTTTTGTACTTGTAATTTTATTCGCTGTACTTGTAATTTTTCCACTTCTCTTTGTAATCTTTACACAGTTTAAAGAAAAATTTCAGCGAATGTACTTTACTCCATCAGTACAGAAAAGATCCCAGAAAACAGTAAAAAGGGACAAATATTTTATGAGTTCTTTTTATCCTCTGTTGCTATGTCATAATCAAATAGGGGGAGATTGTTGATCCAAACCCTCAGTGATTTGATAATGACCCTCTATTATATACTTAGTGAAAATTGTAAGCAAACAATATGTATCAGAGTTTCACTATCGCTGATAAGTACTAAGATCTTCTAGTGCCGCTGATAGAAACTCTCGCTCTTTAGATTAAACATTCAGCGAAACTATTCACCATAATACTCTGAGTCTGTTCAGTTTTTATGGTGATCGCTGATAAGTTAGTTGTTTACTTATGATCTCTGAAGACAAGTTTCACGTCAACATAGGTTCTACGCTGAAGTCGAAGATCAAGCTCAAGAACCAGCGACAAGTCTCCTAATGAACTGATGCGGATCAGCGAAGACTCAGATTTGTCCATTCAACGTGAAGTATCAAGTACAAGACTTCAGCTATCGCTGAACTCTATCATTCGCTGATGAAGAATGATAGATCGCTGAATCAACGAAAAGCTGATCATGAAGTCCTTCGTACAAAGTACTTTTGTCTTAACCACCCTTGCACGACTCCGTACGATATGTCAGAAAAGAACCTCCTTATTGTCTGAATTCGTACAACCACCCTGATACTACACTATTCAAACATGCGACTACTTAGGTTGTCAACAAAGGTCAATGACATACAACCAATCAGTTGCTGCCATGTGTAAAGTGTATACTGCCATGCATTAAATGCATGCAGTATATAAGAAGATGAACTCACTTCATTTTGAAGTAACTTGCTAACTCTGGACAAGTTCATCCTTCTTATTTTGAGATAGGTTATTATTAGTAATTTCCTTCTCCTTCTTAGTGCAAGAAACTTAGTGTTCCAACTTGTTTAGATTTAGGATTTATCCTTAATCTTGTTTCCGCAACAAGCTGTAAATTGTTAATGATTTATCAATAAACAATTTAGAAAAGTAAAATCTGTGTGTTTGTATTCAACCCCCCCCCTCCCTTCTACAAACTTGTATAGCCCTTCGGGACCAACAATTCCGTATAGGAGGACCTGAGTCTGAGGTTTTTTTTCCTTTGCAGAGGCTCTTCTTTGTTGAGGAGGAAGAAGAGTGGAAGGAGGAATATCCACAGCAGAAGAAACCAGGTCGATCTGAGAATTTAAAATTTTCTCGACATGGCTCTTGAACTTTGAGTGAGATCGCTGAATGGCTAATTTCACTTCCAACCATTCAGAGAAACCAAACTTCTCTAATGAAGTAGCGTAGAAGGTTTGCTTGGTTTTGTCTTCTCTGAATACGTCAACTTCAACAACATGAACGTCTACAAACGTTTTTCCTCTGATATTTACCTTGATGATTTTGGATGGTCGAGATCGATAGTTCAGCATTTCTTTACACCATTCCAAAGTCGAATCAGATACCTTAGTCTTTTCTTCAACGATCCTTTGGTCATCATCCCATAGCTGACGTTGGACATCAATGGGAGTTCTTTTCAGCGCGGGGTCTTTCACCCATTGTTGGACAAGCTTGATGGCGAGAGCCTTATCTTTTTCTTCAGCTTCCTTCTTTTCGGCGAGTAATCTTTCTGCTCTTAGATGATCCTCGTATTCTTTCCTTGATATCCTGAACTTTGTGGGAGCAGGGATTTTGTCACGAGGAAGAATGATTCGCTGATCTTCAAGATGTTTGATCATTGCATCTCTCTTTTCTTGATCCTCTTCACTTAGCTTTTGAGGAGCCAAGGAAGGTCTGTTTTTGTGAGAGAGCAGCTGTTCTTCAGGTTCATCAGTCTTAGTGGATAAATCCAAGACTGGAATTATTTCTTCAGCTCTTGTGGCTGGGATTATTTTTGGTGTAGTCGTAGGAGCTTCAGTGGGATCCTCAAACAGGGGAGAGGACTAGCTGAAACACAGCGATTGTTTAAGTAAGAACATGGGAAGAAAGAGATAGAGAAAAGAATGTGGTTAAGTGTATAGAGGTTTTAAGGATAGAAGTATTGAGATTGAGAAGGGATAGATGAGGGATGCAGTGTAAGGGAATAGAAGGTAGTGTACCTGACAAACTGGCTTTTGAAGCAAGATCGTCAGATTGTCTTCTTCAGCGATGCCTTTGTTTTTGCCTTTGTCAGCTTCAGACGCTGCAGGCTTTGTCTTGGTCCGCTCCCCTGAAGGTTCTTTTATCTCGATCCCTTTTTGAGCTGGGGCTTTTGCAACAGGTTAGACGTAGAAGAAGTCGTCATCATCATCGTCATCATCATCATCTTTGGGGGATGATGATGGTTCTTCATCAGATATGTCGACAGGTTCATCGTCTTCAGTTTCTTCTTCAGACTCGACCTCTTCAGCATAAGGTTCGGTCACGTCAGCAGCAGCTTCCTTAAGTTGCTCAACGAGTTGCTCCCCGTCAGATACAGAGGGAGGTTTCTCGGTTTCCTCAGGGTTTTCAACTCCCTGAGGTTGTGAAGTAGAAGTAGCAGCAACAGCAGTTTCAATACCCTCCCCCTCAGCATTATGGGGAAGGTCTTCTTTAGTATTCTCCCCTCTTCCACATTATGGTTGGGGGAGGTAACAGATTGTTCACCAGCAGCAGTGTGTATTTGGTCCCTGTCTTCTAGGCCAGAGATCCCAACACAGTTCTCAATCTTTGCTAATCTGACTTCCAGGCCAGTTATAGCAGGATTGATCTTTTGAAGATCCTCTCGATCGACCTGAGTAAAATGAGAAGTTGGGGCGTTCAGGAGATCGAGTACTTTCTGAACAATTTCTTTGACGGCGGAGACCTCAGCCTTGATCGTGGAGACTTCACCTTTAAGAGAACCAACCTCTGTCTTCAATGATGTGACTTCATTGGACAGAGTGGTGAAGTTTGTTGAAAGAGAGGTGGTGGCGGTTGAATTGTCAATGAGGGTGGTAGCAAATTGAGCAATGCTACCATCCACCTTCTCCAGATCAGCTTTGGAGGCTTTCGTATCAACGATATCGGTCAACTTTTTGAGTTTCTCTCCAGCGTCTGTAACCGTTGAAGAGTTCGTGGAGAGAATGGTGTTGTAATTCTCCACCTTTGTTTCCAGGGCCTTCAGGGAGGTGTTGATATCCCCCAAATTAGGACCTGAAACAGTTATTAACTTATGAACAAAGGAAAGCTCAGAAGTTTGGGGTTGAGAGAAAGAACTTTGTGGGAGCAGGGATTTTGTCACGAGGAAGAATGATTCGTTGATCTTCAAGCTGTTTGATCATTGCATCTCTCTTTTCTTGATCCTCTTCACTTAGCTTTTGAGGAGCCAAGGAAGGTCTGTTTTTGTGAGAGAGCAACTGTTCTTCAGGTTCATCAGTCTTAGTGGATAAATCCAAGACTGGGATTATTTCTTCAGCTCTTGTGGCTGGGATTATTTTTGGTGTAGTCGTAGGAGCTTCAATGGGATCCTCAAACAGGGGAGAGGACTAGCTGAAACACAGCGATTGTTTAAGTAAGAACATGGGAAGAAAGAGATAGAGAAAAGAATGTGGTTAAGTGTATAGAGGTTTTAAGGATAGAAGTATTGAGATTGAGAAGGGATCGATGAGGGATGCAGTGTAAGGGAATAGAAGGTAGTGTACCTGACAAACTGGCTTTTGAAGCAAGATCGTCAGATTGTCTTCTTCAGCGATGCCTTTGTTTTTGCCTTTGTCAGCTTCAGACGCTGCAGGCTTTGTCTTGGTCCGCTCCCCTGAAGGTTCTTTTATCTCGATCCCTTTTTGAGCTGGGGCTTTTGCAACAGGTTAGACGTAGAAGAAGTCGTCATCATCATCGTCATCATCATCATCTTTGGGGGATGATGATGGTTCTTCATCAGATATGTCGACAGGTTCATCGTCTTCAGTTTCTTCTTCAGACTCGACCTCTTCAGCATAAGGTTCGGTCACGTCAGCAGCAGCTTCCTTAAGTTGCTCAACGAGTTGCTCCCCGTCAGATACAGAGGGAGGTTTCTCGGTTTCCTCAGGGTTTTCAACTCCCTGAGGTTGTGAAGTAGAAGTAGCAGCAGCAGCAGTTTCAATACCCTCCCCCTCAGCATTATGGGGAAGGTCTTCTTTAGTCTTCTCCCCCTCTTCCACATTATGGTTGGGGGAGGTAACAGATTGTTCACCAGCAGCAGTGTGTATTTGGTCCCTGTCTTCTAGGCCAGAGATCCCAACACAGTTCTCAATCTTTGCTAATCTGACTTCCAGGCCAGTTATAGCAGGATTGATCTTTTGAAGATCCTCTCGATCGACCTGAGTAAAATGAGAAGTTGGGGCGTTCAGGCGATCGAGAACTTTCTGAACAATTTCTTTGACGGCGGAGACCTCATCCTTGATCGTGGAGACTTCACCTTTAAGAGAACCAACCTCTGTCTTCAATGATGTGACTTCATTGGACAGAGTGGTGAAGTTTTTTGAAAGAGAGGTGGTGGCGGTTGAATTGTCAACGAGGGTGGTAGCAAATTGAGCAATGCTACCATCCACCTTCTCCAGATCAGCTTTGGAGGCTTTCGTATCAACGATATCGGTCAACTTTTTGAGTTTCTCTCCAGCGTCTGTAACCGTTGAAGAGTTCGTGGAGAGAATGGTGTTGTAATTCTCCACCTTTGTTTCCAGGGCCTTCAGGGAGGTGTTGATATCCCCCAAATTAGGACCTGAAACAGTTATTAACTTATGAACAGAGGAAAGCTCAGAAGTTTGGGGTTGAGAGAAAGAAGTGTTTGGGATAATGTGTATACCTGCAGGCGGGTTGGAGAAGTTGTCGAACCCTTTTTGTCCTGAATGATATTCCATGTCGCCTTCAAGAGTACCTTGGCGCATGGAGGTGCCTGCAGATCATGTGTTTGCATCCAACATCGTATTTAGAGTGTCTTCAGCTGAGTCATGTACGATGAAGGGTGTCCCTGAGAAAGTTGGGAAAATTGGTGGAGAGACCAAAGATTGAGTTGGAGGTATGAAGGATGAGAATGATGGTTGGGTGCGAGGTTCAGCTGTGGCGGAGCGGTTTAGAGACGCTGAAGCTGGGATGGAAGGGGTGGCTTGATCAGCTATGGCAGAGCGTACCACTGAACTATCCATCAGCTCTTCAACATGAGATGTGGAGTCTTCAGCATGTGAATGCTGGGGGGGTTGCTCATTGGTTTTCTTGATTCTTTTGGAACTAAGTTGGGAAGATGAGTGTTTCCTTTTTCGAGAAGGAGTGGAGGGTGCAGCGTGGGTATCAGCGGTGGGGATTTCCACTGAGTGAGCTGCAGAAGTAGAAGAAGGAGGATTGAGAAGAGATAAGATAGTAGAAAGACGTACCTCGTTTTCCAGCGGCTTGAAGTCGAGCACCTTAGGGCCAACCTGAGAGAGTCTCAGATCACCCTCTTTTGGGTACTGCTCGCCAAGTCCTTGTTGAAAGACGGCGCTGATGAATCTGGGATAAGGAACCCATGAAGGTCTTTCATCCATATCCACTCTGAACGCAAGGTCGTCGTAGATGATTGAGGCCCAATCATAATTTAGACCTTTCATCAATGCATAGCCCATTGCTTACTGTGGTTGAGCATCTTGATCAGAGGAACCACTCTTCACTGTCATGCAGCTTATCATATGTGCGAAGACGAAGTTCATCTCGCTGGGCATTTTGGACTTCTTGATCAAGGTCAGTTTCTTCTCAGGCTTCTTGTCCCTTCCAGTGTCCCATGCGTAACCCGTTGCATCGAAGAATGCAGTGATGGCTTCCCTATCAGCATGGTTTTTGTGGGTTGGGAGAGGGACAAAGCGGTTTTCTTTGGTAGAGGTAGGAAGACTCAGTGCTTTCCTGATAATGGCAGGGTTGATTTTGGTGGTGCCAAATTTGGTGTCACACAGAATGGAGTCAACGATATTCGTTGGGTCTTTGGCATGGGGTACCTGAGCTCCTCTGCCAGTATACCAGAACTGAGATAGTAGGAATTGATGAGCAGGGGGTGTAATAGTCAGGGCTGTAGATAAGCAACATGTTTTGAGGTAATTCACAGCATCATCCAGATGTGTGACTTGCTTTCGAGGAGGGAACTCGAAAAGCGCATGGAGGTTGTTCGATTTTGACAAATCGACTTCCTCAAGCTTGAACTTGACCTGAGGAGCTTTGACGAGAGTCAGTTTCTTTGCAGCAGTGGATTTCTCAGCGGTAGGAGCAGGAGTAGAAGATGCCATTTCTATATAACATATCAACCATGAACATAGATAAAGAATAGTCTTCATGTAAAAGATATTCCAATAAGATGTTTTCAAATTTTGTCCATTTCATTCAGACAGAAATGTCTTAATGAAGATTAGGGTTTTCTTGTTTTGAAAAAGAAAAACAAACCCAGTAAAAGTCTTGTTTTCCAGTTTCCTTTAGATAAGGATTCTGGAAAAACGAATGAAGAACAAGTTTAAGATTTTGAGTTTTAAACTTGAAGAACAACCATGAAAAGGTTGTGTTCATAAAACCATGAAAGAAATGATTTCATTTTAGAAAAGGTTTCTTTTGTTTGATCTGTTTAAAAGCAACAAGAAGATCAAAAACAAGTTATGCAGGTGAATAATAAGAATATTAACCTGGTAATCGAAGATGAAGATGAACAGATTTCTGGAAATAAGCAACAGTAAATCTTTTCTTGCTTGGAGAAGAAGTTCGCGTAAAGAAAAAATATAAACTCGAAATAGTTTATATAGTGAGATTTGAGAGAGAGAAAAACTAGAGCGGGAAAGTTTTTCATCATGATACGGACACGTGTTTGCATTTGATTGGATGGTAAACGAAACGTGCAAACGTGTGTCAGAAAAAGAACGTGCCAGGGTTTATCCATTGTGATGATGTCACAAAAGTCCTTTCATATTTTAGGATGTCTCTGAGGTTTTGAAAGCTCAGGGACTATTTTAAAAAACATGAAGCACTGAATAGAAATATCAGTGTTAGTTTAAGAAATTTCCAAGTATCGCTGTTAAGGAAGAGATATTCAGCGATGTGATTTGTTTTGAAGTCTTGCATTTACTTGCGAATGTCAGTGAGTAAAGAGAGACATACCTTGATATCAGTGAATCAACTTTGTTCAGAGAGAATATGCTAGAATGGGTTATATAAGTTGGTTTTATCCGATCGCTGATCAAATGTGAACTACTGAAGATTTTACTCTTCAAAGTTCAGCATTCCAAGCTCGCTGATGAGAAAGTTGAATCTTGTCTCATCAAGAGGTTTGGTGAACAGATCAGCTAACTGATAGTCAGTTGGGATAAACTGAAGTTCTATATCACCATTCATCACATGATCTCTGATAAAATGATACCTGATTTCGATATGTTTGGTCTTTGAGTGTACACTGGATTGTTGCCTATAGCGATGGAACTTGTACTGTCGCAATAGATTGGAATTTTTGAGAGCTGAAGGTCATTGTCTAGTAGTTGATTTCTCATCCACAAGACATGAGAACAACAGTATCCAGCGGCTACATACTCAGCTTCAGCAGTTGAGGTGGACACTGAGTTTTGCTTTTTACTTGTCCAACTCATCAGCTTTCCACCCAGGAGCTGACAGCCTCCTGTGGTGCTTTTCCTATCCAATTTGCAACCTGCAAAATCACTATTTGAATAGTCGATTAGATCAAACCCTGAATCTTTGGGATACCAAAGACCTAGGTTCATAGTACCCTTAAGGTAACGAAAGATTCTCTTTACAGCGATCATATGAGATTCCTTAGGTTAAGCTTGATATCGTGCACACAAACAGGTTGCGTACATAATATCGGGTCGGCTAGCTGTAAGATACAAGAGAGAGCCGATCATCCCACGGTACAGTGTGACATTAACAGGTATTCCATTTGAATCCTTGTTTAGTGTCAGCGGTGGTGCAGTTTATATTTTTTCTTTACGCGAACTTCTTCTCCAAGCAAGAAAAGATTTACTGTTGCTTATTTCCAGAAATCTGTTCATCTTCATCTTCGATTACCAGGTTAATATTCTTATTATTCACCTGCATAACTTGTTTCTGATCTTCTTGTTGCTTTTAAACAGATCAAACAAAAGAAACCTTTTCTAAAATGAAATCATTTCTTTCATGGTGTTATGAACACAACCTTTTCATGGTTGTTCTTCAAGTTTAAAACTCAAAATCTTAAACTTGTTTTTCATTCATTTTTCCAGAATCCTTATCTAAAGGAAACTGGAAAACAAGACTTTTACTGGGTTTGTTTTTCTTTTTCAAAACAAGAAAACCTTAATCTTCATTAAGACATTTCTGTCTGAATGAAATGGACAAAATTCAAAAACATCTCATTGGAAAATCATTCACATTAAAACTATTATTTTTCTATGTTCATGGTTGATATGTTAAACATAAATGGCATCTTCTACTCCTGCTCCTACCGCTGAGAAATCCACTGCTGCAAAGAAACTGACTCTCGTCAAAGCTCTTCAGGTCAAGTTCAAGCTTGAGGAAGTCGATTTGTCAAAATCGAACAACCTCCATGCACTTTTCGAGTTTCCTCCTCGAAAGCAAGTCACACATCTGGATGATGCTGTGAATTACCTCAAAACATGTTGCTTATCTACAGCCCTGACTATTACACCCCCTGCTCATCAATTCCTACTATCTCAGTTCTGGTATACTGCCAGAAGAGCTCAGGTACCCCATGCCAAAGACCCAACGAAGATCGTTGACTCCATTCTATGTGACACCAAATTTGGCACCACCAAAATCAACCCTGCCATTATCAGGAAAGCACTAAGTCTTCCTACCTCTACCAAACAAAACCGCTTTGTCCCTCTCCCAAACCACAAAAACCATGCTGATAGGGTAGCCATCACTGCATTCTTCGATTCAATGGGTTACGCACGGGACACTGGCAGGCACAAGAAGCCTGAGAAGAAACTGACCTTGATCAAGAAGTCCGAAATGCCCAGCGAGATGAACTTCATCTTCGCACATCTGATAAGCTGCATGACAGCAAAGAGTGGCTCCTCTGATTAAGCTGCTCAACCTCAGCAAGCAATGGGCTATGCATTGCTGAAAGGTCTAAATATTGACAGGGCCTCAATCATCTACGACGACCTTGCGTTCAGAGTGGATATGGCTGAAAGACCTTCATGGGTTCCTTATCCCAGATTCATCAGCGCTGTCTTTCAACAAGGACTTGGGGAGCAGTACCCAAAAGAGGGTGATCTGAGACTCTCTCAGGTTGGCCCTAAGGTGCTCAACTTCAAGCCGCTGGAAAATGAGGTACGCCTTTCTACTATCTTATCTCTTCTCAATCCTCGTTCTTCTACTTCTGCAGCTCACTCAGTGGAAATCCGCACCGCTGATACCCACGATGCACCCTTCACTCCTTCTCGAAAATGGAAACACTCATCTTCCCAACTTGGTTCCAAAAGAATCAAGAAAACCAAGGAGCAACCCCCCCAGCATTCACATGCTGAAGACTCCACAGCTCATATTGAAGAGCTGATGGATAGTTCAGTGGTACGCTCTACCACAGCTGATCAAGCCACCCCTTCCATCCCAGCTTCAGCGTCTCTAAATGCTGAAGTTATAAACTTGGAAATGAACCCACCTCCTTCAGCCTCTCTACAGACTGAAGTGATTGTCAGCGGATCCAACGCTGAACCTCACACCCAACCATCATTCTCAACCTTCATACTTCCAACTCAATCTTTGGTCTCTCCGCCAATTTTCCCAACTTTCTCAGGGACACCCTTCATCGTACATGACTAAGCTGCAGACACTCTAAATACGATGTTGGATGCAAACACAGGATCTGCAAGAACCTCCATGCGCCAAGGTACTCTTGAAGGCGACATGGAATATCATTCAGTACACAAATGGTTCGACAACTTCGCCAACCCGCCTACAGGTATACACATTATCCCAAACACTTCTTTATCTCAACCCCAAACTTCTGAGCTTTCCTCTGTTCATAAGTTAATAACTGTTTTAGGTCCTAATTTGGGGGATATCAACACCTCCCTGAAGGCCCTGGAAACAAAGGTGGAGAATTACAACACCATTCTCTCCACGAACTCTTCAGCGGTTAAAGACGCTGGAGAGAAACTCCAAAAGTTGACCGAGATCGTTGATATGAAAGCCTCCAAAGCTGATCTAGAGAAGGTGGATGGTAGCATTGCTCAATTTGCTACCACCCTCGCTGACAATTCAACCGCCACCACCTCTCTTTCAACAAACTTCACCACTCTGTCCAATGAAGTCACATCATTGAAGACAGAGGTTGGTTCTCTTAAGGGTGAAGTCTCCACGATCAAGGCTGAGGTCTCCTTCGTCAAAGAAATTGTTCAGAAAGTACTCGATCGCCTGAACACCCCAACTTCTCATTTTACTCAGGTCGATCGAGAGGATCTTCAAAAGATCAATCCTGCTATAACTGGCCTGGAAGTCAGATTAGCAAAGATTGAGAACTCTGTTGGCATCTCTGGCCTAGAAGACAGGGACCAAATACACACTGCTGCTGCTGAACAATCTGTTACCTCCTCCAACCATAATGTGGAAGAGGGGGAGAAGACTAAAGAAGACTTTCCCCATAATGCTGAGGGGGAGGGTATTGAAACTGTTGCTGCTGCTACTTCTACTTCACAACCTCAGGGAGTTGAAAACCCTGAGGAAACCGAGAAACCTCCATCTGTATCTGAGGGGGAGCAACTCGATGAGCAACTTAAGGAAGCTGTTGTTGACGTGACCGAACCTTATGCTGAAGAGGTCGAGTCTGAAGAAGAAACTGGAGACGATGAACCTGTCGACATCTCTGATGAAGAACCATCATCATCCCCCAAAGATGATGATGATGAAGATGATGATGACGACTTCTTCTATGTCCAGCTTGTTGCAAAAGCCCCAGCTCAAAAAGGGATCGAGATAAAAGAACCTTCAGGGGAGCGGACCAAGACAAAGCCTGCAGCGTCTGAAGCTGACAAAGGCAAAAACAAAGGCCTCGCTGAAGAAGACAATCTGACGATCTTGCTTAAAAAGCCAGTTTGTCAGGTACACTACCTTCTATTCCCTTACACTGCATCCCTCCTCTATCCCTTCTCAATCTCAATCCTTCTATCCTTAAAACCTCTATACACTTAACCACATTCTTTTCTCTATCTCTTTCTTCCCATGTTCTTACTTAAACAATCGCTGTGTTTCAGCTAGTCCTCTCCCCTGTTTGAGGATCCCGCTGAAGCTTCTACGACTACACCAAAAATAATCCCAGCCACAAGAGCTGAAGAAATAATCCCAGTCTTGGATTTATCCATTGAGACTGATGAACCTGAAGAACAGCTGCTCTCTCACAAAAACAGACCTTCCTTGGCTCCTCAAAAGCTAAGTGAAGAGGATCAAGAAAAGAGAGATGCAATGATCAAACAACTTGCAGATCAGCGAATCATTCTTCCTCGTGACAAAATCCATGCTCCCACAAAGTTCAGGATATCAAGGAAAGAATACGAGGATCATCTAAGAGCTGAAAGATTACTCGCCGAAAAGAAGGAAGCTGAAGAAAAAGATAAGGCTCTCGCCATCCAGCTTGTCCAACAATCGGTGAAAGACCCCGCGCTGAAAAGAACTCCCATTGATGTCTAACGTCAGCTATGGGATGATGCCCAAAGGATCGTTGAAGAAAAGACTAAGGTATCTGATTCGACTTTGGAATGGTGTAAAGAAATGCTGAACTATCGATCACGGCCATCCAAAATCATCAAGGTAAATATCAGAGGAAAAACATTTGTAGACGTTCCTGTTGTTGAAGTTGACGTATTCAGAGAAGACAAAACTAAGCAAACCTTCTACGCTACTTCATTAGAGAAGTTTGGTTTCTCTGAATGGTTGGAAGTGAAATTAGCCATTCAGCGATCTCGCTCAAAGTTCAAGAGCCATGTCGAGAAAATTTTAAATTCTCAGATCGACCTGGTTTCTTCTATTGTGGATATTCCTCCTTCCACTCTTCTTCCTCATCAACAAAGAAGAGCCTCTGCAAAGTAAAAGAAAACCTCAGACTCAGGTCCTCCTATACGGAATGAAACAAGTATTGGTTTCTCTCGTGCTGAAGTTCTTGGTCCTGAGGCTGACCTCTCAGCGCTTGACACCTCCCTACCACCTGGTGAAACTTTCATCCCTGGCAAAGTCCTGAGTGATCCCTATGGTATATTCTTTCTAGACTGCTATGGAAATCAACACTTTCAACGCATCTCTGAGCTTCCAATCACTCCTATCGAACAACTCAGAGACCTCATATACTGGTGTGAAGTTAGACGCGACATTCAGGCACGTCACCTCAAACCCCTGATCTTTGAAGAAGCAAAGAACAAAAAGAATCAAGGTGTAACGGTCCCTGACTGGATGATTCCTACATCAAAGACCCTTAATGAACTTCTCATTAAGGAAGAACCTTTTGACGGATAGGATCGCCTTGTAATTCTTTCTATCCTTATCTGTCTACATCTTCTGTACTTGTAATTATATTTGCTGTACTTGTAATTTTTCCACTTACCTCTGTAATCTTTACGAAGTTTAAAGAAAAATTTCAGCGAATGTACTTTACTCCATCAGTACTGAAAAGATCCCAGAAAACAGTAGAATGGACAAATATTTTATGAGTTTTTTTTATCCATATGTTTTCATTAAATAGCAATTTTCTCTGTTGCTATGTCATAATCAAATAGGGGGAGATTGTTGATCCAAACCCTCAGTGATTTGATAATGACCCTCTCTTAACACTTAGTGAAAATTGTAAGTAAACAATATGTATTTGAAAGACCAGGATTCACTCTTACAATCAATATATCAATGTATAGAACAGTAATTGAGAAGTAATATGATCAAACCAACTTGTATTCAATGAAGAACAGATTTACAGATCTTAGAGAGAGAGTATCTCAAAGATTACAAAAGATGAATACAAATATATGCGAGAAAGTTAGTTAGCGTAATAGTGCTAACCACTATATATACTGTAACAGAAATGCTAAAGCTACAGTACATATATGAAAGACTAATAGGAACAATACACATGTCCTAATTAGTTAACTAAATACAAAGTAAAGCATCTAGTTATAAGTTCTGAACATGTTGTTCAGAACATCTAAACATTATTCTGATTAAGCTTCTCAGAACTTCTGACTCTTCTTCTCAGACTTCTATACTTGGCAAACTTTCAGAGCAATACTTCTGAGCCTTCTTAGTCAGAACTATGACTCTTCACTTCAGAATTTCTGAGCCTTCTTAGTCAGAATTCAACACTTAGTTTATTGACAAAACTCAGATCTAACAATCTCCCCCTTTTTGTCAAATAAACTTATACCTTGCATCATCCAATTCTCTTAAGGCAGGAACAATCTTCTGTAAAAGCACATTTCTTTGAGTAAGCCTCTTGTCAATTTTAACAATGATTTCTTGAATGGTTTCAACCTGCTGAGTGATCACTTCTTGAGTCATGTTAGCTTGTTTCACCTTCAGCATCTTTTTCTCCAAATTGTGCTTAATGATCCTTAAAGTTCCAGAACTATACTTTGTAGTTTCCTTTGCTCTGAAGAAGATCTTTTCACTTTTATTCTTCAGAAAGACTCCCAATTCTGGATGCTTGGATACACTTCCAGTTCTCAAGACATTTTTCCGATCATGGTCTAAGATAAACACATGGCCTTTGTAGATACAGAGCTATTTGAAAATCTGTATAACAATGCCATCTTAAGATATAGAACATAGCTTCAATCACCACAATCCATGCCTTTCTTTCATTCTTATCTTTTCTTGAATCTTTGAAGCACAAAAGACTATGTAACCTGTAGAAATCAACTACTGATAACTTTTCAAAGTCTGCATCAGTAAAATACTACACTTTTCCATCCTCTCTTAAAACTTCAAAGGACAAGTACTCTTGCTTTCTGAATTGCTTAGCCTTTAGTTCTCTGATCCATGTGATTAAAAAATTTGAATACACAGCTTGCTTTGGTTTTCCAAGACACCTTGACTTCTCTGCCAACCATATCTGAGTCTCTTTTGGTCTGTCATGATATACACTCAGAAATTGTATTTCTTTAGGCTTGAAAAACTTGGGTAAATCAAATTCAAGAAAATATCCATTCAAATCAACAGATCTTTCATCTTCTTTTGGTTCAGATTGTTCAGGTTGATCAATACTTGTTATTTGAACATTCTGAGGAGTTGTGTCTTGAACTTCTTCAACTTCTTCTGAAAAGATTTCATTTACTTCATATTCAACGGGAAATACAAAGTCACTGTGCAACATCTTTTTAGGATTAACTTCTAATAACAACCATTCACCACAGTTTCTGATCTTACTTCTGAGATTTAATCTTCTTTCTACAGATTTCACACATCTTTTCTTTAGATTTTCTCTTTCAGTATTAGAAATTCCTTTCATTTCTTTTAGTAACCAACTCAAAGTTGCATTACTATACTTCACCAATTCCTTTAATTTGAATAGTTCAAGTCTTCCTTGAACTATATATGCAAAGCCTTCAGTTTCCATTCCTTCATTTATAAATCCCTTCATATTCACACCAATCCCTGGAATCTTTACTGGACAACTCAACTTGCATTTCTCTTTTCTTCCTTCAATAGCCAACTGAAAGTCATACATATATATATTCCTGACATAAATGCCCAGAAGTATTCTGCATTCAATCTCTATCCAGGTCTCTTTAGTACTGGCAAATAATTTAACTAGGAAGATCTGATCATCAAGAGTTAATCTGTGAAAATCAAAGCTGGACATGGAAACTTTTACACTTCTTTCTTTCAGTACTTCTAATCTTACATACTTCAGACCATCAAACTCTTCTGTTTGAAACATTAAC
Organism: Saussurea involucrata; assembly: GCA_033807775.1. Taxonomy (NCBI): domain Eukaryota; kingdom Viridiplantae; phylum Streptophyta; class Magnoliopsida; order Asterales; family Asteraceae; genus Saussurea; species Saussurea involucrata. The sequence continues at coordinate 63,590,651 of CM066325.1, forward strand.
ACTTTCTCAATCCTTTTCTGAATATGCAATCTTGAATCAAGAATTCTGAATCTGTTTGAAGCTTCTGCATAAGTCATCTGAGATCTCCCATCCATGAAACCATCAACATTGCTCTCCAAAACCGCATAATCTCCTTCTGTGTGATAGAGATCCTCATATGTTTCCTCTGGAAAGATATCATCATGAAACTGTCTAGCAAGTGGTACATCACTTATTTCCAGAACAAAGTCACATAAAGGCTCCTCTAAAATTGGCAAGTGAATATTAGGAATTTCAATTGGCTTTCCGAATAAGTATTCTGAAGGCATAAAGTATTCTTCAACTCTATCATATTCTTCTGATTTGTCACCAATATCATCAGCATAGTTAAACTGAAACTCCTCTTGAAATTTCTGAGAATAGCCAACAGTACTATCCTTTTCTCCCATCAGATCAATAGGCCTTACTGTTTTCACAACTTTTTGAATTTTCTTAACATTTAGAGCTTTGACTAATTCACTATGCATCCTTCTGATCAAGACTTCATTCAGTCTCCTTTCTTCTAACTCATAGTTCAACAAGCCAATTCTGACATAGGGAACAATGTCTGTACAAATGTTTTCAACAACTGAACTCTCAACTGTTTCCTCTGACCTCAAAACAGGTTCCTCAATGGCTTCAGTTTCATCAGAATTTACTTCCATCTCTGTATCTAAGTTCAATTCTTCTGTTTTATCAGAATCACCACCATCTATACATTCAACCTCCATTTCCTTTGTATCTGAACTTTCAATCTGAACTATCTGAGTATCCACTATCTGAACATTTTCATTCTGAACTATCTGAGTATCCACTATCTGAACATTTTCATCTGTCAGAACTTCTGTGCACTTTGTATTGACTAACTGCATATCTGCCATTTCAAAATCTTCTATACCAATATCATTATCAGAACTCAACCTTTGCTTTTTCTCCCCCTTTTGATGATTATGAAAGTCATTATCATCAAACTTCCTTTTGGAGTTCTGATCAGAAACACCTTCAGGTTCAGCTTCTGCTAGTGGAACAATTTCAAGTGGCTTTGAAGTTGAAGCCAAAGAAGTGCTCAGTGCTTTAAATACAGATTCTTGCATACTCTGCATTTGTTTAAACAAATCATTCTGAAATTCAGACATAATATCCTTGATCTCTTTTTTATGAGATTACAAAGATACCTTCACATCATCAAACTTAGTCTCAACAGATTTTATCCTTCCCTTCAACATATTTTTCAACTCCTTCACCTCATCATTCAGTCCATCCACCTTTCTCTCCAATTTTTCAACTTTAACCCCCATCACCTTGTTTTGATTCTGAATCTTTACAATTTCAGAAGAGTCTAACTGTGAACCTGAACCAACAGATGGTCCAGCTTTCATGTGCCCAGAGGGCTCATGGCCTGTAGATAACACTAAGTCATCTTGTACAACAAATGCACATTTTAATGAGGCTTTTGAAATGTTCACCTCACCAGGTCTTCCATCCAATCCTTGACATCCAAAATTAGGTATGTCTATGAATGTTATGTCAAGAATACGAAATTCCTGATTTGTGCAAGTGTTAGAAGGAATTTCAGTCTCAAATTGGATAGGACTGTGAGATCCAGACTCAATGTGATGAATAACAGGTTGGGATTTATCACCTCCCTCCAAATGAGTTTGGGATGGTTCCCCTGATTTATGTGAAACAATAGCATGTTGAAATGCTTCTGAGTGGGTATGGATGGGTTGTTCAAGTTCCACCACTAGGTCCATGGTGTTTGTTTCAATATTGGACACCAAGAATTGTGAACCAATAGCAAATGTGGTTACCTGGTTAAGATTAGCTAGTGCAGAGGCATATCTTTCTGTTTGAACCTCTGGTGACAATCTCTCATCCTCACGACCCTCATTTTGTTTTTCCTCACATATTCTAACCGAACTCTCAGAATTTTTCCCCTCATTTCTCTCAGAATGTTCACCCACTTGAACATCCTCCCCCTCTCTAACTTGACTAGACCCCTCACCTATCTTCTCAGGTTGGTCCTCTTGGGTAGGGATTTGAGGTTCTTCAATTCCCACAGAGGTGCAATATGCTTTTAAAATCTCACTCTCCCTTGGTATGTAATTCCTAAGTGATTTTGGCAAAATTTTATGATTAGGATAATGATGGATTTTAGTAACTGAAGACATCTTACCTAAGTAGAAAATAGGACCATGCTGTTCATTTGATCTTCTAGGAATGGTTCTGTTTTCTGGCATTGCATACCAAATCACAATTTGCCAATACCTTATGTAAGGTATGTATGACAGAGGTATATCCTTTGTTTTCTTTTGAATAGCCTTCTAATTTTTCTCAAAAGTGTTCTTCATGGCTTCCCAAAGTATAGCGTGTAGTCATAATGCCTATTCTTCACTAAACCCTGAAAAATTTGAAGATTCTGTTTTGAACCTTGATCTGCAGAACTATTCTTCCCTGACAAACACTTATTCACCACATGAAAGAAACATGCCCAGATTGGTGGCAATTTGTTCCTTCTTAACAAACTAAGAGTCCTTAATCCTTCATTGTACCCTAACTTCATAAACTCTGCAATTAATTATTCTGTTAAAGGCGAGTCTTCAAAATCTGACCTTCTTCGCACATCATCTTTCTCTAGAAGATTTAGCATTCCTCTCAGTGCAGAGATTGATAAAGCAAATGTTACTCCTCCAATTTCAGATATAAACTTGTTCCTTCTAACCTAAGATGTCTCCACCATTGTTGAATATACTGAACAGGGACTGTTTTGCACCTTGTAAACCATTTCATGTAAGGATGATATTTGAATAATTCCATCATGATTCTGTGTTCAGGCTTAAATCTATTCTCCTCAAATAGTAAGACACAATTGTTCTCTGACAATTTCAACCATTCGCCTTCAGGTACAACTCTTTCCACTAAATTTGGTCTATTTGACATTATCGACCCTGCAGCACTCTGTTCATGTTCAACATTCATGTTTTCCTCATCTGCATTTCCTTCCGATTCAGCCATTTGTTCATCTCCTGCATTTATTTCATCATTTCTTATTGCTTCTTCTTCAACAGCTCTATTTTGCACTTCATCATTATCCGAATCGGATGAATCCATTAAAGACTTAGCAAAATGCAGAGATATTTGACTACTTCTTCGGAAACCAGACATGATTAAGAAGAAAACAAACTCAAAGAACTCTGGATTGATTCGTATCTCACTTTTCGCTCTGAAATTTGAAAGAATTTGAAAGAGGGATTTTAAGATCTATTTAAAATCCGCGAAGTTGAATGGTTTGACGGAAAAACGAGGTCAAAGTTATAACGGAGTCAACACATTTGAAATGCCACAGAGGATTTAAATGAAATGCGTGGCATAATCAACCAAATACGAAGCTGACACGTGTTATTGGATAGAAGCTGACACGTGTTATTGGATTTAAATTTAAATGAATAGAGTTTCACTATCGCTGATAAGTACTAAGACTTTACAGTACCGCTAATAGGAACTCTCACTCTTTAGATTAGATATTCAGCGAACAATGTTCATCATCATATAGCTCTGAGCCTGTTCAGTTCTATTGATGATCGCTGATAGTTTAGTTTGTTTACTTATGATCCCTGAAGACAAGTTTCACGTCAACATGTGTTCTACGCTGAAATCGAAGATCAAGCTCAAGAACCAGCGACAAGTCTACTCATGAACTGATGCGGATATCAGCGAAACAAGATTTGTCCACTCAACGTGAAGTATCAAGTAGAAGACTTCAGCAATCGCTGAACTTTATCATTCGCTGATAAATATCTGACTCAACGAAAGCTGATCATAAAGTCTCCCTACATGTTACTATTGTCTTACCTCCTTTGCACGTCTCCGTACGAACTGTCAGAACGGACATCCCTTTTGTCTGTAATCGTACAACAACTCTGATTCTACACTGTGCACCATGCGGCTACTAAGGTTGTCTACAAAGGCCAATGGCATGCAACCACTCGCTGCTGCCACGTGTAAAGCAATACTGCCATGCATTAAATGCATGTAGTATATAAGAAGAACCTTGCTTCAGAAATGAAGTATGCTCGGACCATCTTCTTATTTCTCCCTTATTGTTAAGTTATTATTCGTAATTTCTTTAACTCTTTCTAGTGCAAGAAACTTAGTGTTTCTCATGAGTTGTTTAGATTAGGTTTACCCTTAATCTTGTTCCGCAACAAGTTGTAAATTGTCTTGATTTATCAATAAAAAATTTAGAAAAGTAAAAATGTGTGTTTGTATTCAACCCCCCTTCTACAAACTTGTATAGCCCTTTCGGGACCAACAGGATTTTATCCTATTTTGGTTATTTTTATTGAAATCAAAGTTAGTTGCTCTTTCCAAATTTGAGGGTGTTACAAGTTGGTATCAGAGCATAAGTTTGAGAGAATTAGGTGTTGATTGTTGGATACCTAGACTCAAACAAGCGTTGTTTTAAGTAAATGAGAGCGAGATTGCACCATTAGGCACTCTAAGATAGGATATTGTTAGGGAAATATTTGGTTGTATAGAAGTTCAAGGGGCTATTTGTAATTGTTTAAATTAAGCCTAGTTAGTGAACGGGCCGTGGGCTTGTTAACCACGGGCCCGTCATATATAATGTTTGCTTAGCCTTTGTTTTAGGCTAGTTGTTCATTTTAACTTTCCAAAGCTTATTGTAATTCTCTCTAAATATTGAAAGTAAAGCGGATGACCAGTTGAAATCATATCGTGTGTTATTATCTATTGATTTCTTATTGTTCGTTGCACGGATCTGAGACTCACAATTGGTATAAGAACAGACGGACAATCGATTCAAAGTGCTCTATATTCGAATTCTAGTAAGTTTTCTTTTCATAAGGCTGTGTTCTTCGTTGAAATTCCATCTTTTGATTCGGATTAAATTGTTTCGTTTCGTTTATTGGATATTGTTAGTATTACTCTTATTAGTGATTCTGCAAGTTTTCGTATTCTAATTCGATCGTTTGAGTGAGTTTTAAGCGAATTACAGTTCAAAAGTTTTGGTTGTGTTCTTGATAAAAATCGAAATTTTAACCATCAAAACTTGTTGTTTTTGCTTCAAAATCGATTTGAGTAGTGTTATTTTTGTGTTTGGTCGAGTTCCTAACCTTTTAGGAACGATTTTGAGCAACCCTAGTCGATTCTCAATCGATTTAGAAATCCCAGCCGCTGTTTCCGGATACACCAGCCGCAGTTTTCGGACAACTCTCAACTTTCTGGATAATCACTTATTCTTTCCGGGCACGACTCACTTTTCGGGTAAGTTCTCTCATACTCAATCTTTCCGGGTACTTAGTTCCGGAAACCTAAAGTTTCCGGTAAAATATTGTATCCGGAAAACTCAACGTTTCCGGTAACCTATTTTATCCGGACAACTCGAAGTTTCCGGTCAAGTTGATTCTTTCCGGACTCCAGTCATCCGGTAAGTATCCCATCCGGAAATCATATCATCCAGAAACATTTCATCCGGTAAGTTCTAGTTTTTACTATTTTACTCGGAAACTATTGTCTTCCGGATACCCTTTGTTATCCGAAAACTTAGTTTGTCCGGAGTGTTTCTGCTATCCGGACACTTCTGTGTATTTGATCTGTTTTCACTCAATCTGATCCGGACACTTCCAGATCAGACATCATATCCGGATTCCTATCCGGTAAGTTCATTTCTGTTAAATTCTTACATGTTTCTAGTTCAAATCAGTCGTAGAACCTGCGTTAGGATACCACTCGTAGTGCCTTGCGTTAGGTTAACACTTTGAATCGAACATATTGTCTGACGATCACTCTAGTGCAAATAAAGATGACTTCACGTGACGCTCTTGCGATCGGCACCGATTCCAAACCACCTTGCCTCTACCAAGGTCAGTACAGCCAGTGGCGAGACAGATTCATGATCTTCATAGAGTCCAAGGACAACTACGTGTATACCTGGCGAGCTCTTCAAAACGGGCCAATCCCTACGCCGATGAAGACTATAGCAGCAACTGAAGATGCTGACGCTCATACCGTGGAAAAGACTCTCACCGATATGTCTGACGACGAAAGAGGCATGCTTGAGGGAGAAAAGTGTGCTAAAAGATACCTTGTTCAAGCTCTACCAAACACGATCTACACTAAAATCGATAGCTAAAAAGGGACAGCAAAAGGTATGTGGGATCAAGTGGCAAAAATGATGCGCGAGAGTGATGTCGGGAATCAACTGAAGATCAACAGCGCCATAACCAAGTTCGATGGGTTTAAGCAGCGAGCCGGAGAATCTCTCACCCAGACCTATGAACGATTTTGTCCCATTCTTAACGAGCTCAACAAAATTCAAATCACTCACTCCAACACGGAAAACGTGCTCAAGTTTCTCAACAATCTGTTGCCAGAATGGAAGGTATTTGCTTCTCATGTCAAGCACAACAACCTGATAGAGAAAATTGGCATCAATGAACTCTATGAGACGCTTCTTCAAGACGAAGATGAAGTGAATGAACTTCTGAGCGAGAAGAAGACTGCATCAAAGCCAACTGCTGATCCATTAGCACTCATGTCTTCCAAACGAGGAAAATCTTCTGGGCATCGTTCCAAACGAGCTCAAGAGCCAAGTGATTCTGAGCCCGAACCTGAGGAAGATGAAGGCAATGATTCTGATCCTGAACTTACAACTTTGAAGAATGCTATGGCCTTGATCTCCAGATCCTTTCAACAACAGAAGTTCTATAAGAAGCCGACGTCCAATAATCAACGCTACTCCACCTCCTCCAACAAGCGTCATGATTATAAGGACAAATATGATGGAAAGAAGAAAGCTGACGAGTCCGACAAGTCTGACAAGAAAGAGAAGAAGGAAAAAGATGACCGCAAGAAGAAAGACAAACCCGTGACTTGTTATAACTGCGGGAAGATTGGTCATTTTGCGAAAGATTGTCAGAAGCCTGTTGTAAAGAATTCCCACTATTACAAGGCGAAGCTTGCATTGATAGAACAAAAGGAAGCTGGAGAAGCTTTACTTATTGAAAACGACTATTGGTTGGGTCGTTCCGATGATGAAGACGAGTCTGATGGTGCCGATTCTTTCATGGGCTATCATTCCCCTGCTGAAGAAGATAAGACAAATCTGTGTCAGGTATGTGAACCTATCTATTTATAACTGTTTGACAGAATGAAACCTCTTGCTGAACGGATAGGTTCCTACAAGGCCACCATTAATGAACAACTACTTGGGATTAGATCACTATCTGAAAAGTTGGATGTTCAAATGCAAATAACTGAGAAATACAAGTCCGAAAATGCTATTTTAAAAGAAAAATGAAAAAATCTTTCAATAGCACCGAAAGACTTAAGGGCCAAAATATCTGAACTCCAGTCACAGTTTGATCAGTGTATGAATGAGAAAGCAGAAACCGTTTATCAATGTTCTGCTCTTCAAATTCAGCACAAGGAGTCTGTTGCAAAAATACTTTATCTTGAAACAAAACTCCACAAAAGAAGTCAAACTGATCAGACCATCCATATGAATAAAACCAAAGAGTTCACGTATTTTAACAAAGACTGGGGAATCGGATATGATAACCCACATTATTTGAAAAAGGGTATATACAAAAGACCTACACTATATGACTTTGGTTGTCTTGGAATAGCCAAAACATATCCGGAATATGGAATTAAGTGGACTGGTCCTCTTGAACCTGAAAAGGAATAGGAAACTGAGGAATACAAGCGCACAAACACGTCTAAAATTCAACTTCCGTTTTGTTATGAACCTTTGAATTATTCTTATCAAAAGAACAAAAAGTATCTCTCGAATGACTACTTCGATTGCTATAAGGTTGTAACGCCCAAGGATTCCTCCAAGAAGGAAGAGGTCCAAGCAACCGAAACCAAGCCTGAGACGGATGAGTTCAACCTCTATGTTCCCCCTCTCATCTTGGAAGCAAAGATAGTTGAGTTGGAGGAGTCACTCGAGAAAGAAAAGGTCGAATTTTCAAAAGGAAAAGCAAGCGCTAATCACAAAACTTGAGAACCTACAACCGGTCAAAACCGATGTTGTGTCTGATGAAGGACAGGAAATCCTTCGGTGTGAAATCACTAAGCTCACATCAAAGCTGGCTGCCTTGGCAACAGATGCGATGAAGGAGCATACGAAAATGGTCATCTCCAACAGTAAATTGACCAACTTAAAGCTGAAAAGCAAATTTCACCCGAACTTTCCTCAAGCTCATCTGACACGTCTTCGTGTAAAGCTTTCATTGGAAAAATATTTTCTACACAAGACGGTCCAGATTCTCACGACGAGAGTGTTTTAAGGAATTTGAACTCTGACTTTTTCCTAGCTTTCGCACCAAATTCCCCAAAGCACACTGCCACTAAGTGTTCCTCGCCTTCCTCGACCGATCCAAGTCCTGTAATTCCGGATGTTGATTTTTTTGAATATATGAACTCGAAGGCAATTCTGATGAAGAGTTTGAGTCGTTCCCCTTCGACAAACCTCTTCCGAGTCATACTGATTTTTTGTCACCAGTAGTCAATCGACCGGTCAATTTTCTAAAGGGTGACTGTTCTAAAACAAAGGTCCCAGCCGTGATTAAGATTTCTAAATATAAACCTGTTTCTCAAACAAAATCATAGCCGAGGCAAAAGACCGAGCGATTGCCTACCAAAAATATTGCTTCCTTAAAAGTCACTGACCGTGCTGTCCCTGTTGTTTCAGATAAAAACAGTCGCGTTAATCAAGAAAAACCAAAGTGGCTAGCTAAGGAACCTGTCGAGGATGTTGCATCAAAGTCTTTCAATACTGTTTTTTACCCTAGGATGAACAAAAATGATTGTGCTTGGAATCATAGGAATGATTTTGTTAAACGTGATGTTTCTTTTCCAATTAAACTTTAATCCATTCAACAATTGATTCAGTTATCGCATGATTGTTTGTGTTGTTCTAGTTGTGGTTGGAATGACTTTGATGATATCAATAATAATGATTGGTTTGGGTCATATCACATATATAATCATACACCCAAAAGCAAACCCCGTAAAATCAAAAAGAAAACACATAAACAACGGGGTTCCCAATCAGAGGTTAAACCACAGCAGGAGAGAAAACCCATTCCAAAACGGGTTTCTCCAACTAAGGTTAAACCGGCACCCAAAAGGCAACCTGCTACAAAACCAGTTCCTCCTAAAGGTGTAAAACCTACACCTAAGACGCAACCTGCGTCAATGCAAGTTCCTCCGAAGGGTGTCAAGCCTAACCCTCCGGGACCCATGCAAATATGGGTACCTAAAGTCCGTTAACTTGTTTTTGCAGGACGGTCATGTGTGGTACATAGACTATGGATGCCCCAAGCACATGACCAGAAGGAGGGAGCTTCTCACGAACTACAAAGAAGAATATGGTGGAAACGTGAGATTTGGGAACAACGACAAGGTGCCGATTATAAGCTACGGCGACATTGTCCAAGACAAGATCACTATCAAGAAGGTATCACACGTCGCGGGATTGGGACACAATCTGTTCAGTATCGGCCAATTCTGCGACAAAGATCTCGAGGTGCGATTCAAAGCCAAAAGGTATAGAATACTCAATGATGACGGATAGGAGCTACTGGTTGGAAAGCGCAAGACCAACCTCTACACCATCGACCTCGCAGCCCTGAAGTCCGATAAACCTGTATGCCTAATGTCAAAGGCCAATACCGAACAAGCATAGATTTGGCATCGACGTCTTTCGCACATCAACTTCAAGAGTATCAACAAACTGGTGCTGGGCGGACACGTGGGGCATGTGAGATGGGAAAGATGAAGCGGGCGACGCATAAGCCGAAGGCAGCTCCGAGCACGTCTCGATCCCTCGAACTTATCCATATGGATTTGTGTGGACCAATGCATGTTCAGAGCATCAACAAGCGCAAATACGTCCTGGTGATGGTGGATGACTTCTCACGCTACACATGGGTCAAGTTCCTTCGCTGGAAAGACGAAACTCTTGAGCTGATCATCACCCATTTAAAGACCATTCAGCTGAATCTTCAAGGTCAAGTTTAGACTATCAGGACCGACAACGGAACGAAATTCAAGAATCAAACGGTGACCGACTACCTAACTTCTGTCGATATCTCGCAAACCTTCTCGGCATCACACACTCCTCAGCAAAACGGAGTGGTGGAAAGACGCAACCGTACCCTCGTCGAAGCGGCTCGCACCATGCTTTCTCAATCGAACCTACCACTATTTCTCTGGGCCGAAGCGGTGTCTACAACTTGTTACACGCAAAACCGCTCCATCATCAACAACCGGTTCAACAAGACACCGTACGATATCATCAACAAATGTATTCCGAATATCAAGTACTTCCATGCATTCGGATGCACGTGCTACGTCTTAAACGACAAGGAAGATCTCGGCAAATTTAGCCTAAAGTCGGACGGAGGAGTTTTCATCGGATACTCCATGCAGGCTAAGGCGTATCGCGTTTACAACAAACGGACTAAAACCGTTCTCGAAAGTGTAAACGTGACATTCGACGAAGCCGCAGATTTGGCTTCTGAACACCTCCGTTCAGAACCCGGTTTAACTGGCGTGCTAGCTTTCGAACTTCCACGTTTGGGATCTGCACAAGCGATAGTAAATCCGAATCATGCATCTTCATCGAATGCTGATCTTTCAGATTTATATTTATTGTTTAAATATTTTTATGATGACATATTTAATGCTTCTACCCCTCATGTCTCAGCACAACCTCGACTTGAAGCCGCTCGTATTGAGGATTCGTCGAATCTATCCGGTCCGTCGCCTTCTACCAGCACGCCTTCCATTACTGCGGAGACAACTCAACCGTCATCATCAACCTCAACTGATACTACTACTCCCCCGGAGGAACCAGTTATAAACCCAGAGATCGCTCCTAATGATTCGTCATCAACAACAATTAATGATCAACCTCTGAATTCCTCGGAACCAGAAGTTGCTCAACCGTCGACGAATCCTCCCCCACCTCCTCCGAGAAACCAGTCTGCTACACTTGAAGCGGTACAAGACCTTCCATCTGGTGCTTACGCGGATCCGGACGCCTCCCATTCAACTCAACAGCCGCTTCCATACACCACCAAATGGACGAAAGCTCATCCTCTACATCAAATCATCGGTGATCCCTCTACTCCTGTTCAAACGCGAGGCGCATCAGCCAATTTCTGCCTCTTCTCCGGCTTCTTGAGTAAGATCGAGCCTACAACCGTCCACGAAGCACTCGAAGACCCGGACTGGATTATAGCCATGCAAGAGGAGCTCAATCAATTCGAGGCTCTCAAGGTATGGCGACTTGTTCCACGTCCGACCTACAAGACGGTGATCGGCACCAAGTGGATCTTCAAGAACAAGAAGGATGAGGACGGCATAGTAGTACGCAACAAGGTGCAGCTCGTAGCTAAGGGATACCGACAGCAAGAGGGGATCGACTATGACGAGACTTACGCTCCGGTGGCATGGATAAAAGCTATACGTATGTTCCTGGCATACGCCGCGCACAAGAACTTCACGGTCTTCCAAATGGATGTGAAGACCGCATTCCTCTACGGCGATATCAAGGAAGAAGTATACGTGTCGCAACCAGAAGGATTCGTGGACGACTCGAAGCCTGATCATGTATACTATCTAGACAAGGCGCTTTACGGTCTAAAGCAAGCTCCACGAGCCTGGTACAATACTCTATCCGAGTTATTGTTAAACTCAGAATTCACACAAGGTAAGATCGATTCCACTCTATTTATCAAGAACGAAAAGGGTCATATTGTCTTAGTACAAGTGTATGTCGATGACATAATTTTCGGCTCTACTAATCCTCAGTATGCAAAGATCTTTGCCAAGCTTATGGGATTTTTTTTTTAAAAAATGAGTATGCTTTGTGAGATGAATTTTTTTCTTGGTCTTCAAGTTAAAAAACTCTCGACCGGGATATTCATAAACCAGGCTAAGTACATCCGGGATATTCTTCGGAAATTCCAGATGGAACAGTCCTCATCAATGAAAACTCCCATGGCAATCGGTACAAAGCTTCACGCCGATCTTAACGGAAAGGATGTAAACACTAAACTGTATCGGGGTATGATCGGTTCTTTGATGTACCTGACCGCAAGTAGACCGGACATCATGTTTTCAACTTTTCTTTGCGCATGATTGTTAGGATCCAAGCGCTTACCACTACGCCAAAAGCAATTGCTGGTGGAGAAGGCGCAACTTATTTCCATATAGCGTAGCAGCCAGCGCCACGTTTCGATTTAGGAAGATGCTGGTCAATGACCCAACAATCCCCCCCCCCCCCAGCATCTGCCAGCACTCTTGGCTGCACAGCATGCCTTTGGCATTATAATGCACTCCATGGGATTCGAACCCGTGACCTGCTCTGATACCACATGTTAGGATCCAAGCGCTTACCACTACGCCAAAAGCAATTGCTGGTGGAGAAGGCGCAACTTATTTCCATATAGCGTAGCAGCCAGCGCCACGTTTCGATTTAGGAAGATGCTGGTCAATGACCCAACAATCTAGCAGAGAAAGATGATGTACAAAGAAGAACAGATTTTGAGGATTTACCCCTAACAGAGGAATTAATAGCAGAGTTTATGAAGTTGGGATACAATGAAGGATTGAGGACTCTCAGTTTGTTCAGAAGAAACAAATTACCACCTATTTGGGCTTGCTTCTTTCATGTGGTAAATAAATGTTTGTCAGGGAAAAATAGTTCTGCTGATCAAGGTTCTAAACAAATTCTTCAGATATTTCAAGGTTTAGTGAAGAATAGGCATTATGACTATACTTTAATACTTTGGGAAGATATGAAGAATACATTTGAGAAGAATCAGAAAGCAATTCAGAAGAAGACAAAGGATGCTCCACTGACATACATTCCCTACATAAGGTACTGGCAAATTGTTATTTGGTATGCCATGCAGGAAAACAGAACAATCTCAAGAAGAACAAATGAAGAGCATGGTCCTACATTTTATTTGGGTAAGATGACCTCAGTAACAAGACTTGAAAATTATCCCAATCATAAACTGTTGCCAAAATCACTTAGGAATTATATTCCAAGGGAGAGTGAGATTTTAAAAGCTTATTGCACCTCTATGGGAATTGAATTACCTCAAATCCCTGCCCAAGAGGACCAACCTGAGAAGAGAGGTGAGGGGTCTAGTCGAATTAGAGAGGGGGAGGATGTTCAGATGGGTGAACATTCTGAGAGACTTGAGGGGGAAAATTCTGAGAGCTTGGTTAGACTCAGTGAGGAAAAACAGAATGAGAGTGGTGAGGATGAGAGATTGTTAACAGAGGTTCAAACAGAAAGAGATGCCTCTGAACCAGCTAATCTTGACCAGGTAACCACACATGCTATTGGTTCACATCTCTTGGTGTCCAATATTGAAACAAACACCATGGACCTAGTGGTGGATCTTGAACAACCCATCCATACCCACTCAGAAGCATTTCAACATGCTACTGTTTCACACAAATCCGGGGAACCATCCCAAACTCATTTGGAGGGAGGTGATAAATCCCAACTTATTTTTCAACACATTGAGTCTGAATATCACAGTCCTATTCATATTGAGCCTGAAATTCCTTTTGACACTTGCACAGATCAGGAATTTCGTACTCCTGAAACAACATTCATAGACATGCCTAATGTTGGGTGTCGAGGATTGGATGGAAGTCCTGGTGAGGTGAACATTACAAAAGCCTCATTCAAACGTGCATCTGTTGTACAAGATGACTGTGTGTTATCTACAGGCCATGAGCCCTCTGGGCACATGAAAACTGGACCATCTGTTGGTTCAGGTTCACTGTTAGAAACTTCTGAATTTGAAAAGATTCAGAAACAAAACAAGGAGATGGGGGAAAAAGTAGAAAATTTGGAGAAGAGGATGGAGGATCTGAATGATGAGGTATCAGATTTGAAAGTTGTGTTGGAGAAAAAGTTAATTTCTGTTGAAACCAAGGTAGATGATGTAAAGAAATCCTTGGATTCTCACAAAAAGGAGATCATGGATATAATGTCTGGTTTTCAAAAAGATATGTTAAAACAGATGCAGGGTATGCAGGAATCTATATTGAAAGCACTGAGTGTATCTTTGGCTTCTACTTCAAAGCCTCTTGATCCTGTTCCTATTGCAGAAGCTGAACCTGAAGTTGCTTTTAATCAGAACTTGAAAAGGAAGTTTGATGATAATGATCCTCATGATCATCAAAAGGGGGAGAAAAGACAAAGGTTAAGTTCTGATGATGATATTGGCATAGAAGATTTTGAGATAGCAGACATGCACTTAGCCAATACAAAAAGTTCAGAAGATCAGACACAGGAAAATTTAAAGGAGATGATTCAGATAGTACAGCTTGACAGTTCAGATACAGAAGAAATGGAGTTGGGAAGTATTGATAGTAATGAATCAGATAAAACAGAGGAATTGAACTTGGATACTGAGATGGAAGGAAACTCAGATGAAACTGTAGCTATTGAGGAAGCTGATTTGAGAATGGAAGAAATAGTGGAAAGTACAGTGGTAAACAGGTGTACAGATATTGTGGTTTATAACAGTGAAAGGGCAATGGAGTCTGAATCAGAAGAAAGGAGGTTGAATGAAGAATTGATCAGAAGAATGCATAATGAAGTAGTCAGAGCTTTGAGTGTTCAGAAAATTCATAAAGGAATAAAAGTGATAAGACCCATTGATCTAATGGGAGAAGAAGACAGAACTGTGGATTACACTCAGGATTTTAAAGATGATTTTAGGTTTAACTTTTGTGATGAGTTAAATACAGAAGAAGAGTATGTGAAAGTGAAAGACTTCTTTATGCCTTCTGAATATGTATTCAGAAAACCAATTGAGATTCCAAAGATTAAATTGCAAAGACTAGAAGAACCTGTGTGTGACTTCATTCTAGAGTTAAGTGATGTACCTTTAGCCAGACAATTTCATGATGATATTTTTCCTGAGGAAATATATGATAATCTCTACTACACAGAAGGAGAGTATGAGCTTTTGGAAAGTAACATTGATGGTTTTATGGATGACAGAGCTCAGATGGTCTACTCAGAAGCTTCTAACATGTTCAGAGTTCCTGACTCAAAACTGCATATTCAGAAAAGAATCGAGAAAGTTCTGATGTTTCAACAAGATGAATTCAATGGTTTAATGTTTGTTAGAATGGAAATACTGAAAGAAAGAAATACAAAGGTTTCCATGTCTACATTTGATTTTCACAGATTGACTCTTGATGATCAGATCTTTCTAGTCAAGTTCTTTGCTAGCACCGAAGAAGCCTTGATAGAAATTGAATGCAGAAGACTTCTGGGTATTTATGGCAGAAGACTTCTGGGACATACTTGTATGACTTCCAGTTGGCTATCGAAGAAAGAAAAGAAAAGTGCAATCTGAGTTCTCCCACAAAGAAAACAGAAGTTGATCTGCATGTGAAGGGTTTTGTGAATGAAGGAATGGAGACAGAAGGGTTCACATATATGGTTCACGAAAGACTTGAATTGTTCAGATTAAAAGAGTTGGTGAAGTACAGTGATGCAACTCTGAATTGGTTGTTGATTAGAATGGAAGTAAGTATGGATGCTGAAAAAGAGAGTTTAAAGAAGAGATGCATAAACTGTGTGAAGAGGAGGTTGGATTTTAGAAGAAAAATCAGAAACAGTAGTGAATGGTTGCTATCTGAGGTGAATCCCAAAAAGATTCTACATAATGATTTTGTGTTCCCAGCTGAGTATGAAGTGAATGAAATTTTGTCAGATGAAGTTGAAGAAGTTCAGGACACAACACCTCAGAATGTGCACATAACTAATATTGACCAAGCTGAACAGTCTGAACCCAAAGAAGATGAAATATTCATTGATCTGAATGGATACTTTCTTGAATTTGATCTGCCTGAGTTCTTCAAACCAAAAGAGGTACAATTCTTGGATGTGTATTATGATAGGTCTAAGGAGACTCAGATCTGGTTGGCTGAAAAATCAAGATGTCTTGGCAAAACAAAGCAAGCCGTTTACTCAGATTTTCTAATCACTGGAATCAGAGAATTGAAGGTTAAGAAATTCAGAAAGATGGAGTACTTATCCTTTGAAGTTTTGAGAGAAGATGGCAAGGTTTATTATTTTACTGATGCAGATTTTGAGAAATTGTCAGTGGTTGACTTCTACAGATTACACAGCTTTCTATGTTTTAAAGAGTC
Organism: Saussurea involucrata; assembly: GCA_033807775.1. Classification (NCBI taxonomy): domain Eukaryota; kingdom Viridiplantae; phylum Streptophyta; class Magnoliopsida; order Asterales; family Asteraceae; genus Saussurea; species Saussurea involucrata. The sequence goes on from CM066325.1 coordinate 63,606,902, forward strand.
AAGTAAAGACAGAAATGAAAGGAAGGCAAGAAGTGTGGTGATTGAGGCCATGTTCTATATCTTAAGGTGGCATTGCTATACAGATTTCCAAATAGCTCTGTATTTGCAAAAGTCGTGTGTTTATCTGGCAAATCCCAATACAGATCATGAGCAGAAAAAGGTGTTAAAGACTGGAAGTGTTCACAGATATCCAGAGTTGGGAGTATTTTTGAAGAACAAAAGTGGAAAGATCTTCTTCAGAGCAAAGGAAACTGCAAAATATTGTTCTGGAACTTTAAGGATCATAAAGCACAATTTGGAGAAAAAGATGCTGAAAGTAAAGGAAGCAAACATAACTCAAGAAGCAATAAATCAGCAAGTTGAAGTTATTCAAGAAATTATTGACAAGATTGATAAGAGGCTTAATCTGAGGAATGTGCTACTTCAGAAAATTGTTCCTGCTCTGAAAGAATTAGATGATGCAAAGTTTAAGTTTATTTGACAAAAAGGGGGAGATTGTTAGATCTGAAGTTTTGTCAATAAACCAAGTGTTGAAGATCTGATAAGAAGGTTCAGAAGTTCTGAGAAGAAGAGTCAGAAGGTCTGAGAAGAAGAGTCAGAGATCTGAGAAGAAGAGTCAGAGATCTGAGAAAGAGAAGTCAGAAGTTCTGAGAAGCGTGATCAGAAGAATGTTCAGAAGTTCTGAACTACCTGTTCAGAACTTATGACGAGTTTCGTTATTTAGTAATGTGTAAACTAATTAGGACACGTGTTATGTTCTTATTAGTCTTTCTTATTTGTACTGTAGCTTTAAGATGTTTGTTGCAGTATAAATAGAGTGGTTAGCACTACGTTGCTAACTGATTGATTTTCCCATATTACTTGTATTCATTCCTTGTAATCTTTGAGGTGATCTCTCTCTTAGATCTGTAATTCTGTGCATCATTGAATACAATTGGGCTTGATCATACAATTTCTCAATTACTTCTTTCTATATTGATTGTAAGAATAGATCCTGCACTTTCAATGATTTCAATCAAAACCAAAAGAGTCTCACTTAATAGTCGTCAAACGAATTTTTTGTTATTTACGTGGTACTGCTGATCTTGGCTTGTGGTACCCGAAAGAGACAGGTTTTGAACTATCCGCTTATTCCGATACGGACCACGCGGGCAGCATGATGAACCGGAAGAGCACATCGGGGCATATACAGTTCTTAGGAGATAGCCTGGTGAGTTGGGCATCGAAGAAGCAGCAGTGTGTCTCTACGTCGACTGTCGAGGCGGAGTATGTGGCTGCCGCGAGCTTCTGTTCTCAAGTAATTTGGATGCGCACCCAACTTATGGACTACGGCTTCACCTACGTAAAGGTGCCCATCTACTGCGACTCGAAGAGCGCAATTTCCATATCCAGCAACCCGGTCCAACACACTAAGACCAAGCACATCGACGTTCGGTACCATTTCATTAAGGATCACGTAGAAAGAGGTACGGTCGAACTCTACTTTGTAAATACGGAGCATCAGTTAGCATACCTGTTTACAAAACCCTTGGACGAAAAACGCTTTAATACTCTCGTGTCCAAGTTATGTATGCTAAATCTAAAGACTTGATCTGATTGTGTGGCCGTTACAAGTTCCATACATCTATGAGTAACTGTCTACTCATCATCCGGTGACTACACTCCTGATGATTGAGCATACACTTTCTTGCACTTGTATTCTACTTGTCTCAGTTACACAGTTAAGTCGAGTCTCTGTATTTATTAGGTAGATTTCGTTTGTTTCCTTTCTTTCCACGTGTGTTTCTTTTATTTCATACCGTCGTCTATTTTATTTGCTTATATCTGTGCTTTCACAAGTGTTCATGTGTTCAGGGGGAGCACGACCCGGTATCAGGTAACTTTACTCTCTCGTTGAAGGGGAGTTTCACACACAATTTTTTTAACAGCAATAAAGTTTTTGTGTGTGTGTGGATACTCTCGTGTGCATCTCACACTACACGAACATTCTGAGGGGGAGCATATCATCTTATGTTCAACATTTGAGGGGGGGCGATACATCTTTTTCTCTTTAAATGGCTAATTTTTTTTTTAGTGTCGGACTCTCCAGTGCACATTTTTGCACTATCCGAGGGGAAGCAAGTTTTTCCCATTCTCAGTTTGAGGGGGAGCGGGAGATCAATCTGTCAAATTTCTAAGGGTCTCAATTTTTTTTTGAAAAGTGAGGGAAAAGACAAGTTTTTTAGAAATATCAAAGTGTCCGGACAAGTCACCGGATACCCATTAATCCGGATAGCTTTCCGGACCATATGGGTATCCGGGTAAGCCCATCCAGATTATTTGGTCCATATATAAAGTATCCGGAATATCCTTCTTTCACTTATCCAGAAAACTCGTCACAAAACCCTATACCCCTCGCAACTCTCTCTCTCTCTCTGTCTCGTTCGATCTATCGCGATTTCCACGATTATCACTCGCGTTTTGCTCAATGATCAGGTATGCTCTTCGTTTAATCCTCTCGACATCATTTACGTACGTTTCGTGCTCTGCATCACATCAATCGACCATAGGTTTGGTCGATTCACAGAATCCGAAAACCCACTTTTGAGTCTCTACGACGTTGGGTCCATTCGGTGAGGTATAAGTCGATTTTGTTGAGTTTGTGTGTTCATATTGTTGGTCCCGAAGGCCTATACAAGTTTGTAGAAGGGGGGGGGGTTGAATACAAACACACAGATTTTAATTTTCTAAATTGTTTATTGATAAATTATTAACAATTTACAGCTTGTTGCGGAAACAAGATTAAGGATAAACCTAAATCTAAACAAGTTGGAACACTAAGGTTTCTTGCACTAAGAGAGATAAGGAAATTACTAATAATAGCCTATCTTGAGATAAGAGATTGAACTTGTCCAGAGTTAGCAAGTTACTTCAAATGAAGTGGGTTCATCTCTTTATATACTGCATGCATTTAATGCAAGTCAGTATACACTTTACACGTGTCATCAGCTGGCTGGTTGCATGTCATTGACCTCTGTTGACAACCTTAGTAGCCGCATGGATGAACAGTGTAGTATCAGAGTGGTTGTACGATTTCAGACAGTCAGAGGTTCTATTCTGACATTTCGTACGGAGTCGTGCAAGGGAGGTTAAGACAAAAGTACTTTGTACGGAGGACTTCATGATCAGCTTTCGTTGATTCAGAGCATTATCATTATCTATTCAGCGAATGATAAAGTTCAGCGATAGCTGAAGTCTTGTACTTGATACTTCACGTTGAGTGGACAAAGTTGAGTCTTCGCTGATCCGCATCAGTTCATTAGGAGACTTGTCGCTGGTTCTTGAGCTTGATTTTCGACTTCAGCGTAGAACCTTTGTTGACGTGAAACTTGTCTTCAGGGATCATAAGTAAACAACTAGCTTATCAGCGATCATCATAATGACTGAACAGACTCAGAGCATTAATGGTGAACAGTGTTCGCTGAATGTTTAATTTAAAGAGCGAGAGTTCCTATCAGCGGTACTGTAAGATCTTAGCACTTATCAGTGATAGCGAAACTCTGATACATATTGTTTACTTACAATTTTCACTAAGTATATAAGAGAGGGTCATTATCAAATCACTGACGGTTTGGATCAACACATATGCGTAAATCGATTCTACATAAATGTTTTCACAAGTGTTTGGGACTGTGTTTTGCTCGATTGATGATATTGTCTGTCGTCCGGACACATTCTTCGTGTCCGGAAAATATCAAGATAATGCAGTTTTGTCCGAAATCTCTCAAAACAAAGATATTTTGTCCGGTAACTCTCAACGTCCGGAAAACCTAGTTGTCCGGAAACCTCAGGGTTTTTGGTAAGTTCAACTACCGGATAGTTGAGGTGTCCGGTAACCTTATTTGTCCTGTAATCATTATCATCCGGAATCCATTTTGACCGGAATCCTCACTTTGTCCGGAAACATTCCTCGCATCCGAAAACTGTTGCTGTCCGGACACCTTTTGTCCGGATAGTATGGTTTGTCCGGAAAGTCGCATATTTCCATTCATTTGTTCGGAAACCTCTGTGTGAGTGCCTATTTTCTCACTGCCAGTCCTCAATTTGTCTCAAATTGAGCCATTTACTGCAAAGGTACGCGCCATAACTTGTTTATCCGTCTTGATTACTAACTTTGGTTCTTTTACAGATATTCCATGGCGGATCAACAACAACAACAACAACATCCGGAAGAGCAAATTCCTCCTCAAGAGGAATTTATTGACGAAGCAGCCGATAATGCTTTTGTCGACCCTGACCATGGCATTGAATTGGAAGCCAACAACCACCAGTTGGACGCCGCTGAGTTCAGACCGCTAGAACAACATCGGGTAATCGTGGACATCCTATTACGTCACCCTCTCCATGAGGCCCTCACTGCCACAGATGACGTCCCATTGCTATAGGTGCTTCAAGTATGGCTCTCTGCCCAAGTTATTACAGCTGCCAACACTCAGACCATCACAGGAAGGATCGACAACCATCCTTTCTCGCTCACACCTGATGCGTTCCGCCGCTTATTATCCCTACCAGAAGCAAACGCCAGCGGACATCACCGCTATGACCCCGCGGTAAATGACCAGACTCTGTGCGCTCAAGTCCGCGAACTCGGATACAATCATGACCTTCACCGTCCTTTTGGGTTCAACCGAAAGTACCTGGCCCCCATCTGGTACACACTGTTCATGATTCTGAACAGGTGTCTCTCATCCAGATGGAAGGGCATCGACCAGTGCATGGGCGACTTCCTATGCCTATTCCATGCAGTATGCTACAACCGCCACGTCGACTTCGCGATGATTATCTGGCGTGAAATGGTGCAACCGATTCAACAAATAGGTGGCACGAAGCAAAAGAAGTTCCTCCCTTACCCTCGATTCCTTTCACTGGCTGTGCGCCAACACATGGACGTGAATCTAGCAATACCGCGATGCCTTAACCATCCGGTATGCCTTCCTTTTCACTTACAATATATGGTGATTCGTAACCCGTCCAACGCCATAGCCATGCCCTTACCTGAAGCCCTGCTGGCACACACGGATCCCGCTGCACCGAGTGTAGTTTCTTATAGGCGAGAGTTAGGGAATCCTATGGTCCAGCCAGCGCCGGAGGGACCTCCCCAAGGACCTAGAACCGAGGGACGTGAGGGTCCTAGGACCAGAGGAGGAAGGGCCCGGGTAGCTGGGGATCCCGGGCGGGGTGTGATGAGAATTCATGCGAGGGGAACCGGAGCGGGTGGCGCAGTGGATACGCGTACCAGTACTTCCCAAACCGGAACATCATCTCGACCCATGCTCCATCATGACTCCGAGCCCTATTTATCTGACCCACCTTCACCTACCCGACATGTTGAAGACGTGGAATCTGACTCCACCGAGTCCGATACAACCCGTGCTTTACGGATGTCCTTAATACCTACAAGTATCGGACCGAACCCAGACTTTACCGAAGGAATCCCATCTAACTCACCTATACCCCCACCTATTCCTACTACTCAACCTGATATGGGAGATACATGGAGAACCGAGGGAGTATTAGGTTATGAGTTAGAACATGTGAGACGGAGGGAATTGAGGTGGAAAGCGAACCAAGAAAGATTAAGCCGTAAAGATAAAGAGGCTTCTGAGCGAATCCAGCCACGTGTCGCCCGGGTAGCCACATCTGCTATGCCGTCTCATCCGTTGGGACGGGGTATTGAAGAAGCCGACGTGGACCCAATGGCGCAATTGCACAACCTCCTCAGCCACTCATCCGTCTCTCAAAAGGCAGGTGTTTCAATTTCTCACGGGGATCAAGCACAACTTCTACCGGTCTCTCAATCGGAGAGTGCTGGTATTTAAATAGAGACCAGCAGCCCCCGGTCTTGACTTCTTTCAAAGAACCATTGAGTCTAGAGCCACTTGTTATTGAACATTCTTCGACTAGGACACAGGATGAGATTCACCAAATCGATGCTCTTTGTGACTCGATCGGAACTTCCGTAGTGTCTCCGTTTTTTAGCGGAACACGAGGATCGGAAGAAAATCCTACCACAGCTACCGAATTGCCAACTGTGAACGTACGTGGCTCTGCCTCTAAGGTAGATGCCTCAACGGGTAATCTAAGTGATCCCGACGTTATTTCCACCGACTCTGGGTCAAAGGGATATCTGGATGGCGCCCTAAAGGCCATCCGCGAGGCTATGGAACAGCGCTTTACCAACGAACTCGACAAACTGAATACTCTGATCAAGGGTAAAGAGAAGGTCGTCGACGCTGAAACCGCACCCACTCCTCCAACGGCTCCCGTTCAGCCTATCTATTCGGTGGACACCTTAAAGACGATGCTTCTAGCTCAACTGCTTCAACAATCCGACACCGACGCCTCTACCGAAGAAGACATGATATCCGTTCAGAAATCACAGGTCTCTGCTCCTTCGTCATCAATTACTACTAGATTGGACCAGATTGACACGACTCTCAAGGACGTTCAACATGCGCTCAAAACGCTTTCCAAGAGAGTCACCTCCGTCGAAGATACTTGCAAGAGTCAAGCTGGCGGACTCAAGAGAAGGCACGATGACCAGGATGATCCTGATCACCGTGAGGGGGGAGAACAAGAGACAAAGATTAACTGAGTCCGCCCCAATCATACCTGAAGCTATTGTGGTTCAACAGAAACCTCAACTGTGGCAACTACAACCGAAGCTACACCCGAAGACGAGTTGCCGTTAGCCGAGATGGTAATTGATATGGACATCTCCGATGACGAAGACCCGACGGTTGAAAAGCCTGAGGGAACAACTCAGAAATTGGTCACAGACGACTCATCAGATAGCCCGATACTGGATTTGATGGATCCAGACTGCGAGATCAACCCGGAGACCGAAGATGCATGGTATGAAAAAGCCGCCAGTGCCGCAAATCTCCAGGTAAACCTGATCTTCCCTACTGATGAAGACGACAACGTAGACTACGACCAGTTTCTGCTCCAAAATTTGTATGGTACTCCCGTTCACTAAGCTCAAGCCACAGAAACTTCTGCAAGACCCGAATCTACAACTGTCTATATTCTGACATCTCCTCAACAACAACTGACAGATTCTGATATTCCTCTTCCTCAACAGCAACAAATCCGTTTGGAGAAGATCACAATATTTATTCCTCACATGGAGGAAACTCTGAAAAGGTTGTTTGTCCACAGGTTACGTCCAATCGAGCTGACTTTCTGCATTGGTATTTACAGCTCAAACCCAGAATACCAAAGCCAGTACATAAACGCAATGAAGCAGTGTCTGCCAGTTAGCCAAGTCCGAACCAAGCATAAGATCACCAAAGTGCTCAAAATCCAATCAGGCCGAATTTTGAAAATCAATTATCCAGTATTCACCGTCCGACACGAAGACGGAAATGAATGGATATTTTCTGAAGCCGACTTCTAGCACCTCCAACCGTTTGACTTCCTGGTAATACTGAAAGACCTCTGTACAAGAACTATCCGACCGCTTCAAGTTACTAAAGCGTTCGAAGCTGTTCGTCGATTCCTTATCCGTACCATCATGATGTCTTATCTCACGGACTTCCAAATGGCAATCGAGAACAGAGCGAAGAAGGTAAACCTGAAAAAGCCTGATCTGAAAGCACCTGAGTTGAAGATGTATTCCGAGAACGCACTGCTTCTGGAACCAGAATTTGGGATTGTCTACATCAACGAACAGAAAGAAAAGAGATTTATGCGCTTCAATCAAGTAGACAGATTTTGCGATGACACGCTCTTCAAAGTTCAAGATACTCTTTGAAAAATCATCTCTTTCAAATCTAAAATCAAAGGCTATCGTATGTTCCCAATCCGAATGAAATTGCTGCTCGAAAAGCCTTAGAAATGGTTGAAGTACGCATCGACTATCGCCGTGCTATCAGATGGTTTGAGGTACACTTTGCGCTCCATAAAAGATATGTTAATAACTGGCGCGAACTCGAACTTCAATACAAAGGGGGAGATTGTTAGGGAAATATTTGGTTGTATAGAAGTTCAAGGGGATATTTGTAATTGTTTAAATTAAGCCTGGTTAGTGAACGGGCCGTGGGCTTGTTAACAACGGGCCCACCATATATAATGTTTGCTTAGCCTTTGTTTTAGGCTAGTTGTTCATTTTAACTTTTCAAAGCTTATTGTAATTCTCTCTCAATATTGAAAGTAAAGTGAATGACCAGTTGAAATCATATCGTATGTTATTATCTATTGATTTCTTATTGTTCGTTGCACGGATCTGAGACTCACAGATATTCAGAAGTTATTGGGGTCACTAGAAACGAGAAGTCACATCAAGAGTAGCAAGGATGATCATGTACGGTACGTTTAGAATTACACCTGGCCAGTGTGATGGTGAACCTACCAGTTACATGAGAGTACTTAAACGACTCTAGCGTGATGACTGTTGGGGTAGTGAAGGAGTTCTAAGCGAGTAGTCGTTAGAAGGGGTTGAAGATTTTAGCATTTGCCATTTGGAGTGGCGGTAAGCATGGTGATTGCGTTAATTTGAAAAATCAAGGTTGTGCTGGGCTGGAATGTGCGGCTAATTTGGGCCAGATCATACTTGGGTTTTGGATTATAGTTTGGCAAAGTAATACCCCTAGGAGATGTGGGAGTAGACTGGGTTTGATGTTCATTTGGGTTGAAAACCATATTTTCATTTCAAGTGTGAGCCTGGAAGATGAGGGATTTAAGGAGGTGGACTTGAAGAAATGTCGCTGTAGAATGGGCTTTGAGGTTGATCTTTTAATTGACAACTATTATATCAGGATAATGAGGCCCAAAAGAATTTTTATTAATTTGGGCCATGAGGAAGTCTGGGCTGAAGGCATGGATTGAATGATAACTCGATGTGTAAGTAAAAGGGTGGTGTTGGGTTGGGCGTGCATTATTTTTCTCTGGGCTACCATATGGAACATGTTGGTCCCGAAGGGCTATACAAGTTTGTAGAAGGAGGGGGGGGGGGGGGGTTGAATACAAACACACAGATTTTACTTTTCTAAATTGTTTATTGATAAATCATTAACAATTTACAGCTTGTTGCGGAAACAAGATTAAGTATAAATCCTAAATCTAAACAAGTTGGAACACTAAGTTTCTTGCACTAAGAAAGAGAAGGAAATTACTAATAATAACCTATCTCAAGATAAGAAGGATGAACTTGTCCAGAGTTAGCAAGTTACTTCAAAATGAAGTGAGTTCTTCTTCTTATATACTACATGCATTTAATGCATTGCAGTTTACACTTTACACGTGGCAACAACTGACTTGTTGCATGTCATTGACCTTTGTTGACAACCTAAGTAGCCGCATGTTTGAACAGTGTAGTATCAGAGTGGTTGTACGAATTCAGACAATAAGTAAGTTCTTTTTCTGACATATCGTACGGAGATGTGCAAGGGTGGTTTAAGACAAAAGTACTTTGTACGGAGGACTTCATGATCAGCTTTTCGTTGATTCAGCGATCTATCATTCTATATCAGCGAATGATAGAGTTCAGCGATAGCTGAAGTCTTGTACTTGATACTTCACGTTAAGTGGACAAATCTGAGTCTTCGCTGATCCGCATCAGTTCATTAGGAGACTTATCACTGGTTCTTGAGCTTGATCTTTGACTTCAGCGTAGAACCTATGTTGACGTGAAACTTGTCTTCAGGGATCATAAGTAAACAACTAACTTATCAGCGATCACCATAAGTACTGAACAGACTCAGAGTATTATGGTGAACAGTTTCGCTGAATGTTTAATCTAAAGAGCGAGAGTTCCTATCAGCGGTACTGGAAGATCTTAGTACTTATCAGCGATAGTGAAACTCTGATACATATTGTTTACTTACAATTTTCACTAAATATATTAGAGTGGGTCATTATCAAATCACCGAGGGTTTGGATCAACAGCACATCTTTATGTTTTTTGGGCCGGATAAAGTTGAGGGAAGGTTTTAGGGCCAAACTGAAGATGCGTGTGCTGTTGATGTGGACTCCCATCATATGGGCTTCGGCTGTTGCTTGAAGGCTTTGTTGGGCTACTATAATAGGTATATTTTTGATTTGATATACCATTCTTGTTTAATTGTTTGGCTTGGGATATTCATGTTTAGGGCTAGAATTATTTTTGGTTTTTTCCTAAACATGTTCTAGATAGGCATTTTGTATTTCTTGGGGTATTCCCCTCGTAGATTGTCTCCTTGTTTTTTCTTTTGAATAAATTTTTCTGGGGTTCCGTCCCCTTTCCCAAAAAAAGCATGGTGATTGCATTAAGTGGATCGTTCTGGTCGAAAATGATGGTCGGATTGGAGCCATAGGCTTATTGAATTGACCTTGATTCGAGGAGAAGTGTGGGGTTAGTCGATGTGACCTTCCATTTTGCGTTAAGATGTGTGAGTATCCGGATGACAATAGTGTGATCGGAGTAATTGGAGGAATGTGACCTGGACGTTGAGTGCCGACAAAATGCATGCACGGAATTTATTTTGCTTTTAAAGTAAATTGCATCAGTTATTTCTTGTGTTTCAAATAGTTGTATGGATGGCATTGCGAAATTTTGGAAAACGTTTGACACACACAAGATTTTAAACCATGATTTTGGAACATGCATGAAATTATTTTACGACAGGCAGTTGTGAACCTGGTCGGGACTTACCTTGTTCTTTGTGGCTGTCCACTACTACTTTCGGATACTGTGATATCCATGTTTTAATGTCATTTATGGTTTTGAATAAGTAGCGACTTGCGACTTTAACATTGGATCTCCTCCACATATGTTAAGGTTCGGACGAAGAGTTACCTTCCCTTGTTTCGGTGTTGACCTTTAATGGGAATTTGGATTTTGCGAGCTTGACGAAGAGGTGTTGTTTTATCTCGTAAAAGGGAGATTTTGGAATTTTGATGATTTGATCATATTGTTTTACGCGATTTGATTATTGAGAACGAAAACTTTGACACCATTTACTTGGTTGGATGTTGTTGAGTTCCATCGTGTTTGATGGATGTTTTGTAGAGTACGATGGGGTTTCGTTTTACGACGTCTTGCGGTGCATGGGTGACACTTTTTCATGTGCATACTTGAATGATTGCGTGCGTTAATATATAGGTTTGAGTGAGTATTGCATCTCATGCGAATTTTTTTGAAAAAATTGATTTATGTCGTATTGCATCAAAATGAGTGGTTTTGGAGTCTTAATGCCACATGGCTTCTCCTTCGAGAATCGTGGTAGCATATTTGTTACAACTTGCTAAGTGTGCGAAATGATTTATACGTGGCATGAGTAATGCATATAGGAGCATCATGATAGTACATCTCTAGTGTTCTGTTTTATGCACTCCCGTTTGCTAGAATTTTTGATGTTCTTACTCCAAATGCACTATATTGATTTATTGACATGAATAGTTTTGTAGCCACTATTTTGGGGCGTTAATGCGCATCACTTGTGCGGTTTAAGTTTGAAGTTGATTTGAATCATTTTATGTGTCAATCAAATTATGTGCACGTATTGTTTTCCGAAGTTGTGAGACAAACACGTTGAGGTGTGCAAGTTTGGTCAAAAGATTTTGTTTCCTTGTCATTATATGACTGAAGGAGAAATTTTGAAAATTTGATTTAATGAATCTCTACTTGAAAATTTAGTATTGGCTATCTTGTATGTGCTATACTATTTCAGAGTAACTACTAAGAAAGTGTTACAAAATGGCATGCATAATTTTGATTTGAAATTCCTTTTCGATGTTTAAACCGATATTTCCAAGTGATGAAAGTACATTGTTATTCGATTTAAAAACTAGGAGATGACCCAAATCATGTCGTGTTTTAACCAAGATGTGTATATGAATTGTTTCTCTATGAACAAACTGACACATGCGAAGTTGCTGAGGAATTACAGTTCATCTCGATTTATGGTTAAAAAGAGAACTTTGGAAATTTATGTCGTGTAAATCCTTCTTTTGAAGTTCGTACAAACAGACTGTTGAACACTATTTTAATGTCGGAAATTACTTTGCGTGTTTGGCATAAGTAAATCCGTGATGGGACCCTAGCGGTTCATATTTAAAGTTGTTGAATACGTTGTTGCGTTTCGTTAGTAACCTGGTTTGGGATGAAACAATTTTCAAAATGATTTTCATATGTGGGACGAGTGTGTCCATGTTTGCGCATCTACCAGATAGGTAGTAGTAGATTTTTATGCGTATGTTATGTTGATATAAAAATATTTGTGTTGAAAAATCTAGTGAAAACTTTATTGCCATATTTGTAGAGTCGGTCACTTGAAAACCTTGAACTCATTAGGCTTGGTGAGGTTGAGCAACCCCAGTTAAGGGGTGAGGGCGTGTAGAACCTTTCAGTGAAAGATTGGGTTTCTAACGCATGTATTATCGTGAGCTGTATGGTGTCCCTTGCGGGGCCAAATTATTTCGTATGGACAACTGAAAGGTGGGACTTGCGGGGTCTTCTGATAGTGCTTGTGGAAACCGTTCACTTTGGCAACCTTGTTGCGGGTTTGTCAGCTTTGTATAAAGGTCATGTAGGACCCTTTAGATCGTGGGGGATGACCTTGGAATTGTGGGGATATTCGAGGGATGAAGCTCGTGTGTGGAGCCCTGTGATGGGTCGAGTTTAGTGGTGTGGCTAGGTGTCAACTTTTGAGTTTCGAGGTCAATAACCAGTAGTGTAATTGGAAGGTGTGACCAATTCTTATAGATTGTGGTATCGGCTGTGATGATCTTAAAAAGTTCGATTGTGGTAAATAGATTTAGCGTGATAACTCTCCTGGTGTGGTAGAAGGATCTGTCGATCGGATGATTGGTGATTAGGCGTAACTTTGGAGATTGTGTAATCGATGGGTCAGTGACGACCGTCGGAGTTGGAGTCTAATGGGACTCGTTAGGCGTAAAAGTCCCAGTTCGGCAGCGGGAACCTTGGAAATTGGATGTTTGTTGGTTTTAGATGAGAGCAGGCCTTAGGCTAATCTGAGAAAATTTAAGAGTGCATAGACACAGACTATTTTTGAGTCTGGATCCGCCTTTGGGGAAGTAGGGAACACCTGAGGTTGGGAGACAACCGAATCTATGCGGTTAGAAATTACTCTAGCAAGTTGAACATACATTCAGATGTGAGGGTAACGTATATGGGTTGAACTTGGCTGTAAGGGAACTAGATTTCGAGGACGAAATCTCTTTAAGGTTGGGAGGATTGTAACACCCCGAAAGTCCTAACTCAAATTGTAAATGAACTTATTTGGAATTATTAAAGGACAAGGTTTTTGCATTGGAATGTGGGACACATAATGCTAATTGGACCGCATGAGAAATCTAGCCAAGGTTGGGCTCGGTACCTGGACCGCGAGAATGGCCGTCCATTGTGACATGGTCACTCTCGCCAGGGCACTATCGCCCATTATGTACCGAGGGTGTCGAGAGTGTCCAACGAGTATGCCACTCGCGATTGTGACATGGTCACTTTCGCAGTGGCACTATCGCCAAGAATGTACCGCAGGTAATTGGGTAGCGGGCGAGTATGCCCAGGGATAGTGACTAGTGTCACTATCGCGGTGTAACTCTCACCTCCAGGCTCCAGAGGTCTTTAAACCCACGATTTTCAGCTTTCTTTCATTTCTATTCCACCTCCCTCTCTCTAAACTCTCGCAAACCGAACCCTAACCCTCTAAATAGTTTTTGGAGCCCTTGAAGCCATAAATCTTGTAAACCAAAGCTTCTTCCTCATCTCTTAACAAGGAATTATGGATGGAGGTTAGAACCCTTCTTCTCACTTTCATTTTGGTGAGATTCCTACACTTTCTAAGGTTTTACCTAACCCTCTTCCAAACCCTTCCATCCCTCTTAATGAAATGAAGATTGAGGCTCACTTTGGTAACACTAGAAGTGTTTGGTTGGTGGATTCACTTGATGGTTGAGGTAATCTTCTCTTCTCTTCGTTTTGTAAATTAGGGTTTCGATCTATTGGTGATTTTGGGTGTAATATATTGGGGGAAATGATTCTAAGTGTTTGAGGATAAATATTCATGGTTGGAAATTGTGGATCTAGGTTTTTGGAAGATTTGGAGCTTGAGGATTCGTGTTTCTTCAAAGCAGCTTATGTTTGGGAAAAATCTAGATTTAGCCTAATCTAGCAAGGTGAGTTCAAGTTGATTTGTGAAAACGTTGTACGTGCCAAAATGTTTATTTTAAAGTACTTATGTGCTTTATTTAAAATTATCAATTGTTGAGAAAATTGGTGGGTTTTGATTAATCAAAGTGTTGAACCTTACAAATCTTGTAAAACACCCACATTTGGGGATTTTGGTCAATCTCGACCTTATGAATGTTTAGAGAGGAGTAAACCTTTTGTTTGGGCCAAAGGCCAAATTGAGAATTAAAAAGAAAAAGATTTTGGGTAACGATGTATTTTTGTTTACGGAAAACGTGTGAGTAACACGTATTTAGCAAAACGATTATTTTGCCTTTAAGGGCTTGATTTATACTCAAATGAGTCTTTTGAGTGTTTGCCGGTCTTAGTAGCTCGAGGTGGACCCTTGGATGTGTTATGTACTTAATTGCGTTTTATTTGAGTATGTGCCGATGTGAGTGTTTGGTCTTATGTGTGAAGACCGTTTGATGATTTTGCATTCTTAGTACCTTTGGGTCTAATGAGCTATGGCGGGATATATGCATTGTTGAGTTATAAAAGATTTGCGTATAGACACACATACATATAGATGCATATATGATTTGACTTTACTGGGAAAGTGGCAATGAAGGGGTTGTGAGATTATAAGGCCTCGGAGCACGTGTTTGCATGATGTGGGTTAGATGCACTTCATTTGCATGAGTTGATTTTGATAATCGATCACTAGATCTTTTGAGCTGATGGCTCGGACTTGGACTCTGTTGGGTCTTGAGGGTGTTGCCCGGTTTTGATAAGCTTGACGTGGACTTGGTTTATGTTTTGCATGAATTGCGTTGTATTTGAGAATTACATGATTCGAATGCATTGATTATTCCTTTGAGGTCATGTATTAGTTTTTAATTTAAGTAAGCTTGTTTTGGATGGTGGGATTCCAAGGTAAAGACCTGGTCGGGTTGAACTTGGTGGTTTATGGACTAAAGACCTAGTTTGGTTGATGTCTTAATGGACAAAAGGCCTAGTTTGGTTGATGTCGAAGATGGACTAAAGACCTAGTTTGGTTGATGTCGAAGATGGACTAAAGACCTAGTTTGGTTAATGTGTAAGATGGACTAAAGACCTAGTTTGGTTGATGTCTAAGATGGACTAAAGACCTAGTTTAGGTTGATGTCTAAGATTGACTAAAGACTGAGTTATGGTTGATGTCATATGTTTTTCCCATCCAAGAAGCTTACTTGTATTTATTAATTGTGGTTTATCTTGTGTTTACGCCACATTCGATGGAATCGGGTCTCCCCCGTCACCGAAGGGTGTTGTTTTGGGTGTTTTGTTTATCCATGAGTCGGCATCATTTTATACGCATAGGGATGGTTCTTCCCATGAATTATGAGTGGCGTTTTATGCCTCATCATTGGTTTGACGTTTTTGAATATTGGAGTTTTATTCGCATTACTGTTATATTGAGGTTTTAATAATTATTTACATCTTGAGTGAGTTTTGGATTTGAGTCTATTGCTGGGAAATGATTTTCATTGGAAGCTTTCGTCATGGAATTTGCGTGCGTTTGGAAAATGGGTGTTGGTGTAGTTTACTCAAATCTTTTTCGGAAAATCATGATTTACGTTGAAACCTGTTGTCTAACAAATTATTTGATCATGATGTAAACTCTTGAACTCACTAGGCGTTAGCCTAACCTTTTTATTTGTCGGCATGTGCAACAGGTTCAGGTTGGGAATAACTTTAGCTACACTGTGAAGTGATGAGTGCTAGTAGAGTGCACAAGAAGCGACTTACTTAGTGAAGTCTTCCGCATTTATTTGGGATTAGCAACTGGTATTGTGTTAAGTAACACCCGTCTTGAGTTGTTAATTGTAGAAGTCGTGATGTTAAACTTTTGAGGTATTTTCAAGGATGTTTGTAGAAAGGATTTTATCCTATTTTGGTTATTTTTATTGAAATCAAAGTTAGTTGCTCTTTCCAAATTTGAGGGTATTACATCAAGTTTGAGGAAGGTTCAGACATAATTGCTTTCTCGTTTTGAAGGTGATCAAACTTCTCTTGAAGTTTACTCTTACTCACTTGCTCTTGCATCACTTCTCTTGCCAAAACAGACGGTTTTGATGTGAGCCGTTTGATTTCTGCCTGAAGAGCTTCCTTTTCCTCAACGGATACAAATTCTGTTTTTGTGGAATTGAAACTCTCAAGTTTGGATAAAAGTTCTTGTTTTTCCTTTTCAAAATTAATCATTTCCTTTTCAAATGACTCCTCTAACTGAACTATTTTCATTTCTAAAATGAGAGGTGGAACATAGCGTTTAAACTTCTCCTTCTCTGTTTTAGTTTCAGTTGTTGGGACCGTATCATTTTTAGAGGTATCTTTGGGCTTGGCAACTTTGTAGCCGTCAAAGTAGTCATTTGAGAGGTATTTGGATTTCTTTGTTTCATAAGATGTGTTAGAAATTCGTAAGCAAAAGGCAATTGCATTTTAGTCGTATTCTTGCGTTTATATTCCTCACGTTCCTCTTCCTTCTCATTGAGTGGTTCCGTCCATTTGATTTTATATTGGGGAAATCTCTTATTATGAATCGTTTGATCAGTTTGTCCTCTGTTATAAAACTTAAGATCAAGAACTTTATTTTTGAAAGAAGCTCTTTGTTGTCTATTTGAAGAGAAGAGCATTGATAGACAATCTCAACTTACTCATTCTCCCACTGATCAAGTCTTGCGTTTAAATTAGATATTTTGGCCCGAAAATTTTTAGGTTGAAGTGAAAGGTTCGTACACTTTTCTTTTAGGTTGGCGTTATCAGACTTAAGCTTTGCTGTGACCTTTATTTGAACATCTAACTTTTCTTTTAGGTTGGTTATTTCAAGCAGGTGTTCATTAGTGGTAAACTAATAGGAATCTACTTTTTGAACAAGCAGATGCGTCTAATCCATTAAAGCTTGATGGATAGGAATACATACCTGGCAGGAATCTCCGAGATCTGGAGGTGTAGTGTGGTTGCCCATTGCAAGAGCATCTCGAGAAGACATCTTAAATTGCACTTAGATGATCGTCACACAGTATACGGTTCGATACAAAAATCAAACAGTATCAAGAATACCTAAATGTCCCCCTTCGGCGACTTAGCACGGGGGTGATTTGTGAAGTGTCCGAACAAAGAGGTTTCCGGATAAATAGGTTACCGGAAAGTAAAGGTAACCGGGAAGAGGACTTACCGGATGGAGATGGTGTCCGGGATGTGAGCAAACCGGATAGGGGATGTAACACCCGTGTCCTCGGGAGAACCCTTTCCTTTTGTATTTATGTGGATCCCATATTAGTGCATACAGTAGGAAATCAACAGTAAATATCAACAATCAGAATGATTTCCAAGAGTCATCCATATAACTTCAATAAACCTTTTGAGAGAGTTTACAAAGTGTTTGCAATTCAGAATAATGATGACTAAATGATAATGAACGATTAACCTATTTTCTAAGGCAAAGTAAACTATTTATATCTAGGCCTAATCTAATCAAGCCCATGGCCCATTACATGAATTAAGCCCAAATAACAATTAAAGCCTTTTACAATAAAGTTTTTTCCTTTATATCACTTTCTATAATATAGGACATTTATGGTCCTAACAATCTCCCCCTAAAGTTATATAAAGAAAGTAGGTCTTGAAAACTTTAGGTCTTGATCTTCTCTTCCTCTTGAATCTTTGAAAAACTTTGGTGTTGCTTGTCTTCATGTCTTTCTAGGATCTCCCCTTGAATAAAGCTCTTATCTTCAGTTTCAACTTTGTAACCAGATTCAACGAACAATAACCTTGACTGAGTGCACGAAACGCAACTTTCAACTGTAGAAACTCAGAACATCGGATAAGCACACAATAAATATAATGTGCGAGTTACGTGGACATTCCACAGTGCATCTTCAGTTAAAATCAAGAATCTATCTTTGAACCACGAATTGAATACGCTTTCAGCTTTAAGAACTTGTTGAATCAATATGCTCGAAGAAGGAAAATAATAATTTGTAGCGAACACCACTTCATATGGGATGAGAAAAATTTATCACTTGTAAGCACTTTGAACTCTTTTCAGAACTGATCAAATAACTGTTACTCCCCCTCAACTTTTGCTAACTCCCGCTCAACATGATAATCCGTGTCTTTGAATATGTATCCTTTCTCCCCCTCATGATGAGTAGGAGCATCCGAAACATCATGTAATTTCAAAGAGAATACTTGGTGAGTAGCAAAATTCCAGATAAAATGTTAAGTAACCAGAATGGGGTAATCAACTAACACAGAAACACAAAAGTAACTGTTATCACAACAATTAAGAAATTGTGTGGCCTATGTTCAGAGTTGGCATCGGGGTATCTCTGATAGGACTTCCAGTTATCACTGAAGTAAAATTTTAAAAAATTACTTCTCAAACTGTTCCGACAATATCACAAATATATGTGAGTGGAATCGCAAAGACTCGTGCATGTGTGAAAGAAATAGATTTATCTGTTTGGCTCAAACATTGATATAATTTGGGACTCAAGTTAGAAATCAATAGACATAGTGATTAGAAAATGAAGTTCGGAGACCGGAGCTGATGTCTTCCTTTTTCAATATCTAAGACCTCCGAGTGAGGAATAGATAGATTATGTGCTAAATCTTCGTGCAATAATGAAACAAGCATCTTTTGTGAGATACTTGAGTGGCTGGGTGGGGGTGACACGAGTTATCGACACTGGGTCCATGTCTGTTTCAATATTCATCTCCAAAGAACGAGAATGAATAGATTGTGTGGTTACCCGGATAACTGACTCGGTTTGGTAAGGACCAATAATTCTTTTAAGTCCTGTCACAGTCTTACCATTTTCCTTTTCACTCCGAATTCATCTATCAATCTAGAACCCTCACTGTTGTCTATAAGGGATGTGTTTCTTGGGTAGGTCCTTCCGGTTCTGGATAGACCATAGAAACGATGTAAGTCCTAACACTCCTTTCATGTATCGAGTAGAATAATATAGTAAACAATGAAGTACGAGTTCTAAACTGAAATGTTTAGAAGTCAAAACATTTAAGAACGAGTTCTGAACTGAATTATTCAGAAGTCATAAAAATGAAGTCCTAGTTCTGATCTGAGGTAATCAGAAGTCGTTAAAATCATTTGAAATATAGAATTTCAAGAAACAAAATCAAGCGCTAAACAAATTGACTCATTGAGCACATTATGTTAAAAAATGAAACAATGATTAGAAAATTTAATTGTGAAGAACAAGTCACAATTAATATATCAGAAAAGAATTGAATCGTTAACATGAAATGACGAACTTTGAAAAAAAATAGGAATTCAAACGAGTGTATTTCCATCGAAAAATCAACCAATATGTGAGACATGGAAATAAGTAAGTCAAAGAAACATAACACGTGGAAATCATGGAAGTTAAAATTGGAGAATAACAAACACAAGTTAGTTATTCAGAATGAATTACCACGGTCTTTGAATTCAGTTAAAGTTCCCTTACCTTTCATAAAATAGTACTCCCCCTCAAAATTGGCATAACCATTGAATGTTCGTCATGTGATGTGAAGAATGTGAATTAAAACGCACATGACATTCCTGCAAAATAGATTAGAAGGAGTTTGGTATCCATCATTTGATGGATCCTTGACGGTTAAATGCCCTATTATAGTGAGGATCGGGGATACTATACGTACCGTACCAATGAGATGAATATTTACGGTCAACAAAATCATTCGAACCACATTTAAAACAACAGGTACAATCATGAGAAAGTTGAAGCAACTGTTGAATTGAATAAGGTCTTAAAGGAAACTTCACACTTTGTTCAACAGAAGTTTGAGAATTAAAAGCATCATGATTATGATTGTATGTCCTAACATGCGGGACTGATTTGAAAGATTTTGTATTCGCTTTGCTTTCATTGGACTTCTTCACCACCGAAACTTGTTTGAACCTTTTTCTCTGACCATTATTATCTGAAATATCTTTAAAGGTATGATCAGTTGAGCCTGAGTAGGAAGGATTTCTATCAGTAGATCGACCGGTCTTTTGCCGTGGTTGTGAACGTTTTTGAAATTGAGACTCGTTTTTAGAAACATTGTTCACGGCCGAGGTCTTGAGTTTTGAAGAACTCTCAACTTTAAGAAATTTGACCGGACGATTCACGGCTTTAGAAAGAAAGTCGGTGGGGTTTGGAAAAGGTTTGTCAAACTCAAACTTAGGAAACTCTTCGTCTGAACTACCATCGGAATTCATGAATGCAGAAAAATCAATATCAGGAATCGATGGACTAGGATTGGTTGAGAGAGGAGAGGAACGCTTTGTGTCTGTGTTTTTAAAAGAATCAGGTGCGGAAGCTTTTTGAAATTCAGAGTTGAGATCCTTTTTAACACAGTCAGCTTGAGACTCTTTTCCTTTTTCGTGAAGAAGTTTTTCCAATAAACGCTTTACACGAAGATGTATCGGAGGAGTCCGAGGAAGGTTCAAGTGAAATGATCTTTTCGTTTTGTAGTTGATTAAGTTTCTCTTGAAGATGAAAGTTGCTCACTTGCTCTTGCATCACTTTTGTTGCCAAAGCAGACAGTTTTGATGTGAGCCGATCGATTTCATTCCAAAGGATTTCCTGTCCCTCATCCGACACAGATTCGGTTTTGGAGGATTTGAGTTTCTCAAGTTCATTTAAAAACACTTGCTTTTCCTTTTGAAAATCAGTCCTTTCTTTTTCGAGTGTCTCCTCTAACTCGACTATTTTGGATTCCAAAAATGAGAGGAGGAACATAGAGTTTAAACTCGTCCGTCTCAGTTTTGGGTTCAGGTGTTGGGACCTCATCCTTTTTGGAGGAATCCTTGGGCTCGGCAACCTTATAGCCGTCAAAGTAGTCATTCGAAAGATACTTGGATTTGTTCTTTTTGTAGGAATAGTTGAGACATTCATACGCAAAAGGTAATTGCATTTTAGTGGTGTGTGCGCGTTTGTATTCCTCAGATTCCTCTTCCTTTTCCTTTTCAAGAGGACCAGTCCACTTGATTTTGTATTGAGGATACTCCTTTTCGAGACCAAGAAAACTAAAGTGATAAAGAGTAGGTCTCATTGATAAAATCTTTTTCAAGTATTGAGGGTTATCGTACCCAATACCCCATTCCTTGTTACAATATGTGAATTCCTTGGGTTTGTTCATGTGAATTGTCTGATCGGTTTGACCTCTTTTGTGAAGTTTGGTTTCAAGATCAGTTAATTTCGAAACAAACTCTTTGTGTTGGATTTGGAGAGAGGAGCATTGATAAATAATCTCTGCTTTCTCATTCTCACATTGATCAAGCTTTAGATTCAATTCAGATATCTTGGCTCTTAAGTCCTTAAGTGCTATTGAAAGATTAGTACATTTATCTTTTAGGTTAGCATTATCGGATTTGTATTTTTCAGTAATACGCTTTTGAACATATAGCTTTTCTTTTAACGAGTTAACTTCAAGCAGTTGTTCATTAGTGGTGGCCTTATAAGATTCTATTCGTTCAACAAGTGGTTGCATCTGTTCGATTAAGCTTTGATGAATAGGGTCACATACCTGACACAGATTTTCCTTTTCTGATGGAGGAGAATGGTTGCCCATGAAAGCATCAGCGTCAACATCTTCAGAATCGCTGTCAGTGTCGGATTGATTGAACCAGTGATCGTCTTCGACTAGCAGTGTCTTTTCTACAGCTTTCTGTTTGGCCAATAGAAGTTTCGCCTTGTAGTAGTGCATGTTTTTCTCTACAGGCTTTCTACAGTCCTTAGCAAAATGACCCAATTTGCCACAGTTGTAGCATGTGACGGGTTCGTCCTTTTTCTTTGACTCGGACTTGCGATCATTCTTCTCGTTCTTCTCCTTGTGGTCAGGTGACTTGTGCTCATCATTCTTCTTCTTTCCCTCATATTTGTCCTTATAATCATGGCGCTTGTTGGGGGTAGTGGAGTAGCGCTGATTATTGGACGAAGGTTTCTTGTAGTACTTGTTCCTCTGAAACGACTTGGTGATGAGGGCCATTGCTTTCTTTATCTGAGTCAACTCAGGGTCAGAGTCACTTTCTTCTGTTTCTGCTTCAGACTCTGGTTCAGACTCACTAGACTCTTTGATTCGCTTGGAGTGACGGCTGGAAGACTTGCTGCTTTTTGATGATACAAGAGTGAGTGGATCGGCCTGAGGCTTGGACGAGGATTTCTGACTTCTCAGTATCTCCATGACTTCATCCTCGTCCTGCATGAGCATATCGTAGAGTTCATGGATTGGAAGGATCTCAATCAAATTGTTGTGCTTGATGTGAGAAGCGAACATTTTCTATTCTGGCAGGAGATTGTTTAGGAACTTGACGGCATTCTCTGTGTTAAATCGAGTGATCTTGTTCTTGTGGAGCTTGTTCAACATAAGGCAGAAACGTTCATATGCCTGAGTGATAGATTCGCCCTTACGCTGCTTGAAACCATCGAATTTGGTGATTGTTTGGGCAAAATTTCACAGGTCTCGACCACGACCAGAAAAGGTAAGACACATGTTATGAACTATATCTTGTATTAAGATAAGGCCCCGACAAAGACCCAAAAAACCTTCGTCGTCCCTCCTAAAAGGTAAGTCGAGAGTTCCTCACGACACTCGACCTCGACGTCGCCTACTGCGCACGACCGTCGCGTAAAATCATGCGACCTCGGCCGACTAACGCGTTATACGACTGTTATATTTGTTCAGTGATTAATGCAGGAGTCAAAGTCATTAATGGACAACGTCTATAACCGACGAAATCAGTTATGAGCATCTAATCCCACATTGAAGACGACGACCGTTACAACAATCATCAAAGATCTTAATGATTCAATTAAAATCATCCGAAGACTATCTATCCCATGTTCAATCCTCAGTTTCAGGACATCGAATAACGCAGGGAGAGAGATAGAACAAGAGGATCAAACAACAGAAGCAAACGCAAACACTCGAAGAATATTCATTCGAAGCAAAGAGATCAT
The DNA here is from genome assembly GCA_033807775.1 of Saussurea involucrata. Taxonomy (NCBI): domain Eukaryota; kingdom Viridiplantae; phylum Streptophyta; class Magnoliopsida; order Asterales; family Asteraceae; genus Saussurea; species Saussurea involucrata. The sequence continues at coordinate 63,630,062 of CM066325.1, forward strand.
TCATAGAAGATCGCTCTCGACGCACGACTTTCACTCTCGACCAACAGTTTACACGTTGTTTTCACACACGACGCACACTGTTTTTACATTTCAAACACTTGTACTTTACATTTCGAAGTCTTTCCCTTCATTTGTATTGTAATCTCTGTAAGATCGACACTCGGAACACTAAGGACATCGTCCCTGATTGGCGATCATAGTGCAGCGACGTCATCCACTGTCGTCCGTAGGTTTTTTCCTCGTTGAGGTTTTTCCTGCGTCATCAAATCCTCTGTCTCATTTACATTTTTGTCTTTGTCGCACGCCTTTGTCGAACGATTCCTTTCTTTAGTTGTTAAAGTCCACATCGACCTTAAGTTGTCCCTTTGGTGCGATTTTTGGCATTAACAGTGATTCAACTGTTAATCTTCAGTTGGTTTCCCACTTTGATCCCGCTCATCATCTTCTCTACTTGATCCCACATGCCTTTGGAAGTCTGCTTGTACCCGTCGATGGCCGTGTAAATCTGGTTTGGTAGACTCTGGACCAAATATCTCTTGGCATGTTTTTCACCATCGAATCTGCTCTTTTCCTCTTCGGCCATGTCCAAGTATTTTTTCGGCTTAGGTATAGCATCCTCACCTGTTGCTTGCACTGGTACGGTGATCATCGGAGTTTCTTGTGGGCCTTCAGTGAGAGCTTGCCATATGTAGTCGAAGTTGTCTTTAGATTCGATGAAAATGAGGAATCTGTCTCGCCATTGGCTATATTCGCCCTAATAGAGGGTCGGTGGCTTGGCATCGGTGTCGATTGCTAGAGCGTCGCGAGACATCTTTGAAATATGCACTAAGGTGATCGTCAGACATTGGGTTCGATTCAAAGTGAAATCCTAACGCAAGGCACTACGAGTGAAAGTCCTAATGCATGTTCTAAGAGTGACTTAAAGTGAACTGGTAAGAGATTAAGCTAAACAGAACTTAACGGATAGGAATCCGGATGAAAAGTGTCTGACCAGGCAGTGTCCGGATCAGATATGTGTGTGAAGTGTTCCGATAGCAAAAATATCCGGATCAGATAAAGTTACCAGATAAAAAGAATTTACTGGATAGATTAGAAGTTACCGATGACCACACATGACCGTTCTGCAAAACAAGATTAGTGACGTTTAGGTACCCAAATTTGTTTGGGTCCTTGGGGGTTAGGGTTGGCACTACCTGGGGAAATTTGCTTTGACACAGCCTTCCCTTTAGGTGCAGATTTTACACCGTTGGAGGGAAGTGGTTTTGGCACTTGTTTCCTCTTGGGTGCAGAATGTACACCTTTTGGAGGAACAGATTTTGGGGTAGATTTCCACCTGGGTGCCGGTTTAACTTCAGTAGGAGCAGCCCGTGTAGGAATGGGTCGGGTCTCCTGCTGTGGTTTAACTGTGTGATTGAAACCCCGTTGGAAATGATGTGGTTGCCTTTTATTTTGGGGTTTGCGCTTATGGAATAGGTTTTCGACAAAGTAAGGCGCATACCAAGCATTGTTATGAATGTCATCAAAATCATTCCAACCACAATTAGAACAACATAAACATTCATGCGATAACTGAATCAATTGATGAAGAGAGTTAATTTTAACAGGAAAAGAAACATCAAAATGGTTTCAATTATTCCATGCATCATTGTCTTTGTCTATTCTAGAAATGAAAACAGGTGGGGAAGACTTTGACGCATCCTTCTGGACAGAATCCCTCGTTAGCCACTTTGGTTTTTCTTTATTAGCTCGACCATGTTTATCTGAAACAGCAGGGACAGAATGATCAGTGACTGTTGAGGAAACAGGAGTCTTAGTGGTCGGTCGTTCGGTCTTTTGCTTCGGTTGTGACTGTTTTTGAGAATTGGAAAATTTTTGAAGAATCTTGGTCACAACCGGAGTCTTAGGTTGAGAACAATCGCCCTTTAGAAAATTGACCGGACGATTAACCACTGGAGACAAAAAACCAGGTTGACTTGGAGAAATAGTAGTGTTTGCAGTCAATGGTCCGGTAGCTTGCCTTGGCTGTGATTGCCTTTTGGAAACAGGTTTCGAGGTTGGTTTTGACTGGGAAATCTTGATCACAGCTGAGGACTTTGTTTTAGAACAGCTTTCTTTTAAAGAACTAACCGGGGAATTGACCACGGGAGAAAAATCAGTGTGACTTGGAAGAGGTTTGTCAAATGGAAACGAATCAAACTCTTCATCACAGTTACCTTCGGAGTTCATGTATGCTGAGAAATCTATCATGTGAGTATCAGGAACGAAAGCAGGTGAGGAAGGCGAGGAACACTTTGTGTTTGTGTGTTTAGGGGAACTTGGTGCGGAAGCTTTTGAAAAATCAGAGTCTAAATTCCTTTTAACACAGCCGTCTTGAGAAACATTACTTTCTTGAGAAGAGATGTTTCCAATGAAAGCTTTACACGATGATGTGTCAGATAAGTTGGAAGAGAGATCAGGGGAATTCTGTTTTTGAGCTTGGAGAAAGTCAATCTGTTCTTGGAGTTGAACACTTCTCTGGTGCTCTTTCATCGTTTCTCTTGTCATTTCAGACAATTTGGATGAGAGCGTATTGATTTCCCACTGAAATTTTTCCTTTTCCTCACTTGACATACCATCGGTTTTCTCAGATTTGAGTTTCTTAAGATCCTTAATTAACTCATTCTTCTCATTTTGAAAAACCAACCTTTCCTTTTCAAGTGACTCCTCCAACTCGACTATCTTTGCTTCCAAGATGAGAGGTGGAACATAGAGTTTAAACTCATCCGTCTCGGTCTTGGTTACTGGTGCTACATCCTCATCCTTCTTGGAGGAATCCTTGGGTGTGGCTACCTTGTAGGGGTCGAAGTAGTCATTGGAAAGGTACTTTTTGTTCTTTTGGTATGAATAGTTTAAGGGTTCATAGCAAAATGGAAGTTGAATTCCTCGTTTGTGTGTGCGCTTGTATTCCTCGGTTTCCTCCTCCTTTTCTGGTTCAAGAGGACCAGTCCATTTATTTGCATATTTCGGATACTTTTTATCTAAACCATAACATGCAAAGTCATACAGAGTGGGTACATGCCATCTTCCCTTTTTCAAATAGTGTGGGTTATCATATCCGATTCCCCACTCTTTGTTAAAGTATGTGAACTCTTTAGGTTTGTTCAAGAAAATGGTTTGATCAGTTTGTCCCCTTTTGTGGAGTTTGGTTTCAAGGTTTAGAATTTTAGCGACATACTCCTTGTGTTGAACTTGAAGAGAAGAACATTGATAAATAATGTCTTCTTTCTCATTCAAGAACTGATCAAGCTGACGCTAGAGTTCAGATATTCTGGCCCTTAAGTATTTAGGTGCTAATGAAAGGATTTTGCATCGATCTTTTAAATCAGCATTTTCAGACTTATACTTCTCAGTTAATTTCATTTGAACATTAAGCTTTTCAGTTATTGAGTTAATTTCAAGCTTTTGTTCCGCATTTGTGGCCACGAGGGAGTTTGCCCTTTCAGTTACGGTTTGCAATTGAAGTGTGAAGTTTTGTAAGCAAGATTCACATACCTGATTTGCTTTTGCCTTGACTTCATCAGTAGACGATAGATATCCCATGAAAGCATCAGCACCTTCATACTCTTCCTCATCATCAGATCTGCCCAGCCAGTACTCATTTTCAGCAAACATCACCTCTCCAGCCTCCTTCTGTCTGGCCAGTGCAAGTTTGGCCTCATAATAATGAGAGTTCTTCACAGTGGGCTGACGGCAGTCTTTCGCGAAGTGACCGAGTTTCCCGCAGTTGTAGCATTTCACAGGTTCATCTCTCTTCTTGCGGTCACTTTTCTCTGTCTTTTCCTTCTTCTCAGATCTCTCTTGCTCTTCTACCTTCTTCTTTCCTTCATACCGATCCTTATAGTCGTGACGCTTATTGGAGGCGGTTGAGAAGCGTTGACTATTGGAGGACGGCTTCTTGTAGAACTTTTGTTGTTGAAAAGATTTAGTCAGAAGGGCAATAGCTTTCATTAATTCCGATGCTTCACCATCATCATCGTCACCGTCTTTCTCGTTCTCAGATTCTGACTCAGAAGGACTATGTTGAGGACCACGTCTGGATTGGCTGCTTGAAGATTTCCCCATTTTGGAAGTCATTAGGGCAATAGGATCAGCAGATGGTTTCGACTCATTCTTCTTCTCTCCCAGTAGCTCATTCACCTCATCTTCGTCTTGGAGAAGAGTCTCGTACAGTTCATTGATGCTTATGTTCTCTATCAAGTTGTTGTGCTTGACATGAGAAGCATACACTTTCCATTCGGGTAGCAATTTGTTGAGGAATTTAAGTGCATTCTCGGTATTGGAACGAATAATTTTATTTTTGTTCAGTTCATTGAGAAGTAGACAAAATCGTTCATAGGTCTGGGTAAGAGATTCACCGTTGCGCTGCTTGAACCCATCGAACTTGGTTATCGCACTATTTATCTTTAGCTGATTTCCTACTACGCTCCCTCGCATCATTTTGGCTACTTGGTCCCACATGCCCTTAGCCGTCTCTTTGTAACTGTCTATTGCAGTGTAGATATAATTAGGAAGGGCTTGTATCAGATATCTCTTTACATGCTTTTCTCCTTCGGTCATGCCTCTTTCATATTCTGTCATCTCAGCAAGAGTCTTCTTCTCACGTCGAGCGTCTGCAGTTGCAGTTGCAGGTATTACCTTCATCGGTGGGTCAATCGGGCCATTGTCCAGGGCTCCCTTGATGTACTCATAATTGTCCTTGGACTCTATGAAGACCATAAACCTGTCTCGCCATTGGCTGTACTCGTTCGGGTAGAGACATGGTGGCTTGGTATCGGTGCCAATTGCGAGAGCATCACGAGAAGTAGACATCTTCAGTTGCAACGGAGTAATCGTCGGACGTGTAGATTGATTCAAAGAGAAAACTAACGCAAGGCACTACGAGTGGAGTCCTAACGCAGGTTCTATATCTGTGATTTAGACTAAAGTGGTCTTACTGGATAGGAATCCAAATAAGGTTGTGATCAGGAAGTGTCCAGATTGTATCAGATAGAAATCAGTTCAAAAAATGCAGGAGAGTCCGGACAGAAATAGTTTTCCGGATAACAGAGGTTACCGGATGTCTAAGGAGTCCGGATGAACTAAATCAATTCTAATCCGGATGATGGGAGTTTCCGGATGAGAGTGCTTACCAGATGACTCGGGATTCCGGATAACAAGGATGTCCAGAAACACGGATGTCCGGGGAAAGATTATGACCGGAAACTTTGAGTTTCCGGAAACAAGATTTACACGGATAAATTGAAATTGAAGTACTTACCCGGAAAATGACTTACCCAGAAGGAGAAGGAGTCCGGAAGGAGGAAGAGTCCGGAAGGTGGAGGAGTCCGGATGAATTTTAACACAAACGTCCGGACAAGTTCGACGTATCCGGAAACGACGGCAGAGTTATCCAGACTCTGCGGCTGTCTTCTCCAAATAGATTGATTTTCGATTAGGGTTTCTCCAAAGTGTTCCTGAATGATTAGTAGCAATGCCTAACACAAAAATAGCACTAACCCAATCGATTTTAGGGCAAAACAACTCCTTTTGATTGCAAAAATTCGATTTTTTGATTAAGAACACTACAAAAAGTTTTGAACTTGATTTGCAAAATTAACCAATCAAACGAACGAATTGAGTTGTGAAACTTTGCAGAATTTCTTATAAGTATGATGCTAACACAACCCAGCAAACAAATTTGGACAATTTAAGCAGAATCACAGATTTGAAGAATCAAGAAAAAGTCAGACGTGAAATAGTCAAACTAACCAGAAATCAACGATTGAGTCTTTGAATCGAATCCGTCCGTCTGCTCTGATACCTATTGTAAAATCCAGATCCATGCAACGATTATGTTTGTGAATAAGCAAATAAGAACAGTTGATATGATTCACAAAGGCTGCCCACTTAGCTATTGAATTAGAGAGAATTACAGTGTAAAGCAGAAAAGCTAAATGAGACAACTAGCTAATTTTCTAAGCTAATTGCACTTTATATATGCTGGGCCCGTGGTAACAAGCCCACGGCCCGTTCACTATGGACTAAGTTTAAACAAATACAAAACAAACCCTTGAACTTAAAATCAACATAAATTCTACCCTAACATATCTCTTTGTTTTTGGTTGTAAATGCTTTTCCACCAAACTCATGATTGACTATTGATCTTTATTTAATAGTTTATTTCGCATGAAATTTTGGCTTAAATTTACCCCGTTTTTAGGGTGTTACAGGGGATCTGGGAAGTAAGGCGTCCGGGATGTGAGTAATATGGATAGGGGATCCGGGAAGCAAAATGTTACTCGATGAAGTCCGGATACCAAGATGAAGTCCGGATACTTATGATCCGGGAAGTGTACTTACCGGACAGATGTGTGATTCGGATAGAAGATACTTACCTGGATAGAGAGGTTGTTCGAGTAAAGCTGATCAAGGGTCAAATTAGGGTTGTCGATTATGCTCCTGAAAGATTAGTAGATAACCAAAAACACAAAAACAGCCAAACCATATCGATTTCTAAGCAAAACAACCGATTTTTGATGCAAAAATTATGATTTTTCAAGAATAGAGACCAAAAAACTCAATAACACAATTTTGTGAATAAACACTTCAATGCTTCAAATCAAACTCCAAAAACTTAGCAGAAATCTTGATAAGTGGAATCTAACGATTTGGCAAAAATCACAAGAATGAAATTTAAAAAAAAAACAAAGCAGTCGATAAACTTAGCAGGATACTTTAGAAACCTTGAATCGATCGATGTCTGTCTGCTCTGATACCAACTGTAGATCCCAAATTAGTGTAATAACGATAAAATCAACAATCAATAACGAGTAACAATCAATGATTTCAATCCGTCATCCATCTATTTCATTCAAAGCATTCAACACGTTCAGAGAGTTTTTACAATTAAGAGAATGAACGATTAACTTCTTAATGAACGACTTACCTAAAACTATCACAAACAAACCTTGTATACCTAGGGCTTAAACTTCAAGCCCATAGCCCATTAAGCTAAACTAAGCCCATTAAACATTATTATAGGCTTTTACAAACAAACTAATAAGCCTATTAATTTCTTTATATCACTTTCTATTTTATAGGACATTTATGGTCCTAACAGTGATTCTTGGGATTTTGGTCATTCCCGTCCTTGCGAACATTTTGAAAATTGTAAACCTTATTGTAGAAACCAGGATTCAATCTTACAATCAATATGCACAATCAAACAGTAAAATGATAGAGATTTGGATCAACGCACTTGTATTCAATTAAGAACAGATTACAGATCTAGAGAGAGAATCTCTCAAAAATTACAAAAGTTGAATACAATGTTATGCGGAAGATTATGCCAAAGATTAGTTAGCTTACAGTTGCTAACTAATATATATAGTGTAAGGAAATACTAAAGCTACAGTACATATGAGAAACAGACTAATAGAACAATTACACGTGTCCTAATTAGTAACAGAATATAACTGAAAAATATCCTATGACATAAGTTCTGAACAACATGTTCAGAACTTCTGAACATCCTTCTGATCAAGCACATCAGAACTTCCTTCAAGCACTTGTGATATTTTCATTATCATCATCAGAAGTTCTGAGTCTCCTACTCAGAACTCTGACCCTTCTGTTCAGATTCCACACTTGTAATCTTTTCGAGACTTCTCAGATCAGAACTTCTGAGTCTTCTAACTCAGAACTCTGAGTCTTCTATTCAAATCCAACACTTGTAACTTTTGACAAAACTTCAGATCTAACAATCTCCCCCTTTTTGTCAAATAGTTCTGTACTTCTCATCATCATATTCTTTTAGTGCTGGAACAATCTTTAAAACTAGTACATTTCTCAGACTGTGATTGTTAATCTTCTGTTAATCTTCTGTTAATCTTTTATATGATCTCTTGAATCTCTTCAACTTGCTTTCCCATTTGTAACTTTTTCTCCAGACTGTGTTTGATGAACTTTAAAGTTCCTGAACAATATTTTGCCACTTCTTCTGGTCTGCAGAAAATCTTTTCATCTCTGTCATTTCTTAAGAAGACTCCCAACTCTGGATATCTTGTAACATTTGCACTTTTCAGAAGATTCAGGCTTTCATGCTCATTATTTGGCTTTGAGAGATATACACATGGCCTTTGTAAATACAGTGCAATCTGAAAATCTGTGTATGCATGCCATCTAAGAATATAAAACATAGCCTCTCTCACTGCAGCCAATGCTCCTCTATCCTTCTTCAGTTTACTGCAGTCTTTATTTGACAAAAGACTATATAATCTGTACAAATCTGTTACTGAGATCTTGTCAAAATCTGCCTCAGTAAAGTAATAGACTTTTCCATCTTCTCTTAAGACTTCAAATGAGTAATATTCATGTTTCATGAACTTCTTCTCTTTCAATTCTCTAATCCCTGTGATTAAAAAATCTGAATACACTGATCCTTTTGGTTTTCCTAAGCGCTTTGACATTTCCCCACGACGACATTGATGTATCTCTGTTCTGTCATGATAAACACTTAGAAAATTGACTTCTCTTGGCTGAAAGAAGTTAGGAAGAGCATATTCCAGAAAGTAACCATTAACATCAACAGATGTTTCTTCTTCATTAGCCTCAGACTTTTCTGGTTGATATGCATCTTTAATTTGAACATCTTGTGGAGACACATCTGGAATATCTTCTTCAACTTCTTCTGAGTAAACACCATTTACTAGATATTCAGTTGGAAAAACAAAATCTATGTGTAACATCTTCTTTGGATTTACTTCTGAAAGTAACCATTCATTGCAATTTCTGATTTTGTTTCTGAAAGAACAGGATCTAATCTCACAATCAATATAGAAAGCAGTAATTGAGAAGTTATATGATCAAACCCAATTGTATTCAATGATGAATAGAAATACAGATCTATGAGAGAGAGAATCTCAAAGATTACAGAGAATGAATACAAAGTTATACGGGAAAAATCAATCAGTTAGCAACGTAGTGCTAACCACTCTATTTATACTGCAACGGACATATTAAAGCTACAGTACAAATAAGAAAGACTAATAAGAACAAAACACGTGTCCTAATTAGTTTACACATTACTAAGTAACGAAACTCGTCATAAGTTCTGAACAGGTAGTTCAGAACTTCTGAACATTCTTCTGATCACGCTTCTCAGAACTTCTGACTTCTCTTTCTCAGATCTCTGACTCTTCTTCTCAGATCTCTGACTCTTCTTCTCAGAACTTCTGAACCTTCTTATCAGATCTTCAACACTTGGTTTATTGACAAAACTTCAGATCTAACAATCTCCCCCTTTTTGTCAAATAAACTTAAACTTTGCATCATCTAATTCTTTCAGAGCAGGAACAATTTTCTGAAGTAGCACATTCCTCAGATTAAGCCTCTTATCAATCTTGTCAATAATTTCTTGAATAACTTCAACTTGCTGATTTATTGCTTCTTGAGTTATGTTTGCTTCCTTTACTTTCAGCATCTTTTTCTCCAAATTGTGCTTTATGATCCTTAAAGTTCCAGAACAATATTTTGCAGTTTCCTTTGCTCTGAAGAAAATCTTTCCACTTTTGTTCTTCAAAAATACTCCCAAATCTGGATACTTGTGAACACTTCCAGTCTTTAACACTTTTTTCTGCTCATGATCTGTATTGGGATTTGCCAGATAAACACATGACTTTTGCAAATACAGAGCTATTTGGAAATCTGTATAGCAATGCCACCTTAAGATATAGAACATGGCCTCAATCACCACACTTCTTGCCTTCCTTTCATTTCTGTCTTTACTTGACTCTTTAAAACATAGAAAGCTGTGTAATCTGTAGAAGTCAACCACTGACAGTTTCTCAAAATCTGCATCAGTAAAATAATAAACCTTGCCATCTTCTCTCAGAACTTCAAAGGATAAGTACTCCATCTTTCTGAATTTCTTAACCTTCAATTCTCTGATTCCAGTGATTAGAAAATCTGAGTAAACAGCTTGCTTTGTTTTGCCAAGACATCTTGATTTTTCAGCCAACCAGATCTGAGTCTCCTTAGACCTATCATAATACACATCCAAGAATTGTACTTCTTTTGGTTTGAAAAACTCAGGCAGATCAAATTCAAGAAAGTATCCATTCAGATCAATGAATATTTCATCTTCTTTGGGTTCAGACTGTTCAGCTTGGTCAATATTAGTTATCTGCACATTCTGAGGTGTTGTGTCCTGAACTTCTTCAACTTCATCTGACAAAATTTCATTCACTTCATACTCAGCAGGGAACACAAAATCACTATGTAACATCTTCTTGGGATTAACTTCAGATAGCAACCATTCACCACAACTTCTGATCTTTCTTCTGAGATTCAACCTTCTATTCATAGAGTTTACACACCTTTTCTTTAAGTTCTCTCTTTCAGTTTTAGCACTTACTTCCATTTCAATCAGTAACCAACTCAGAGTTGCATCACTATATTTTACCAGTTCTTTCAGTTTGAACATTTCAAGTCTCTCTTGAACTTTATATGCAAACCCTTCAGATTCCATTCCTTCATTTACGAATCCTTTTGTACACACATCAAATCCTGCAATATTTGTTGGAGACCTCAGATTGCACTTCTCTTTTCTTCCTTCAATGGCTAGTTGAAAATCATATAAGTACATGTTTCTGACATAGATACCCAGAAGTCTTCTGCATTCAATTTCTATCAAGGCTTCTTCAGTGCTAGCAAAGAACTTGACTAGAAAGATCTGATCATCAAGAGTCAATCTGTGAAAATCAAATGTAGACATGGAAACCTTTGTATTTCTTTCTTTCAGTATTTCCATTCTAACGAACATTAAACCATTGAATTCATCTTGTTGAAACATCAGAACTTTCTCGATTCTTTTCTGAATATGCAGTTTTGAGTCAGGAACTCTGAACATGTTAGAAGCTTCTGAGTAGACCATCTGAGCTCTGTCATCCATAAAACCATCAATGTTACTTTCCAAAAGCTCATACTCTCCTTCTGTGTAGTAGAGATTATCATATATTTCCTCAGGAAAAATATCATCATGAAATTGTCTGGCTAATGGCACATCACTTAACTCTAGAATGAAGTCACACACAGGTTCTTCTAGTCTTTGCAATTTAATCTTTGGAATCTCAATTGGTTTTCTGAATACATATTCAGAAGGCATAAAGAAGTCTTTCACTTTCACATACTCTTCTTCTGTATTTAACTCATCACAAAAGTTAAACCTAAAATAATCTTTAAAATCCTGAGTGTAATCCACAGTTCTGTCTTCTTCTCCCATTAGATCAATGGGTCTTATCACTTTTATTCCTTTATGAATTTTCTGAACACTCAAAGCTCTGACTACTTCATTATGCATTCTTCTGATCAATTCTTCATTCAACCTCCTTTCTTCTGATTCAGACTCCATTGCCCTTTCACTGTTATAAACCACAATATCTGTACACCTGTTTACCACTGTACTTTCCACTATTTCTTCTATTCTCAAATCAGATTCCTCAATAGCTACAGTTTCATCTGAGTTTCCTTCCATCTCAGTATCCAAGTTCAATTCCTCTGTTTTATCTGATTCATTACTATCAATACTTCCCAACTCCATTTCTTCTGTATCTGAACTGTCAAGCTGTACTATCTGAATCATCTCCTTTAAATTTTCCTGTGTCTGATCTTCTGAACTTTTTGTATTGGCTAAGTGCATGTCTGCTATCTCAAAATCTTCTATGCCAATATCATCATCAGAACTTAACCTTTGTCTTTTCTCCCCCTTTTGATGATCATGAGGATCATTATCATCAAACTTCCTTTTCAAGTTCTGATTAAAAGCAACTTCAGGTTCAGCTTCTGCAATAGGAACAGGATCAAGAGGCTTTGAAGTAGAAGCCAAAGATACACTCAGTGCTTTCAATATAGATTCCTGCATACCTTGCATCTGTTTTAACATATCTTTTTGAAAACCAGACATTATATCCACGATCTCCTTTTTGTGAGAATCCAAGGATTTCTTTACATCATCTACCTTGGTTTCAACAGAAATCAACTTTTTCTCCAATACAACATTCAAATCTGATACTTCATCATTCAAATCCTCCATCCTCTTCTCCAAATTTTCTACTTTTTCCCCCATCTCCTTGTTTTGTTTCTGAATCTTTTCAAATTCAGAAGTTTCTAACAGTGAACCTGAACCAACAGATGGTCCAGTTTTCATGTGCCCAGAGCGCTCATGGCCTGTAGATAACACACAGTCATCTTGTACAACAGATGCACGTTTGAATGAGGCTTTTGTAATGTTCACCTCACCAGGACTTCCATCCAATCCTCGACACCCAACATTAGGTATGTCTATGAATGTTGTTTCAGGAATACGAAATTCCTGATTTGTGCAAGTGTCAAAAGGAATTTCAGGCTCAATATGAATAGGACTGTGGTATTCAGACTCAATGTGTTGAAAAATAAATTGGGATTTATCACCTCCCTCCAAATGAGTTTGGGATGGTTCCCCGGATTCGTGTGAAACAGTAACATGTTGAAATGCTTCTGAGTGGGTATGGATGGGTTGTTCAAGATCCACCACTAGGTCCATGGTGTTTGTTTCAATATTGGACACCAAGAGATGTGAACCAATAGCATTTGTGGTTACCTGGTCAAGATTAGCTGGTTCAGAGGCATCTCTTTCTGTTTGAACCTCTGTTGACAATCTCTCATCCTCATCACTCTCATTCTGTTTTTCCTCACCAAATCTAACCAAGCTCTCAGAATTTTCCCTCTCAGGTCTCTCAGAATGTTCACCCATCTGAACATCCTCCCCCTCTCTAATTCGACTAGACTCCTCACCTCTCTTCTCAGGTTGGTCCTCTTGGGTAGGGATTTGAGGTAATTCAATTCCCATAGAGGTGCAATAAGCTTTTAAAATCTCACTCTCCCTTGGAATATAGTTCCTAAGTGATTTTGGCAATAGTTTATGATTGGGATAGTTTTCAAGTCTTGTTACTGAGGTCATCTTACCCAAATAAAATGTAGGACCATGCTCTTCATTTGTTCTTCTTGAGATTGTTCTGTTTTCCTGCATGGCATACCAAATAACAATTTGCCAGTACCTTATGTAGGGAATGTATGTCAGTTGAGCATCCTTTGTCTTCTTCTGAATTGCTTTCTGATTCTTCTCAAATGTATTCTTCATATCTTCCCAAAGTATTAAAGTATAGTCATAATGCCTATTCTTCACTAAACCTTGAAATATCTGAAGAATTTGTTTAGAACCTTGATCAGCAGAACTATTTTTCCCTGACAAACATTTATTTACCACATGAAAGAAGCAAGCCCAAATAGGTGGTAATTTGTTTCTTCTGAACAAACTGAGAGTCCTCAATCCTTCATTGTATCCCAACTTCATAAACTCTGCTATTAATTCCTCTGTTAGGGGTAAATCCTCAAAATCTGTTCTTCTTTGTACATCATCTTTCTCTGGTAGATTCAGCATTTCTCTTAGTGCAGAGATAGATAAGACAAATGTCACTCCTCCAATTTCAGACACAAACTTATTATCTTCTAACCTAAGATATTTCCACCATTGTTGTATGTACTGAACAGGCACATTTTTACTTCTTGTAAACCATTTTCTGTACGGATGATGTTTGAATAACTCCATGATAATTCTGTGTTCAGGCTTAAAACGACTTTCCTCAAACAATATAACACAGTTATTTTCAGATAATTTCAACCATTCACTCTCAGGAACAACTCTTTCCACTAGAATAGATCTATCTGACATAATAGAACCTGCAGCACTCTGATCATGTTCAATATTAACGTTTACCTCATCCGCATTTCCTTCAGATTCATCCATTTGTTCATCTTCTTCATCATTTCTTATTGCCCCTTCCTCTGCAACTCTATTTTGTACTTCATCATTTTCCGAATCGGATGAATCCATTATCGATTTTGTAGAATGTAGAGAAATTGGACCACTTCTTCGTATTTCAGACATGATTTAAGAAGAAAACAGATTCAAAGAACTCTGGATTTGATTCGTATCTCACGTTTCGCTCTGGAATTTGAAAGAAATTTGAAATAGGGATTTTAAGACCTATTTAAAATCCGCGAAGTTGAAAGGTTTAACGGAAAAGCGAAATCAATGTTATAACGGAGTCAACACATGTGAAATACCACAAAGGATTTAAATGAAATACGTGGCATTGTCAAACAAATATGAAGCTGACACGTGTTAGTGGATAGAATTTTGACTCAAGTCAAAGATCTGAATAACACGCACAGATGTTCTGATTCTATGACTCAGAAGAATTTTGCCTTGTAACCAAAATGTCTTTTAAAATCAACTTCTGACCAATATATAACATTTTGATTATTCAGAAGAGGTTTGAACAGATAAGAAATGAAAACAAATCTTTTAAGCATCACAAAATGATTTCCAAAAGAATTTTGATGCTCCCCCTTGACTTGAGCATGCATTTGAGTATTAATGATACATAAAGATGAGATAAAAAGATAATCGAAGAAGCATAATCCATACAGTTGAAGTTATTTGTATTTCTCAAAAATAAATTTTTGAAAGTTAGATTGCTGAAGTATTGACTCAGAATTTCTGACCTTAAGATTCAGAGGTTCTGATCTCAAGACTCAGAAGTTCTGAACTCAAGACTCAGAAGTTCTGAACTCAAGATTCAGAAGTTCCGAACTCAAGACTCAGAAGTTCTGATCTCAAGACTCAGAAGTTCTGAATACACTACTCAGACAAGTTTACTTAGAAAAATTTAGAATTTTTAAGAAAAAAATATTTTCAACTAGGCAGATTAAGCATTCCTATTTTACATATGAGAAAAGAAAACCTTTTGTGATCAAGAGGCTTTGTGAACAAGTCAGCCAATTGATACTTTGTATGCACAAAGTGCATCTCTATAGTTCCTTTTTCCACATAGTCCTTTATAAAATGATACCTCACATCTATATGCTTAGTCTTCGAATGTTGAACAGGGTTCTGAGTAATAGCAATTGCACTTTCTGAGTCACAATAGATGGGAATCTTATTAAGCTGATATCCATAGTCCATGAGTTGTGTTCTCATCCACAATGTTTGAGAGCATGAAGCAGCAGCAGCAACATACTCTGCTTCAGCAGTTGAAGTGGATACACAGTTCTGTTTCTTTGATGCCCAACTCACTATTTTATCTCCCAAAAAGTGACAAGCACCAGATGTACTCTTTCTGTCCAACCTACTTCCTGCATGATCAGCATCAGTGAAAGCAGTCAATTTGAAGTCAGTTTCTTTTGGATACCATAAACCTAGATCAGGTGTTCCTTTGAGATATCTTAAAATCCTTTTGACAGCCAACATATGTGATTCTTTCGGGTTAGATTGAAATCTAGCACAGAAACAGGTAGAAAACATGATATCTGGTCTACTTGCAGTCAAATAAAGTAATGATCCAATCATGCCTCTATAAAGTTTGATATCTGCTGAAACACCTTTGAGATCAGCATCTAACTTTATGTTAGTTGCCATAGGTGTTCTCATAGAAGCACAATCAGACATTTTGAACTTTTTCAGAATATCTCTGACATATTTTCCTTGATTTATGAAAATACCTTTTGGTAGTTGTTTGACTTGAAGACCAAGGAAAAAATTCAGTTCACCCATCATGCTCATTTCAAATTCAGATGACATGATTTTTGAAAAATTATCGCATAATTCTGGACTGGTAGAACCAAATATTATGTCATCAACATAAATCTGAATCAGAATCAAATCATTACCCTGTTTCTTTAAAAACAAAGTTGTGTCAATCTTACCTTTCTTGAATCCTGAACCTAACAGGTGTTTAGTAAGAGTGTCATACCAGGCTCGTGGTGCTTGTTTTAGACCATATAAATCTTTGTCTAAAATATAAACATGATCAGGGAATTCTGGATCAACAAAACCTTCAGGTTGATGGACATACACCTCTTCATTAAGTTTGCCATTTAGAAAGGCTGATTTGACATCCATTTGATACACCTTGAAGTTTTTATGTGCAGCATAGGCTAAAAATATTCTGATTGCCTCTATTCTTGCCACTGGTGCAAATGTCTCATCATAATCAATTCCCTCTTGTTGACAGTATCCCTTAGCAACCAATCTTGCCTTGTTTCTGATGACAACACCTGATTCATCCTTTTTGTTTCTGAACACCCATTTAGTTCCAATAATAGATTTACCTTCAGGCTTTGGAATGAGTCTCCAGACTTTATTTCTTTCAAATTGAAGCAATTCCTCTTGCATTGCTGAAATCCAGTCTGGATCCTCTAAGGCTTCATTAGCTTTCTTTGGTTCAATCACACTCAAGAAACCAGCAAACATTGCTTCATTTGCTGTAGCTGATCTGGTTTTTACTCCTGCTGAAGGATCACCTATTACTTGATGAATAGGATGATTTTTAGTCCATTTATTTGCACTAGGAAGTACATCAATTTCTGAATAATTGTTGTTTGCATCATTCTCATCAATGATTGATTGTAATTCTGAACTGTCCCCTTGTTCTGATGTATGAATAGGAGTCATATCCAAGTTTGGGTTCTGATTAATTAAGTCATAATTCAGAGTGACTTGTTCAGAGTTCTGAGTACAAGAATCAGAATTCTGATTACAAGGTTCAGAATTTTCACCACTTGTATGTATTAGATTTGGACATTCCTCTGATGGACCTTTGTCAGAAATTACAGTTGATTGAACTATTTCTGGAGTCTTATTTTTCATCTCTTTGACCATCTTTGGGTTTTCATATTCTGCATAAGAATCAGAAATTAGTTCACTAAAAGCATCCTTAAATAGTAAATTGAGTTCTGAACAAATAGGATTAGAATTTGTATCAGAAGTCATTTTTGTCTTGTTCAGCATGAGTTCTGAACTGTCTTGTTCAGAAGTCCGCATTCTGGCTTCATCAAAAGTTACATTTATGCTCTCCATCATCCTCTTGGTTCTTCTATTGTAGATTCTGAATGCTTTGGAAGTTAAAGAATAACCCACAAAGTATCCTTCATCTGCCTTTTTATCGAATTTGGCAAGATTTTCTCTGTCTCTGAGAACATAGCACCTGCAACCAAAAACATGAAAGAATTTGATTAATGGTTTTCTTTTATTTATCAGTTCATAAGCAGTCTTATTTAATCTCTTATTGATTAAAGTTCTATTTTGTGTAAAACAAGCAGTTGCAATTGCTTCAGCCCATAGGAAAGTAGGAAGATTTGCATAAGCCAGCATTGTTCTCGCAGCTTCAACTAGAGTTCTATTCTTCCTTTCAACAACACCATTTTGTTGAGGAGTTCTGACAGCAGAAAAAATGTGAGAAATCCCAGAACTTTCTAAAAAATTCTGAAGAGTCTCATTTCTGAACTCTGTTCCATTATCACTTCTGATTTTCTGAACTTGAAGTTGTAAGAGAACTTGAATCCTTTTGATAAAATTTATCAATGTAGTAGCAGCTTCTGACTTAGCTCTTAGGAACTCAACCCACGTGTATCTGGATAATTCATCAACAATCACAAGCATATATTTCTTTCCTCCCATCGATTGAACTGAAATTGGACCACAAAGATCAGTATGAATCATTTCTAATGGTGCTTTGCAAGATGAGTCCATTTTTAATTTGTGAGAACTCTTTTTCATCTTGCCCATTTCACAAGCTGAGCATAATGATTCTTTTTCAAATTTAAGCTTTGGTAAGCCTTTAACCAAATGTTTTGCAACAAGATTATTAAGATCTTTGAAATTCAGATGAGAACATCTTCTGTGCCAAAGCCAGCATTCATTTGCAGTTGATTTTGATAAAAGACAAACTGTATTTAATGTTTTCAATTTTGAAAAATTAACTACAAATAAGTCCATATGTCTTTTGGCCCAGAAGACTTTAACATCATTTTCAGTTAAAATCATGCAACCTGTTATTTGAAACTTAATTTGACAAAGACTGTCTAAAAACTGACTTATACTGAAAAGATTATGCTGTAATCCTTCAACATAGAAAACCTTTTGGATAGTCAGATCCCCTTTAGTTAAATCCCCATAACCTTTGACTTGTCCTTTGCTGTTATTTCCAAAGTTTACTGCTCCTCCAGCCTTTTCTGTGAAGTTTGATAGAAAAGACTTCTGACCTGTCATGTGTCTTGAGGCTCCTGAATCTAAAACCACACATGACAGCCCTGCAAAAGGATCAGTTAGGTTTAGGTACCCATTTTGGAATGGGTCCATCTTTGTTAGCTTTGTCATTGGATTTAACATTAGTACCTTTTACTCTCCACTCAAAATCTTTCTTCAAACACCACTTTCCTTGAACTTTTATGAAGTCAGAACATTTTCTGCTTACAAGTTTGTTCAAATTCTTTTTGAGAGTTGTAACTTTTGGTTTTGCTATATTTTCAACTTTCTTTTCTTCTATCTTTTCTTTCTTCTGAGTCTGAGGAACAGAAATTTTCTTCTTTTCTGTATTTTGAGAAACAGAAACTTTCTGAATATCTTTTCTTATGTATGAAACAGAAGTTATTTTGACTTGACATTTGTGAGAATATTGGAATGAATCATTTTTACATCTAACACAAACAAGATTTTTCTTTGCAAGTGACAATAAATCTGAAACATAGATCATTTCATTTTTATTTATACTGTTCAGAGTACAATTGCCCTTATTACAAGAATTTCTAGCGTTTAGTTCAGAAGTAGATTTCATTCTAAGCTTCTCAAGTTCCCTTTTCAGATCATTCAACTTTGCAAGATCATCTTTCCTTTTGCTTTCTTCTTTTTCTGAAAAGTTCAAGTTCTTTTTGTTAGAAGAATTAGATGATTCACCTTTTTCATATGTACTTGATTCATTAAAGAATTTATCATTTTCTCTTGAAGCATTAATTTTAAAAAGATCATACTCAGTCTTCAGTTTTTCAAGCTCTGTTATTTTCTGAATAAAAATATTATTTTCTTTCAAAACTTCTTCAAGTTTAATATCCACCTCACAGAAATCATTTTCAAGTTCATCATAAGCTTTCCTTAAATCCTCAAGTTCTTGACTCACAAGATTAAATCTCTTTTCAAGTTGCAAAAATTCATCTGATTTTGTTTCAGAAAATCCAGTTGAATCAGACTTCTGACTACCTGAGTCAGAGTTCTGATTTACAGACTCAGATGTCTGATCTTTAGACTCAGAATTCTGACTACAAAGTTCAGAATCCTGACTAGAAGTTTCAGACTTCTGATTGACTGTTTCAGAATTTTTACTTGTATCAAATATGCTCTCAATGTCATGATATGAAAAACTTGGTTGTTTATTTTTGTAGCTGACATTTAAGGAATCATACTTGAATTTAGTATCATTGTATCTTGGCTTTTCATCTGTTGGTTTAGAAACTTCTTTCTTAACCTTTTCTTCTGAACCAACTGACTTTTCTGTTTTAGACTCAGAAATTGTCTCATCTGACTTTTTAGAGTTTGGTCTTTGCAAATTGTCAGAACTTGTTATAGAACTAGCAGGTCTTATGAAAACTTCAACAATTTCTGGGATTTTTGGCTTAGAAACTTGAAGTTTTTCATACAAGTTAATTGGAGCTCTTTTTAAAGTGACATTTTCTTCCAATCCCAATCCCTTCTTTGGGTTGTAAAATCTTGTATCTTTAACATTGCTTAATAAAAGATTTAGTGTTTGCTGAGTCTGACCCCTTTTCAAATTCAGATCTTCTAATTCTTTAATTTTGGTGTATAAATTCTTTCTTTCTTCAAATAACATATCAAATTTTATTTGTAAATCACCTTTTTCATCCTTTATTTTTAAAAACTCAACTTTTAGTTCAGAAAGCCTTTTCATCAATTCAGAATTTTCATCTTTAACTTTCTGTTTCTCAGCCTCAGATTCTTCATATTGTTCTTTTATTACTTCTTTTTCAATTCTGAATTTGTTAACCAAAGTTCTTTCTCCTTTTATCTGTTTTCTTAGATTAGCAAATTCAGTTTTCATTTCACCAATCTGTGTCATTAACTCTAATTCAAGTGAAGAATGTACCTCAGCAGATGACTCAGAATCAGCATCTTCAAAATCAGAATCATCCTCATTCCTCATTTTTGCCATATAGCTCTGCATCTGTGGAAAGTTGATGTGATCATCTTCATCAGAAGTATAGTACAACCAATTCTCCTGTTCAGCCAACAAAGCAATTTTATCATCTCTCTTCTTTGCAAGCTGAGCCTTCTTGGTGTAGTACTCATAGTCTTTCACAATTTTAACTCTGCAATCCTTAGCATAGTGGCCAGATTTTCCACATTTGAAACACAGATTCTTTTCTTTTCTTTCATCCTTCTCTTCATTGTTTTCTTCACTTCTCTCTACTCTCTTTTCAAACTTATTTTCTTCTCTGTCTTCTTTCTTCTTATAGTCTGAACTCCCAACTCTCTTATAATTTCCTTGAAATCTACCCTTCCCATACCTTTTATTGAAAGTATTTGTCAACAAAGCTAGTTTCTCAGCCATTATCTTGATATCTTCATCATCTTCTGATCCTTCTTCCTTGTCAGATTCTTCCAGATTAGGTATCTCTGATAGATATGCAGTCTTTTTGGGTGCTTTGATTGCTTTGGACTTTGATAAGAACGCTAACTGATCAGCAACATTTTTCTTCTCTTCCACAACTAACTTGACAGAGTCTTCATGTTGATTAAGAACACAGAATAGATCATTTAAGTCTTCTTCACACATATCCTTGTTCATTTGCAGACTTATGGCAAATGATGACCATTCTGAATTTAGACTGTTCAGAAATTTGTAATTTATTTCTGATTTTGTTTTCTTCAGTCCACTTCTTCTCAAGTCATTTAGAATAGTGCAAAATTTACTGTATGTCTGTGTCAAACTTTCTGACTCTTTTGCTTTGAACCTTTCATAAGCATTTATGCTTTGATTTAACTTTGCCTGAATAGATCTTACAGTTCCTAACATTTGCCTTTCCAATTCGTCCCACGTTTCTTTAGCTGATGATCCACTGTCAATCCTGTTAAGAACCTCATTTGGGACAGCCAAAGTCATCAAAGTAATTGCTCTTTTGTCAATAGCATGCCTATTTTTCTGTTCAGCTGTGTATTGGGAATAACTCTTTTTCACCCTGGTCGCTGGAATTTCTGGAGTTGTCTCTGTAGCAGGGGTTGCAGCAACATCGATGTATACTTCAATTGGGCCTTCTCGAATAGAAATCATAAGGTTTTCATCAATGTTGTCTAAGAATTGGATCATTCGGATTTTCCATTGCTGATACTCTTCTGGTATAAGAACAGGCGGTTTGGTTTCAGATCCCATGGCTAGATATTCTTTAGAAGACATGATTGTAAGAAAATTCAACAGAAAGACAAATTCGAGTTTCTTGATCGAAATTTAACAGGTAATTCAAGAATTGACAAGAATTCAAGAACTAGCCCTAGCAGCGGAATTGAATTTTGAATGAATCAAGAACTCTTCAAGAAATTTATCAATTGATCTTCGCGATAACAATCTTGAACGAATTTGTTTGTTGATTGGCTCTGATACCAATTGAAAGAACAGGATCTAATCTCACAATCAATATAGAAAGCAGTAATTGAGAAGTTATATGATCAAACCCAATTGTATTCAATGATGAATAGAAATACAGATCTATGAGAGAGAGAATCTCAAAGATTACAGAGAATGAATACAAAGTTATACGGGAAAAATCAATCAGTTAGCAACGTAGTGCTAACCACTCTATTTATACTGCAACGGACATATTAAAGCTACAGTACAAATAAGAAAGACTAATAAGAACAAAACACGTGTCCTAATTAGTTTACACATTACTAAGTAACGAAACTCGTCATAAGTTCTGAACAGGTAGTTCAGAACTTCTGAACATTCTTCTGATCACGCTTCTCAGAACTTCTGACTTCTCTTTCTCAGATCTCTGACTCTTCTTCTCAGATCTCTGACTCTTCTTCTCAGAACTTCTGAACCTTCTTATCAGATCTTCAACACTTGGTTTATTGACAAAACTTCAGATCTAACAGTTTCTGAGTTCAAGTCTTTTAGTGACACATCTGATACATTTTTCTCTCACATAAACTCTGACATTCTCAACATAAGCTTGCATCTTCATCACTGTCTTCTTCAGAGTAGCATCACTATACTTTACTAGATCATTTAATCTGAATATAATGACTTCGTTGAATTCTGAATGAATGAATCTTTCATTTCCAACTTCTTCACTCACAAAGCCATCAAAGTTGCTTATTCCTTCAAGAGTTCTGATTGGACTTGTCAAGTTACATTTCTCTTTCCTTGACTCAATTGCCAACTGAAAATCATACAAATACAGATTTCTGACATATATTCCCAGAACTCTTCTGCATTCAAGTTCTATCCAAGCATCCCCAGTACCAGCAAAGAATTTCACCAAGAAAATTTGATCTTCCAAGAACAATCTGTGGAAATCAAAACTTGTCATGTTTACCTTTAAGTTTCCTTCTTTCAATATATTCAGATTAACATATCTCAGACCATCAAATTCTTCACTTAGAAAGTCTAACACCTTCACAATTCTTTTCTGAACATGTAGCTTTTCATCAGTTTTTCTTAACCTGTTTGAAGCTTCCACATATGTCATCTGAATCCTCTCATCCAAAAATCCATCAATAAAATTCTCAATGTCAACAAATTCATCATCTTTATAGTAGACAAACTCATAATTGTCTTCAGGGAAAATACTAACATCCAAGTTTCTTGCCAATGGTGTATCATCTCTTTCAACAATAAAGTCACACAAAGGTTCTTCAAGAATGGGTAAATCAATTTTGGGAATTACAATTGGCCTTCTGTAAGTGTAGCAAGGCATAAAGAAGTCTTCAACTTTCACAAGATCTTCTTCTGATACATCTTCAAAGAAAAATTCTACAATGTCTTTTACAAACTGCTTTGTGTATCTTACAGAGTGATCTTCTTCTCCCAACAAGTCAATTGGCCTCACCAATCTGATAACTCTTTGAACATTCTGAATGTTAAGAGCTCTGACCAACTCACTATGCATTCTCCTTATAAAAATATCATTCAGTCTTCTCTCTTCAGGTTTAGAACTGGTATAAGGAACTATCTCTAAACAAGTGTTAATCTCAGAACTTTCAATCAATCTTTTTTCAGAGATATCTGCCATAGTTATTTCACACCATTCTTTAGATGAATCTGTCATTTCTTCTAAAACATCATTCTGATCTGTCATAACCTTATCTGATCCAAAAATATCCATCTTTTTAGTCTCATCAGTCTAATCAGTATCTGCCATAAGAATTTCAGTTTCATCAGAATTAATCTCCATCTCTGTATTCAACACCAATTCCTCTGTTTTACTTGAGTTGTCAGTTCCCATCTTTTCTATTTCCATCTCTTCCTCAGTATCTGAGCTAATAGTCTGAACCTCAACCAACTTCTCAACTTCTGTTGATTTTTCCACTTCTGGTGATTCATTAACTTGAATATTTTCTGAATTTTGAACCTCTGCAACTGCTAACTGCATATCAGAAATCTCAAAATCTGCTAAGTCAATATCAGCTGACTTTCAACCTTTTCTAACTCATCAGTGCTTTGTTCATCAACCTCAGAATTATGCTTTTGCCTTTTCTCCCCCTTTTGAAGATCATGAGGATCATTATCATCAAACTTTCTTTTTAAGTTCTGAGTTGATTCAGTTTCAGGTTCAGCTACAGACATATGCATGATGGCTAATGGCTTTGAAACACTAGCCAATGTTGAACTGAAAGCTTGTAACAATGAAGATTTCATATCATTCATATCCCTTACTAACTCCTTTTCAAATTCTGATATACTATCCTTGATCTCCTTTTTGTAAGATTCCAAGGACACTTTCATTCCATTCATCTTTTGTTCAACAGATTTTGCTTTCCCCTCCAACAATAGTTTGAGATCTTTCACCTCATTTTTCAAAGAATCCACCGTGCTCTCCAATTTTTCAACTTTTTCTCCCAACACCTGATTTTGTTTCTGAATCTTTTCAAATTCAGAAGATTCTAACTATGAACCTGAACCAACAGATGGTCCAGTTTTCAAGTGTTCGGAGAACTCTTGGCCTGTAGGTGCCACAAAGACACTATGTACCATAGAGGTACTGTGTAATGAAGGTTTTGAGATGTTCACTTAACCAGGACTTCCATCCAATCCTTGACAACCAATATTAGGAGTGTCTATGGATGTTTTTATAGGAATACGAAATCCCTGTGATGTGCTAGTGTTGAAAAAAAATTCAAGCCCAAATTGGATATTACTATGTAATCCAGACTCTATGTGTTGAATGAAATCTTAGGATTTATCACCTCCCTCCAAATGAGTTTGGGATGGTTCCCCTGTTTGTTGTGAAACAGTAGCATGTTGAAATGCTTTTGAGTGGCTAGGGATGGGTTGTTCAAGTTCCACCACTGGGTCCATGGTGTTTTCTTCAATGTTAGTCACCAAGAGTTGTGAACCAACAGTAGATGTGGCTACCCGGATTAATTCAGCTGGATCAGAACCATCTCTTTCTGTTTGAGATTCTGTTAACAATCTCTCATCCTCACCACACTCTATCTGTTTTTCAACTTCCATACAATCTCTCTGATTTTTCCCTCTCTATGCTCTCAGAATGTTCTCCCCCTTGAACATTCTCCCCCTCTCTATTTTGATTTGACCCCTCACCTCTCATCTCAGGTTGTTCCTCATGGGTAGGGTCTTGAGGTTGTTCAAGTCCCATTGAGGTGCAATAAGCTTTTAAAATCTCACTGTCCCTTGGAATATACTGCCTAAGAGACTTTGGAAGAAGTCTTTGATTTGGAAAATTCTGATTTTTAGAACTAGGAATCATCTTACCCATATAAAAGATTGGACCATGCTCCTCATTCGCTCTTCTTGGAATATTTGTGTTTTCTCTCTTAGCATACCAAATCATAATCTGCCAATACCTTTGATAAGGTATATATGTAAGTGCAGTATCCCTCGTCTTCTTTTCTATAGCCTTCTGATTCTTCTCAAAGGTGTTCTTCATATCTTCCCAAAGAATGGCAGTATAATCATAATGTCTGTTTTTCACCAACCCATGAAAGATTTGCAGAATTTGCCTTGAGCCTTGATCAAAAGAACTATTTTTCCCAGATAAACATTTATTCACAATATTGAACAAACAAGCCCAAATTGGTGGTAATTTGTTTCTCCTGAACAAACTTAGGGTCCTAAATTCTTCATTATACCCCAATCTCATAAATTCAGCAATTAATTCTTCTGTCAATGGAGAATCCTCAAAATCTAATCTTCCTTCTAAATCATCCTTATCTGGTAAATTCAGCAAATCTCTTAAAATTTGTATAGCCAAAGTCAAAGAAACTCCCCCAACTTTAGATACAAATTTATTTCCCTCTAGCCTTAGATGCTTCCACCATTGTTGTATATACTGAACAGGAACCGATTTCTTCTTTGTAAACCACTTTTTGAATGGATGATACTTCAATAATTCCATGATTATCTTATGTTCTTCTTTAAATCTGCTTTCATCAAACAATAACACACAGTTGTTTTCCAATAGCCTCAAATACTCTCTTTCAGGAACAATCATTTCACTATTATTAGGTCTTCCTGACATTACTGACCTAACTGCACTTTGTTCGTGTTGAATGTTCTCATTTCCCTCATCTGCGTTTCCCTCTGATTCATCCATATGTTCATCCCCTACTTCTCCTCCAACATTACCTTGTACAATGTTATCTCCTATTTCCCCTTCATCTACAGCTCTATTTTCAGGTCTTTGAACTTCATCATCATCTGATTCTGATTCAAACAATGATTTTGATGAATGTAATGAAATGGCTCTACATCTCCTTGAAACAGACATGATCGTAATGTGGAATTTTGAAAGAAAACAAGATCAATGAACACGGGAATTGTGCGTTTCTCACTTTTTCGCTCTTGGAATTCAAATAATTTTGAAAGAGGGATTTTAAGAACTATTTAAAATCCGCGAAGCCGAAGGGTTTAACGAAAAAACGTTGTTTTTGTCAGTGTTATAACGGAGTCGAACACTTTGAAATTCCACAAAAGATATTAAATGATACGTGGTAATTTCAATTGAATAAGAAGCTGACACGTGTTATTGAATAGAAATTAACACAAGTTAAAAGTTCTGAGTAACACGCTCAGAGTTCTGAGAAAGTATACTCAGAAATTCTGAGTACACAGTTCAGAAGAAATTCCCTTAGAAGCAAAATTCATTTAAAATCAACTTCTAATTTTATAAAAACATTTAATCACCCAGAAGTAGTTTGAACAGATAGAAAATTATTTTATCATCAAAGTTCTGTCCTTCTTTTGATGATTTGAAATTTCTGAAAAATCATTTAAAATCTAACATCTGAATTTGAAAGCTTTTGCAACATTCAGAAGTAGTTTTGAACAAGTATAAAAATATTTTATCATTGAAAGCTTGTTCTCCTTAGAATGATTAGTGATAAGAGAAGAATACAAACCTTTTAATCATCTTAGAATGATTTCTGAAGAATATCAATGCTCCCCCTTGACTTTAGCATATACTCAAACACATATTAGACATAAAGGTAGAAAAAAAATCAGAAAAAAATAATCTACGAAATCGAAATACTTGTATTTCTCAGAAATGAATTTTTGAAAGATAGTCAGAAGTTCTGAATAACCTAATCAAAATTTAAAAAGATTTGAAGTTGGATTTCTGAAGTATTGATTCAGAAAATCTGAACTTAAGACTCAGAAGTTCTGAACTTAAGAGTCAGAATTCTGAATAAGAGACTCAGAGTTCTGAGTACACTACTTAGAGAATCTTACTTAGAAAAACTTTCATTTCTGAAAAATAGCAAATGTAATCAATTTGTGAGATTAAGCATTCCTATTTTACATATGAGAATAGTAAACCTTTTGTGATCAAGAGGCTTTGTGAACAAGTCAGCCAATTGATACTTTGTATGCACAAAGTGCATCTCTATAGTTCCCTTTTCAACATAGTCTTTAATAAAATGATATCTTACATCAATATGCTTGGTCTTTGAGTGCTGAACAGGATTCTGAGTTATTCCAATGGCACTTTCTGAATCACAATATATGGGAATTTTGTTGAGTTGATATCCATAGTCCATGAGTTGTGTTCTCATCCACAAAGTTTGAGAGCAGCAGGCAGCAACAGCAACATACTCTGCTTCAGCAGTGGATGTGGATACACAGTTTTGCTTCTTTGAAGCCCAACTCACAATCTTATCTCCCAAAAAGTGACAAGCAACAGATGTACTTTTCCTATCCAACCTGCTTCCTGCATGATCAGCATCAGTAAAACCAGTTAATTTGAAAATCAGTCTCTTTTGGATACCAAAGGCCCAAATCTGGTGAACCTTTTAGATATCTTAAGATCCTCTTAACATCTAGCAAATGAGATTATTTTGGATTTGATTGAAATCTAGCACAAAAACAAGTAGCAAACATAATATCTGGTGTACTAGCAGTTAGGTAAAGAAGATATCCTATCATGCCTCTATAAATCTTGTTATCTGCTGGAACTCCATTGAGATCAGCATCTAACTTGATATTTGTTGCCATTAGTTTTCTCATAGAAGCACAATCAGACATCTTAAACTTCTTTAAAATATCTTTAACATATTTTCCTTGATTTATAAAAATACCAGTTGGTAATTGTTTTACTTGAAGACCAAGGAAAAAGTTCAATTCTCCCATCATGCTCATTTCAAATTCTGATTCCATGACTGTTGAGAATTCAGTACATAACTTTGCACTTGTAGAACCAAATATTATGTCATCTACATATATTTGAATCAGAATTAAATCCTCACCCTTTTTCTTTAAGAACAAAGTAGTGTCAATCTTACCTTTCTTGAAACCAGATTTTAATAAGTGTTGAGTAAGAGTGTCATACCAGGCTCTTGGTGCTTGTTTTAGACCATATAGTGCCTTATCTAAAACATAAACATGATCTGGAAATTCAGGGTCAACAAAACCTTCTGGTTGATAGACATAAACCTCTTCATTAAGTATACCATTTAGAAAAGTTGATTTGACATCCATTTGGTACACTTTGAAGTTCTTATGTGCAGCATATGCCAAGAATATTCTGATTGCTTCTATTCTTGCCACAGGTGCAAATGTCTCATCATAATCTATTCCTTTTTGTTGAGAATATCCCTTTGCAACTAATCTTGCCTTGTTTCTGACTATAACACCTGACTCATCTTTCTTGTTTCTGAATACCCATTTAGTTCCAATAACAGATTTTCCTTCAGGTTTTGGAACTAGTCACCAGACTTTAATTCTTTCAAACTGTAGCAATTCATCTTGCATTTCTAAAATCCAATATGGATCCTCTAGGCTTCATTGGCTTTCTTAGGTTCAATCACACTTAAAAATCCTGCAAACATTGCTTCATTTGTTGTTGCTGGTCTGGTCTTAACTCCTACTGATGGATCTCCTATCACTTGATGAATAGGATGGTTTTTAGTCCATTTGTTTGAACTAGGAAGCACATCAATTTCTGAAAAATTGTTGTTTGTATCATTCTCATCAATGAATGCTTGTAATTCAGAACTGTCCCCTTGTTGTGATACTTGTTGAGGTGAAACATCCAAGTTTGGATTCTGAGTAGTAGGGTCAGAATTCTGATTGACTTGTTCAGAGTTCTGAGGCACTTGTTCAGAAATCTGAGTAACTTGGTCAGAATTCTGATTGGCTTGTCCAGAATTCTGAGTACTAGTATCAGAAGTTTCATTACTTGTATTGATCAAAGTTGGACATTCCTCTGATGGACCTGTATCGGAAATTACAGTTGTTTGAACCACTTCTGAAGTTCCCTTTTTCATTTTTTGAACCATTTTTGGATTTTCAAAATCTGCATAAGATTCAGAAGTTAGTTCCAGAAATGCATCCTTAAATAGTATATTGAGTTCTGAACAGTTAGGATTAGAAGATGTTTCAGAAGTCATTTATGTCTTATTTTGTCCGAGTTCTGAACTGTTTTGTTCAGAAGTCTTCATTCTTGACTCATCAACGGTGACAATGATGTTTTCCACAATTCTCTTGGTTCTTCTATTATAGATTCTGAATGCTTTGGAAGTAAGTGAATACCCAACAAAGTATCCTTCATCTGCCTTTTTATCAAATTTACCAAGATTTTCTCTATCTTTGAGGACATAGCATCTGCAACCAAAAACATGAAAGAATTTAATCAGTGGTTTTCTCTTGTTAATCAGTTCATAAGCAGTTTTATGTAGTCTCTTATTTATCAAAGTTCTGTTCTATGTAAAACAAGCAGTGGCTATTGCTTTAGCCCATAGGAAGGTTGGAAGATTTGAATATGCCAACATGGTTCTTGCAGCTTCAACTAGAGTTATGTTCTTCCTTTCAACAACACCATTTTGTTGAGGAGTTTTGACAGCTGAAAAGTTATGAGAAATCCCCAGGCTTTGCAAAAAGTTCTGAAGAGTCTCATTTCTGAACTCTGTCCCATTATCACTTCTGATTTTCTAGACAGGAAGTTGTAAGAATACTTGAATTCTTTTGATGAAATTAATCAGTGTTTTAGCAGCTTCTGACTTAGCTTTTAAGAATTCAACCCATGTGTATCTTGAATATTCATCCTTAATAACTAGCATATACTTCTTTCCTCCCATTGATTGAACTGAAATAGGACCACAAAGATCTGTACGTAGCATATCTAATGGTGATTTGCAGGATGAGTCCATTTTTATCTTATGAGAACTTTTCTTCATCTTGCCCATTTCACATGCTGAACATAATGATTCCTTTTCAAACTTGATCTTTGGTAATCCTCTGACTAGATGTTTGCCAACTAGATTGTTCAGATCCTTGAAATTTAAATGAGAACATCTTCTGTGCCAAAGCCAACATTCATTAGCAACTGCATTTGATAATAGACAAACAGGGGTTAAAGCTTGAATTTTTGAAAAGTTAACCACAAATAAGTCCATATGTCTTTTGGCCCAGAAGACTTTTATGTCATTCTCAGTTAAAATCATGCAACCTGTTATGCAGAATTTAATCTGACAGAAACTGTCCAAAAATTGACTTATACTGAATAGATTATGTTGTAATCCTTCAACATAGAAAACCTTCTGAATGGTTAGATCTCCTTTTGTTAAATCTCCAAAACCTCTGACTTGTCCTTTGCTGTTATTCCCAAAATTAACTGCTCCTCCAGCCTTTTCTGTGAAATTAGTCAGAGAAGACTTATGACCTGTCATGTGTCTTGAAGCTCCAGAATCTAAAAACCACACATGACAGCCCTGCAAACACAATCAGTTACATTTAGGTACCCATTCTGGAATGGGTCCATCTTTGTTAGCTTTGGCATTTGAAAAAGTTCATTTGACTTTCCATTCAAAATCTTCTTTTAAGCACCACTTTCCTTTTACTTTTATGAAGTCAGAACATTTTCTGTTCACAAAATTGTTTCTTTTCTTTTTGAAAACTTTTGGTTGAGACTGAGAAACATTTTCAGTCTTCTTTTCTTTAATTTTAAAGTTATTTTCTTTCTTCTTTTCTTTTGTATTAGATTGATAAATGTTTTCAATCTTCTTTTCTTTTATCTAATTCTGAGAAAACAACTTAGTCTTCTTTTCTGAATTTTGATTTGCTTTGTTTATATAGGAAACAAAAGTTATTAATATCAGATTTTTCTGAGGGGATTGGATTGAATGACTACCACACTGAACACATTCAAGATTCTTTCTTGCAAGTGATAATAAACCTGAAACATAAGTCTTTTCATTTTCATTGATATTGTTCAGAGTACAATTGCACTTATTACAATAATTTTTAGCTTTGGGTTCAGAAGTAGTATTCAACCTAATCTTCACAAAATTCTTTTTCAGATCATCTTTCCTCTTGCTTTCCTCTTTTTCCGAAACATTGAATTTCACAGAATTAGCAGATGATTTGGATGATTCACCATTTTCAAATGTACTTGATTCATCAAAGAATTTCTTATCTTCTTTTAAGACATTAATCTTGAAAAGATCATATTCAGCCTTTAACTTCTCAAGCTCTGTTATTTTCTGGACATAAGTGTTGTTTTCTTTTAAAACATGGTCCAGTTTAAAATGTACATCACAATAATCATTTTCAAGATCATCAAAAGGTTTTCTTAAGTCCTCAAGTTCTTGACTAACAAGTTTAAATCTCTTTTCAAGTTCTGAAAAGCTTTCTGAAGTGAATTGAGAATTATCAGTTGAATCAGAACTTTGACTAATAGTTTCAGAATTCTGACCTTCAGACTCAGAGTTCTGACTTGTGGAGTCAGAATTATGACTAGAAGAGTCTGTTAGGGCATTTTTGTAGCTATCAAGACAGTATTAATATCTTGTACTGTTCTTCTTAAGTAGAGGCATGGACATGTCATGGCCCTACTATATAAAGAAGACTCCTTTGTAATCTTGGAAACAACTTGTAGCATTAGTCATTTGTACTTTGAAGATCAATATATGGATGACTTGTATACTCTAGATTTTCTCTCTACATCATTCTTGATTTCTTGCTAGATTTGGGATTTCACATTTGGTATCAGAGCTAAATAGAAGATTCAAGCAGATCGAAGAACAAATTGAAGATTTTTTACACTAAACACGAAGAATTCGGATCTGGTGTTCATCACTGTTCATCTGAACACTTATCATTCAGACATAGATTTTTTCTGGATTTTGATTTCTTGGATCGTTTCTTAGCATCACTGAACTCGGAATTGATATCTGAACAACATTAATTCTTGGATCATCATCATTTTCTAAACAGAATCATCAGACTTGATCATTTCTTTGGATTTTGGTTCGAAAACCCTAATTCACTGTTTTGGACTTTAATTCGATTAAATTGATCGAATTAGATCTTGTGATTAACTAAGAAAGTGTGTGGATTTTGATTTCGAGCAAACCAGTACAAATTTCGTGTTAATTGATCAAGAATTGAGGAAGATATGCCAGATTCAGTGATTTTGATGGTCGAAGTGCAGAATTCGGATTATTCAAAGTGAATTCGGATTATTCATAGTGAATTCGGATCATTCATACGGATTATTCTTGGTGAATTCGCATCATTCAAGACTTTCGAAGTACTCAAATATTGGTTTCGGATCAAGTTAAGTCCGAAATCCGTGGTGTCGCACCCTGTTAAGTCCAAATTCCGGTGATTTCGAATTGGTGTAGAAGTGTTGAATTCGTATCTGTTAAGTTCGAATTCCATGATTTCGCACTCATCTACATCCGAATTCTGAGCTGAAGAGTATAATTGGTTTTGATTTTGGCCAAGTATTGATTTCGCACCAAGCTAAATTCGAATTCAAGGATTTCGCATTCAGTTGCATTCGAATTCAAGGAATTCGTACTCAGTTGCATTCGAATTCATGGAATTCGCACCGTACTACATCCGAAATCTGAAGGTTTCGAATTCTAAAGCATCCGAAATCTGAAGGTTTCGCACCACTCAGAATTTGTCTAAGTGTTGGTTTCGGACCCAAGTGCTGATTTCTTTCTTGAACAGTTTATTCTAAGTGTAATCTCTGTTACACTTACTGCTTGATCTTCTGAACGATCAATTATCCTAGCTATTTGAAAAGATGTCGAGAGATTTAATGAGTATGGGATCAAAGAATAAGCCTCCAGTTCTTCTAGTGGAAGAATATGCCCAATGGAAGAAGAGAATGACTCAGTTTCTAAATCATCAGAACAGAGATTTAATGGTTTCAATCAAAGAAGGTCCTCACACACCACAAATGGATGTTAGTGGTCAAGCTGAAACTGCTACAAGTCAGTATATTGCTCCTAGAAGGATTGATAAAGAACCCAGATTTTTTAATCAAAATGACAAAGATAGGATTGCAATTGATGAACTGGCTTTGACTTATTTGACTATGGCAATTCCAAATGATATCTACAATCGAGTAGATAGTCGTGACTCAGCGAAAGAGATATGGGATGAGTTAGAAAGGCAGTTTGAGGGATCATCAAAGTCTAAGAAGACCAAAAGGAATCAAAGCATCAATGCTTATGAAGGGTTTAAAGCAAGAGAAGGCGAACCTTTGAAAGAGACCTACAATAGATACAATATCATCCTTAATAATTTGAGAAGAAATGGAGTCGATAAATCAAAATCAGAAATAAATTACAAATTTGTCAAGAATCTTCTACCAGAATGGGATTCCTACTCCATTCAGCTCCAAATGTCAAGGGATATGGATGATGAAAAGTTGACCGACATTTTCAGTATTCTAGGTCAACACGAAGAAAAAGTAAAAGCTGTTAAAGAAAAGGATAAAAAGGTCGAAGAATCTTTAGCCCTTCTGAGTAAACATAAGAAGAGTGAAGCTATGAAAACAAAAGCTTTGATTTCTGGGATGAGCAAGAAGAAGATAAGTTCTGATGATGATGATAGTGGCAGTTCTGGAGATGAAATGACTGATATAGCTGAGAAGTTGGCTTTATTAACAAACAGATTTCAAAACAAGTTTGGCAAAGAGAAGTTTTATTCAAAAACCAAACCTGAATACAACAAAGCTAACAAGTATAAAAGATTTGAGAAGAAATATGAGAACAAGGAGGAAAAGAAAGAGGAGAAAGAGGAGAGAGTTGAGAAAAAGGAAAGAGAGGAAACGAATGATAGAGATGACCGAAACTGTTTTAACTGTGGAAAGCCAGGTCATTATGCCAGAGACTGTAAGCTAAAGAAGGTGAAGGATTCTGACTATTATCAGCGAAAGGCACATCTGGCAAAAGCAAAAGAGAGTGGAAAGCCAGTCAATGCTGAGGAAGAAATATGGCTTATGGATTCCTCTGATGATGAAGAAGCTCACTTTACTCAAGTAAAGCATAGCTTAATGGCTAAACTAGATGACGATGACCAGGAATCCGAGGTATCATCTCTTTATTCTTCTGATAATTCTGATAATGAGTCTGAAACTGAAGATGACAGATATGAAGAAATGCAACTCGTGATAATTGAACTTAATAAGAAATTTGAAAAAGTTCAAAAGGAACTTGAAAATAAGAAAAGTTCAATGATGAAATATCACGATGAGGCACTTCTTTACAAATGTCTTGCTGAAGATAGAGAAAATGAAAATGAAGTTATTAGAACAAAAGTTAAAACACTTGAATCTGAAATTTCTGAATTGAAGAAGAAAATGATTGATATAAGTGATGAGAATATAGACTGTCAATTTAAAATTAAGATTCTCACTGAAGAAAGAATAGAAGCTCTTGCAAAGATCAAAGAACTTGAAGAGTTAAACTATAAAAGAGGTCAGACTGAGCAAACTCTAAGATTATTAACCAATAATCCAAAAGATAAACGATTTTTTAATCCTAAAATGGGACTTGGTTTATCTGATGTAGAGGTATCAAAGAAAGCGCCTGAAAATTTTTATACAATTACAAAATTGGATGAAGATTTAAAGGAACCCATTAAAAAGGAAATACCTCTTATATCCAAATTTTTTGTTAAATCTGAATGTTCAACTCCGGATTCTAATAAAGATAAGGATAAGATGGATAAAGGTTCGGAAGAAAAGCCTAGATTCAATACGACAAACTTTAAATATGATGAACTAAATTCCAGTTACAAAACCAAAAAGGTTGAACTAACTAAATTTAGTTTATTATTCTCAAATGAATCTATGACTAAAACATTTGATTCCAATATCAATGAACCTGAACCTGTTAAATCTGAATCTAATGTTGAAATGGAGTCAAATACAAATTCAGATTCTGACAAAAAGGAGTTTGTTCAAGAAACCTCTTCTGAATTTACTGATTTGGATTCTACTTTACGAAAAATTGTTGATTTAGAAAATCAAATTTCTAAATTACAATTAAATTTTGAAATATTAGAGGATGATCATGATAATATTGGGATAAATTTTGATCATAGTCAAAAAGTCAATCTTGAACTTCAAGTTGAGATTCGACGACTTGAATCCCGAATATTAGAATTATCAAAATCTAAAGATTCAATTACTTGTGAAAAGTGTTCAAATCAAAGTGAAACAACAGATCAATCTAATTCTTCAAGTTCGGTCAAAGTAAAAGAAAAATGTTCTTTCGAAGGTTATGAGAAAGGAGAATCATCCGGAACCAAATCTAATTCTTGTTCGAATGATTCTTCTAACTCTAAAAGCTCTAACATTTTTTCTTCAAGTACAATTGATTCTGGTGTAAAAGTATCTTTAGAAAAAGATAAGCTATTTGAAGAAAACAAAGCACTTGTTTTGAGATGTGCAAAACTTTCAAATCAAATTTTAGATTTTGAAAAAGTGCTTTTTCTTGAGAAAGAGAAGCATAAAAAGGAAAGAACTGAACTTGAAATTGAACTGAAATATTGTGAAGTATATCATACAAAGTTTTCATCAAATATATCTAATGCCAAAAAGGAACAAGAACTGAAAAGAAAAGAAAAAGAAAAATTATTCGAAACAAAATCAAATGTGCTTCCAAATAATGCTTCTAGTTCTAAGACTTCTAACAATGTTTCTCATTCTTTCTCATAAATGGATGAAGAAAAGTGCGTGGATCTGAAGGAGAATATTTCAGATAGCGAGAATAGGAATACTGATACTGAGAAATGTATTTCTTCAAATAAAAATTGTATTCATTCATGTAATGTTTACAAAGTTTGTGAAAATAAAAATTCCGCAATTTCAAATTCTATCTTGTTGTCACAAGCAAAAAGAAGAATACATTATGCTCATTGTTGGGATAACTATTTCAAGCTAAATAGAAATGATCCAAAGAACAAAAAAACTAATACTTCATCCTTTTCTCTAAAATCTTCAGCGAACAAATTTGCTAAAATATTCGGTTTCAGATCAAAGAAACAGAATAAGAAGAAAGAAACAAAAACAGTTGATGTGAATATGGTTTGGATTCCAAAAGATCAACTTAACAAACCAAATTCACAAAATAACCTTACCTTTAAAGGCAAAATTCAAGGTTCATCAACTGTAATAAACAAACTGATCCGTACTAACAAGAAAGGACCTATACGGATATGGGTACCTAAGATCAGGTAATTATCTTTTTACAGGATCGTCATGTGTGGGTCATTGATTTGGGAGCTTCTAGACACATGACGGGGTACAAGCACTTATTGCACGATTTTACTGTACATCCTGGCGGATCGGTAGGTTTTGGTAACGATTCTAAAGGTCACGTTCGAGGCTACGGAACGTTGAAGAATGACTCGATGCAAATAGAAAAGATCTTGTATGTTGAAGGATTAGGGCATAACCTTTTCAGTATTAGTCAGTTTTGTGACAAGGACTGTAAGGTAATTTTTGACAAAAAGTTTTGTTATGTTGTGGATGAGAACTGGTCAGAGATTTTCAGAGCAAAACGATGCGGCGATCTATATATGATGGATTTCTCGACTCTTGTTGCTTCTAATCAAGTTTGTCTTGTTTCAAAAGCCTCTCAAGATGAATGTTGGTTGTGGCATAGGAGACTCTCACATCAAAATTTTCAAAGCATCAACAAGCTCAGAATAGATGGATTAGTTTCCGGGCTTCCTGAACTGAAGTTTGACAAAGTTTCTATCTGTTCGGCGTGTGAAATGGGAAAGATGAAACACGTCACGCACAAATCCAAAACTTTGTCTAACTGCAACAACGTCTTGGAATTAATTCATATGGATCTCTGTGGCCCTATGAGAACTCAATCAATGGGAGGAAAGAAATATATCTTGGTTATGATTGGTGAGTATTCACGCTACACTTGGTTGGATTTTCTTCGACTCAAATCTGAAGCACCTGAGCAAATAATTAAGTTCATAAAAAGGATTCAAATTCTTCTACAACGTCCAGTTCAAAAGATAAGGAGCGACAATGGAACTGAATTCAAGAATGCAACTCTTCAATCGTTTCTTGAATCCGTTGGCATCTCTCATAATTTTTCTGCACCGATTACTCCACAACAAAATGGAGTAGTTGAAAGAAAAAATAGGATGCTTGTGGAAGCAGCTCGGACTATGCTTGCTTATTCGGGTCTTCCACCAAGTTTATGGGTTGAAGCAGTTTCAACCGCATGTTTCACTCAAAACAGGACAATTATTAATAAACGTCTTAATAAAACTTCATATGAAATAATCAATAATCGCAAACCTAACATCAAATTTTTGCGTGTTTTTGGATGCAGATGTTTTGTCCTAAAAGATAGAGAACACCTTGCAAAATTCCAAGTCAAGGCTGATGAAGGGATTTTTATTGGATATTCCTTGAACTCTAAAGCATATCGGATCTACAATAATCGTACAAAATAGTCATCGAGAGCATCAACGTTACGTTTGACGAGAGTGTGACTTTGACTTCTGGACAACACAGTTCAGAACTCGGACAAAAATTTGAAGTTTCTACTCAAAAAGGAGTAGAACCTGTGGCGAAAATGTTTTCTAATTCTGTATTAAATAATAATAGTACTAAGGATTTAGATTTGTTATTTCATGATGCATTTGTGGATTATTGTGCAGATATGGAACAACCCATCACATCTGTAAATGCATCTCCACAACAGACGAGTGTGAATGTCTCTGGTCCATCTGACGATGTCGGTGCTAGTACTTCTGGGACAACCAACGAAACTCCAAGTGAACCTACAACTATTCCAGTTTCTGAACCTGAAATTCAGCCTGAAGTTCCGGTTTCAGTAAACACATCATCGGAGGTTCCTATACATGAAATACAACAACCAGAAGTTAATGTACCAGAACCAACACATGTATCTTCAGCTGAATCTACTGAAGAGATTCTTGCAGTTATGGATGAGAATGATTCATCGAACACTCGTGTAGAGATTTCAACTCTTCCCAGTGTACATAAGTGGACAAAAGCACACCCCCAGCAGATATTATTGGTGATATCAATGATGGAGTGAAAACATGATCTACGACTACCAACGAATGTTTGTATGTCAACTTTCTAAGCACGTTAGAACCCAAGAAAGCATCTGAAGCTTTACAAGATCCAGATTGGATAAACGCCATGCAAGAGGAGTTAAATGAGTTTAAGCGTAACGAAGTTTGGCATTTGGTGAAGCGTCCTAAAGACAAGACCATTGTTGGAACTAAATGGGTCTTTAGGAACAAGAAAGACGAAGCAGGAATTATAGTCAGAAACAAAGCAAGACTGGTTGCAAAAGGGTATAATCAACAAGAAGGAATAGATTATGATGAAACATATGCACCAGTAGCAAGGATTGAAGCCATCAGAATTTTTTTTGCATACGCCGCACATAAAAGCATGAAGGTATTTCAAATGGACGTCAAATCTGCGTTTCTGAACGGAATACTTCATGAAGAGGTTTATGTAAGTCAACCTGAGGGTTTTATAGATCCAAAATATCCCAACCATGTCTATGTTTTGGACAAAGCACTCTACGGTTTGAAACAAGCTCCGAGGGCATGGTATGAGACTCTGACTATTAATCTGCTTAAAATGGATACACCAAAGGTACAATAGATACAACTCTTTTTCTCAAAAGAGAAGGTAAAGATTTAATGTTAGTACAAATATATGTTGACGACATTATATTTGGATCTACAAATCCCGATATGTGTAAGATTTTGAAGAGGTGATGAAAAGCCGCTTTCAAATGAGTATGATGGGAGAGTTAAAAATTTTTCTTGGTCTCCAAGTGACACAGTCAAAAGAAGGCATTTTCATCAATCAATCAAAATATATAAATGATATGCTTAAGAAATTTGACTTAAATTCCTCTTCCACCATGAAAACTCCCATGGCTACCGGTAAGCTTTTGAACGCTGATTCATCTGGTATATCAGTTGATCAAAAGTTATACCGAGGCATGATTGGATCTTTACTGTATCTAACGGCAAGTAGACCGGATATTTTGTTTGCAACATCTTTTTGTGCACGTTTCCAAGCAAACCCGAAGGAATCTCACATTGTGGCTGTAAAGCGAATCTTTAGATATCTCAAAGGCACAAAAAATTTGGGTCTTTGGTATCCTAAGGATTCTGGGTTTGAACTAACTGCTTACACAGATGCAGATCATGCGGGAAATATGATGGACAGGAAAAGCACATCTGGTGCTTGTCAATTCTTGGGAGATAAACTTGTAAGCTGGTCATCAAAGAAGCAAACTTGTGTATCAACATCTACGGCTGAAGCAGAGTATGTGGCCGCCGCTAGTTGCTGTTCACAAGTAATTTGGATGAAAACTCAGCTAAAGGATTATGGATATATCTTCAACAAGATTCCCATTTATTGTGATTCAAAAAGCGCAATTGCAATAACTGAAAATCCTGTTCAGCATTCCAAAACGAAACACATAGATGTCAGGTACCATTTTATCAAAGACCATGTTGAGAAGGGAACGATAAAAATGCACTTTGTACCAACAGAACTAGAACTTGCTGATCTTTTCACAAAACCTTTAGATGAAAAGAGGCTCAATTTTCTAATCAGCAAACTAGGAATGTTGAATCCTTAAGACATTGAGGGGGAGTTCGTGTTCTTGTTTACTTAAATCTATGATCATATCCTAACACACTAGGACCCAAGTCCCGTTGGGTACCAAAATCTGCTTAATCTGTTTTGCAGGTTTATCATGTGTTGTACTGACTTGTAAATTCATACTACACACATGACTGAAAACAGAAGAGAAGCGGTGGATTTTTTTGAAGAATATTTGTACCATTAAGGGGGAGACAAAGAAAATTGGCTTTTGAACATATCAGTTCAAAACCCGTGCTTCAACGACTATGGCTTCTGAACAATTCAGTTCAGGACCCGTACTTCAAAGACTAAGACTTCTAAACAAATCAGTTTAGAACTCACACTTCTCAGGTAATATCCTTAAATGTTATATCCTTTTACTTCAAGGAACAAGTGATGAAAGGTAACATTGGATTATATTTTGTTTCTACCACTTTGAAAACTTGAATCTTTACAAATTTAATTCAATGAGATAAAATTTTCAATTTTCATTCAATGAATTAAATGTGTGCTAAAAGATGATTTTTTCAAGAATCTTTGTATTATCTGAGTTAGATTTGCTTCAACTTTCACCTCTGAAATAAATCGAAAGGTAAGCAAAACATGAATGAAATTATGCTGAATGCTCAAAGTTATGTGAATCTGGATATATATAGAATATAATGCTCAAAAAGCCTATATGTCAGAATGATGGATGGAAACGAAAATATGGGGGAAGCACTATGTTTTAGAACCAAGTGATTGAGATATTATTCATATTTTGTGATGGAAATCTGAACTTATATAGAATATCTGTTAGCTTCAATCTTCCTAATCATAGAAGTATTTAGAAGTAGTGAAAAATAGGCTAAGTGAAGAAAGCCTCTTACAGAGGCTCTGCCGACATTACCGAGAAATCAAGATCAAGAAGCTACAGAAGCAGCAGAGGCTTCCTACAGAAGCTCTGTCATACGCACAAAGAAGACCAAAGACTCGGAATCCGGCGAAGACTGCTCCACAGAGGACCAGACCGCAGAACCTCTGTAATTCATTACAGAGCCTCTGTGGTCCTCAATGAAGACTTGGAAGATATTACTGGATACGTTCATCAACTTGCATGGAAAAGTACTATCAAAACACGTGTCAAGCTCTGAGTGGACTCAATAGGGCAAGGTACAAAATAGACGTCTGCGCCATTTAATGCATTTACCAAAAGTACATCTGCTCCATTAAATGCGCATGGCTCAAACAACTGCTCACACCATCCAGTCCACTGTTCACACCATCCAGTTTACTATTCATGCCGTAAAAGGAACAGTGACCTACTTCATAGTCTTCTAAGAGTAGTATAAAAGGAAGTCTCATGTTGAGATCTTCCTAAGGACGAAAACAAAAGGAATCACTAATACTCTCAAGCTCTATTGTCAAATATCTGAGTGTTATATTCTCACACACACCAACAGTTATTAGTCTGTTCTTCGTGTTGTTATTATATATTGAATAACAGTAACTGTTCATGAAATCCTTTTCATTCTTTACTGTTTTCTTTATATATGTGCGTTCTAATATCTATCAAACATATCTGTTAGTTTAATACGCTTCCGCATCAAACTCTAAACTCCACTAATAGATTGTTAATCTTGATTAAGTGTATCTGGGATCCAACAATTGGTATCAGAGCCTTCCTTGATTTTCAATATCAAGTGATCCACTTATCAAGATTCGTGATAGATATTATTGAGATTTAAAATTGTGTCTGGAAACTGCTTAAACCTAGAAAATCTTCAAGCTCATCGAAGTAACTCTTTAGTCATACTTTCTTTCTAAAAACTTCAAATGACAAATACAAATAATTTCTTTACTACTGGTTCTCTCACTAAACCTCCTACTCTCCTTCGAGATGAGTATCCTCAGTGGAAAATAAGAATGGTCCATTTTTTCGAGGGCACTGAAAAAATCAAGTACAATATCTGTACAATCCTCCTCCTATTCCCATGACAGTAGTACCTCGTATACCTGCTACTGCTGAATCTGCCGAAATCCCCGAACATCAAAAACCAAAGCCAAAAGGGGAGTGGTCAACCGAAGATAAAGCAGAAGATGAAGTTGCTCAGAAAACCAAGAGGACATTAATTATGGCAATACCCAACGAACTCTTTCAATCCTTGGATTCATGTGAAAC
Organism: Saussurea involucrata; assembly: GCA_033807775.1. NCBI lineage: Eukaryota > Viridiplantae > Streptophyta > Magnoliopsida > Asterales > Asteraceae > Saussurea > Saussurea involucrata. The sequence goes on from CM066325.1 coordinate 63,671,784, forward strand.
AGCGCATGATCCGTGGAAAGAACTGGAAAGACAATTGGATTCAATGAATTAAATGTGTGCTAAAAGATGATTTTTTCAAGAATCTTTGTATTATCTGAGTTAGATTTGCTTCAACTTTCACCTCTGAAATAAATCGAAAGGTAAGCAAAACATGAATGAAATTATGGTGAATGCTCAAAGTTATGTGAATCTGGATATATATAGAATATAATGCTCAAAAAGCCTATATGTCAGAATGATGGATGGAAACGAAAATATGGGGGAAGCACTATGTTTTAGAACCAAGTGATTGAGATATTATTCATATTTTGTGATGGAAATCTGAACTTATATAGAATATCTGTTAGCTTCAATCTTCCTAATCATAGAAGTATTTAGAAGTAGTGAAAAATAGGCTAAGTGAAGAAAGCCTCTTACAGAGGCTCTGCCGACATTACCGAGAAATCAAGATCAAGAAGCTACAGAAGCAGCAGAGGCTTCCTACAGAAGCTCTGTCATACGCACAAAGAAGACCAAAGACTCGGAATCCGGCGAAGACTGCTCCACAGAGGACCAGACCGCAGAACCTCTGTAATTCATTACAGAGCCTCTGTGGTCCTCAATGAAGACTTGGAAGATATTACTGGATACGTTCATCAACTTGCATGGAAAAGTACTATCAAAACACGTGTCAAGCTCTGAGTGGACTCAATAGGGCAAGGTACAAAATAGACGTCTGCGCCATTTAATGCATTTACCAAAAGTACATCTGCTCCATTAAATGCGCATGGCTCAAACAACTGCTCACACCATCCAGTCCACTGTTCACACCATCCAGTTTACTATTCATGCCGTAAAAGGAACAGTGACCTACTTCATAGTCTTCTAAGAGTAGTATAAAAGGAAGTCTCATGTTGAGATCTTCCTAAGGACGAAAACAAAAGGAATCACTAATACTCTCAAGCTCTATTGTCAAATATCTGAGTGTTATATTCTCACACACACCAACAGTTATTAATCTGTTCTTCGTGTTGTTATTATATATTGAATAACAGTAACTGTTCATGAAATCCTTTTCATTCTTTACTGTTTTCTTTATATATGTGCGTTCTAATATCTATCAAACATATCTGTTAGTTTAATACGCTTCCGCATCAAACTCTAAACTCCACTAATAGATTGTTAATCTTGATTAAGTGTATCTGGGATCCAACAATTGGTATCAGAGCCTTCCTTGATTTTCAATATCAAGTGATCCACTTATCAAGATTCGTGATAGATATTATTGAGATTTAAAATTGTGTCTGGAAACTGCTTAAACCTAGAAAATCTTCAAGCTCATCGAAGTAACTCTTTAGTCATACTTTCTTTCTAAAAACTTCAAATGACAAATACAAATAATTTCTTTACTACTGGTTCTCTCACTAAACCTCCTACTCTCCTTCGAGATGAGTATCCTCAGTGGAAAATAAGAATGGTCCATTTTTTCGAGGGCACTGAAAAAATCAAGTACAATATCTGTACAATCCTCCTCCTATTCCCATGACAGTAGTACCTCGTATACCTGCTACTGCTGAATCTGCCGAAATCCCCGAACATCAAAAACCAAAGCCAAAAGGGGAGTGGTCAACCGAAGATAAAGCAGAAGATGAAGTTGCTCAGAAAACCAAGAGGACATTAATTATGGCAATACCCAACGAACTCTTTCAATCCTTGGATTCATGTGAAACAGCGCATGATCCGTGGAAAGAACTGGAAAGACAATTGGAAGGAGGAGCTAAAACACAAAAAAACCGAAGAGCACAGTACATCAATGAATATCATGCATTTAGAGCCTCTGCAACAGAATCTCTGCAAACAACATACGACAGATTCAACTCTCTAATCAACAAGTGCAGAAAATCAGGCATTGACAGAACTTCTGAAGAAAACAATGTCATGTTTTTAAAAAGTCTAAATGAAGAATGGCTCCAGCTGTCTATGTCCCTACAGACAAATCAGGATCTAGACACCTGGACTCTCTCTGATCTTTACAGAACATTAGCCGCACAAGAACCTCAGATAGCACAGGCTAAAACACTAACCATTGCACCATATGCATTGGTTAGTAAAACTAAAGAGGATGCACAGAGACCAAGAAATGATAAAGCCACAGAGGAGAAGAAGAAGGAGAAGAAGAAGATGGTGATAATTGACAGTGAAGAAGAAGAGCAAGCAGAAAAGGAAATAACTCTTGCGTCACTAGCTAAATCTTTAGCTCTATTGACAAAAGAGTTCAGAAGAGACAACAGAAGAGATGACAGAAGAGGAGAAGAATCAAGTGGCCGACAGAGGTCAAGCGATAGAAATTACAGAGGGAATGACCGACAGAGGTCCGATGACTCGGTAAGCCACACACAACAAGAATGCTACAAATGCGGCAAACCTGTTCACTATGCAAATGAATGTAGATCAGAGAAAGGCGGAGACCTACAGAAGTCCAATGATCGAACATGAAACACTCCTCAAGGGTGTTTTAACTGCGGAAAACCAGGCCATTTTGCGAATGAATGCAGAAGCAGATCAAATCGCCCACAGAGGGACTCTGCTTTCTACAAAAAGAAAGCCGAATATTATGCTAAAAAATCCTTAATGGCAAAAGGACATTCTGAGGAGAACACATAAGACTTCCAGTCAGACTCTACTTCTGACGATGAACATACCGCCAATGCCCTCTTCTGTGGCATGGCAGAAGTCGACTCCTGCACTGACTCTGAGGTATCTACTTCAAATTCCAACTCTTGTATTACCTCTGTAGATGATAATACACTTAGAATTAACATTGAATTAATTGAACTGAAAGAGATAAATCAAAGTATTCAGAAAAGACTCACTTTCAATGAGAGAGAAGTACGGCTTCTCACTCAAGAAAAAGCAAAGATTTTTGAGGAAAAAGAGAGAATAGAAAAGAATTGGAACAAAACTCTAGATCCTTTAAAAAAACAAATTTCTGAATTAACCAATACTTTAAAAGATAAAACAAAAGAACTTTCAGTTTCAAGGAGCGAAACTACTGACATAAGAGCTCTTAAAGAATACTTTCAAAGAGAAAGAGAGGTATTATGGCAGGATTTACTCAGAAGAGAAGTTTTGCTTAAAAACTATAAAGATGCACAGAAAGTTTATGAAAAAGTAAACTCACAAATAGGGAGACGAGGTATAGGGTATGATGATATCACCCTAGGTGTTGAAGGCAAAAGAAACAAACCTCTGTCCTCTTTATTTGTGATTGGAAAAACGAACAAACCAGATTTTCCAAATCTAATCTCTGTAAGCAAAAGGGCGAAAATCTCTGTGGATCCTTACTTGAAGAAACATAAGAAGATGATTAACGTGTGGTTTGAAAACACAGACTCATCATCCTCAACCTCTGTCAATAGAGGTATCAAACCAAAGAAATATCTGAAAACACAAGATCAGATTGGTATCTTCAAGTTTGGTAAACTAGAGACCCAAACACAGGTTGCTTTTGTCTGTTTGATAAACGTTCAAAAGAAGTTATCAGCAGAAGCTCCTGAGTTTAAACCCATTTTTTCAGAAGAAAACTTTAAAAACTTAATTGAAAAAGAAATTTTGGAAATATGGAAATCAAGCGTTTTAGAAAAATTCTGTAAATCTTCTATAGATAAATCTCTCACTGAAGAAATCTTATTAGAAACCTCTGCAATCTATGAAAACTATTCTACAGAGGAAGAAAGCTTGTATGATGCATGTTCGGAAAATTCAACCTCTATTGAAAGAATTGACTCAACCTCTGTATACGAGGACGACTCATCTTCTGACGATTCAGAGACAGATGTTACATCTGGGATAACTCTCTATGACACAAAGGATGTTAAATACTCCTCTGAAGTTCCTCACAGAACTATTTCTCCAAAAGAGAAACTCACAGAGATTCCAATCTGCCAAGATTTTCTAAATTTGAATCTACATGTCAAAACCTCTGCTGAGCTTAAAATGTTACAGAAGACCTCTATTGATCCTCTAAGTTCTAGATTTTCAAAACCCAAGGTTGATAAATCTTTTTCTTCTGTGACAGTGATGAAAGAAGTTCACCACAGAAGCAACCCACAGAAGGCAGGTCCTAAACAGAGCTTTTGCAAACAACATTCGAGTATTCATAGATCTTCTAGTAATAGGAAATCTAATGTAAAGAAAGAATGTAATGCCTCTGTGGCTGAGTTTAAAAAGTTCAATGAAAAGTTCAAGCAAATTACATCTCATATTCAATACTGTCATTGCTTTGATCTTATGTCTAAACTTAATAATCATTTTTCAAGTCAAGTCTGTTTACTCTCTACGACAATTCAAAAGTCAAATCCCACAAAACCAAAAAGAGCAACGACCTCTGCTTCTGACATTCTGAAAAGGATGCACACAACAATGAGTGATCGTATGGTGAAGAGAGAAGAAGAAAGGCACAGGTTCACTTTAGCTTTCAGAATGGCAAGAAGATTCAATGACAACACTTCATCAACAGAAACTGAGCTCGCAGAAGAAGTCATCAAACAACCTCCAACAGAGGTTACAGAGCAAGTCAAGCCAACAGAACCATCGCCACAAAAGTCCTCTAAATCACAATCGTCAAAATCCACAGAGGCAACCTCTATCAAACCAACAGAAGTGCCAACCTCAAAACCCACAGAAGCAACAGGTTCTGCCACGACAATAGCAAAAGATAAGGGCAAAGGGATACTGACAGAAGAGCCAAAGAAGAAGAAAACATTGCCAAAGCCAACAGAAAAACTAATGAACAGTGCGTTTGACGCCTTTCAAACCCCAAAACCCGAAGAAGTTGACTGGGCACATGGATTGAAGCCTCTGTCAGAAATTCCTCTAACTGGTAGAGCTGCAGAAGTTGTTCAACAGATGGAGAGTCTCAGAAGACAAATTCCACGACCTGGTCCAACACATGAAGAGATGGAAGAAGTGGTATACAAATACCTCTACAAACAATCCTATCAGACAAATCATCCAGTAGATCATGTGACAGATCCAAGGATCAGAGAAGAATTTGAGAACATCTTCACAAGAACAAAGCCAAGAACCAAAGCAGATGTCTTCTCAATTCACAAAATCAAAAAGGTGATCTTCTGCAGATTCTCCTTCACAAGAACCTATCCAAGGGTCAGGTACAATCTTTACAAAGTCAGAAGAGAGAACAATTCAGAATCTACCTTCGCTGATGCTGACTTAAGAAACATCAATCCTTACGATCTACCTAACCTTCTGCAATGGACAAAAGACAACTACAACACAGAGCCTAATACTAGAGCCTATCAAGTGTTGAGAAAAGCGATGAGGGAAAAGCTTCTGCTATACAGCATGATAGATTTTCAGCTGGGAAAGGATCTTGGTCTCAAACATCTAGATCTACGACCACCAGAAGATCGCTGCCCACCAGACGCTGTGCCCAACTCAATCATCAGAGAACCAAGATTTGGGTTAGTATTTCAAAACCCACAACACCAGGTTAAACTTTTTGTACTCATGGATTGTCAGAAGTACGCAACCAGTACTCTGAGCAAATTCAGAGCAAGCCTTGTAAAATACAGAGGTACAGAGAAAATGGATAGAGATGATGCAGATACTTTCATCAGAGAAATAGACTCAACAATCCGCCTAAGAGAACTCTGCATCAGATTCTATAAAGAGATCAGAAAAGTCGGCAGAGACAACAGAAGCTACAACGATTTCAAAGATGCCAAAATCTGATTCTCAGACCTCCAATCTCTATAAACAAAGTTTTATCTTTCATTGTACTCAAATGTAAAATGCCTCTGGCATATTTCTAAATGAAAGAAATTTCGAGGTATTGTTTAACCTCTGTCTTATCTAACTTAGCCAAACTTAACTCAAGTTCAAATTTTTTATTTTTCACTACTTAGGGGGAGATTGTTAGCTTCAATCTTCCTAATCATAAAAGTATTTAGAAGTAGTGAAAAATAGGCTAAGTGAAGAAAGCCTCTTACAGAGGCTCTGCCGACATTACCGAGAAATCAAGATCAAGAAGCTACAGAAGCAGCAGAGGCTTCCTACAGAAGCTCTGTCATACGCACAAAGAAGACCAAAGACTCTGAATCCGGCGAAGACTGCTCCACAGAGGACCAGACCGCAGAACCTCTGTAATTCATTACAGAGCCTCCGTGGTCCTCAATGAAGACTTGGAAGATATTACTGGATACGTTCATCAACTTGCATGGAAAAGTACTATCAAAACACTTGTCAAGCTCTGAGTGGACTCAATAGGGCAAGGTACAAAATAGACGTCTGCGCCATTTAATGCATTTACCAAAAGTACATCTGCTCCATTAAATGCGCATGGCTCAAACAACTGCTCACACAATCCAGTCCACTGTTCACACCATCCAGTTTACTATTCATGCCGTAAAAGGAACAGTGACCTACTTCATAGTCTTCTAAGAGTAGTATAAAAGGAAGTCTCATGTTGAGATCTTCCTAAGGACGAAAACAAAAGGAATCACTAATACTCTCAAGCTCTATTGTCAAATATCTGAGTGTTATATTCTCACACACACCAACAGTTATTAATCTGTTCTTCGTGTTGTTATTATATATTGAATAACAGTAACTGTTCAAGAAATCCTTTTCATTCTTTACTGTTTTCTTTATAAATGTGCGTTCTAATATCTATCAAACATATCTGTTAGTTTAATACGCTTCCTCATCAAACTCTAAACTCCACTAATAGATTGTTAATCTTGATTAAGTGTATCTGGGATCCAACAATATCATTTAGTTTGAAAGTTTGTACCTGTGGCCTTTCTGGTTTGGGAGAGTAAGTCCTAAGGGGTGCTCGACACCTAGTCCCTAAGATCAACTGGTCTGGGATCGGCTGACCCAAATCCTGCAATAGAACCAGATAGAAAGCCATGTTCTACTGGTACAAATGGGTTTAAGATATATCGATATGGCCTTTCTGGTTTGGGAAATTAAGTTCTAAGGGGTGCTCGACACCTAGCACCTAAGGCCAACTGGTCTGAGATCTGCTAACCCAAATCCTGCTATAGAACCAGATAGAAAGTCATGTTTAACGATGTATCTTATTCTTACTAAGCTATTTGATTAAAAGATGCCAATGTGCACAAAATCAAAAGATGCCAATGAGCACAAACGAAAAGATGCCAATGAGCACACATCTCTTGAAACTTGGGAAAATACAAAGTCGCGATAAACCCGTAAATTTGTGAAAATCCTGATTTTGGACAAATAGTGTGAGTAGAGCAAAGTATTCTTATATGTTTTAGAATTGCATAAGCTTTATGCTAATCATATTTCGCATGCCAGCACACCAAATAGATTTGATAAAGGGGTTGACACTGAACGTTTACAACTTGATATACAATGATGACTTGTTCTTCAATCCAAACACATGGATTTGATTTCAGTTGATTGAAAAATTTGTTAAATTTCATTAAGCTGAATTTCTTTTGTAAAGCTTTCAAATGATCAGATGTTAGTAGTCATAAAATAAAATTCAATGAATTTTACTTTCCTTGTAAAATGCATTTGTTGCTACAATGTCAAATACTGAGCGTTATTGAAATATATGCATATTTTCAGAGGAAGAAAACAAGTTACTTCAGAATTCATATTTTGAGGGGGAGTTAGATTTTTACACAAAGTGATAAGTCTAACAGTTTGGACTCATGTTTTATGAGTACCAAGTTTTCATCTGTCTGTACAGATTCCTCTGAAGAAAAGACAACAATTTATGCAATTGTTTAGGGGGAGCAATTCGGCATAAGTCTGTAAGTTAAAAAAAAAGTTTGTATTTGAGAGCTTACAAAGTTTTATCTGATGTGAGATTTGTGGAACAGTTGTTAAATTTTCTGAAAAAGTTGTAATTTTGTCAGGCATTTATTTGAAGAATTCGATCTCTCAAAGATTCGAATTTGAAGAATTCGATCTCTCAAGGATTCGAATTCAAAGAATTCGAACACTTAAGGATTCGAATTCAAAGAATTCGAACACTTAAGGATTCGAATTCAAAGAATTCGAACTCCTAAGGATTCGAATTCAATGAATTCGAACTCTTAAGGATTCGAATTCAAAGAATTCGAACACTTAAGGATTCGAATTCAAAGAATTCGAACTCCTAAGGATTCGAATTCAAAGAATTCGAACACTTAAGGATTCGAATTCAAAGAATTCGAACACTTAAGGATTCAAATTCAATGAATTCGAACTCTTAAGGATTCGAATTCAAAGAATTCGACATCATCTTTTTCTACTGTTTGCCAAGTGGGGTACTCTAAATCGTGCCAAGTGTCCAAAATTTTTTAAGTATAAATAGAGTTCAAATGTTCATTTTCCCACTTTTTCACTTCTGGCATTCAATTCGAATTCTCTGAAGAAGACACTATTCATCATCTTCAATATCAATCTTCATCTGTTCATATCTTCTTCATCAGGTAACCATTTCGTTTGATTTTAGTATCATTAGATTCGGTTTTTGCATGCCTATCTTTCCATCTAAGTTTTGTCATCAATTTCATTCATCTGTTAGGCTAAGATGTGAAAAATCAGTTCGATTTTCAACTTGTGTTCTTCGTGTTCTTCATGTTCTTCATGTTTAACTAAGATTTCGAACCCTCCTTTAGAATAGAAATTGTTTTAGGGTTTCGAATCTTATGTTTCATTAAAAAGAATCGAATTCGACTTAAACTGATATGTGTTTAAAAAAAGGGTTCATGTTAGGGTTTCGAACCATTAAGGATTAGAATTCCTTGGTTTCGAACCATTAAGGATTCGAATTCCTTGGTTTCGAACCCTTCAGGATTCGAATTCCTTGGTTTCGAACCCTTCAGGATTCGAATTCACTGATTTCGAACTCTTATGGATTCGAATTGCATGATTTCGAACCATTCTAGATTCGAATTCATATGTTCCAATCAGTCTTAAAAGATAAGTGATGAATTCGAATGCTCCTTGATTCGAATTCCCTGAATTCGGATCCTCTTTAATTCGAATTCATATGCAGATGAATGATTCGAATTCTATACTTGGGTATTTTTTTAAAAAAAAATTTCAAGTTTTTTTTTTCTTTCAAAGAGTAATCTTGTCAGAATTGATATCTTCTTTATCAGATGGTTAATCAGGAAGAACAAAGTCACATTCAAGGCTTTGGTGATCATATTCCGAGTCTACCCGAACCGACACACGATGTACCTTTACCGTCAACACGATCAGTACATCAATCCCAAGCCGGAATTCATCGAGATCATGCTATCATTCATCCGATCAACTATATTGCGATCATTCCCAACAATCATCACATTGACTTTGATCACATCAACATTCATCCGGTGATAAAGGAAGTGCTCAGGAATCATCCGCTAGCATACGCATTAACGAATACTGTCGTTGTGCCTATGCTATATTTACAGCAAGCATGGAAGACAATAACAACAACTATGGAAGATGGAAGACCAATTTTTGTATTCCAAATAGACAACTTCATCACAAAGCTTGATTTCCAAAGACTAAGACTGATTCTGAGGCTACCTGAACCTGATTCACGAGAAGGAAAGACTGAGTTTGATCCTTTTCCATCTGAAGAAGAAACGTTTGAAGGAATACGAGCTATGGGATACACTGGAAACTTAACTCGGGTGAAGGAATTTCATAAGGCGAACCTACCACCGTTATACTATACAATCTTCTCCATTATTAATCGATGCTTATCTGCTAAACATGCCGGAACAGACAGTGTCAGCGTCGGATTTCTGAAGCTATTTCATGTTGTAGTGTATGATCTTCATGTAGATTATGCAGCTATCTTCTGGCATGAACTGAATGAGAAGATAGATCTTCGCCGACAAAACAAGGGAAAGCCTTACATTCCATATATGAGGTTTCTTCAGATTATCATTCATAGCATGCTTCGTTCTAACAGAGAAATTCCAAGACGAGCAAATCATCCTTCTGTGCCCGAGAAAGCTATGCAGTATCTTCAGTTTCGTAAAACTGAATTTAATTATGAGATGCCGTTACCTGAAGGATTTCTTCGATACGCGGATCAGGACGCTGAGTGCATTATCGAGTATAGAGAGTCTATGGTCCAGCCAGAACCGGAGGGACCTACCCCAGACTCAACCCCTAGGCGAGAGGAGTCGGTGAGTGTTCAGGATGCACGGGCTACTGAACGGGGAGAGTCGAGGGAAAACACCGAGAGGGGAACTGGTGGGGATCATACATCTGTACTTGAAGATACAGGGTTATCGTCCGAGGACACTCATACAGATGACCTTGTACAACACGATTCTGAGGGAGAAATTCCTAAACACATTGGGGATCCTCCTTTAGTTGAGTACTCTAGTGATAGTACAAAGTCTGATAATGCGTCTGATCCAGCGGAGGAACATCGTGATGATGATGAAGATGACAACGATGACAATGATGGTAAGCAAGGGAATGCTGGAAATCTTGTTGCTGATGCTACTACTGAAGAAAACTGGTTTGGTAACATTTCTGATATCTTTGAATTTCCACAATTGAATATGTCAGATAATGTTAATGTGGAAAGCTTAAACTTTGATGACATGCCTTTAATGTCGACTCAAGTTAGTGAAGGAACGGAAGGTATAAGGAGAACCGAGGGAGTATCAGTTGAAAATATATGTGAGTCTGTGAGAGAAACTGAAGAAAAGAATATGGAGAATGTGAGAGATATCCAAACTGTCTATTCCAGAAGGGCAGCCATATCTACCACCAGATCTCATTTGTTGGGATCAGGTGTTGAACAAGACGTTACTCGCCCAGTAACGCAATTGCACACCTCTGCCAGCTATTCAGCTTCTTCTTCACAAGAAACTGTCTCATTTTCTCACGGGGTTTTAGCACAAACACTATCTGGATCTCGTTCGGAGATTCCGGATATTGATACAGAGCGACTTCCTCCCCAGTCCTCGACCTTCTTTCCTGCACAAAGTTCGAGTCTAGTGCCTGTTACTAACATATTTGATTCTTTGAATAGGACACTTTCAGTAACATCTGATGCGCGTCTTGGTGACCCATCCGGAACACTCAGAGTAGATTCTTTTACAGGACTACAAGGACATAGTGGAAATCCTACCAGTGCTAACACTATGCCAACACTGAGCGTAGGTCACACAGTTGCAACAACTGTTGTGTCAACGGCGAACCTAAGTGGTGCCGGAGTTACTTTACCCGTCTTTGTGACAAGGGAAACATTCGATGGCGCCCTAAAGGCTATTGAAACTATGTTCATTCGTGAGTTACAAAGTGTGAAGAATCAGCTGAAGGGAAAATAACCGATGACTTATGAGCCAGCTGTACGTCCTCGTCCAGAAATATATCTGGCTCCGCCTCGAGTACCTCAATCTTCTCCTATGCAACAACCACCAGTGGATCAAAGTGTTGATGAATTAAGGGATTTATTCTATGCCAAACTGATGTCAATGAGTCCTGAAGATCAGCAAAGTAAAACCTTGTTATCTCTACTTCAGAATTTCCAATCTACTCCAAATCCACCTCCACCTTCATCTACACCTTCAGTTACACCCACACAGTTTCAAGCATTATCCAAAGAGTTATCTACTTTCAAGTCTGAAGTTGTGAAATCTTTAAGTGATATGAAGCAGTCAATTGTTGAGTTGAAAGCATTAATGGAACAGTCGTGTAAGACTCAAGCTCAGGGTACTAAGAGAATACATGATCAGGATCCCGATGATCATGATCATGAGGGGGAGATGAGTAAGAAGAGAAGAGCTGAGTCAGAAAGCTTTCAAGGTCAGAAGAAAAATCCGACTGTTGCTGAAATTTCAGAGATGTTTGAATCAGGTGCTATGGGTGATCAAAGCGGAAAACAAATTGTATTATATGTTGATCCGAATATAGAATCAACGGTTGAAAAGCCTGAGGTAAATGAGGAAGAGATAAGAGAAGTGGTTGATAGATTCGTACAATTTGTGGAGTTGATTGAAATTAGTTCTGATGATGAATAAGCTGATGAAAGTGCAAGAGCTTATGATCGGTATTGGAAAGTTAAGGAGGAAGAAGAACCACTTTTGGTATTTACTTATGAACCAGAAGATCAAGGTGTTGGATTTAATGAAGAAGAGGTTGATATTTTGTCAGAGATATATGGGCCACAAACTCCTGAAGAAATAATCTTTAGCCCTGTACACTCACCCGAACATATCTCAACCTCTTTGATGTCAGAACAACCTTCTGTTACACCTATAACCATTAACCTTAACCAATCTACTTCAGCTCAAACCACTATACCAGTATCTAAACCACATCATTCTCATGATCCATTACCTAAAGAGCCAAAACCTGAAGAGACTGATCCTCAATCCACTACAACTTTAGTACCTCCTATCATTCCTAGTCATGATGAAGCTGGTCCTTCTAATCCAGCTGATCAACCTGGTCCTTCATCCTCGCGGAGCAGAAAATTGACTGAACTTGAACAACGACAAAGAACTTTGTATTTGAGAACACCTTTCCTAGAAGAAGAAGAAAGAAGACTGTTTGTGCACAGAATCAGAACTTTGAATCCCGACGCCGTGTTGGGTATTACAGATCAAACAGTCGAATACAAGTTCGAGTATATGTACTTTCTAAGAGACAAGTGCCAAAAGAAAAGAGAGGTGAGGAGCAAGAAGTTGATTGTGTCTATAAAGGAGGTAACAGCTAGATTGTATTACAAATTGTGGTATCCAGAATTTTTAGTTCAGAGACAGGATTGCAGAGATTACAGGTTTACTGAAGCTGATTTCTGTCATTTAACCATGGAAGATTTTGAGTTCTTGTATCATCATTTCAGAGATCTTCAGATCAGAAGGGAAAACGTAACTCTTGCACTGAATGCCATCAAAAGATTTTTGAGAAGACACGTCTTGTTCACACAGTGTCATGATCTACAAATGGCCGTGGAGAGTTATCAGCCAAGAGTCAACTTGTTGAGGCCTAATCAAAGTCTGCCTGGATTGATGAAGATGACTCTATTTGCTGTGATTGGAGAACCAGAGTTTGGTGTTGTGTTCAGTAATGGTGCAAACAAGATATTCATTCGGTTTAATGAGTTGGAAAAATATTCTGATGGTACGCTTAAAATTGTAAGACTTCAGTTAGTCGAAAAGCTTAAAAGACATGATGCTGAACGAAAAGTTAATTGGATGTATTCAAGACCTAGAAGAGTTTTGTCAAGAGCCATTGAAGAGATAGATGAAAAATTGAGTTTCAGAATGGCTATGCGAAGGATTGAAACGCATCTTGGGTTTCGAAGTAGAAGAAGACCCTTTCTGCCTTGATAGCTAAGGGGGAGATTGTTAGGGCATTTTTGTAGCTATCAAGACAGTATTAATATCTTGTACTGTTCTTCTTAAGTAGAGGCATGGACATGTCATGGCCCTACTATATAAAGAAGACTCCTTTGTAATCTTGGAAACAACTTGTAGCATTAGTCATTTGTACTTTGAAGATCAATATATGGATGACTTGTATACTCTAGATTTTCTCTCTACATCATTCTTGATTTCTTGCTAGATTTGGGATTTCACAGAGTCGGACTTCTGACTGACTATTTCAGAAACCTTACTTGCATCAAATATACTTTCAATGTCAGAATATGAAAAACTTGGTTGTTTATTTTTGTAACTGACATTCAAAGAATCATATTTGAATTTAGCATCATTATATTTTGGTTTCTCTTCTGTTGGTTTAGAAATCTCTTTCTTAACCTTGTCATCTGAAACTTCTGACTTCTCAGCTTTTGGTTCAGGAATTGTTTCCTTTGCTTTTACAGGACTTGATTTTTGTAGATTATCTGAACTTGTTATAGAACTAGCAGGTCTCACAAAAACTTCAACAATCTCTGGGATTTTTGGTTTAGGAACCGGTAGTTTATCAAAATCATAAAGATTTGTTGGAGCTCTTTTCAAAACAACATTTTCTTCCAAACCTAATCCCATTTTAGGATTATAAAATCTTGTATCTTTGACATTGCTAGTGAGAAGATTCAAGGTTTGTTGAGTTTGACCTCTTTTCAAATTAAGGTCTTCCAACTCTTTGATTTTTGTGTACAACTTCTTTCTTTCCTCAAATAACATATCATATTTAATTTGTAAATCAACCTTTTCATCTTTTATTTCTTAAAATTGAGTTTTTAATTCAGAAATCTTCTTTAAAAGATCAGAATTCTCATTTTTGACCTTTTGTTTCTCAACTTCAGATTCTTCAAACTGTTCTTTAATTATCTCTTTTTCTATTCTGAACTTGTTAACCAGAATTCTTTCACCTTTTATTTGTTTTCTGAGTTTAACAAATTCAGAATTCATATTGCCAATTTGAGTCATTAAATCAATTTCAAGTGCAGAATGTACCTCAGCAGAAGATTCAGAATCAGCATCTTCATAATCAGAATCATCCTCATTCTTCATCTTGGCCATATAACTTTGCATTTGAGAAAAGTGAATGCAATCCTCTTCATCTGAAGTATAATACAGCCAGATTGCAATCTCATTATCTCTTTTCTTAGCTAGTTGAGCCTTCTTTGTGCAGTATTCATAATCTTTTACTACTTTCACTTTGCAGTCTCTGGCAAAGTGACCAGGTTTTCCACACTTAAAACACAAATCCTTCTCTTTTCTTTCTTCCTTCTCTTCTTTCTTCTCAAACATACTTTCTTCTATATCCTCTTTCTTCTTATATTTCTCTTCTGAACTCCCCTGTTCTCTTCTGAACTTACCCTGAAACTTGTTCTTCCCATATCTCTTGTTGAAAGTATTAGTCAACAAGGCCAATTTTTCTGCAATCAGCTTGATATCAGCATCTTCCTCTGATTCTTCCTCCTCATCATATTCTTCTTCTAACTTTGGTATCTCAGACAAAAATACCGATTTCTTTGCTGTTTTGATCACCTTAGATTTTCTTTCTGAAAGTAAGGCTAGTTGATCAGAAACACTTTTCTTCTCCTCCACTACCTGCTTAACCGAATCCTCATGTTGATTTAGAACACATAATAGATCATTTAAATCTTCCTCACACATATATTTATTCATTTGAAGACTAATTGCAAAAGATGACCATTCTGAATTAAGAGAATTCAAAAATTTGTAATTAATCTCAGACTTTGTCCTTTTCAACCCATTCCTCCTGAGGTCATTCAAAATAGGGCAAAACTTTTCATAAGTTTGATTTAAACTTTCACACTCTCTTGCTTTGAATCTTTCATAAGCATTGATGCATTGGTTTAACTTTGCTTGAATTGATTTTGCAGTACCAAGCATTTGCTTTTCAAGTTCATCCCACATTTCTTTTGCGGATGTTCCACTATCAATCCTATTAAAAACCTCATTGGGAACTGCCAAAGTCAACAGCGTAATAGCTCTTTTGTCAATTGCATGTCCGATTTTATGTGCTTCTGAGTACTGTGAAAAATTCTTCTTCACCTTAGTAGCAGGAATCTCTGGAGTTGTATTTGTTGCAGGTGTAGCAGCAACATCGACATAAACTTCGATTGGACCTTCTCGTATTGAGATCATCAAATTCTCATCGATATTATCCAAGAATTCTATCATACGAATTTTCCATTGCTGATATTCTGATGAGTAAATCTTAGGTATTGATATTTTTAACGATTTATCTTATGAGTGTAAATCTTTTGGTATAAATGCACCTTGATGGGTGTTTTGGAAAATGATTTGTCTTAACCCAGAGTTGTGTGGAGTTATTTATGTTTATGGAGCATGTTTCACATAAACATGGGGTATTTACGTCTTATTGCATTTTATGAATTTTAACAAATGGTCTTTTGATTAATTGAGCTTGTAGCTCGGTGTTTGACAATGTTGAGTTTTGGGGACATGTGTCTAGTTTTGATAGATCGACGTAGAGCTTTGGTCATGATTTATATTTATATGAGAATTACATGTTTTGAATGCGCTAGTTCATTCGTTTGGAGTCATGTAATGTTTTAGACCTTATTGCTATGGATCCATAGGCATTTGAGTTTAACATTCAATGATGGGATGCTAGTTTCCCTCATTGTAGCACGAAATAGGAATCGGGTTTCATGGTATGTAAGATGTGGGCCTATATGGTCGGGCATTGTCCCATGAGTAGTAAGGTGTAATTCCAATGTGCTTGTATGTTTGTGTGGATTTGGACATCTCAAAGTATAGACCTAGAGGGGTCGAGTTTGAGTCCCACGAGCAATAGATCTAGAGGGGTTGAGCTCGATATGTCTTACGAGTATAATCCATGCGTCTCGTTTTATTATATAGTTATGTGACCTACTTTTGTGCTCCGTCACGTGCAATGTAATCGGGCCTCCCTCATCATCGAAATGTGTTGTTTTGGGTATTTACTTTTATCCATGTTTTCGGTGACGTATTATATTTTAAATGGCGTGTTCTCCATGATTTATTGCCAGTGTATTATGCGTCATCCTTGTTTGAAAGTTTTGAATAATAGAGTTTTATTCATATATATATATATATACTAGTTGTGTACCCGTGCGTTGCAACGTGATGCACATTTGTTACTCGAGATTTTTTAGGGTAACCGAAGCCGAGATTTCAAACTATTAATTTGGTTTCATTTTATTTTCCATCCATCTCGATGATATTTTTATAGTTTTCTATGGTTTGGAAATTACTCTCCTGATATTTGAGATAAATGGGTCTCTTTATTTGTGATTGTTTTTTAACAAAGGGAATTAAAAAAATAGATGTACATATCAATCTCACAACCGAAACCATGATTTGGGTGCACCACAAACGGTTCCAAATCAGGGGAAAGTTCCAAATGGAACTAATCCAAAAGCAACTGACGGATAAAACAAAATAGTGAAAGAAGCCATAGTGAATAGCAACAATATACCACTATTGAGCCAGACATGGAAATAAAGGTTGCATCTTTTTTCAACCATAAGAGGCCTCAAATTATGAAAACCATTACTCCAAATTGAACTCAGAATAAAAGTTTTGACAGCAAACAAGTGGCCAAATAGTTGCTATAATATGTCCATATTCCATTGATATTTCACAAAACTGAACCAAGTTATATTAAACAAACAGGTTAACAAATTAGACCACCGCAAGCAAAACATAGCGTGAAGAGATTCCTTATAATAGCTGGAGAAAACAAAATAGAAAGACCATATTGATAGACCAAAAGATGACGATAAGCAAACGTTGACAAACCAATACAATAGCCAATAAGTGTTGGTATTTTAATATATTTTAATCATACAATCGATTAAATATTAAATCAAGAAATCGTTATAGAAATAAGATGAAACAGAATTGGGAAACAGATTCCTAGATAAGTCGAAAAAACGCTGAAATCAATTAATTCGTAATTAACAAATTGATTATTGAAATCAAAATCCGCAGGTCACGCCCACACACAAGTTGGACGATTTTAGCCTATGAAATCGTCAATCGACACCCCCTGCACGCGAGTAGGTGTTGGAGTAAAACCATTCAAGGAGCTTGTCAACTCCTCATACATCTTTGGTTATAAACCATTGAAATTTTACTCTTCCTTCCTATGTGGGACACATTCCCACACCCATTTGGTTTTTGCTAATTTCATCCAATTACTCAACTTTGAGTATCGATATCTCATTCACATACTCCGTTTTGGACACATTATATATCGTTTCGAAGCTCTCATATAGGAGAACACAAACCCACTAAGAGTTAATTATATACAATATATATATATATATATATATATATAGACTTGAGATCATGTGAGACCAAGCCATTTCCGTGAGACCCGTGAGACCCGTGAGACCAAAAAATTAACACTAAACCTTCACAGTAAAAGACTGTGAAGGTATTGTGAAGGTAAACCTTCACAGTGTTTTTGCTGTGAAGGTTCGCTATTTTGCTTACCTTCACAATGAATCGTTGTGAAGTTTTAGTGTTATTTTGTGGTCTCACGGTCTCACGAAAACAGGTTGGTCTCACGTGAACCCAACCCTATATATATATATATTAAATGTGTCCAAAGTTTACTAAAACCATATTTATACTAAAATTTTCCAACAATAAGGACCAGAAAAAAGTCATCTAATCATGACCATTGACCAAAAGAGATCAAACTCATGACAAAAATATTATAATGCAAGAAACAACCAAAAACATTCCCAAATCCACCAATCCAAGCTTATTACTCCTTTAAACCAAACTGCAAAAAATTGCATCATTTTAAATTTGATCCCAAGAGGCCGTGATCAACAGTAGCACCTTTCACGAACCTTAAATTTTTTACCCTTCAACGGAAAAACAATACGGTGGCACGTGCCACCGTATCCCCCACTCTAGGTCCGCCCATGATGCATGTACATAGCTGAAGTTGGTTTTACAAAATTCTTCATCACCATGGAAAAGAGTTCATCATCACCATGGAAAAAAGTTCAGGACTTCTGGTCACTAATTTATGCTTGGACCAAAGATTAGCAATTGATAGTGTAGAAGGTTAAAGTCCATACACCTGCAAATAGTAATACATTTTAAAATCAAAGACATTAAAATAGGTTGATATGTGGCACTTCACTAAATATTCATCTCTTATGGGCCGTTTACCAAATCGCTTACCCGGGTAAGCACTTAGATCTTTTCTTCAACAGTAAATGATTTACATCGTTTCAACGAAAACGACACAAGTATTTTTCAAACAAAAACAACTTACATAAATAATAATATACCATCCCACAAACACAAATTAGGCTATATTGTCATCAAAGATTTTTTTTTAAAGGATCAAATCAGACCCAAAATCCATATCACACAATTTGGAACATATACATCCACATGACACCTAAACAAATATGGATATGGTTTGAAGCCTTAAATGTCACATGAGTTTATGAATGCAATGTTGTCAATAACAGAAAAGCAAGTGCATGGATGTGGATATAGTGGTCGGTAGTGAAGCAATGATCAAGTGTTGATGGTAGAATATTATGAACCAATGAGACAACTAATCGTAAGGCAAAGGGTGCTGAATGCTTTGACTAACAGAAAATTAAATCAGATATATAACGAACCAATCTATTAATCATAGGGCAAAGAGTGTTGAATGCTTTGTAATATATGTTTTCGTGGTCTCCTTCTCATCAAGACCCTTCCTCCTCCTCCTCCTATTTTGTGGTCTCCTTGTCATCTTCATGTTTATAATAATAAAACCGTTGAGGCTGTCCGATACGAAAATTTCAAATCCTTGGATAAACATATCTATACTACATATAATAATTACTTTTGATTTCATATGGCAAATACTTTTTGCAAACTAACAAGCAGGTGTTTGATTATTTAGTTGGAATTCTTTTCATTGAGTTTGTTTTGATCATCAGTTAAATGAACTAAATCAACTTAGTGACAGCCACTTCTTCTGTTTCGAGAAACTAAGAAACTCACAAGCTCACTGCCATGGAACAGATCACAACAAGAAAAACTCAGATCTAGAGTGCTTCAATAAAAAGGACCACTGACAAATTAATCATTGTTCGATCAGTTGGACAAATTACAAACCAACCACTGTTTGGAGTTTAGACCGCTGGATGCTCCACAGAAGCCACCAGACAAGAATATAGATGGAATCGATTGCAAATCCCTATTGCTAGAAAGATGAGCTTCTAAGCTCTTGTTTGGCATGTACTCATAAACCCATAAATGAAACCCATAAATAGAATTAATGATATAAACCTTAGGCCAGAATCGATACATAAGCAAATCGATAAAGAAAATCAAAAGACCCATAAAGTTGAAGTTTACCTTGAAATAGGTTAAGAGAAGTAGTCAATACAGCCACCATAAATCAATCAGAAGCAATAGTTGAAGCTTACCTTGAAGACGGATTTTGCATTTAGCAACGGTTCTGAGTTAGACACAGGGATGCGGTCGATGGGTGGTCGTCATTTCATCGAGGGGATCGAGAGCATAAATTGAAGACTGTAGGGGAAGACAAGAATAAACAAACAGGGAATGATCTTTATCTCTACGAGGAGACGTAATAAAGGGATGGGAAATTCAAATCAGAATGGGAGATACAAGGGATGGAGGTTGTCAGCAAGCATGGTCGCATCAAGCATGGTTGCAAGCGTACTTTTAGGTATTGGGCTGAAAGTGTATCAGAAAGTATGGACGTATTAGGGATGGAGGTGGATCAAAAAGCATGGGCCAAACGTATACACTGTAGTTGGGCTGGTTTTAAGTTTCTTGTATTAAAAACTTGTACATTGTGCATTAAAACTTGTCTTTAAGAGATTTTTACATTTTATGCATAAAATGATGGTAATGTATGCATTAAAACTTGTCTTTAAGACATTTGATGTAAATGCTTATATATGTAGTATAGATTATTTGGGAAATTTAATATTTAACCACGTTTTGAGTGATTTTTGGTTTTAAGTTCATTTTGGGAAATGCCTTATATGGGAGCTTTGTCACAGGATTTTTGTGTGTTGGGAAAATGAGTTGTTTGCATAATTGTTATAAAACTTTTTTTTGGAAAATTATGTTTTCAAGCTGCATCGTCCTCGTTTAACGACTTATTCAATCATTGTAAAACTCTTGAAATCACTAGGCGTTAGCCTAACATTTTTATTTGTCGGCATGTGCAACAGGTTTCGGTTGGGGAATTGTTCCAGTGACACTATGAAGTGAAGAGCCTAGATGTGTGTTCAAGGAGTAAGTGACTTGGTGAAGTCTTCCGCGTTTTGGGATTAGCAAGTTTGTTTTGGATTACGTAACACCAGACCTTTGTAGTATTGGTGTACAACTTAAGTTATGGTTAATGTCGAAGTTATTACGTTTCTAATATTGAGGTGATTTCATGGTTGGTTGTAGTAAGAATTTTATCCTCATTTGTGTATTTACTCGAAGTTTTTATTTAGTTGCTCTTTTCAATTTTGAGGATGTTACAAAAAGCCCCTTCATACCTTCAGATGTGGGTATGTTTTGATTTAGAGAATGGGGTGTTATTAAACATATTTGGGTTTGTTTTGATTCGGGTTCGATTTACGTTTGTTTTAGTTGGAGAAGGATGAGTTAAAGTTTACATAGGAACATGATTTCGATTAGGAGTGGTTGCATTGGTCTCATTGATTTTTAAGGGAACCTTTTTTTAGATTGGTGGGGTTTTTATGAAGTTGCACGTGAAAAAGATGATAATGTGAGAAAATAATAGAGGTGAAGGTGTTGGTGTTTTGGGGGGAATAATGTAATTATATATTAGAGAAAATTACATTGTTAGTATTGCCTTAGTATTGCCTGGAGCTTTTCCTTTAATTTTTTTTACATTGTTAGTCCTTATAATAATGTATTTTTCATATGTATTTATTTTCTAAACAATAATGAGATAAAAATAGAAAAATATTGAAATACCCTTTATTTAAGAGGATTTTTAACGTCGGTTAGAAGGAAGGACCAAATCGAGACGTTTTTACAAACCACGATGATCATCTTGTAATTTCGAAACTGTAGAGACCAAAAGTATGATAGCCCTAATATTTTAACTGAATACCTTCCATAAATATTTATGTAAAGTACATTAATATAAAGCGGCATAAACCTTTTATAGAAAAGTTTGCTAATTAAACACAATATTTAAGAATCGAAACATAAATAACAACCTAATATCTAATCCCAAAAGAAACTAGCTTACAGCCAGGTGTTACTATATCTCCAAAAATTCAATTTCCACCAAAATTCTGCCCAAAAATCTCTACCCTTGATGCTTCTCGTAACATCAACCAAGCCTCTCAGGCGGTCTTAGATCCGCCACTAGTGAGACATGAAAACCACATAATCAAGAACAAGTTATAGGCTTGACGCTTGTAAGATCACACAAAATAACTCACAAGCTAGATAAGAGAAATCATATAAAGTGTTACTTGATCCGCAAAATGGTAGAAAACCATGCACCACCACAAGTCGTCCCAACCCGGACATTATACAAGAGACATCTCTCAATGACGAGGTAGACTCGTTTCTATCAAGGTGGCGGCAACACAAAAGTATTTTGACATAATGATGTTATTAGGACTACACCGCGGTTCATGGTTTTAGTGCATACCTCATTCATGGGGTTACCTCAAACCCTGATATACATTTAGTGGCCGTTTACCGAATGCTTACCCGGAAAAACGCTTACTAGTCAAATTTCACACTATCACTTACTTACCGGGTAAGATTTTAGTCCGCCAAATCGGTTTCGTATGCAACAGTTCACCCGGTAAGCGCCAACCATGGTAAGATTCGTCGCCATAACTTACCGGGGTAAGACTCTCGGTCCTTTTATTCGCTCTTACCGGGTGCGATTTTTGGTCCTTGCCATATCAATCCGGTAGGTAATGTGACTTGGTAAGCGCTTACCCGGGTAAGTGTTTGGTAAAAAGGCCCTTAGTGTCTACTCCAAAGAATTTCACCTCAAGGACTCTTAAACCTTAGTTCCCACCTATTCCTCTAGGCAAGTTTTGTCTCAAGAATCCGACTGGATCTTAGTGTCTACTTACTAGCAAAAAAAAGACAATATAACACAATTGGCTCAACATTTCACCTAATCCTCATGGATAAGGATTAGGGTCCAATATAACCACATGTGCACATTTATCAACATGTCATCCATATATTAACTTCCATCATGTGTACATAATCCATTTACCTAGCGTATAATAATATTATTCAATATAAAGTGGTTATACCCAAGATAGGTCTACAATTGATTTTTTAGCTACAAATGGCAATATCATACCCAAATACAACTTAAATGCATTCATCAATAACGATAATCAATTTTCAATTCCCTAAAATCATATTTGGTCAAGTATCATCCATAGGTCAAGTAAAATTAGGTTAAACCAAATATTCAAGGAAAAATCAACATGATGTAAGATAACGAGTCTTGGTATAAATAAAACTTAATAAAAATAAATGTGAACCACATACTAGGTACTTAGTGAAAACCAAGAAAACCAAGAAAACAAAGAAAAATCCCAAAAAGGAAGAATGAAGACTTAAAGCATAACCACCTACTTGTACCCTTCCTTAAATGCTAAGAAACACTAGAGAATCTCCTTGATTTTCTACCTCAAAGATCCTTGTGTTTAATAAATAAAAGGAGAAAGAAGGGACTTTTAGTAAATGAAGAAAGAGAGTAAGGAGGAAAAAAGAAATGATGTGAAAATGGGAATGAGAAAATGTTGGGCTTAGTCACTTGGCATACTCCGTGTGCCTATCCGTGCGACTTAAGTCGCCCGAGCTAGGTCGCCCGCTCTCATTGTCGACACGCCTGCGACCCATACATTACTCTCACACACCGCACGCCTCACACTTGTGTGGGCAACTTTCTTTGGGCATAGCACGGTTCATATGGTTCCCAACCTTCTATTTTGATCATACCTCGAGCATTTACTTTTTACCTAATATTGAGTACATTAATCTTAAGTACTCTCCTATTTGTAAAAAAAAGATCTTAAGCTATAACCAACATGGGGTTTTGATTCAAAGATTAGAATGTCAGGAATAGGCCTGGAGGTAGTCACCAATATGTCGGGCCATGTGGTATTACTTATGGGAATAGACACTAAGGTATATCGACTATTGAGGTGAAACTTGATTGGTGCTATGAATATCCCCCATTGACCGCCAATATTGAAGCATGTAATTGTATAATTGAATTAGCACTGATAATTATTGATATATGTTATTTGTTCAAGCTCATTAGGCTTTCTGGCTTAACACTTGTTTGTTGTCAACATGTATCTCAGGTTCTACCGACGCGGTCTCTAAGAAGGTCTAGTCGGGGTAAAGTGGGCTTGGGGAACCCATCTTTTTAGACATCATTTTTTTGGAAGGGTGTCCTAGGCTATGCCTAGACTAATCCCTTGGCAAATTATGACCGTAAGACATCAACCCTGATTAAACCTCAATGGCCACAATTGTTGTGTACGCCTGAATTCGAACCCTGGGCAGA
Organism: Saussurea involucrata; assembly: GCA_033807775.1. NCBI lineage: Eukaryota > Viridiplantae > Streptophyta > Magnoliopsida > Asterales > Asteraceae > Saussurea > Saussurea involucrata. The sequence continues at coordinate 63,695,784 of CM066325.1, forward strand.
TGGATATTCCGCCACATACCCCAGGGCCTTAACCACTGTGCCCCAACCTTGTGGTTTTTTGAGACATCATTCATATGGAAGAACTTTATTTTTGAATGATTGGATGACCACCCGATTTGTAATGTTATTTCTTAGAGAAAGTACATTAATAGGTTGTTATTGCGGTTACTTTTGATTTCAATTTTGTAATTAACAGGTGTTTATTATTTCCCCCCTTTTTGGGAAGCTCATGTTTTGGCATATTTATATACCACTTTTCAGTTTTATGGGAAAAAAATTATCCTAATTTTTGGGGTGTTACAATCCGCACCCTATTAGGGTCGGGTAAGCACGGGTAAAATATCATCTCCACCAAAGCCCATGTTATATAATATAGCTAATTTTTTAAGCTTGTTTCAAAAGTCGGGTTTAGATAGACACAAAGTATCTTATGACCTAGCTAATTGAAACGTTATTTGGAGTAGCGTTTAAATAAACTCCATAAACTTTTTGCCACTTTCTTTCAATTGTACCACTAATTAATATTAAACTTTATCTATTATGATTTGATAAATATCAATTAATTTTAAATTTAATTTTATAACTAATATTAATATTTTTAAAATTTAATTTTATAAGTAGTGTTAATTTTAATTTATTAATTGTTAATTGTTAATTAGTTTTAGGAAGAATTACATTAAAACAAAACCAACTTTAGTCTCATTTTTATTTGGGAAAACCAACATTTAAAATTTGTTTAAACAAATTTTCATATATTTAAATACTTAATAGGCATCTAGCTAACAAAATCTGATGTGACAATTAAAAAAAATACAAACTAAGAAATCAACTAAAACTATTAAAAAAAATTATGTAACCAAACAAGTTCAGCTTCTCTTGTCGTTCCCTACTCTCTTTACATATCCGATTAACACCTCCTTTCGTCCTTTTTTTGCACAAAATGTGAATATGTGTAAATGCTAAAAGGAGCATTCACATTTTCTTGGTATGCATCTCTATTTTGGACTCACTATTCACTAATAGGCATCAAACCATCTTTGAGATTCAAATTTTTTTAAACCTAATTCTAAAGAATTCACAAAATAAACTCAATGTGCTTCAAGACTTAAGATTTTGTCAATGATAGAACCAATCTCATGATTAACAAAAATAAAACAAATAATTCAACGAAATTGATTTACAAAGACGAGTTTCTATAGAAATCGTGTACCTTTTCGATGATTCTAGCGGATTGAACGAAATTGAAATTGGATAGAGGCCTGCCCAACGTAGTGGCCTAAGACGAAATCTCATCCCCAATCGTGCTTGGTTTCGGACGTCGTCTTAAGGATACAACTACCAATCAAATTGATGCACATCAGTTCAATCCCATCACATCGATATTGTGTTTCATAGAAAAGTGTAACACCCCAAATTTTCGTTAATTAAACGGTCTCTAATTTTCATTTTGGTGTAATGTTAATTTGGCATTAGTCGACCTTAAACCGAGGTTCAAGCAATTTCGAATCAAGGGGTGAAAAAGGAGCCAAGCAAGGCTTGGTACAGGTTGGGCGATAGTGCCCGACAATAGTGCCCAGTGGCACTATCGCGTGTCACACTCGCAGTTTATGTACCGAGAGTTTGGGGGCTGGTGTGCGAGTATTCCCGACGATAGTGACATATGTCACTATCGCATGTCACTATCGCGGCCCACGCAGTTACTATATATAGAAAGTGACGATTTTAGATCTCTGTGTAATCATTTTGGGAGCACTCTAGAGCCTTTTTCTCTCAAGAAAAAGGGTAAGACTTCACTTCTAACCTCTTCCACCATTAATTTCTCTCAACCACCATTTCTTAGACATTTATGGTTGATTCTAGGGTGTATTTAAGCCAAGTGTGAGGAATCCAAGTCTTCTCAAGTCCAAGACTTATCCATTTCCTCTACTAACTCTTAGGGTTTTAAACCATAACCCTAAGGTGAGTTCTTCCTCACTATCCAAGTTACTTACATGTTAAATATGTGCTTCTAATTCTTTAAAATACTTCTACACTTGTTATTCCTTGTTTGGCCAAGATGACCTAAAAATGGGTTTTTGGATTTTGAGACCTTGATTTGAAAAGAAGACTTTTGTAAACAAAAAGGATGATACTACTTGTTATATTTATTGATTTTATTTATGAAAAACTAATTTTCCCAAGTTCTATGATATTTGACATTATAGGTCAAAATTAGGGTTTTGAAGTACTTGGTTGTTTTGATATTTCTTATGAGAAATAGCTCTTCCCATGATTGGGAATAGAGTCCAAATTTATATTTTAGAAACTATGAAATTTTATGACTTGTATTACTATGTCATAGTTACATGAAATGGAAAGGGAACTTATATTGACATTGGTGGTTATTTAATTTAAGTTTATTATGAAATGGGTATTGCTATTGTTGGAAATTGTTGTTTATGTATTTTGAGTGTAATGGATCCATAGGCACTAGAGTCTTTTTGTTCAATGATGGAACGATAGTTTTCCACATTGTAGCACGGAATAGGCATCGGGCTTCATGATAAGTAAGATGTGAGCCTATATGGTCGGGCATTATCTCATGAACAATAAGGTGTCATTCCCATGTGCTTTAAGTAGCCGAGTTCGACATCCAATGTATGTACGATAATGTGATTGGCTTTACTAACGTATTTTATGGGTTATATTTGTACTCCATCATTTGTTTTGGTAGCGGTTCTTCCCGTTTACCCAAGAGGTATTCGTACGAAAGTAAACTTCTACCCAAGGTTACCGGTTTCTTTTTATAACTAACTGTTAGTTCTCACTAGGCTTTCTCCTAACACTTTTCTTGGAATTGCATGTTATCAGGTCATCCTAGCGGTGGGACTCCTCGGGTTTGAGCGGAGAGCCTTGAAGGGAGAGTTACATTTTTGGAGTATTTATAGGCGTACATTTTGGAACATGAACCTCTTATGTTTTTGAGAAGTGAAATAACAACACCCGATCGTAATCTAAGCCTTGATAGTTTAGATTAGTAGGTTGTTGGGTTTTATTTCACTTGTATAATATTTAATGTGAACGTCGTACAATTATCCCCGTTTTTGGTGATTTGTCTATGTCAAATCCGTTTAATTCCGCAATTATTTCAGGTTTAAATTTTACCTAATTTTTAGTGTGTTATAAAAAGCAAGAGTTTCGGGAGGAGAAACTGAGAGAAATCAGTTGATTTTCGTGTGTCAAAAATGGAGGGAAACCTCCAATATTTATAGTTTTCTCGCAATAACCGAAATTAACCACCAAAACTGCTTCAGATACCCGCGCGGGTTTACTCGCACGGAAACTGTTGATCACACAATAAGACTCAACAATGATATTAATCTCGATAGTTCAAAAAGATTTATATGCGGAAGCGTTTTAATAGAACTAAAGAGAAATATTTGGTAGAAAACACACACAAAATCAAGCAAGTAAAACAATAATAAGATGAGAGTTTAGCTCAATGATTCACTTTCAATTGATTCTTCAAGAACACCAACAATACCGTAAGTGTGTGAAATACAAGAGAATATGCTCTAATCTGGTGTGTGTGTGTGTAGTGCGAAAGTTGCTCTAAAAGGTCTGGAGAGACCCTCTATTTATACTAATTTACAAGGGACAAATAGTAGACAAGAAGTACTAAGGTACAAAAGACACTATCATGGGACAGATCCTGGTACAATGTTAATGTAGTGCGCCGCCTACTGTAAAGGCTGTAACCCATCAGAGGATGACACGTGGAAAGTGCAGGGCACGCCTTGTACGAATGATCTTCAGAATCTTCGTACAGTAGAGGCACGTGAGAGGCACAATTGTCTTTGTCTTTATCTTCAAGTATCTTCAAGCTTCTAAGTCTTCATACCACAGAGGCTCTGCGGCCTTGTCCTCTGAAATTCTTCTGTCGAATGATCAAGTGAGTGTTGCTCTTGGTGTTTCGGCAAAGGCTCTGTCGATGATCTTTACTTAGCCTATTTTTCAATACTTCTTTAGAACAGAAGTTGGAGCTAACAATCTCCCCTTAAGTATTGAAAAATAAAAAAATTTGAAAGTTGCATGTTTTCTAAGCTAAGAACAAGAGGTGGATCATTTGACCTCTGTAATAAATTTACTTTTCATTCACTAAGATGCCAGAGGCATTTACATTGGATTACATTAAAGTGCAGAGTATGAAAAGTAAAGCAAAAGTAGGATAGTTGCAGAGGTCAGACTCTGGCATTTGGGAAGTCATTGATTGGCCTTGTGAGTCCTCCATCCCTGAGCTCACGGAACATGTTGATGCAGAGGTTTCTGAAGTTGATGATCGCATCAATGGCCTCAATTAATCTGTTGGCGAAGGATAGATCCATGAGTTCTGATCCTCTGTGTTCCAACAGATTAGACCTGAACTCGAGCAGAGTCTTAGTGGCATACTTCTTGCAATCAACCTCCAAGAATAACTTCAACTTTCCAGCAGGATTACGAAAGACATACCCAACCTTTGGGTCGCTGATTATGGAGTTCGGTCTGATGTCAACAGAGGAGGGGCAGTGGTCTTCTGGAGGTGGGAGTCTTATCTTCTTTACTCCAAGATCAAGTCCCACTTGGAAGTCAGTCAACCTCAAGCATGTGATCGTAGTTTTTTCTGGCCCAGCTCAGAAGATCTGGAGGGTCAAAAGGGCTAAGGTTTCTTAGATCGACATCTGAGAATTTGTTCTCAGATCTGTCTGCCCTTTTGACATGGTAGAGGTTGTATTGAAATTATCCACCTTTGGTGTGTGATAGCTTGCAGTAGATGATTTGAGTGATCTTTGAGTTTGATAAGACTTGGTGGATAGGTTTGGCTTTATACATGTAGAAGTCTTCTCTTATCTGCTGAAGCATGTCACGTTTCAGAATCGGAGGTGGCAGAGGATCATTGACTTCTCTGCTGTAGAGGTATTTGTAAACCACCTCTTCCATTTGTCGTTGAGGTACAGATGGTGGATGCATAGGTTTTCACAGAGCTTCTAAGTCACTGTTCATCTTGGCCACTCTGTCTTCAGTTGGCTTCGCCTCGGGATCTAGCACGGGCTTTGCTGACAGATGAGGAATTCCGAAGGCCCAATCTTCTTCTGGCTTAGGAGTGACAAAGGCATCAAATGCACTTTTCAGTAGTTTTTCAGAAGGTTGATGCCTTGGTTTCTTGGGTTTCGATTCCTCTGTAAGGATAGACTTTCCCTTGTCCTTTGCCATAGGCTGAGTTTCCCCTGTGGGTTTGGATTGGGTTGCCTCTTTTGGTTTTGTCTGTTGAGCTTCTGAGGTCTTTGTTGGGGGTGCCTCTGTTGTTGGTTTTGTAGGAGTTGTCTCTGTTGGTTTAGATGGTGGTTGGGTTGAAGAATCTTCTGTTGTTTTGGTTTGGGGTTTGGTTGGGGATGCTTCTACTGTTTTACTCAGATACTTTCGTTGTTTTTGAGCTAAGGTTTTTGTTCGGGGTTTGGATATGGGTTGCTCTTCTGTTGTTATTGGTGTGCGTTGTTCTTATATTATAGGTGTGGGTGATCACAGCTTGGTTTCTTCTGTTGGTTTTGGTATAGGGGAGGGAATGTCTTCTTCAGAGTTTGAAGAAGAGGGGATTTGGATCTGCTCTGAGGTTGTCTTTGGTTTTGGTGAGGGCAGGTTTTCGGCTTGTTGAGTTGTTTCCACAGAGGTGGGTATTTCCTCTATGGTCTTCTTCTGGTTTTGGTCTTCAGAGGCTGATGGTACTTGGGTTATTGGTTTGAGTGCAAGTGGTGGTGCTGGCAGACCTCTGAGGTTTCTCTCTGTCTTCTTCTTCTCCCCCTCAGGATGACCTGATGGCCCATCCGAATCACCATCAGAGTTATCCTGTCCTCTGGCCGACGTACCTTCTGCTCGACATGTGGATGATGATTTCTTTGGTTGGCTTGCCCCTGCAGCGAGCATTTTCACACAAAGGTTGTCACAAATGCCCATCAGATAAGCATCTTCTGCTACTGAGTTGAATCTAAGCTTTCCCACGCTGGCCTGGAAGTCTTTGACGTAGTTGGCATTGGCAGTGGTGAAGGCCTTGATAAACTCTGTCATCTCGTTCAGTATTCCCTGGCCAAGATCTGTTATCTGAGCTCTGGTCATGTAGTCGGAAGGCTTCATGGCTTGAGTTTCCCTTGTGGTCTGTTCTTGACTTGTTCGAGGGCCTTTTTGAGATCTTTTGGTGTAAGGACCGTAGATGCAGGGGTTTGAGTAGAGAGATTTGTGGCCACTTTTCGTGCCTTCTTTAACTATTTGGAGAGGTTGGTGACAGATGCTTCAAGTACAGAGATAGTGGTTGCTTCTAGGGTAGAGGGCGTTGTAGCTGCAGAGGTATTTAGAGCTTTCTTTGGCTGTTCATTGGCATTCTTCACCTCTGTTGAAAGGTGTTCAACTTTGGTGGTCAATTCGTCTATTGCCTTCTTGGTAGATTCTGCAAGGATCTTGACATAGCTTTGCAACTCTGTCAATGAGTTGGTCACAGTGGTGACAAAGGTTTGGAACTCATCCTTTGTGACTTGTGAACCATGTGTAACCTCTGGGGGAACACATTCTTCCCTAGAGTGAGTCCTTGTTCCTTGGACGCCTTCTTTCGTCCCTGTTTTTATGTTGAGGATGGAAGGACTTCCTTCTGATCCTTGAGCAGAGGTTTTTAAGGCCTCAGACTCTACAGAAGTTCTGTCAAGGACCTTATACTGATCCACTCCAGAGGTGGGGACAGAAGTATCCTTGAGTTGACATGGGGACTTGTCTAGAGTCCCTTCGTCTGTGTGCACTCTAAGCTCCTCTGAAGAGCTTTTGGGTCCTATTGTAGTGTGCGTGGCAGAGGAAACAAATTTCTCTGTTGGGATTGCAGATGTGATCAGGGGCGAAGGATCACGAATAAGAGGAGAGTACTTTTGAGAGGACTCCTTCTCTATGGTTTTCCCCGACAGTTAGTGGCACAGAGGAGGAAAGAGGTTCCTCTGTCCGGTTTGTTGGGGATAGGATCAAGTCGTGTTGCTCTTGTTCAATAGCTCTATTTGCCACTAGACTGGCAGAGCTAGATGTGTGGGTTGCACTGGGAGGGGTTGTGGTTGTGTGCCTCTACTTTCTTCGGCATCTTTTCGGCTCTCTTCCTCTGTCAAGCATCCTAAGACAGGGGATTCTAACATAGATTCTATTTCCACCCAGGTGTCATCTGTTTCCACCTTCTCCTCTGTGAGATCAAGTTCTGGGTTGTAGCTGGGAGGAGAGGCAAATAGGTCAGAGTTCATTCTGCCTTATGGGGTTTCTACTTGATTGCCCTCAGGGGTTCTGTCATGGTCCTCCAGATCAGTGTCAACTTATGAGACAATTACGTTGGGGTTTGTAGTTGTCCAATCTGTGAGGTCTTCTGTTACCCAACCAGAAGTATCCAAGGTGGTGGTAATATCCTGGCGCTCAAGGAATGCAGAGAGGTCAGTTCCCTCTGCGTATCGAATAGGCGTGGGGGATCGCAAAGGTTGTTCTTGGATTGTGGCTGTTGTTTCTGCTTCCTCTGCGATGGTCTGCAGAGGGGTTTTGGGTTTCTTGACCTTCTTTCTTTTGGGTTTTGGGGCTCTATCCTCAGAAGATTTGGCTTTTCTTTTCTTCTTCTTTTCTTTTGGAGGAGGGGGTGCAGAGGATCCAACCACAGTTGCTTATGTTTGCGGTTGTTTGGTTTGTTCTGCGGAGGCAGAGGTACCTTCTGTGGCTTTCTTGGCTTTGGAAGCCTTCTGTGTTTTGGAGGGTGTCTCTGTGGTTTTACTCTTGGATGCAGAAGTTTTACCCTTGCTTCTCTGTAGTCGGATCTTTTCTTGTTTCTGCCCATGCTTTGCTAAAGTCGTTGCCCACTCTTCGTCACTCATTCTTTCTACTACCAAGGATCCTACAGGGGCTCCTAGACGCGGGGGTATCACAGGATTCGGTTTTGGAGTCCGGTGATCGCGTATGTAAGCTATCCTAAGGTCTTCATCTATAACGTATGTAAGCAGTTTGGATGGCAGAGGCCTGCAGAACTAGTATCCGTCTACGTGCCTTGTAGGGGTCATTTTGGTCAAAGGGTAGGTTTTTACAACTGTCCCTTCCATTGGCCATTCATTCAGGATCAACAGAGGTTCTAGAATTACTCCTAGGGTCCTCTGGAATTGCAGAGCAGGGAGTTCTTTGCTTTTGGGCCCCTTTGCCTTCTGTGTAGATATTCTGTGGTCAATGGTGTTAATGAGTTCCTGCATCGTGAGGGTGGCATAATCCAGAGGCAAATCATAGTACACCCCGTACGTGATTGCCAGGATTTGGTGAGAGCTCTGGTCAGGGCTACCCACTTTGCCCGTTAGGCATCTGTTAAGCACTGAGAACAGAGTGTTCCACAGAGGGGGAAGCGATTTCTTCTGAAATCATCCCTTTTGTTGAGATGGGTGTTATAGCCCAACATCTCTGCAAAGTCGCAGAGTTCTCTGTCAGAAGGGCTTTCTGCGTAATCCTTGATGCCCAGAAGTCCTCTGTTGAACCTTAGCTCATGGTTCTGTGATCTGTCTGGTTTGGATGCATACCCGGTAATTTGTCTGTTTTCTTCGTTGTAATAGCAGCTCTGTCAGAACTGGTTCAGGTATCTGGCAGGGATTATTGTAACGTTCTAGGTCAGTAAGGTTCTTAATGGATGGTTTTCTATAATTTTCATCAGTATAGCATTTTCATCCCCAAATGCAGTTCTTGAGGGAACAAGATAGTGGTTATTGGGTTTAAGGGGAAGGGAGTTTTCGAACTGGTCATGGTCTAAAAATTGTTGAAGATGGGTGGTGAGGGATGCTGTGAGTGCTGAGCCTGAGCAGGGGAGTTCGTCGGAGTGTTGGTGGATGCCATGGATGATTTCTTCGAAGAAAGGAGTAGGAAATGAAAAGTTGCAGGTTCTTGCACAGTTCTCCAGAGAGTTTTAGAGAGAGAGAGAGAGATATATTTGTAAAGGAAGAAGAAGAGGGGAGGGGGGGGGGGGGGGTAAACGGGGTTTTATAGCGTGGGGTAGAAACGGATAGAATTTGCACAGTAAAAGTGAATTCAATGTAATTAAGGGTCCGCACTCGAGTATACAGCTGTGAGCAACGCTTCAGTACCGACGTTTGACTGACACGTCCAATAGAAGCGTGGCACCTCAGTGGTGTCAGAGCACGATGAGACATCGTGTGTAACATCTGGATTTTTTTTCGATATAAAGTGTTACGCTTAGTTTATTGAATAATTTAAGTATAATTATTTAATAGATTAATTTTAGAGTTTATTCCCGAGTAAGTTACGTTAATTGTTTTACGGAGTTATAAGTTAAGGGGTAAACTTTAATTTTAATTTATAAGTTTGAGGGTGGAAGTTGCCAAATGATGAAAGTAGAGGGGGCTGTTTTGGTTAAGTGGTGAAATATGCACCACCACCACCTCATTTACATATGTGGAAGTGAGATGTTTTCTCATTTCTCTTTGTTGTGTGTGTGTGTTTTACGGTGAAAAAGAGAGAGAAAGAGAGAACCGAGAAAGAGAGAAAGAAGAAGAAGAAAGAAGAAAGAAGAACAAGAATCAGCAGTAATTAAGAGTACAAATTGTTGATAAAATTAAGGTATGTCTTCACTCAATTTACTCATCTCTTTTAGATAAAGCTTTCTAATGGTTTAGAATTGGGTTTTGACGATTTTGGAAAGTTATGGAAAATCTAAGTTTATAAGTCTCTTCTAAATATGATATTATGCATATCTGCAAATTTATAGGTGCATGCATAGCTTAAAAGTATCAATTTGGACTTAATACGTTTACAATTAGTTGAGATAAAGATGAACGTAGTTAGTCGCGATAAAGATGATAATTGCGATAAGGATGAAGGTCGCAACTTTGGGTTGCGACAAGATTGTTGTATCGCAACAGTTGGTTGCGATAAGTTGTATATCGCAACAGTTGGTTGCGATAAGACGTATGTCGCAATAGTGGGTTGCGATAAGAAGGGATATCGCAACAATGGGTTGCGATAAGTATTGTGTCGCAAGTAGTAGGTTGCGACAAGTGTTATCGCAATTAGTGGGTGACGATAAGTGTCGAGGATTTTGGTTATTTAGGATTTTAAGAGTCCTAATCAGTAAATTGATACAAGTACAATATGTATTTGGGTATTTCAGACTTTGTGAAGTTTGGAGACAGAAATTCATACAACGGTTAAGAAGAAAAGTAAGAGTGACGTTACTGCTATCAGGTGAGTTCATTCTTACCTTACCCTTTTTATAACGTATTTAAATTATGGTAAGGTACATTTTTATAATGAAATGTTTTTGGATGAATTGTGACGAATGATTTTATGAGGTAAAATCGGTTAGCTTAAATTAATGGTTTTGCTTAATTTCATTAACGTTATTTGAAAATGATTTATATTAAGCAATAACATGCACGAGTACAAATAAGTGTAATGGATCCATAGGCACTAGTTTTTATATGAACACATGGAATAGTCGTGGATTAACCGTAATTCCAGTGTGTATGATAAACGTAGAATACGCGTGGACTAATCGTAATTCCCGTTTAGGTGAAATAAGGAATAGGCGTGGACTAATCGTAATTCCCATTTCACATTGATGAGAAATCGTGGGATAGGCGTGGACTAATCGTAATTATCGATTTCTAAGGAAGGAAAGATATAGGCATGGCTTAATTGTATTCTCTACTTCCTTTCCAAGAAATTGACATGTGTAATTGTGATTTCTTGGATATGAGCATTAATATAGAATCCGTGGAGATTCTTAGTGGGCTCTGGAACATGATATCGTGACTGACTTGGTGTCGGTCATATTCATGGAATCGGGTTTAATCCCGTCATCGTAAGATGTTGATACATTTGGTAAGAAAAAGATAAACCAGCTTTGTTATGCCTTGTTTACATTGATTTAAAATTATTATTTTGAAACCGAATGTTCTCACTAGGCGTTAGCCTAATCATTTTAAATTATATTTTCTTACCAGGTACTAGCTCGGGAAAGTAAAGGGTTGTGGGACGAGTGCATTCGAGTACATACTTTTGTGGAAAGTGGAGAAGTTAGCCTTAGTGAGGAGTTATTGATAAATCCTAGATAACTGGTTTAATCTGATCTTAGTTGACAAGATTAGATTAATAGGTTATTTTATTTTGCATTGATATATATATATATATATATATATATATATATATATATATATATATATATATATATATATATATATATATGAATCCTCAAGGTTAATTCTTTGTTATGTATAAAAGTTTGGCAGATCTTATGGTTAACCTTGTTAGAATTAAGGTTTAAATTTACCCTGATTTTTAGGGTGTTACAATATGGTATCAGAGCATTAGTTTAAGTGAACTAGGTATGCTAGTGAGATACCTAGACTTATGCTGAGATGAATTATGTTATGATTTGTGAGATATGGGTAGAAGTACTAAGATGGGATAGTCTAAGAGTCGACGAAAATACGTAAATTAGTGTTGTAACGATGGTAACGAGGATTCTCATGTATAGTATGTTCACAATTCCAATTAGCTACTGTTATTATGAATATATTGTTACACAAGTATACTTGTTTCTGAATTGTTACAGTGACTAATGATCGGTAAAGTACGTTTCGTATGTTTAGATATGTGTAACCATTTCTTATGGTTATTTCTTTGTGTTATGTCAAAACGATGGTGAATACGCCATCCAGGTCCCCTAATTCTTTTGAGGATATGGCGGTAATTGATTGGTCGGTAGAAAAGCGACCTGAAATGGTTGGGACTCATGAAAGTCCACCGAGGTTACCGTTTACGGGAGGAGCGGACAGTCAGGTACATAGAACGAGTACCCGTACCGTCAACCCGGAAACGTCGGAATCGACAATGGAGTCTCGCATGATGGAGAACATGACACGAATGATGAATACGACAATGACACAACAAACAGAGATGTTCATGAAAGCGTTGAATGGCCGAAGTTCTGAACTACGACGAACGGAGACTGACACTGGGGTAATAAATCAAATTCGTAATCCTGTGACAGATGTAAACAGGAGGGTGGAAAGAGTCTGCTCATATAAAAAGTTTCTAAGTTGTAAACCGCCGGAGTTTACCGGAGCAGACAATCCAGTGGCATGCATGAATTGGCTCCGAGAAATGGAACAAGCTTTTCGAGCTTGTGAATGTGATAAGAAATCAAATGTTAGATTTGGGTCTCAAATGTTACGAGGTAATGCATTGACTTGGTGGAATATAGTGACGTCTACTGTGACGGCTCCAGTCTTAACGGCTATGACATGGGAGTCATTCAAGAAAAAGATTTTGGAAGAATATTGAAATGAAAATGAAATGGATAGGATTGAAGAAGAGTTTCGGACTCTTAAGAAAGGTACTTCAACGGTTCGAAAGTACACTGAATCCTTCATGGAGAAACTAAACTTAGTGGGGGCATGTGGCTCCAACTGAGAAGGATAAGATTAAAGCTTATTTGAAGGGTTTGCCAGCGGACATGATGTCCCGGGTACGAAATGCTAAAGCTTCAACGTTGAGAGAAACAATTGAGGAAGCCAAAGTTATGGAAGAGGTCTATGCTAAAGACAAGGAAGAAAAGACGCAAGTGGTAGAGAAACATAAATGGGAAGGCCGGTCAGAGTCCTCTCAGAAGTCAAAATCCTTTGGTAAAAATGTTCGTTATGAATCTCGTCGGGAGCCGAATTGGTGCCCGAAGTGTCGGAGTAAACATTATGGTCCATGTCGGGTGACAACGCTGGAGTGTTATAAGTGTGGTAAAGGTGGACATACTTTGAATAACTGTCCTGTCTAAGGATCAACGTGCTATGAGTGTAAACAACCCGGTCATTTCCGTCGGGATTGCCCAAAGCTGAAAAAGGGTAGAGACCAAAGCAAGAAATAAATTGTTCCCAATCCAACGGGTCGGGCATTTCATATGACAGCTGACGAAGCCAAGGAATCGAAAGACGTCGTTTCGGGTACATTTCTCGTTAATTCCATTCCCGTGCACATTTTATTTGACTATGGTGCAAATTTGTCGTTTGTGTCCAAGTCGTTCTATCACAAGTTAGCTATGCCTGTCACTACCTTGGAAGATGCCTTAGTAGTCGAGATAGCTAACGTCGGTCAAGTCTTGGTTCGCGAAAGACTTGAGAGTTGTTTTATTTCGGTAGAAGAAACTAAATTTCCGATCGACTTGTTGTTGATGGAAATTGGAGGGTTTGATGTAATTGTGGGTATGGACTGGTTGACAGTCAATCATGCAGAAATACATTGTGCAAAGAAATTAATTCGGATTCCGATGACTGATAAGGATGCTGTACTCATCTTTGGAGAAAAGCGAAAAGAAGAAGTTCCGTTAATTTCTGTTGCTAATACACGTAAATGTCTAGTTAAAGGATGCTCATCCTATCTAGCTTATGTTTTAGATGGGAAGACAGAAAAGAAACAAGTGGAAGACATTAAGGTTGTACGTGAACTCCCGGACGTATTTCTCGATGATCTTCCAGGCCTACCGTATGAACGACAAGTAGAGTTTTGCATTGATCTTATCCCTGGATCAACAGCATTAACGCGTGCACCGTATCGCATAGCGCCGGCCGAAATGAAAAAGATGATGTCCCAGCTGCAAGAGCTGTTGGACAAGGGGTTTGTATGACCAAGTTCTTCACCTTGGGGAGCTCCGGTATTGTTTGTTAAGAAAAAGGATGGCACTATGAGAATATGCATCGACTATCGCGAGCTGAATAAGATGACGATTAAGAACAAGTATCCGCTTCCAAGGATTGATGACATGTTCGATCAACTCCAAGGTGCGGGATTCTTTTCAAAGATTGATCTAAGGTCGGGATACCATCAAGTTCGAGTAAGAGATGAAGATATCCCTAAGACAGCGTTCAAAACGAGGTACGGGCATTATGAATTTCTTGTAATGCCATTTGGGTTGACAAATGCTCCAGCCGTGTTCATGGATCTGATGAACAGAGTATGTCGACCATTCTTAGACAAGTCTGTCATTGTATTCATTGATGACATACTTGTTTATTCGAAGAATTAGGATGATCATGAATGCCATCTTCGTGAAGTCTTGGAAGTTCTAAGGAAGGAGAAATTCTATGCAAAATTCTCAAAATGTGAATTCTGGTTAAAAGATATACAATTTCCAGCAAAGATAGAAGCAATGACGAACTGGGAGACATCGAAGAGCGCGTCTGAAATAAGAAGTTTCTTGGGTCTAGCAGGTTACTACCGGAGATTTATTAAAGACTTCTCAAAGATTGCTTCTACTTTGACCATGTTGACTCGGAAGAATGTAAAATTTGTTTGGACTGAAAAACAAGAATCGGCTTTCAGAAATTTACGTCAAAAGTTATGTGAAGCTCCTATTCTTGCACTACCGGAAGGAACAAAAGATATTGCACTACCCTAAAGTTTGTGTATTGATGGAACGAGGCAAGGTGATTTCTTACGCGTCAAGACAACTTAAAGAACATGAGAAGAATTACCCTACCCACGATTTGGAATTAGCAGCGGTCGTGTTTTCATTAATGCTGTGGCGACATTATCTGTATGGAACGAAGTGTACTCTTTACACTGATCATAAGAGTTTGAAGCATGTCTTTGATTAGAAAGAGTTGAATATGAGGCAGCGGTGCTGGTTAGAACTACTTAAAGATTATGATTGTGAATTGCATTACCATCCCGGTAAAACCAATGTTGTAGCTGATGCTTTAAGTAGAAAAGAATATAGTGGATGTTTAAAAACGACCAACGCCAGAATTGATGTAACATCAAGTTTAATTGAAAGGGTAAAAGAGGCACAAGCGAAAGTGTTATTGGAAGAAAATCTAAAAGATAAGGTGATGAGCAAACAACATTTTCAACTGACTAAAGATAGCTGTGGAGTTAAGCTGTTCCAAGGCCGTGTTTGGGTGCCAAAAATGGGTGGAAATCGAGAGTTGATTCTCGAAGACGCTCACAAATCTAAATTTTCTATACATCCTGGAGGTACTAAGATGTATAGGGATTTGAAGTTGCACTATTGGTGGCCACCTATGAAAGTAGATGTGGCACGAATAGTAGAAAAGTGTGTGACGTGTTCGTTAGTAAAAGCCGAACATCAAAAGCCTTACGGAAGTTTTCAATATTTGGAGATTCCGGAATGGAAGTGGGAGAAGATTACCATGGATTTTGTGACAAAATTACCAAGGACGCAAAAGGGTAACGACACTATATGGGTAATCGTTGATCGATTGACTAAGAGTGCTCACTTTTTGGCTATGAAAGAAGCATCACCAATAGAAAAATTGGTGAAGTTGTATATTGATGAAGTGGTGTCAAGACATTGTATACCGGTGTCTATAGTTTATGATCGTGATAGTCGGTTTACCTTGAGGTTTTGGCAATCACTACAAGAAGAATTGGGAGTAGGGTGGAGGTCCATGATGCCACGACATCTACAGCTGATCAACCGGTGACAACGACAATGAGACCTCCGCCGATTAACACCGTACTAGGAGGGGGAATCGAGCATATCCCCCATCATGACCTGAAAACGTCTGACCCTGTTTTGGAAGAGGCAACAGTTGAGACTCGTATGATGGACCGAATGATGAAGGCTATGAACAAGGCCATGGCTCAACAGCAAGAGCATCTTTTGAAACTTATGGAAGACATGGATACGAACAACCGTAGGCACAAAGCGGTTGGTGAGAACATCATAGTGGCAGGATCTGGGGGCACCGGAAATGAAATTACAACTGATGGTTTGGGGATAATGGAAACTGGGCAAGCAAGGAAGGCTTGTTCATTCAAGACCTTTCTAAGTTGCAGACCTCCCGAGTTTAAAGGCGCGGATGATCCAGTTATCTGTATGAACTGGATCCGAGAAATGGAGCAGGCATTTCGGACTAGTGAGCGTGGGGAGAGCTAGAAAGCGAAGTTTGATTCTCAGATGTTAAGAGGGGCAACCCTCACGTGGTGGAATGTCTACTCGACATCTCTAGAGGTCACGGTGTTGGCCAAACGGATTTGTCAACTTTCAAGAAAAAGGTATTGGAAGAGTATTGCAATGAGAGAACAATGGACCGGATCGAAGAGGAGTTCCGTAACTTGAAAAAGGGAAGTTTGACAGTAAAAGAGTACAACCGTCTATTCATGGACAAGTTGGGGTTGGTGGGACATCTGGTCCCGACGGAGAAAGAAAAGATTAAGGCCAACATCAAGGGTCTTCCATCCTATATGATGACCATGGTCCGGGTGTCCAAAGCCTCTACCCTTCGGGAGGCGGTGGAGGAAGCTCAACTCGTGGAAGATGCCTATGGTCGGGGCAAGGAGAAGGTTGCTAGAATACCGGAGAAGAAGAGATGGGAATGGAAGTCCTTACCCTTCAAGAAACCGAGAACGTTCGACAACCATTATCGAGGAGCCAAACCAAAGAGGGAGGTTAGGTGGTGCTCTAAGTGTCGGAGCAAACATTTCGGCCCATGCAACTTTGTTCCGTGGAAATGCTATAAGTGTGGCAAGGCCGGACATTCAATCAATGCTTGTAACGTCAGGGGACCGCCGTGTTTCGAGTGCAAGGAGCCAGGACACATTAGAAGTGACTGCCCAAAGCTGAAAGTGGGAGGAAGCGGAGGACAGAAGGTGGAACCTCTGAGTGCAACGGGAAGAGCTTTCCAGATGAAAACTGAGGAGGCGAAGGCTTCGACAGACGTAGTGTCGGGTAAGTTTCTTCTAAACTCCGTACCTACGCGTGTGTTATTTGATTCGAGTGCAAGTTTTTTGTTTGTGTCGACTTCCTTTTGCCAAAAGTTGTCTATGCCCACTAATTGTCTAGAAAAAGCTATAGTAGTAGAAATAGCCGACGGTGGACAAGTGGTGGTTCGGAATGTTTTGCGGGGTTGTGTGCTGGAAATCGAAGGAAAGAAGTTTCTGATCGACTTGATGCCAACGGTAATAGGGGAATTTGATTTAGTAGTTGGGATGGATTGGCTAGACGTAAATCAAGCCGAAATCTTATGCGCAAAGAAGTTGATTCGCATACCTTCTTCGGATGGAAGTTGTGTGGTCATTTATGGGGAGCGAAGGAAAGGAGACGTAGCAATCATCTCCATGTTGAAGGCACACAAGTGTTTAGTCAAGGGGTGTGCGTCCTTCTTGGCATACATAATCGATGCTATGTTGGAAAAGAAGAAGCTCGAGGACGTGAAGGTGGAACGTGAGTTTCCCGACGTGTTTC
Source organism: Saussurea involucrata (assembly GCA_033807775.1). Taxonomy (NCBI): domain Eukaryota; kingdom Viridiplantae; phylum Streptophyta; class Magnoliopsida; order Asterales; family Asteraceae; genus Saussurea; species Saussurea involucrata. The sequence goes on from CM066325.1 coordinate 63,713,050, forward strand.
CGGAAGACTTGTCTGGTTTACCACCGGATTGTCAAGTGGAGTACAAAATAGACTTAGTACCGGGAGCGACTCCGATAGCTAGAGCTCCCTACCGTTTGGCTCCATCCGAGATGCAAGAAATGATGGCGCAACTCCAAGAGCTTGTGGAGAAGGGGTTTGTGAGGCCGAGCTCATCTCCTTGAGGAGCACCGGTCTTATTCGGGAAGAAGAAGGATGGCACTATGAGGATGTGCATCGACTACCAAGAGTTGAACAAGGTAACAGTGAAGAACAAGTACCCACTCCCTAGGATCGATGACTTGTTCGACCAACTTCAAGGAGCGGGATGCTCCTCATAGATCGACTTACGTTTGGGCTATCACCAAGTGAAGGTTAAAGAAGAAGATATTCCAAAGACGGCATTTCGAACACGGTATGGTCACTACGACTTCCTAGTAATGCCGTTTGGGTTGACGAATGCATCAGCAGTGTTCATGGACTTGATGAACCTGGTGTGTCGACCCTTCCTCGACAAGCCAGTAATCGTTTTCATAGACGATATCTTAGTACACTCCAAGGACGAAGTGGACCATGAATCGCATCTACGAGAGGTGTTGGAAGTTCTAAGGAAAGAAAAATTGTTTGCAAAGTTCTCTAAGTGCGAGTTTTGGTTAAGTGAGGTCCAATTCTTAGGTCATGTGGTGAAGTGAGACGGAGTGATGGTGGACCCTTCCAAAATTGAGGCAATGATGAATTGGGAACCTCCCAAAAGTCCGGGGGAGATCCGAAGCTTCTTGGTTTGGCGGGTTACTACCGAAGGTTCATCCAAGACTTTTCCAAGATTGCTTCTTCTTTTACGGTGTTGACTCGGAAAAACGTAAAGTTTGTTTGGACCGAAGCGCAAGAGAAGGCGTTCCGTACTCTACAAAAGAAGTGTTGTGAAGCACCAATTCTATCCTTACCCGAAGGATCAGAAGATTTCGTGGTCTATAGCGACGCATCCAAGATGGGTTTGGGGTGCATGTTGATGCAAAGGGGAAAGGTGATCGCCTATGCTTCAAGGAAACTCAAGGTGCACGAAAAGAACTACCCTACGCATGATTTGGAATTCGCCGTGGTGATATTCGCGTTAAAGTTGCGGCGTCATTACCTTTACGGCATGAAATGCACGTTGTACACGGATCACAAGAGCTTGAAATATGTATTCGATCAAAAGGAGTTGAACATGACACAACGAAGATGGTGGGAGTTACTCAAGGACTACGATTGTGAATTGCTTTACCTTCCGGGTAAGGCAAAATGTGGTCGTCGATGCTTTGAGTTGAAAGGAATATAGTGGAAGTCTACGCGCCAACCTCTCAAGGATTGACCTTGTGTCAAGTCTAGTGGAACGGATTAGAGCGGCGCAATCCGAAGCCTTGTTGGAAAAAAACCTCAAGGAGGAAGTAATGGTGAAGCAAAAGCAGCTTCTAATGTAGGATAGCCGGGGAGTTAAGTTGTTCAACAGGCGTGTGTGGGTGCCCAAGATCGGTGTAAATCGGGAGCAACTCATGGACGAGGCTCATAAGTCCAAGTACTCCGTCCATCCCGGGAGTACCAAGATGTATCGGGATTTAAAGTTACATTATTGGTGGCCAGTCATGAAGTTGGACGTGGCACACTATGTGGAAAGGTGTGTGACTTGCTCACAGGTTAAGGCTCAACATCAACTACCATATGGCAGCTTACGACCTTTGAAATTTCTCGAATGGAAGTGGGAGAAAATCACGATGGACTTCGTGACCAAGTTGCCGAATAATTGAAAGGCCACGAAACCATTTGGGTGATAGTGGACCGTTTGACGAAGAACGCGCACTTTTTAGCGATGTGGGAAACCTTACCGATGGACATATTGGCAAAGCTCTATATTGATGACGTGGTCTCGAGGCATGGTGTTTTCGTATCCATAGTTTCCGACCGGGATAGTCGGTTCACGTCGAGATTCTGGAAAGCGTTACAAGAGAAGCTTGGCACAAGGGTGAATTTGAGCACGACATATCACCCGCAAATGGATGGACAAAGTGAAAGGACTCTTCAAAACTTGGAATATATGCTAAGGGCGTGTGTAATAGATTTCGGGGGCAATTGGGATACTCATCTACCTTTGGTGTAGTTTGCTTACAATAATAGTTATCACTCTAGCTTGAAGGCGGCGCCATTTGAGGCCTTTTATGGGAGAAAGTGTAGGACTCCCGCGTGTTGGCTAGAGGCGGGGGGAAAACAATTTTTCGGATCGAAAATCGTTCATGAAACGACCGATAAAGTCAAGATTATTAGGGAACGTTTGAAAGCGGCCCAACACCGACAAAAGAGCTACGCCGACAACAAAAGGAGACCGGTAGAATTGCAAGTAGTAGAGCGAGTGATGTTGAAAGTATCGCCTTGGAAGGGATTGGTTCGTTTCGGGAAGCTAGGGAAGTTGAGTCCCCGTTTCCTTGGGTCATTCACCATTCTAGAACGTGTGGGATCGCAAGCCTATAAATTGGACCTACCGCCGGAAATGGACGGAATCCATCCGACGTTCTACGTATGTTACCTACGGAAGTACCTAGCGGAAGAAGAAAGCGTGATACCATTGTCGGAAATCCGGGTGGATGACAATCGTTGTATCGAAGAGCCCAAAACTATTTTGGAAAGAGTGACTAAGAAACTTCGACACAAGGAGGTGGTCATGGTCAAAGTGCAATGGAAGCACCATCGGGGTACCAATGTGACTTGGGAAGAGGAAGAGGACATGAAACACCGATATCCTCGCTTGTTTGTAAAGACTAAGATTTCGAGGATGAAATCTTTTCCAAGTTGGGGAGGATTGTAACACCCCGAAAATTATAGTTTCGATTGTAAGACCATTAACTTGGGAATGTAAAATTTTAAAGTTTTACGTTGCAAGAAAAGTCACGTAGCGTCGAATTGGGTCGTGTGGAGAAAAGTTGTCCAAAATGGGGCTCGGTACAGGGACCGCGACTGTGCCTGGCGATTGTGACCTGGTGTAACGACCCAACCCAAACATACATCATATAACATAATTTACATCTCATCATAAGATAATAAAATACATAATATATCACATAGGTCTCATAGTCCCAAATATTTACAAAACATATATCAGCACAAACTTTTCGCTAATAATTTACATTACAACTAACGATACTATAGATACTAAAGACTTCATGAAACTTCAAAACACACGGCTTCCAAACAAGCAAATCATCAGTTATAGTTTCCTCTGCTCTTACTTATTCCTCGACCTGGAATACATATTTTTGAAATCAAAATGAGGGTTAGACCAGTTGGTCAAAGTGAGAAAATCCCTGTCAGTTTAGTAATCATTTTGTAAAACACATATATACAACAAGTATATAAATGCCAAGTATGACCCGTGTGCACTGTGTATAAATCTTTCACATGGCTATATTAGTTGGTTGCGCTAAACCAACTAATCAATTTACTCCGCTGCACTAACATACAACCAACTCCGCTGCCCCTCCGTACAGCCAATACTCCGCCGACCCTCAGTCCGGCCAAGGTGCACTCGTGTAGTGTAATGCTTATATAAATACAACATATATCTTAATATATCATATTTCAATCATAAGCACATTATCACACTACCAACCACATAATTATCCAGTATATATGTATTCCAGTTTGAAGATGTTTAAAGTAAAACTCACCAGAAAGGAATAACGCAACTAACATCTTTCCTTGAAAACTCACAAGAATCTTACTTTTCCACTGACTTCCCAAAATCTGAATTATACAAAATATATATATCCATTTACGAACCAAACACATAATGCTCTCTAGTTGGCTAAGAATTCTAAATAAACCTATCATACCCTTATCCACAAATGCCCCCCTTCGGTGACTTAGCGGATGGGGTCAAGGGGCAACGCCCTTGCGGGGTCTGGGGGCAGCACCCCCAGATTTTTTTTAGAAAACTTACACGAAAAACTCATCCGGAAACCCAAATCCGGAACAATTACCCCGAATCTGAAAATTCCTATCCGGAAACATAGTCTGGACTACCTATCCGGAAAAGTCAATTCCGGTACTATCCGGAACTCATCCGGAAAACCCAAATCCAGAATTCAAACATCCGGAATCCGGAATACCCATCCGGAAAACTAATCCGGAAAACACTGAAATCCGGAATTTAAAGAATCCGGACCAATCGAACCAGACTCAATCGTTACAGTCTAAAACTTGTAATTTAACAAATCTAAACCGACATAACTCCTCTACTATTGATTATAAAAACATATTGAAAAGAAATATACCTCAAAATCGATTCACACGAAATCTTTTCTTGTCCCTAATCGATTGACACTCTCTGTTCCTTCCTCTCGACTTCATAACAGACACACACACACACAGAAAAGGAAACCGACTTCTGAAGATAAAATAGAAGATGCTTCCTATTTATATAAATACACAAATTGCAATTTAGGCTTTAACTATTCTTAAAACGACAGATACACTGTTGTACTTATAAACTAACATAACTCACTCTAAACTTTTAAACATAAAATTAAATAAATATAATGGAATGGTAAATTAACTAAAGAACTTACCCGAGGTATTACACCTGGTCACTCTCGCCAGGGGACTATCGCCTGAAATGTACTGCGAGTGGAGAGGTGCCCAGCGACTATGCCACGCGATTGTGACATGGTCACTCTCACGGTGGCATTCTCGCACGGAGTGTACCGAGTGGTAGGGAACGCGGGCGATTATGCCCCGCGACTATGCAAAGGCATAATTGCTTGTCACTCTCGCGGTCGACGCAATTGGGGTATAAAAAGAGGGCAGCCGAGTTTTGGACCATTTGTTGAGTTTGGAAGAGTTTCAAGTGGCGATTTCTCTCAAGAAAAAGGTAGGGTTTCACCTTTTCATCCTCTTTCTTCCATAAATTCCTCCAACCACCAAGCTTATGGTCATTAATGGTTGTTGCTAGGTGCTCTTAAGCTTTTGTGCTAGAATCCAAGTCTCCACAAGTGCTAGGATTCTCCATCTTTTCTTCTAGGGTTTAGGTTTTCTTTAAAAACCTTCAAAGGTGTGTTTCCTTTCATCTCACAAACTAAATGCTCATATTAATGTGATTTCTAACCTATCTAATACCTTCTTGTTCATTATTTGATGATTATCACCTTTGACCTAAAATGGGTTTTGATGGATATAATGATTTGCAAATATGGGAAATGTGGTACTCCTTGCTTTCATTAGGATTATCATACATGTGAAACACCTTTATCAAGAAAATATGATTTTGACCATTTTAGGTCAAAATCTAGGGTTTTGGAACATTTGGGGATTTCGATGTAACTTACTTGAAACAGGGGATTTTGAGATTAAGTGAAGTCTAAATCTTCACATAAGAAATTATGGTGTTGTTGACCAAAATGTGGAAGTGTCATATTGATACTTCAAAATAAAGGAGTATGCTATCTTATTGCTATTAAGCTTAATGTTATAACTTTATTATTGATTGGAATTTATGAGAGTCATGATGTAGTAAATTGAGTGTAATGGATCCATAGGTACTAGAGTCGTAGCACGGAATAGGCATCGGGATTCATGATAAGTAAAATGTGGGCCTATATGGTCGGGCACCGTCTAATGAGCGATAAGATGTAATTCTAATGTGCATGTTTTGAGGATTCGAAACACCCCAATGTATAGACCTAGTGTCGTTGAAATTGGAGGCTCACGAGTTATAGACTCTTTAGGGTTGTACTTGTTTCCAATTTATGGTTGATGATATGTGATTAATGCTACTAACAATTATGTGGCTACCTTGTCTTATGCAATGGCTTTTGGCTAGTCGGTTTTCCACCAACACCTGAGGCATTGAAAATCAAATAACTTCCACCTTGGGGCTCCTTATGCTTTCTGTCGTACCTCAATTTAATCTTATTATTATTAATTGTTCGGTTCTTATTTTCATCGTGTTGTACTAACACTTCTTCTCTTGGGTGTGTTGGTAGGACTTCCAAGCGGTGGGGCTCCTTGCGCTTGAGTGAAGAGTCGTGATGGATGGTAGCCTTTTTGGAAGTACATAGAGGCGTACACGATAGAACTTCAATATTGACTTCTGGTAGAAGTTAGACAACACCCGAATATAATCTAAAATTTGTTGGTTTATATTAGTAGGTTGTTGGACCGTGATTTGCTCATTTCTTTGCTTTGTAAACGCCAAACTTTATTTCCCCATTTATTGGGTGATTTCTCTATGTTAGTCATATAATTTTGTAACCCTGCAAGTTTTAACTTACCCAGTTTTTAGAGTGTTACATTCATCTTCTTTGGTTTTTGCTGTTATTGTACGACTTCCCTCTCCCATTTTGACGATTTTTCACACCCCACGCCTCTCTCCTCACATTTACTCCTCCATCATCTATGGATCTAGAGCATTTACTCTCCACTCACTCACTCACTCACTTACGCTGTGTTCTCTAATCTGGAGAGAAAAGAAAAGAAAGAAAATGGATGGAAAAGAAAGGAAGAGAAAAGAAAGGAAAGGAAAGTAATTTTTTCATTTGCGTTCTTGAAAAGGGAAGAAAAGGAAGGAAAAGAAAGGGAAGAAAATATTTTTTTTGTGTTCTTGAACAGGAGAGAAAGGAAAGGAAAGATGTCGTTTTTACTAATATACCCTAAAAATATATCTTTTATAAGAAAATATCGGGTAGTTTTGTAATTTTAATAATTTCTGTAATTTTTTAAAATGTTTTTAATTTCTTTCCTTTCCTTTCCTTCCCTTCCTTTTCCTCCCACATTTGGGAGGAAAGTTTTGGAAGGAAACTTATCATTATTTACCTTTCGTTTCCTTTCCCTTCTCTCCTAAAAAAGTTTTGAGAACACGAGGTTTTTTTACTTTCCATCAATTTCCCTTCCTTCCTTTCCTTTCCTTCCGAAAATGAGTTTCGAGAACACAGCATTAACCTCCCTATGGTGTTGAAGCTTTAAGGAAAAGTCTCCTCTCCTAGTGTCAACTCTTCCAACAACTAGGGTTTCCACCCAAAAAACTAGGGTTTCTTCTATTAACCCTTAGTTGAGTTTTCTTGACCAACAATCCTCATCCTAGGTTATGGTTTGCATTAAACATAATATCTAACCATTTGATTTTGTCATCATCTAGGGTTTCCTCTAAGATTTGTGGTTTTCCTCCTTACAAACCCTACTTGGTATGTTATACTTTATCTTATGCAATTATTTAACTTCCTAATAACTAAAAATGGGAGATTTACTTGTATGTGGAAGTTTGACCAAAAGCTAGGGTTTTCCGTAAGTCTTTTAATTTAAGTGTGTGTATATATATATATATATAAATATATATTTGCATTCATTGTGGATATATAATAAATTTGTACAAATATTCGTATTCATTGTGGATTGTAAATATGTATATATATAGGTATATAAATTTATAATCTGGCGACATTCGTATATGGATATGTATATGGGTGCTGCAACTAACTGGATGGATTTCATATATTGCCAAGTAGCTTTAATGGAAGGAAAATGAAATGGAATTTACGTGCTATGTGAGGATTACTGTAACTAACTGGCTGAATATTCGTTCGCGATATTATGTGGGGACAACAATCATGCTACCACTCCTAGAAATAAAATTATATGCATTCATACTCATGATTTGGGATTGTTGTAGTCTATCTCCTTGTGCACGATGATTTAGACCTTTATGGGTTATATGCTTCTTTTACTAGCCATTTCGAGGCTACGTGCGAGTAGGCAATAAGGGACACCACGTCCTTGAGGTGTAACTCGACGGAGTAGGCAATATAGGCAATATAATTATGGTTTGAGGTTGTGATGTCTCTATGGCATGGGAACTAAGACCAGGACTTGAGGTGTAATCCAATAACATCAATGGTGACTCCACTCTTGTGTTCTCGTCACCAAGATAGAAACGGGTCTCCCCCATAATTTAGAGAAATATCTCTTATGTGGTATATTCAGGTGTGGACCTTTTGGCAAAATTGGAAATTGGTGACCTAATACCAACTGGAGCTGGTAACTTTATCTTGTGCCGTTATTGCTATAATTATATAAATTGCTCGTTTTTACTAAATCTCGTTAGACTTCCATCTAACACTTGGTGTTGTATAATTGTGGATTACAGGTCCCACTAGCGGTACGTCTAGACTGTAAGGAGTTGTCGGCCATGCTTTAGGAGCTTGGAGGGTCGGGCTTTTGGGAATCGAGATGAGAGATCTTTTGGAGATATAGCGACACCCGCGTTAAATATAGTTTACTCTATTTCTAGATTAGTAGGTTGTTGTGTATTATGTCTCAATACTCATATTTAAAACTTTGACCAAACTATCCCGTTGCAACAAGTGTTTTAGTTGGCCTAATTTATGAAGTTTTATTTTTACCCATTTTCCGAAAATTCCCTTCTTTCCATGTCAAAATTTTAGGGTGTTACAAGTTGGTATCAAAGCTCTAGTTTAAGCGAACTAGGTGTGCTAATGTGATGCCTAGACTTAAGCTAAGGCTATTAAGTTATGAAATGTGAGGAATGGGGTAGAAATATTAGGTTGGGACGTCTCAGAGTCGACGAAAGTTACATTGTTGTGAATTATGAAAGTGGTACCGAGAATACTTATGTGTAGTATGTTCATAATTTCAATTAACTACTGCTATTATGAATATATTGTTACGTGAGCATGATTGATTGTTATAATTATGATGACCGATGATTGTACTAGTACGTTTCTGTATGCGTAATCTCGTTAGCCAATTTGCTCATCCTTATTCTTGATTGTAACAGACAGAAATGGTAAATACGTAAAGTATACCTCAATCTTTACCGGAAGGTAACGCCGTGACTGAATCCACGACCGATCAACCAAACGTTAATGCGTCAGCTTTGTCTCCTCCACTTCCACGTTTATTGGGTGGGAGAGTGGAACAGATACCAAGGACAAACATTGCCTCCACCCACCCGGTTATAGCGGAAGTGACTCCTCAAACGAAAATGGTGGATATGATGCGGGTCATGAACGAGACCATGGTTAAACAACAAGAATTGTTCATGAAAATTTTGGAGGACAGGGATGCCAACCTGCGCCGACATGAGACAATTGAGAAGAATGTGTTCGTAGCGGGGTCCGGGGGAACAGGTGATGAGAATCGGACTGATGCGTTGGTTACTTTGGAAACGAGGCCGACGGGAAGGGTTTGTTCCTACAAAACGTTTCTATGTTGTAAACTTCCGGAGTTTCCCGGTGCTGATAATCCGGTAGCATTTATGAACTGGATTCGGGAAATTGAGCAAGCCTTTAGGGCTTGTGACTATGAAGAAAACCAGAAAGTAAAGTTTGGTTCTCAAATGCTCAGAAGTTCAACGTTGAATTGGTGGAACGTTTACACCTCCATCCTAGAAGCTTCAGTATTGGCCAAAATGACTTGGGCCACTTTCAAGAAGAAGATCTTAGAGGAGTACTGCAATGAACAAGAGATAGACTTGATCAAATAGGAGTTCCAATCAATCAATAAAGGAAATTTGTCGATGAGGGAGTATACCCAACTTTTCATGGAGAAGTTGAAACTTGTGGGGCACGTGGCCCAAACTGAGAAAGAAAAGATGAAGGCGTGTTTGAAGGGTTTGCCTGTCGACATGATGGCAATGGTACGTAACTCTAAAGCCACTAACCTCTGAGAGACGATCGAGGAGGCCAAAGTTATGGACAGGGTATACGCAAGAGACAAAGAGGAGAATGTGAGGGTGAGAGAGAAGTGGAGGTGGGAAAGCCCACAAAAATCGTTCAAAAAGTTGAGGTTTCAGCCAAGTGGTAGAGGAGGGGACAATCACCGAGAGGCGAGGTGGTGTCCTAAGTGCAAGAACAAGCACTTCGATCCTTGCAATCCTGGTTAGGTTACTTGTTTTAAGTGCCAGAAGTCGGGACACACTAGTTCGGAGTGCCACATAAAGGGGACGGTGTGTTTCGAATGTATGGAGATTGGGCACATGAAGCGGGAGTACCCCAAGCTGAGAGGGGACGCTAGAGGAACCGGTTCGGGAAGTCACCCAAGAAGGAAGGCCATTCCTAAGGTTCAAGGGAGGGCCTTTCAGATGAAAAAGGAGGAAGTGAAGGAAACCGCCGATGTGGTGTCGGGTACGTTCTCACTCAACTCTTTACCCGCTAGAGTATTGTTTGATTCAGGTGCGAATTGTTCATTCCTGTCGCTAGAATTTTGCTAATCCTTGAGCGTGCCTACTAATACTCTACACGATGCTTTGGTCATAGAAGTAGCAAATGGGGAGCAAGTGGTTTTGTGAGAAATCGTGGAAAATGTCGCCTAGAGATCAGTGGCGAAACCTTTGAAGTGGACCTACTTCCCATGGCCATTGAAAGTTTTGACGTGGTTATTGGGATGGATTGGTTGGCGAAACACAAAGCAGAAATTTTGTGCTCTAAGAAACTCATAAGGCTACCGCTTCAAGATGGGGACTTCGTTCTCGTCTACGGAAAGAAACAAAAAAGCGAAGTGGCTATCATTTCTTCCATCACGGTAAGGAAATGTCTAATCAAGAAGTATCCCTCGTTCCTTGTTTACGTAGTGGATGCCAAAGCGGAGAAGAAGAAAATAGAAGATGTGAGAATTGTCAACGAGTATCCGAATGTTTTCCCCGATGACCTATCGGGTTTTCCACCCGACCGACAAGTGGAGTTCAAGATCGACTTGATTCCAGAAGCAACACCGATAGCCCACGTGCCATATTGTCTTGCACCGACAGAAATGCAGAAAATGACGACTCAATTGCAAGAGCTCCTAGAGAAGGGATTCCTGAGACCGAGCTCATCACCTTGGGGAGCTACGGTGCTTTTTGTCAAGAAGAAGGATGGGTCGATGCGGATGTGTATCAACTACCGGGAGTTGAACAAGGTGATCGTGAAGAATAAATATCCGCTTCCCCGAATAGATGACCTTTTTGACCAAGTTCAGGTGGCCGGATGTTTCTCTAAAATTGATCTTCGATCCGGTTACCACAAAGTGAAGGTTAAGGAGGAGGATATATCGAAGACGACATTTAGGAATCGGTATGGGCACTGCGAGTTCCTAGTCATGCCATTTGGATTGACGAATGCACTGGCAGTGTTTATGGACTTGATGAACCGGGTGTGTCGACCATTCTTGGACAAGTCGGTAATCGTGTTCATCGATGACATCTTACTGTACTCCAAAGATTATGCGGAGCATGAGCAACATCTTAGAGAAGTGTTGGAAGTGCTAAGGAAGGAGAAGTTGTACGCTAAATTCTCGAAGTGTGAATTTTGGTTGCGGGAAGTGCAATTTCCATGACATGTAGTGACCCGAGAAGGTGTGATAGTAGATCCCGCGAAGGTTGTGGGAATAATGAACTGGGAGCCTCCAAAGAACCCTACCGAAATCCGAAGGTTTTTGGGTCTAGTCGGGTACTACCGAAGATTCATCCAGGATTTCTCCAAGATTTCATCTTCACTAACGGCGTTGACTCGAAACAATGTGAAATTCGTTTGAACTGACACTCAAGAGAACTTTGCGAAGCTCCAATCTTATCTCTACCCAAAGGAACGGAAGACTTCGTTGTCTATAGTGATGCGTCCAAATTGGGCTTGGGGTGTGTCTTGATGCAAAGGGGCAAGGTGATAGACTATGCATCAAGACAATTAAAAGAGTACAAGAAGAATTACCCAACCCACGACCTTGAATTAGCTGCGGTCGTGTTCGCCTTAAAGTTGTGGCGACACTGTTTGTATGGTACGAAATGTACACTCTTCACCGATCACAAAAGTTTGAAGTATGTCTTCGATCAAAAGGAATTGAATATGTGTCAGCGGAGATGGCTAGAGTTACTCAAGGACTATGATTGTGAACTACTATACCATCCGGGCAAGGCAAATGTAGTAGCGGATGCTTTGAGCCGAAAGGAGTATAGTGGGAAAGTACAAACGTCATTGGAAAGGATCGAAGTTGTCTCGAGTTTGATAAGCAAGATCAAAACCGCGCAAGCCGAAGCAATCCTTGAAGCAAATCTCAAGGAAGAATCTATGTTGAAACGACACGGTTACCAAAAATCAGGGGATGTCGAGATCTGTTAATGGATGATGCGCATAATTCGAAATACTCTATACACCCGGGGAGCACGAAAATGAATAGGGACTTGAAGCTTAATTACTGGTGGTCGGTGATGAAACTCGACGTGGCCGCCTATGTGGCGAAGTGTGTTACTTGTTCGTTAGTGAAGGCCGAACATCAACGACCGTACGGATGTTTACAGTCGTTGGAGATACCCGAGTGGAAATGGGATCATATCACCATGGATTTTGTGACGAAACTGCCGAAAACGTTTGGATGTCACGACACTATTTGGGTGATAGTGGATCAGTTGACCAAGAGCGCACACTTCTTGGCCATGCGAGAGACGTTATGTTGGTTCCCGTTTTGCTTATACAAGATTATCAGATCTATTAGTTCGAGTTTATGTTTAATACGGAAGCGTATTTGAAGAACTAACAGATAAGTTTGTGTAGAAACAATACAGAATATAAAGAAACAGTGATCAGAATATGATATCTCAAAGATTACTGAGTTTCAATATACATTAAGAACATCAAGAAGAGATTAAGAACTGTTTGGTGAAAGTGTAATGCTTAACAGATTTGACGATATAAAGTGTAAGCATGAAACTTAGATTCTTAGATTAGTTCTTAAGATTGTTAAGGAAGATCTCAACAGGAGACTTCCTTTTATACTACTCTAGGGGACCATAAAGCATGACCTGCTGTTAGAACGGATGGCATGAACAGTTGTACGTGCTATATTGCATTTAATGGCGCGGATGTCTATGTTGTACTAAGCCCTATTTAGTCCACTCAGAGTTTGACACGTGTTAAAGTTGGACAGGGCATGCTATCATGCAAGTTGATGAACAGGTCAGGAACAGTAGCAAGATATTATAAATATTTTCCAAGTCTTTAGTGAGGACCGCAGAGGCTCTGTAAAGTGTTACAGAGGTTCTGCGGTATGGTCCTTTGTAAATCAGTCTTCACCGGATTCCGAGTCTTTGGTCTTCTTTGCGCGTATAACAGAGCTTCTGTAGTTTCTTCGGCCTTTGATTACTCTTGATCAAACTTCCTTTGATTCTTCTGAGATGCCCGGTAGAGCTTCTGTTGCACTCAGCAGAGCTTCTGTTGCACTCAGCAGAGCTTCTGTGGAAGTTATTCTGTACTTAGCCATTTTTCAATACTTCTAATTTTTCAGAATATTGGAGCTAACAATCTCCCCCTAATTATTGAAAAATAAAAGATTGAATTTATGCATTTTATCTTAAGTAATAAAAAGAGGTTAAACAATACCTCAGAAGATTATTTCTTTCATTTGGAATTTATGCCTGAGGCATTTACATTTGAGTACATTAAATGAACAGAAATAAACGTTGACAAAGGATCTTTGAAGAGACTCAGATTTTTGCATTTGGGAAGTCGTCGAACTTTCTGTTGTCTTTTCCTACATCCTTGAGTTCTTCATAGAATTTGAGGTAGAGATTTCTTAAGCCTAGTGTAGCATCAATCTCTTTGATCATCATCAGAGCAGATTCTTCGTCCATAAGCTCTGTTGCTTTGTTCTCCTCTAGTATTTTTCTGAACATGTTCAGAGTATGGGTTGTGTAATTCTGACAGTCCATTGTCACAAACAGTTTAAGTTGATCAGCAGGATTCTTGAATACTAACCCGTACCTTGGAGTTTTGATGATTGAGTTGGGCATTGCGTCAGGTGCGCAGCGATCTTCTGGTGGTCGAAGGTTCAGATGTTTGAGACCAAGATCCTTTCCCAGCTGAAAGTCTGTCAGACTGTAGATCAGAAGCCTTTCCCTCATTTCTTTTCTCAACACTTGATAGGCTCTGGTGTTTGGCTATGTGTTGTAGTTGTCCTTCGTCCATTGCAGAAGGTCAGGTAGATCATAGGGATTCATATTCCTTAGGTTAGCATCAGCGAAAGTGGTTTCTGAATTGTTTACCCTTCTGACTCTGTAAAGATTGTACCTGACCCGTGGATAGGTTCTTGTAAAGGAGTACCTACAGAAGATTACCTTTTTGATCTTTTGGATTGAGAAGACTTATGCTTTTGTTCTTGGCTTTTTCCTAGTGAAGACGTTGTAAAATTCTTCTCTGATCTTTGGATCTGTAACATGATATGTTGGATGATTGGTCTGGAAGGATTGTTTATAGAGGTATTTGTATACCACTTCTTCCATTTCTTCTTGTGTTGGACCAGGTTGTGGTACTTGTCTTCTGAGATTCTCCATCTTTCGAACAACTTCTGCAGCTCTACCTGTTAGAGGAATGTTTGACAGAGGCTTCATTCCATATGCCCAGTCCTCTTCTTCAGGCTTTGGAGTTTGGAAGGCATCAAAGGCGCTCTTCATAAATTTCTCTGTAGGCTTGGGCAATGATTTATTTTTCTTGGGCTTCTGTCAGTATTGCTTTGCCTTTGTTTTTGGCTTTTGGAGGTGCAGAACCTGTTGTTTCTGTAGGTTTGGGTATTGGTGCTTCTGTTGGAAAGATGGGTGTTGCCTCTGTAGGTTTTGACACTTGTGTTTGAGAGGACTTTTGTGGCGTTGGTTCTGTTGGCTTGATTGGCTCTGTAACCTCTGTTGGAGGTTCTTTGGTGACTTTTTCTGTGAGCTCGGTTTCCGTGGTTTGAGAAATGTCGAATCTTCTTGCCATTCGGAAAGTTGTTGTAAACCTCCGTCTTTCTTCTGCTCTTTGCGCCATTCGTTCAGTCATTGTGTTGTGCATATTTCTTAGAACAGAAGAAGCAAAGGTCTTTGCCCTTTTTGGTTTGTGGGCAATAGACTTTCTTCTTGGGATGGATTGGGGTTTTCTGTTGGTTTTGTAGTTGGGGAGGGAAGATCTTCTTCTTCTGAGGATGACAGATGTTGAACATCTACTCCAAACATTGTAGGGAATTCCACAGAGGTGGGTGTTTCCTCTGTGGTCTTTTGACCTTTTGTTCCTCCGGGTTGTTGGTTTGAAGGACTTTCTTCCAAGATGATTACCACAGGGGTGGTTGTTGCCTCTGTGGTTTGTTGAGCAGTTTCTGGTACATGGGTTTCTTCAGCAGTTGATTCCACAGAGATGGGTGTTGGCTCTGTGGTCTGTTGAGTTTGTTGTTGTTGGGTTTGTTTGGAGGGGCTTTGTTGATGGGTTCTGCGGCTATTGGTGCTTCTGGAAGTCCTCTGCTAGTAGCTTTCTCCCTTGTATTCTCCCCCTCAGGATGATCTGGTGGACCAGGGTGGTCATCATCAGAGTCATCCTGACCCTTATCAGAAGTACCCTCTGCTCTGCAAGAACCTTTAGGTTTCTTTGGTAGTTCTGCTCCTGCGGCCATCAACTTTGCGCACACATCATCACAGAGGCCGAATAGATTTGCAAGCTCTGCTTCTGTGTTGAAGCGCATTTTGCCGACACTTTTTTTGAATTCTTTAACGTAGTTGGCATTTGCAGAAGTGAAGGAGACGATGACTTCTGTGACCTGGTTTATCACATTCTGCCCGAGCTCTGTTAGCTGTTCTCTGGCCATGTAGTCTTTAGGCTGAATCAGCACAGTGTTGTGCATTGCTTCTTCTTGTACGTGTTTCAGGGCCTTCTGTAGATCTTCAGGTGTAATGCCCTTTGCGTTGTTGGATTTCTTGTTCAGTTGTTCAAGGAAATGTTTGAGTGATTCCTTGAACGCAGAAGTTGCGGCTATCCCGAATTCTTTGGCGGTAGAAATGGTAGTTGTTTCAGCAGAAGACTTCATCTGGATCATGGCAGATTTCACCTCTGTGGACAGATTGTCCATTTTGGTGTTCAGATTTAGTAAGGCCGTCGATGTTGTCTCTGCAAAAGATGTGAAAGAGCTTTTCAACTCTTTCATGGTTTGGTTCACAGAGGTTACAAGGGTTTGGAACTCATCCCTTGATACTTGTGTTCCTGTGGTAACCTCTGGAGGAACACATTCGTCTCCAGAGTGAGTCCCTGCTCCTGGGACACCTTCGTTCACCCTTGTTTGTACATTGGGGGTGGAAGGATTTCCATCTGATCTTCGAGAAGAAACAAGAGTTTCAATCTCTACAGAAGTTCTGCGAAGAACAGTGTCCAAATCCACTCCAGAGGTGGGTATCGGAATGTTCTTCTGTTGACTCGGAGACTTGTCTAGAGTCTCTTCGTCTTTGTGCTCACTACTTCTCTCTCAAAGAAGTTTTGGCCCTATATTGTGCGTGACAGAGGAAACGAATTCCTCTGTAGGATGTTCTGGTGTGATCTGGGGCGATGGATCACGAACTGTAGGTGAGTCCCTGATAGGTGGGTTTAACCCCCCTAAAATCTAGCCGCAAGTGTACGGTGTCGAATCAAGTAATAACGTACGGAAGTACGAGTATCGAATCCACGGGAACTAGGAACTAAATATCACAATTACTATAAGAACTATTAATTGAACTGTCGAAATTTGAGGATTGGTTTTATACTAGTTACTTGCAATAAACAAAATCAACACAAACACAAGACAAACAGAACAGCTTTAAAAGACTTCGATAGAGAGAAAGTTGAGGGTTGGAAATCCTCAAGTTCTACACATGCAAATAATTGACTCAAAACAGTTACCAGTTAATCCTCTTAATGACTCCCAAATCTTTTAAAGATCACCGTTGCTTTCTTTCGAATAACAACGGATTTTATTTTGAAAAGGATAGGTTCAATCTCTCGATCTCACCCATGGATTTCAAAACACATTAAGTACTCGATTTATGTTAAATTGGCTAGATTTTATCTCTCGATAATAACCTAACGGTTTAAATGGGACTAAAGCTTACTTGGTATATCTCTATCACCTTTTTGGGCTTTAGGCATGCAATTCCTAAGTCTAAATAGCAGTTAATTCTCACGAACTTAATTGCTAATCAACAAATCAATTGTAAACTGGCCAAATTCACAAAAGCGTTAAGAACAAAATCACTTACTTCAATTAATAAGGAGAAACTGATAAAAGTTCAAATCAATTCGTTACATGCTTAAAAACCGAATTCATTCCAACCCCCAACACGAACCGGTTAGTTCATGTCGGTGGTGGATTCAAACATAAGAGAAAAGTATTCAAAAGTGAATGTAAACATGATCAAATGTAAAAGTGAAATCGTGGTAACAAGTGATGAAAACTCCCTCTCGTGTTCGTCTCTACGCTCCGTCTTGAATGTAATCGTGATCGGCTCTGTATCGTGACCTCGAGGACTTCCAAAAATCGCCCAAAATCGCCCTGGAACTGCTCTGGATCGTCTGCCGTCCGAATGATACCGAAAAGTGACGTAAAACCCGATTAATAAAGCTGGAATTCGCGAAACCGAGGGTTACGCCACTTGCCACGCGGCTTGCAAGTCGCGTGGTAAGTCGCGCGTGTTGTTTTTGCAGTGTGGGTCGGATTCTGGTTCGCGGGTCGGGTCCTGGTTCGGTCGCGGGTCTTGGGCTTGGCTTTTAGGTTTCCGTTAGGCTTCGTTTGGAATCGTTTTGGGCTCTTTTTAGCTTCTTTTCTCGAGGAATGTCGCCTTTTAAATAACCTGTGTAAATCACTAGATAAACCGTAAAATACACGCCTTTTTACTTGAATACAAGCCAATCTCATTGGTTTGAGAACCGGAAATAACGCCAAAAGGTGGCGTTATCAACAACCCCAAACCGAGCGTTGCTTGTCCCCAAGCAAATTAGCGATAAAACAGAATTAAAGCACATATCAGTGAAAATATAATAACTGCACAATTTCCAATCGGTACCAAGTGATGCATCAGTGATTTCCCATACCCGTGAATATCTATCTCACCATCGCCTAATTCTCATTTCGTTTGACCTATGACCTTCCATTGGGAGTTGAACTCGTGACTGTTCCGATCACATCAGGGTTAGACTAAGTCTGAACATACTAGGGGAAGCATTTCGCCTCGACCCTACCTCACAGATACTCTCGTTTCGCTCTTGAACCTAGGTTATCGCTCGTGTTGTCATGTGTATGGAGTTTATGTACAAGAACACGCAGTAATTACATGACAACTATAAAGAAAGACGCACAAATGTCCAAACTTTTGATCTCAGAAGGAATCAAATAACAAGACAGGGAATATCGGTAAAGGTGGTCATAGGCTCTAATCACGTTTTCCAGAAGATCATCCAGGTCTTTACACGGGTTGTAACGGGGCTAAGGTTAAGGTTAAGAAACGAAGGGTATAAAGGATCAAAAATCCTCGGCGTGTCAATCATTGGCAATTCCGAACTTCTCGTTGCTTCTCATTTGCTCACTTGGTCCTTTTTCGTCACTATTGGAGTCGCTTTGACTCACTTATTATGCAGCTCTACTAACGGTATTTATTTACGTTTTTTTTTGGGACTTCATTGGTCCTCTTTTCAACTTCTCGGGTTACATTGACTCGTTTTATTCTCATGACTGGCCGGAATTCTTTCTTTTCTGCTCTATCTCTATTAGTTCATTACTGCTTCTGATTAACACACTTTTGGATAAGGGTTGGCTAAGGCTTTTGGCTTGGGTGAATGATGGGTTTAGAAGGAAATAAGGTGAGTGTTTGGCTGCAAAATGGCTATGGATACACAAAAGGGTGAAAGGGAACGGTATCTAAACATGGTTTAAACTAAAACACAAAATGCCTGGAATCATATCTTAAGGTCCACACGATATAGTCTACTTTACCCTCAACTAATATCCCGATGTTCGTCTTTGCTACTCAATGCAATAATGTAGTGAGATCATTCTACATTCACGACAAGGAATTCGAAAAAGTGTATATGAATTTAGTGTATGAATCCCTCGAAATGAAAAAAACGTCTTTTAGGCTCAAAACTCACTATCGGGTGGTCTCCACTAATGTCCCTAGTCATGTCCTTTCCCGGTCTTTCCCTAACTTTCACGTCACTATCACAAGATTCTTCCCACAATGGTCGGTCTCAATCATTCAAAACAACAATTTTAGCTACTTTGATCTAGACACTCAGAAGTGCAGGAAATCTACGTGCATAACTTGTGCCCGATTGGGCAACCCCAAACCTTACCCACACATTGTCCCCAATGTGCAAGTAAAGCCGTGGGTGATGCGACTCATTGTGTAGTTATTAAAAGAACAGGCAAGGCATTACATATATAGCATAAAAAGACTACCCAAATTTTCTAAAACTAGGCACCCCAAACCTAGGCCGTGACCTAGGTTTGCCAAATAAAAGCCAACCCCAAACCTCGGTGAAACCGAGGTTTGCACAGGGTCTAATGTGAGTGTGTAGATGGTTCAAAAATGAGGCACCCCAAACCTAAGTGAAACTTAGGTTTGTTGCATCTCGTGCAATTAAAATAGAACAACACATCAAACACCACTCTTTTAGCAGAGAAATGATTAGAACGTACCTTTTTTGCCCGGCCAGAGGAGATTTTCTTGAAAAGGTTTGAGCACTTAGCGGAGAAGACGGAGAGATCATGCACAACGAGACAAAGGAAACAAAGCACAAAACAAAAATACTGGAAACGAAACACACAAAGAGAGAAAAGAAAGAAAAACTGCACGCAAAACGAAAAACGAGGCAAATGGACTCCCGCGGTTTAGCCCGCGACTTGCAAGTCGCGTGTCAAACCGCGTAACTCTCTGTTTCAGAAAACCAACAGAGGGCCCCGCGACTTGCTGCGCGGTGTGCAAACCGCGTAACAAGTCGCGTATGTCCCTGTTTCAGCTATTTTTTACTTTTTCGATTTTTTCGATTTTTATGGGTTTTTTTCTAAATTAAAACACACAAGATAAAAATAATAATAAAGAACGGAAACTAACCTTGGTGGGTTGCCTCCCACCCAACGCCGTATTTAAAGTCGTGGCACGACTATGCGGTTTCAACTCGGCTCAGTATCCGCGGACTCGAATTGCCTACACTTGCGATTTCCCGCGGATTTCTCTCCTCCTTCTTTTCTTTCACCACTTCCTCTTTCCAGCAACTTGAATCTCACGTTCTCACCGCCAACTCGGAACGTGATCTCACCCTCTTCCATATCAATCAGAGCCCGACTCGTGGCCAGGAAGGATCGTCCCAAGATCATCGGGACCTCTTCGTCCTCATCTATGTCTATCACCACGAAGTCGACAGGGAAGTAAAACTTACCAACTTTGATTAGCACGTCTTCGATCACCCCATATGGATACCTTATCGACCGATCAGCCAGCTTAAGCGTCATGAATGTGGGATTCACCTCTCCCAATCCAAGTTTCCTGAAAATAGAAAGGGGCATCAAATTAATACTCGCCCCTAAATCACATAACACTTTATTAAATGAAAACTTCCCAATTTGGATAGGGATAGAAAAACTCCCTGGATCGTTGAGCTTCTGGGGAAGCTTATTCTGGAAGATGGCGCTGCACTCTTCAGTGAGTGCAACGGTAGCCTGATGGTCGATTGCCCTCTTTTTGGAAAGGATCTCTTTCATGAATTTCATGTAAGAGGGCATTTGGGTGAGAGCATCTACAAACGGAATATTAATGGTCAGCTTTTTAAAGACATCAAGAAATTTAGCAAAATGAACATCATCCTTGTTTGCTTTCAGCCTGTTTGGGTAAGGCACTCGTGGAATTTCCGGCTTGACCGGTGGTGTCACTTCTTTCTTTTTCTCTTCACTCCTCTTACGCTCTTCATCAATCTCTAACGCATCCATGTCAATGATCTCCACATCATTCTCGGTTTCCTTTGCTGGCTCCTCATTCAGCTCCTTGCCATCTCTCAGATAGATGGCGTTGCAATTTTCTTGATTCCTCTTTTCGGCCATACTTGGAAATGCTCCGGGAGGTCGGGTTTGTAGGGCTTCAGAGATCTGCCCTACTTGCCTCTCGAGAATCTTGATTGCAGCCGTATTCTGCTCAGTTGCGGCCTTTACTGTATTCACCGTGTTCGCCAATCCCTCGACCGTGTTGTCCATTTTTGACATGAACTTCATCATCATATCTTCTAATCCCGGCTTCTTCTCCCCGGATGGTCCCTCGTTCCTTTGCTGAAAACCTGGAGGGCGGTACACACTGTTAGCATTAAATGAATTGGAAGAGTTAGAAAAATTACCTGGTTGTGGTTGACCGGGCTGATTCCACGAAAGATTGGGATGCTTTTTCCACCCCTCGTTGTAAGTGTTCGAGAAAGGATCGTTTCTCGGTTGGTTCCGGTTCGCCACAAAATGGACTTGATCAGGTTCTTGAATACTGCTTGCTTGCAAATGGCTCGTAATCGCTGCTAATTGGGTTTTAATCTCCTAAGCTCATCCGATTCTCGAACATTCGCTACTCGTGCAATGGATGATCGTGGAGTAGAGTAGCTATGTTCGGCAAGGTTCTCGATCAGCTCGACTGCTTCTTCATAGGTTTTGTTCATGAGAGCTCCCCCCGCTGCAGCCGTAATATCGTTCTTGAATTGTGGGTGAAGGCCTCCAAAGAACGTTTGGATTATGACCCACCCATGAAGACCGTGATGTGGACACTTCTTCAACATGTCCTTATACCTCTCCCAAGCTTCGTATAACGTTTCCTGATCCCATTGCGCGAAGTGCGTAATGTCGGCCATTAACTGTGCGGTTCTTCCCGGTGGGAAGAATTTCTGGAGGAAAGCTGCCTTTAATTGTG
This sequence comes from Saussurea involucrata, assembly GCA_033807775.1. Lineage (NCBI taxonomy): Eukaryota > Viridiplantae > Streptophyta > Magnoliopsida > Asterales > Asteraceae > Saussurea > Saussurea involucrata. The sequence goes on from CM066325.1 coordinate 63,734,756, forward strand.
CCCACGTGGTGATAAGGTCTGATGGTAGGCCTTCGATCCATATTTCAGCTCGACCTTTTAGTGAAAAACTGAACAACCTCAGTTTGATAGCGTTCTCCTCCATCCCGTTGATCTTGAAGGTGCTGCAAATCCTTACGAATGCGCGGAGATGTGCATGAGGATCTTCGGTCGGTGCTCCTCCAAACTGATTTTGCTGCACCATTACAATGGTGCTCGACTTTATTTCGAAATAGTTGGCCGCAGTGGTAGGCGGCTGAATACCTATGCGGGCCGTTGCCACATTCGGGTCGGCAAACGACCGCATAGGCACCCTTTCTGGAGGTGGTGGTGGATTGTTGTGAAGCGGTCTCTCGTCACCCATATTCAATTATTTTCTAGCTTTCGATTCTTTACGTAGGCGACGAGCAGTTCTTTCAATTTCCGGATCAAAGTCTTCAATCTCTTTCACTCGAGTCATCCTTGGCATAAACCAAGTGGTACCTGAAAAGAAAGAAAACAAAGTCAATAATCCAAAACTGAAAGTGGTGGAAAATAACAAGAAAAGAAAATGCCCAATCTAATAGCTCATATAGATGGTAGTGCTATTAATTACAACTAGCTCCCCGGCAACGGCGCCAAAAACTTGATAGGTGGGTTTAACCCCCCTAAAATATAGCCGCAAGTGTACGGTGTCGAATCAAGTAATAACGTACGGAAGTACGAGTATCGAATCCACGGGAACTAGGAACTAAATATCACAATTACTATAAGAACTATTAATTGAACTGTCGAAATTTGAGGATTGGTTTTATACTAGTTACTTGCAATAAACAAAATCAACACAAACACAAGACAAACAGAACAGCTTTAAAAGACTTCGATAGAGAGAAAGTTGAGGGTTGGAAATCCTCAAGTTCTACACATGCAAATAATTGACTCAAAACAGTTACCAGTTAATCCTCTTAATGACTCCCAAATCTTTTAAAGATCACCGTTGCTTTCTTTCGAATAACAACGGATTTTATTTTGAAAAGGATAGGTTCAATCTCTCGATCTCACCCATGGATTTCAAAACACATTAAGTACTCGATTTATGTTAAATTGGCTAGATTTTATCTCTCGATAATAACCTAACGGTTTAAATGGGACTAAAGCTTACTTGGTATATCTCTATCACCTTTTTGGGCTTTAGGCATGCAATTCCTAAGTCTAAATAGCAGTTAATTCTCACGAACTTAATTGCTAATCAACAAATCAATTGTAAACTGGCCAAATTCACAAAAGCGTTAAGAACAAAATCACTTACTTCAATTAATAAGGAGAAACTGATAAAAGTTCAAATCAATTCGTTACATGCTTAAAAACCGAATTCATTCCAACCCCCAACACGAACCGGTTAGTTCATGTCGGTGGTGGATTCAAACATAAGAGAAAAGTATTCAAAAGTGAATGTAAACATGATCAAATGTAAAAGTGAAATCGTGGTAACAAGTGATGAAAACTCCCTCTCGTGTTCGTCTCTACGCTCCGTCTTGAATGTAATCGTGATCGGCTCTGTATCGTGACCTCGAGGACTTCCAAAAATCGCCCAAAATCGCCCCGGAACTGCTCTGGATCGTCTGCCGTCCGAAAGATACCGAAAAGTGACCTAAAACCCGATTAATAAAGCTGGAATTCGTGAAACAGAGGGTTACGCCACTTGCCACGTGACTTGCAAGTCGCGTGGTAAGTCGCGCGTGTTGTTTTTGCAGCGTGGGTCGGATTCTGGTTCGCGGGTCGGGTCCTGGTTCGGTCGCGGGTCTTGGGCTTGGCTTTTGGGATTCCGTTAGGCTTCGTTTGGAATCGTTTTCGGCTCTTTTTAGCTTCTTTTCTCGAGGAATGCCGCCTTTTAAATAACCTGTGTAAATCACTAGATAAACCGTAAAATACACGCCTTTTTACTTGAATACAAGCCAATCTCATTGGTTTGAGAACCGGAAATAACGCCAAAAGGTGGCGTTATCAGTCCCTTCGAGGAGACTCCCTAGGAATGGATTCCCCAGTTTCTGTGGGCGCAGAGGTTGAAAGAATAAACTCTGGCTGGATGGTGTGGGTTTGGATCGAGCTGTGCTGCTATTTTTCAATAACTCCTTCTGCAGCTAGACCTGCGGAGTTAGATGTGTGGGTTGCACTGGGGGTTTGTTTTGGTTGTGTGCCTCTATTAATCCAGACATCTTTTCTTGTTTCTTCCTCTGTTAGGCATCCAAGCACTACTTCATTATCTATCACTTCAGTCTCTGTCGCTATCCTATGGCTTGGTGCTTCTTCCCTAACTTCTGTTGTAGTTCCCGCCTCTGTGACTAAGAAGTCGTAGATTGGATGAGAGCCGTATAATTGCATGACATGTGGATGATAGAGACCTTTCCGTATTTGGACAGCTTCTTCTTCATCTTAATCTACCTCTGAGACCTCTATCCTTGTTTCCCTCGTTTCAAACCCCTCCTCTATTGGATTTTCTAACATGGTGTCCATGTTATGGTCTTCTACAACTTCGGTCTCAATTTCTTCTATACTTTCTTCTGAAGTTGGGCTTGGACTCCTTCTGTGAACGTCCAATCCCTGTTGGATGAAGGAGTTCTGTAGAATGTAAGTGGTTTCAAATGGTTGATCTCTGGGGGTTTGATCATCTTCTTGCAGATTGGTGTCAATACCAGAGATAGAGAAGTGTTGTTCTTCCGTGGTGTGGTGGTCAAGTGGTTGTGCCGTCCACCCAGCTGTATTTAGGGTGTTGGCAATGTCAGGGTTTTGAAGAAAATCGTTTAAGCTACCTTGATGAGCGAATCGATATGGGGATTGATAAGGTGATTGATATCCCTCTTCTGCAACTTCGACTTCTGCATTCTCATCTTCTGCAGTTTCTTCGACCCGGGTTTCTGCGACCTCTTCTTGAACCACTTCTGCAGCTGCCTCTTCTGCGATGGTAACCATTTGATCAAGTGATTTCCCATGCCTCCTTTTGGTCTTCCTCCTCTTGGGTTTTGGTGCCCCTTCTTCTGTAGATTTTGATTTTCTTTTCTTTTGTTTTGGAGAAGAGTGAGGAGCAGAGGAGCCAACTTCTTTGGTACGAGGAGGTGAAGGTTGATCTTCTGCAAAGTTTGTAGAAGTGCCTTATGCAGTTTTCATCTTCTTTGTTTTTGGGGTAGAGGCAGAGGCTTTCGAAGAAGACTTCTTTCCCATGAGTTCGTCACGTTTGGCCATAAAACTAAGTTGGATTGCCAAGTGTTTTGCTAGTTTTTGCTTCTTCGCTTCTGTAGAGAGGGGTTCTACAACCATTGTTCCTAGGGGGACACCTAAACGCAGGGGTGTCACAAGGCTCGGTTTTGGAGTCCTATGATCGCGTATATACTCTAATTTAAGGGTTTTGTTTGTGGCATAGCTCAGAAGCTTCCTTGACAGAGGTCTGTAGTGGGTGTAGCCATCTATATGATCGGTGGGGATAATTTTGTTCATTGGGAACTGTTTGGGAGTTGGCCATTCCATTGGCCAGTTCTGCATCATCAGCAGAGGTTCGAACAGGACTCCCAATATCCTTTGGTATTGTAGAGGCGGTAGATACTTAGGATCGTTCTCTCTTGCCTTTTTGGTGTTGTTCTTTCTGTCGATCAAATTGATGATCTCCTGCAACATGATGGTCGAGTAATCTAGTGGGAGATCGTAGTAGACCCCATACATGATGGTTAAGATCTGGTGCGAGATCTGGTCATTGCTGCCTATCTTCCCTGTAAGGCATCTGTTGAGGATCGAAAACAAGGTGTTCCACAGAGGTGGTAGTCTGCCTCTGCGGAAGTCATTTCTCTTCCTAAGGTGGGTGTTGTACCCAAGCATTTCTACAAAGCGACAGAGTTCGTCGTCTATTGGTTGATCTGCATATTTCTTCAGTCCAAGAAGACCCCTTGTTGGTAGATTGAACTCCAGAGAAAACATTGTTCTATTGAATTTGATTTCCAAATGTTCAGATTTGTCTGGCTTTGAGATGTACCCTTTGATAAGAGAATCATCTTTATCATATCGGCAACTTTTCCAAAATTGGTTCAAATACCTAGCAGGTATTTTCTTTGGGGTTCTTGAGAGTAAAGGAAAGAGAATATGGTTTTCCATGATGTGTAGAAGAAGAGCATGGGCTTCGCCGAAAGCAGTTGGTGAGGGGACCAAGTAGCAGTTATTTGACTTTATGGGTAGTACCTTTTCAAAGTGTTTTTGAGCAATGAAGTTCTGGAGATGGGTGGTCGGAGTAAATTATGCTGAGTCGCTGGAATCTTCTTGTTCGGCATTTTTGGCGAGGTGGGGGTTTTCTGAATGTTCAGAATGAGCAGGGGAGTGTTCTTGAGAGTTCGCCGGAGAGTGTGCAGGGGAGATAGCTTGGGAAGATGAAGCAATTTGTAATGAGAATAAGATACTTGCAGGTTTTTGCAGGGTTTCGCCGGAGAAGAATGAGGGTACGTAAAGGTTTTATGAGAGGGTAAGCTTGGGTTTTATAGGTTGGTAAAACGGTAGAATTCGAAAGGGTAAAAGTATTTGGAAATGGATAAATATTTGGAATCCGTACTTGAGTTAGAACGGCGGGTTCAACTTTTCCAAAAGAACGTGCCATGTATGCCCAATGAAAATGAGACACGTAGGCCATGTCAGATGATGACAGGACGTCGTGCGCGGGCCATTAATGCTAGGCGCGTGGGGTTGTTCTTAGCCACATGATTTTCACTCTCAGAAAAGTAACCGTTACTGTTACAGAACCTCTAAGGTTTACAGAAGCTCTGTTAATTTTTGAAAAACTTGATGTTTATCCCTTTCTTATATATCTCTTGTTATCATGACTCTGTAGGTTCTTCTTTATCCAAAACATTTGTAAAGGTATTGGAGAGGATCGTTAGGATTTTAGTGAATAATTTTTACTTAGAGGTTTTGTGGCTCTGTTGGAACTTGCAGAAGCTCAGTATGGGCTAGCAGAAGCTATGTCATGGCCAGCAGAAGCTCTATGAGTGAAAATTTCTCATAACTAAAAATCTATTAACAATTTTGATCATCCAAGTTTTGATTTGTATTAAGAAATGGTTTTCGGACATATTTGAAAGTTGGTGTCCGAGAAAACTGTTTTGGAAAAAAAATTGCGAGGAGGTCATGGTGTGTGTATTTGTGCGTATTCGGTTTTTGAGATGACATTCCAAAAGATCGATAGAGGTTAAATTTGCGATCACAGAGCATATTTCTGGCAGAACCTCTGTTGAGCTCAGCAAAGGCTCTATGACCTTAAATTTCTCATAACTCAAATTTTATGAAACTTTTTGATCTTTTGATTTTTGAAATGTTATCTACAGTATCTTTAGGATATATTTGACAATTTGAGTCCCAGAAAACTGTTTTCAAAAACCTTTTGTACGAGAGACATACCTTTTGGTTCTTCTTTTCTCGGCGGTGATGTTTGACTTCTGTCGATAGATTCATCGACACTTTTCTTTTGGCTCCCCCTTGAGTGATTAACCTCTGTCGATCATTTCAAGGTCCCTTTTACTCCCCCTTGACCTATGCTTGGATCAAAAATAGGATAAGTTTTGCATAGTACATAGGTCATGTTTACCAGAGGTTCTGAGCAGACCCACAGAAGCTCTGTGATTTCAAGAACTATTTACATACAGAGAAATCAATCAAAGCAATAAGTAAAGTAATAGAAATATATACTTATTCACAGAAGATAAAGCGATACTTACAGGGGATTTTCACGTCATATTAATCATTCATAACTTACCCACCAAGAAATTGAATCTTTTCTCGTCCAATGCTTTGGTGAATAAGTCTGCGAGTTGGTATTCTGTGGGCACGAAATGCATCTCGATTGTACCTTATTCAACATGATGTTTCAAGAAGTGGTGCATTATATCAATATGCTTGGTTTTTGAATGTTGCACAGGATTGGCAGAGATGGCAATGGCACTTTTGGAATCACAGAAGATGGGTATCTTGAATAGGATGTGGCCGTAGTCTTTTAGCTGAGTCTTCATCCACAGAACCTGAGAACAACAGCTAGCAGCAGCAACGTATTCAGCTTTTGCCGTAGATGTTGAGACACAATTCTGCTTCTTGGAGGTCCAACTGACTAGTTTACCACCTAGGAATTGACAACTCCCAGAGGTACTCTTTCTGTCGAGCATGCATCCTCCATAGTCTGAATCTGTATAAGCTTTAAGACAAAAAAACCAGAGTTCTGTGGATACCAGAGACCGAGATTTTTGGTCCCCTTCAGGTATCTAAATATTCTCTTAACAACATCATAATGTGATTTCTTAGGATTAGTTTGATAACGTGCATAAAGACATGTGGCATGCATAATGTCAGGTCTGCTAGCAGTTAAGTATAACAGAGATCCAATCATGCCTCTGTAGAGAGTGCATTCTACAGAGATGCCATCTGGATCTAAGAATAACTTATTTCCAGTGGCCATTGGAGTTTTCATGGCAGAGGTATCAGAGAGGTTATACTTGGAAAGAATGACAGAGACATATTTGGCCTGATTTATAAAAATTCCCTCTGATGATTGTTTGACTTGGAGTCCGAGGAAGAATGTTAATTCTCCCATCATACTCATTTCAAACTCACTTTGCATGATCAAAACTTTTGCACTCTTCTGTATTAGAAGACCCAAAGATTATGTCGTCCACATAAATTTGTACAAGCATTATTTCACTGTTTTTACGTTTATAGAATAAGGTAGTATCTGTTGTACCTCTGTCGTAGCCATTGACTAGAAGAAAGGTAGAAAGTCGTTCGTACCATGCTCTTGGAGCCTGTTTCAGTCCGTACAGAGCCTTTTCAAGGTAGTACACATGCCTTGGGAACTTTGAGCTTTCAAACCCTGGTGGCTGATTTACGTAAACCTCTTCTTGGATTTCACCGTTGAGAAAAGCTGATTTCACGTCCATCTGATAGACTTTGAAACCTCTGTGGGCTGCGAAGGCTAAGAATATTCTTATTGCTTCGAGCCATGCGACAGGGGCAAAAGTCTCATCGTAGTCTATTCCTTATTCTTGTCTATATCCCTTGGCCACTAATCGTGCTTTGTTTCTGATGACCACTCCATCTTCATCCTTTTTATTTATGTAGACCCACTTAGTCCCAATGGCTTGTTTCCCCCGTGGCAGAGGTACTAGAGTCCAGACTTTGTTGCCCTCAAACTGCAGAAGCTCATCTTGCATGGCGTCTACCCAGTTTGGATCTTCAAGGGCTTCGTAAATCTTCTTTGGCTCTATCACACTAATAAAGTTTGTAAAGAAACAAAAATTAGCAGTGGTAGACCTTGTTTTTACCATGTCAGAGGGTTCACCAATTATTTGGCTTGGAGGATGGCTTTTTGTCCACTGAGATATGCGTGGAAGATGGTCATCAATGTCATCAAATTGTTCTTCAGAGGCTTCTTGTTGTTCTTCTTCTTCTAGTGTAGCCTCTATCGTAGTGCGTGCCTTTGTAGTTGATCCTACAGTTTGTGGAATGATTGGTATGAGTGGTGGTGGAGTTTGTTCCTCTGAAGATGTATAGACTTGGTCCTCTATATCCTCTGTTATTGGTTCCTCTGTGGATTGTGGAGTTTGTTCTTCAGCAGCTTCTGTGGTCGTTTTCCTTTGTGTTTCATCTTCAGTAGACTCTTCCTCAGCATTTGCATATGTAGCATTTACAGAAGAAGATGAAGCATTATTTGGACCAGTTAGAGTCATACCTGTAGGATTTTGACCGACAAAAGATGGTTCTTCGAAAGCTCTGATGGTTCCAACAGAGGGATCAATGTCGTCATGGAACATCTCTAAAAATAGAAGATTTAAGTCTTCTTTTGTTTGTGAGATGCCAGAGGATTCCCCTTTAAGTCCGAGTTCTGAACTGATTTGCTCAGAAGTCTTTTGGAAGGAATCATCAAAAGAAACATTGATGCTTTCTACGATCTTGCGAGACTTTGTAAGGTATATTCTGTAGGCTTTGGAAGTGGCAGAGTATCCAATGAATTTTCCTTCGTCAACTTTTACCTCAAACTTTCCTCTGGAATCTCTGTCGTTTAAAACAAAGCATTTACATCTAAACACATGGAAAAACTTGATGTTTGGCCGCCTTTTGTTGATCAGTTCGTAAGGAGTCTTGATGTGTCTTTTTACAATGGTTGAACGATTCTGTGTGTAACAAGCGGTAGAAATCGCTTATGCCCAAAAGTTCATCGGTAATCCGCATGCTGATAGCATAGTTCTTGCGGCCTCCACGAGCGTTCGATTCTTTCTTTCGACTAAGCCGTTCTGCTGTGGAGTGTGTGCGGAAGAGAAGTTCTGTGATATTCCTTCTGTAGAAAGATAGGCTTCAATGACAGAGTTTTTAAATTCTGTGCCATTGTCACTTCTTAACTTCTGTATTCTGCATTAATAAAGAACTTGGATTCTTTTCATTAGATTAATCAAGATGATTGGAACATCTGATTTCTTTCGGACAAATTCAACCCAAGTGAAACGCGAATACTCATCAATTAAGACAAGTATGTATTTCTTGCCACCTAGGCTCTGTATGGCAATGGGACCGCAGAGGTCGACATGAAGCATGTATAGAGGCCTAGTGCAAGACACATATGCTTTGCCTCTGTGGGAAGCTCTTCTGAGTTTTCCCATTTCACATGCAGAACACAAATTATCCTTATTAAATTTAACATTAGGCAAACCTTTAACTAGATCAAGTTTGACCAGTTTATCCAAGGTGTGAAAGTTCAAGTGACAGAACCTGTTATGCCATAACCAGGCTTCCTCACTTTTGCAGGCTACAAGGCAAACTTTGTCCTTGTTCTTGGAACTGAAATTCATCAGATATAGATCACCTCTTCTTTCGGCTCGCAGAAGTTCCATTCATGTGTCCTCACTTTGCAGAGAGCAGAAAGTTCTTTTGAATAACACATCGAATCCTGTATCACAGAGTTGACTTACACTGAGTAGGTTGTGTTTAAGGCGATCCACATATGCAACTTTGTATACAGAGATGTTTTCTTTCTTTATGCCTCCATAGCCTTTGATGTGTCCCTTCTTGTCGTCTCCAAATGTTACAGATCCACCAACGAGTGTTTCTTTGTACGTGGATAGTAAACTTATGTCGCCATGCATGTGCCTTGAGCATCCGGAGTCTAGATACCAGGTTGGCACATACCGCTTCTGCAAGATAATCATAGAGACTTAGGTACCCATATCCACATGGGTCCTATATTGTTATAATTTTTCAAGTTTGCCTTAGCATTCTTGAAATACATTTTATCTTTTGTAGAAGAATCAGATTGTTTCTTTGTGGGTTTTGACTTTTGAATTTGAGTAGAGAGTAAACAATCTTGACTGGAGAAGTGATTATTTAGTTTAAACATAAGATCAAAGCAATGACAATATTGAATATGAGACGTGATTTGCTTGAACTTTTCATTGAATTTATTGAACTGAGCCATAGAGGCATTACATTCTTTCTTAACATTAGATTTCCTATTACAAGAAGATCTATGAATACTAGAATGTTGTTTGCAAAAGCTTTGTTTAGTTTCTGCCTTCTGTGAGTCTCTTATGTGGTGAACATCTTTCTTTACTGTCACAGAGGAAAAAGATTTGTTACCTTTAGGCCATTTTCCCTTTTGTTGCCAAGTGGGATTTTCGTTAATTTGCCTTGAAGGTTTTGAAAATTTTGAACTTTTAGCATCTACAGAGGTCTTCTTTTTAAGTTTTAACATATCAAGCTCAGCAGAGGTTTTGACTTGTAAATACAAGTTTAGAAAATCTGGGCAGATAGGTATCTCTATGATTTTTTCTTTTGGAGAAATAGTTATGTTAAGAACTTCAGAGGAGAATTTAACATCCTCTGTGTCATAGTGAACTATCCCTGATGTAACATCTGTCTCTGAGTCGTCAGAAGATGAATCGTCCTCATATACAGAGGTTGAGTCATCTCTGTCGACAGAGGCTGGATTTTCCGAGCATGTATCGTACGAGCTTTCTTTCTCTGTAGAATAACTTTCATAGACAGCAGAGGTTTCTGATAAGATCTTTTCAGCGAGAATTTTATCTACAAAAGATGTACAGAAGTTTTCTAAAACGTTTGTTTTCCATACTTCCAAAATTTCCTTTTCAATTGTTTCTTTAAGTTTTTCTTCTGAAAAGGTGGGTTTAAACTCAGGAGCTTCTGCCGATAGTTTCTTTTCGACATTTATCATATAGACAAAAGCAACCTGCGTTTGAGTCTCTGGTTTACCAAACTTAAAGATACCAATCTGATCTTGTGTTTTCAGATATTTCTTTGGTTTGATTCCTATATTGCTAGAGGTTGAAGATGATGAATCTGTGTTTTCAAACCACACATTGATCATCTTCGTATGTTTCCTCAAGTGAGGTTCCACAGAGATTTTAGCCCTTTTACTTACAGAGAGTAAGTTTGGAAAATCTGGTTTGTTCGTTTTTCCTAACACAAACAGAGAAGACAGAGGTTAAATTCTTTTGCCTTCAACACCTAGGGTAATATCATCGTACCCTATACCCCGTCTTCCTATTTGTGAGTTTACTTTTTCATACACCTTCTGTGCATCTTTATAGTTTTTAAGCAAAACATCTCTTCTGAGTAGATCTTGCCAAAGTACCTATCTCTCTCTTTGAAAGTATTCTTTGAGAGCTCTTATATCTGTCGTTTCACTCCTAAAACTGAAAGTTGTTTTGTTTTGATTTTTAGAGCAGAGGTTAATTTAGAAATTTGCCTTTTTAAAGGATCTAGATTTTTGTTCCAATTCTTTTCTACTCTTTCCTTTTCTTTAAAAATTCTGCTTTTTTCTTGAGTGAGAAGCCTTACTTCTCTCTCATTAAAGGTGAGTCTTTTCTGAATGCTTTCATTTAACTCTTTTAGTTCAATCAGTTCAATGTTAAGTTTAAGTGAATTATCATCTACGGAATTAGTACAAGAGGTAGAGTTTGAAGTGGATACCTCAGTTTCAGTGCCCAGAGTCGACATCTGCCATGCCACAGAATAGGGCATTGGTGGTGTATTCATCGTCAGAGGTAGAGTCTGACTCGAAGTCCTCCTTGTTTGCCTCAGAATGCCCTTTGTTCGGCATTAGGGATTTTTGCGCATAATACTCGGCCTTCTTTTTTGTAAAAAGTTGAGTCCTTCTGTGGGCGATTTGGTCTACTTCTGCATTCATTTGCGAAATGGCCTGGTTTCCCGCAGTTGAAACAACCTTGGGAAGTGTTTCCACCATGATCGTCGGACTTCTGTCGGTCTCCACCTTTATCCGTTCGGCATTCGTTTGCGTAATGACCAGGCTTGCCACACTTGTAACATTCTTGTTGTGTGTGGCTCACCTTGTCATCTGACCTCTGTCGGTCATTACCTCTGTAGTTTCTGTCGCTTGACCTCTGTCGGTCATTTCTATCATCTGACCTCTGTCGGTCACTCGATTCTTCTCTTCTTTCATCATCTCTTCTATCACTTCGGTTGTCTCTGCCATATCGATCGATTCCTGAACCCCTCTGGTTTTCTCTGAACTCTCTTGTCAATAGAGCTAAGGATTTAGCTAATGACGCAAGAGTTATCTCTTCTTCTACCAGATCGTCTTCTTCGCTATCAACCATCACTATTTTCTTCTTCTCCTTTGTTGCTTTCTCATTTCTCGGTCTCTCTGCAGCCTCTGTAGATTTACTAACCAATGCGTATGGTGCAATGGTTAGTGTTTTAGCCTGTGCTATTTGAGGCTCCTGTGCTGCTAGTGTTCCATAGAGATCAGAGAGTGTCCAGGAGTCTAGATCTTGGTTTGTTTGTAAAGACATAGACAACTGGAGCCACTCATCATTCAGGCTTTTTAGAAACATGACGTTATTTTCTTCCGAGGTTCTGAGAATGCCAGACTTTCTACATTTGTTTATAAGAGAGTTGAACCTGTCGTACGTCGTTTGCAGAGATTCTGTTGCAGAGGCTCTGAAGGCATGATATTCATTTATGTATTGTGCCCTTCGGTTCTTCTGCGTTTTAGCACCCCCTTCCAACTGTCTTTTTAATTCTTTCCAAAGATCGTGCGCTGTTTCGCATGCATCTAAGAATTGAAAAAGTTCGTTGGGGATAGCCATGATCAATAATGTTTTTGTTTTCTGTGCAACTTCATCTTCTGCCCTATCTGCATCTGACCATTCTCCTTTTGGCTTAGGTTTTTTATGTTCAGGGATTTCAAGAGATTCAGCAGTAGCTGGTACTCGTGGTACTATTCATGGGAACTTGAGGAGGGTTGTAAAGATATTGTACGAGAGATTTTTCAGTACCCTCAAAGAAATGGATCATTCTTATCTTCCATTGAGGATACTCATCTCGAAGGAGAGTAGGAGGCTTGGTTAGTGAACCAGCAGTGAAAAAGTTATTTGTATTTGTCATTGTAAGAGTTTCGAAGGTTCTGAAAAGATAATATGACGAAAGAGTATGAGTCTGATGATCTGGAAGGTTTTATGGGTTTTAACAGTTCCCAGAGTGCACTTTAATGGAGTTTTAATCTGGAAAAAAATGTTTCTATGTAGAATACCACTTTCGAATAAATCGAAAGATGATAGGAAAACAGAAACTTTTCAATGAAATGAAGAACAGGTTAAAACAGAATGATGTCTACCACAAATCTTGTAACAAAGAGGATCACTTGATATTAAAAATCAAGGAAGGCTCTGATACCAATTGTTGGTTCCCGTTTTGCTTATACAAGATTATCAGATCTATTAGTTCGAGTTTATGTTTGATGCGGAAGCGTATTTGAAGAACTAACAGATAAGTTTGTGTAGAAACAATACAGAATATAAAGAAACAATGATCAGAATATGATATCTCAAAGATTACCGAGTTTCAATATATAATAAGAACATCAAGAAGAGATTAAGAACTGTTTGGTGAAAGTGTAATGCTTAACAGATTTGACGATATAAAGTGTAAGCATGAAACTTAGATTCTTCGATTAGTTCTTAAGATTGTTAAGGAAGATCTCAACAAGAGACTTCCTTTTATACTACTCTAGGGGACCATAAAGCATGACCTGCTGTTAGAACGGATGGCATGAACAGTTGTACGTGTTGTATTGCATTTAATGGCGCAGACGTCTATGTTGTACTAAGCCCTATTGAGTCCACTCAGAGTTTGACACGTGTTAAAGTTGGACAGGGCATGCTATCATGCAAGTTGATGAACAGGTCAGGAACAGTAGCAATATATTATAAATATCTTCCAAGTCTTTAGTGAGGACCACAGAGGCTTTGTAAAGTGTTACAGAGGTTCTGCGGTATGGTCCTTTGTAGATCAGTCTTCACCGGATTCCGAGTCTTTGGTCTTCTTTGCGCGTATGACAGAGCTTATGTAGTTTCTTCGGTCTTTGATTACTCTTGATCAAACTTCCTTTGATTCTTCTGAGATGCCCGGCAGAGCTTCTGTTGCACTCAGCAGAGCTTCTGTGGAAGTTCTTCTGTACTTAGCCATTTTTCAATACTTCTAATTTTTCAGAATATTGGAGCTAACACGTTACCGTTGGACAAGTTAGTGAGATTGTATATAAACGAGGTGGTCTCGAGGTACGGGGTGTCGTTCTATCGTGTCCGATCGTGATAGCCGTTTCACTTCGAATTTTTGGGACACCTTTCAAAGAGAATTGGGTACGAGGAGAAATCTGAGCACGACTTACCATCCACAAACGGACAGGAAAATTGAGTGAACTATCGAAACGTTGGGGTCGTGTGTTATCGACTTTGGAGGGAACTGGGATACTCATCTACCGTTAGTGGAATTCTCCTACAACAATAGTTATCATTCGAGCTTGAAGGTGGCGCCATTAGTGGAAGTGTAGGACGCTGGTTTGCTGGATCGAGGTGTGCGAGAAGCAATTCACTGGTCCGGAAATTATGCAAGAAACGACGGACAAAGTGAAGAGTATTCGAGAACGTTTTAGGGCGGCTCAAGATCGCCAAAAGAGTTATGCCGACAAGAAGAGAGGACCGACAAGTAGGTGATCAGGTGATGTTGAAAGTTTTACCTTGGAAGGGGATAATTAGATTTGGAAAGCGCGATAATCTTTGCCCTCGCTTCCTTGGACCACTCCATATTATCAAGCGTATAGGACTTCAAGCCTACCAGTTGGAGTTACCACCCGACATGAGTGGATTTCATTCTGCGTTCCACGTATGTTACCTACGGAAGTGTTTAGCGGAAGAGGAAAATGTTGTCCCGCTATCGGAAATCCGAGTAGACAAAAGTCGATGTGTGGAGGAACCAAAAGCGATTTTGGAAAGGGTGATTAAGAGGCTTCTTCGTAAGGAGGTGGTTATGGTGAAGGTTCAATGGAAGCACCACCGAGGAGCCAACGTGACCTAGGAGTCGGAGAAAGACTTGAAGAAGCGTTACCCTCATCTCTTCATTCAAGCATCGAATTTCAAGGAAGAAATCTTTTCCAAGGAGGGAGGGAAGGATTGTAACACCCAAAATTTCGGGTAAGTTTCTCTTTTATTCTATCTGTCTCGTTGTGACCTTGGATACGATAATTAGTTGTAGTGAAACCGTTGGCGAACTACTCGTAGCTAGACGCGTATGCATGCATGCATACGAGAGTAAGGTTTTCGGTTATTCGCATGTCGAGGATCTGTTGATCCAAACTCTCTCTGTGATTTGATGACCCTTAGAATTACTTAATGAAAATTACAAAGAACATCTGTATGTATTAATGTTTCTCCAGCAGTGATAACACACCGAGTCTGTTCAGAGTCACTGATGGTAACCATTGTTTTTCATAGTATTCCTCTGCAATAAATGTACATCAATGATAACATGAGCACGTTCGCTTATCACTGATGATCACTGACAAATTCAATTGTAAGCAATGTTGTTTGTAATCCATGAAGACAAGTTTCACGACAAATAGTTCATCACTGACATCAAAGACAAAGCTGATAAAAAAGTGACAACTCTACTACTGATCTGATGCGGACATCAATGAAACCAAGGCAAGTCCACACACGCGACGTTTCAAGAAAGACTTTAGCGATATCTGACTTACATCAGGTCTTCTTTGATGTAAGATCAACTTAGCAATCGCTGATCATGAAGCCTTCTCAACTCAGCGATCGCTTATCATGACAATTCTGTCAAGTGGATCAGAGACAACTCCTTGTAAACAAAGACAATCAGTTACGATGGTGGTGTTAAATGGGAAGCTAGATTTGGAGGATGAAATATCTTTTAAAGTTGGGAGGATTGTAACACCCGTAATATATGGGTAAGTATAATTTCAAGTCAGTGTAGAAATCAATCTTTTAAGAGAAATAGAAGAAAATTTATTTTGGAATGCGTCCTAGATTTTATAGTCTTATTGGATGGAGATTTCAAATACAAAACCAACGGGCCTTTCCGGACCGAAAACGGAGATAAAACGGAGAAGTTATGGCCAAAGCAACTTTCAGGGTCATGGGACCACGGCGAGAGTGCCCAGCGAAAGTGACAATTATCACTCGTGCGTCACTTTAGCCGACGGGCACCTAGTGTATAAAAACGCGATTTTCACCCATTTCAACCCCATTTTCATTTCCCCACTTCTTCCCTTCATCCCTTTCTCTCCAAAACTAAAACCCTAAGCCCCCAATGTGAATTTTGAGCCATTTAGCCACAAGATTCGAGATTTGCAAGTGATTTCACTTCATCTTTTTCACCCAAAGCTTTCTAGGCTTTCGTTCAACCTTTTTGTCCATTTTGAAGAGTTGGATCTTGTGGTGTTTTGTTGGTGATCTAGAGGTGTTTTGTTGGTGGATTCTTGTTGTGATTGAGGTAATCATCTCTTCTCTTCATCAATGGAAATTAGGGTTTTGGGTATAAGTTGAGATTATTGATGAAAATGCTTCGGGAATAATTTTAGATGGTTGAATAAGATTATTGATGGTTGGAAACTTATGGATTTAGGTTTTTGGAAGATTTGGATTGATGATTCAAGTTTCTTCAAAGGAGCTCAAATGGGGGAAAATGTAGATTTAACCTAAATCTTGCAAGGTGAGTTCAAGTTGATTTGTGAAAACGTTGTACATGCCAAAATGTTTATTATAAAGTGTTTATGTGTTTTACATAAAATTATCAATTGTTGAGTTATTTAGTTGATTTTTATTATTTGAAGTGTTGAGCTTTACAAATCTTGTAAAACACCCACAATTTGGAATTTTGGGTAATTGACAAATAAATCACGAATGAAAATGTTTTGTTAATTTATTGCATAAACGGAGTTTGTTTGGTCAAAATACACTTTTAGTCTTTGGTGAGATTATGCAAAGTTTATGATATGGTATGTTTTGAAAATGTGAACGTGTGAGTTGTGGATTTTGGTCATTCTCGACCTTATAAACATATTGGGAATTGTAAACCTTTTGATTTTAGGCTGAAGGCCAATGAGAGTTAAGAGACAAAGATTTTAGATAACGATGTATTTTGGTTTATGTAACCGTGTTGGCACCACGTAATTAGCCAAATGTTTATTTTGCCAGTTTTAGTAGCTCGAGAGGGAGCTTTAGATGTGTTATGCACTTAATTGTGTTTTATTTGAGAATATGCCATTTTGAGTGTTTTGCCTCATTAGTGAATACAGTTTGACATTTATGAACTCTTGGTACTTTTTGGGTTTTATAAACCATTGCGAGTAATATACATTAGAAAGTTATAAAGTATTTGAGTATATGTATATATCGTTTGACTTCATTTGGAAAGTGGCAATGAAGGGGTTTCTAGTTAGTCATGCCTTTGAGCATGTATTTGCATAATGTGGGTTAGATACACTTCATTTGCATATGTTGACTTTTAACAAATGGTCATTTGATCTTTTGAGCTTATGGTTTGGTTTTTGACTCTGTTGTGTCTTGAGGACATTTGTCCGATTTTGTTAGCTCGATGTAGATCTTTGGTTATGATTTGCATGCATTGCATCTTATTTGGGAATTACATGATTTGAATGCGTTGGTTATTCTTTTGGAGTCATGTGTAAATTTCTAAATTAAACAAGCTTGTTTTGGATGGTGAGATCCCAAGGTAAAGATCCAGTTTGGGTTGAACTTGGTGGTTTTAGGCTAAAGACCCGATTTGGGTTGATGCCTCAATAGACTAACAATCCAGTTTGGGTTGATGTCTCCGTGGACTAAAGATCCGGTTTGGGTTGATGTCTAACTAGGCTAGAGATCCGGTTTGGGTTGATGCCTCACTTGACTAAAGATCCGGTTTGGGTTGATGTCACAATAGACTAAAGATCCGGTTTGGATTGATGTCTCCTTAGACTAAAGACTTGATTTGAGTTGATGTATTCATGGACTGAAGATCCGGTTTGGGTTGATGTCCAAGATTGACTAAAGTCCTAGATAGGGTTGATTCCATAGGCTTTTCCATCCATGAAAGATGCTTGTAACTTATAATTGTGGTTTAACTTACGTATCCACCACATTCGATGAAATCGGGTTTCCCCAGTCACCGAAAGGTACTGTTGCGGGTATTTCTTTTATCCATGTTGTCGATGACATATTATATTTATATGGATTGTTTTCCATGCCTTATGGGCGGTATATTATGCCTCATCCTTGTTTGGATGTTTCGATTATTGGAGTTTTATTCGCATTGATATTATTTGGAATTTTAATATTTATTCACATCTTGAGTGAGTTTTGGAATTCAGTCCATTGTTGGGAAATGATTTTCATTGGAGTTTCCATTACGAATTTTGTGTGCGTTTGGAAAATGGGTTGTTGGTATATTTAATACAAATCCCTTTTTGGAAATCATGTTTTAAGTTGCATCTTTTTCGTCTAACGAATTATTTAATCATGATGTAAACTCTTGAACTCACTAGGCGTTAGCCTAACCTTTTTATTTGTCGGCATGTGCAATAGGTTCAGGTTGGGAATAGTTCTAGTGACAATGCGAAGAGATGAGTGCTAGTAGTGTGTTCGAGAGATGAATTGCTTAGTGAAGTCTTCCGCATTTATTTTGGGAATAGCAACTTGTATTTGGGTTAAGTAACACCGACTTTATTTGGTCATGTTGTATGACTTGAGTTATTAATTGTGGGAGTTGTTACGTTTTAAATTTTGAGGTGTTTCCAAGGATGGTTTGTAGAAAGGATTTTTATTCTCATTTGGTTATTTTATCGAAGTTTATCGTAGTAGCTCTTTCTAATTTTGAGGGTGTTACAAGTTGGTATCAGAGCATAAGTTTGAGAGATTTAGGTGTTGATTTTTGGATACCTAGACTCAAACTAGCGTCATTTTAAGTGAAGGGGAGTGAAATTGCACCATTAAGCACTCTATGATAGGATATTTTGAGATCAATGGAGTCACTAGAAATGGGGATCATGTCTAGGGTAACAAGGATGATCTTGTACGATACGTTCATAATTGCACCTGGCCAGTGTTATGGTGAACCTATAAGTTACATGTGTATACTTGGACTACCTTTATGTGATGATCGTTAGGGTAGTAAAGAAGTTTCTAAGCGGGTAGACGTTAAAAGAGATTGGTGGTTTTAACATTCGCCACTTGGAGTGACAGTAAGAAGGATTATTACATTAAGTGAACCGTTTTGGGTCGAAATGGTTGGTTGGATTAGAACCATAAGCTTATGGAACCAACGTTCTTCGAGGAGATATTATCATATTAACCGATGAAAGTTTCAAGTGTTACCTTAAGATGTTTTAGCATCCGGATGACGAAAGTGTGACCGGAGGAATTCGAGGAGTGTGGTTTTGAGATGTTGAGTGCCGACTAAATTCATGCACGAAATTTATTTTTAAAATAAATTGCATAAATTATTTATTGTGTTTCAAATTGTCATGCGTGTTGCATTACGAAATCTTGAACAGAGGTTTAACACACACGAGATTATAGATCGTGATTTTAAACATGCATTAAATTATTTTGTTACGAAATCTTTATTTTTATTGTTGTCCAACGTTAAATTCGGACACGGTTGTGATCCCAGAAAAAAGTGTGTAAAGATGCACTCAATTACCACTAGTCATCTCTCATTAATGTGAATCTCAAGGTTACAATGTAGAGAGAGAGAGTTACAAGTAGTAAGAGTTAGGAATGCTTAGGAATGCTTACAAAAAACAAAGGATCCAGGCTATTTATACCCAGCATCTACATTTACACATTTAGTCCTTTAACTTGGATACAATTACAAAATATTGCACTAACAGTCTCCTCCTTCGGATCCAAGTTTCAAAGAAAAAACTATTGAAGCTGCTCTGGAGGAATATACTTCTTCCGAATCGCAAAAATAATCTCAAACCTCCTCAGAGCATTTATGTACTCCAATATGTTATCCATAGCTTCCAGGGCTTTGTTGATCAACAACTTCTCTTTAGAATTCAAGGGCACCAGCTTCTTTTCATCCGATCTAAGCTTTTCAGTCAATTGGATCTTCAACGACTTGAACGTTTCATCATTATACTTGTTCACCTCAAGAAACCTCATGAATTCCTTCTTCTTCTGAGCATTGAGAAATTGAGATACACAATTCCAAATTCAGGTTTTTCAAGGATTTTGTACAAAGGAATACCTTGAGCATCAGATAATCTTCTGTTGGGCCTTAGGATGTTAACTCTGATCTGACCAGCTTCCAATGCCATTTGGAAATCAGTTAAGTATGCAAACTTCACCAAATTCTTCATGAAGCGCTTTACAGATTGATAAACTTCAGACCAGGTAATATCTTTGTTCGGAGTTCTGGCTAAAATGTCGTAGAGTATGAAAAAGTCTTCACAAGTGAGTGACTTGAAATCAGCTTCGGTTAATGGTCATTCTTTGCCGTCTGTTCTATAAACAGTGAACCTCGGATACCAGACATTCAGTATCTTATGAGATTCTATCTTCACAATTCTTACTATCTCCTTATCCGTTTTGACCAACTTCAGATTCTGATCCTTGTTTTTTATCAGGTGTAAGTACTCCACCCGGTGTAGTGACGGAAGTTTTTCAATGGAATACAACTTCACTTAATCTATCGGCTGAACTCTTCTTACAAACAAATCTTTTCGGATGTCTTCTAGAAAAGGAATAACGATTATGATTCGGTGCCACCTCCTTTCAATAAGAGATTCTCTATCAATAAGCTGTTTGAATTCCCGCATTTCAGCTTCAGAAACTGGATCTTTTTTCTTCCCTTCTGGAATGTCCAGAATAACAGGAATACCAATTTCTAGATCATCACCTATCGGAGTTTCATCATCAGAATCAGATTCAACAGACTGAACATTAACTGTATCAAAAACATCATCCAACTCTTCTTTGACCTTAATCACAGTATTCTCCGGCTCATCTTTAGAATCAACGTATACAATATCCTGAATTAAGCTATCAGCCATTCTCTCTTCTTCCGTTCTTTTATCACTTCCTTCAGTCTTTTCAACTGTGACAACCGTCAAAATTGCGTTCAGGTTAGAACTGCACTAATTATGTCAGATACAGTTGTTCTATGTCACACTGTCTAGTTTTAGCAGTAAACCCGACACAGTAGGGAAAATTTAGAAATCCAGTCTAAAATCCCTCAATTTAGGAAATTATCCATACATCTCATAAAATGCCAATTAAAAACATGAATACACTTAAATATATATATACTTATATACATATACCTTACAAAATAAATACTAGCAAATTAAACTAGTATTATTATTAATAACAACTAATTAAAAATGTTTAATAATTTAATTAATTAAAAGATTTAAATAAAAATTTAATTTAAATACAAACACAATCATTTTATACAAAACCACACTCCACACACTCCCTTTCCCCTCTCCCAAAACCGGCCACACACACACACACCACCCTAACCTCTCTTTCTCACTCCATAAATACCCCCTCTCCCTCTCCATTTTCACTCTTCACTCACTTCACAAACTCTTCTCTCAAAACCTCCATATTCTCTCAAGAATTCTCTTCTCCAAGGCTCCAAGATCAGCCACATATCTTCAAGAAATCAAGGTAAAAATATTTTTGTAACTTCCTTTAATCATCCTCCTACAACTTTCTCTTCTCTTTCAAAGTTCAACTTCTAAAAACTCTAAGTTTTCATCTTTTTCTTGCTAAATCCAACTCTTGGTAAACTAATGTTTGTAGATCTATCACCATGACATCTTGCATGTCATTAAAAAAGGGTGATGAATCCATAATCAAACCCATATTAGTGACCTAAGAATGTTTGGTATGCATGTGTTTACAAAAGCTCAAAAACAACAAGTTTTGAAAGTATTTTGGCAAGATGATTTTCTAAAGTTCCTTGCATGTTGCTTGGGATGATTAAAAAGCAAAGATTTCATCTGAAAATATGTGATTTAGTTGAGTAAAAATCGTGTCTTGACAAAAAGAACAAAATCTTTTGAAGAACCAATTAGAAAATAGCTTTTATATAAAAGACCTTTTTCATCAGCTTGCTGTCAGAAATTTCTACTGACTTTGCATGCCCTTATCTCTCTCAAAAATGGTCCAAATACAGTGATTCTTTTTCTGGAATTTAATTTTATGAGTTGGGAATCAAACCCCACTGGAATCACCTAAAAATATTACGTTTTGAACCCTCAAACAGTTTTTACAAAAACAGTGTGCAACAGCTACGTGTTTCTGTCACTGTTTTTGTCAAGTGTTATTTTATGTACTTATGTTGATCCAAAAATCATGAATCTTATGTCAAAAGTTTCCTAACACATGGAAGTACCCGACTACAAAATATCAGAACCTAACAATCTCTGGAAGTTATCCAAACAGTAACCGAAAGTGACTAACAAATTCTAACTACTAACAACTATATTGTATACTAGCTATATGCTATCTCTTGATCCTTTTCCTCACCTTTGGTGATGAAATTGTGGTATATTATACATATATTACTTAGACATAATTACTAATCTAACTCTACCCGTTTCACCATTTGCATGGTGGAATTGTGGAATATACCTATACGTATTTATTTACGCATTTCATTTACGCATCTAACATCTAACATCTAACATCTAACTACTAACTTTTCTTATCTTTTATGATGGAATTGTGGTACATACATACATAATACACATGACCTAACACCAAACCATATTTACATATGGACCTAAAACATTTATTTTCGTTATTACCTCTACAACACTTCGGTAATTTTAAAACCATCACATGTAACGTTCCTTCTAAGTATGAACTATTAAAGAACATTTAACAACATACAAATTTAACAACAAAGGCATTTTATGATGAGATGGAGATTTAAGTGACAAAGTCTAGAACCTAGAATCTTACTAGTGTCCTTACATTCGTAGGATCGAAGTAGGATCTCATTTCGGAATCATATTACGCATTCGGGAAACACCTACGCAAACCACCGTGAGTATTCATAGCCCCTTTTTACTGTTTTATACATTTTGGGGTGAAAAGCATGTTACTATTATTTCAACCTTGTGAGTCTTCACAACCCTTTTTACTGTTTTACATATTTTGGGGTGAAGAACATGATTCAAAACTTTATTCGAAATAAATTGTTTTATTTCCGAACTTTTACGCATGATTAACGCTCTTTATGGTACATATGCACATGTGAAAGCTTCTAAGTTTGCAACTATCATATACAAAAAGTCCCCAACACTCTTAACATTACTTATTAACTCACATGCGTGTGAGCCATGGTAATTATGGATAACGTTATTTGGTTGACCACCCACCTACGATAAAAACAGGGTGCATTAATTACTACACTGCCATGTTAATGATAGGACATGATGACTCGGGGCAAATGAATACAAGGTCATGAGGCTTAGTAATGGCTCAGTTTGCTACCTCTGAGGCATTACACATTACATTACATATATTTTTATATATACCATGAGCATGCGTTACAAAACAATATCGTACAACTTATACTACATTTTTGCGTATACCAACACCTATGAACTCACCAACTATTTTTAGTTGACACTCTCTTTTACATGCTTTTCAGGAAATAGCAAGTAAGGACGCACTTTAGAAGGCATCACTTTAGCGTCATCAAATTATTTCATCATGTCATTGTACTTTACGTTTTTATGGACAAGTTGTATTTTCTTTTAAAACTCGTTGTATTGGTACTATTTTGATGTGATGAGTTGGTGTTGTCTTCTACCTATTGCTTTTGAAACATTAACTGTGACATCCCGTGTTTCCGCTTTAGCGGGGTGTGACAGAAGTGGTATCAGAGCCAAAGGTTATAGAGAACGCCGGTCTTTCATCGGAAAAACCCAACTATAACCAATTGTCCAAAAACTGACATGAAAACAATTAAACTTACTACTAGTATAACTAAGTCTAGAATGGCATTAACAGACTTCAATTAAACATAGCCTGATCACCTATGTTTGATTAAGGTAGGTTAATGCGAGACTAGAAATGGTTATAGTAGGAGTATGTCGATTTTCACTTGCACTCTTTAGGAGCATGCTTAGAACATAGACATGGCATAGGATAGGATACATCCTTTATGCGATAGGTTACTAAGTACACTTTTGCTTCAGTATTCGCTATGTCGTCGTCAAATCCTTCTTACACTCCCGCGTCATACTCAACCAATGCATCGGGCCACAACACGGGGCGATCGCAAGATATCTCGTCTAGCAACCGACAAGAAGATGACCCCTACAATAGCACGGACTCGGAACCCGAGGTGTCGAGCGAACGAGACCCATACGATGGACCGAGAGTATCACCCAACACGGTGTTACCAAGACCCACTCCAATAATCGTACAACCGTCATCCGGAGGACCCCGTACCCGTCAAACGGCTAGGAAAAGTGTTCCGATCCCTAGGAGAGTCACGCTAGCAACTCCTCGTCCCGAGGCACCGGAACCATCAAGGGTTGCCCCCGGCGTACCGATTGGACGCTTGACTGAGTTAGGAATAGCAAGGGATCAACACATTCGGGCCATGACAACCGAGTTGCATGGATGTCAAGTCAGAGTGACTCATCAAGCCCAAGTTCTAACAGAGCTAGTAGAACTCACGCACCAACTAACCGTCGTGTCGACGCAAGCAAGAGATAGTGCAAGAATGGCGAGAGAGATGGCTTCAAGGGCTCAAGCTACAAGCTTGGTTGTAGGAATGGTGCTAATGTTGTTGTTGTTTCTACTCGTGCTAGGAGCATACTTGGCATAGTATGAACGGGTTTGGCATGGGGAATGATCTTTTGGAGAAAATATTTTATTACTTATCATTTATTTTAAGTTGTACTTCCATTTAAAATTGTACCGGTATATGATACACGCCGGAAATTTTGTAAAACCGCCAAAAATTAATGAAAATGTTTGGGAAGTTTTAGTTAAATTGTCTAAATACTCTACACTTTACTTATTGCTCAAATATCCGAATGAAAACTTGTTAAGCTTAAACTTTTTTTTGAAAATACGAATTCAAAGACTTTACAAACTATACTAAAACAAATTTCTTTTACAAATATGTTTTAGAATCATGCCTCCAAGAAGGTCTACACGTCACACGGAAAATACCCCCAAAAACCAAACGCCCGACATAGCACGAATCATTGCACAACGCATTCAAGAAGCCATACCTAACATCGTCTCACAAGTAACCGCCGGCCTCAATGCAATCCCAAGGAATCAAGGAGGTAGCGGAGGAAGCTCGGGAAATAACGACACCGGATGTAACTACAAGACCTTTATGTCTTGTAAGCCCAAAGAATTCCATGGAAAGGAAGGCGTCGTAGGATTGCTTACATGGATTGATAGCATGGAGTCGGTGCTCCATATTAGCAAGTGTTCGGAGGACCGCAAGGTGGAATATGCTACATGTCAACTCCAAGGTAGGGCACTAACTTGGTGGAATATCCAGGTTCAGACCCGTGGAAGGGAAGATGCCTACAAGCTCACATGGGAGGAATTCAAAGAATTGCTCATGGAGGAGTACTGCCCTAAGAGTGAAATTCAGAAGCTGGAAGTTGAGTTTTGGAACCATACTATGATCGGAGCTGACATAGATCGATACACAGCTCGTTTCCACGAACTTGCAAAACTGGTACCTCACATGGTCACTCCCGAGAGTAAGAGAATTGACCGATACTTATGGGGACTAGCACCGGGAATTCGAGGAATGGTTACCTCGGCAAAGCTGACCACAATTCAAGAAGTTGTAGCAATGGCAACTACCCTAACGAACGATGCTGTGAGAGCAGGAACTCTATCATCTGGTAGTGCTAGCCATAAGAGGAAGCCAGAGTATCAGTCAGGAAAGAAATCCCTTGGTAGTGCAAGTAAGGATAGGAGTATTGTAAGGAATTTCGGACTAAGCACAGAGGAACCAGGTCAGTACAAGGGATCCTTTCCTAAGTGCAACAAGTGTAACTACCATCACGAAGGAGCCTGCGTCATCTGTGATAACTGTAAGCGGCTAGGTCATCCCGCTAAGTTCTGTAAAAGCGGAAAGGGCCCTATGGAAGGAAGGAGGGCTTGTTATGAATGTGGAAGTCCGGATCACTACCGGAATACCTGCCCGAAGTTTGGGAGGAAACCGAACACTAACTACAAGGGGAACCAGACGAGACAAGTCAATCAGGGAAATCAAGGAGGACAGGCTCGAGGACGGGCATTTGTCATTGGAGCTGACGAAGCACGTCGCGACCCTAATGTGGTGACAGGTACGTTTCTCATAAACAACCACTATGCATCAGTATTATTTGACACTGGAGCGGATAGAAGTTTTATTTCATTGGAGTTTACACCACTAATTAACTTGGAATCTAGGAGAATGTCGGATGCTTATGTTATTGAGGTTGCTAATGGTCACAAATTCGAGGCTAAGGATGTAATCTTAGATTGTACTTTAAATCTAGCCGATAAATTGTTTAGCGTTGATCTTATTCCTATCGAATTGGGAAGTTTTGACATAGTTATAGGAATGGACTGGTTATCTAAGAATCGAGCGGAGATTTGCTGTTTTGATAAGTCGGTTAGAATACCTTTGCAAGACGGAGGAACCCTAGTAATACAAGGACACAAAGTTGGAAGAAGCGTAGAGCTGGTGTCAAGTATTAAGGCTCGTAAGTATCTGAGGAAGGAATGTGTTGCATTTTTGGCACTCATAGACGAGAAGAAGTCCAAGGAAAGGCGAATTCAAGACATTCCCGTGGTAAAGGATCACCCGGAAGTGTTTCCTGACGAATTGCCTGGACTGCCCCCGTTTAGACAAGTTGAATTTCAAATTGACCTTATACCCGGAGCAGCACCTATAGCTAAGGCACCCTATCGTTTAGCACCCGCCGAAATGCAAGAGTTGTCAAGCCAACTTCAGGAACTGTTGGACAAGGACTTTATTAGACCAAGTTATTCACCTTGGGGAGCTCCAGTTCTGTTCGTTAAGAAAAAGGATGGATCGTTTCGAATGTGCATCGACTATAGGGAATTGAACAAGTTAACGATCAAGAACCGATATCCTCTACCTCGAATAGACGATTTATTCGACCAGTTGCAGGGCGCAACGTATTTTTCTAAGATTGATCTTCGATCAGGTTATCATCAATTAAGAGTTCGAGAGGAGGACATTCCTAAGACAG
Source organism: Saussurea involucrata (assembly GCA_033807775.1). Classification (NCBI taxonomy): domain Eukaryota; kingdom Viridiplantae; phylum Streptophyta; class Magnoliopsida; order Asterales; family Asteraceae; genus Saussurea; species Saussurea involucrata. The sequence goes on from CM066325.1 coordinate 63,761,358, forward strand.
CCTTTAGGACCCGTTATGGACACTACGAGTTTTTGGTTATGCCTTTCGGTTTAACCAATGCTCCAGCAGTATTCATGGATTTAATGAACAGGGTATGCCGACCATACCTTGACAAGTTTGTGATAGTGTTTATAGATGACATTCTGATTTACTCTCGAAGTAGGGAGGATCACGAGCAACATTTAAGCGTAATTCTAGAACTCCTTAAGGAACATAAATTGTACGCCAAATTCTCTAAGTGCGAATTTTGGATTAGAGAAGTACACTTTCTTGGGCACGTAATTGGAGAAAAAGGAATTCACGTAGATCCAGCCAAAGTAGAAGCCGTTAAGAAATGGGAAGCTCCCAAAACGCCAACAGAAATTCGTCAATTTCTGGGATTGGCAGGGTATTACAGGCGATTTATTGAAAATTTCTCCAAAATCGCTAAACCACTCACAACACTGACCCAAAAGGATAGTAAATTTATTTGGGAGAATCACAAGAGAAGGCATTTCAACTTTTGAAGAAAAAGTTGTGCAATGCACCGATTCTGGCGTTACCGGAAGGAACCGATAACTTTGTGGTATATTGCGACGCGTCTCATCAAGGATTAGGTTGCGTACTAATGCAATAGGACAAGGTGATAGCATACGCTTCGCGACAACTGAAAGTTCATGAGAAGAACTATACCACACACGATTTAGAGCTCGGAGCTGTGGTTTTTGCTCTAAAGATTTGGAGACATTATTTATACGGCACTAAGTGTACCATCTTCACCGATCATAAAAGCCTTCAGCATATTCTAGACTAGAAAATGTTGAACATGAGACAAAGAAGATGGGTAGAACTACTCAGTGATTACGATTGTGATATTCGTTATCATCCAGGTAAAGCCAACATAGTGGCTGATGCCTTGAGTAGGAAGGAAAAGACAAAACCGTCACGTATACGAGCAATATGAGGCACTGTATGGACGCAAGTGTCGATCACCTCTTTGTTGGTTGGAGATTGGAGATAGACAATTGTCTAGTCCAGACATTGTACAAGAAACCACCGACAAGATCGCAATCATCAGGGATAGACTCAAAGCAGCTCAAGATCGTCAAAAGAGCTATGCTGACAACCGTAGGAAACCCTTAGAGTTTCAAGTTGGCGATAGAGTTTTTCTGAAAGTATCCCCTTGGAAGGGAACTGTCCGATTTGGAAAACGAGGAAAGTTGAGCCCTCGATACATTGGACCCTTCAAAATCACCGAAAGAATCGGACCAGTAGCATACAGGCTGGAATTGCCAAAGGAACTAAGTGCAATTCACAACACCTTTCACGTATCCAATCTGAAGAAATGCCTAGTCAACGAGGAAATAATCGTACCTTTGGAGGAAGTCCAAATCAATGAGAAACTGTGCATGGTAGAAAAACCAACCAAAATACTTGACCGAGAGGTCAAGCGTCTTAGGCAAAACAAGATTCCAATAGTGAAAGTTCACTGGAACACAAGGCGTGGACCTGAGTACACATGGGAACGAGAGGATTACATGAAACATAAGTATCCTCACTTATTTGCTAAACAACCGGTTACGGACGAAAGTTCTTGAATTTCGAGACAAAATTCTTTTAACCGGGGGAGACTGTGACAACCGTCAAAATTGCGTTCAGGTTAGAACTGCACTAATTATGTCAGATACAGTTGTTCTATGTCACACTGTCTAGTTTTAGCAGTAAACCCGACACAGTAGGGAAAATTTAGAAATCCAGTCTAAAATCCCTCAATTTAGGAAATTATCCATACATCTCATAAAATGCCAATTAAAAACATGAATACACTTAAATATATATATACTTATATACATATACCTTACAAAATAAATACTAGCAAACTAAACTAGTATTATTATTAATAACAACTAATTAAAAATGTTTAATAATTTAATTAATTAAAAGATTTAAATAAAAATTTAATTTAAATACAAACACAATCATTTTATACAAAACCACACTCCACACACTCCCTTTCCCCTCTCCCAAAACCGGCCACACACACACACACCACCCTAACCTCTCTTTCTCACTCCATAAATACCCCCTCTCCCTCTCCATTTTCACTCTTCACTCACTTCACAAACTCTTCTCTCAAAACCTCCATATTCTCTCAAGAATTCTCTTCTCCAAGGCTCCAAGATCAGCCACATATCTTCAAGAAATCAAGGTAAAAATATTTTTGTAACTTCCTTTAATCATCCTCCTACAACTTTCTCTTCTCTTTCAAAGTTCAACTTCTAAAAACTCTAAGTTTTCATCTTTTTCTTGCTAAATCCAACTCTTGGTAAACTAATGTTTGTAGATCTATCACCATGACATCTTGCATGTCATTAAAAAAGGGTGATGAATCCATAATCAAACCCATATTAGTGACCTAAGAATGTTTGGTATGCATGTGTTTACAAAAGCTCAAAAACAACAAGTTTTGAAAGTATTTTGGCAAGATGATTTTCTAAAGTTCCTTGCATGTTGCTTGGGATGATTAAAAAGCAAAGATTTCATCTGAAAATATGTGATTTAGTTGAGTAAAAATCGTGTCTTGACAAAAAGAACAAAATCTTTTGAAGAACCAATTAGAAAATAGCTTTTATATAAAAGACCTTTTTCATCAGCTTGCTGTCAAAAATTTCTACTGACTTTGCATGCCCTTATCTCTCTCAAAAATGGTCCAAATACAGTGATTCTTTTTCTGGAATTTACTTTTATGAGTTGGGAATCAAACCCCACTGGAATCACCGAAAAATATTACGTTTTGAACCCTCAAACAGTTTTTACAAAAACAGTGTGCAACAGCTACGTGTTTCTGTCACTGTTTTTGTCAAGTGTTATTTTATGTACTTATGTTGATCCAAAAATCATGAATCTTATGTCAAAAGTTTCCTAACACATGGAAGTACCCGACTACAAAATATCAGAACCTAACAATCTCTGGAAGTTATCCAAACAGTAACCGAAAGTGACTAACAAATTCTAACTACTAACAACTATATTGTATACTAGCTATATGCTATCTCTTGATCCTTTTCCTCACCTTTGGTGATGAAATTGTGGTATATTATACATATATTACTTAGACATAATTACTAATCTAACTCTACCCGTTTCACCATTTGCATGGTGGAATTGTGGAATATACCTATACGTATTTATTTACGCATTTCATTTACGCATCTAACATCTAACATCTAACATCTAACTACTAACTTTTCTTATCTTTTATGATGGAATTGTGGTACATACATACATAATACACATGACCTAACACCAAACCATATTTACATATGGACCTAAAACATTTATTTTCGTTATTACCTCTACAACACTTCGGTAATTTTAAAACCATCACATGTAACGTTCCTTCTAAGTATGAACTATTAAAGAACATTTAACAACATACAAATTTAACAACAAAGGCATTTTATGATGAGATGGAGATTTAAGTGACAAAGTCTAGAACCTAGAATCTTACTAGTGTCCTTACATTCGTAGGATCGAAGTAGGATCTCATTTCGGAATCACATTACGCATTCGGGAAACACCTACGCAAACCACCGTGAGTATTCATAGCCCCTTTTTACTGTTTTATACATTTTGGGGTGAAAAGCATGTTACTATTATTTCAACCTTGTGAGTCTTCACAACCCTTTTTACTGTTTTACATATTTTGGGGTGAAGAACATGATTCAAAACTTTATTCGAAATAAATTGTTTTATTTCCGAACTTTTACGCATGATTAACGCTCTTTATGGTACATATGCACATGTGAAAGCTTCTAAGTTTGCAACTATCATATACAAAAAGTCCCCAACACTCTTAACATTACTTATTAACTCACATGCGTGTGAGCCATGGTAATTATGGATAACGTTATTTGGTTGACCACCCACCTACGATAAAAACAGGGTGCATTAATTACTACACTGCCATGTTAATGATAGGACATGATGACTCGGGGCAAATGAATACAAGGTCATGAGGCTTAGTAATGGCTCAGTTTGCTACCTCTGAGGCATTACACATTACATTACATATATTTTTATATATACCATGAGCATGCGTTACAAAACAATATCGTACAACTTATACTACATTTTTGCGTATACCAACACCTATGAACTCACCAACTATTTTTAGTTGACACTCTCTTTTACATGCTTTTCAGGAAATAGCAAGTAAGGACGCACTTTAGAAGGCATCACTTTAGCGTCATCAAATTATTTCATCATGTCATTGTACTTTACGTTTTTATGGACAAGTTGTATTTTCTTTTAAAACTCGTTGTATTGGTACTATTTTGATGTGATGAGTTGGTGTTGTCTTCTACCTATTGCTTTTGAAACATTAACTGCGACATCCCGTGTTTCCGCTTTAGCGGGGTGTGACATCAACCGTAGGAATGATATCATCAAGAACATTTTGAACGTTACCCCCAGCTTGTTCAACATTTTCAACATTTACCTCAACATCAATACTTGCACTTTCCATTCCTACCCCAGATCCACTAGCCTCTCCAACTTTCTGTCTCTTACTCGTCTCCCCCTCATGGTGATCATGATCTGGATCTTGATCATCATGCTTTCTCTTAGCACTTTGGGATTGAGAACCACAAGTTTGCTCTAAAACTGTTATCCGGTTAGAAAGTGATTTGAAACCAGAAGATATAGCTTGGGTCATATCATGGATTGATTGTTGTAAGGTGTGTATGTCAGATCTGGTGGGTAATTAGGTTTGTTGTTCGGTTTGTCTTCTTAATAAACCAACTAACTCCACTTCTTCTCTAGAGTTAAGGTCACTTTCATCTAACAAACGGGCAATAAGTTGAGATTTTAGTTCATGTATGGGTAAGATTGGTGGTGGTTGGGTAGATTGTTTGGATTTTCCTTTAGGATCAGATTGAGGATCGGTTTCAATAACAGGTGTTTCAGCAACAGACTTTCCCTTAACAGCACGACTAACTTCCTCAGACAATTTATTCACATTTTTTCATCTCATCTGCCTGATTCTTATAGGATGTATTTAAGGATCCGATGGAAACTTCTAACAACTTCACCGTCACAAAATTATGAGGAGGGGGTCCCACCAAAGAGCTAATATGTTGAGCACGAACGGGACTAACACCCAGACCACTTAGGTTACTGGTTTGCATGACAGTTGAAGTAACTGCATGGCCTGTGTTCAACGCTGGCATGGTGTTAACGTTGACCGGACTTCCACCCGGTCCTCGTAAAGCACCAATGAATGGCGACAATACTCGGGGCGTTCCGATTGGAGGACGAAGTCCAATGTTTTGTGTCACCAACGGTGTCGTGACTGGCGATTGAGCCCTAGGAAATGAAGTTGTACCAAATGGTCCTAGACTCAATGTGCTCTGAATTGAAGTCGGTGGTCGGGGCAATTGCCTACCAGTTTCAATACCAACAAACACCGATTGTGTTGCTGATAGATTGTGTGCTTGATCCCCGTGAGAAATTGAAGCATTTACCTGTTGAGAGGTCAATGAGTGGCTTGGTGGGGTTGTGCAATGCATAGCTGGGTCTACTATGTCTTTTTCAATGTCTAATGGCTACGTACACACATTGACAGTAGATGTGGCTACCCGGCTTGACACGGTTTGGATAGGATCATCATTTATTTCTTTTACCGATCCTTTCTCACTCTCCCCATATTTTTTTCTTTCCATATCACTCAAGCTCACTTATTTTTCTGTTTCAACTAAATCTCCCTCAATCTGCCTTGTATCTCCTCGAGAACCAGAGTTGGTCTCGGTATGAACAACTACCTCAAAGTTATCATTACCACCTTGATTATCATCATCATCAGAACTAGAACTACCATCCTCTTCAGCCTCATTATCTGCCTCTGATTCAGAAGTTGAAGTAGTGAAAACATTCGTTGGATCATCAATATCCATAAAAAGATCTTTAGTATCATCTTTAGAATCTGACGAACCGATACTTTCTTCGTCAGCTTGAGCACCAGACGCCTGACCAGGATAACCCCCATCTCCAGTACCCCTCACATGAATATTTTATCTCATCTCCACCGGTTCAGGTACCAGTATCCTGAACCTCCTCACCTAAATCTATACCCTCACTCCGCTCACCTAGTTGGTTTGCACTTTAGGTAGGTCCCTCCGGATCTGGCCACACCATAAGTGCATGTTCTTGTCTATACTCACTCACAAATGGTGATTCTTGGTCAGTGTAAGCAAGTACATATTCGGGTATCACTTTGATATTATCAAAGTTGATTGTGTGCGGAATACGGATGTAGTGCATCCACTGATCTGGTCCAAGTAGTTCTCCTTCTCTTCTTGGAATAGCCGGATTAGAATTCATGATACTTCGAATAATGATCTGAAGAAAACTCTGAAATGGAACAAACTTTCTAGCTTTTGTAGGTTGAGCTTTATCATTACAACTTCAATGAGCTCATTCCAGATAAGCATGGCAAAGTCAATCTTTCTATCATAGGCAATGGCATGGAACATCCAAAGAACTGAGATGGTGCATCTGTCTAACCCTGTATGCTTTGATGTCATACAACGATTGATAATGCTGAACAAAGTATACCAAATTGGAGGTAGATACTTCTTCTTAAAGTTGGAAGCTCTGACAAGAACAACATCCACAATATTTTTGTATCCCAAAGCCATGATATCCCAGCACAAGTCTTCTTCAGATATCAAATTCTCAAACTCATTTGATCTCGATAATTCCAGAACTGTTCTTAACCTTTTCAATGTCAACTTCGCATCAAAATGGTCAATCTTCATCGTGAAATATTGATTTGTCTCATAAACCGAAACAAAAGTTATCGTCTTCCACACTTGTTGAAGATAAATCAAAGGCACAAACTCGGTCCTCTCCAATGAAGTTCGGAGAGGATGACCCTTAAGAATCTCCACGATTATATGACAATCCATCCGCACATTCATGTCAAACGTGAAATTGTTGTGTGGAATTTTCAGATAATTTTCAGAAATTGTTGTGTTGAATTTTCAGATAATTTTCAGGCCAAATAAGTTCATCATTTGGATTCCGAGCAATAACTGATGGATGAGAAGAACGATGCGATGATATCACGGTGTTTTCATCAGAGGAATTTCCATCACCATGTTCTTGAAAATGTGTCATTATATCTGTTCTGGAATAAATTGGAATACGGGTGTGAAATTGTCAAGTAACCACTTTTGAGAAAATCTCAAAATTTCCTAAGTCTGGGAGGTTATCGCACAACACATCAAAGTCGCATAAAGAGTCTAATCGCACGAAGCTTATGCGATGAAGGAAAGTTATCGCCTGAAACTTATGCGATTAGGATGAATAACAGTTTTGAGCGACAACTTTGAATACTTGAAGACAAGTATTGTGCAACAACTATGAATTTTTGAGTCTAACTTTAAAAATCCATCCTAGATTTCTAAGAATCAATCGAAAACACAAATTAAACAATACCCTAGTGTCATTTTTCTATGAGTAGTCCTATCTTATCATCTTTTTACCATTACACTAACACTTTGAGTGAAAAATCGATACGAATACCAAGGTGTCTCGATAAACTTGACTGATAGTGCACTGAATCGACAAATTAACAAACAAACACTGATGATATGAAGTAAGAATGTTAGAATCACTAACCTGTAGTGAGATCAAGTAGAATGCACAAGAAACAGCAACAAAATCGATGATTTTGGGTAAAATCAGTTGAGAGCACAAAGGGTTTCAAAGTGGTCGAAAACTGATTCAAAAAATCGTGCTATATATAGACCTTAGGTTTGAGGGACACGTGGCAAGAAATGAGTGGTCCAACGGTTGACCTTCCACGTGTCAACTTGTCACCTGAAACAATGGGCGAGAAGTTCATCTTCATCGCATGAAACATATGTGATGAAGGCTTTCATAGTTCTCAAACAAACCTTGTGCGATGAGCACTGTTTACCACTTTTAAACGCATGCCACTTATACGATGAGCAACTCTGATCGCATACCACTTGTGCAATGAACAGTGTTGGTCGCACACCTCTTAAGCGATCAGGATAGTTCTCGGTCAAAGCTTATGTGATGAGAAACTCTTATCGCCTAAGACTTGATCGATAACTTCCTACACTTAGACATTTTCTAAAAAATCAAAATTTTCAACTTTTTCAAACTTTTTCAAAAATCATTTTCCAAGTTAAAAGATGTCCAAGTTTTAGCTGGTATTCATCAGATGAATTTTACAAATCATTTTGCTCCCCGTAAAATGATGCATAGAATTTTCAAAAACATATTTTCATCACAAAGGGTTTGCATAAAAATTCAGATCAGAAGACTTACTTTCATCTTCAATGTCATGTTGAATCATGTGGACAAAGAACTCAGACATGATATGAGCAACACATATTTGAATGGAATATCTTGCTCCCTCTTAACCAATGATCAGTACTTTTACTTTCTCACCTTAAACACATGCACACACATTAACTTGCACAAAAACCATAAAGATATAAGAAATTGAAATTGACAAGCAAAAGTAAAATTTGAAAAAAACCTTTGTAAACTACATATAGACATAAACTTTTGAATGAATATAATAAAATTCAATAAGATGAAAATTAATATTTTGCAATCAAGATAAGAAACTTGAATGAAAAATAGAGATTTTCAACTGATTGAATGAATATTATGAATATTCAAACTTTCATGTTCAACATGCCAAGCTTTGAGATTAGAAATTTAAACGGTGATATCAATATTTTAATGTTGTTTAAGGTTTTGGATAAGTAACTGCGACTTATGACTTTAACATTGGATCTCCTCCACATATGTTAAGGTTTTGACGGAGAGTTACCTTCCATCATTTTGGTGTTGAACGTTATTGGAAATTTTCTTTCTTGCAAGTCTTGCCGAAAAGTGTTGTTTTATATTGTAGTGCAACAAAAAGGAAAATTTTGGAATTATGACATTTTGGTCATAACTTTGCATAATGCGATTTGATTGTTGGAGAAGAAAACTTTGGCCCCATTTGACTGATTGGATGTCATTGAGTTTCATTGGGTTTTATGGAAGTTCTGTTGTGTATTATGGAGTTTTGTTTGACAACGTTTTGCGCCGTGTGGGTGACACTATGTGATGTGCATACTTGAATTATTGGGTATGTTAATCTATGGGTTGTATTGAGTATTTTGTCTCACGCGAGTTTTGTTGAGAAATATTACTTTATGTCGTATTGCAACCAAAAAGTAGTTTTCGAAACTTTGATGTGGCATGGTTTTCCCTTTTGAGATTGGTGCTAGCATAATTCGTTACACCTTGTTTAGTTTACAAATTGATTTATACGTGGCATGAATAATGCATATAAGAGCATCAAGATAGTCCATCTCTAATGTTTCGCTTTGTGCACTTTAGGTTGTTGGTACTTTTGATGTCATTTCTCGCAAATGCATTATAGTGATTTATTGGTATGCATAGTATTGTAGCCACTATTTTTTGAGCGTTAATTCGCATCGTTTGTGCGACTTGAAATTTGAAGTAGATTTAAATCCTTTTATGTCTCAACCAAATTACATGCACTTATCATTTCCTACGTTATAAGAGGACACATTATGTGTGCGAGTCTTGTCAGAAGATTTTACTTCCATGTCATTATAAGGCTGATAGGGTTATTTTATTAACCCTATTTTAGCCATGTTTTCCCTTATATTTGAGTTAAATCCCACTTTTATCGCTTCATTTATAGTTACTTTCAGTTAAATGCAATAAAAATAAACATTAGATACACTTTGTATTTAATCAAAAAAATACACCAAAAAATCACAAAAATAAGTAAAATTTATATATGTTTTGTAGGTAAAATGATGCGACCGTTTTTGAAGTCTATTTTCGGATCTTGAAGAAATGTGGATCATAAAGCATAAAGAGAAGACTTCAACTTTTGGTTCAATTTAAGCGCGTCATTTTTTGAACACTACGTTTTTAAAAGCCGAATGTGGGCTTTAGAGTAAGCTACCAAACTCGTTCCACCTATGGGCCATTTTGGTATTGTTTGTGCATACATCTCGATGGGCCAAACTCTCGATTTCTGTTTGGGCCGAAGGCATTGTTACCTTGGGCCGAAAACAACCACTTCTTGGATCAATTTTGAGACACCATTTGGTCTGGTTCTCTAGACCACGCATGGGCCGGAGCTTGAAGATCCATGGAGCCCCATATTGAATTACTTAGCCACCAAGCAATTTTAGTAGTATAAATACATGTGTTTAGCTATTGTTTTGGGTGTGCTTGGAGTGCCAATTACTTGGTCACTCTTGTTACTTAAAAGACACCATGGTTCGGCTTTGATGCATGTAACCGAACACTCCATTTCATGAGCCGAACATCCATGGTTTTGTAACTTAAACATCTTGGTTTGTTACTCTAATCTTAATCCTTTAATTAAATCAATTCTTAGTGTTAAAAACTCATTTCCTAATTGTTTGCTAAAACTTGTTTTGACAACTCTCAACTAATCCTTAATTCATAAAACTCTTCATCTTTTAAAACTCATCTTAGATAACTTAAAATTGCTTTAAAATTTGTGTTATTGTAACAACTCACGGTTCTCTTTTCTAATCTTATTCTCGATTTTTGGATAAAGCTTGGTTCTCGCATAATCTCACTTGCAATATAAGCCGAATGTCTGAATTAATCACTTTGGATTCCCAAGTAAAATTGGTTCATGGTTTGGTAAGTGATTTCACAAAAGTTCCACTTTTTCTCGTCTCAAACTCATGTTTTAATTAAGTTCTCATAATTAGTCCGTTAACAAACACGCAAAATAAATCATCAAGAACTCTTCGTTTTCAAACTACATTTGAAACAATATTTTCCTCTTAGCTTAATAATCTCATTTTCCCGATCTTTAGTTTTAAAATCAACGGTTAAATTTCTCGTCAACTTTGTAGGAATTAATGTTACATGTTTTAAAAGTCATTTTATAATTGTCATGTTAAATTAGTAATTTCTCTCAAAGCTTTGGTAACTTGTGCAACAAGTCACGACGTCCCACTCAAGTAAGTTTCATTTAATTAACGCATTGTCCATTTCCATTATTTGTTTTAAAACTCATAAATCTGTTATAATTGGAATCTAAACGATGATGGGCTAATCGCCTTAGTTCGGGGTATAAAGAGAAATTGGGATCGAGACTAATAAAAGGATAAAAAGGTGTATCGTACGGCATGATTGTCTGACTTTATTTAAATCAAGGTTATATTTTGTGGTGGATCACAATTGACCAACTGACAATTGGTCTGTTGTATCATAAAATATTCGACACTTGAGATAACTGAGGAATATTGTCTCGTCTTTTTAGTTAATTATTAATCTAATTCCAATGGACCTTTATACCCCGTGCTTTCCTCTTATAACTGTTAATTTTCATTAGTTGTTAATCACAAACCTTCAACAAAGATTACCTTCGCATTCGCCATCGGAAACCTGCTTTTACAAATTGGACCTTTAAAGAGAAACTTTTCCACGCTTCCCTATGGGATCGATATTCGGTACTTAGTGCCATTATTACTTGTTATAAGGCGATAATAGAATGAGATGTATACTTGCATCATGGTTTATTTCTGACTGATATTGCTGATAATACTCTCTTTTACAGGGTATAGCACAATCCAACAACAAGTTTTTGGCGCCGTTGCCGGGGTAGCACGCTAGAAGTTTTTCTTTTTATAAGTAAAAATTTTAAAAGCAAGTTTTTCTACCACAATCTTGAGAATATATATATATATATGTATATATATATATATATTATTTTAATTATAGTGTATGCCAAGGTTGCCGCACGGTGAAATTTTTCAACTTGATCCCGACATTGAAAGAACTTTTAGATAACGAAGAAGATGTCTGAAAGCGATTCTTCGTCAGATTACTAGAAAGTTCCCCCTGTAGGACCTAACGGGCAGCCTAATAATGATGAAAAACTTAAAAACCTGCCTATAATAAATAACCTTGACGATGAGGAACAAAACATTTTTCGGTTAGCTAATTCAAAGGATGGTGGGATTATGTCATATGCAGTTCGTGTTTTAACTCAGTTACATTCAGGAATTATTAAACCAACACTGCAAACCCGCCACTTTAAATTAAAGCCAATAATGTTTCATATGTAACAAACTAACGGCCAGTACGCTGGTTTGGCATATGAAGATCCTCATTCTCATTTAAGGTCTTTCATGGAAATTACACTCTTTTAAGCTTCCAGGTGTAGAAGATGATGCACTAAAATTAAAACTTTTTCCATACTCTTTAAGAGATAGTGCAAGGTCTTGGTACAACTCAATGAAGCCAGATTCTATAGTTACATGGGCCCAAATGGCGGAGAAATTTCTAAAAAAATATTTTCCACCCACGAGGAATGGTAAGTCCAGAAATGAAATTTGCACTTTTAAACAAATGGACGATGAGGCAGTTCCTGATGCATGGGATAGGTACAAGGAGCTTTTGAGAAAATGCCCTCACCATGGCATTCCGTACTGCATTCAGTTAGAGACGTTTTACAGTGGTTTAAATATTACTACAAAACAAATGCTCGGCGCTACTACAAACGGAGCTTTCACATCTTGCACCTATAATGAGGGATATGATATTATTGAAAGAATTTCTAACAACAATGGTCAGTGGGCTGATCCACGTACGCTGCCACCTAGAAAAACAACCGGAGGAGCACAAGATCCTGATGCTTATGCGTTGATATCTACGCAGCTGAATGACATGGCATATTTGATTAGAAACCTTAATGATGTGTCAGTCAACCCTGTCATGCCTCCTGCTACTGTTCAGTCTATCCAGTGCACACACTGTGGTGATGGCCACAACTTTGAACATTGTTCAGGAAATCATGAGCGTATCAATTATATTGGTAATAATAATAATAATCATAATAACAATAACAAGGGAGGACCCTTTTCTCATACTTACAACCCTGAGTGGAGGAACCATCCTAATTTTCATGGCATTGTCATGCGCTAAATCCACCACCACCTAAAATCCAAGGTCAAACCCAACAATTTTATCACAGACCTCAAAACAACCAGCACACGAATTCTCAAAATAATCAACATGCTTTTCAACAAAAGTCAAACCACCATGCTGAATCATCTACTTCCTTGGAAGCAATGATAAAGGGGTTTATATCCCAAACTCAAGCATCAATTAAAAATCTGGAGACCTAAGTGGGTCAAATGGCTTTAGAAATGAGAAAACGTTCTTCCGGTTCCCTACCAAGTGATACAGAAATATCCCCGAGAATTGGAAAAGAGCATGTAAAGGCTGTAACTTTGAGGAGTGGTAGGGATTTACTAGAAAACATACAAAAAGAGTTAATAAAACCAACCAAAGCAGAGAACCAGAAAAGAAAAACACAGTTTAAGTCTAACAGAATTATTGGGCCAGAAAACACTATTGGGCCTAATAACACCATTGCCATTCCCACAATCCCACTTTTAACCCCTGAAAACCCAAAGAAAGATCAAACAACCACAGACGAGCCTGTTGTGGATGTATCACAAACCTGGTGACAGTCCCAAAATTCCTGGTGAAACTAAGATAGACAAGATCTCACCACCAGTTTCAGCACCAACTCTTCAAAAGACTACACCTCCTACTATAGTTCCTCTATATATTCCTTATCCCCAAAGGATGAGGAATGAGAAAGACGAACTACAATTCAAAAAGTTTTTAGATGTTTTTAAACAGTTGCATATCAACATACCCTTGGTTGAAGCCATTGAACAAATGCCAAGTTATGCAAAGTTTTTAAAAGATATTTTAAGTAAAAAGAAGAAATTGAATGAGTATGAGACTGTAGCTCTGACTGAAGGCTATAGTGCTATGTTGTCTAATAGGATCCCTCCAAAAATGAAAGATCCTGGAAGTTTTACCATCCCATGTTCCATAGGAGGTAAAGAAGTAGGACAAGCTTTATGTGACTTAGGTGCCAGTGTGAACCTTATGCCTTTATCTGTCTTCAACACTCTAGGCATAGGTGAAGCTAGACCCACAACTGTATCTCTCTTATTAGCTGATAAGTCCATAGCTTGGCCAAAAGGTAGAATTAAGGATATCCTAGTCCAGGTTGATAAGTTTATTTTCCCTGCCGACTTTATTATCTTAGACTTTGAAGTTGACAAAGACATTCCCATCAGTTTTGGAAGGCCATTCCTAGCCACTGGAAGAACTCTGATAGATGTCCAAAAGGGTGAACTCACCATGAGAGTTCAAGACCAACAAGTAACTTTTAATGTGTTGGATTCCCTTAAGTATCCTTAGGAGAAAGATGAATGTTCTACCTTAAGTTTGATTGAATCTTGGTGTCTAGACAAAAAAATTGGGGAGGGACTGGAAATGGAAGAAACTGATAGTGAAGAAGATAGAGCAGATTTTGACTACTTAGAAAACATACACGTCACCTCTGGTGTTGAAGTTTTAGAAAATAAGGACAGGAAAACTCTTGTGCCTTCCTTAGAATGTCCTCCAGACTTATAATTAAAGCAACTTCTCTCACATTTAAAACTTGCCTTTTTAGGAGAACCACGGAAGCTGCCAGTCATTTCATCACTCTTAGAGTCTGACCAGGAGGAAAAATTGGTTAACATGTTGAAACAACAGTCCAAGGCCATAGGATGGACAATTGCTGATTTGAAGGGCATAAGCCCCACTATTTGTCAACATAAAATCATTTTAGAAAACAAGGAATTTACCTCAGTTGAACCGCAAAGAAGACTCAACCCAATGATGAAAGAGGCTGTTAAAAATGAAATTTTAAAATGGTTGGATGTTGGCATAATTTATCCTACTGCCAATAATACTTGTGTTAGTCCCGTGCAGTGTGTACCCAAAAAGGGTGGAGTTACTGTGGTAACTAATGAGAAAAATGAACTTATACCTACTAGAGTAGTGTCACGATGGAGGATCTGTATGGACTATAGGAAGCTTAACCAGGCTACCCAGAAAGACAATTTTCCATTATCTTTCATTAACCAGATGTTAGACAGACTAGCAGGTAAGGAGTTTTATTGTTTCTTAGACGGTTACTCCGGTTACAATCAAATTGCCATTGCACCTGAAGATCAGGAGAAAACCACTTTCACCTGCCCTTATGGCACTTTTGCCTTTAGAATAATGCCTTTTGGACTTTGTAATGCACCTGCCACTTTCCAAAGACGTATGATGTCCATTTTCTCAGATATGTTTGAGCAGTCCATGGAAATCTTCATGGATGACTTTTCAGTTTATGGGACATCATATGATCTATGTTTGCAAAACCTTGAAAACAGCCTTAAAAGATGTGAAGAAACAGATTTGGTTTTAAACTGGGAAAAATTCCACTTTATGGTTAAAGAGGGCATTGTGTTAGGTAATCTAATTTCTAATAGAGGTATTGAGGTTGATAAAGCAAAGTTAGAGGTAATTGCAAAATTACCTGAACCAACCAATGTTAAAAGAATCAGAAGTTTCTTAGGACATGCAGGTTTTTACCGGAGGTTTATCAAAGATTTTTCTAAAATAGCCAAACCTCTGTGTTCATTATTACAGACCATGCTTTTAACTTTGATGAAGATTGTAAAAATGCTTTTAAAATCTTGAAAGAAGCATTGGTCACTGCCCCTGTAATAGTGACTCCTGATTGGGCTTTACCTTTTGAAATAATGAGTGATACTAGTGACTGGGCTGTTGGAGCTGTTCTATGCCAAAGAAAAAACAAAGTTTTTCACTCTATTTACTATGCTAGTAAAACTCTCAATGAAGCTGAAATCAATTACACCACTACTGAAAAGGAATTATTAGCTGTGGTTTTTGCTTTTGAAAAATTCAGATCATATTTGATGGGTGCCAAAGTGATTGTGCATACTGATCATGCAGCCATCAAATATCTTATTTCTAAAAAAGATGCATAACCTAGGATAATAAGGTGGGTCTTGTTACTACAAGAATTTGATTTGGAAATCATTGACAGAAAGGGTGTGAATAATCAAGTGGCTGGCCGCTTGTCAAGACTGGAAAAACAAGAACACGCTGAACACACTGATGATATAAGTGATGTTTTTCCAGATGAAAGGATCTTAGATGTGCAACATACTGCAACTCCTTGGTTTGCAGATATTGTTAATTACTTAGCTTGTGGGATCATTCCCAAGGAATTCAATAAACATCAAAGAAAGAAACTCATATTTGATTCAAATAAGTTTCTTTGGGATGATCCATTTTTGTTCAAGATTTCTGCATATCAGGTGATCAAAAGGTGCATCTCTAAAGAAGAAGTGGCGTCTGTCCTATATCTCTGTCACACAGGTCCATGTGGAGGACGTTTTAGAGGAAGCAGAATATCTGCAAAAGTCTTACAATCAAGTTTGTACTAGCCTACTCTGAACAATGATGCCTACAACTTTGCAAAAAGTTGTAATGAGTGTCAAAGAAGTGGAAATATTTCTTAGAGGAATGAAATGCCTTTAAATGTGATTTTAGAAGTAGAATTATTTGACGTTTGGGGTATTGGCTTTATGGGACCATTTCCACTATCAAACAATTGTGCCTACATCCTGGTAGCTGTTGACTATGTGTCTAAATGGGTGGAGGCTATGGTCTGTCACTCTAATGATGCTAAGACAGTTATCAAATTTCTCCAAAAGCACATCTTCACTAGATTTGGCACACTATGTGCCTTGATTAGTGATGAGGGCACCCATTTCATCAACAACCTATTAGAGGAAGTCCTAGACAAGTACAACATTCACCATAGGTTGGCTACTGCTTATCACCCTCAAACTAATGGTTTGGCTGAGTTGTCCAATAGGGAAATCAAAGGAATCTTAGCCAAGGTAGTCAAGCCACACAGAAAAGACTGGGCATCCAAACTGGATGATGCCTTGTGGGCCTACCGGACCGCTTACAAAACCCCTATTGGAATGTCCCCGTATAAACTGGTTTTTGGGAAAGCCTGTCACCTGCCAGTAGAATTAGAACATAAAGCCTATTGGGCCATAAAGGAACTCAACGTGAGTTTAGATGAGGTAGGAAAAAGAAAAACTTTGAAACTTTGTGAATTAGAAGAACATAGGATTTTTTCTTATGAAAATGCCAAAATTTATAAAGAAAATACAAAGAAATGGCACGATAAGAAAATCAGCCCAAAAGAGTTCTTTGCAGGACAACAAGTCCTTCTGTTCAACTCCCGACTCAGGTTGTTTCTAGGAAAACTAAACTCTAGATGGACAGGACAGTATCAGATTGCAAAAGTTTATCCTTACGGTGTAATTGAATTAATTGATCCAGAAAAAGGGACAACTATTAAGGTGAACGGACAAAGAGTAAAACCATTCGTTGAGCCTTCAACTATGATACAACAACCTATGGAGGTTGTCCATTTTCTAGAGTAACAACAAAATAAAATAAAATATATATATACATATACATATACATATAATACTAATAAACAATATAAAATACAAAAATAAAAATAAAAATATATACATACATACATGTAGTTTATTTGTATTAACATATAAACAAGATAAATATATATTAAATGTTATATAAAAGTAAAATAAGTAATCTACTTTAATAAAATCAATGAAAAGAGAGGTTTGCAAAAAGATGCAAATTTTGGGGAAATGAAAAGTTTGGAGATAAGAGTTTGAATCAAGAGAGGGATAAAAACATTTCCGCCTATGGCCAAATTTTTATAAAACGAGAGTAACAGAACCAATGATCGAAAATGTATACCGAACAACTGATTTTTTTTCTAGGTCCCGATTAGTAATTACAGTCAGGCCCACGTTCAAAATCAGATTAATTAATCAGTCGGGCCAGGTATATGTCTTCTCGAGTTTGGGCTTACATATTATTTTCTGGAAAAAAAAACAATGGGCCAAGAGTTTACTTGGCCGAATGCCCGAAAAAAATCATTTTTTTAGAAGCCCAATTGTTTTTAGCCCAAGTTTTTGGTCCAATTATGATTTGGTTAAGATAACTAAACAAATTGCAATCCAATTGTAATGTTTAAACTGAATTTTGAGGAAAATTGCTGCTAATTTTCAAATAAATCAGTACACTTGGCATTTGCATTTAATGCAGTGTACTTGAGCATGCAATATTCGTATGCAAAACAAACACACAGCTCTCTGCTTCTCTCTTGATCGCCGAACAATCCACCTGCCACCGCCAGTTCAGGCTGTCATTTCAGCACCTCTCAACTCGTCATCCTCACTCATCCATCTTCCTATCGACCTATAAAACCTCAACCCTTTAGCTCCCATGGTAAAAATCAGAAACCCTCCTAAAATTCAGAAAACCCCCTATGAGAATCGACGAGTTACACGAAGCCAGACCCACCTTGCACTCTTGAAAACCCATCGCCGCACTAGATCGAAAACTCGCCGGAAAAACCCTAAGATGGCTACCAGTGACGGAAAAGCCCCGAATAAACCCCCGTTTTTCTCTCCGACGAACCGTCGATCAACCGACGCTCGTCCCTCACTTCAAGAACTCGTTGTGGCGGCCGAGAGGTTCGTTCAAGAATCTTCGTCAACACGCTCACACACACCAAAGGTATACAATAACCCTTCTTCTTCTAGTAATATGGAACGAAAACCGAAAACACCGGATTTAAACTCTACGTTACCCGATGTAACGAGTTTTGTGTCCGATGGGTCAATGGGAGGCTTTGATCGAACATATTTGGCTACAAACAAATTTCTATTCAGGTTTGGACCCCGACCCATGTTCTATCGGTCAAATGTCCGACCACCACCGGGTTTTCCACACCCTCGTTTTGCTCCGAGAAATATGCGACCACAACCCCCTCGACCCTCATTTCCTTATGCAGTGGTATTGAAATCAATAGGAGATCCAATCTCGGGTCGACCCTCGGCTTTTCGGCTATACAACCCAGTTCGAGCATCTGTGGTTTCTGACCCCCGATTACCACCCGTAGCATCCACTGTCGTGCCTACTGATCATCGACAAACCCTTACTCACCTCACTCTTGAACCGCCTATTGTATCTCCCACATTCATAAAACCTACTCCCATCTCTCCTAAAAACACACCTAAGCTTAACCCTATTCCAACCATTTACCAATACACTCGAAGGGACAAGAAAGAAATGGGAAATAAAATGCTACCAATCAAAAAACGAAAGGTGACTGTGGAGATAGAACATGGTGAGCATATTGCTTCTAATGAGGATGTTGGTCAACAGGCAGAAGAAAAAGAATCAGAGAACTCTCAAAGAGTTCATGTTTTGGACAAGGGAAAACAAAAAGTCGGTACTTCGTCAAACCCTAATTGAACTCGCTTTGATTTATTTTCCTGTCATGAGGCATTGATTAAACTTCCTACTTTAGCACGTAAAATTTGCCATGCACCACGTGGATTTCATGTTAATACACTACTAGCACACCCGCACATTGGTTATGCAATCACAAAATTAGGTTTGGGAAATTTTATGTGAACCACCAAGTCAATATAATATTGACTGGGTGAGGGATTTTTACAGCGAATTATCCGTTACGGATGGCATGGAAATCCTAGTTAGGCAAACCAAGGTTGATATTTCGGCCACGACCATAAATAACCTTTTGGGTATTGTCCCACCTAAGCATTCTGAATTGCAACGTTTGATCACAAATCTAACTGATGAGGATCTTGATGATATTTTAGACACAATTGCACATAAAGGATCCGAGTGGGAATTCACCGGAAACCCACGTATTATCCGCACGCACTGTTTAAAGTCTGAGGCAAATGTCTGTTTTTTCAGACACACGTTGTATCCAACAACTCACGACACTAGTCTTTGCATGGTTAGAATTTTGATGTTGTATTGCATCCTAAAAGGCCATAGATTTGATGTTGGACGTCGCATATCCAATAATATACGTGGAGGTGTTGATCGGTGCAACGCTAGGATGTCACATCCGCCCATAATCCACGCACTTATGAAAAATGTGGATGTTACCATTCTACCCACAGATACATTTTCTAAAGAAAAATTAGTTATGGAAAAACAAAATGTGGATAGATTGATGCGTAACAACATGTGTGTTCAATCGGATTTGGACAAATCTGATAGTGATGGAATTGCTTCTTTGGAAGCAAGTCTCCAGTCACTTAAGGTTGAGCTTAGGACAACACTTAAGGAACATCAAGTGTTAATTGCAAAACAAATCAAACAGCAGGAATGTGAGATGAGTGAGAAGAAAGATAAGACATATGCTAGATTGAGGCGAATTGATGGCATGCTGGTAATTTGGCTAAAGTATGAGAAAGCCAAGGATGATGTGATGAGAGGAATCTGGATCAAGGAACACCCAGAGTTGACAAAAAACCTCCCACCTTTTCCCATTCACCTGTTATGGGAGCCAGTTGAGCGTACTCATACTCATCATGAGTAGGACAGGTTCAATTTCCCATCCCTATCCTTTTAAATTTTCACACTATTTAAATAATTGCACTTTAATTTAATTGTCTAGATTTGGGAATTTGTGTTGTAAATTTGATTTCATTTTTTTCTTGACATTACCATGCGTTGATTTCACATTTTGAGGATTGTTGTATACATGCTTGTTTGATAGCCAGTGTAAAAAGGAATTTTTGTCTCACTTGCACATTTCATGTCACTAGAACTAGCCCCCAAATTTTTGCTTCCAATTTTTGTTAGAATCACCTTTGCAACAACACCATACACCATAGCCAATTCTTCTTGCTTGATCAATGGTTGTCCAATGAGGACAATGAACCCTTCTAAAATTTGGGGAGGGGAAATGATATGGTAACTAACGTTCATTCAAAACCATATCATTTTAAAGTACACACCCCTTTGCAAAATTCACCGCACCCACCAAAAAGTAACAAAGGAATTAACAATGCACAAATGAGCAAAACATCACATTTGTTTTTCCTTACATCAAGAAAGTGTCAAAGACACCGAAGGGACCAATGTGTTTTTCTTTCAAAATGCTCAAAAGTTTTTTTGTGTCAGACTCTCCATTGCACAATTCTGCAATATCCGAGGGGGAGCAAGTTTTTCCCCATTCTCAGTTTGAGGGGGAGAGAGAGATCTTTCTGTCAAAATTCTGAGGGTTTCACTTTACTGAAAAATGAATTTTTCCCTTATTGACAAAAGTGTCCGGATACCCTTGAATCCGGATGACTTTCCGGACCGGATGGGTCTCCTGGTAGTCCATCCGGGTTTCTTGGGTCGATATATATATCATCCGGGTTCGCCCATTTCATTTATCCGAAATACTCGAACCTAAAACCCAAAACCCTCTCGAACTCTCTCTCTCGCTCGGCTCATCTCAAACTCTCGATCTTCAGTCGTATTTCGCCCCAAAATCAGGTTTGTCTCTCGCATCACCATCTAGACTAAACATAATCGAGTTTCGCACACATTGCACCACCTCTCGACCACTGATTTGATCGATTTTACAATTTCCAAAAACCCATTATCGGTCTCTTCAATTTCTGGTCGTGTGGTAGTAGTTAGGTCGATTTCAGTCACTTAATGTCTTTATCTGCATGTATCGACACTGCATAAATGCTTACATTCATGATTGGGCCTGAGTTCTGTTCGATCTATGATTTTAAGTGTCGTCCGGACACATTCGTCTTGTCTGAACACATACATCATTAGGATAGTTTTTCCGGGAACGTGCATATATGAGATATTTCGTCCGGGTACAAACAACACCCGGAAACCCTAGTTGTCCGGAATCCTTCGGGCTTCCGGTAAGTTCAACTACCGGTATGTTTACGTATTCGGACTCCCACTTTTCCGGAATCTCTTGTCACTTGAAAACTATTTTGTCCGGACAGTCTAGCTTATCCGGGAACATTCTTCCCATCCGGTATCTAATGTCATCCGGATACATTTGTCCGGAAACCATATGTTGTCCGAAAAGGTTTGCCGTTACATCCTTTTATCCGGATACCCCTGTTGTTTGTCAATCCTGTACCTGTTTCATCACTGCTAGTCCTCAATCTGTCTAAGATTGAGCCCATTAAAGAAAAGGTACGCGCTGACAATCATTCGTCCGTCTCGGTTACTAACTGTGCTTCTTTTTACAGATATTCAATGGAGGAGCAGGAACAAAATCCTCCACAGAACCCGGAAGAGCAACAAATTCCTCAAGAGGAACTTATAAATGAAGAAGCTGACAACGCCTTGGTCGACCCTGACCATGGTACTGCACTGGAGGCCAACAATCACCATCTGGACCCGACACTATTCAGACCACAACCACAACATCGCGTGATTGTGGACATCCTTATGCGTCACCATCTCCGTAAGGCCCTCACTGCAACTGTTGACGTCCCGTTGCTGTACGTACTCCAAGTATGGTTCTCCGCACAAGTTCGCACGACCGGTAACTCTCAAACGATCACCGCCCAGCTCGATAATCAACAGTTCACGCTCACACCGGAATCTTTTCGCCGCCATCTATCACTGTCTGAAGCCAATGGAGGCGGTCATCAAGGATATGACCCAACGGTCAATGACACGACACTGTGCGCTTAAGTCCGCTATCTTGGCTACAACTTCACCCTCGACCGACCATCCGCGTTCAACCGAAAATACCTGGCTCCCATATGGTACACTCTGTTTACGATTCTGAACAGATGCCTTTCTTCGAGATGGAAGAGCATAGACCAGTGTACCGGCGATTTCCTCAGACTTTTCCACGTCGTTTGCTACAACCGTCATGTCGATTTCGCCATGATCATTTGGCGGGAAATCTTTATCGCTATTCGTCACATCGGGGGTACAAAACAAAAGAAGTTCCTTCCGTACCCGTGTTTCCTTTCGCTTGCTGTGCGTCAACATATGGACGCGAATCCTGCCATCCCACGCCGAGTGAACCATCTGGTGTCCTCCTCATCATTTACAATATATGGTCATTCACAACCCATCCGACGCCGTAGCCACGCCCATACCTGACGCCCTTCTGGCTTACGCCGATCCCACTGCACCGAGTGTTATAGCATATAGCGAAGTGTTAGGGAATCCCGTGGTCCAGCCAGAACCGGAGGGACCTGCCCAGGGACCTAGACCCGAGCGTCGTGAGGGTCCAAGAGTGAGAGGTGGAAGGGCCCGGACAGCAGGTGCTGTCGGGCGGGGTGTGATGATTGTTCACGGAAGGGGATCTACAGAGCGTGGTGCAGTGGAATCGAGTCCCGGTTCCAGCCAAGCCCAAGCCGGTCCATCATCGAGACCTAAGCTTCATCATACATCCGAACCATACCTTTCCGACCCGCCTTCACCCACTCCACATAGTCAGAACGTGGAATCTGACTCTGATACGGAATCCGATACGACCCGTGCCATTCGGCTCTCAAAAATCCCTCCCCGTATCGGACCGAACCCAGACTTTACCGAAGGAACCTCTATTGTCTCACCTTCAACCCCTCTAACCCAACCTGGAACAGGAATTATTAGCACAACCGAGGGAGATTTAGTTGAAGAGTTAGAACATGTGAGAAGGAGAGAACTGCGTTCGAAAGCGAACCACGAAAGATTGAGCCGTAAAGATAGAGAGGCTCCTGAGCGACCCCAACCGAGTGTAATCCGGGTTGCCACATCTACTATCCCGTCTCATGTGTTGGGACAGGATATTGAAGAAGCCTCCGTGGACCCAGCGGAGCAATTACACAACCCTCTCATCCACTCATCTGTCTTTTAAAAGACGGATGTTTCAGTTTCTCATGGGGATATAGCACAACTTCCACCGGTCTCTCACTCGGAGAGTGCTGGTGTTGAAATAAGCAACCAGCAGCCCCCGGTCGCAACTTCTTTCAGTGCACAGTTGAGTCGAGAGCCACTTGATATTATTCATTCTTTGGCTAGGACACAAGATGAGGAACAACAAATCGAGGCTCTTCGTGATCTGATCGGAACGTCTGTAGTGTCTTCGTCTGGCGGAACACGAAGATCGGACGGAAATCCTACCACGTCTACCATTTTGCCAACTGTGAACGTAGGTGGCTGTGCCTCTACGGCAGATGCCTCAACGGGTAATCTAAGTGATCCCGGAGTTATTCACCCAGACTTTGTGTCACAAGGGTCCCTGGACAGCACCCTTAAGGCTGTCCGCGAGGCCATGGAGCAGCACGTCGCCGCCGAGCTCGCCAAAATGAAGAGCTTAATCAAAGGCAAAGAAAAGGTCGTCGAAGCTGAAACCAAACCCACACCTCCACCGGCTTATGCTCAGCCAACTTATTCGGTGGAAACACTCAAGACGGTGCTTTTAGCTCAGCTACTCCAACAATCTGACAGTGACGCCTCAACCGAAGCAGACCTGATTACCGTTCTGAAATCACAGGTCACTGTTCCTTCATCATCCATTACCACTAGATTGGATACCATTGACTCGACTCTCAAGGAATACAACCAAGCGCTCACAACGCTGTCCGAGAGAGTCCGTTCACTCGAAGATACCTGCAAGAGTCAAGCAGGCGGTCTGAAGCGCAAGCACGATGACCAGGATGATCCTGATCACCGTGAGGGGGAGAAAAGATTAAGACCTACCGAGACCGCCGCTATCCTCACCGAATCGACAACTGTGGTTGAACTGGAACCAGCAACTGCGGTACCTACAACCGAATACATACCCGAAGCCGAGTTGCCATTAGCCGAGATGGTAATAGATATGGATATTTTAGATGATGAAGACCCGATGGTTGAAAATCCGGAGGGTTCAACATATGGATATGATTGATCCAGACTGCGAGACCAACCCGAAAACCAAAGATGCATGGTATGAAAAAGCCGCCAGTGCCGCAAATTTCCAGGTTAATTTGGTCTTCCCTACTGATGAAGACGAGAACATTGACTATGATCAGTTCTTGCTCCAAAATTTATATGGAACCCCCGTTCACTCTGCTCAACCCGCTGAAACTTCAACAAGACCCGAGACCACAACTGCCGATATTCCGACATCTCCTCAGCAACCGACAGCTTCTGATCTTCCTCCTCAACAACATCAAATCCGTTGGGAGAAGATCCCGATCTTTATTCCTCGCCTGGAGGAATCCATGAAGAAGTTGTTCATCCACAAGCTTTGCCCAATCAAGCCAACTTTTTTCCTTGGCATTTACAACCTCAACCCCGAATACCAACGCCGGTACATCAGTGCAATGAAGTGGTGTCTACCAGTTAGCCAAGTCAGAACCAAGCATCAGATCACAGAGGTACTCAACATACAGTCAAGCCACATTATGAAAATCGTTTATCCTGTATTCACTGTCCGAAGTGAAGATGGGAATGAATGGAAATTTTCCGAAGCTGACTTCCAGCACCTCCGACCGTTCGACTTCCTGGCAATTCTGAAAGACCTTCGTACAAGAATCATCTGACCGCTACCTATCACAAAGGCCCTCGAAGCTGTTCGTCGATTCCTGGTCCGTACTATTATGATGTCATATCTCACGGATTTCCAAATGGCAATCGAGAACAGGGCAAAGAAGGTAAATCTGATAAAGCCGAATCTGAAAGCTCCTGAGTTGAAGATGTATTCCGAGAACGCTTTGCTTCTACAGCCGGAATTTAGGATTGTCTTCATCAACGAACAGAAAGAGAAAAGATTTTTGCGCTTCAGTCAGGTAAACAGATTCTGCGACGGCACGCTCTTCAAGGTCCAAAATGCTCTTCGCAAAATCATTTCTTATGAATCGGAAAATCAGAAGGTTTCGTATGTTCCAAACTCGAATGAGATAACTGCACGAAACGCTTTAGAAGTGGTTGAAGAACGCATCGACTATCGCCGCGCTATCCAAATGTTTGAGATTCACTCTGCGCTTCGCAAAAGATATGTTTATAACTGGCGGGAGCTAGAGCACGAACTCGAACTTCAAAACAAAGGGGGAGATTGTTAGGGTCAATTTATGTTGATTTAAAGTTCAAGGGTCTGTATTGTAATAGTTGAATTTGAGGTTAGTTAGTGAACGGGCCGTGGGCTTGTTAACCACGGGCCCGTCATATATAAAGTGCATTAGCCTTAGAAAATAGTCTAGTTGTCTTTTTTGCTTTCCTACTTCGTATTGTAATTCTCTCTGATTGAAAGCTAATAGGGATGACCAGTTGAAATCACAAACTCTATTGTTTTACGTATATTGATTTCATTGTTCGTTGCACGGATCTGAGACTCAGATAAAGTATTTGAGTATATGTATGTAATAACCGTGTTCTAAACGTGATTGTGGGTGCAAAATTGTGGCTAAAGCAAAAGATAATAGAAAATGGAGGACCTAGTTGCAATTGTGGAAAGATATATATGGAGTAAATCCCTAAAATTCATTTCATTGCGTAATGTTTGCGGCTGATATCGAGAAAGGGAGAGGGAAGGGCTGAGAAGACTTTAGCAAGGGTAAAGGGATTCCTGAAGAAATCAATCAAGGTATGCCACTAATCTCGTTATTCCTACTGTTCTCTTTTGATTTGTATGGGAAATAGAAGAAAAGCCTCATTACTTCACTACGTTCTTCTCTAAATTGGTAATAATGGGGTTTTAGTTCGATTTGGGGGATTATTGGATAAATAAACGGATTAATGGATTGGTTAAGGCTTTATTGATAACCCAAATGAATGTAATACAGAGTCTAGGATGAAAATCGCAGTTATAGATCGATTAGTGGGATTTTGGGTTTTCACATTTCGTGTATCCAGATGTCACCGTATCCGGATAGTTTACTTTTCCGGAGGAATTGGATTTCTGGATGAGGAATTCGGACAGTGCTATCCGAATAGGTTTCCGGGTAGTAGAGGTTTCCGATAATCGCATCCGGATAAGTGTGCATCCGGATAGTTTTGGTATCCGGATAGGTATGCGTCTGGATAGTATGGGTTTCTGGAAAGGTGCGCCCGAATAGTTTTGGTTTCCGGATAAGGGTACCCGGATTGTGTGGGTATCCGGATGTAAAGGGGGGCTTTCCTGATAGAACCTGATGTGATTTGTTTGTCTGATTTTAGGTGTTTGATTCGGTTAGTCGGAAGTGAGACGTAGGAGTTTCTAACCTCGATAACCAGGTGAGTTCCCTTACACCTTTTTTATGTGAAAATTAATGTGTTCATACTTTCCCATAACTGATTATGGTATCGAGATTTTGATGTGTACATTGAAATGAGGCGTGTTATTTTGTAACTGCGAGAACGTTTACTGTATTCTCATGATTTACATGCTTTCATGATTATATGCTTGTATGTGGAGTCGGGTTGCACAATGGGGCTAGTTGTACCTTGGATTGTTGAGAATCCTTGGAAGTTTGGTGAACCGTGTGCCTTAATCTGGTTCTCGCGCCCACGGATATGGCATCTATTGGGGGGCATGGGGATCTACTGGGGGGCCTGAGTGTGGACATCACGTTGGGGTGATGGGCGTGGAGACCACTATGCAAATACCATTTTGTGATGTTTATTTTGTATGCTTTGTATGATTTTTCGGTTGTTACAATGTATATATGATTTGACTTCATTTGGAAAGTGGCAATGAAGGGGTTTCTAGTTAGTCATGCCTTGGAGCATGTATTTGCATCATGTGGGTTAGATACACTTCATTTGTATATGTTGACTTTTAACAAATGGTCATTTGATCTTTTGAGCTTATGGCTCAGTTTTTTACTCTGTTAGGTCTTGAGGACATTTGTCCGATTTTGATAGCTCGATGTAGAGCTTTGGTTATGATTTGCATGAATTGCATCTTATTTGGGAATTACATGATTTGAATGCGTTGGTTATTCTTTTGGAGTCATGTGTAAATTTCTATATCAAACAATTTTGTTTTGGATGGTAAGATCCCAAGGTAAAGATCCGGTTTGGGTTGAACTTGGTGGTTTTTGGCTAAAGATCCAGTTTGGGTTGCTGTCTCAATAGACTAAAGATCCGGTTTAGGTTGATGTCTCTGTGGACTAAAGATCCGGTTTGGGTGGATGTCTCACTAGGCTAGAGATCTGGTTTGGGTTGATGCCTCACTTGACTAAAGATCCAGTTTGGGTTGATGTTACAATAGACTAAAGATCCGGTTTGGATTGATGTCTCCTTAGACTAAAGACTCGGTTTGAGTTGATGTCTCCATGGACTAAAGATCCGGTTTTGGTTGATGTCCAAGATTGACTAAAGACCTGAATAGGGTTGATGTGAAAGGCTTTTCCATCCATGAAACATGCTTGTAACTTATAATTGTGGTTTAACTTTTGTATTCACCACATTCGATGAAATCGGGTCTCCCCCGTCATCGAAAGGTACTGTTGCGGGTATTTCTTTTATCCATGTTGTCGATGACGTAATATATTTATATGGATTGTTTTCCATGCCTTATGGGCGGTATATTATGCCTCGTCCTTGTTTGGATGTTTCTATTAATGTAGTTTTATTCGCGTTGATATTATTTGGAAATTTAATATTTATTCACATCTTGAGTGAGTTTTGGAATTGAGTGTGTTGTTGGGAAATGATTTTCATTGGAGTTTCCATTACGAAATTTGTGTGCATTTAGAAAATGGGTTGTTGGTATATTTAATACAAATCCCCTTTTGGAAATCATGTTTTAAGTTGCATCTTTTTCGTCTAACGAATTATTAAATCATGATGTAAACTCTTGAACTCACTAACTTACTAGGCGTTAGCCTAACCTTTTTATTTGTCGGCTTGTGCAACAGGTTCACGTTGGGAATAGTTCTAGTGACACTGTGAAGATATGAGTGCTAGTAGTGTGTTCGAGAGATGAATTGCGTAGTGAAGTCTTCTGCATTTTATTTGGGAATAGCAACTTGTATTTGGGTTAAATAACACCCGACTTTATTTGGTCATGTTGTGTGACTTGAGTTATTAATTGTGGCAGTTGTTACGTTTTAAATTTTGAGGTGTTTCCAAGGATGGTTTATAGAAAGGATTTTTATCCTCATTTGGTTATTTTATAGAAGTTTATCGTAGTTGCTCTTTTCAATTTTGAGGGTGTTACAAGGTTTTACTTAATCTTGTTCCGCAACAAACTATAAATTGTTTGATTTATTCAATAAACAATTTAGAAAACTATAAATTCTGTTTGTTTGTATTCAACCCACCTTCTACAAACTTACTTGTATAACCCTTCGGGACCAACAAGTGGTATCAGAGCAGATTGTTAAATCTCCATAAACAAGATCTTGCTTATACTAATCTCTTCCTTGCTATTTTCTAAATGACTCAAAACACAAACACAAACTATATTGATAATGGTTCACTTGCTAAACCTCCTCGATTTAGTAGAGATAACGTTAATCTCTGGAAAAATCGAATGATGCTTTTCCAAGAAGGTGTAGATCCCACTATACCTCACTACGTGGAAAATAGACCCTATATCCCCTATGTTGTTGCGGCCAATGCTACCACTCCAGCCATTCCTGAAAGTCAACTCATCAAAGACGTCTCTCAATGGACTGAAGATGATAAGAAGAAGGTAGCCATTGACACAAAAGCCAGAACAATCATATCCATGACTCTACCTGATGAGGTCTATCATTCTGTCATGAACCTCAGAATCTCCAAATCTATGTGGGACACAATCTGTGTTCAATATGAAGGTACAGCTGACGTACAAGAGTTCATAAGAATAAATCTAGTAAGACAGTATGAAAGTTTCATTTATAGTAAGAATGAAACTTTATCAGAAGTTCACCAACGTTTTAATTGTTTAATCAGTGATCCGAAAACTGTTGGTAAGACCTACTCTAACTCTGAGATCCTGACAAAATTCCTGGAATGTCTTCCTGAAAGTTGGGACAACTATATCATGTGTCTTAAACTCTCTAAGAATCTAAAATTTATGACCTTAAGCACCCTTTTTGGCACTATGCTCAATCATGAGCAGTCGTATCATCTTAAGAAGAATCTTGTAAAAGATTCAAAGAGCACACATGTTGCTTTACTCTCCTCAGAGTTAATGCCCACTCAGCGATCTTCTGTCACTATCACTGAGTTGGAATCTAACTCTGATGATTCATCATAAACTGATCCTTCAGAACTTGATGAATCACTGGCACTCTTGACAAACTCCTTCAAGAAATTTGCAAGAAAGAGTAACTTCAGAAGAAACAAACCTCTTACTATCACTGACAAGCCTAAATCTTCTCATGTTGACAAGGATACTGCCACTTGCTATAACTGTGAAAAGAAATGTCACTTTGCTAGTGAGTGCAGGTCAAAGAAAGTATTCAAACCTTCTTCGTCATTCAAGAACTCTTCTACCTCTAAGTCTAGAGATGACAAGTACCTTAAACTCAAAGAGAAATATGAAATG
This sequence comes from Saussurea involucrata, assembly GCA_033807775.1. NCBI lineage: Eukaryota > Viridiplantae > Streptophyta > Magnoliopsida > Asterales > Asteraceae > Saussurea > Saussurea involucrata. The sequence continues at coordinate 63,791,680 of CM066325.1, forward strand.
TTTAAACGCTACAAGAGAAAAGGTAAAGGTCTAATCACTGAAGAACACGATTGGGGTGAATCTGATGAAGAGTCAGATTATGATGAAGAAGATGAGGCCAATCTCTGTCTTATGGCCGAAATCCAAGAAGTGAAGGAAGAACCAGCTGAAATTCCATCTACTTCTACTTCTCAGGTATCAATCTCTCCTTCTCCAGCTATCATTGATGCTGATAGACTTCGTGCTATCGATTCACTGACGATTGATTTATATGACGCTCTGAAGGGCAAGACCCAAGATGAACAACAAAATCTAGATTTAACTGAACAACATAATAAATGCCATCTAAAGATTCAAGAACTTTCTAAAATTGAGGAAAGTTTAAAAGATCAGGTATATGTAAATCAAGTAATCAATATTGAACGCAAACAAGCTATCGCTGATCTGAAAGCTGAGAAAGCTACTGTTGAAGGATGGTGCAAATCCTCAACAAAGATAACTAAGATAAACGGTGCTCAGACTCATGTCAATGACATAAGTGGTCTTGGTTTTAATGCTAAAACTGAAGAACCAACCAAAGATCGTTTCATGCTTAAGTTTGGAATGTTCGTCTCCTCCATCCCTGACACCTCATCATCTCAGTGCTCTTCTTCTAATAATCCTATCCCTGAGGAAAAAACGTTTTTAAGCCCCAAACTTAAGGACAAAGGAAACAATGTTTTACAAAAACCTCAGAAGGGTACCAAAGTGCCAAAGCTGAATACGTTTACTCCTTCAGCTAATCAACCTTCTACCTCAGAAGACAAGATCCCTGAACATGTTCAACGATCGACTCCAAGAATAAAGGTTGATGTCATAGGTAAAATAATCTGAAGAACCTAAAGTTCCTCTGATCTTTGATGCTAAAGGCATTCTTGGTATAGGCCCTGCTCAATTAAAACTATCAAATGCTTATGCCAATGGTCCTAAAGCTACTTTCAGCTATAGGAAATGCTATCACTGCGGACTTACTGATCATATTGCTAGTAAGTGCCCCACAACCACCAAAGCTGAGTAATCAGGTAAGATAAAGATGAACGCTTCCAAGGGAAAGAAGATCACCCCAGGTGAAAACCAAGCTAAGGTGAAAAATACCACTAAGGTTAAGAAATTAACTAAAGTGAAGGTTACCACTGACGCTGAATCATCAGATGCTGTAAAGACTGCTGATTCTTCCACTTCTTCTTCCACTGACAAATGTGGACCCATTGTAAAGTGGGTACCAATTTCAAATTAATCTTCCTTTTGTTCAAAGGGTATCTGGTATCTTGATAGTGGATGCTCTCGACACATGACTGGAAAAAGAAACCTGCTTACTGAATACAAGGAAGAGAAAGGTCCCTCAGTGACCTTTGGTGGAAATGGAAAAGAATATACCCGAGGGTTTGGTATGCTTTCTAATGGTACAACCACCTTCAGAAGAGTCGCTTACGTAGAAGGATTGAAGCACAATCTTCTTTGCATTAGTCAGCTATGTGATAAAGACTACAAAGTTAGATTTACTAAGGAAGCATATTTTGTCTCTGATAAGAAAGAAAAGTTTGCTCTCAACGGTTGTCGTTCGGCAAATGTTTATGTAATAAACATGGACTCAACAACCACTGAGAACATCTGCGTTCTATCCAAAGCCTCTTCAGATGTCAACTGGCTATGGCAGAAAAGGCTCTCTCATCTCAACTTCAAAACATTGAATACTCTCTCCTCTAAAGAATTGGTCACTGGTTTGCCTCAACACTCACATGCTAAAGAATCTCTCTACTCAGTGTGTGAGAAAGGAAAGCAAACAACAGCTAGCTTCAAGTCAAATCAAGTATCATCAGTGACAAATCATCTTCAGCTCCTCCATATGGATTTATTTGGCCCTGTCAACATACAATCCATTGCTGGAAATAAATACACTCTTGTCATAGTAGATGAACTCTCTCGTTATACCTGGGTTATGTTTATCCGTGCAAAGAGTGACACCTTAGAAGAACTCATGTCTATTGTCAGAAAAATGGAAGTCCTGAACAATATGACCGTTCGCTCAATAAGAAATGATCATGGAACTGAATTTAAAAATAGTTCAGTTGATAACTTCTTTGAGAGTAAGGGTATATCGAAATAAGTTAGATGAATTTGGAACTGTAAGTCTGTAACCCGCAACAAAGCTAGACTAGTTTCTCAGGGATACAGACAAGTGGAAGGCATAGACTATGACGAAACCTTTGCCCCAGTGGCAAGACTCGAAGCAATTTGATTCTTAGCCTATGCAGTTCACAAAGACTTCAAGGTTCATCCAATGGAAGTTAAATCAGCATTCCTTAATGGAAAGCTGAATGAAGAAGTTTATGTTGAACAACCACCAGGATTCGCTGATCCTAAGCATTCATAATATGTCTATAAACTGGATAAGGCCCTCTATGGCTTAAAACAAGCACCGCATGCATGGTATGCCACGGTATCCTCTTTTCTTATCACTGAAAAATTTGAACGTGGTAAGATTGATAACACTTTATTTTTCAGAAAAGTTAAAGCTCATATTATTCTTGTTTAAATATATGTCGATGATATGGTATTTGGTTCTACTAATCCATCTCTGTGTACTCGATTTGCTGAAAGAATGAAATCTGAATATAAGATGAGTATGATGGGTGAACTAACAGACTTCCTTGGACTTCAAATCAAATAGAGTGATAAAGGCACTTTCGTCCACCAAGGTTAGTACGTTAAAGATATGCTGAAGAAATTCGATCTTACTCAAAGTTCAACTATTAAAACTCCTATGGCACCACCACTGACACTTAACAAGGATCCCTCTGGATACCCTATTATTGTCCCTTATTATAGAGAAATGATCGGCTCTCTTCTCTATCTTACAGCGAGTCATCCTTATATCATGTATTCCACTTGTCTTTGTGCACGATATCAATCAGAACCCAAAGAATCACATCTGATCGTTGTAAAGAGAATTTTCAGATATCTGAAGGGTACACCCAACCTAGGTCTTTGGTATCTCAAAGACTCAGGGTTCGATCTAACTTCCTATTGAGATAGTGATTTTGCAGGTTGCAAGCTGGATATAAAAAGCACCATAAGAGGCTGTCAGCTCCTGGGTGGAAAGCTGGTGAGTTGGGAAACAAAAAGCAAAACTCAATGTCTACTTCTACCGTTGAAGCTGAGTATGTAGCAGCTGGTAGTTGTTGTGCTCAGGTCTTATGGGTGAGAAATCATCTATTAGACTGTGACCTTCAGCTATCAAAAATTCCAATCTATTGCGACAGCACTGGTGCCATCGCTATAGCAAATAACTCAGTGCTACACTCAAAGACAAAACACATCGTGATCATATATCATTTTATCAGAGATCATGTGATGACTGGAGACATGGAACTTCATTTCATTCCAACTGATTATGAGTTAGCTGATCTATTTACCAAACCTATTGACGAGACAAAATTCAACTTTGTCATCAGCGAGCTTGTAATGCTAAACCTTGAAGAATAACTCTTCAGTGGTTAAACATTATGTCAGCAATAAATTCTATTTCTTCCATTCACCATCTAATATCTGAGTAAATGTTCTCTGATACTGGGTATGTCTCTATCCCTGATCACTGAAGTTTTTCTTCAGTAAGCTGTATTTCAAAAGAAAACTCGATCACTAAGATTTCTCATCAGTGATCCTGTTGAGAAAGATAACACTTCATCACTGAGATTTCTCATCAGTGCTTCTTCATAAATCAACGCAGTCCTGGCTCTTTCAAATACATTCATAAATGCCTTTTGAAAATGAAAAGACAGTTTTTATTTGTGACATCATCAAACAGATATACCCTGGCACGACTTTTCGTCTGACGCGTTCGTCCGTTACCTTTCTTGTCCAATAATATTCGTGGGACGTGTCACGTGTCATGAGGAGTTTTTCTTTTTCCCGCTCATCAACCTTTCCCTCTCCTCTCTCACTCCTATATAAATAACCCTTGTTTATTTTTTTCCTCTTTACGCGCTAATAACTCTCTCAAAGCAAGAACATATTTCCTTTGCTAATTATCTGGATTTATTGAAACTTAAGACTTTTTCTTCCAACTTTCAATCGAAACAGGTTTTTATCTCATACTTTAATGCATTTTGGAATACAAAAACATGTTTTTGATCTTCAATCTTTTCTTTTAAAGATCAAAATACACTTCTTCTCTAAGAAATCATCTTCTTTTATGATTTTCTTCCTAAAGCTTTCAAAAGTTTTTCTAAAATGTTTAAACTTTCACTTTCATTGTTAAATATGTTTTTTCCAGAATCCTTCCTTAAAAGGAAACTGGTAAAACATTGTTTTACACTAGTTTTGGTCTTCTTCAAAGCTGGAAAACCTATTTTCACTCTTTTGAAAATATTTCCTAACCTAGAAAGTCTTCTCCCATTCCCCTTTTCTATATTTTACAGAAATGGCACCAAAAGCAATTACCATGATCAAATCCAAGAACATGAAGGGTGAGCTGAATGAGATCACCTTCGGCTCCAACAACCATATCGCACTTCTTAGATTCCCTGAGAAGAAACCTTGCCTGCATCTTGCTGATGCATTAACCCTTCTACGGGGCTCTCCTATCTTCGAAGCACTCACTATCGCTCCCCCAGCCCACAAACACCTCCTCCAACAATTCTGGTATATTGCTGAGAAGACTGAACAAACCCTAAAATCAGGGAGGAAATTCACAGTGATTGCCTTCTAAACTCAACTCGGGGAAGGATTTATCACTGCCAATGGCCTACGCACAGTACTTGAACTCCCTGCAGGCCCATTCAAGCAACCACCTTTAGACGATGAACTTATCAGGTTCTTGGACCTGATGAAGTATACATCGGACCCCAAGCCCCGCAACCCTGACGAGCAAGACAAGAAGCTGACAAAAATCCTTAAGGAAAAGATGCCTTCAGAACTCAACTATCTTTTCTCCCACATCATCTCTTCGATGAGTGGAAAGACAGGTTCGTTGGACCAGACGAACAAGTATCAGCTGCAGATGGGATACGCTCTGATAACCGGGCGAAAGATCGAATATGCCTGCATGATCTTTGACAACTTCATGGTTACTACGGGCGAAAGATCGACTATCACTAAGAAGAAACCCCAACCCCCTCCGGTTACTACAACAGCGTCTACTTCTTCACAAGCAGCGCTAGACACCTTCGCGGTCCAATCCACCACATCTGCTCCCCAACAATGGCCACTTCAGCGCCTTCTACCATTGAACCATCACTGGCATCTACCCCAACTTTCTCAGTGCCTCAAAGCGCTGAAAAAACTGTTAATGACACCGACAGTGCCATACCCATCCACTGCACAGCCGTCTCAACATTCGCTTCTCCACCTCCTTCTTTCGTCATCACTTCAACACCAGCACATCTTCTGCTGATGTTCAGGAACATTTCTGTAAAACCTGATGCAGAGAAACAAAATAGGACCTGATGGTCTCCCTCTCGGAGGCACTCAGAGTATGCCTTCCACGTCCATGTCTGAAATGGAACACGACATGGAATACTACAGTGGAAGTTAGGACTTTGATATCTTTTCCCGACCATCACGTATTCAAACATCCCACCTATTTCTTCTCAACCCATTCCTACTTTTGAGCTTTCCTTTGCTCAAAATGTTTCTTTTCTTACAGGTCCTAATTTGGGTATCGTTGCTTCCTCAATCAAAGAGGTGAAAGATTAGGTGGAATCCATTTCAAAGGATCTCACAAACAACACCAACGTCTTGAACACTGACGGTGATTCACTGAAAGACCTCTCCACCACCCTCACATCAAAAGTTGACAATTCCCATCTCTCAGCACTAGCTAAGGAGGTGAAGACCGTGCAAAAGGATGTGGTGCATAATTCCTTCGCCCTACAATCGCTGACCTCCACCGCCTCATCCCTCCGCACTACCGTGGGAACTCTACACGAAGCGGTCACTGATCTTGGCACCAAGGTTGACTCGCTCAGAGGTCAGGTGAGTAATCTCACCACCAAGGTCGACTCAACAAACTACCTGCCCGACTCCCTGCTCGACGCCCTCCTCAAACGGATGAATGAACCGGTGGATCCCGCTACATCCTTCACAACTGATGATAGAAATAAGTTGGGGATGGCAGCTGACTTTATCATCCAAGCCACCGCAGCGATCGGTGGCCTAGAAGCCAGGGTGGAGAAATTGGAAGCTACTCCTGCTTCTGCTTTAGCGGCACCTGGTCTAGAAGACACATCTGTTAAGGCTGCTACAGCTGCTCCCCTTCAACCTCCCCCTGTTGATGATGACAAAGAGGGGGAGAGGAACGCTGAAGAAGACATACCTCATGCTGAGGGGGAGGAAGTTCAAGAAGACCCCCTAACGCTGTGAGGGAGGGAATTAATGAAGACCCTCTCAATCTGAGGGGGAGAAAATACAACTCCCCCTTCTTCTCTTTAGGTCATTCCTTCTGATGACGATGAAGAAGAAGAAGAAGAAGAAGAAGAAGAGTTGGAAATAAAAGATGACTAACCCTCCAACACCCCTGATGGTAAAGACGATGATGAAGAACCTAATTTTTGGTTCAAACCAGCAGCCATCAGGGTTCCAAAAACAAAAGAGTGCTTCTAAATGAAGAAGGGGTGACGGTGAAGAAGTCTCCAGCGAAGAAGGCTTCCAAAGGTAAGCAAAAGGGAGTTGCTACCTCTGGGAACCTTAAAATACTCTTCAACGTTGAGAACGTGCCAACTTCTCAGGTATGCTTCTTAATAATCCCCTTTTCTGCTTCTATCCATCCTCTTCTCAAACTCCTCATACACACTTAGCCTTTTTATCTATATTTTCTTTCCTTCAATAGAAACTAACTTGTAATTCTTTTTATTCATCTAGTCCTCTCCCCTTCTTGAGGGACCTGCTGAAGAACCACCACTTCACCAACAAATAATCCCAGCTTCCAACACTGATGGCCTACCAATAATCCCAATCTCATTAATAGAGACTGAAGAACAAGAAGAAGAAGAAGTAGAACTGCTGACTCATCCAAACAGACCCTCTCGACTTCCTCTAAGGTCAGAGGATGAAGAAAAAAGAAAGAAGAGTAGTAATGATTAATCAGCTAGAGAGTCAGCGCCTAAAAGTCCTTACTCCTTCGGGCCTAGAGTTCATGTCTCCTGAAGAACTTGAAGAATCTGTCAAAGCTGAGCAACTCCTCGCTGAGAACAAAAGGATGATGCATTTGCCCTTAAGGTTGCTCAGAGCTTAGTCTCTGATAAGAAACTGATGAAATTTCCAGTACAGGTTCAGGAGCAACTACTGAAGGATAATGGAAAGGAATCTCAGAAGAAGAAAAAGGTCAGCAACTCGACGTTGGATTGGTGCAAATAGAAAGTGGACTTCAGATACAATCCTAGTCGGATCATCAATGCACACCTGAAGGGAAAGACAGTAAAGAACATACCAATGGAGGAAGTCACAATCACCAGAGAAAATGGGGAAACACAACGATGCTACATGTCAAAGCCTGAGCTCTACGGATTTGATGAATGGCTAGAAGTCAGGAGTGCCATTCAGAAGTCAAAATCAAAGTTCAAATCTCACGTTGAAAAGTTCCTAAATTCTCTGATCAACAAGATTACATCTACGATAAACTTGCCTCCTCCTCCAGCGCTTCTTCAAAACCGAAGACCTGCTCCTGCTAAAAGAAAGAAATCCTCTATCTCTGATAGGCCTTCTCTCCGAAATGAAACCGGCATAGAATTCTCAAGAGAAGTAGTGCATGGACCTCCCTCTAATCTTTCTGCCTTAAACTTATCACTGCCACCAGGTGGACCCTTCACCCCTGGCCAAGTGATCAGTGATCCCTATGGTATTGTCTTCTTGGATTGGAATGGTGTCCTTTGCCTTCAAAGATTTTCAGAGCTTCCCATCTGCCCTGTCAACCAACTTAGAGATCTCGTCTACTGGTGTAATAAATCAAGACCAAGACTCTTCCTCAAAACCCATGTAGTGAATGAAGCTAAGCTCAGAAGACAACAGGGTGAAGTAGTTCCTGATTGGATGATCCCAGAGACTGATGCCTTTGATGAAATGCTTCTCAAAGATGAATCTTTATAGCCGATAGATCCCTTTTGTATTCTTCTCTTATATTTATCAGTAGTATCTTTTAGTACTTGTAATTCTATTTCACTTGTACTTGTAGTTTTCAATCTTCCCTTAATGAGAGTTTCAGTGAAGTACCTTACTCCATCAGTACTACAAAAGATCACTGAAAACAGTAAACGGGACATGCATCTATGAGTCACAAGTCCTGGATAATGTTTTCCGGATACAAGTTATGGATTGTTCCGGATTCCGGTAGTTTCCGGATATGGGTTCCGAACACTTAGTCCGGTTAGTTTTCTGAAAGCGTTCGGTAACTAGTGAGTTCCGGTTAATTTGACAGTGGACATTTTAATTATTTGAAATTTCAACTTTAGTATTATAAATAAAAATTATAACTCAAGTGTGAGTATAATACGAGCTCATACGTGTTTTGATTTGGTATGCACTTATGCTAGGAGTGTAATGGATCCATAGGCACTAGCATTTTCTAAAAAACGTGGAATAGGCATGGCGCTTAATCGTAATTCCCGTTGATTTGAAATGAGGAATAGGCCGGGCTCTTAATGGTAATTCTCATTTCGTATTGTGATGTGAAAACGTGGAATAGGCAGGGCTCTTAATTGTAGTTCTCGTTTTCTTTTAGAAGACAAGGGATAGGCATGGATCTTAATTGTAATCCCTACTTCGACACCAAGAAATAGGCATGGCACTTAATGTAATTTCTTGGACTTGAGCTGTAATCTAGAATCTGTGGTGATTCGTAGTGGCGCTCTTGAACATGATACTATGACCTACTTAGTGTTTGTCATACTCATTGAATCGGGTATGACCCCTGTCATCGAAAGATGTTATGTGTACAGTAAGAAAGTTTGCGATCATATTAATTTATATGCTTTGTTTACAAATTTGGTTTTCAAAGCTTATAAAGATTTTGATTTGAAAATTGGATGTTCTCACTAGCCGCAAGCCTAATCTTTTCAAATCAAATATTCTTACCCGGTACTAGCTCGGGAAAGGATACGAGGGGATGAGTGAAGAGGGGTACAAAGTTATGCTTTTGGAAATGAAATGGAGAAGTTAGTGTCATCAATGATATTTTAGAGATATTGTAGACAACCTTATAATCTGATTTTGTTGATTTTGGATTAGATTAGTTGGTTGTTCACAATAGATAACTTGTAATTATGAATCTTGCCACTAATTTTCCGGTTGTAAATGAAAGTTTAGAAAGTGTTGTAGAAAACGCTGATAAATTTTAAGGTTTAAATTTATTGTGAATTATGTATGTTTTAGTTTGGTATCAAAGTTGTAGTTTAAGTGAACTAGGTATCATCGTGAGATACCTAGACTTAAGCAGAGATGATTAAGTTAGGATTTGTGAGATTGGGTAGAAGTATTAAGACGGGATAGTCTTAGAGTCGATGAAAATACGTGAATTAAGAACTGTGATGATGGTAACGAGGATACTTATGTGTAGTATGTTCATCATTTCAATTAGCTACTGTTATTATGAATATATTGTTACGTAAGCATACTTGTTTTTAATTATTATGGTGATTAACGAATGATAAAGTATGTTTCTTGTGTTCGGGTGCGTATAGCCATTTCATATGGTTATCTTGTGTGCTTTAACAGAATACGATGGTTAATACACCAAACCGATCTTCTACTTCTTCAGAAGATAGGACGACAAATGAATTTGCGGAGAATCAACCTGAAAGGGTGGACCTAATGTGAGTCCACCAAGGCCACCCATTCTAGGAGGAGGAGGAAGTCAAACGCACCGAACAAATGTTGGTACTTCTAATCCAGTGGTGACGGAATCTACTATGAAGTCTCGAATGATGGAAAATATGATGCGGGTCATGAATACCACGCTGGCTCAGCAACAGGAGATGTTCATGAAAATGTTGAATGACATAAGTGTCGAGTCACAAAGACCGGAGACGGGTACAGGTACTGTAAATATACTTGTTAATCCAGTACTAAATGTTAATAGAAGAATGGAGAAGGTTTGTTCATACAAGACGTTTTTGAGTTGCAAGCCACCAGAATTTGTTGGTTCTGATAGTCCAATTGCGTGCATGAATCGGATTATAGCGATGGAACAAGCCTTTAGAGCTTGTGAATGTGCCGAAGAGTCAAAAGTCAGATTCGGATCCCAGATGTTACGAGGAAATGCTTTGACATGGTGGAATATCGTGACATCATTTGTGACGGCTCCAGTTTTTGCAGCCATGACCTAGGAGTCGATTAAAAGGAAGATATTAGAAGAATAATGCAATGAGAATGAAACGAATCGCATTGAAGAGGAGTTCTGAATGCTTAAGAAGGGTACTTCATCAATAAGGGAGTACACTCGCGTATTCCTGGAGAAAGCGAATTTAGTGGGGCATGTTGCTCCCACTGAAAAAGAAAAGATCAAGGCGTATTTGAAAGGTTTACCAGCTGATATGATGTCCAGAGTCAGAAATTCAAAAGCTTTGACTCTGAGGGAGACAATTGAGGAAGCAAAGATCATAGAAGAAGTCTATGCAAAAGATAAAAGCAGAGAAAGCTCAAGTGGGGGAGAAGATAAAGTGGGAAGGTCGATCAGAATCTTCTCAGAAATCCAGGCCATTTGTCAGGAACCCTCGTTTTGAACCTCGTCGAGAACCAAATTGGTGCCAGAAATGTAAAAACAAACACTTTGGTCCGTGCCGAGTGACTTCATTAGAATGTTTTAAGTGTGGTAAATGTGGTCATGCTCTGGGGGAACTATCCCATCCAAGGGCCGACATGTTTTGAATGTAAGCAGCTCGGGCATTACAGAAGAGATTGCCCAAAACTAAAGAAAATAGGAAATCAAGATAGGAAGCCTAATACTCCAAAACCAACGGGCAGAGCGTTTCACATGACGGCGGAGGAAGCTAAGGAATCAACGGATGTAGTTTCTGGTACATTTCTTGTTAATTCAATTCCTGCTCGATTATTATTTGATTGTGGTGCCAACCTGTCTTTTGTATCGCAATCATTTTATCAAAAGTTAGCTATGTTTGTCACTACATTAGAAGATGCCTTAGTAGTTGAACTAGCTAATGGGGGTCAAGTCTTAGTTCATCAGAAACTTGAAGGATGCACCTTTCTGGTAGAAGGAAAGGAATTTCCAATTAGGTTGATTTTGATGGAAATTGGGGGGTTTGATATAGTTGTTGTTATGGATTGGTTGATGAGCAATCAGGCTAAAAAATTTTGTGCTAAGAAATTAATTCGAATCCCTATGCCCGAAAATGATGTTGTACTCATTTATGGGGAAAAGAGAAAAGGGGTGGTTCAATTGATTTCTGTAGACAAAGCGCGTAAGTGTCTATTAAAAGGACGTCTATCATATCTAGCATATGTACTGGATGCTAAAGTAGAAAAGAAGAGAATGGAAGATATAAAGGTAGTACGCGAATTAACAGATGTGTTCCCCGATGATCTTCCAGGCTTACCACCAGAACGACAAGTAGAATTCAGGATTGATCTTATTCCAGGAGCAGCACCGATAGCACGTGCACTGTACCGTTTAGCACCAGCCGAAATGAAAGAGATGATGTCTCAACTGCAAGAACTTCTTTAAAACGGTTTTGTTAGGCCAAGTTCATCACCATAGGGAGCTCCAGTGTTATTCGTCAAAAAGAAGGATGACATTATGAGAATGTGCATCGACTACAGTGAGCTGAATAAGGTGACCATTAAGAATAAGTATCCACTTCCAAGGATTGACGACTTGTTCGATCAACTTCAAGGTGTGGGATGCTTTTCAAAGATTGACCTAAGGTCGGGCTATCATCAAGTAAGGGTGAGAGATGAAGATGTACCCAAGACGGCGTTCAGAACAAGGTATGGACATTATGAGTTCCTCGTGATGCCTTTTGGGTTGACAGACGCTCCTGTTGTGTTCATGGATTTAATGAACAGGGAGGGTGTGTCGACCTTTCTTAAACAAGTCAGTCATCGTATTCATTGATGACATACTCGTTTATTTAAAGAATGAAACCGATCACGAATGTCACCTTCATGAAGTCTTAGATGTTTTGAGAAAAGAGAAATTGTATGCAAAATTTTCAAAGTGTAAATTTTGGTTAAAGGAGGTATAATTTCTTGGTCATGTAATTACTTCTGAAGAAGTCGAAGTGGATCCGGCTAAGATACAATCAATGATGAATTGGGAAACACCGAAGAACGCATCCGAGATACGGAGTTTCTTAGGTTTATTATAGATGATTCATAAAGGATTTTTCTAAGATTGCCTCTTCCCTAGCAGTTCTAACACGAAAGAATGTAAAGTTTGTATAGACTGAAAAGCAAGAGTTAGCCTTTAGGACTTTACAAAAGAAATAATGTGAAGCTCTTGTCCTGGCACTACCAGAAGGAACATAAGATTTGGTGGTATATAGTGATGCGTCAAAGATGGGTTTGGGGTGTGTATTGATGCAACGTGGCAAAGTAATTGCTTACGCATCAAGGCAACTCAAAGAACACGAAAATAATTATCCTACTCATGACATACAACTGGCGGTAGTCGTGTTTGATTTGAAGTTATGGCGGCATTACTTATATGGAACGAAGTGCACTCTTTTCATTGATCATAAGAGTTTGAAACACGTTTTTATCAGAAAGAGTTGAATATGAGGCAACGACGTTGGTTAGAATTACTTAAGGATTATGATTGTGAATTGCATTACCATCCTGGTAAGGAAAATGTAGTAGTTAATGCCTTGAGTAGGAAAGAATACAGTGGGTGTTTAAAAGTGACCAACACCAGAATTGATGTGACGTGGAGTCTGATTGAAAGAATCATAGTGGCACAAACGGAAGCCTTATTAGAAGAAAATCTTAAAGATGAAGTAATGACTAAGCAACGTCTTCAACTGACTGAAGATAGTCGTGGAGTCAAATTATTTCAAGGTCGTGTTTGGGTGCCAAAGATTGGGGGAAACCGAGAGTTACTTCTTGAAGACGCTCACAAGTAAAAATATTCTATACATCCCGGGAGTACTAAAATGTATAGAGATTTGAAACTACACTATTGTTGGCCAGCCATGAAGCTAGATGTGGTACAATGTGTAGAGAAATGTGTGACATGTTCGTTAGTGAAGGCCGAAGAACAACGACCTTATGGGAGTCTACAATTTTTAGAGTTTCCTGAATGGAAGTGGGATAAGATTACCATGGACTTTGTGACTAAGTTACCGAAGACTTTAAGGGGTAACGATACTATTTGGGTACACGTGGATCGCTTAACTAAAAGTGCTCACTTCTTACCAATGAAAGAAGCATCACCGATAGATAAGTTAGCTAAGTTATATATTGATAAAGTGGTATCAAGACATGGTATACCTGTGTCTATAGTTTCTAACCGTGACACCCGATTTACTTTAAGACTTTGGCAGTCACTACAAGAAGAGTTGGGTACGAGAGTAAATTTGAGCACAGCATATCATCCACAAACGGATAGGCAAAGCGAAAGGACCATTCAGACTTTGGAAGACATGCTCAGATCTTGTGTAATCGGTTTTAGAGGTAATTGGGATACGCATTTACCCTTAGTGGAGTTTGCGTACAATAATAGTTATCATTCCAGTATTGGAAGGGCACCTTTTGAAGCCTTATATGGACGGAAATGTAGAACTCCAGTGTGTTGGCTGGAAGCTGGAGAAAAGCAATTTGCTGGTCCTAAAATTGTACAACAAACAGCTGAGAAAGTGAAAGAAATTTGGAAACACATGAACGAGGCTCAAGATCGACAAAAGAGTTACGCCGATCAGAAAAGGAGACTGAAAGAGTTCCAAGTTGGGGAGCGGGTGATGTTAAAGGAATCTCCGTGAAAAGGTATTATAAGATTTGGCAAGCGTGGAAAACTAAGTCCTCGTTTTCTTGGACCTTTCACTATAACCAAGAGAGTAGGGCTTCAAGCGTATCAGTTCCACCTGAATTGGAAGGAATCCATAATACCTTCCATGTTTGTTATCTTCGAAAATACCTAGCCGAAGAGGAAAATGTTATACCACTTTCTGAAATAAAAGTGGATGAGAGAAGTCGTTGTGTTGAGGAACCATAAGCAATTTTAGAAAGGACGACTAAGAAGCTATGACATAAAGAAGTGATCATGGTTAAAGTACAGTGGAAACATCATAGAGGTGTTAATATAACTTGGGAATCTGAAGAGGATATGAAGAATAGATATCCTCATTTATTTACCTAACTTTGATTTCGGGGATGAAATCATATTCAAGTTGGGGAGATTTGTAACACCTCCAAATTTCTATATTTATGATGTGTTTATATTGAAAGAACGTTTAAATGTTATTTAAGAGATATGTTATAACTTAAAGTTGAAGGCATAAAAGTGTATTTGACCTTAAGTGTTGAGTTAATTTGTAAAATGGAGAAATTGAGATATAAAAGTGAAGGTCGACTGAAACTTGAGATTATCTCAATTTGATTCTGTGAAGTCGGTTACATGCAGAGGAAGTTTAGCACTTTCGTTTTGGTAAGAATTCATCAATCCTCTTCACTTTCTAATTCATTAGGATTGATAATTGTAAGTTGAATTGGTTCTTCCATTAGGTTATCGATTCAGCTTTGGATGAAAAAGGAAGTCAACTCTGAATTGGTTTGAGATCGACCTGAGTTCTTCAAAACAGGTGAGTTCATCTCACCTTTGAAATTATTGACATTGAAATTGGATGATTTCCATGATTTTAAATTGTTTAAGTGCTTTAAAAATATTGTATTGGTATGTATTTAATTGAGAAGTGAATTTGTTGGTCCCAAAAGGGTTATACAAGTTTGTAGAAGGGGGGGTTGAATACAAACACACGATTTTTACTTTTCTAAATTGTTTATTGATATGTATCAAACAATTTACAACTTGTTGCGGAACAAGATTAAGGAATAAACCTAATCTAAACAAGTTAAGAGAATCACTAAGATTTCTTGCACTATAATTAAGTTAGAGGGAAAATAAGAATATTAAAGAAAATTATTCTAACACACAGAATAGTAAGAAGAAGGAAATGGCCGAGCTCTTCATTTCTGAAGTAGGGTTTCCTTTATAAACTGCATGCTTTTAATTCATGTCAGTATAACTTTACACGTGGCAGCAGCTGATTGGTTGCATGGATTGACTTCAGTAGACAACCTAGTAGCCGCATGATGAACAGTGTAGAATCAAAGCTGTTGTACAATTCTGGACAAAAGGGATGTCCGTTCTGACAGATCGTACAGAGACGTGCAAGGGGTTAAGACAAAAGTAACTTGTAGAGGAAACTTCATGATCAGCGTTCGCTGAATATATCTTTATCAGCGAGTGATAAAGTTCAGCGTTCGCTGAAGTCTTCTACTTGAAACTTCACGTTGAGTGGACATGTCTTGTCTTCGCTGATATCCGCATCAGTTCATTAGTAGACTTGTCGATGGTTCTTTGGCTTGATCTTCGACTTCGGCGTAGAACATAGTTGACGTGAAACTTGTCTTCAGGGATCATAAGTACACAACATATTTTATCAGCGATCATCAGTGAGGCTGAACAGACTCAAGGCTCTAATGAACAGTGTTCGCTGAATGTATGATTTAAAGTACATGTTTTCATCAGCAATACTATACAGACTTAGTATATATTCTTTGATGACAAAACATTAATACATATTGTCTACTTACAATTTTCACTAAGTGTTTCTCATAGAGTCATTATCAAATCAATGAGGGTTTGGATCAACAATCTCTCCGTATTTGATTATGACATAGAAATAAATGAAAATTGCAAAGTATGAAAACATAAGGATAGAAAGGACTCATAAAATATTTGTCCCATTTACTGTTTTCGAGGATCTTTTAAGTACTGATGGAGTAAAGTACATTCGTTGAAATCTTTCTTTAAACTTCATATAAGTTACAGAGGGAACTAGAAAAATTACAAGTACAACAAATAAAATTTACAAGTACAAAAGATATAAGCTGATAAAGATTGAAGAATTACAGGAAATCCTATCAGCAATACAGGTTCATCCTTAATGAGAAGTTCATCAAGGGATTTTGTGGTAGGGATCATCCAGTCAGGAACAGTTTCTCCAAGGTCCCGTCTTTGCTTTGCTTCTTTAAAGATCAGGGGCTTCATGAAGTATCCGAGAAGATCATCTCTAAAACCGCACCAATAGACGAGATCCCTGAGCTGTTCGATAGGAGTGATGGGTAGCTTAGAGATGCGTTGAAAGCATTCTCGTCCATCGTAGTCTCTGAAGAAGATACCATAAGGATCGCTTAAGACTTTTCCAGGGACAAAGCGTTCACCAGGGGGCAGAGTGATATCGAGTACTGAGAGATCAGGTTCAGGACCAAGAACATCTTCGCGTGAAAAGCCAATTCCGGTTTCATTTCTGATAGGAGGACCTGAGTCTGAAGGTGTTATCTTTTTCTTTGCAGCAGACCTTCTTCGTTGAACTGGAGCAGGAGGAGGAGGAATATCCACCGCAGATGTAACCAGGTCGATCTGTTTATTCAAAACTTTCTTGACATGGTCTTTAAAAGTTGAGCGAGATCGCTGAATGGCTATTCATATCTCCAACCACTCAGAGAACCCGTACTTGCTGATCGATGAAGCGTAGATGGTTTCCTTACTACCATTTTCTCTGAATATGTCGACATCAACAACTGGAATGTTTATGGACATCCTTCCTCTGATGTTCACCTTGTTGATTCTGGAGACCCGATATCGATAGATTAATCTTTCTTTGCACCATATCAGGGTAGAGTCAGATACCTTGGTCTTCTTCTCGACGATCTTTTGGGCGTCATTACACAATTGACGTTGAACAGCGATGAGAGTCTTCTTCAGTGCAGGATCTTCCACCGATCGTTGGGCGAGCTCAATATCATAAGCTTTGTCTTTTTCTTCAGCTCTCTTTCGATCGGAGAGTTGTTTTTCAGCTTTGAGGTGTTCAACGACTTCCCTTTTGGTTATTTTGTATCGAAGGGAAAGGACAATTCGCTGATCCTCAAGTTGTTTGATCATTGCTTCTCCTTTTTAGTTCTTCTTCACTTTACTTTTGAGGAGCCAAGGAAGGTTGTTTGTTATGAGAGAGCAGTTCTACTTCTGGTTCATCAGTCTCAGCGAAGTCTAAGACTGGGATTATTTCTTCAGCGCTTGGGGCTGGATTTATTGTTGATGTAGCTGGAGGAACTTCAGCTAGATCCTCAAGCAGGCGAGAGAACTAGCTGAAACATAACGATCGTTTAAGTAAAATCATTTGGGAGAAGAGATATACAAAAGAATGAGGTTTAAGTGTATAGAGGTTTTATGGAGAGGAGAACTGTGGTTAAGAAGGGATAGAGGAGGGATGCAGTGTAAGGGAAGAAAAGATATTGTACCTGACAAACTGGCTTTCTTTGAAGGATAGTCAGATTGCCTTCTTCAGCGATGCCTTTATTTTTGCCTTTATCAGCTTCATTCGCTGCAGACTTTTGGCGGTCCCCTCCCCTGATGATTCGTTTATTACTACCCCGTTTTTAGCAGGGGCCCTTCTGGGTTAGAAGGAGAAGTCGACACCATCATCATCGTCATCATCATCATCATCATCATCAATTTTAGGTGATGCTGATGGTTCGTCGTCAGCAAAATCGAGATCTTCTTCGTCTTCTTCTTCTTCATCAGCCTCGTCCTCAGAAGGAACAAGAACTGCAGTATCTTCCAGTTCTTCTTTGAGTTGCTCCTTCTCAGATTCAGCGTTGTGTTGGGAGAACTCGGTTCCCTCAGGGTTTTCAATTCCCTGAGGTTTTTCAGCAGCACCAGAAATAATACCCTCCCCTTCAGAGTTATGGGGAAGGCCTTCTTGATTATTCTCCCCCTCTTCCACATGACGGATGAGGGAGGTAAGAACATTAGCAGCAGCAGAATCAGCATGCTTTGGGTCACTATCTTCAAGGCCAGTGATCCCAACGCAAGTTTCCACCCTTGTTATTTTGTCTTCTAGGCCAGAAATAGCAGGGATGATCTTTTGAAGAGTTTCCCGATCCACCTGAGTAAAGTGCGATGGAGGACATATTGGATTGTCCAGGCGATCGAGGATTTGCTGCAGAAGCTTTGTCGTAGTGCTCACCTCTGATTTTAATGTAGAAACCTCTCCCTAAAGATTTCCAACCACTATCGACAACGATGTGACTTCGTTCGACAGGGTGGTGAAGTTGTTGGAGAGGGTGCTGTTGGTACAGTTCAGGGTGTTGATGGAGGTGGAGTTATCAGCGAGAGTCTCAGCAACTTTGGAGAGACTACCTTCCATCTTCTCCAGATCAGCACTGGATGCTTTGCCTTTCACCTCATCGGTGAGTGTCTTGAGAGCCTCTCCAGCGTTTGTAACCACTGAAGAGTTGGTGGAGAGTGTTGTGGTGAGAGATTCCACCTTGGTAGACAAATCCTTGAGCGAGTTGTTGATGTCGCCCAAATTAGGACCTGTAGAAGATAAAACTTATGAACAAAGGAAAGCTCAGAAGTTGGGGATTTTGAGAGAGGACTGTTTAAGGTTTTGTGTACACCTGCGGGATGGTTGACGAAGTCATCGAAGCTTCGATAACCTGAATATTTTTCCATGTCGTCTTCCAGAGAGCCTTGACACATAGAGGTGCCCGCAGGTCCTGTGTTTTGATCCATCATCCGATGTAGATCTTCAGCAGATGTGTCACACAGAATAATGACATTTGTAGCAGACAAGGGAGGAAATAGAGGTGGAGTGACCATAGAAATAGTGGGAGGAATGAAGGTTGAGAAGAGGGATTGGGTGCCGGATTCAGCATTGGAATCGTCGAGGAATACTTCCGCAGTACTTGGAGGTACCGAGGGAGGAAGGTTTTGTTCCAAAACAACCTCAGCGTTTAGAGACGCTGAAGCAGGTATTGAAGGGGTTTGTTCAGTAGCTGTGGCAGAGCGTACCACGGAACTATCCAGCGTCTTCTTTGGAATGATAGACGTGGAGTCTTCAGCCTGAGTAGGCTTAGGGGGTTGCTCCTTGGAGGACCTCTTGGGCTTAGGAGTGCCAAGTGGGGTGTGAGAAGGTTTCCTTTTTCGAGAAGGAGTGGATGTTGCGGCCTGGGTACTAGCGGTTGGGATTACCACTGCCGATGTGGTAGCCGTAGAAGTAGAAGAAGAGTTAGGCCGGAGAAGAGGTAAGAGTGTAGAGAGACGTACCTCGTTTGGCAGGGGCTTGAAGTCGAGAGCCTTAGGGCCAACCTGTGATAACTTCAGGTCGCCCACCTTCGGGTATTTGTCCCCGAGCCTTTGTCGGAAGAGAGCACTGACAAACCGGGGATATGGAACAGTCGTTGGACTCTTTGTTTCGTCGACTCTGAGCATCATGTCCTCGAAAATGATTTTGGCCCAATCAATGTGAAGGCCCTTCAGCAGTGCGTACTCCATGGCCTGTTGGGGTTTGGATGCTTGGTCAGTTGAACCAACCTTAGCTGTCATGCAGCTGATCAGATGAGCGAAGATGAAGTTCATCTCGCTGGACATTTTGGATTTTTTATGGAGGTCAGCTTCTTCTCAGGGAGTGTGTCTCTCCCTGTTTCCCATACATACTGCATTGCATCAAAGAATGCAATGAGGGCTTCTCTATAAGCTGGGTTCTTGGGGTCAGGTAGAGGAACAAAACGTTTTTCCTTTGTACTACCAGGGAGGTTGAGGGCAGCCCTGATAGAGCCGGGAGTAATCTTGGCAGAACCATGTTCGGTGTCAAAGAGGATGACATCGATCTTTTTCTTAGGGTCTTTGGTGGAGGTGATCTGAGCTCTTCTGGAAGTATACCAGAACTGAGCGAGAAGGTTCTTGTGAGCAGGGGGTGTCACAGTCAGAGCTGTCGACAGAGGACAGGTCTGGAGGAAATTGACAGCGTCGTTCAGGTGAGTGATCTTCTTTTTCAGAGGAAATTTGAAGAGAGCATAAGGATTGTTTCCTTGAAAAGTCACTTGCGCTATTTCGAAGTTGACATGTGGGGCTTTGACGAGTTCAGTACTTTCGGATGTAGTAGGAGACTGAGGAGTTGCGTCAGTGGTTGCCATTTCTGTTCACAACATATAAACATGAAGAAGATAAAGAATAATGTCTTAATGTGAAAAGATTTTCTAAAATAAGATGTTTTAGGGTTTAACAATTTCCATTTAGAGAAAGAAATGGAAATTAGGGTTTTTCTAGTTTTGAAAAGAAGTACAAAACATAGTGAATGTTCTTGTTTTCCAGTTTCCTTTTAAAGAAGGGATTCTGGAAAAACATATGAGAAAGTCAAGTTTAAGATTTTTATTTTAAACTCGAAGAACAATCTGAGAAACAGATTGCATTCATAAAATCACGAAGTAAATGATTTTATTTTAAGAAAGTTCTTTTGTTTGATCTGTTAGAACCAATAATAAGATCAAAAACAAGTTTGTGTAATGGAAAATAACATAAATATTAACCTTTAGTGTTGAAGAAGATGAAGATGAACAGTTTCTGGAGAAATAAGTTCAAATACAACAGTTGATTCTTGCTCGAGAGAGATGATGTTCGCGTAAAAGGTAAAAAATATAAACGTAAAGGGTTTATATAGTGAGAGTAGAGAGAGAAAAACTACGAGCGAGGAAGTTTTTCATGATGACACGGACACATCCCTTGAATTTGATTGGACAAGGTAAACGAAACGAGTGAACGTGTCAGAGAAAAGGCATGCCATGGTCTATCTGTTGTGATGACGTCACAAACGGCCTTTCACATTTTAGGGTGTCTCTGAGGATTTTGAAGACTCAGGGACATTTTAAAACATGAAGCACTGATTTGAAATATCAGTGTGATTTAAGAATTTCAAAAGAACCACTGAAAGGAAGAGATATTCAGCTATGCAATTTGTTTGGAAATCTTGCATTCTTAGGCGAACGTCAGCGAGTAAGAGAGAACATTCCTTGATATCAGTGAATCAATTTTGTTCAGAGAGTAGGTAGGTGATTAATAGGGTTATACAAATTCACTGTATCACTGATCAAATGTGAACCGCTGAAGATTTTACTCTTCTAAGTTCAGCATTCCAAGCTCGCTGATGAGAAAGTTGAATCTTGTCTCATCAAGAGGTTTGGTGAACAGATCAGCTAACTGAAAATCAGTTTGGATAAAATGAAGTTCTATATCTCCATTCATCACATGATCTCTGATAAAATGATACATGATCTCGATGTGTTTGGTCTTTGAGTGTAGCACTGGATTGTTGGCTATAGCGATGGCACTAGTGCTGTCGCAATAGATTGGAATTTTGGAGAGCTGAAGGTCATAGTCCAGTAGTTGATTTCTCATCCACAAGACCTGAGAACAACAGCTTCCAGCAGCTACATACTCAGCTTCAGCGGTTGAGGGGGACACTGAGTTTTGCTTTTTACTTGTCTAACTCACCAGCTTTCCACCCAGGAGCTGACATCCTCATGTGGTGCTTTTCCTATCCAATTTACATCCTGCAAAATCACTATCTGAATAGGCGATTAGATCAAACCCTGAGTCTTTGGGATACCAAAGACATAGGTTAGGAGTACCCTTGAGGTATCGAAAATTTTGCTTTACAGCGATCAAATGAGATTCCTTAGGTTCAGCTTGATATCTTGCACACAAACAGGTTGCATACATAATATCAGGTCGGCTAGCTGTAAGATACAGAATAGAGCCGATCATCCCACGGTACGCTGTGACATTAATAGGTTTTCCGAAGGATCCTTGTTTAGTGTCAGCGGCGGTGCCATAGGGGTTTTTATAGCTGAGCTCTGAGTTAAATCAAACTTTTTCAGCGTATCTTTAACATATTTTCCTTGGTGAATGAAAGTTCCTTTTCACTCTGCTTGATTTGAAGACCAAGGAAATAGGTTAGCTCACCCATCATACTCATTTTATATTCATCTTTCATTCTTTCAGCAAAACGAGTACATAAGTCAGGGTTAGTGGAACCAAATATAATATCATCGACATATATTTGAACAAGAATAATATGACCTTTTACTTTCCTAAAAAATAGCGTTTTATCGATTTTACCTCGCTCGAATTTTTCAATGTGGAGATAAGTAGAGAGAGTGTCATACCATGCACGAGGAGCTTGCTTTAAGCCATAAAGTGCCTTATCCAGTTTATAAACATAACCTGGATGCTTAGGATCTGAGAATCCTGGAGGTGGTTCCACGTAGACTTCTTCATTCAGTTTTCCATTGAGGAACGCTGATTTAACATCCATCTGATAAACCTTGAAGTCTTTGTGTACAGCGTAAGCTAAGAATAGACAAATGGCTTCGAGTCTTGCCACCGGGGCAAATGTTTCATCGTAATCTATACCTTCCTCTTGTCTGTATCTGTAACACCCTAAAATTTTAGACAATAAATATAGGGGATTTCCGGAAAATGGGTAAATTTAAACCTCAAAATATAATCCAACGATAACCCTTAAATGCAATGGGAAAGTTTGGACAATGATTAAACATAGGAGTATTGAGACATACAACACAACAACCTATTAATCTAGAATTTAAAGTAAGCTAGATTAATCCGGGTGTCACTATATCTCCAAAAAGTCTCTCATCTCGAATCCCCAAAAGCCCGACCCTCCAAGCTCCTAGCATGGTCGGCTACTCAACAAGATCTAGACACCGCTAGTGGGACCTGTAATCCATAAACATGCAACAACAAGTGTTAGACAAAAGTCTAGCGAGATTACAAGAAATGCACATTTATATAATTGTGACAAAAGACACATAATAATGTTACCGGCACCGTGTGATCTCAAATTACCACCATTCAATTCGTTAAGCGTTCCCACCTGAACATAATTATATAACCGAGAAACCTTTCTTTAACAACAAAATACGGGGGAGACCCGTTACCATCGGGGTGACAAGAACACGAGAATGGAGTCACCCACGACGTTATCGGATAGCACCTCAAGTCCTGGTCCTAGTTCCCATACCATAAAGACATCACAACCTCAAACCATCTTGTACCATGCCTTTAGTGCCTACTCCGTCGAGTTACACCTCAAGGACTTATGGGACCACATTGCATATCTGAACTAGACGAGTTACATCTCAAAGACCCCAAAGTCCCCCATTGCCTACTCGCTAGTGATCCAATACGGCCAACAATAACATGAACAATTAGTCCATAAAGGTCTAAATCCTCGTAAACAAGGAGATAGACATCCTATAATTTCGTACCATAGTAAAGGAAACATATAAAATAATTCATAGGAGTTATGGCACATAGACAATCCTCGCATATCAAATACTTAGCATGTGAAACACAACCTCATGAAGATTCCAAATATTTATGACCAAGTATATGTATATATATATATATAAACATATGACCATACACACACCCATATATATATATATATATATATATATATATATATATATATGTACACGCTTATATAAATATGTCGCTACATATCCATATATATATGTATATACACACCTACATAAATATGCATACATATGTGTATATGTATATAGGACAATGGGCACAAAATATACGTATATAACTACATACACAAGAACACATTTATATATTAAGATGAACATAGACGTGAATATATACATGTATACATATATGTCTCAACTTCACCTAAACACATGCATCCACATTCATATACTATGTATCAATGTAAACCAAGTTAGAAAGCAATTCATTATGTGAGTTACATATACATTTATACATACGTGCATATATATGTATATATATACATATGTACATATATATATATATATATATATATCCATTCATATGTACAAAATTATTACAATATCCAAGAGAATTTCTTTGAGTAAAATCAAGGGGAAACCCTAGTTTTTAAACAATATGCTCCCATCTAAAATAATCCCACATTTCAATGTATTGGCAATTTAAAGACAAATATAAGGGGAAATTCTCACCAACTCTAGGGTTTGTAGTGAGAAACCCTTAACCTTGAAGAAAATCCTAGATTAGACAAAATCCACAATTAGACTTCATGGATTAGATAAATCAAACTCAAGTAGGTATCTTAGAGGTTGGATCAACTTACTTGTAAGAGCTTATGGAAAAACCCTAGAATTTAGAAACCCTAGTTTTTCTCTTGTTGTTGACTTGAATCTTAGCTAGCCAAACTTGAACAGTCACTTGAAGTGTGTAACAATATAGAAGTTAAAACCCTAGAGAATCTCCATTAAAGTAATTAGGATTAGGATGAAGAAGTAAAGGAGGAAAACAAAAAAAAAGGTGAGATATGTTGGTGTCGGCCGAGAGAAATGAGAGAAACAACCAACCAAGTAGGAGAATATTTAATTCTTCCAAAAAGTGGCCGGCTGCCTTTTATGCAAAAGAACCCACCGACGATGATGCCTCTACGCGAGAGTGACACGGCACTCTCGCCAACTTGGTACCGCGGCTCACGAAGGACAGCAGCAACACCTCGGCGACTGTGACACCTCGCGAGAGTGACACGGCATGGTCGCCGGCACTCTCGCCGATCTGGTACTGCCGACAACAAGAACCAAGCTGGAGCTCACGTGATCAGCCAACACTTTGGTCCTACATGCTAAACTCCAACTGACGTGTCCAATTAAGGTGGTGAAGGTTTGACTTGGTTCACGTGATGGCATGCAAGCAACCATTCTCAACATAAAACTATAGAAATTATTTATTTATTTATTTATATTATCTTTTATATATATTATCTTTTTTTTTCTTGAAAATGCAAAAGCCTAAAATATGAAATGCTCAAGGTAAAATTCAACTTAACGAATTTGCGTCGAATGGAAAAATACGGGTAAGTGGCTTACCACGAGATTTGGGGTGTTACAATCATCCCCTCCTAGGAGAAATTTCGTCCTCGAAATTTGGCATTAACTAAAGAGATGAGGGTACCGTCTCTTCATGTCCTCTTCCAATTCCCATATGACATTGGCGCCCTGGCGATGCTTCCATTGCACCTTCGCCATTAAAACTTCCCTCAATACTATTTATTGACTAAACGCTACTCTATAACTAAAACCTCGAGTAGTGTGCTAACAGACACGGTCAAAGAATTTGCAAAACGCAAACGAACGAAAGAGTAGTTGGTGCCAGTATCGAGCAATGCTTAAACGGGTAAGAAGTTGAGTAAAAAAGTACCCGACACTACGTCTGTGGTTTCCTTCGCTTCCTTCTTTGTCATTTAAAAGGCTCTCCCTTGAGCCTTAGGGATGGCCTCCCTTCTTTGTTGTGCCCCTGAGTGAGTCCCCTCCACGGCTCCTTTCAACTTGGGACACTCCCTCCTCATGTGTCCCATCTTCTTGCACTCATAGCACATCGTCCCCCTAATAGGATAATCTGGGCTGATATGCCCCGGCTTTCCACACTTATAGCACAAAGTTTGGCTTGCGTTGCAAGAGCTGAAGTGCTTACTCTTGCATTCAGGGCACCACCTTGCCTCCCGTCGACTGTCCCTTCCTTTTCCACTTGGTTGAAGTCTCGGCTCCTCAAACGAGCTTGAAGAGTTCTCCCACTTCCTCTTCTCTCTGACCCTTTGCTTTTCCTCGCTATCCCTTGCATAAAACCTTTCCATCACTTTCGCTTCTTCAATAGTCTCCCGAATATTAGTGGCTCTCGAATTTCAGACCATTGCCATCATGTCCTCCGACAATCCCTTCAAATATGCCTTCATCCTTTCCTTCTCAGTCGGGGCCACATGCCCTACAAGGTTTACCTTCTCCATAGAGATGCGGGTGTACTCCTTCTCCGACATATTTCTCTTCTTTAATGATCGGAACTCCTCCTCGATCATATCCATCTATTGCTCGTTACAATACTCTTCCAAAATCTTCTTCTTGAATGTTGTCCAAGTCATTTTAGCTAATACGAAGTCTCCAAAGTGGAAGTGTAGACATTCCACCAAGTCAAAGCCAAGCCCCGAAGCATTTGAGAAACAAACTTCACCTTCTGATTCTCCTCATAGTCACAAGTCCGGAAGGCCTGCTCAACTTCCTTAATCCAGTTCATGCAGACAACTGGATTGTCGGAACCGGCGAACTCCGGTGGCTTACAACATAGGAAGGTCTTGTAAGAGCATACTCTTCCCGTCGGCCTCGTCTCCATAGTAACTAACCCATCTGTCCGGTTTTCATCACCTGTACCACCGGATCTCACAACACCCACATTTTCTTCAATTGTCTCGTGACGGCGCGGTTGAGCATCCCTATCCTCCAAAAGCTTCATGAACAACTCTTGCTGCTTGACCATAGTATCGTTCATGGCCCGCAGTATGTCCATCATTTGAGTTTGAGGGGTCACTTCCGTTATGACCGGATTAGTAGAGGCAATATTTCTTCTCGGAATCTGCTCCACTCTCCCACCCAACAAAGGCGGAAGTGGAGGAGGTAGAGCTGACGTGTCGACAATTGGTTGATCGGCCGTAGATTCGATCACGGCATTACCTTCTGGCGAAGTCTGGGTCCTACCCCGAGTATTTACCATTTCTGTCTGTCACATTCGAGAATAAAATAAGTACATGGCTACAAGCTATGCATAAAGAAACGTACTAGAACAATCATTGATCCTCATAATTATAGCAATCAAGCATGCTCACGTAACAATATATTCATAATAGCAGTAGCTAATTGAAATTATGAACATACTACACATAAGAATTCTCATTACCACTTTCATAATTCACAATAATGTAATTTCCGTTGACTCCGAAACGTCCCATCTTAATGTTTCTACCCAATTTCCTCACATTCCATCACCTAATGGTCTCAGCTTAAGTCTAGACATCACACTAGTACACCTAGTTCACTTAAACTAGAGCTCTGATACCAACTTGTAACACCCTAAAATTTTAGACAATAAATATAGGGGATTTCCGGAAAATGGGTAAATTTAAACCTCAAAATATAATCCAACGATAACCCTTAAATGCAATGGCATAGTTTGGACAATGATTAAACATAGGAGTATTGAGACATACAACACAACAACCTATTAATCTAGAAATTAAAGTAAGCTAGATTAATCCGGGTGTCACTATATCTCCAAAAAGTCTCTCATCTCGAATCCCCAAAAGCCCGACCCTCCAAGCTCCTAGCATGGTCAACTACTCAACAAGATCTAGACACCGCTAGTGGGACCTGTAATCCATAAACATGCAACAACAAGTGTTAGACAAAAGTCTAGCGAGATTACAAGAAATGCACATTTATATAATTGTGACAAAAGACACATAATAATGTTACCGACACCGTGTGATCTCCAATTACCACCATTCAATTCGTTAAGCGTTCCCACCTGAACATAATTATATGACCGAGAAACATTTCTTTAACAACAAAATACGGGGGAGACTCGTTACCATCGGGGAGACAAGAACACGGGAATGGAGTCACCCACGACGTTAAGTCCCGGTCCTAGTTCCCATGCCATAAAGACATCACAACTTCAAACCATCTCGTACCATGCCTTTAGTGCCTACTCCGTCGAGTTACACCTCGAGGACTTATGGGACCACATTGCATATCCGAACTAGACGAGTTCCACCTCAAGGACCCCAACGTCCCCCATTGCCTACTCGCTAGTGATCCAATACGGCCAACAATAACATGAACAATTAGTCCATAAAGGTCTAAATCCCCGTGCACAAGGAGATAGACATCCAATAATTCTGTACCATAGTAAAGGAAACATATAAAATAATTCATAGGAGTTATGGCACATAGACAATCCTCGCCTATCAAATACTTAGCATGTGAAACACAACCTCATGAAGATTCCAAATATTTATGACCAAGTATATATATATATATATATATATATATATGACCATACACACACCCATATATATATGTCTATATATATATATATATATGTACATGCTTATATAAATATGTCCCTACATACCCATATATATATATGTATATACACACCTACATAAATATGCATACACATGTGTATATATATATAGGACAATGGGCACAAAATATATGTATATAACTACATACACAAGAACACATTTATATATTAAGATGAACATAGACGTGAATATATACATGTATACATATATGTCTCAACTTCACCTAAACACATGCATCCACATTCATATACTATGTATCAATGTAAACCAAGTTAGAAAGCAATTCACTATGTGACTTACATATACATTTATACATACATGCATATATGTATATATATATATATACATATGTACATATATATATATATATATATATATATATATATATATATATATATATATATATATATATATATATATATATCCATTCATATGTACAAAATTAAAACAATATCCAAGAGAATTTCTTTGAGTAAAATCAAGGGGAAACCCTAGTTTTTAAACAATATGCTCCCATCTAAAATAATCCCACATTTCAATGTATTGGCAATTTAAAGACAAGTATAAGGGGAAATTCTCACCAACTCTAGGGTTTGTAGTGAGAAACCCTTAACCTTGAAGAAAATCCTAGATTAGACAAAATCCACAATTAGACTTCATGGATTAGATAAATCAAACTCAAGTAGGTATCTTAGAGGTTGGATCAACTTACTTGTAAGTGCTTATGGAAAAACCCTAGTTTTTCTCTTGTTATTGACTTGAATCTTAGCTAGCCAAACTTGAACACTCACTTGAAGTATGTAACAATATAGAATTTAAAACCCTAGAGAATCTCCATTAAAGTAATTAGGATTAGGATGAAGAAGTAAAGGAGGAAAAGAAAACAAAAGGTGAGATAGGTTGGTGTCGGCCGAGAGAAATGAGAGAAACAACCAACCAAGTAGGAGAAAATTTAATGCTTCCAAAAAGTGGTCGGCTGCCTTTTATGCAAAAGAACCCACTGGCGATGATGCCTCTACGTGAGAGTGACACGGCACTCTCGCCGGCACTCTCGCCAACTTGGTACCGCGGCTCACGAATGACAGCAGCAACACCTCGGCGACTGTGACACCTCGCGAGGGTGACACGGTATGGTCGCTGGCACTCTCGCAGATCTGGTACCGCCGACAACAAGAACCAAGCTGGAGCTCACGTGATCAGCCAACACTTTGGCCCTACATGCTAAACTCCAACTGACGTGTCCAATTAAGGTGGTGAAGGTTTGACTTGGTTCACGTGATGGCATGCAAGCAACCATTCTCAACATAAAACTATAGAAATTATTTATTTATTTATTTATATATATTATCTTTTATATATATTATCTTTTTTTCTTGAATATGCAAAAGCCTAAAATATGAAATGCTCAAGGTAAAATTCAACTTAACGAATTTGCGTCGAATGGAAAAATACGGGTTAGTGGCTTACCACGAGATTCGGGGTGTTACAGTATCCCTGAGCAACAAGACGAGCCTTGTTGCGGGTTACAGATCCATGTTCATCCAATTTGTTTTGATAGACCCATTTAGTGCGTATCATTGACTTGTCAGATGGTCTGGGAACGAGCTTCCAAACTTTGTTTCTTTCGAATTCTGTCATCTCTTCTTGCATAGCGCTGACCCAGTTTGGATCTCTGAGGGCATCATCTGTTTTCTTTGGTTCAATCAGAGAAATAAAGTTAACAAATAAACAAATGTTACCTGCACTTCGTCGAGTCTGAACACCAGCGTTTGGAACACCAAGAATTTGATCAATAGGGTGATTTATAGTCCATCGTTGAGCCGGAGCATAAGTTGCTGACTCAATTTGAACTTCTGGAGGAGCTGAAGTTGAGGCTTTAGTAACTTCTGGTATATCAACCAAGAGAGGAAGAGGTTCAGATGTCATTTCATTCACTGGTTGCTGAAAAGTAGATGGTATATCTGAGATAGAAGGTTCAGAAGCAGGCATAGTGTTGAAAGGAACAACTGAGACCCATGAGGATTCAGCTTCACTTGTCTGCATGCTTGGGATGATAGTAGGATCATCATCATCAGTGGTATGAGTATGAGTTTGAGGGATAGAAGCGTCTTCTGAATCACCAAGTTGAGAAAACATCCATTGATTCAGTTCTTCAGTATTAGTAGAAGGTCTAGAGTTCGCTGAACGGGATTCGTCAAAAGTGACGTGGATGGTTTCTTCTACAGTTTGTCTTCTTCTATTGAAGACTCTGAAGGCTTTAGAGACTAAAGAGTATCCAAGAAAGATTACATCATCAGCCTTAGGATCAAACTTTCCAAGGACATATCTGTTGTTCAGTATGAAACACTGACAAAAAAAATGTGAAGAAAGTTAATTGATGGCTTTCTCCCATGGAAAAGTTCATATGCTGTCTTTTTAAATCTTTTGACAATCAGCGACCTGTTTTGAGTAAAACAAGCAGTGTTGATAGCTTCTACCCAAAACTGAGTAGGTAGATGAGAATCGATGAGCATTGAATGTGCAGCTTCGATGATAGTTCGATTCCATTTTGTTGAGGTGTTCTCAGTGAGAAAAAGTTGTGAGAAATACCCCTGCTTTCAAAGAAGGAATCAAGGGAGCTGTTTTTGAATTCAGTCCCATGATCACTCCTTATTGAGTGAACGGTCATGTTGTTCAGAACTTCCATTTTCCTGACAAAGGTGATGAGTTCTTCAGGGGTGTCACTCTTAGAACGGAGAAACATTACCCAGGTATAGCGAGATAATTCATCAACTATGACCAATGTATATCTCTTTCCACCGATGGATTGTTTGTTAACATGGCCAAACAAATCCATATGGAGAAGTTGTAGAGGAGATGACACTGAGGAAACTTGTTTAGATTTGAAGCTTGCCTTGGTTTGTTTCCCTTTCTCACACGCTGAACATACAGACTCCTTAGCGTATGAGTGTTGAGGTAGACCATTGACCAACTCTTTTGAAGAAAGAGTATTCAGTGTCTTGAAGTTTCGATGAGATAGCCTCTTATGCCATAGCCAGTTGACATCAGATGAGGCTTTTGAGAAGAAACAGGAGTTCTCAGTGGTTATAGAGTCCATGTTTATAACATAAACATTTTCCATACGATATCTGCTAAGAGCTATCTTCTCCTTTTGTTAAGTGACAAAGCAGGATTCCTTAGTGAAAATCACTTTGTTATCCTTGTCACATAGCTGACTGATGCTAAAAAGATTGTGCTTCAGTCCTTCAACATATGCGACTCTTCTGAAAGTTGTTGAACGATTAGAGAGTACACCAAACCCTCGGGTATAGCCTTTTCCGTTTCCACCGAAGGTCACTGAGGGACCCTTCTCTTCCTTGTATTCAGTAAGCAGGTTTTTCTTTCCGGTCATATGTCTAGAGCATCCGCTATCAAGATACCAGATACCCTTCTGAACCTGCAAACAAAGGAAGATTAGTTTGACTTGGGCACCCATTTAACCATGGGCCCACACTTGTCAGTGGTGGTAGAGGAAGTGAAAGGTTCAGCAATCGTCGCAGCATTTGAAGATTCAGCTTCAGAACTAGTCTTCACTTTGGTTAATTTCTTAACCTCAGTGGTAGGTTTCACCTTAACCTGATTTGCATCAGGATTGGTCTTACTTGCATTGGGGGCATTGATCTTCACCTTAGCTAACTTTTCATCTTTGGTGGATGTGGAGCACTTACTAGCAATGTGATCGGTAACTCCACAGTGATAACAATTCCTATAGCTAAAAGTAGCTTTAGGAGCATTTGCATGCTTAGCCGAGATTTTTAAATGAGCAGGGCCAGCACCAAGTATACCTTTGGCATTGGAAATGGGAGGAACAAACAATTCTTCAGATTTCTTACCAATTATATCCACTCTGATTCTAAGAGTAGATCGCTGAATAAATCCAGGGATCTTGTTCTTAGAAGTAGAGGGATAAGTCACTGAAGCTTTAGAAGCATTCAGCTTAGGTACAAAGGTACCCTTCTGAGGTTTTTGGTTGAAAATTTTTTCTTTACCTTTACCTTTAGAGTTTAAGGTAGGTTTTTCCTCAGGGATGGGGTTTTTAGAAGAGGAACACTGAGATGAGGAGGGGTCAGGGACTGAGGATACAAACATTCCAAATTTGAGCATGGAACGATCAGTGGTTGGTTCTAGAGTATCAGCTTTAAAACCAAGTCCACTCTTATCACTCTGGGGAATCTGAGACCTTAAAATCTCAGCGATCGTTGCTGAGGATTTACACCATCCTTCAACAGTTGCCTTTTCAGCTTTTAATGCAGCGATAGCTTCTTCGCACTCGATTTTGACTATTTGATTTATATTGACCTGATCTTTTAAATCCTCTTCAATTTTAGAAAGCTTTTCTATTTGAAGGTGACAGTTTCTAAGCTGTTCAACTAGATAAATATTTTGATTTTCAACTATGGTCTTGCCATTCATGGCATCATATAAATTTACAGTCAGAAGATCGATTTTCCGAAGACTATCAGCTTCATTAATATCTGAAATATTAGTAAAGAAGGAAGTTGATACCTTAGAGGTAGAAGTTGAAGTAGAGGGAATTTCAGAATTTTCTTCCTCGTCTTCTATTTTTGCCATGAGGCAGAGATTGGCCCCATCATCATCTAAAGAGTCAGATGATTCTTCAGCTTTGAATATTTTTTCTTTCAACTTCTTGTATTTGTCATCTCTAGCCCTAGGGTTAGAGGATTTGTTGGTCCCGAAAGGCTTAAACAAGTTTGTAGAAGGGGGGGGGGGGGGGGGGGTTGAATACAAACACACTATTTTACTTTTCTAAATTGTTTATTGATAAATCATTAACAATTTACAGCTTGTTGCGGAAACAAGATTAAGGATAAACCTAAATCTAAACAAGTTGGAACACTAAGGTTTTCTTGCACTAAGAAAGATAAGGAGATTACTAATAAAATCCTATCTTGAGAGATTTGAACTTGTCCAGAGTTAGCAAGTTACTTCAAATGAAGTGAGTTCATCTCTTTATATACTGCATGCATTTAATGCAATCCAGTATATACTTTACACGTGTCATCAGCGGATTGGTTGCATGTCATTGACCTTTGATGACAACCTTAGTAGCCGCATGAATGAACAGTGTAGTATCAGAGTGGTTGTACGATTTCAGATTTTCGGAGGTTCTTTTCTGACATTTCGTACGGTGGCGTGCAAGGGAGGTTAAGACAAAAGTACTTTGTACGGAGGACTTCATGATCAGCTTTCGTTGATTCAGCGATTATCATTTACTATTCAGCAGATGATAAAGTTCAGCGATAGCTAAAGTCTTGTACTTGATACTTCACGTTGAGTGGACAAATCTGAGTCTTCGCTGATCCGCATCAGTTCATTAGGAGACTTGTCGCTGGTTCTTGAGCTTGATCTTCGACTTCAGCGTAGAACCTTTGTTGACGTGAATCTTGTCTTCAGGGATCATAAGTAAACAACTAACTTATCAGCGATCACCATAAGGACTGAACAGACTCAGCGATATGGTGAACAGTGTTCGCTGAATGTTTAATCTAAAAGTGCGAGAGTTCCTATCAGCAGTACTGTAAGATCTTAGTACTTATCAGCGATAGTGAAACTCTGATACATATTGTTTACTTACAATTTTCACTAAGTATTTAAGATAGGGTCATTATCAAATCACTGAGGGTTTGGATCAACAATCTCCCCCTATTTGATTATGACATAGCAACAGAGAAAATTGCTATTTAATGAAAACATAAGGATAAAAAGAACTCATAAAATATTTGTCCCTTTTACTGTTTTCTGGGATCTTTTCAGTACTGATGGAGTAAAGTACATTCGCTGAAATCTTTCTTTAAATCTTTGAATCAGGTTACAATATGAATAAGAAAGATTACAAGTACAAGCGAAATAAATTACAAGTACTGAAGGATGACTGATACAATAGAGAAAAATGGTGATTGTTGTCAGCCTTCAAAGGGTTCTTCCTTAATGAGAAGATCATCAAGGGTTGTCTTTTCAGTTGGAATCATCCAGTCAGGAACCTTTTCTCCTTTATTCTTTAGCTTCAGAGCAGCTTCAAAAATCAAGGGTTTTAGGTGTCGTGCCTGAATGTCTTTTCTGAAGTCGCACCAGTATATGAGATCTTTGAGCTGTTCGATTGGAGTGATTGGAAGCTCAACGATCCGTTGAAAGCATTTACGTCCGTCGTAGTCAAGAAAGAATATTCCATAAGGATTACTGATGACTTTACCAGGGACGAAAAGTTCACACGGTGGCAAAGAGACGTCAAGGGCAGATAGATCAGGATCAGGACCAAGTACTTCAGCGCGAGAGAAACCAATTCCAGTTTCATTTCGTATGACAGGACCTGAGTT
This sequence comes from Saussurea involucrata, assembly GCA_033807775.1. Classification (NCBI taxonomy): domain Eukaryota; kingdom Viridiplantae; phylum Streptophyta; class Magnoliopsida; order Asterales; family Asteraceae; genus Saussurea; species Saussurea involucrata. The sequence goes on from CM066325.1 coordinate 63,826,019, forward strand.
TGAATCTTGACGTTTCTTCCTTGGAGAGTCCTTTTTTCTTTTCGGCTTTAGATCAGGAACAGGAGGAATATCCACACAAGAAGATATCAAATCGATCTGTCTGTTTATCAGCTTTTCAAAATGATCCTTGTACTTAGATTTTGATGGTTGGATAGCTAACCTCATCTCCAGCCATTCAGAGAGACCATACCTTTTTACAGTGTCAGCACGAAAGGTTTCAGATGAGTCATCTTCTCTGAACAGTTTGATGTCAACAATAGGTACTCCGATGGAGGTTCTTCTAGAGATGAATACTTTGTTGATCTTCGCTGGACGATATCTGAAGTGGATTTTCTCTTTACACCAGATCAGGGTGGTCTGAGAAACTTCAGCTTTCTTTTCCACGATCTTCTAGGCTTGTTCCCAAAGCTTTCGTTGGATTTGAATGGGAATACGCTTCAGCTTGGGGTCTTTGACAGATTCTTGAGTGAGCTTGATGGCGTATTCTCTGTCTTTATCTTCAGCTTCCTTCCTTTCAGCGATGAGGCGTTCAGCTCTGAGATGATCCTGGTATTCAGCTTTTGAAATTCTGAACTTAGGAGGAACTGAAGGTAGTTGATCGCGCCTTAGGATGATTCGCTGATCCTCGAATCGCTTTATCATTTCTTCTCTCCTCTTTTGATCTTCTTCACTCAGCCTTTGAGGAACTGAGGAAGGTCTGTTTCTGTGCGAGAGAGGTTGTTCTTCTGGTTCATCAGTCTCAGAGATTAAATCTAAGACTGGGATTATGTCTTCAGCGGTAGCTGGAATTATTTGTGAAGTCGCAACAGAAGATCTTTCAGCGATATCCTCAAACAGGGGAGAGGACTAGCTGAAAAGCAGCGATCTTACAGATAAGAATTGGGTAGAAGAACTTGGGTAGAAAAGATAGAAAAAAATGTGGATGTGTATGGTGTTTGTGGAATGGATAACTGATTTTTCAGAGATGATCAGGGAAGGAAAAATAAGTTTAGTGTACCTGACAAATCGGCTTTGCAAGTAGGATCGCCAGATTATCATCTTCAGCGATGCCTTTGTCTTTGCTTTTCTCAGCGCCAGAGGCTGAGTGCTTTGTCTTTGTCTTCTCCCCTGAAGGTTCTTTTATTGAAATACCTTTAAGAGCTTTGGTTCGAGGAGCAGGTTTGACAACAAAGAAGTCATCGTCATCTTCATCATCATCATCATCATCGTTCCTTGGAGAGGAGGATGGTTCAGCTTCAGGGATGTCGAAGTCTTCGTCTTCTTCTGCTTCGGATTCCTCAGCATCTTCTTCGAGTTGCTCCCCCTCAGATACAGAGGCGAGGTTCTCGGTTCCCTCAGGGTTTTCATCTCCCTGAGGTCCAGTAATCCGATCTTCATTACCCTCTCCCCTGATAGATTCATCATGGGAAAGGTCTTCAGCGCTCTTATTTTGATCTTCAGCGCTCTTCTCCTGTTCAGCGCTCTTCTCCCCCTCTTTCTCATGATGGGCGGGGGAGGAATGGGTAGATTCAGCATTGGTGTTGTCTCTGTCTTCTGGGCCAGAGACTTTCACACAACCTTCAAGCTTAGCTATTCTGTCTTCTAGGCCAGAAATAGCAGGCGTGATTTTCTTCAGCTCTTGGCGATCCTCTGCGGTGAATGAGTCCAAAACAGGTGCAGGGGCCGGAGCAGGAGCTGGATTATTTGCGTTGTTCACCAGCGTCTCGATCATTGTCTTGACAGAACTAAGATCGGTCTTCACTGAGCCCAAGTCTGTAACGTCCCAAAAATTACAAGGAAATTTAAAATTTTTAAAACATACATATCATTATAAAACAACCATAATTTAGTAATTCACGTCTTAATTGAAATTAACATCGTTGACTCAAACCGTCAACAAAGTTTATGCAGCGGAAAATTACACAATTAAATTCAAAGGGTTCGAAAGTGAAAGTTTAACAATCTTTGATACTCTGCGCTTGATGTGTGTACGGTCACGCCCGACTGCCGCCCGCACCTGAAATAACAACATATTGGGAAAGGGTAAGCTAAACGCTTAGTGAATCCAACCACACACGTAGGTAGCAACCCCACGCATATCGTCCCTATTCGCAAGTAGGTAACATCACCATCACCACGAATATCAAACCACATAATGTTTATTATATAAGCACAAACCTCGGTCCCACCGAGTACACAAAATACATTAATGCAAGCTCAGTCCCACCGAGCCCTCGGTCCCACCGAGTAAAGATTGTTGTACTAGCTTAGTCCCACCAAGCCCTCGGTCCCACCGAGCCCCTCAGTCCCACCGAGGTGTACGCATGCATAAATATTCCACATACGAATTTAACAAATCACAACCAGTTATCACATCCCAACTAGTTCATGTAAGCACATAAATACACGTAATAACACGTAACACAAAAGAACGACATACATGAAATTCCTAACTACGCGGTGAGAGAACTCACCTCAAGGCTAAGCAACGTGCTCACGAATCGCAACACCAACACGGCAATCTTCTTCACTTTCTCCCACCTAAATATGTATAAAAAGTCAAAGGAAAGTCCCGACCCATAACACGTTTACTAGCTTCCAAAAGCCTAAATATTCCAGCTTTTTATTAAAAGTTACGGGTCTGTTCGGGACCTGTTTTACCCCCTTAAAACTGATAAATACAGAAATTAAAATCCATAATTACGGATTTCTAAGTCTTACGATTTCAGGGACGTATCGCACGCGTCCTAACGATTTTTCTATAATTTACTATGGATTTTACAAAAATGATTCGCAGAACAGCGAACACCCGGACCTTTCAGTACAACATGGCAACTTCGCCCTATCTATGGTCCGAACTGGTCTTTCCGCGAAACAGAGGAAACTTAATAGACTCCGAAACGAAACTTTTGGCACCAGTCCCATCCCAAACCGACATTCCAAGCAAAAGTTATGCGTAAAACAAAACAGGGACAGAAAGCTGGAAGTTTTTCGGACCAGGCTGTATAAACAGCCCCATACGGCCCAGCTACAGGCCTAAACAGACTTTCGGCAAAACACGAAAAACTTTCCTGACTCGATTAGTGAACTTCGGCCACCGATTTCATTTCAATCCGAGCTACGAGTAAAAAGTTACGGCCACGACAAAACAGTGGCAGAAAATCGACATTCACATAAAATGACAAATCACCAAACTTGCGACCACTTTTTCACCTAGCTAGAGGCTGAACCAGTTTTCCGCTAAAACACGGAAAACGTGACCGACCCCGTACTGGAACCGTGGGTACCAATTTCGTCTCAATCGGAGTTATGACGGGAAAGTTATGGCCGTCGCAAAAACAGTGACTGAACAATTATTCACATGAAATGACGATTATAAAGAAAACGACGGTTTTATCGAATCGGCTTAATCGATTAAGTCACGACTTAAAGGGCTCTATGGGCATTAACAGGACACAGCCACGCACCACCCACTGCCACCTCCGGCAGTGGTGGTCGCCGGTGGCGGCCGGCGGCGGTACTTCGACAAAACAACTACAACGAGCCGCAAACCACCGCGAACTCCCTACTCTCTCGATCACCTTACCGCATGCACATATCTTATTCACACCACCACCACCACCACCCGACACCCAGCCACCACAGTGGCGGCGCACGGCGGCGGCGCTGCCGCTGCCCTTTCGCCGGAAACCAAAAACGGAAACAGAAAGTAACGAGAACCATACCTTACAACGACGACCCGCAACCGTGCCTGCAACCCCTTCTTCTCGACCTCTCCGACAAGGGACGTTGACACCGATGGTTCTCCGGCGACCGTGGCGGCGTTTCTCCGGCGACACCTCTCTCTCGCTTTTCTTCCTCTCTCGGCTTCTCACGCTCACGAACACACTCACGGCAAAATGAAAACAATGGAGAAAAGCAAACAAACAACAAAATGGGCTGTTTGTTGGTGCCATATGGAAACCGACGAGAAGAGGAAGAGGGGGGGGGGGGTCGGTCCCCCTTTCCTTGACCGTTCAACACTCCAACAACCTCCATTGTCCACATTTGGTCCCTAGGCTCAACACTTTGACACTTTTGGTCCCTGAATTTCTATAATATTGCAAAAGAGAGTAAGGTTTGCCACACATAACATTCAAGGTCCCCTTTGACAACTTCCGTTAAAGAGACTCACTTTAAAAATAAATACATTAAGAATTTTAAAAATCATACCGGGACACGGGTTTTACAACTCTCCCCCGCTTGAATTAGACTTCGTCCCCGAAGTCTACACCCGCAAACAGCTCCGGATAATTCTCTCGCATCTCCGCTTCAGGTTCCCAAGTCCACTCGGAACCCTTTCGGTGTCTCCATTGAACCTTCACCAAACCAACAACCTTGTTCCGCGAGGTTCTCGTCCTCCTGTCAAGAATAGCAACTGGCTTTTCCACGTAATTAAGCCACTCATCGATCTGAATATCTTCAAGCGGTACTACTGCAGACTCATCCATCACACACTTCCGCAATTGCGAAACGTGGAAGGTGTTGTGAATCAAGTTCAGTTCCTCCGGTAGCTCCAACCGGTAAGCCACTTTCCCCACGCGGGCGATGATCTGGTAAGGCCCAATATAACGAGGCCCTAGCTTCCCCCGCTTACGAAACCGGATCACCCCTTTCCAGGGTGAAACCTTCAACAATACATAATCACCCACCTGAAACTCCAAGTCGGATCGCCTTTTGTCGGCGTAGCTCTTCTGCCGACTCTGTGCAGTAACCAAACGATCCCGCACCATCTGAATTGTCTCGGTCGTCTTCAACACGATGTCAGTACTCCCTAATACCCGATGCCCAACCTCGCCCCAACAAACGGGCGTCCTGCATTTCCTACCGTACAACAATTCGTATGGCGGCATGCCAATACTAGAGTGGTAGCTGTTGTTGTAGGAAAATTCCGCCAAAGGTAGGTACTGATCCCAACTACCTCCAAAATCGATGACACAAGCTCGAAGCATATCCTCGAGGGTCTGAATGGTTCGCTCGCTCTGTCCGTCCGTCTGTGGATGAAAGGCCGTGCTAAAGTGTAATCGTGTACCCATCTCCGATTGGAACTTCTCCCAAAACCGAGAGGTAAAACGAGTATCCCTGTCGGAGACAATCGAAACTGGCACCCCGTGCCTGGCCACGATCTCACGCACAAATACCTCCGCAAGCTTCTCCGCCGAGGAGCTCTCCCTGATGGCCAAGAAATGTGCACTCTTGGTCAGACGGTCAACGATCACCCAAATGGCATCGTTCCCACGTGGAGTCCTTGGGAGTTTCGTTATAAAGTCCATGGTAATCTCTTCCCATTTCCAAACCGGGACCTCCAACGGTTGCAATTTCCCATGAGGTCGTTGATGTTCCGCTTTGACCTTCCGACAGGTCATACATACCTCAACACATCTAGCAACATCCCGCTTCATGCCGGGCCACCAGTAACCTTCGCGCAAGTCCCTGTACATCTTTGTAGCCCCCGGGTGAATCGAGAACTTGGACTTATGCGCCTTATCCATTAGTACCTGCCGGTTCCCACCGATGGATGGAACCCAAACCCTACCATGTCGAGTTAACAACCCCCGACTATCACGAACAAAATTCGGGATTTCCCCCGACACTCTTTCCCGCTTTGCATGTTCCTCCAAGACAGCCACCTCCTGAGCGCTTCCTATCGACTCCAGGATAGGTGTAACCACTGTCAAACGCTGACATAGACCCCTCAATGACTCACCGACCGAATGTCGGCTGAGTGCGTCCGCGACCACGTTCGCTTTACCCGGGTGGTAAAGTATCTCGCAGCCATAATCCTTAACCACATCGAGCCACCTTCGCTGACGCATATTAAGGTTCTGCTGATCCATCAAGTACTTGAGGCTCTTATGGTCAGTGTAGATCGTACACTCGACACCATAGAGACAGTGCCTCCAAATTTTAAGGGCAAACACTACCGCTCCCAACTCCAGGTCGTGAGTCGGGTAGTTCGCCTCATGAGGTTTCAGCTGCCTCGAAGCATAAGCTATGACCTTACCGCGTTGCATGAGCACGGCTCCCAAACCCTGGTGAGAAGCGTCACAATACACCACCAGATCTTCCTTACCCTCGGGCAAAGTCAACACCGAAGCCTCGCATAAACGTCTGCGCAACTCCTCGAAAACCCTTTTCCGCTCCTCACCCCAGCTAAAAGCTGCAGATTTCTTCGTCAAACGGGTCATAGGTAAGGCAATCTTGGAGAAATCCTGAATCAATCTCCGGTAGTACCCTGCTAACCCCAGAAAACTCCGTACTTCAGTGGGAGTCTTCGGCACTTCCCACCGCATCACTGCTGTAATCTCGGCCGGATCGACCATAATACCATTCTGGTTCACGACATGTCCTAGGAATTGGACCTCTCGTAACCAGAACTCGCACTAGGAGAACTTAGCATAAAGTTTCTCCCGCCTCGAAACTTCCAAAATTACTCGCAATTGCATCTCGTGCTCTTCCTTCGACTTCAAACACACAGGAATATCTTCGATGAACGCAATCACCGACCAGTCCAGCATCGAGCTACACACCCTGTTCATAAAGTCCATGAACGTTGATGGTGCATTGGTGAGTCCGAAAAGCATCACCACAAACTCGAAACGGTCATAACGTGTACGAAATGCCGTCTTCTCCGAACCCTCACTCCTCACCCGCATCTGGTGATACCCCGATCTCAAATCAATCTGAGAGAACCACGATGCTCCCTGAAGCTGATCGAACAAGCCATCGATCCTTGGCAGAGGAATACGATTCTTCACCTTAAGCTTATTCAACTCTCGGTAGTCTATACACGTCCGTTAGAACCCGCCCTTCTTTTTCACAAACAAACTCGAGACTCCCAACGGTGAGCAACTCGGTTTAATAAACTCCTTTTCGAGAAGTTCCCGCAACTGAGTCGTACGACTCATTCATTTCCGGTGGAGCCAGGCGATACGGTGCCTTAGCCCCCGGAGCAACTCCTGGAATCAAGTCAATGTGGAACTCCACCTGTCGCTCGGGAGGTATCCCCGGTAACTCCTCGGGAAATACGTCAGTAACTCCTGTACAACTGGCACATCTTCCGCAGTCTTCTTCTCCTCGTCGACGCGTGTGTCGACCACATACGCCAAAAATCCCTGACCACTGTGCTGCAGGCACCTTCGAGCCCTCGCGGCCGAACGTACCGCTGAGGTCCGTCTGGGCGAGTCGCCCTGAACCAGCAATTCTCCCCCGCTTGGGGTTCTAACTCGCACTTGCTTGCGACGACAACCAATCTCAGCATCAAAATCATCCTACCACTCCATGCTCACAATCCCGCACAACGATCGGAAACAAAACAATAGGAAAATCTCACACTAGAGATTTCCAAAGTGCATCCCCGATACACGTCAGTAACCGTCAAGGTCCTGTCATCAGCCACCTCGACCACCAGTGGACAGCCTAACCATTCTACAACTCGGCCCAACCCCTCGCTAAGAGCGCGAGACACAATGAATGAGTAGCCCCGCTATCAAACATCAGCACAGCAGGCACCGAGTTTACTAAGAACGTACCTGTCACTACTTTGGGCGTAGCTTGTGCCTCCTCCACTCCCAGTTGATGAACTCTACCTCGAGCCGCCTCCATCACCGCAGCAAGTGAAACGTACTGCGCAGTACTCACGAACTCCCTGATCTCGGTACGTAACATATCCTTGTACCGCGTCATCTTCATGTCCTCAGAAGCATCATGCTAAGAACAGAATAATGCCATTTCCATGAACCCTCGGTTCATCTCCTTTGTAGTCTTTGTAGAATGAGTGAGCTCCAGGAACTCCTTAGCATTCCTCTCCATCTCTACTGGAGATACATACTCTGCACGGAACCGCACAACGAACGCCTCCCAGGTCAACGTAGTGCACTCACTAAGAGTCAAAGCGGTAGCACACCAATCTTTCGCTCCGACTCGAAACAGATTCACCGCGAAGCGAACCTTCAAGTTCTCAGGACAACAAATCCTGCTATTTATGCTCCCGCTCCACTCCTCGGGTTCCCCGTGACTTTCCCCGACTCGAGCACGGATCCTGTGCTTCAGATAGTAGGAGCTCTACTACTACCCTTCACACCTATCCTTACTCGTTTCAAGTCCTGTCCAGGAGTGTCCAAGTAGTTTCTTACCCACAAATAAACACATATGCCCAATCCAGTAAATGCTAAAACTTTTCCTAGCTCCCTAGAAAAGTCATATCACCCCACTACCCTTGCTAGGACGGAAACCCCACTAACCCTGACGAGTTGCCTCGTGAATGCACAGTCGTATACAGTGTAAAACCAGATAGACGTTCGAATAAGAGATTCTATCCTAGAACGGTTGGACTCAAACAAGAGCTGCGCAATAGAACTAAATCCAATATTCTAAGGCTATTCAGTTCCTACTGCATACAACCTAAAGTGCATTCGCTTAACAACCTATCAAAGCTAGCATGAGTTCCTATAAGCAAGTAACAAGCATACAGTACCATACAGTCCACATAAGCAATCTAGCATGCATACACTATGCCTATAAAGTGATAAATACACTAAGTTCCTTACCTTCCCAGTTGGCGTCGGCTGACTGTACACACTGCGCCCACGATCACCGTTTCCCAAACGGGTTTTCTCTTTTCATTTAATTTTAAAAAAATTAGTAAAAGAATTTAAAGATCTCTTAGCCGCAACTTGAGACCAAACACACCGAGATGTGCTTGATTCACTCAAGCTGTGCTCTGATACCAAGTTGTAACGTCCCAAAAATTACAAGGAAATTTAAAATTTTTAAAACATACATATCATTATAAAACAACCATAATTTAGTAATTCACGTCTTAATTGAAATTAACATCGTTGACTCAAACCGTCAACAAAGTTTATGCAGCGGAAAATTACACAATTAAATTCAAAGGGTTCGAAAGTGAAAGTTTAACAATCTTTGATACTCCGCGCTTGATGTGTGTACGGTCACGCCCGACTGCCGCCCGCACCTGAAATAACAACATATTGGGAAAGGGTAAGCTAAACGCTTAGTGAATCCAACCACACACGTAGGTAGCAACCCCACGCATATCGTCCCTATTCGCAAGTAGGTAACATCACCATCACCACGAATATCAAACCACATAATGTTTATTATATAAGCACAAACCTCGGTCCCACCGAGTACACAAAATACATTAATGCAAGCTCAGTCCCACCGAGCCCTCGGTCCCACCGAGTAAAGATTGTTGTACTAGCTTAGTCCCACCAAGCCCTCGGTCCCACCGAGCCGCTCAGTCCCACCGAGGTGTACGCATGCATAAATATTCCACATACGAATTTAACAAATCACAACCAGTTATCACATCCCAACTAGTTCATGTAAGCACATAAATACACGTAATAACACGTAACACAAAAGAACGACATACATGAAATTCCTAACTACGCGGTGAGAGAACTCACCTCAAGGCTAAGCAACGTGCTCACGAATCGCAACACCAACACGGCAATCTTCTTCACTTTCTCCCACCTAAATATGTATAAAAAGTCAAAGGAAAGTCCCGACCCATAACACGTTTACTAGCTTCCAAAAGCCTAAATATTCCAGCTTTTTATTAAAAGTTACGGGTCTGTTCGGGACCTGTTTTACCCCCTTAAAACTGATAAATACAGAAATTAAAATCCATAATTACGGATTTCTAAGTCTTACGATTTCAGGGACGTATCGCACGCGTCCTAACGATTTTTCTATAATTTACTATGGATTTTACAAAAATGATTCGCAGAACAGCGAACACCCGGACCTTTCAGTACAACATGGCAACTTCGCCCTATCTATGGTCCGAACTGGTCTTTCCGTGAAACAGAGGAAACTTAATAGACTCCGAAACGAAACTTTTGGCACCAGTCCCATCCCAAACCGACATTCCAAGCAAAAGTTATGCGTAAAACAAAACAGGGACAGAAAGCTGGAAGTTTTTCGGACCAGGCTGTATAAACAGCCCCATACGGCCCAGCTACAGGCCTAAACAGACTTTCGGCAAAACACGAAAAACTTTCCTGACTCGATTAGTGAACTTCGGCCACCGATTTCATTTCAATCCGAGCTACGAGTAAAAAGTTACGGCCACGACAAAACAGTGGCAGAAAATCGACATTCACATAAAATGACAAATCACCAAACTTGCGACCACTTTTTCACCTAGCTAGAGGCTGAACCAGTTTTCCGCTAAAACACGGAAAACGTGACCGACCCCGTACTGGAACCGTGGGTACCAATTTCGTCTCAATCGGAGTTATGACGGGAAAGTTATGGCCGTCGCAAAAACAGTGACTGAACAATTATTCACATGAAATGACGATTATAAAGAAAACGACGGTTTTATCGAATCGGCTTAATCGATTAAGTCACGACTTAAAGGGCTCTATGGGCATTAACAGGACACAGCCACGCACCACCCACTGCCACCTCCGGCAGTGGTGGTCGCCGGTGGCGGCCGGCGGCGGTACTTCGACAAAACAACTACAACGAGCCGCAAACCACCGCGAACTCCCTACTCTCTCGATCACCTTACCGCATGCACATATCTTATTCACACCACCACCACCACCACCCGACACCCAGCCACCACAGTGGCGGCGCACGGCGGCGGCGCTGCCGCTGCCCTTTCGCCGGAAACCAAAAACGGAAACAGAAAGTAACGAGAACCATACCTTACAACGACGACCCGCAACCGTGCCTGCAACCCCTTCTTCTCGACCTCTCCGACAAGGGACGTTGACACCGATGGTTCTCCGGCGACCGTGGCGGCGTTTCTCCGGCGACCTCTCTCTCTCGCTTTTCTTCCTCTCTCGGCTTCTCACGCTCACGAACACACTCACGGCAAAATGAAAACAATGGAGAAAAGCAAACAAACAACAAAATGGGCTGTTTGTTGGTGCCATATGGAAACCGACGAGAAGAGGAAGAGGGGGGGGGGGTCGGTCCCCCTTTCCTTGACCGTTCAACACTCCAACAACCTCCATTGTCCACATTTGGTCCCTAGGCTCAACACTTTGACACTTTTGGTCCCTGAATTTCTATAATATTGCAAAAGAGAGTAAGGTTTGCCACACATAACATTCAAGGTCCCCTTTGACAACTTCCGTTAAAGAGACTCACTTTAAAAATAAATACATTAAGAATTTTAAAAATCATACCGGGACACGGGTTTTACAAAGTCGGTCTTGACCACTGACATATCACCTTCGAGTGTACCAACCGATTTCTTCAGCGTTGTAACCTCGCTGGAAATGGTGGAAACTGATGATTTGAGGTTGGTGTAGTCAGTGTAGATGTCGGAGAGCACTTTGGCAAAGTCGGCGAGAGTTTTATCAAGGTCTTTGATGTCATCAGAGGAGGCCTTCTTTTCCACCACAGTAGTCAGATTCGTCAGATTCTCTCCAGCGTTTGTTACAGCTGTAGAGTTATTTGATAGACCGGTGGTGAGATCCGTAAGTTTCATCTCCATAGACTTCAGAGACTGGTTGATGTCTCCCAAAAAAGGACCTGTAACATATAAGTACTTGTGAACAAAGGAAAGCTCAGAAGTTTCAGGTTTAGTTACAGTGTTTAAGGTGGGATCTGTACCTGCAGGAGCGTTGACGAACTCATCAAAGTTTCGAGTCCCTCCATAGTGTTCCATATCTCCCTCAAAAGTTCCGTGAGGGATGGAGATCTCTGCAGGTCCTTTCTTCGTCATTCGCTGAGAAGCTTCAACGGCTTCTTGAATGATGGCATCTCCAGTTTTGACTGGAGGAGTGTCCAAAGAAGTAGAGGGAGGAGCGAAGGATAAGAATTGGGGTTGGGGTTCAAGTTCAGCGTTGGATTCGCTGAGAAGTACTTCATCAGTCTTTTGAGAGACTGACGAAGGTTGGGTAGATTCCAAAGTTCTAACCTCAGCGTTTAAGGACGCTGAAGTAGGTTTAGAAGGGATGGCTTGAATTGGTGTGGCAGAGCGTACCACGGAACTTTCCTTCAGCTCTTCAGAATGAGCTGAGGAGTCTTCAGCATGCAACTGCTGGGGTTGCTCCTTGGTTTTCTTGATCCTTTTGGAATCAAGAGGGGTAAGAGATTGTTTCCTTTTCTTAGAAGGAATGGATTTTGTGGCCGGGGTATCAGCGATGGGTATTGTCGCTGAAGGAGCCACAGAAAGCGGAGAATTTAGAAGAGTGAGAAGAGTAGAGAGACGTACCTCGTTGGCGACAGGCTTGAAGTCGAGAACTTTAGGGCCAATCTGAGAGAGTTTCAGATCACCCTCTTCAGGATAGCTGTCCTTCAGGCCATATTGAAAGATGGCGCTGATGAATCGCGGGTAAGGAACCCATGCTGGTCGGTCAGCGGCAGAATCAACACGTTGAATGAGGTCTTCATAGCTGATGGAGGCCCAGTCAATGTTGAGACCTTTCAGCAGTGCGTAACCCATGGCCTGCTGAGGTTGAGCGGCTTGATCAGAAGATCCGGATTTCGCTGTCATGCAGCTGATCAGGTGAGCGAAGATGAAGTTCATCTCGCTGGGCATCTTGGATTTCTTTATCAGCGTCAGCTTCTTCTCAGGTAGCTTGTCTCTTCCAGTCTCCCAGATGTAACCCATCGCATCAAGGAAAGCAATGATTTCTTCCCTGTCAGCGTGCTTCTTCTGGTCAAGAAATGGAGTGAAAGGATTTTCTGAGGTAGCGTTAGGGAATTTCAGAGCTTTGCGGATTATTGCGGGGGTTATCTTGATGGTGCCATACTCAGTATCGCTGAGTATGCAGTCGATGGTTTTAGATGGATCTTTGGCTGAGGGTAGGTTGGTGTGTCTGGCAGAGTACCAGAATTGGGATAATAGACGCTGACTGGCAGGAGGTGTGATTGTCAGTGCTGTGTAGATGGGGCTATTCTTCAAAAAATTTACAGCGTCGTCTAGATGGGATACCTGCTTCCGAGGAGGAAACTCGAGAAGCGCTGAAAGGTTGTTTGCCTTTGTCCAGTCTAGTTGATCCAGCTCAAACTTAACCTGAGGAGCTTTGGTGATTTCCAGTTCCTCAGAATCAGCGGAGATGGACTCAGCGGTAACATTCAGCTTTGAAGTTGCCATTTCACTGTATTATCAGTTCAACCAAAGATGTTAACAAATAAGAAATATCTTAATGTGGAAAGAAAATTTCCATTAAGATTTTTCGAATTTTGTCCATTTCATTCAGACAAAAAAGTCTTAATGAAGATTAGGGTTTTTCTTGTTTTTAAAAAACGAATATAACACCTATAAGCCTTGTATTCCAGTTTAAAAAAAATGGATACGAAAGAAGAACAAGTTTAAGATTTTAGATTTAAAACTTGAAGAACAACCATGAAATGGGCGTGTTTATAAAACCATGAAAGAAAATGATTTTATTTTTGAGTTCTTTTGTTTGATCTTGTGTAAAACAATGATAAGATCGAAAACAAGTTATTTGCATTTGATAATAGATAAGAACATATTAACCTTGAGTTTGATGAAGAAGATGATGAACAGTTCTTGAAGATTGAGAGCACAAAATGCAACAGTGTTCTTTTCTTGCGGAGAAAGATTGACTCGCATAAAAGACAAATATAAACTTTGAGAGAGTTTATATAGGAAGAGAGTAGAGAGAGAAAAACTTGAGCGGGAAAGTTTTTCATCATGACACGGACACGTGTTTGCATTTGATTGGATAGACAACGAAACGTGCAAACGTGTGTCAGAAAAAGAAACGTGCCTGGTGTTATCCGTTGCAATGACGTCACAACTGTCCTTTCACATTCTTTCGTTGTCTCTGAGGTTTTGAAAGAAAAACTCAGGGACTCTTTGGAAAATATGAAGCACTGAATTGAAATATCAGTGAGGGTTTTAAGAAATTTCAAAATATTATTCAGCGATGAAAGAATTTGAAATCTTGCATTTTCATGCGGTTTGTCAGAGAAAACATACCTTGATATCAGTTTAACCCAATTTATTCAGAGAGAAGATGATGAAATGGATTGTACAAGTTTATTTTATCCAGAGCCTATACAAGAATGTATAAACGTATCGCTGATTAAATGTGAACCGCTGAAGATTTATCCTTCAAAGTTCAGCATTCCAAGCTCGCTGATGAGAAAGTTGAATCTTGTCTCATCAAGAGGTTTGGTAAACAAATCAGCTAACTGATAATCAGTTGGGATAAAATGAAGTTCTATATCACCATTCATCACATGATCTCTGATAAAATGATATCTGATTTCTATGTGTTTTGTCTTTGAGTGTAGCACTGGATTGTTTGCTATAGCGATGGCACTTGTGCTGTCGCAATAGATTGGAATTTTGGAGAGCTGAAGATCATAGTCTAGTAGTTGATTTCTCATCCACAAGACTTGAGAACAGCAGCTTCCAGCGGCTACATACTCAGCTTCAGCTGTGGAAGTGGACACCGAGTTTTGCTTCTTACTTGTCCAACTTACCAGCTTTCCACCCAGGAGCTGACATCCTCCTGTGGTGTTTTTCCTATCCATTTTGCAACCTGCAAAATCACTGTCTGAATAGGCGGTTAGATCGAATCTTGAATCTTTGGGATACCAAAGACCTAGATTCGCTGTACGATTAAGATATCGAAAGATTCGCTTTACAGCTTTCATATGAGATATCTTAGGTTCAGCTTGATATCGTGCGCACAGACATGTTGCAAACATAATATCGGGTCGGCTAGCTGTAAGATACAGTAGAGAGCCGATCATCCCACGGTACAGCGTGACATTGACAGGAACACCCTTTGTGTCCTTATCAAGTATCAGCGGTGGTGCCATAGGGGTTTTCATAGCTGAACTTTCAGTTAAGTCGATTTTTTTCAGCATATCTTTAACATACTTTCCCTGATTTATAAAAGTTCCTTTTTCAGTTTGCTTAATCTGAAGACCAAGGAAATATGTTAGTTCACCCATCATACTCATTTTATACTCATCTTTCATTCTATCAGCGAAACGAGTACAAAGCTCAGGGTTAGTAGAACCAAATATAATGTCATCAACATATATTTGAACTAAAATGATATGACCTTTTATTTTTCTAAAAAACAAAGTTTTGTCAATCTTACCTCTCTCAAATTTTTCAAGGTGGAGATACGTAGAAAGAGTGTCATACCATGCACGAGGAGCTTGCTTCAAGCCATAAAGTGCCTTATCCAGCTTATAAACATAACCTGAACGCTTAGGATCTGAGAATCCTGGAGGTTGTTCCACATAAACTTCTTCATTCAGCTTTCCATTTAGAAACGCTGACTTAACATCCATTTGATGTACAGTGAAGTTTTTGTGTACAGCATATGCTAAGAAAAGACGAATAGATTCAAGTCTTGCTACAGGAGCAAAGGTTTCGTCATAATCTATACCTTCCTCTTGTCTGTATCCCTGAGCAACAAGACGAGCTTTGTTGCGAGTTACAGTACCATGTTCGTCCAACTTGTTTCGATAGACCCACTTAGTGCCTATCACTGTTTTGTCAGTTGGTCTCCGAACAAGTTTCCAAACTTTGTTTCTTTCGAATTCAGTCAGCTCTTCTTGCATAGCGCTGACCCAATTTGGATCTCTGAGGGCATCATCTATTTTCTTTGGTTCAGTTAGAGAAATAAAGTTAACAAATAAACAAATATTACCTGCACTTCTACGAGTCTGAATACCAGCATTGGGATCACCAAGAATTTGATCGATTGGGTGATTTACAGTCCATCGCTGAGCCGGAGCATGCGTCGCTGACTCAGTCTGAACTGGAGAAACTGAAGATGAGGCTTCAGCTACTTCTGGATAATCAGCTAAGAGAGGAATGCTTGCATTTGTCACTTCATTCACTGATTGCTGAGAAATAGATGGAATTTCTGAGACATTTGGATCAACTGCGGGTATAGTATTTATAGGAACAGCTGAGACCCAAGATGTTTCAGCTTCACTATTCTGCATATTGGGAATGATAGTAGGACCATCATTTTCAGTTGTATGAGTATGAGTAGTGGGAACATCTTCTGAATCACCAAGATGAGAAAACATCCATTGATTCAGTTCTTCTGTATCAGCGTTCGGTTTAGAGTTCGCTGAACGGGATTCGTCAAACGTGACGTGAATAGTTTCTTCTACAGTTTGTCTTTTTCGGTTGAAGACTCTGAAGGCTTTGGAAACTGAGGAGTATCCAAGAAAGATTCCATCATCAGCCTTAGGATCAAACTTTCCAAGGGCATCTCTGTTGTTCAGTATGAAACACTGACAACCAAAGATGTGAAGAAAGCTGATTGAAGGCTTTCTCCCATGAAAAAGTTCATAGGCTGTCTTTTTGAATCTTTTGACTATCAGCGACCTGTTTTGCGTAAAACAAGCCGTGTTGACAGCTTCTGCCCAAAACTGAGTAGGCAGGTGAGAATCGCTGAGCATTGAACGTGCAGCTTCAATAATTGTTCTATTTCTTCTTTCAGCGACTCCGTTTTGTTGTGGTGTTCTCACTGACGAAAAGTTGTGAGAAATACCCTTGCTCTCAAGGAAGGAATCAAGAGAACTGTTTTTGAATTCAGTTCCATGATCACTCCTTATTGAGCGAACAGTCATATTGTTCAGAGTTTCCATCTTCCGAACAAAGGTGATGAGTTCTTCAGGGGTGTCACTCTTAGAACGGAGAAACATTACCCATGTGTAACGAGAGAATTGATCAACTATGACCAGCGTATATTTCTTTCCAGCGATGGATTGTTTGTTAACGGGGCCAAACAAATCCATATGGAGTAGTTGAAGAGGAGATGACACTGAGGAAACTTGCTTGGACTTAAAGCTTGCCTTGGTCTGCTTCCCTTTTTCACACGCTGAACATAAGGATTCTTTGGCGTATGAATGTTGAGGTAGACCAGTGACTAACTCTTTGGATGAAAGAGTATTCAGTGTCTTGAAGTTGAGATGTGAAAGCCTCTTGTGCCATAGCCAGTTGACATCAGAAGATGCCTTTGAGAAGAAACAGGAGTTCTCAGTGGTTGTTGAGTCCATGTTTATAACGTAAACATTTTCCAAACGATAACCGCTGAGAGCTATCTTCTCCTTTTTGTCAGAGACAAAGCAGGATTCCTTAGTGAAAATCACTTTGTTATCCATGTCGCAAAGCTGACTGATGCTCAGAAGATTATGCTTCAGCCCTTCAACATATGCGACTCTTCTGAAGGATGTTGTACCATTTGAAAGTACACCATACCCTCGGGTGTGTCCTTTTCCATTTCCACCGAAAGTCACAGAGGGACCCTTCTCTTCCTTGTATTCAGCGAGCAGGCTTTTCTTTCCAGTCATGTGTCTAGAGCATCCGCTATCGAGATACCAGATACCCTTCTTAACCTGCAATACAAAGGAAGATTAGTTTTGCTTGGGTACCCACTTCACCATGTATACGCGTTTGTCAGTGGAAGTGGTTGGAATGGGTTCAGCAGTCTTCGCAGCATTTGAAGATTCAGCTTTGTCTTTCTTCACTTTGGTCAATTTCTTGACCTCAGCAGTAGGAGTCACCTTGACCTGACTTGCAACTGGTTTGGTCTTCTTTGGTGCTATCTTCACCTTAGCTATCTTATCAGCTTTGGTGGCTGTGGGACACTTACTTGCAATATGATCGGTAAGTCCACAGTGATAACATTTCCTATAACTAAAATTAGTTCTAGGACCACTTGTGTGCTGAGCTTTTAATTTGGAATTAGAAGTGCCAGCACCAAGTACACTATTGGTTTTTGAAATAGGACGAACATTCAGTTCTTCAGATTTCTTACCAAGGACATCTACTCTGAGTCTAGGAGTAGGTCGCTGAACTGATCTAGAGGTCTGATTTCTAGAACCAGATGAATGAATCACTAAGGCTTTGGAAGCATTCAGCTTAGGTACTAAAGTACCCTTCTGAGGATTTTGATAAATTACAATTCCTTTACCTTTATCTTTAGAGACAGAGGTAGGTTTTGAATAAACCATTTTCTCCTTACCTTTTGAGGAGGTAGGAGTTTCCTCAGGGATTGGTGTAATCGACGAGGAGTACTGAGATGAAGAAGTGTCAGCTACTGAGGATACGAACGTTCCAAATTTAAGCATTGAACGTTCAGTGGTTGGTATTGGAGTATCATATTTATAACCCAGACCACGTTTATCACTCAGAGGAATCTGAGCCTTAATTATCTCAGTGATCTTTGTTGAAGAATTACACCATCCTTCAACAGTAGCTTGTTCAGCTTTTAATGCGGCGATAGCTTCCGCTCGTTCAATTTTGACTAGCTGATTTAAATGGACTTGATCTTTAAAATCTTCTTCAAATTTAGAAAGCTTTTCTATTTGAAGGTGGCAATTTTTAAGCTTTTCAGCGAGATCAAGATTTTGGTTTTCAACCACAGCTTTGCCGTTCATGACTTCGTATAAACTTCTAGTCAGTAGTTCGATTTTACGGAGACTATCAGCTTCATCAATATTTACAATATTGGTAAAGAAGGAAGGTGATACCTGAATGGCAGATGTTGAAGTGGAGGGAATGTCTGAACTTTCTTCCTCTTCTTCAATCTTGGCCATGAGACATTGATTTGCTTCATCATCTTCAGAATCAGATGATGAGGCTTCTTCATCAGAAGCAGCCCAATCATAGTCAGCCATTAGGCCTTTTCCCTTCTTCTTAAAGCTTTTCAGCTTTGCATACTTCTCCTTCAGCTTTTGATACCTGTCATCTCTATACCTGGGGTTAGAGGATTCTTTAGGAAAAGTTGAGATTATCATCCTATCGTTCCATAGATTTAAACTATCTTTGGAGAATTTAGGGGATTGTGCAAAAGAACCATTGTCTACATAATTTGTGTTTGTGTGGGAGGCCATTTTCAGATAATAGCAAGGAAGAGAAATATCTTAGATTAGATCTTGTTTATGAGATTAAACAAATCTGCTCTGATACCACTTGTTGGTCCCGAAAGGCTTAAACAAGTTTGTAGAAGGGGGGGGGGGGTTGAATACAAACACACTATTTTACTTTTCTAAATTGTTTATTGATAAATCATTAACAATTTACAGCTTGTTGCGGAAACAAGATTAAGGATAAACCTAAATCTAAACAAGTTGGAACACTAAGGTTTTCTTGCACTAAGAAAGATAAGGAGATTACTAATAAAATCCTATCTTGAGAGATTTGAACTTGTCCAGAGTTAGCAAGTTACTTCAAATGAAGTGAGTTCATCTCTTTATATACTGCATGCATTTAATGCAATCCAGTATATACTTTACACGTGTCATCAGCGGATTGGTTGCATGTCATTGACCTTTGATGACAACCTTAGTAGCCGCATGAATGAACAGTGTAGTATCAGAGTGGTTGTACGATTTCAGATTTTCGGAGGTTCTTTTCTGACATTTCGTACGGTGGCGTGCAAGGGAGGTTAAGACAAAAGTACTTTGTACGGAGGACTTCATGATCAGCTTTCGTTGATTCAGCGATTATCATTTACTATTCAGCAGGTGATAAAGTTCAGCGATAGCTGAAGTCTTGTACTTGATACTTCACGTTGAGTGGACAAATCTGAGTCTTCGCTGATCCGCATCAGTTCATTAGGAGACTTGTCGCTGGTTCTTGAGCTTGATCTTCGACTTCAGCGTAGAACCTTTGTTGACGTGAATCTTGTCTTCAGGGATCATAAGTAAACAACTAACTTATCAGCGATCACCATAAGGACTGAACAGACTCAGCGATATGGTGAACAGTGTTCGCTGAATGTTTAATCTAAAAGTGCGAGAGTTCCTATCAGCAGTACTGTAAGATCTTAGTACTTATCAGCGATAGTGAAACTCTGATACATATTGTTTACTTACAATTTTCACTAAGTATTTAAGATAGGGTCATTATCAAATCACTGAGGGTTTGGATCAACAGGATTTCTTGTAGGAAGAATATGAGGGTTTGAAGACTTTCTTAGACCTGCATTCACTAGCAAAGTGTCCTACTTTTTCACAGTTAAAGCAGTTAGCAGTTGCCTTATAAACAGGAGTTGAGGATTTTGGTTTGTCAATGAGTGCAAGAGGTTTATTTCTTCTGAAGTTACTCTTTCTGGCGAATCTCCTGAATGTATTAGTCAGGAGTGCCAGAGATTCATCAAGATCTGAAGGATCAGCATCTGATGAGCATTCAGAGTTAGTTTCCAATTCAGTGATAGTGATAGTTGATCGCTGAGTGGAAGGTGACTCTGAGAGTAAAGCAACAGGTGTGCTTTTGGAATCTTTTACAAGATTCTTCTTAAGATGACACGACTGCTCATGATTGAGCATAGTGCCAAATAAGGTAGAGAGGGTCATAGATTTTAGATCCTTTGATAGCTTGAGACACATTGAATAATTGTCCCAGCTTTCAGGTAGACATTCTAGAAACTTTGTCAGGATCTCAAAGTTAGAATATTCCTTACCAACGGTTTTTAGGTCAATAATTAAACAGTTAAACCGCTGATGTACTTCAGAGAGAGTTTCATTCTTACCACAAATGAAGCTTTCGTACTGTCTTACCAGGTTGATCTTTCTTGAGTCCTGGACTTCAGATGTACCTTCATATTGAACACAGATTGTGTCCCACATGGATTTGGAGGTTTTCAGGTTCATGACGGAATGGTAGACTTCGTCAGGAAGAGCCATAGAGATGATAGATATGGCTTTAGTGTCTATAGCCACCTTCTTCTTGTCTTCATCAGTCCAAGTGTGAACTTCCCTGGGAATGATTCTTTCATGAATGGCAGCTCTAGTAACAGTGCCTGGAACTTCAGGATCAATTCTAATAGGGACATATGGACCATTCTCAATGTAATAAGGCATGGTAGGGTCTACACCTTCCAATAAGAGCATCATCCTATTTTTCCACAGATTACAGTTATCTCTGGAAAATCAAGGGGGTTTTGCAAGAGAACCATTGTCAATGTAGTTTGTGTTTGTGGTGTTTGCCATTTTAGAAAATAGCAAGGAAGAGAAAAGAATAGTATAAGCAAGATCTTGTTTATAGGATTAAACAATCTGCTCTGATACCACTTGTTGGTCTCGAAAGGGTTATACAAGTTTGTAGAAGGGGGGATGAATACAAACACACGATTTTTACTTTTCTAAATTGTTTATTGATATGTATCAAACAATTTACAACTTGTTGCAGAACAAGATTAAGTTAGAGGGAAAATAAGAATATTAAAGAGAAATATTCTAACACACAGAATAGTAAGAAGAAGGAAATGGTCGAGCTCTTCATTTCTGAAGTAGAGTTTCCTTTATATACTGCATGCATTTAATGCATGTCAGTATAACTTTACACGTGGCAGCAGCTGATTGGTTGCATGGTGTTGGTCCCGAAGGCCTATACAAGTTTGTAGAAGGGGGGGGGGGGTTGAATACAAACACACAGATTTTACTTTTCTAAATTGTTTATTGATAAATCATTAACAATTTACAGCTTGTTGCGGAGACAAGATTAAGGATAAACCTAAATCTAAACAAGTTGGAACACTAAGGTTTCTTGCACTAAGAGAGATAAAGAAAATTACTAATAATAACCTATATTGAGATAAGAGATTGAACTTGTCCAGAGTTAGCAAGTTACTTCAAAAGAAGTGGGTTCATCTCTTTATATACTGCATACATTTAATGCAAGTCAGTATATACTTTACACGTGTCATCAGCTGGTTGGTTGCATGTCATTGACCTTGGTTGACAACCTTAGTAGCCGTATGGATGAATAGTGTAGTATGAGAGTGGTTGTACGATTTCAGATATTTGGAGGTTCTTTTCTGACATTTCCTACGGATTCGTGCAAGGGTGGATAAGACAAAAGTATTTTGTACGGAGGACTTCATGATCAGCTTTCGTTGATTCAGCGATCTATCATTTCATATCAGCGAATGATAGATTTCAGCGATAGCTGAAGTCTTGTACTTGATACTTCACGTTGAGTGGACAAATCTGAGTCTTCGCTGATCCGCATCAGTTCATTAGGAGACTTGTCGCTGGTTCTTGAGCTTGATCTTCGACTTCAGCGTAGAACCTTTGTTGACGTGAAACTTGTCTTCAGGGATCATAAGTAAACAACTAACTTATCAGCGATCATCATAATGACTGAACAGACTCAGCATTTATGGTGAACAGTTTCGCTGAATGTTTAACTTAAAGGAGCGAGAGTTCCTATCAGCGGTACTGGAAGATCTTAGTACTTATCAGCGATAGTGAAACTCTGATACATATTGTTTACTTACAATTTTCACTAAGTATATAAGAGAGGGTCATTATCAAATCACTGAGGGTTTGGATCAACAATCTCCCCCTATTTGATTATGACATAGCAACAAAGAAAATTGCTATTTAATGAAAACATAAGGATAAAAAGAACTCATAAAATATTTGTCCCTTTTACTGTTTTCTGGGATCTTTTCAGTACTGATGGAGTAAAGTACTTTCGCTGAAATCTTTCTTTAAAATATTGAATCAGGTTACAATGAAGAACAGAAAGATTACAAGTACAGAAGGATAACTGATACAATAGAGAAAAAGGAGATTATATCAGTTTTCAAAGGGTTCTTCCTTAATGAGAAGTTCATCAAGGGTCTTTTTAGTGGGGATCATCCAGTCAGGGACATTTACTCCTTGATTCTTTAACTTCAGAGAAGCTTCAAAAATCAAGGGCTTCAGGTGTCTAGCTTTGATGTCGCGTCTGACTTCACACCAGTGTACGAGATCTCTGAGTTGTTCGATGGGAGCGATGTGGAGCTCAGAGACACGTTGAAAGTGAGGATTTCCATCATAGTCTAAGAAGAATATACCATATGGATCACTTACCACTGTGCCAGGGATGAAGGTTTCTCCAGATGGTAGGGAGGTGTCAAGCATTGAAAGATCAGCATCAGGGCCAAGAACTTCAGCACGAGAGAAACCAATACCTGTTTCATTTCGAATGATTGGACCTGAATCAGAAACTTTCTTCTTCTTAGTAGAGGCTTTCTACGGTTGAGGAAGAGTAGGAGGAATATCCACAGCAGATGAAAGCAAGTCGATCTGTTTGTTTAAGATCATCTCAACATGGCTTTTGAATTTTGAGCGTGATCCCTGAATGGCTAATTTCGTTTTTAACCATTCAGAGAGACCAAACTTTTCTAATGAAGCAGCATAGAAGGTTTGCTTGGTTTTGTCATCTCTGTAGACATCCACTTCAACAACAGGAACATCAGCGTACATTTTTCCTCTGATGTTGGCTTTGATTATTTTGGATGGTCTTGATCGATAGGTCAGCATTTGTTTAGCCCATTCCAAAGTTGTATCAGAGACCTTTGTCTTTTCTCTAACGATTTCTTGAGCATCATCCCAGAGATGACGTTGAACATCAATGGGAACTCTTTTCAGCTTGGGGTCTTTGATTGATCGTTGAGTAAGCTTGATGGCGTATTCTCTGTCTTTCTCTTCAGCTTCCTTCCTTTCAGCGATAAGGCGTTCAGCTCTAAGGTGTTCCTGGTATTCAGCTTTGGAGATTTTGAACTTTGTAGGAACTGAAGGAAGTTGATCACGCCTTAGAATGATTCGCTGATCCTCAAATCGCTTTATTATTTCCTCTCTTCTCTTTTGATCCTCTTCACTCAGCTTTTGAGGAGCTGAGGAAGGTCTATTTCTGTGCGAGAGAGGTTGTTCTTCTAGTTCATCAGTCTCAGAGATCAAATCTAAGACTGGGATTATTTCATCAGCAGCAGCTGGCTTTATTTGTGAAGTCGCAGTAGTAGAACCTTCAACGACATCCTCAAACAGGAGAGAGGACTAGCTGACAAACCGGCTTTACAAGCAAGATCGCCAGATTTTCATCTTCAGCGACGCGGTTTCCTTTGCCTTTCTCAGCGCCAGAGGCTGAGGGCTTTGCCTTTGTCCGCTCCCCTGTTGGTTCATTTATTGAAATTCCTTTACAAGCTTTGATCTTTGGGACAGGTTTGACGACAAAGAAGTCATCGTCATCTTCGTCATCATCATCATCATTCCTTGGAGAGGAGGATGGTTCATTATCAGGGATGTCGATGTCTTCATCATCTTCTGCTTCGGATTCTTCAGCTTCGTCTTCGAGTTGCTCCCCCTCAGATACAAAGACGAGCTTCTCGGTTCCCTCAGGGTTTTCATCTCCCTGAGGTCCAGCGATAAGATCTTCATTCTTCTCTCCCCTGATAGATTCATCATGGGAAAGGTCTTCAGCGCTCTTTTCAAGATCCTCAGGGCTCTTCTCCTCGGTATGTTCAGCGCTCTTCTCCCCCTCTTTCTCATGATTGGGGGAGGAATGGGTATATTCAGCATTTGTATTTTCTCTGTCTTCTTGGCCAGAGATTTTGATACAACTTTCAATCGCTGCTAATCTGTCTTCAAGGCCAGATATAGCAGGAGTGATCTTCTTCAGCTCTTTACGATCTGCCGCTGTGAAAGTTTCCAATACAGGGGCAGGGGCAGGAGCAGGAGTATTTTCCTTGTTGACCAGCGTCTCGATCATCGTCTTCATAGAACCAACGTCGGTTTTTACAGAACCCAAGTCGGTCTTGACAGCTGACATATCCCCCTCGAGATGTTCAACCGATGTTTTCAGCTTTGTAACTTCGCTGGACACGGTCGAAACTGAGTTTTTAAGGCTGGTGTAGTCAGTGTAGATGTCAGAGAGTACTTTGGCAAAATCGTTGAGCGTCTTATCAAGGCCCTTAATGTCATCTGTGGAAGCTTTCTTCTCCACCACCGTAGTTAGCTTTGTCAAATTCTCTCCAGCGTTTGTTACGGCTGTAGAGTTGTTGGAGAGTGTGGTGGTGAGACCGGTCAGCTTTGTTTCCACGGACTTCAGAGACTCGTTGATGTCTCCCAAATTAGGACCTGTAACAGATAAAAACTTGTGAACAGAGGAAAGCTCAGAAGTTTGGGGTTTAGTCACAGTGTATAGGATTTTGTGTGTACCTGCAGGAGGGTTTACGAACTCGTCAAAATTTCGGGTTCCTGAATAATGTTCCATATCTTCCTCAAAAGTACGGTGAGGTATGGTGATCTCTGCAGGTCCTGTCTTCATCATTCGTTGAGAAGCGTCAGCGGTGGCTTCTGGAATGATGGCATCTCCAGTGTTCTTTGGATGAGTGTCCAAGTGAGTGGAGGGAGAAGCGAAGGATAAGAATGGGGTTCGGGTACTGAGTTCAGCGTTGGAATCACTGACAATCACTTCATCAGTCTTTTGAGAGACTGAGGGAGGTTGGGTAGGTTCCAAGTTTCTAACCTCAGCGTTTGGAGACGCTGAAGTCTGGATTGGAGGGATGGCTTGAATGGGTGTGGCAGAGCGTACCACGGAACTTTCCTTCAGCTCTTCAGAATGAGCTGAGGAGTCTTCAGCATGGGATTGATGGGGTTGCTCCTTGGTTTTCTTGATCCTTTTGGAATCAAGTTGGGTTGAAGAGTGTTTCCTTTTCTTAGAAGGAGAGGATTGTGTGGCTGGGGCATCAGCGATGGGTATTGTCGCTGAAGGAGCCACATAAGTCGAAGAATTAGGGTTAAGAAGAGAGAGAAGGGTAGAGAGACGTACCTCATTGTCGACAGGTTTGAAATCGAGCACCTTAGGGCCAACCTGAGAAAGTTTCAGGTCACCCTCTTGAGGATAGCTGTCCTTCAGGCCATATTGGAAGATGGCGCTGATGAAACGGGGGTAGGGAACCCATGCAGGTCTGTCAGCAGCAGAATCTACTCTTTGTACTAGGTCATCATAAATGATAGATGCCCAGTCAATATGTAGACCTTTCAGCAGTGCGTATCCCATAGCCTGCTGAGGTTGAGCGGCTTGATCAGAGGAGCCGGTCTTCGCTGTCATGCAGCTGATCAGGTGTGCGAATATGAAATTCATCTCGCTGGGCATTTTGGACTTCTTTATCAGCGTCAGCTTCTTCTCGGGCTTCTTGTCCCTTCCAGTTTCCCAGATGTAACCCATTGCGTCGAGGAAAGCAATGATTTCTTCTCTGTCAGCATGCTTCTTATGGTCAGGGAATGGAACAAATGGTTTTTCTTTGGTAGCATTGGGAAAGTTCAGGGCTTTTCGAATGATTGTGGGGGTTATCTTAATTGTGCCATACTCAGTATCGCTGAGTATGCAATCGATGGTTTTGGATGCATCTTTGGCGGAGGGTAGCTGAGTGTGTCTGGCAGAGTACCAGAACTGGGATAGTAGTAGCTGACTTGCAGGAGGTGTGATGGTCAGGGCTGTTGAAATGCAGCAGTTTTTCAGGAAATTCACAGCATCATCCAGATGTGTGACTTGCTTTCGAGGAGGAAACTCGAGAAGCGCAGAGAGGTTGTTGACCTTGGTCCAATCTAGTTTGTTAAGTTCAAACTTGACTTATGGAGCCTTGAGGATTTCCACTTCCTCAGAGTCAGCGGAGATGTTCTCAGCGGTAACATTGATCTTTGAAGTTGCCATTTCTCTGTATCATCAGTTCAACCAAAGATGTTAACAAATAAGAATTGTCTTGATATGGAAAGAATTTCCATTAAGATGGTTCAAATTTTGTCCATTTTATTCAGACATAAATGTCTTAATGAAGATTAGGGTTTTTCATGATTTTTGAAACGAAATGTAAAGCCCATAAAGTCTTGTATTCCAGTTTCTAAAAAAAACTGGATACGAATGAAGAACAAGTTTAAGATTAAGATTTAAAACTTGAAGAACAACCATGAAATGGTTGTGTTCATAAAACTATGAAAGAAATGATTTTATTTTTAAGAAGTTCTTTTGTTTGATCTTGTTTAAAACAATGATAAGATCAGAAACAAGTTATCTGTATTTAAAAAAAATGAACATATTAACCTTGATGTTTTGATGAAGAAGATGATGAACAGTTCTTTGAAGATTTGAGAGCACAAATGCAACAGTAATTCTTTTCTTGCGGAGGAAGATTGATCGCGTAAAAGACAAATATAAACCAAGAGTTTGTTTATATAGGGAGTTTTAGAGAGAGAAAACCTTGAGCGGGAAAAGGTTTTCATCATGACACGGACACATGTTTGCATTTGATTGGAAGTTTGAACGAAACGTGCAAACGTGTGTCAGAAAGAAATCGTGCCTTGTGTTATCCGTTGCAATGACGTCACAACTGTCCTTTCACATTCTTTTAGGATGTCTCTGAGGTTTTGAAATCTCATGGACTCTTTTGAAAAACATGAAGCACTGAATAGAAAATATCAGTGAAGGTTTTAAGAACTTTCAAAATATCGCTGTTAAGGAAGAGATATTCAGCGATGCATTTGTTTTGAAATCTTGCATTTTCATGCGTTTGTCAGGGAGAGAAAACATACCTGGATATCGTTTTAACCAAGTTTATTCGGAGAGAAGATGATTGAATAGGTTATACGAGTTGATTTTATCCTATCGCTGATTAATGTGAACCGCTGAAGATTTTACCCTTCAAAGTTCAGCATTCCAAGCTCGCTGATGAGAATGTTGAATCTTGTCTCATCAAGAGGTTTGGTAAATAAATCAGCTAACTGATAATCAGTTGGGATAAAATGAAGTTCTATATCACCATTCATCACATGATCTCTGATAAAATGATATCTGATTTCTATGTGTTTTGTCTTTGAGTGTAGCACTGGATTGTTTGCTATAGCGATGGCACTAGTGCTGTCGCAATAGATTGGAATTTTGGAGAGCTGAAGATCATAGTCTAGTAGCTGATTTCTCATCCACAAGGCTTGAGAACAACAGCTTCCAGCAGCTACATATTCAGCTTCAGCTGTGGAAGTGGACACTGAGTTTTGCTTCTTACTTGTCCAACTTACCAGCTTTCCACCCAGGAGCTGACATCCTCCTGTGGTGCTTTTCCTATCCATTTTGCAACCTGCAAAATCACTGTCTGAATAGGCGGTTAGATCGAATCCTGCGTCTTTGGGATACCAAAGGCCTAGATTCGATGTACCCTTAAGATATCGAAATATTCGCTTTACAGCTTTCATATGAGATATCTTAGGTTCAGCTTGATATCGTGCACACAAGCATGTTGCAAACATAATATCGGGTCGGCTAGCTATCAGATACAAGAGAGAGCCGATCATCCCACGGTACAACGTGACATTAACAGGTATTCCCTTTGAATCCTTGTCAAGTGTCAGCGGTGGTGCCATTGGGGTTTTCATAGCCGAACTATGGGTTAAGTCGAATTTATTCAGCATATCTCTAACATATTTTCCCTGATTTATAAAAGTTCCTTTTTCAGTTTGCTTAATCTGAAGACCAAGGAAATATGTTAGTTCACCCATCATGCTCATTTTATACTCATCTTTCATTCTATCAGCGAAACGAGTACAAAGCTCAGGGTTAGTAGAACCAAATATAATGTCATCAACATATATTTGAACTAGAATGATATGAGCTTTCACTTTTCTAAAAAATAGAGTTTTGTCAATCTTACCTCTCTCAAATTGTTCAATATGGAGATAAGTAGAGAGAGTATCATACCATGCACGAGGAGCTTGCTTTAAGCCATAAAGTGCCTTGTCCAGTTTATAAACAAAACCTGGACGCTTAGGATCTGAGAATCCTGGAGGTTGTTCCACATAAACTTCTTCATTCAGCTTTCCATTCAGAAACGCTTACTTAACATCCATCTGATGTACAGTGAAGTTTTTGTGTACATCATATGCTAAGAAAAGACGAATAGATTCAAGTCTTGCTACTGGAGCAAATGTTTCGTCATAATCTATGCCTTCC
Source organism: Saussurea involucrata (assembly GCA_033807775.1). Classification (NCBI taxonomy): domain Eukaryota; kingdom Viridiplantae; phylum Streptophyta; class Magnoliopsida; order Asterales; family Asteraceae; genus Saussurea; species Saussurea involucrata. Next base: position 63,854,760 of record CM066325.1, read on the forward strand.
TCTTGTCTGTATCCCTGAGCAACAAGACGAGCTTTGTTGCGAGTTACAGTACCATGTTCATCCAACTTGTTTCGATAGACCCATTTAGTGCCTATCACCGTTTTGTCAGTTGGTCTACGAACGAGTTTCCAAACTTTGTTTCTTTCGAATTCAGTCAGCTCTTCTTGCATAGCGCTGACCCAGTTTGGATCTCTGAGGGCATCATCTATTTTCTTTGGTTCAGTTAGAGAAATAAAGTTAACAAATGAACAAATATTACCTGCACTTCTACGAGTCTGAATACCAGCGTTTGGATCACCAAGAATTTGATCGATTGGGTGATTTACAGTCCATCGCTGAGCCGGAGCATACGTCGCTGACTCAGTCTGAACTGGAGAAACTGAAGATGAGGCTTCAGCTACTTCTGGATTATCAGCTAAGAGAGGAATGTTTGCATTTGTCACTTCATTCACTGATTGCGGAGAAATAGATGGAATTTCTGAGACATTTGGATCAACTGCAGGTATAGTGTTTATAGGAACAGCTGAGACCCAAGATGTTTCAGCTTCACTATTCTGCATGTTTGGAATGATAGTGGGACTATCATCTTCTACGGTGTGAGCATGAGGAGTGGGAACTTCTTCTGAATCACCAAGATGAGAAAACATCCATTGATTCAGTTCTTCAGTATCAGCGGACGGTTTAGAGTTCGCTGAACGGGATTCGTCAAACGTGACGTGAATAGTTTCTTCTACAGTTTGTCTTCTACAGTTGAAGACTCTGAAGGCTTTGGAGACTGAGGAGTATCCAAGAAAGATTCCATCATCAGCCTTAGGATCAAACTTTCCAAGGGCATCTCTATTGTTCAGTATGAAACACTGACATCCAAAGATGTGAAGAAAGCTGATTGAAGGCTTTCTCCCATGAAAGAATTCATAGGCTGTCTTTTTGAATCTTTTAACTATCAGCGACCTGTTTTGCGTAAAACAAGCAGTGTTGACAGCTTCTGCCCAAAACTGAGTAGGCAGGTGAGAATCGCTGAGCATTGAACGTGCAGCTTCAATAATTGTTCTATTTCTTCTTTCAGCGACTCCATTTTGTTGCGGTGTTCTCACTGACGAAGAGTTGTGAGAAATACCTTTACTCTCAAGGAAGGAATCAAGAGAACTGTTTTTGAATTCAGTTCCATGATCACTCCTTATTGAGCGAACAGTCATATTGTTCAGAGTTTCCATCTTCCGAACAAAGGTGATGAGTTCTTCAGGGGTGTCACTCTTAGAACGGAGAAACATTACCCATGTGTAACGAGAGAATTCATCAACTATGACCAACGTATATTTCTTTCCAGCGATGGATTGTTTGTTAACAGGGCCAAACAAATCCATATGGAGTAGTTGTAGAGGAGATGACACTGAGGAGACTTGCTTTGACTTAAAGCTTGCTTTGGTCTACTTCCCTTTTTCACACGCTGAACATAACGACTCTTTGGCGTATGAATGCTGAGGTAGACCAGTGACTAACTCTTTGGAGGAAAGAGTATTCAGTGTCTTGAAATTTAGATGCGAGAGCCTCTTGTGCCATAGCCAGTTAACATCAGAAGATGCCTTTGAGAAGAAACAGGAGTTCTCAGTGGTTGTTGAGTCCATGTTTATTACATAAACATTTTCCAAACGATAACCGCTGAGAGCTATCTTCTCGTTTTTGTCAGTGACAAAGCAGGATTCCTTAGTGAAAATCACTTTGTTATCCATGTCGCAAAGCTGACTGATGCTCAGAAGATTATGTTTCAGTCCTTCAACATATGCGACTCTTCTGAAGGAGGTTGTACCATTTGAAAGTACACGATACCCTCGGGTGTGTCCTTTTCTATTTCCACCGAAAGTCACAGAGGGACCCTTCTCTTCCTTGTATTCAGCGAGCAGGTTTTTCTTTCCAGTCATGTGTCTAGAGCATCCGCTATCGAGATACCAGATACCCTTCTTAACCTGCATTTACAAAGGAAGATTAGTTTTGCTTGGGTACCCACTTAACCATGTATACACATTTGTCAGTGGAGCTAGTTGGAATAGAAGGTTCAGCGGTCTTCGCAGCATTTGAAGATTCAGCTTTGTCTTTCTTCACTTTGGTTAATTTCTTAACTTCAGTGGTAGGAGTCACCTTGACCCGATTTGCATCGGGGTTGGTCTTCTTTGCCTTGGGGGCAATCTTCACCTTACCTATCTTTTCAGCTTTGGTGGCTGTGGGGCACTTACTAGCAATATGATCGGTAAGTCCACAGTGATAACATTTCCTATAACTAAAAGTAGTTCTAGGACCACTTGTATGCTGAGCTTTTAATTTCGAATTAGAAGTGCCAGCACCAAGTAAACTATTGGCTTTAGAAATGGGACGAACATTCAGTTCTTCAGATTTCTTACCAAGGACATCCACTCTGAGTCTAGGAGTAGATCGCTGAATAGATCCAGAGATCAGCTTTCTAGATCCAGAGGGGTAGGTCACTAAGGCTTTAGAAGCATTCAGCTTTGGTACTAAGGTACCCTTCTGAGGATTTTGATAAATAACAATTCCTTTACCTTTGTCTTTAGAGACAGAGGTAGGTTTTGAATAAACCATTTTCTCTTTACCTTTTGAGGAGGTAGGAGTTTCCTCAGGGATTGGTGTAATGGACGAGGAGCACTGAGATGATGAAGTGTCAGCGACTGAGGATACGAACGTTCCAAATTTAAGCATTGAACGTTCAGTGGTTGGTTTTGGAGTATCATATTTATAACCCAGACCACGTTTATCACTCAGAGGAATCTGAGCCTTAATTATCTCAGTGATCTTTGTTGAAGAATTACACCATCCTTCAACAGTAGATTTTTCAGCTTTTAATGCAGCGATAGCTTCTGCTCGTTCGATTTTGACTAGCTGATTTAAATAGACTTGATCTTTAAAATCATCTTCAATTTTAGAAAGCTTTTCTATTTGAAGGTGACAGTTTTTCAGTTGTTCAGCGAGATCAAGGTTTTGGTTTTCAACCACAGTTTTGCCGTTCATGGCTTCGTATAAACTTCTAGTCAATAGATCGATTTTGCGGAGACTATCAGTTTCATCAATATTTGCAATATTGGTAAAGAAAGAAGGTGATACCTGAATGGCAGATGTTGAAGTGGAGGGAATGTCTGAACTTTCTTCCTCTTCTTCAATCTTGGCCATGAGACATTGATTTGCTTCATCATCTTCAGAGTCAGATGATGATGCTTCTTCATCAGAAGCAGCCCAATCATAGTCAGCCATCAGGCCTTTGCCTTTCTTCTTAAAGCTTTTCAGCTTCGCATATTTTTCTTTCAGCTTTGAGTATTTGTCATCTTTATTCCTTGGAACAAAGGATTTCTTTGTAAAAGCTGAGGGTCTAGAAACTTTCTTAGACCTGCACTCATTGGAGAAATGACCTGTCTTTTCGCAGTTGAAACAAGTAGCAGTAGCCTTATCAACAAAAGCTGATGATTTAGGTTTGTCAGTTATGGAAAGAGGTTTGTTCTTTCTAAACATTTTCTTCTTGGCGAATCTCCTGAACTTTTTAGTTAGGAGAGCCAAGGATTCATCATCATCTGAAGAATCAGAGTCTGATGACCTTTCAGAGTTACTTTCTAACTCAGTGATAGTGACCGAAGGTCGCTGAGTAGAAGGTTCCTCTGAGATTAAAGCAACATGGGTGCTTTTGGAATCTTTTACAAGATTCTTCTTAAGATGGCTAGATTGCTCATGATTCAGCAATGTACCATATAAGGTTGAAAGGGTCATTGATTTAAGATCATTTGACAGCTTGAGACACATGGAATAATTGTCCCAGCTTTCAGGTAAACATTCTAGAAACTTTGTCAGCACTTCAAAGTTAGAATATTCCTTACCAACAGTTTTTAGATCTATAATTAAGCAATTAAAACGTTGGTGAACTTCAGAGAGAGTTTCATTCTTACCAGAAATGAAGCTTTCGTATTGTCTTACCAGGTTGATCTTTCTTGAGTCCTGGACTTCAGACGTTCCTTCATATTGAACACATATTGTGTCCCACATGGCTTTTGATGTTTTTAGGTTCATGACGGAATGGTAGACTTCGTCAGGAAGGGCCATGGATAGTATGGATCTTGCTTTTGTATCTATAGCCACTTTCTTCTTATCTTCATCGGTCCACTGAAAGATTTCCTTAGGAATCATCCTTTCTGGAATAGCAGGTCTATTCGCAGTGGCTGGAACTGCAGGGTCAATAGTTACAGGGATGAATGGACCATTCTCAAGATAGTAAGGCATAGTAGGATCTACACCTTCTAAGAAGAGTATCATCCTATTTTTCCATAAGTTGAAGTTATCTCTGGAAAATCTAGGGGGTTTTGCAAGAGAACCATTGTCTATATAATTTGTGTTTGTGTTGGTGGTCATTTTCAGATAATAGCAAGGAAGAGAAATATCTTAGATTAGATCTTGTTTATGAGATTAAACAAATCTGCTCTGATACCACTTGTTGGTCCCGAAGGCCTATACAAGTTTGTAGAAGGGGGGGGGGGGGGGGTTGAATACAAACACACATATTTTACTTTTCTAAATTGTTTATTGATAAATCATTAACAATTTACAGCTTGTTGCGGAGACATGATTAAGGAAAAACCTAAATCTAAACAAGTTGGAACACTAAGGTTTCTTGCACTAAGAGAGATAAGGAAATTACAAATAATAACCTATCTTGAGATAACAGATTGAACTTGTCCAGAGTTAGCAAGTTACTTCAAAAGAAGTGGGTTCATCTCTTTATATACTGCATGCATTTAATGCAAGTCAGTATATACTTTACACGTGTCATCAGCTGGTTGGTTGCATGTCATTGACCTTGGTTGACAACCTTAGTAGCCGTATGGATGAATAGTGTAGTATCAGAGTGGTTGTACGATTTCAGATATTCGGAGGTTCTTTTCTGACATTCCGTACGGAGTCGTGCAAGGGTGGATAAGACAAAAGTATTTTGTACGGAGGACTTCATGATCAGCTTTCGTTGATTCAGCGATCTATCATTTCATATCAGCGAATGATAGATTTCAGTGATAGCTGAAGTCTTGTACTTGATACTTCACGTTGAGTGGACAAATCTGAGTCTTCGCTGATCCGCATCAGTTCATTAGGAGACTTGTCGCTGGTTCTTGAGCTTGATCTTCGACTTCAGCGTAGAACCTTTGTTGACGTGAAACTTGTCTTCAGGGATTATAAGTAAACAACTAACTTATCAGCGATCATCATAATGACTGAACAGACTCAGCATTTATGGTGAACAGTTTCGCTGAATGTTTAACTTAAAGGAGCGAGAGTTCCTATTAGCGGTACTGGAAGATCTTAGTACTTATCAGCGATAGTGAAACTCTGATACATATTGTTTACTTACAATTTTCACTAAGTATATAAGAGAGGGTCATTATCAAATCACTGAGGGTTTGGATCAACACATGGTTTGACTTCAGTAGACAACCTAGTAGCCGCATGATGAACAGTGTAGAATCAGAGTTGGTTGTACGATTCTGGACAAAATGGATGTCCGTTCTGACAGATCGTACGGAGACGTGCAAGGGGATAAGACAAAAGTAACTTGTAGAGGAAACTTCATGATCAGCGTTCGCTGAATAAATCTTTATCAGCGAGTGATAAAGTTCAGCATTCGCTGAAGTCTTCTACTTGAAACTTCACGTTGAGTGGACAAGTCTTGTCTTCGCTGATATCCGCATCACTTCATTAGTAGACTTGTCGCTGGTTCTTTGGCTTGATCTTCGACTTCAGCGTAGAACATAGTTGACGTGCAACTTGTCTTCAGGGATCATAATTAAACAACATATTTTATCAGCGATCATCAATGAGGCTGAACAGACTCAGGGCTCACTGATGAACAGTGTTCGCTGAATGTATGATTTAAAGTACATGTTTTCATCAGCGATACTAAACAGACTTAGTATATATTCTTTGATGACAAAACATTAATACATATTGTCTACTTACAATTTTCACTAAGTGTTTCTCGTAGAGTCATTATCAAATCACGGAGGGTTTGGATCAACAGAATTACAGTGGGTTTGGAGTTGATAATTGACATGCAGGTCGAAGATGTCGGGTAAGTTCTTAGTATCCGATAAACTTTCATTTGATAGTGTCCGGTAAAGTTTATTTCCCATAAGTATCCGGAAATGGATGTTTTTCGGAAGTATCCAATATGTTTTCCGGAAGGATCCGGTAAGTAGTGTTTTTCGGATACAAATCTCGGATAATGTTTTCTGGATACAAGTTCCAGATTTTTCTGGATTCCGGTAGTTTCCGGATATGGGTTCTGGACACTTAGTCCGGTTAGTTTTCCGAAAGTGTCCGGTAACTAGTGAGTTCCGGTTAATTTGACAGTGGACATTTTAATTATTTGGAATGAGGAATAGGTCGGGCTCTTAATGGTAAATACCATTTCGTATTGTGATGTGAAAACGTGGAATAGGCCGGGCTCTTAATGGTAATTCCTGTTTTCTTTTGGAAGATAATGGATAGGCATGGCTCTTAATTGTAATCCCTACTTCCACACCAAGAAATAGGCATTGCGCTTAATTGTAATTTCTTGGACTTGAGCTGTAATCTAGAAACCGTGGTGATTCGTAATGGTGCTCCTGAACATGATACTATGACCTACTTAGTGTTTGTCATACTCATGGAATCGGGTATGATTCCCGTCATCGAAAGATGTTATGTGTACAGTAAGAAAGTTTGCGATCAGGTTAATTTATATGCTTTGTATACAAATTTGGTTTTCAAAGCTTATAAAAAAATTTATTTAAAAATTGGATGTTCTCACTAGGCGCAAGCCTAATCTTTTCAAATTAAATATTCTTACCAGGTACTAGCTCGGGAAAGGATACCAGGGGATGAGGAAAGAGGGGTACATAATTATGCTTTTGGAAATGAAATGGAGAAGTTAGTGTCATCAATGATATTTTTGAGATATTGTAGACAACCTTATAATCTGATTTTGTTAATTTTGGATTAGATTAGTTAGTTGTTCACAATAGATCATTTGTAATTATGATTCATGCCACTAATTCTCCGGTTGTAAATGAAAGGTTAGAAAGTGTTGTAGAAAACTCTGATAAATTTTAAGGTTTAAATTTATTGTGAATTATGGATGTTTCAAGTTTGAAGGCGGTCTCTCCCTGTCTACTTAGTGCCTTAGAAAAGTATCTTCATTTTTCTAAGATTTCCTTTTCACTCTATTTCCTATGCAAGAGTCCTTAGTGCTTCTCAAGTTTGTTTAGATTAGGTTTTAATTAATCTTATTCCGCAACAAACTGTTAATTATTTGATTTATTCAATAAAAAATTTAGAAAATTATAAATTTTGTGTGTTTGTATTCAATCCCCCCCTTCTACAAACTTACTTGTATAACCCTTCGGGACCAACAGGATCACTTCAAGGTTTGGACCATTAAACCATTTAAGCTCGGATGACTCGATATTGACTAAAACGTAGGCGGCAAAAGTGGGGATCGTTTCCTTTATCGCGGAGGCCGATTTTCGGTGGAGGATCACTTAGCCATTTATTTTCCATTTATTTTCCACTTTATTTTGTCAATTTTAGCCATTTCACTTCTAAAAACCCCCATTCTTGGTATGATTTACGAAAACGAGCAAAAGGAGTGAACCATGGTCTTTAATAAATTATTTGGGGAAGTTTTGGGTGTTTTCACGATTTTTCATCCGCAGTGACGTATACAGTGCCCACTCCGGTTCCCCACTCTTCGAGCTGATCAAAAAGAAATCAAAAAGAAACTTTTAGTTGGGATCTAATTTTCTGGAGGAGGAAGGTTCATATGGCAGAGAAATGGCTGGAGATGTACAAGGTAGTTCTCATTGAAGATAGCATCAAGTACACCTCTTTGTACTTGGAGATTGACTTGGAGAAGGGACCATTGGATAAAAGAATTGCACAAGGAGCTGAATTCTGCCACAACTCAGCAGTCTTTACCCATTGGAAGACCCACCTCTTTTGTGTAATACCCAACTCCTTCTCCTAGTATATAAAGGAGCACTTGGGTGCCATTAAATGCATGCTTGGTTATCATCCTTGAATACTTTTAGTCTCAAATTCTCTCAACTACCACATTAGCTTTAGTCTTTTATTTACTGCAGTAACTAGCTTTAATTTTCAGTAATTTACTTTCTTAGTTTAAATTGTAGTTCGTATTACACAGTGCAGGGACGACTTCTCGTTCCCCACTGTGAGCAGTTAATTCAAGTCACTTTCAGTTTTATTATGTGCAAATCTTCATCTTTTGTTTTCTTTACTTCGTAAATGTTAGGCTAAACATCCTTTGGGATGTAGGAAGGAGAAGTACCTGGATTTTATCAAAAATGCTTGAGTAATCTTTATACTTAGAATATTTGTTGTTTTGGTCTTTCATTCTCGATATTTACCCAAGGATGCGAACAAGCTGATCACTTGCAAGGATCTAAAGTCTAGTTCTTAACTTAGAAATAAGTAGAGCGCAGTGACACGAGCTTGAATGATGCTAGGGGATTCGAAAGAATTCTTTTGACACTTACGAAAGTGAGGTCGGCACAGTGAGCTAATCTCTGCCCACTGGAGTAGTAGGCAAGCTAATTTGTGTATTAAAAACACTTAGAGTATTTGTCTCTACACATTCCATCGAGGCCTGAAAAGGTCCATTTAGAGATTACCATTGACAAAACAACAAGTACTAAGAGTATGGGATTTTTATCTAACGGTGTGAGTATTTTGTAACCGGGCTTTTCTAGCGAAAATGTCCACCACGAATACGAGGATCACTCTAAGAACCGAGTATTTGAGATAAAATTTAGGGAAAATCCAACCTACATTCCTCCTTTTTAGCATTTAGTAAATCGTTTCAAGTAGCTATTTTACCAAACCAAACCAAAGTATTATTTTCCTCTCTAGTTGAAACTTGTAAAAGGAGCTCATGAGAACCGTATTGTCTTGATTGTCCAGTCTCTGTGGATTCGATTCTGGTATTTTACCAACTATTACTTGCTGTGACGATCATAGTGGACAGTGTACACTTGCACTTCCCACTGTGGACAGTTTGCAACCCACTGCGATTAAAACACACATTTCGCACGTACCAAGTTTTTGGCGCCGTTGCCGGGGACTGGCGTGATTTTAAATCTCAAGACATTAGTTTTTGTTCGAGCCCGAGTAACTAGTTTTTCTAAGCTGTTCGTATTGTATGCCACGGCGACAACTCGAACATTTGGTTCCAATAGATCTCGAAATAGAAAAAACGTTGCGAAAAACACGAAGAAGCAAGAAAACAAATCGACAACCTCTTGTGATCCCCACTGTGAACATGGCTGCAGTACCGCCACCTATAGTGGAGACCACAATCACGATTGCCGATAACAAAGATCGAAAAATACGGGACTATGCTACTTCCGGAGTTGGTGATTTAAGCTCCGGAATTTTGAGACCCAATATTGTTGCAACGCATTTTGAACTCAAACCGGTGATGTTTCAAATGATCCAAGCCATGGGTCAATTTGGAGGATCGCCATCTGAGGATCCGCACTCGCACTTAAAATCTTTTTTAGAAATGACCGATTCCTTTCAATTGCAAGGTGTTAGTGATGAGGCATTAAGACTAAGGCTTTTCCCTTTTTCATTAAGGGACAAAGCAAAATCTTGGCTGAACGCACATGCACCTCACTCGATAACCACTTGGCAAGAACTTGCCGATAGATTTTTGCAAAAATACTTTCCTCCAACAAGGAATGTTAGATTTCGAAATGATATAATTTTATTTAGGCAAGAGGAAGATGAGGCTGTTTCGGATGCATGGGAACGATTTAAAGATTTACTTCGAAAGTGCCCACATCATGGCATCCCACATTGCATCCAATTGGAGACCTTTTACAATGGTCTTTCCAATGCAGCCAAAATCATCTTAGATGCAACAGCCGGTGGAACATTTACGAGTATGACTTACAACGAAGGATATCAAATCTTAGAAAAAGTGTCCAACAACAATACCGAATGGTCAAATCCGAGAGCACCCATGTCTAAGACCAACACCATAGATTCCGAAGCACTCAAAACCATGAATGCACAATTAGTGGCCTTGACAAAAATCGTTTTAAATCAAAATCGAGGCCAAGTCAATTCCGCAACCCATCTCGCTGATAACTGCTCCCTTTGTGGAGAGGAGCATGTTTTCGACTATTGTCCAGCAAACCCCGAATCTGTTAATGTCATAGGGACCAACCAAAGGAACAACCCTTATTCGCAGACTTATAATCCAGGTTGGAGAAATCATCCGAATTTCTCTTGGTCCGGTAATCAAGGACTCCAACCCCAAGGACCGAGTCACATCCAGCAAAGACCATACAATCCCCCGGGATTTCAGCAACATCACAGTGGGCAATCCCCACATCACAGTGGGCAGTCCCCACAACCATACCAACCACGATCCAACCAACCAGCTGAGGCTCAACAATCGATCGAGTCGATTCTCAAAGGTTTTATGAATCAAACCCAAGCAGCCATTAGGAATATAGAGACCCAAGTAGGACAGCTAGCCGTTGAAGTTAAGAATAGACCACCAGGAACGTTACCGAGTGATACCGAGCAAGCTAGAGTGATAGGAAAAGGACCAGAACATGTCAAGTCCATAACTTTAAGGAGTGGAAAGGATCTGAAAAATATCATTTTTGAATCTGATGATTCGCCTCAAAAACCCACTGTGAGCACCACAGTGGGCACTCCTCAAGTCACTGTGATCCCCACAGTGGGGACCGACATCCCTGACCTTCCCACTTTTGGACCTGTCCCAAAGACTACTGTTCCAAAGCCAATACCACAGCAAACTCAGATTGACCCACGAAACATTCCATTTCCTCAAAGAATGAAGCCTAAAAATGTCGATGTTCAGTTTAAAAAATTCTTAGACATTTTTAAGCAACTTCACATTAACATACCCTTGGTAGAAGCTCTCGAGCAGATGCCAAGCTATGTTAAATTCTTAAAAGATATTTTGAACAAAAAGAGGAAGTTGGGTGAATTTGAAACTGTGGCTTTGACCGAAGAATGTAGTGCCCTCCTAACAAGCAAGATTCCACCTAAGTTGAAAGACCCGGGTAGTTTCACCATTCCATGCATTATAGGAGGACAAGAAGTAGGCCAAGCACTCTGTGATTTAGGAGCTAGTGTCAACTTGATGCCTTTGTCCATTTTTAACAAGTTAGGGATTGGAGAGGCTAGACCCACAACCGTGACATTACAACTAGCCGACCGATCCATTGCCTACCCCAAGGGAAAAATAGAAGACGTTTTGGTCCAAGTGGATAAATTTATCTTCCCCGCCGATTTTCTTGTTTTAGATTATGAGGCCGATAAAGAAATCCCAATCATCTTAGGACGTCCGTTTCTTGCAACCGGACGTACTTTGATCGATGTGCACAAAGGAGAACTCACGATGCGAGTTAATGACCAAGAGGTAACTTTTAATGTTTTCAAATCTCTCAAATATATAGACACCGAAGATTGTTTTGCCTTAAGTTCGATTTATGAAACCCACAATTTTGGCAATTTGCCCACAGTGGGGAGTACAGTTCCCACAGTGGGGATTGACAGTGAGCACTCTGAATCAGAGAGTAATGACACTTTCAAGGATGAGTGTAATGAAATGGTTGCAGCTTTTGAACCTCTGGACTTCAAAGATAGAGATGTTCAATCCCCTTCAATAGAACAACCTCCCGAGTTAGAGCTTAAACCATTGCCTTCCCATTTAAAGTATGCTTATCTCGCTAAGGATAATAAACTTCCCGTCATTATCTCTTCCAAACTTAGTGAGAAACAAGAACAACTTCTGATTGATTTGTTGATAAAGCATAAGGGAGCAATTGGTTGGACCATAGCGGACATTCGAGGGATTAGCCCCTCTTTATGTCAACATAAGATTAACTTGGAGAGTGACCACCCGGGGAAAGTCCAACCCCAAAGAAGGTTGAACCCCATCATGAAGGAGGTAGTTAAGAAAGAAGTCTTGAAATGGTTAGATGCCGGTATTATCTATCCCATTGCCAGTAGTAGTTGGGTGAGCCCCGTTCAATGTGTCCCTAAAAAGGGAGGAACAACAGTGGTCAGAAATGAAAAGAACGAACTCATTCCAACTAGGACTGTTACGGGATGGAGAATATGCATGGACTATAGGCAACTGAATCTAGCAACAAAGAAAGACCATTTCCCGTTACCTTTTATTGATCAAATGCTTGATAGATTAGCGGGAAAGGAATTTTATTGTTTTCTAGATGGATACTCCGGATATAACCAAATCCACATCGCACCCGAAGACCAAGAAAAGACCACCTTTACTTGTCCATATGGTACTTTTGCATTCCGGAGAATGCCTTTTGGTTTATGTAATGCTCCCGCTACTTTTCAACGCTGTATGATGGCCATTTTTACTGATATGATAGAAGATACCATAGAAGTTTTTATGGACGATTTTTCTGTGATCGGCACATCATTTGATAACTGTTTGAGGAATCTAGAAAAAAGTTTGGTGAGATGTGAAACCCACGACCTTATTCTAAATTGGGAAAAATGTCATTTCATGGTCGAAGAGGGCATCGTTTTGGGTCATCTTGTGTCGAAAAAGGGTTTGGAAGTTGATGAAGCAAAACTAGAAGTAATCTCCCAACTTCCCGAGCCCACAACGGTAAAAGGCATTCGCAGTTTTTTAGGTCACGCAGGTTTCTATAGGAGGTTCATAAAAGATTTTTCCAAAATAACTAAACCCCTATGTAACCTGCTGCAACATGAAAGAGAGTTTGTTTTTACCAAAGAATGTAGAAACGCATTTGAAATAATCAAAAATGCCTTAGTTACTGCACCCATAGTGACCACTCCTGACTGGTCACTCCCATTTGAAGTCATGTGTGACGCCAGCGATTGGGCTATAGGTGCAGTACTAGGCCAACGAAAAGATAAGATTTTTCATCCAATATACTATGCAAGCAAGACTTTGATCGAGGCTCAAATCAACTACACTGTAACCGAAAAAGAACTACTTGCAGTAGTTTTTGCTTTTGATCGTTTCAGGTCTTACTTAATTGGAGCAAAGGTCATAGTACACACCGATCACGCAGCCATCAAATATTTGATCAACAAGGCTGACTCTAAACCGAGGTTGATCAGATGGGTGCTGTTGCTGCAGGAATTTGACCTCCAGATCGTCGACAGAAAAGGAACAAGCAATCAGGTTGCTGATCATCTGTCCAGGCTCGAGAAGACAGTGGGCACTGTTGACCCCACTCCTGACCCCACTCCGGTAAAAGAAACTTTTCCCGATGAACAATTATTATCTGCGCAACATCATAATGAAACTCCTTGGTATGCTGATATTGCAAACTTTTTAGCAAGTGGACTTAAGCCCCACGGGATGAGTGGACAACCATTCAAGAAATTTTTACACGACACACGACAATACGTTTGGGACGATCCCTTCTTGTACAAGATAGGGGCGGACCAAATATTAAGGCGTTGTGTCCATGGGAGTGAACAACATCAAATACTCCATGGTTGTCACACATCCCACTACGGTGGCCACTTCGGTGGAAACTGTACCGCAGCAAAAATTTTGCAAAGTGGATTCTTTTGGCCCACTGTTTTTAAAGACTCATTTGAATTCGTGAAAAATTGTGAGCAATGTCAACGTACGGGGAATATATCGCAAAGAAATGAAATGCCTCTTAACAACATTCTAGAGGTCGAACTTTTTGATGTATGGGGGATAGATTTTATGGGACCTTTTCCAAATTCCAACAATAACTTTTACATCTTGGTTGCGGTAGATTATGTTTCAAAATGGGTAGAAGCCATTGCTTGTCACTCCAATGATGCTAACACTGTGGTGAAGTTCTTACACAAAAATATATTCACTCGCTTCGGAACACCACGAGCATTAATTAGTGACGAAGGCACCCATTTTGTAAACAAAGTCATGGCCTCGGTTCTTGCTAAATATGATATTCATCATAGAGTGGCCACCGCATACCACCCACAAACCAATGGGTTGGCCGAGCTTTCAAATCGTGAGATCAAGGGAATTTTGGAAAAAGTTGTTAAGCCACACCGTAAAGATTGGTCAATCAAACTCGATGATGCTCTTTGGGCCTATCGAACAGCCTATAAAACTCCTCTGGGAATGTCTCCATTCAAATTAGTTTTTGGCAAAGCTTGCCATTTACCGATTGAATTAGAGCACAAGGCGTTCTGGGCCCTTAAAGAGCTTAACATGAGTGAGGATGCCGCGGGAATCAAAAGGAGTCTGCAAATACATGAGCTAGAGGAGTTGCGATATCACTCCTATGAGAATGCAAAGTTGTACAAGGAAAAGACCAAGATGTGGCACGATCGTCGAATCAACCATAGGGAGTTCATGGAAGGACAACAGGTACTATTGTTCAATTCCCGTCTCAAACTCTTTCCAGGTAAACTTAAATCAAGATGGACGGGACCATACACCATTGTCAAGGTGAGTCCTTTCGGAACAGTGGAGTTGAAATCCCCACAATCGGGTCAAACCTTTAAAGTTAATGGGCAAAGGGTAAAGCATTTTTTGCATGAAAGTGCCCACATCCCTGCCCACTCTCCGCCTCGCTATGGTTAGAGAAATTCACAACCGTTTGTAAATATTTTATTTCACTTATTTGTTGTCTTTTTATTATTTTTGGTCTTTTTAATTCTGCATGGTAGTTTGTTTTAATGTGTGTAGAAGAACGTGCCACCTTTTGAAGAAAAATCAAGGAAAGTAATTTGCAGTGGGGAAGGCTCAGGTCACTGCGCTCCCCACTCCCCACCTGACGAATGAAAGGACTATTTTTGGGGCCCAATGCTGACAAGCTTTCACCTTTTGCTGCCATCAAGTCTACTTTTAGGCCATGGTGTCATAGTTCATCATTTCCCAAGCAAAGCTATCATTGTCAATCCTCTCCCTCTCTCCTAAAATCGGCTGTTTCCCCCCATTTTTGAAAAGAAAACATTTCCAAAAACCACCTTAACCTCCTTTGCTTCCAAAATTTACCCAACAAACTTTCTCTTCTTCATTTCTCTCTCTACGAAAAACCCACCAGCAAAACCCTTCCAAAACCCTAAAAATGGCAAGAACCAAGAGAATGAACACCAACCCCGATGCACTAACACGTGCGGCCGTCCGCCGCAGGACCGCCGAGGAACAACCACCGGAAGCCGTCACCAATGACCTGAACGAACCGCCACCGGTCTCCGGCGAAAACCCGATCATCTCCGGTGCAGCCGACGAGGGTTCTTCAAAGCACGAAAGCCCAAAAGCTACTTCATCATCGCAAGTCTCAGACAACAGTATCACCCATTTCGAGACCGAGACACTTCTAGCCGAAGAAGAAGAGAGACGGTTAGCAGAGGAGTTCAAACAGAAAATGGAAGCCATTAGAAAAAGAAAGGAAGAGGTCGAGAGGAGGCGTCGAGAGGAAGAAGAAAGAATCAGAAAGGAAGAAGAGGAAAGAATCAAACGAGAGGAGGAAGAAAGATTAAAAAGAGAGGAGGAAGAGAGATTGAGGAGGGAAGAAGCCGCAAGATTGGCTAGAGAGGAGGAGGAGCGATTGAAAGAGGAAGAACGAAAGAAGGATGAAGAAGCAAGGATATTCGAGCAGAAAAAGAAACAAGCAGAGGAGGAGTGTTTGGCTCGTGAGGAAGAAGAAAGACAGAAGAAGATTAAGGAACAGACTCAGACATTAGACATTCCCCAGAACAAAAATGCTGATAGTGTGGAGGATGTCCACACCACTGCCCACAGTGAAGAAACCCCAACCAGAGCACTCCAGAGGAACAGGGGAATGGTTACACGATCTGGTGCATCCAAGAAGGCATCGTCTGCAAAACCGAAAAGAAAAGCGTCGAGGAAAGGTAAGGGTATCGAACCCTCTTTAAGTTCTTCTTCTAGTGATACTAATACGGGAAGTGAACAAAACCTTTCTGAAAATCCACATCTGTCCACTGTGGGGACTGCTCATGCCCCCAGTGGGATACCGAGGCAATTCACTTCCCCAGCTGCTAGAACCCACTTTGAGTGTATTTGCACTCGGAAGTTGAATTTAGAGAGGGGTTTCGACCCCGACTTTGTAGAAGCAAATCCCTTTGTCAAAGATAAACTTGTAGCGCAAGATTGGGCAACCATTGCCACTGCCAATCGCCGCGCTAATGCATCATTAGTCCGAGAATTTTATGCTGAGGCCTCCCAAGCCAAAGAATCATTTGTTAAGATCAGAGGAAAGGTTGTGGACTTTACTCCAGGCAATATAAACCGAGTGTTAGGTAGAGGAGCTCCGGAACCTTGTGCTTTCGGACAGTTCCTGGCAAAGATGACTCCGGCTGATGAGGAATTGATTTTAAAAGAAATAGCAGTTGAGGGAAGGCCATGGAATCAGGATGGCCAAAGAAGGTGTCTATATGCTGGCAGCCTCACCACTGAGGCTGCTGTGTGGTTCCAATTCCTAAGGGCCTCGGTGGCCCCAACATCGCACGACACGACTCTCTCCATGCATAAGTGTGCCATGCTTTACTGCGTTCTCACTAAAAAGAAGATCAATCTGGGAATCATAATGCATGGTGCCATCCATCAGGCCAGAACACGAACCAAGGTAATCCTACCCCTTCCTTGCCTTATTACACTATTGCTAATAGATGCCGGAGTGCCCACAGCTGAAGAAGACCAGTGGATCATTTCCACGAAAAACATCAGTATTCAGACAATTAAGAAGATGAGAAGAGAGATAGGAGGCCCGTCTGTTGAGCCTGCCCAGGTACAGCCCAATGTGCGAATAGCCGACGAGCACATAGTGGGCACTGAAGTGCCCACTGTGGGGAAGAAGGGTACCCCACTCCATTCAACCGAGGCCGGATCATCAAGCAACCAAATGGGAGAGATTTTGGCAGCTTTAAAGAAGCTCACATACAGGATCGAGTTGCTGGAAAGTGAGCAGCGATATCAGAACCGGGCCACGCAGAAATTTTGGATGTATACAAGAGAACGAGATGAGGTGACGGGCCTGATGATGAAAGAGGCCAACCCAATGCTAGCTGCTCAGCTCCCAGATTTTCCTGAGGATATTTGCCCAACCAATGCCAGTGATGACGAGTTTGAAGAGGATGACGCCGCCAGTTCACCAGAAGCCACCCAAACCCCGTGAATGGTTTGTTTTAAAACAATGGTTTCGCTCTTTTGCTCACCAAAAACAATTTTATTTTGTTTGGTTGATCTTTTTGTGCCTATGGCTAGGCATTGACACTATTTGCTGTTTTAACTTTTTAAATATCGATGCATGAAAATCCTACCGGTAGGTAGGTACTTTTGGGTACTAACGTATTGATTGTTTGAATGCTTGTTTGACCTCGTTTCCATTTCAAGGTACAACTTTCGGCTTCCAACTTAAAAAGGTCCCTTTTGTAAGTACGAATCTCAACTTGTCCCGTGAAATGATTTAGGCCATTTTTCGCATCTAAACACGACCCTTTTTGTACCCCAAACCACCACCTTTGTTCATTAATTCAATGTCACAGTGGGGACACTGTGAGATTTTAAGTTTGAGGTGGGAACTTCCAGAGTGACCTCCAGTTTGCTCACAGTGAGGACACTGTGAAGTCCAAGTTTGAGGTGGGTAAGCCGTACCCCCCTCCCAAAAAAAAGGTGGGTAAGCCGTACCCCCCTCCCAAAAAAAAAAAAGAGAAAACACAAAAATACAAAAACAGAAGAAAATCGGAGTAGCACTAACAAAATTGATGGTGTGCCTTTTCTGGACCATCAAAGTGCTCACTCCCAGAAAAAGATGGTGTGCCTATTCTGGACCATCAGAATACCCACCCTCAAAAAAAAAAATAGCCATACTCCTTATTCCCAAATAAAGCCTGAAAGTGTACGTACTTATCATAGCAAAATACTAAACACCCACTTCTTGAAATAAAAATCTCAAAGCGAGATCTTCGGTCCATGTTTGGAAATTTTTGCCAAAACCCTTGGGAAAAGATTCAAAGCCATAAACCCTTCAAACCCAAGAAAGCCCTATTGATCAAAAGGTAAACAAGGGAAAGGTTTCGTCAAACACAAAAGTGAAATTTTCAAGTTTGGAACCGAAGGAAGTATCGAAGGAAGGAGATCAACGCCCATTCAAGTCAAGAAATATGTAAGTCCCTCAAAGACCTTTTATGCATTGTGTTTCATTTTATTTCTTTCTTTTTATTACTTGGGGACAAGTAATGATTTAAGTTTGAGGTTGTGATAACTCTATTTTTAGAGTTATTATTTCCATTTATTTTCCACTTTATTTTGTCAATTTTAGCCATTTCACTTCTAAAAACCCCCATTCTTGGTATGATTTACGAAAACGAGCAAAAGGAGTGAACCATGGTCTTTAATAAATTATTTGGGGAAGTTTTGGGTGTTTTCACGATTTTTCATCCGCAGTGACGTATACAGTGCCCACTCCGGTTCCCCACTCTTCGAGCTGATCAAAAAGAAATCAAAAAGAAACTTTTAGTTGGGATCTAATTTTCTGGAGGAGGAAGGTTCATATGGCAGAGAAATGGCTGGAGAAGTACAAGGTAGTTCTCATTGAAGATAGCATCAAGTACACCTCTTTGTACTTGGAGATTGACTTGGAGAAGGGACCATTGGATAAAAGAATTGCACAAGGAGCTGAATTCTGCCACAACTCAGCAGTCTTTACCCATTGGAAGACCCACCTCTTTTGTGTAATACCCAACTCCTTCTCCTAGTATATAAAGGAGCACTTGGGTGCCATTAAATGCATGCTTGGTTATCATCCTTGAATACTTTTAGTCTCAAATTCTCTCAACTACCACATTAGCTTTAGTCTTTTATTTACTGCAGTAACTAGCTTTAATTTTCAGTAATTTACTTTCTTAGTTTAAATTGTAGTTCGTATTACACAGTGCAGGGACGACTTCTCGTTCCCCACTGTGAGCAGTTAATTCAAGTCACTTTCAGTTTTATTATGTGCAAATCTTCATCTTTTGTTTTCTTTACTTCGGAAATTTTAGGCTAAACATCCTTTGGGATGTAGGAAGGAGAAGTACCTGGATTTTATCAAAAATGCTTGAGTAATCTTTATACTTAGAATATTTGTTGTTTTGGTCTTTCATTCTCGATATTTACCCAAGGATGCGAACAAGCTGATCACTTGCAAGGATCTAAAGTCTAGTTCTTAACTTAGAAATAAGTAGAGCGCAGTGACACGAGCTTGAATGATGCTAGGGGATTCGAAAGAATTCTTTTGACACTTACGAAAGTGAGGTCGGCACAGTGAGCTAATCTCTGCCCACTGGAGTAGTAGGCAAGCTAATTTGTGTATTAAAAACACTTAGAGTATTTGTCTCTACACATTCCATCGAGGCCTGAAAAGGTCCATTTAGAGATTACCATTGACAAAACAACAAGTACTAAGAGTATGGGATTTTTATCTAACGGTGTGAGTATTTTGTAACCGGGCTTTTCTAGCGAAAATGTCCACCACGAATACGAGGATCACTCTAAGGACCGAGTATTTGAGATAAAATTTAGGGAAAATCCAACCTACATTCCTCCTTTTTAGCATTTAGTAAATCGTTTCAAGTAGCTATTTTACCAAACCAAACCAAAGTATTATTTTCCTCTCTAGTTGAAACTTGTAAAAGGAGCTCATGAGAACCGTATTGTCTTGATTGTCCAGTCTCTGTGGATTCGATTCTGGTATTTTACCAACTATTACTTGCTGTGACGATCATAGTGGACAGTGTACACTTGCACTTCCCACTGTGGACAGTTTGCAACCCACTGCGATTAAAACACACATTTCGCACGTACCAACAGGGACGGTGAGAGTGCTGGCGATTGTGCCCGGTCACTCTCGCGGGTGGCATTATCGCCGGATTCCAGCTGCAGCCGCTTACCACTCGCGGTACCATCTCAGTGAGAGTGCCCGGGGAGTGTGCTCGGGGCACTCTCGCGGTCATAGTCGCCGGCGGGGTGTTTGACCTTATTAATTGACGGGACTGCAGTGTTTTCAAGGGAGCTTCATCTTCTTTGGTTTTTGCTGTTGTTGTACGACTCCCCTCTCCCATTTTGATGATTTTCCACACCCCACACCTCTATCCTCACATTTACTCGTCCCTCATCTATGGATCTAGAGCATTTACTCTCCACTCACTCACTCACTTAACCTCCCTATGGTGTTGAAGCTTTATGTAACGTCCTGCAAAAATGAAACATACATATAACATACATTCCATAACATGTTTACAACAAAGTACTTCATCTTTCACATTTGGTCCCATCGAAAGTCTGAACATAAAAATATTCATTACAACTTGATCCACTTTGAATTACATAGTAATAACAAAGATTATAACTACAAAAGCATCCGTAGCATCATGATGATAATCTTCTCCAAAGCTAGCCAACAAGTATTCTATTTACTTGTTCTTACTGGAATCACCACCTGGAATACATAATTTTTAAAACAGAAAATGAGGGTTAGACCTAAGGGTCTAGTGAGTAAATCCCCGACATTTGTAATTCATTAAAAACTCATTTATATAAAACACTATTTATATAAATACACATACCACACACGTAAGTTAATACCAACTAACAATTATTCATTATACCTGTCTCATTCCACCTTATCCCTCCACCAATGGCCAATATCAATTGGTTGCGAGCCAATTTATCACACCGGTCCAAAGCCCGGCCACGTATTATATTATCATATAATACTCACGTAATTATAATCTCAATATATTATAATCACCCACGTATGACATATTCATACCACATATCAAATATTTGTTATTCACATAATGCATTCCAGTAAAATACTTTTTAAAGTAAAACTCACCTGATCTTTTAAGCAAGGTCCTTCAAACTTTCTTCAAAATAGATTATCTTTTAACCCAGATCCTTAGTATCTGAAACAAATTAAAGTATACATACTCTTTAACACATAAACAGGAAAACCCAACTTTTCGCAACCCACTATTACGAAAAGTTTACTTTTCGCAACCTATAGTTGCGAGTTCCTCACTTTTCGCAACCAACAGATGCGAAAACCTCACTTCTCGCAACCCACAGTTGCGAGTTCCCTACTTTTCGTAACCAACAGATACGAAAACCTCACTTCTCGCAACCCACAGTTGCGAGTTCCCTACTTTTCGTAACCAACAGATACGAAAACCTCACTTTGCGTTTTAGCTGCTTGCGCAAAGTGGACTTTTCGCAAAAACACTGTTCATCGTCTTTTCAGATAAGTTCAGTTCAGTTTGAGGAATTTCATCTTATACCCAGATTGTACAGAAGTGTTCTAAACCCCTTTTAACACCCTAATTGCAACTAAAACTCACAAATTCATCTAAATTACCTAAACCCACCTCAAAATCCAAAAGAAACCTAATTTATAAAAGAGAGAAATTTTAATTAGAACCATACCTTTGATTTCACAACTTGAACCCTTTAATTCCATCTTACAATCTTGTTTATTTCTCCTTCTTCTCTTTCACGGTTCTCTCCCTTTCTCTCTGTCTTTGCCGAATAAACACACACACACACAGTTTTGGGTTTTGCTTTTCTATGTCTCAAAGGAGATATTTCTCCACTTTTAGACTACTGAGTCAGTTTGCATAAAGAGGTTTGGGTAAAATACCAAACAAACCCTAAACTTGCTTCACTTGACAAAACACACCCCTAAGCTTCTATTATACAATAAAAACTTATCCCTTAATTTCTTAACTCCATAAAATACTCAAATAAATACTTATAAAATACCAATTTTAAATTAGATAAAATACCTGGTTATTACAACATCTCCCCCTTAAAATAATTCCATCCCGGAATTCAGTTAAGAGAACAGATGAGGGTATTTGGTTCTCATCTCCGATTCTGATTCCCATGTCGCATCCTGACCTCGATGATGTTTCCACTGAACCTTTACCTGCCTGATTTCTTTATTCCTTAATACTTTAACCTTATGATCAACTATAGCTTCTGGTTCTTCTACGTAGTTCAGCTTTTCATCAACTTGAATATCCGGTAGAGAGACTGCTTGGTCTGGTGTAACTAAACATTTCCGAAAATTCGATACATCAAACGCGTTGTGAATTCTGCTTAATTCCGACGGAAGATCCAATCTGTACGCTACTTCACCGATCCTTTCTGTAATTTCAAATGGCCCAATATACCGCGGACTTAGTTTGCCTTGTTTCCCAAAACGTATAACTCCTTTCCAGGGCGATACTTTCAACATCACAAAATCCCCAACCTGAAATTCTAACGGTTTCCGACGTCGATCGGCATAGCTTTTCTGTCTGTCTTGTGCTGTTTTCAATCTATCCCGAATCTGGGTAATCTTATCTGTTGTTAACTGTACTATTTCTGGCCCTGCTAATTGCTTCTCCCCCACTTCATTCCAACACAAAGGCGTTCGGCATTTTCTACTATACAGTACTTCAAACGGTGCCGCCTAAATGCTAGAATGATAACTGTTGTTGTAGGCGAATTCTATCAAAGGTAGATGTTTATCCCATGATCCCCCAAAATCAACTATACAAGCCCGAAGCATATCCTCTAAAGTTTGGATTGTTCTTTCACTTTGCTCGTTAGTCTATGGATGATATGTTGTGCTCAACTTTATCTGCGTTCCCATCTCTTTTTTAAAGCTTCTCCAGAATCTAGAAGTAAAACGACTATCTCGATCAGAAATAATCGAAATTGGTACTCCATGTCGAGTTACTATTTCATTAATATACAACTTAGCTAAACGTTCCAAAGAATCAGTTTCTTTTATCGGCAAGAAATGAGCAGACTTCGTCAACCTATCCACAATCACCCAAATAGAATCGAATCCCTTTGAAGTTCTTGGCAACTTGGTAATGAAATCAGTAGTGATCTGATCCCATTTCCACATTGGTATATCTAGTCGTTGTAACTGACCAAACGGTTTCTGATGTTCAATCTTCACTTTCTTGCAGGTAGTACAATCTTCCACATACTTAGCAACACTTCTCTTCATTCCCGGCCACCAATAGAATTGTTTCAAATCTCTATACATTTTATTTGTACCTGGATGAATAGAAAATCGAGATTGATGAGCTTCTTGTAGTACACGATCCCGTAATCCACCCAAACGAGGTACCCAAATTTTGTTTCCCATACTCAACAACCCACGGTCATCTTTCCCAAGCAATGCTGATATCCCAACCAACCGTTCAGATTTCAAACTTTCTTCTTGATAAGCATCTATTTGGCATTTCAATAATTCGTCAAAAATATTTGGAAGCAGTTCAGCTCGAAGAGATATCGCTTTTATCGTTCCACTCCTTTCTTGACGACTTAGCGCATCTGCCACCACGTTCGCCTTCCCGGGGTGATAAAGGATTTCACAATCATAATCATTTGCCAATTCCAACCACCTTCTTTGCCTCATATTCAGTTCCTTCTGATCAAAAAGATGTTGGAGACTCTTGTAGTCCGTGAAAATTTGACATTTAGAACCATAAAGATAATGTCTCCAAATCTTCAAGGCAAAAACAACTGCTGCTAGTTCCATATGATGAGTAGGATATTGTCTTTCATGATCCTTCAGTTGACGGGAAGCATAAGCAATCACCTTCCCACGTTGCATGAGTACACATCCCAAACCCGGCTTAGAGGCATCACTGTAGACCACAAAATCATCGGAACCTTCGGGCAATGCTAATATCGGCGCGCTGCAGAGTTTCTCCTTTAATATCCTGAAGGCCTCATCCTGTTCTGCTTTCCATTCAAACTTTAAATTCTTCCGAGTCAGCTTGGTCAACGGCGTTGCGATTCGAGAAAAGTCTTTTATAAACTTCCGATAGTATCCAGCTAGACCCAGAAAACTTCGTACTTCGGTTGCCGTCTTTGGCGGTTCCCAATTTTCAATTGCTTCCACTTTACTTGTATACCCTTCTCTGAAACTACATGCCCCAAAAACTGAACTTCCCGCAACCAGAATTCACATTTAGAGAACTTAGCGTACAACTTTTCTTTCTTCAATAACTCCAATATCAAACGAAGATGTTGCGCATGATCCTCTTTGGATCGAGAATAAATAAGTATATCATCGATAAACACAATGACAAATTTATCGAGATAAGGCTTACATACTCGATTCATCAAATCCATAAAAGCGGCTGGAGCATTCGTCAATCCAAAAGGCATTACCAAAAATTCGTAGTGGCCGTATCTTGAGCGAAAAGCAGTCTTTAAAACATCCTCCTCCTTAACCTTCAACTGATGGTAGCCAGATCTGAGATCAATCTTGGAGAAGTAACAAGCTCCAACTAATTGATCAAAAAGGTCATCAATTCTTGGGAGTGGATACTTGTTCTTGATCGTGCGCTTGTTCAGCTCCCGATAATCGATACACATTCTCATTGAACCGTCTTTCTTCTTCACGAATAAAACTGGTGCACCCCATGGCGATGAGCTGGGTCTGATGAAGCCCTTATCAGATAAATCTTGAAGTTGCGACATCATTTATTTCATTTCTGGGGGTGCTAATCTGTACGGCGCACGAGCGATGGGATTGGCTCCAGGTACCAGGTCTATTCCAAATTCTACTTGCCTAACAGGAGGAAGACTATTCAAGTCTTCAGGAAAAACTTCTGGGTATTCACTAACAATGGAAATATCTTCCAGCTTACACTTTTCAGGACTACTATCTATCACATAGGCTAGATAACTAGAGCAACCCTTATTAACACATTTACGGGCTTTTACCATATATATAAGACTGGACTGATGATTCTTACGATCTCCATAAATCACTACCGATCTCTTATCAGGAAAAACGACATTGATTACTTTCTTATCACAAACTATGTTAGACTGATTCTCAGCTAGCCAATCCATTCCTACTACCACATCAAATTCAATCAAAGCTATTGGTAACAGTTGTATCGGTACTCCACATCCCTCTATATCTATCATGCAACGATCAAAAACCTCTTTAACTGCCACTTGGTTATCATTTGCGGTGTCTACTAATAAAGCATGTTTTAACAATTTAGGCTCTAAATGCATGTGAGCAGCAAAGGAGGGAGACACAAAAGATCGGTTTGCACCGGAATCAAATAACACTTTAGCACGCGTGGAGTTTATGAAAAATGTACCTGTGACCACATTCGGAGTTTCTTCCGCCTCTTTAGCTGTCATTTGGAACGTACGACCCCTCGTTCTCGGCGGTTCTATTCTTGGGACCACTGGTCTAGTAATGGCTGGTTTCCCCGATGTACCCCCGGATTGTATTCTACCCCGCGGACAATCTGATTGGAGGTGATCCAGAGAATTGCACAAAAAGCAAAATCGTGTTACTCAACAATCCTTTACAACATGCCCAGTTTTTCCACATTTAAAACAAACCCGTGACTCTACTTGGCAAGTTCCCTGATGGTAACGATTACATTTTGGACATGGTCTTTCTGTTGGTCGAAATGACGGACGGTTGTCAAACCTCTGAAATTTAGGTTTCCTCGAATCCTGTGGTGGTCCTTCCCATTTTCTTTTCCCTAAGCTCTTATCACCAGTATCTCTTTTATTATCTCTTTCCACATTCTCGGCAGCATCCACCGCAGCTGTAAAAGTATTTGGCCCTGTGGCAGTCACCAATCTTCGAACCTCGGAATTCAACCCATAAATAAACCTCTCCATTTTCATCTTTTCTGTAGCAACATAATATCCTGCAAAACAAGACTTCTCCAAAAATCGTGCAGTATAATCTCTAACCGACAGATTTCCTTGTTGTAGATTCATGAATTCTTCTTCTAACTGTCTGACAGCAGCTTGTGGACAGAAGTGCGTTGTGAAAGCTAACACAAATTCCTCCCATGCAAAAGTAGTGTAAACATCCGTTCCTCTTGATTCTATATGAGCCTCCCACCAATACAGAGCATCCCCTTTCAGCATCGCAGCTCCATAAAGCACTTTGTCTTCTTCAGCACACTTACACGTCTTAAAGATGGCCTCTATTTCTTTCAGCCACCTCATCGCCTTTACTGGATCTCGGTCTCCTGAATATGTAGGGGGCTTACAACTAAGAAATATTTTATAGTCGCACCTTTTCATCACTGGTAGAACAGTAGAGGTAAGTGGTATCTCCACTTCATGTTCCGGATCTGGTCTTTCAGTTTCATTAAGACGATTACGTTCGAACATGGCTTGTATGCTATCCTGTAATCTCCCCATTTCAGCAGTCAGATCATCTCGTGTAACAAACTCTGTACCATGCTGTTGTGTTCTACCTCCAGTTCGGCCTCCTGTTCCCCTTCCGGTTCTACCTCTACCACGATCTCCTCCTCTTCCCCCTGTTCCTAATGGTGGATTCTCTCCACTTGAATTCCTTCCTCTTCCCTGATTCCCTTGTCTGGTACCACTCACCATTATGTGGATTCAAACAAAGTTAATATACACACATAAGCATATACCCCATATAATAAGATATTCCAGTTCAAACATGTACCTGTAAGATCATAATTACACTGGCCTGGTGTAATTTGAAATTACCTTACATGATGTTCCTTCTACCTTTTATACTTAATATCCCCAGGTTCTAAATTAATAGGGACATCCTACTTCACATGCAGTTTAAGTCTAGGTACAGATACTAATACCTAAATCCCTTAAACTAGGGCTCTGATACCATCTGTAACGTCCCGCAAAAATGAAACATACATATAACATACATTCCATAACATGTTTACAACAAAGTACTTCATCTTTCACATTTGGTCCCATCTAAAGTCTGAACATAAAAAAATTCATTACAACTTGATCCACTTTGAATTACATAGTAATAACAAAGATTATAACTACAAAAGCATCCGTAGCATCATGATGATAATCTTCTCCAAAGCTAGCCAACAAGTATTCTATTTACTTGTTCTTACTGGAATCACCACCTGGAATACATAATTTTTAAAACAGAAAATGAGGGTTAGACCTAAGGGTCTAGTGAGTAAATCCCTGACATTTGTAATTCATTAAAAACTCATTTATATAAAACACTATTTATATAAATACACATACCACACACGTAAGTTAATACCAACTAACAATTATTCATTATACCTGTCTCATTCCACCTTATCCCTCCACCAATGGCCAATATCAATTGGTTGCGAGCCAATTTATCACACCGGTCCAAAGCCCGGCCACGTATTATATTATCATATAATACTCACGTAATTATAATCTCAATATATTATAATCACCCACGTATGACATATTCATACCACATATCAAATATTTGTTATTCACATAATGCATTCCAGTAAAATACTTTTTAAAGTAAAACTCACCTGATCTTTTAAGCAAGGTCCTTCAAACTTTCTTCAAAATAGATTATCTTTTAACCCAGATCCTTAGTATCTGAAACAAATTAAAGTATACATACTCTTTAACACATAAACAGGAAAACCCAACTTTTCGCAACCCACTATTACGAAAAGTTTACTTTTCGCAACCTATAGTTGCGAGTTCCTCACTTTTCGCAACCAACAGATGCGAAAACCTCACTTCTCGCAACCCACAGTTGCGAGTTCCCTACTTTTCGTAACCAACAGATACGAAAACCTCACTTCTCGCAACCCACAGTTGCGAGTTCCCTACTTTTCGTAACCAACAGATACGAAAACCTCACTTTGCGTTTTAGCTGCTTGCGCAAAGTGGACTTTTCGCAAAAACACTGTTCATCGTCTTTTCAGATAAGTTCAGTTCAGTTGCAGGAATTTCATCTTATACACAGATTGTACAGAAGTGTTCTAAACCCCTTTTAACACCCTAATTGCAACTAAAACTCACAAATTCATCTAAATTACCTAAACCCACCTCAAAATCCAAAAGAAACCTAATTTATAAAAGAGAGAAATTTTAATTAGAACCATACCTTTGATTTCACAACTTGAACCCTTTAATTCCAGCTTACAATCTTGTTTATTTCTCCTTCTTCTCTTTCACGGTTCTCTCCCTTTCTCTCTGTCTTTGCCGAATAAACACACACACACACAATTTTGGGTTTTGCTTTTCTATGTCTCAAAGGAGATATTTCTCCACTTTTAGACTACTGAGTCGGTTTGCATAAATAGGTTTGGGTAAAATACCAAACAAACCCTAAACTTGCTTCACTTGACAAAACACACCCCTAAGCTTCTATTATACAATAAAAACTTATCCCTTAATTTCTTAACTCCATAAAATACTCAAATAAAGACTTATAAAATACCAATTTTAAATTAGATAAAATACCTGGTTATTACACTTTAAGGAAAAGACTCCTCTCCTAGTGACAACTCTTCCATCAACTAGGGTTTCCACCCAAAAAGATAACAATCCTCATCCTATGTTATGGTTAGCATTAAACATAATATCTAACCATTTGATTTTGTCATCATCTAGGGTTTCCTCTAAGATTTTCGGTTTTCCTCCTTACAAACCCTACTAGGTAAGTTATACTTTATCGTATGCAATTATTTAACTTCCTAATAACTAAAAATGGGAGATTATGTGGAAGTTTGACCAAAAGCTAGGGTTTTCCCTATGTCTTTTATTCGAAGTGTGTGTGTGTGTATATATCCATCCTCATGTTTGTTAAGAGTTATAAATGTGTGCATCTATAGATGTGTATATATGTATAGGTATATAAATTTATAATCTGGCGACATGCGTATATGGATATGCATATGGGTATTGTAACTAACTGGATGGATTTCATATATTGCGAAGTAGCTTTAATGGAAAGAAAATGAAATGGAATTTACGTGCTATGTGAGGATTAGTTCGCGATATTTTGTGGGGACAACTATCATGCTACCACTCCTAGAAATTAAATTATATGCATTCATACTCATGATTTGGGATTGTTGTAGTCTATCTCCTTGTGCACGAGGATTTAGACCTTAATGGGTTATATGCTTGTTTTACTAGCCATTTCAAGGCGACGGGCGAGTAGGCAATAAGGGACACCCCGTCCTTGAAGTGTAACTCATCTGGATTGGATAGGTAATATGGTCCTGTAAGTCATTGAGGTGTAACTCGACGGAGTAGGCAACAAAGGCAATATAATTCTGATTTGATGTTGTGATGTCTCTATGGCATGGGAACTACAACTGAGACTTGAGGTGTAATCCAATAACATCAAAGGTGACTCCACTCTCGTGTTCTCGTAACCAAGATGGAAACGGGTCTCCCCCGTAATTAAAGAAATATCTCTTATGTGGTATATTCAGGTGTGGACCTTTTGGCAAATTGGAAATTGGTGACCTAATACCAAGTGGAGTCGGTAACTGTATCTTGTGCCGTTATTGCTATAATTATATAAATTGGGCGTTTTTACTAAATCTCGTTAGACTTCCGTCTAACACTTGATGTTGTACAATTGTGGATTACAGGTCCCACTAGCGGTATGCCTAGACCGTGAGGAGTTGTCGGCTATGCTTTTAGGAGCTTGGAGGGTCGGGCTTTTGGGAATCGAGATGCGAGATCTTTTGGACATATTAGAAAGATATATAAATAAATATATAGAGCGTAATTAGTTTTATTATAGAGGTTAATTATTGTAAAAGCCTTAATTATTATTATTTGGGCTTACTTTGTGTTTAATGGTCTTGGGCCTTGTTGTCTAAGGCCTAGGTATATAAGGTTATGTTAACCTTAGAATTAGGTTAGAGATTTCATATAGACAAAATCAGTTTAGAGCAATTGATTAGCCATCCAAGAGATTCATTAAAGAGAGAGAGATAGTTGTGTTCTTCATTCTAACCTTTGTAACTATCTTGATTTATGAATACGAGAGGGATGACGATTGAAATAATCAATTGTTCGTGTTATTGTTTACTGATTTATTGTTACCTGATCAAACTGGGATTAACAATTGGTATCAGAGCAGAATCGGTGATTTGAAGATACGAAAGAAATCGAACGAAAGCGAGAAAATTTTCTGGAAAATCGCAGCGTGCCGTTTCGCCAATTCCCGGAGATTGAACCGTCGGATCGTTACGATTTTTGGACAGCAGCGTCTGGACATCTTGTTTTACATTCTGACCGGTTGGATTAATCGTTTGAGATCCAGAAGACATCCAAAATATTTTCGACAGACTGCAGTTTTTATTGAAGAAAATCGTTCTTCAATCGGGTTTGCAAAGTTCTTTCATTGATTTAATAACTCGTTTGTTAAATCTCGATTGTTTAATCGTTTATATCTGCTGTTATCTTCATTTACATCAATTCTCAAAGGTTTTAATCTTTCAAGTTAAAAATCAAATCTTGAGTTTTTGGTGTTCTAAAAGTTTTTGTGGTGATTATTGGAAAATAGGATATATTTTGCTTAAAAATCGATTTGGGTGTGCTTGTTTTTGTGTTTTTGGTCAAATTCTAACTCTACAGGAGTGAAATCAAACAACCCTATCTAACTCTACAGGAGTGAAATCAAACAACCCTATTATTTGGGCTTACTTTGTGTTTAATGGGCTTGGGCCTTGTTGTCTAAGGCCTATGTATATAAGGTTATGTTAACCTTAGAATTAGGTTAGAGATTTCATATAGACAAAATCAGTTTAGAGCAATTGATTAGCCATCCAAGATATTCATTAGAGAGAGAGAGATAGTTGTGTTCTTCATTCTAACATTTGTAACTATCTTGATTTATGAATACAAGAGGGATGACAAATTGAAATAATCAATTGTTCGTGTTATTGTTTACTGATTTATTGTTACCCGATCAAACTGGGATTAACATATAGCAACACTCGTGTTAATCTAGTTATTAGTAGGTCGTTGTGTATTATGTCTCAATACTCGTATTTTAAACTTTGTCCAAACTATCCCATTGCAACAAGGGTTTTAGTTGGCCTAATTTATGAAGTTTTATTTTTACCCATTTTCCGGAAATTCACTTCTTTCCATGTCAAAGTTGTAGGGTGCTACAATTCACTACTAGAAAAAGAGGTATCAGTGACGGAAAATTTCGTCACTGATCAGTGATGGATTAGTGACGGAACGACCAAGAACACAATTCGTCACTCATCTGTCACTAATTTATGACGGACAAAAGTCCGTCACTTATCAGTGACGGATTAACGACGGAATGTATTTAAAAATTAATTAAATAATGAAATATACGTGTCTGTCGCTAATTCGTCACTGATTAGCGACGGACACGTGGAGTTTCACAAAAAAATGAAATTCCACGTGTCTGTCACAAAACCGTCGCTGATTAGCGACGGATGTCACACGTCTGTCGCTAATCAGTGACGGATTAGTGACAAATGCTTTTTGTATTTCTTGTTTCTCATGCTTATGTGTTATATGTACACATGTGTAAGTGTTATATGTATCTGTGGGTCAGTATACATATATATATATATATATATATATATATATATATATATATATATATATATATATATATATATATATATATATATATATATATATATATATTTGTGTGTGCGTGTATGTAGGTATGTGTACATGTGTTGGTTGTTGATCTATGTATATGTGTATAAAATTATATAATTATTTTTTTCCATCCGTCACGGAATATGTCCGTCGTTGATCCGTCCCTGAAAATATCTGTCGCTGATAGTATCACCCACCACCTGAACAGCGACAGACTTTCAGTGACGGATTAGCGATAGATTTTTTTGTATTTATTGTTTCTCATGTTTATGTGTTATATGTACACATGTGTAAGTGTTATATGTATTAGTCGGTCAGTATATATATATATATATATATATATACTAGGGGTGTACCCGTGCGATGCAACGCGAGTGAATAATAATTATGAAACATTAGGTTAGCCATGAATCAGTTTCTCTATCACATTCAATTTTATTTAGTGAGTTTGCATGGTTAATTTGTAAGTTTAGCTTATGGTTTGTAAATACTTGCCGGTTTTTATTCCATCAGCCAAATTAATTACACAAGCGGGTGAGGTAACATTAAGAAGGGAACATAAATAGAAGAAACCAGGAAAGGCATCAGACAATCAACTGGTGTACTTCTCTAAATGTTGGAAGTCCATCCAGAAACATATCCTCAAATCCAATTCTCTTGTTAATTGACAAAAGTCCTCTCGGGTAACCATGAACGAACCGAGCATTTCGTTCTTATTTCGGTTCAATTCAATCCACGATCTCCTGCGGTTCAATTTACATTTTCTCTACTAACCAAACTAAATCGAAGCTTTGATGGTTTTTGTTAGAGGAGGTTTTAAGACATTACAATGAAAAAATTTGTGATTGGACTCTACAACACAATACATTTTGAACATATAAGAGTTATCAAATCGAATTAATGGTCCATCAAATCTTTTGTTTGGTTTTGGCCACTAATGTCAAAAGCCCAATTTGGACATAAAAAGAGGGTCCAATGAAAGCTCACCACAAAGCCTAACGAATCATTAAAAACCACTCCAAGGTAAGTAGCTTATCTTCTAGAAAAACCAACAACCAATAAAAGGAGAAATCGTAGTGGGAAACAAGACAAATCCATATCAAAGCATATAACCCAATTCAAGTCTTCAAACCTTAACAACATCATATCACAAGCAATTAGATCACAAGCGATTGCAAAGCTCCTGAAATTAAAATCAGATATGTGCAGCACCCTATAATAATACATAACCAACCAGCCATGGAAATCAACAAGGAAGAAGCAAAAAATGGACCAGTAGAGCAGCTCCATGGCCTTGGAAAACAATAAAAACTTGCAGCATATGAAACAAAAATAGGACGTGTAGATGCCAATCTATCATATTAGAACCAGCGATTAAGGACCACATCTTACCCGGTAAGAGCGATGACAATAAAAAATCTTACCTTGTAAGAGCGATGACAATGACCGAGTTACTTACTCGGTAAGCGTTTACCAAATAAAATGTTGCATACGATGTAGTTTTAATGGAGTAAGTTAAGGTGAAAGTGTTGACTATTACCGATAAGCGTTTACCGGGTAACGTTAGGTAAACGGCCCCTAAATGACTTTCACAACTGGATACACCTTTTGGATAAGGTAATAAAAATGTCAATCAGCTGAATTTCTACAAATTGCTAGACCAATAAAACTATACCTGTTGTAAGATGGTTGACAACTTTCTTGACCACAAATGGTTAATAAGATGGCAACTGCAGATCAAACGAAATGACAGGAAATAACAATTTATAAACAACGTGCAATTCATAATTCGTCTGCTAAGCTCAAGAATGTAAATCTTAACTAAATGACAGGTTAAAATAAGATAAAATAAATTACAAGTAATAGATTCTAGCATGTCTATGTTTGGGTTTGTGTGTCAAGCTCCATTAAAAGGTCACATGGACAAAAAAGTATAACTGTCTATGTATGGGTTGGTGTATCCTAACATGACTGCTACATTTTTTACTTAGGAGCCCAGAATGTCTTCCAAGAACGGCCAGGTGTTTTTGGTGGAAGCGGGATCGGTTATGTTGGGACCGATTCCAAAAGTAAATTCTCAGACTGGACCGATTTGGATCCGGCCCAGCCCGAAACCATTTTTGGTATTTGTAGTCGTGTTAAAATCTAATATCCATCTAATAGAAGCATTTTGAACCTTTCATTTAGAAACAATAAACCAATAAAACCACAAAGTTCTAAAAAAGTTCATGATGGTAAAACAAGTAAACACATGTAAACCACTACTCAAGAAAATTGTACAACTTTCACCATTCGTTGTAAAGTCACATAGTAGCATTTTCAAGTGGGTAAAAAAGTAGAATGGGGAGCACTATTTTGCGTTGCTTGCCAAACTTACTTTAAATAGGTAGCATAGATCAAGGGTACAATATAGTTTCACAAGATTGAAAAGGTAAAATCCTAGAGGTTGTAATAGATTCTCCAAGAGGCTTACCTCCAAGAGGCTGTTTAAGCAAGAACACTCAAAATAGAGAGGAAACATTGCATTCATCTTCTTTTCTGAATTATTATTTTTCATGTTTCTTATTTGGTCTTGGGAACAACAGAGTCATAGACCAATATCTAACTACGCAATGCGGCGGGATGTCAAACTTTTTTTATAAATCGAGAATATAAAGTTTTAGTTCATTATAAACTTCAAAACTTATAATTAAATTATAATTCCATTTACAAAAGCAACTTAACCCAAATTAAAGTGTTAAACCAACAATAAAATATTAATGCAACTCCTAATTATAAATGTAAATCATTCAGTATAAAAATTAAAATCACCATGATCCGTTTTGTTTCCTCTGAAATCCTTGTAGAAGTCCTGCAAGCAAGCAACAAGTTGTTTGCATTCTTTAACCTATATAGATTTAACCAAAGAAAACTGAGATTTTAAATATCACAATGTATTAAAGCTCCAAATACCATCCTCTTTTTCCTACAAGTCCAAGTACAACCCACTCATACCACCCATAGAAACATTGTGGTATGTGGCTTAGCTTACGCAATTTAACACCCTCAAGGTGCTCCCAGAAAACCATGCACAGTTTGCCATGACAAAGAAAAGTTATAAAAAGTAACTTCTAAGTTGATTTTTTTAATCATTTATATAAGAGTCATGCACCTTAATTCATTTATGTTATATTTGAGGCTTTACCATAATTTTTGTTGTGCTCACCGGATCCATGTGAGTTCTTTTTCTTTTTCTTTTGTTGTCCTTACCGTAATTTTTGTTGCCCAATTAACATCTTATTGCATTAAAATCATGGGGTTGGTTATAACTTTTGAGCTTTTTAGTTCCAGGTCTCTTGGGCAGGCCTCTCCCTGTTTGAGTGCAGTTGCTTCAGAGCGATAGCTTTCAAGATGTTTGAAGCTATAAACAGAAAGCCTGAAATAGATACGTATGACACAAAGGGGGGAAGTATTAAGCGATATTCGTGGTGATGTAGAATTAAAGGATGTGCATTTTACTTATCCGGCAATACCAGATGAGCAAATATTCAGTGGGTTCTCTCTTTTCATCTCTAGTGGCACGCCAATAACTCATCCACCAATCAACTTTCCCGTTCCGTTCTATTCTACGTGCCTCTCAATTTTATTTTATAGGTTTGTATGGTTTAATAGGCAATCAATTTACTAAAAGAAATAGAATTTGTTGACAAGATCTATATAGAAAAATTGTAGGAGTTTTGAATTTCAAAACACATGTATTCGGTACTCGTTAAATTTTTTGAAATTCATGACTGAACAATAAATAAATTACAATCATGTGTACCCGCACGGTGCAACGAGCAATGCATTGGGTTCCATTAATAAAAATTGGCAACCAAAATCTAACTTAAGCCATCGATATACACCACTGTTGAATTGGGAACGAAAAAGACAACATTGGAAACCAATTGAGAAACCAGTATTGGCCAATTGTCAAGCATGTAGCAACTGATGAAACCATTCCCAAATCAAAATTAATGAAATCTGCTTCTGGCCAATTGGGCAAAACTGCCAATGACTTGTCCACTGGCCATTGTAAACCACAACACAAAAACCAAATTCGGGAAATTTGGGGCTAGGAGCCCAAGACACATACAAATCCTTGAACCTTATCAGAAACAAAATTGAATTCAGAATAGGAGAACCATAAATTGAAGTTAAATATGGACTGTAACCAATACACTTTCTGAAGAGCAAAGGTGAACCAATTATGGCAAGAGCAGATCCTGACCAGGCCAAAGTCCATCAGAATACCAAGAACAACCAAACTTATAAAAATGTCACCCTTCCTTATGCACAAAAGAGTATGCTGATCATATCCAAACCAGAAAACCAATCTCTCAAAGGTAACCCATCTGGTCGGGTCAAAGATCAACAACCACAGTACCTTCATAACATAAGAGTAAGACACTTACCGGTATTATTTACCTTACGGTCCTTACCTATTGAGTATGGAAACTACCGAGAATCTTACCCGGTAAAAGACATAACAAGGATCGAGCATTTTACCGGGTAAGCGAGGGAAAAGACTCTCGCTAGGGATAACAACATCAAACGATAGATGCATTGGGAATTAAAATATAATCCAAAATATTCCAAACATACCAAGTCAGATACATACTACAAATATATTTGATGTAGAAAAACAAAAAACTTGTTAGGACCAAAACTGAACAAATTGAATGTTTTAAAAGGTATAAAATGCCTATCTACATACAGGAGTACAAAAACTCATATAAACCAATAACCATAAAGGGGATTCAAACCCAAGGATGGAAATGGATATTGACTGTCAATATAGGATTTTGTTCTTTGAAATAGATCTGACAACATTTGATTTATCTCAAATAAGAACCTTTTGACGATTGGCTCAGTAACTGATCAAGATGTATCATCAAGAGATGAAGCCTCACTCACACAGCCGCGTTGTTTGTGTAAAGATGAGTTTGGCTATTTATAACTAAACTTTATGCATCTAAAAAAATGTTAAAAATTAAACTATGATTTCAATAGGAAAATGTTTCTTGTGCAACTTCACAGACACAAAATTTATATGTGTTTCAAATGTAAAATTGATGTGTTTTACTACAAACTTAGTATATACATAATTCTATTCAAGTACTTGGTTAATTTATTCTATAAAACTTGTAAATTTTAAAAGTAGAAAAGTACTCTTGAGTATAAAGTTTATTTTGCATGTCCTGATGTAGCTCCCAAAAACTATTATTGTTGAATCACATCCCCCCTGTCAATGAACAACTATTATAACTTGGCATATAGTTTAAGCAACATGACTGACTATCATATTTGTGAGTGTCAGGAAGCCAATGGAGCCAAATATCTAAATTAACCTCAAGCAAAGATGAAGTAAATAAATAATGGGAACGCATTAATAAAGAAATCCCAAAAATGAAAGTATAAATAGCAGTTGTATTGTGTTCTTCATTACAATCAAAAATCGATCTTAACCTACTCTCCTTCTTATAGCAGCATTTCAGTCTAAATTACCGGTTGATATGTTCCCAAACAACCTCTAGATCCATCATATTATCCAAGTCACCATTCATTTATATATGGTCTTCTATAGCTATATAGTGCAGTACTGATGACCCCAAAGACTTCTATGCCTCTGCCCATCCATTTTCTTGTTTGATGTGTTTTTTAACCTTCTTATATGATTGTTTTGAAGATTTAGTCCATGGTTATGGGTAAGAGTAGTCTGGTTAATCCGGTTTTGACTCTTAACTGGTGAGTTAAGTTAAAGTCTTGACTCTTACCGGTAAGCACTTGTCGGGTAAAGATTTGGTAAACAACCCCTTAAACCTCTCTTTCACTTCTTCAAGGTAACCACAAAATTTTGACCAGATCAAACCGTTTTTTGCAAAACATGAATTCAAGACATAGCTTAATTAAAAAGAAGATAAAACCTCATTGAGAAAATCTCCTCTCAATCAAGAAGACAACTCTCAACTGAGAAAATCTCCTCTCAATGCAAGAACACCAACAGTGATGGTGAACACAAAGTTTAGAATTGATAGACAACCGACTCCTCCTGAAAATCACAAATAATAAATTTCACGTCAAAGAATATCACAAATAATAAATTTCACCTCAAAGAAAATCACAAGAGAATCTTTAGTAACACTTGTTTGACCACATAAGTGATCCCACTTCCCTCCTTGAGCAAATAAACCTAGAAGTTGAACATTTTCTTGAATTCATCAATTACTTTAAGAATAACATGTGAAAATTTGCACAAACAAATGACAATCCTCAAAATTCAAGTGATTGCTGTAAAGACTTCAGCTTGACCTAAACCTACATAAGTAATACTAATCAGGGTTTCTTGCGATTGGATAAATTATTGATTGTATTTTTTGGGACAAAAGTTGCAACAATTTCAAGTTTGGTTTTGGAAAGATTTGGTATAAACCAATGTTCAACAGGTCTGTTTTGGACAGATTTGGTTTTAAACCAATTTCCATAGTTTAGCAGAACCCATGAATCAATCAATTAAACAAAACCCATTGATTCGTGTGATTTGGAACAAAACCCTCGATACCCATTGAAGAAAAAAGAAGACCCAATTACCCAAATCGTCATCAAGTGGCATTATAGATAAAAAGAGATTAAAAATGTACCTGCTAATTGCTCCAAAATCTTACCCTAGCTTCCAGAGTCGATGTCTTTCTCCAACTCACACTGTTTAGGGTTCTTAAAAATCTCTTTCTCCAACTCACACTGTTTAGGGTTCTTAAAAATCTCTTTCTCCAACTCACACTGTTTAGGGTTCTTAAAAATCTCTTTCTCCAACTCACACTGTTTAGGTTATTTTTAAGAAGAGAAATTGAAATTGGATTGAAGAAACGATGAATCGGATTTTTATGCAATTTTTCATACGGCGTAGCAGGTAGAAGGAAGCAGAGAGGATACGGTTTGAGACATGCTTGTTGAAGAAAGCGTGTGAAATTTTCTAAATGGGTATGGTGGAATAAGAGGTAGAAGAGGATGTCAGGAAGCATGGGCTACGCAGTACGCAACGTACTCTCGATCTTGGCCCGTTTAAAAATCATTGCATAAAAGAGTTGTCCCTCATGCTTTACAACTTGTAATTAAGAGTTTTTTGAATTTTCTGCATAAATTAGTAGTACTTTGTGCTTTAAAATTTGTCTTTAAGACATTTGATGTAAATGCTTATATATGTAGTATAGATATATATATATATATATATATATATATATGTGTGTGTGTGTGTGTGTGTGTGTGTGTGTGTATGTATGTATGTGTATGTAGGTATGTGTACATGTATTGGTTGTTGATCTATGCATATTGTGTATAGGGGGCATTCAATGGAGAAACTCGGTTGTTTGTGATAACCATTATTCAAAATATTAGTTTTGATAATTATCCATTAATTTTCCAAAAACTTAAATTTATGGATAATATTTAGGGGTAAATTAGTTAGCTTCTAAATCTCTCTCCTCTCTCTCTCCTCTATCCGGTGAATCTCACTCCGGTCAAACTTATTCTCATGTGCACCACTGTGATACCCCAAAACTTTTAGTAGTAGTAAATAAACCAACTTTGATACACACTGTGATAACCAAAAACTTCTAATCGTAAGACACAAATTCACT
The DNA here is from genome assembly GCA_033807775.1 of Saussurea involucrata. Classification (NCBI taxonomy): domain Eukaryota; kingdom Viridiplantae; phylum Streptophyta; class Magnoliopsida; order Asterales; family Asteraceae; genus Saussurea; species Saussurea involucrata. The sequence goes on from CM066325.1 coordinate 63,893,919, forward strand.
AATGTGATACTGTTCTGATTATGGTTTGAGACCAGATCAGATCTAGCTATTTGTAAGACGATGAGTTGATACCACTATGATACTAATGTGATACCCACTATGATACCCATTGTGATACCTACTATGATACCCAATGTGATACCTACTATGATACTCAATGTGATACTTATTGTGATACCACTGTCCTTTGGCGTCAAAACCTTACTCTTGGTCAAAAAGCTGCTTGTTGTTGATCTTCCATAACATTAAGCATATTATGGCATAAGCCTTCATGATCTCCGATGACTTTCTGATTTAACGGTTGACCACGGAGTTACGGTGGTGTTAAAGCTCCGATGATCATGGAAGAATTGGTGGAGATATTGTTTGAAGTCTGAGTGTAAAATATCGTGTTGTATCTTCACAATTGTTATCACTTCCATTCCTCCAAGATCCATCCCTTTCTTTGTTACACCATGGCTCTAAGCCCATTTGGCTCTCCACTCTTTAAAGCCATTAAATAAAATCAAACCTGAAGAAGAAATTAAACAACTTGAGAAAAAAAATGCGTTTTCAATGGAAAAATGCATCATGATGAATTGAAGGTTCTCGTCACTTTCGTCTTCCTACTGCCTTCAAAACGAAAGATTGCATTTTTTATGGAAAAAATTATCTCCTCTATTTGACTAGATTTTAGGCTAAATCTGATTGTTGAGAAAAATATGGAAACATAATCTTTAATGATAACTATTAAAATAAAAAATTTAATATTTGAATTATAATTAATCAAGTTTCTAATATACCCTTATCTATTAATTAGTTAAATAAAATAAATATATTAAAGTGATTGGCTCATATTGGATCGTACGGTTACCACAAACTAACGAGTTCTCATTTGATTATGCCTCATTGTGTATATGTGTACATATTTATATATTTATTTATTTTCCAAAATCAGCGACGGATCAGTGACGGAATTCTGTCACTAATCCGTCGTTGATCCGTCGCTGAATAGGTTCGTCGTTGATCCGTCCCTGAATATATCCGTCGTTGATATATCCGTCGTTGATTTGTCGCTGATAGTATCACCCACCACCTAAACAACGACAGACTTTCAGTGGCGGAATAGCGACGGAATTTACTTTCAGTGACGGATCAACGACGAAATTTTCCGTCACTGATAGGGTCGATTTTTGTAGTGATTCAAAAATAATCTTATTTTAAAAATATTGACGAAAAAATAATAATGGTATAATATATAATAAAAATGAAACATATTTTTAATGTATTTTAATTGATCTATGATTATGTATTTTTAATATCCTAAAGGTGAAAACTAATAACGTATGGATATAAAACAAATTAATTCATAGATATTAATGATATTTAATAGTACGGTTAAATTAAAAAATATTTAATATTGTCCTCGTTTTGAAGATATTGACGAAACGATTATAATGATATAATTTGTAAAAAAAGGAAACGTATTTTTTCATTGTATTTTTGTTCATATACGATTATTTGTGTTAATATGATAAGGTGTAAAATAAGAAAATGAAAAAGATATTGAAATTAAATTAAATAACTAATTGTAGGACAATAAAAATATAATTTAAGGGTTGTTTATTAAACACTTATTTTTTCTTATTTGACAATTATCTTAACTACGGGGTTGTTTGTTTACCAAAACATTTGGATAAATGTGACCGGTGTAAGAGATCTGACAAGAATAAGATGTATGACTCATGTAAGGGCATGTTTGTTTTTGACTTAATGAGCTTATTAACATGTATGGCTTATTCGGTCAGCCATGTAGAGGTGTTTGGTAGTTGCTTAATGAAAAACCTGATGACTTATTCGCTAAGATGAAAAGGGGAAGCTTTATTTGGTCAGACATAAACTTCCCCATTTTACCCCTCCCACAAAACCATACTCTCCCGTATTCACCCGCCTCCCTCCCTCCCTCACACGAAAACCTCTCCAGTTGCTTCTTCTACTGCGCATGTCTTCCACCGGCGATCTCCAGCGACGACTCTTTTTCTGATTCCGTTTCTCCGGCGGAAGCTCAGACACACCCGCTATCGAGAGAGAAAGGGGGTTGTTGAAGGTTTTTTTTACGACAGAATATCAGAGGTTAGCGCTCCTATATACGCACAAAACACAGCAGGATCGAGAGTTTTTATGGCTGGAAACATGAGGACGAAAAACAGCAGCAAAAACATTGATTTCAGGCTGATTAGGGGTTGTTTTGACTGTAGTAGAAACATCGATTTTGGGCTCCATTAGGGGTTGTTTTTACGGCAGCAGAAACAAAGATTTTGGGGCTCGATTGATGTTGTTTTATAGCTTTCTTTCAAACAGGGAGTAAAAAAGGGGTGCTTGGGGGTTCGTTTTCAAGCAACCACAACACACGTTCTTTTACATGGATTGGCAATCGGAAATGGGTTGACCCGTCCGGAAACCCAAGTGGTCACTCATGCTCTTCATAATTACTATCTTGGTTTAATCAATGAAAAACATAAAACCTAATTGGAGAAGCTTCACTTTGAGGCTATCCAGTTAACAAAAGCCGGTAATCGTGTCAACAGATCGTAGGTTTAATCCAAGGTTTTGTTGCAATGGTGTCAACAGATCAATAAAACAAGAAACAAACAGAGGGGTAAAATAGTCATTTCTAACATTCAGACAGTTTGTTCAGCACAACAAACAAACAGCAAGATATCACAATCTATACAGATAGATAAATCCAGACATACATCTATATTCACACAGGACTTAATGAAAAACCAACCAAACAGCCCCTAAGTCTGACCAACAATTGTTATTTACTAAATATTTTGTATTAAGTGTTGACCGACTAAAAACGACAGCTATACCCCTATAAATTAGATGTTAATTATAAATTGTTGTTTATCAAAAAAATTACTTATATTTAGACTTTTCAACTTACAAAAGTCATATTAATGTTTAATATAACATATAACATTTTTCTAGTAATTTAAAACAAGAGTCATTAAGGTATTTTTAAATCTAAATGTTTCTTCCTTAATGAGTCATCTTCTCTATTCTCCAGCCCCTCCCATTCTTCTTCATCGGTCGGATGTCTCTTCCCCATATCTCCTCTTCCCCAGGCCACCTTTTTCTTCCTTCTTCTTCATCGGTTGGTGGTGGTGGTCGGATCCAAACGGCCTCCTCCCTTCTTCTTTCGTCAGACGGTGGTGGTGGTCGGAGCATAAGAGCGATGATCGGTCATGGAAGGTAGGGTCTGATAACGCCATTTTTGGCGTTATTTTAGCACCACTTTCCGTGTTAAAATTGCTTGAATTCAAAACAATCGAAGTGTATTTCACGGTTTATTCATGAGTTTTGTAGGAATCCATGCTTCGAGAATAAAAGAATAATTTGGTTCGAAAGGAGCTAGTTATAGACGAGAATGAAGCATCCGACAAATTAATGGCAAAGCGAGGTTGTACGAGTCAAATCATGGGTCAAAGCTCGGAGAATTGCGTCAAAGAAACTCAAAAAGGTATCACCGAGACTTGTTAAGTTGGGTCGTCAAGCGAATGAAGAGTCTCAAATTTTGCAAAACAACGCTCACTGATACTTGCACCAATAGTTAAACTCTAGGTGTAACTACCGACAATCGAAATGTAACACCCGTTATTTTCGGATAAGTACAATTTCTAGTCAGTGTAGAAATCGATCTTTTAAGATATATATAAAAAAATAGGATTTTGGGTTAAATCATAGATTTTAAGGTCTAGTTGGATGGGGAATTCAAATACGAGTTCAATGGTTTTTTTCGGAGCGAAAACGGAGCTAAAACGAAGAAGTTATGGCCAAAACAGTATCCGACCAAAAAGGGGTCGCGCAGGCTGTTGCGCGACTTTGGGCCGCGGCCCAAGCCACGTAAGTCTCTAGAGTCCGTTGTAGGGTAGTGCGCGACTTCCCACGCGACTTTAAGTCGCGGGGAAGTCCGCGGGAATGGGTCTGGAGTATTAAGTCGCGATTTTCAGCCCTCATTCTTCATTCTTTCATAACTTTTGCATCCCAGCTCCGATTTCAGTGATTCAAGTTGTTATGGTTTCGTTTTCGAGAGATCTTCAAGGATATAGTAAGAGTATTGCAGTTTATTGGAAGATCCAAGATTATTTTGTGGTGGTTGAGGTAAGCTTCTCTCTTTCTTCATCTAAGAAGTTAAGGTTTTGGTATAAATGAGAATTTTGATGTTTTATGTTGGGGGAAACGATTCTAAGTGTTTGGGGATGATTATTCATGGTTGGAACTTGTGGATCTAGGTTTTGGAAGTTTTGGCTTGAAGATACAAGTTTCTTCAAAGGAGCTCAAGTTGGGGAAAATCTAGATTTAGCCTAATCTAGCAAGGTGAGTTCAAGTTGATTTGTGAAAATGTTGTACATGCCAAAATGTTCATTTTAAAGTGTTTGGAGTGTTTTTACATCAAAATATTCATTGTTGAATTATTTGGAAGATTTTGATTACTTGGATTATTTGATTTTATAAATCTTGCAAAGAACCATTTTTGGGATTTATGGATAACTTGATAAAACAAGTATAAATGAAAGTGCTTTGATATTTAATGCATGATTAGAGGTTATCTGGTGAAAATACATTTTTAGTGTTTCGATGAAAATGTGCATAATTTTATGCGGTGGTATGTTTCATAGCATGAACGTGTGGGACATTGGGTTTTGGGTCATTTCCAACCTTGTGAACATTTTAAAAGTTGTAAACCATTCGGTTTGAGAAAATACGTAATTTGGGTATTTTGATGGATGAACCATAAGTATTGTTGTTTCAAATGATTTATTGTACGTTTGTAAATCTTTGGGTATAAATGCACTTAGATGTGTACTTTGGGAAATGACGTGTCTTAAATTAAGAGTTGTGTTGAGTAATTCGAGTCTATGAAGTATCTTTCGCATAAACGTGGGTTATATACGTTTTACTGGATTATTTGGTTTTCATGAGTGGTTAATTGGTTTTGGTTGAGCGTATGGCTCAGTTTATGACTTTAATGAGTCTTGGGGACATTTGTCCGGATTTTAACATTTGAACGTGGAGCTTTACTCGTCAGTTGCATTTGTTGCATTTTATTTGAAGAGTACATGTTTTGAGTGTGTGTGTCGTTAAAGTGGAGTCATGTACTTTTAGGCCGTAATGCATTGGATTCATAGGCATATGAGTCGGTCATATTTTTATAAGTGGAAAGCCTTGGTATTTTCACTTGGGAAGCATGCCATTGCGACATTTTGTGTCCCGATGTTATGGAGAGGAACCATTTTGGGCTGTACTCCAGAATTTCGTGGTTGATGTTCTAACTCTTGTGCATGAGGGTAGAACATCATGGGTTATCAAGTAAGGAGCCAAGACTCCAATTCTTGAATGCTAGTAAGTAGGCAATAAAGGTTCATTGGAAACCTTGAGGTGTAACTTACTAGAGAATGAACAGGCAATAAGATTGTGTATCCTTGAGGTGTAGCTGGGCACAACAGGCAATAAAGGATATGGTGGTGCCACCCGTTGCTGGGTGTGGGACTTGAGGTGTAACTATATTTATAGCAGGCAATAAAGTCTGGCTCGAGTTGGTGTAATACCCCGGGTAAGTTCGTTAGTGAAATTCTAGTTCCGTTAAATTTATTTAACTCTATAATTGATGTTTAGGGTAAGTATGGGTTAATTTATAAGTTTAAGGGGTGTTTGGGTCATTAGGGAATAGTTTAAGGTTTAGAATGGTAAAATGGTTTGATATTACTCTTTTGGATTCCTGATATTTCACAACTCAGAAAATATCCAGATTGTGTAGTGTGTGTGTGTGTGTTTTAAGACCAAAAAAGAGGAAGAAGAAAAAAGATAAGGCTAAGGATTCAAATTGGTGCCTTTGGAAGTGAAATTGAGGTATGTTGCTTTGTAATTTATGTTTGTAATTGCTATTAGATGGTTCCTATCGGATTAGAATAGTCGATTTCATGTCTAGTATAATTTTATGTCGAATCTGGGTAGAATTTCGATAAACAGTCAGAGGTTTCCGGACAGGATGAATGTGTCCGGGTAATTTTGTTGGTGTTGTCCGGATGATGTTCTAAAGGTGTCCGGACGAGTCTTTTATCCGGGTAAGTCTCTCTTTTCAATAGTTTCGGGATGAAATAAGATACCGGGTGGTATCCGGGTTACCTTGGTTTCCGGATGTCGTCCGGATTGTTTATGCTGTCCGGGAAGTTGTGTTAACCGGATTGTTTAGGTTATCCGGAAAGTCCTGTTGTCCGGATAGTCTGGTGGTATCCGGGAACTTTGGGCTGTTTGGTCATTTTTGAGAATTCAGATACTTTTGAGTATCCAGTAGCCTGTGTTTTGTTGACTCTTGGATAGGAAAAGAATGAGGATTAAATATACTGTGGACTCGACTTAAGTTCGGGTTTGGGGGTAACATTTGAGGATAGAGTTATCTAGAGCCTTTAGCTTTAGTAAGTCTTATGTGTTCTATATGGTAAAGAATACTTGTATCTAATTGTTTCAGATTCTGTGGATTTGGGGTGAAAGCTGAACTGTTTTTGAGAAAGGATTGAAAGCATTTTGATAAAGCAAACAGGTGAGTTTAACGTCCCAAAAATTACAAGGAATTTAAAATTTTTAAAGTAACATTTCATTAATAAAAACTCATTTAATAATTCAATCATCTCGTTTGCAAACTCATAATTAATATTCTTATGAACAATAAACAGCGGAATAAATGTCTAAAATTAAAATCATAAAAGTAATCAACTCTTCCCACGCGCCAGTGTGTACTCGTCACGCCTTGGAGCCACTCGCACCTGAAACACAATTTTATTGGGAAAGGGTAAGCACGAAGCTTAGTGAATTCAGACACCATAAATAACACAGTTACTTCCACACCACCTCTAAACAGATAATTGCACATAAACAGCATACAAGTCTACGAACAAATCATAAACATGCATACCTACACCATCCCACCCAAAGGCATAAGCTGGTTCACCCGACCACACAATAACCGTGCAAGCATTACCCGGCTCCCCCGGGTTCCTACGCCACCCGCGTATATAAACCTCGGCCCCGCCAAGTCACTACGCCACCCACGTATATAAACCTCGGCCCCGCCGAGTCACTATGCCACCCGCGTATATAAACCTCGGCCCCGCCGAGTCACTACGCCACCCGCGTATATAAACCTCGGCCCCACCGAACTCCTACGCCACCCGCGTAGTCATAACAATAAAGGTCCGACTAGACGCCCCGCTATTTAGTCCCGCATCACAAACAATTAAAACTACCACACACGTACAAATCGTAATGTAAAAAGTAACCGACATTAGTTATAGTGAGAGAACTCACCTCGTAAGCGCGCCTAGCTCACAAACAATAATTCAAGCTTCACAAATCCAAGATCACTTCCCAACACCTAAACAATCGTTAAAATGTATTAACACGAGACCCGGACCCTAAAACACGACGCACCCTTAAATCGTCACTAAAACGACTTTTCGGTTTAACCAAACAGGTCTGTTCGGGACCTGTTCCGACCTCCATAAACCCAGAAAATCCTCAATTAAATTATATAACCAGAAAGTGCTCTGAGTTAGGGTTCCAAGGACATATTATACACGCTCTAACGATTTTTCTACAATTTAATACGAATTTTCTAAAAACAGGACACGAAGCTGTCATGTGCAGACCTGCTGTGAAAACAGCCATTTTACGCCTAGTTAGAGGCCGAACCAGACTTCCGCTAAAACACAAAAAGTGTGCCCGGCACAGACTGTGAACCGTGGGCACCGGATTCGCCTCAATCCGAGCTACGACGGAAAAGTTATGGACGAAATAAAACAGGGGCAGAAAGGCGTTTATCACATAAAATGACGATTTTGCAACGATTTAAATGTTTATGCGATTCAGGTTTACGGTTTAGCTAAACAGGTACTTAGGCTGGGGTTTAGGTTGCTAGGGGCTGGACTCAACCGCGCACCACCCACTGCCACCTCCGGCAGTGGTGGTCGACGGCGGCGGCGAGACGACAACGAAACGAAACGAAAGAAATAAACGAGAATAGCTTACCCTCCTAAACCGTCTCGACACACACCCACACCCACACAACCGCCGGTGGTTTCCCTGCGGCAACAGCCTACAGCCGCCATGGCCGCCAGCGGCGGCGGCGGTGGTGGTTTTTCGGTGATTCAGCGACGACAAAGAAAAACGAAAAGGGACGGAGACGAAACCTTACCTCACGTTTAAAACGCAGCAGCAGTTCCACTTCTCGACTGCTTCTCTTTTCTCGGTCGTCTCTCTCTCTCTCTCTCTCTCTCGCTCTTCTCTCTCTCTCTCGCCGGCGAAGAACAGCGGCGCCGGCCGGTGGTGTGGGGTGTTACGGCAGCCGCAAGGAGGAGGGTGGTAGGGAGGTGTTTAGGGTTTTGGGTTTTGATTTCTTGTATGAGGCCAATTAAACGAGAAGGGGAGAGGGGGGGTCGGTTCTTATGGGCCGACTCCCATGCAAACACATACAACATTTACATTTTTGTCCCTCACATTTAAATTCCTTACAACTACTTATAGCTTTACTCAAAATTTAACATTTTTGGTCATCCTAGACAAACCTCGTTAGAAAGGATTTGCTACGAGAGAGGTATTAAAGCAATTAAAATAAAAAGAGATATCCAAACCTTTAACAATTAAGGTCCTAGCCGCCTAACCCCGTTAACAAGCAACGCTAAGAAAAAGATTTAGCTAAAAAGAATTAAAACGTACCGGGATACGGGCTTTACAACTCTCCCCCGCTTGAATTAGACTTCGTCCTCGAAGTCTACGTCCGCAAACAGTTCCGGATAGCTCTCCCGCATCTCCGCCTCGGGTTCCCAAGTCCACTCGGAACCCTTTATGTGTTGCCACTGGACTTCCACTAAAAGGAATCTCAATTTCTCACACCGTCTAAAAATTTCTCGAATACTTTTCTTACCAACAAAACTCCTTCAAGAACACTGAAATTATGATCGGAAGAACACTCCAACAACTGGAGTCATTCCTAGTCAAACGACTTCGGTTGTCTCCCAACCTTAGATATTCCATACATCCCGATTCAATTTCAAGCTCTAACCATTCTAAAGTTGCTCACCAATATACCCTACAGGATACTCGAAACCGATCATTCCTACCATTAAATGTCGATTAACTTCCACGTGTTCTAATAGACTCCCAAAATTTACCTTACACGAATCATCAAACCAGTAAATTCAAAATCACTCACGAGGGTCATTCCACCATAAACATTCATCACAAGTGAGCATTTCAGGGTTACTACTACTATCACCATAATTAATTTAAAATCGGCTACAATTCTCCGATTACACTAAAGGTGTTTGGCCTCAAGTCCAAAAGTCGACACCTAAATATACTATTTACCTCAAAAAGTTCTACGCATTTATCCTCTTTATTACAAAGGGCGTCATTCCCTTAACCGCTACTATTCGGCCTACAGTACCAACACGCGTGGAATACCCAACCTTCCACCGTCTACTTATCCTCCACACTCGCTCTGCGAAGCCTAGTTACACCGTATCGAGATACCCCTTAACGTCTACCTCCCAGGTACGTTTCAAGGCCCGGCACATCAGAACTACCTCCCAGGTAAGTGCTCAAGACTATATCCTCCTAGTGCCTACTGGAAAGTCAAGGTCGTAACACATGAATACCGGGGTCCCACCCCGAGATACCCAACCGACCATTCCCAATGACTGACTGACGTGACCAAGGATCCAATGCCAAACAGTCTACCAACAGCATGCCTATCCCGGATTGACTCACTCACCCAAACGTGTAAATACTCAACGTGCCATGAATGCCAAACGAAACAATTCATCAACAAGACTCCACATCGAGCCATTAAAACTGTGCAATTGACCCATGACTATCTCAATAGTCAAAACCGAGAAAAATGCTCCACGCTTGCTAGACCCATAAGTCGGTCAAAACGCGTTTAAAATAAAGTTTAAGCAAGCAGTACTCTGAAATCAACATTAGCCCCAAAACTCAACACGGTTCAAACAAAAGAGTTTTCCAAAAAGACTCACACCCTTAAAAATTCTCAAAATGACACATAGCTCATAAAAGCGCATTTCCCACATGGTTTACAATAATCCTTTAAAAAATATTTCCAACGTCAAAGTTTTTCATCCCAAAAAGATCGTATGCAATAAAACTACTATTACCAGACCGGTAGTTACGCAAAACTGGGCACGCCCGTTCCGCATAGAAAAATCATGTTGAAAATCGTTCATTTGCAGTTCAGTTTACTCACATAAAAACAAAGTGTAATAACTAATTTCTTTAAAATGAACTGCCTCGATTCCAGTATGGATTGACTCATGACATGCACCTAAAGTAACCGCTTGACCTTAAATAGGGTGCGACAAAGGTGCGCACATAATTCAAAATAAGTTTCACGACATTTGATTCCAAAATTCTTCTTTTTAGTCATAAAATGATGTGACACAGGGTTCACCAACGAATTTTTTCGCGCGTCAGCTAGTCATCCAAAACGATGAAACGGTTCACTCATATATTTTTGTTAAAACTCAACTGTCTCGTGTAAGTTTCAAACTTAAAGATAAAAGCCAATCCGTTTCCATCATTTGAAAATATCGACTAAAATCTCATAAAATCTCAAAAGGTGTGGTTCTTTAAATTGATTTCCAAGATTTCCCCAAATGGTCACATAAACAAATAAGATATGTGCCTCGTGAAATTAAACCCACACGACTCAACATGCCGTAAAACAAAACTTATTTTAACCAAATCACTCAAATAGTATATGTGGAGGAGTTCCAATGTTAAAGTCACAAGCCGTAGTCACTTGCCCAACATTTTAAACACCACAAAACACGGATATCATCTTACCCGAAAGAACCGTTGGAAAAATAACGAAATGAGACAAATTCTAACAAAGTTTGCACTCCCGTGATAAAACGATTTCATACACTTTCAAAACCATATTTCAAAATCTTGTGTGTGTGCTGAACATTTCCCAAAATTCCAAAACACCATCCATAAAATGATTTGAAACACAAGAATTTGTTAATGCAGTCTATTTCAAAATCAAACTTTATGCATGACTCAGTCGGCATTCTACGCCTCGACTCCTACTCCTCCAAATCTCTCCGATCCACTAACGTCATCCGGACATTTAAACCTCTTAGGCAAGTTGGGAATTTACGTCAAATAATCCCTACGATTTTTCCTCAAATCAAAGTCGGCTCTATAAGCCTATAATACTAGCACAATCGTCCATCTTGGCCCGAAACAAACATCATCCTTATCGTCACTCCAAGTGATTAATACTAGAATCGTCAACGACTACTAATTTATAACCTTCGTCACTACCCCAACGATCATCCCATCAAAGCAAAACAAGTACACACCTGTACTAGGAGGTTTACTATAGTCGTTCCTCCTTGTGATAGCTATTCAGGGTAGATATTACAACGGGTTATTAGCAAATAATAACTCGCACTAACAACGCTCACGCTCAACTCCTTGGATTCCTCGTGACTTTCTCCGACTCGAGCATTGATCCTGTGTTTCCGATAGTAGGAGCTCTACTACTACCTTCCACACCTATCATCACTCGTTCTGAGTTCCATCCGATGGGTCCAAGTAGTTTCTCGCCGATAACTACACACATATGCCCGCACCGGCATATGTACACACTCTTCCTAGCTCCCTAGGAATAATCATAATACCCCACTACCCTTGCTAGGGCGGAACCCCCACTAACCCTGACAAGTCGCCTCGTAACGCACAGTCGTATACGGTGGAAACCAGATAGACATTCGAATATAAGATTCTATCCTACAACGGTTGGACTCAAACAAGAGCTGCGCAATAGAACTAAATCCAACATTCTAAGGCTATTCGGTTCCTACCGCATACACCCTATAGTGCATCCGCTTAACAACCTATCAAAGTTAGCATAAGTTCCTAATAGCAAGTAACAACCATACAATACAGTGTATTAAGCACCAAGCAATCTAGCATACATACTCCTATGTTCTAGAAAGAAATTTTTTGCATACGTACTCATATGTAAACGCTATTCCCAGCTCACTAGGAATTTCATCTCATCCCACTACCCTTGCTACAACGGAATCCCTGTTAGCCATACGAGTTGCCTCGCGAATACCCAGTCGCATGCAGCGTGAATCAAATAGACATTCGAATACAAGATTCTATCCTAGAACGGTTGGACTCAAACAAGAGCTGCGCAATAGAACTAAATTAAATATTCTAAGGCTATATGATTCTTACTGCATACAACCTATAGGGCCTTCACTTAACAACCTACTATAACTAGCATTGATTCCTACTAGCAAGCAGTCAACATACAGCATAGTGTCAACAACAGGCAATCTAGCATGCATACCCTATGCCTAGAAAGCAATACAACACTAAGCAATGTACCTTTCCCCCTTGGCTCCGGCTGACTGTACACACTGCGCCCTCGATCACCGTTCCTCAAACGGATTTTTCCTTCTTTTTATTTCCCAAAAAAAACTTTAAAGAAAATTTTATAGCCGCAAACTTGAGATCAAACACACCGAAATGCGTTTGATTCACTCAAGCCGTGCTCTGATACCAAGTTGTAACGTCCCAAAAATTACAAAGAATTTAAAATTTTTAAAGTAACATTTCATTAATAAAAACTCATTTAATGTCGTCCGGATGTAAAGAAAATTTTTAAACCCAAAAAGTTACCTTGGTTTCCGGATGTCGTCCGGATTGTTTATGCTGTCCGGGAAGTTGTGTTAACCGGATTGTTTAGGTTATCCGGAAAGTCCTGTTGTCCGGATAGTCTGGTGGTATCCGGGAACTTTGGGCTGTTTGGTCATTTTTGAGAATTCAGATACTTTTGAGTATCCAGTAGCCTGTGTTTTGTTGACTCTTGGATAGGAAAAGAATGAGGATTGAATATACTGTGGACTCGACTTAAGTTCGGGTTTGGGGGTAACATTTGAGGATAGAGTTATCTAGAGCCTTTAGCTTTAGTAAGTCTTATGTGTTCTATATGGTAAAGAATACTTGTATCTAATTGTTTCAGATTCTGTGGATTTGGGGTGAAAGCTGAACTGTTTTTGAGAAAGGATTGGAAGCATTTTGATAAAGCAAACAGGTGAGTTTAACGTCCCAAAAATTACAAGGAATTTAAAAATTTTAAAGTAACATTTCATTAATAAAAACTCATTTAATAATTCAATCATCTCGTTTGCAAACTCATAATTAATATTCTTACGAACAATAAACAGCGGAATAAATGTCTAAAATTAAAATCATAAAAGTAATCAACTCTTCCCACGCGCCAGTGTGTACTCGTCACGCCTTGGAGCCACTCGCACCTGAAACACAATTTTATTGGGAAAGGGTAAGCACGAAGCTTAGTGAATTCAGACACCATAAATAACACAGTTACTTCCACACAACCTCTAAACAGATAATTGCACATAAACAGCATACAAGTCTACGAACAAATCATAAACATGCATACCTACACCATCCCACCCAAAGGCATAAGCTGGTTCACCCGACCACACAATAACCGTGCAAGCATTACCCGGCTCCCCCGGGTTCCTACGCCACCCGCGTATATAAACCTCGGCCCCGCCAAGTCACTACGCCACCCGCGTATATAAACCTCGGCCCCGCCGAGTCACTACGCCACCCGCGTATATAAACCTCGGCCCCGCCGAGTCACTACGCCACCCGCGTATATAAACCTCGGCCCCACCGAACTCCTACGCCACCCGCGTAGTCATAACAATAAAGGTCCGACTAGACGCCCCACTATTTAGTCCCGCATCACAAACAATTAAAACTACCACACACGTACAAATCGTAATGTAAAAAGTAACCGACATTAGTTATAGTGAGAGAACTCACCTCGTAAGCGCGCCTAGCTCCCAAACAATAATTCAAGCTTCACAAATCCAAGATCACTTCCCAACACCTAAACAATCGTTAAAATGTATTAACACGAGACCCGGACCCTAAAACACGACGCACCCTTAAATCGTCACTAAAACGACTTTTCGGTCTAACCAAACAGGTCTGTTCGGGACCTGTTCCGACCTCCATAAACCCAGAAAATCCTCAATTAAATTATATAACCAGAAAGTGCTCTGAGTTAGGGTTCCAAGGACATATTATACACGCTCTAACGATTTTTCTACAATTTAATACGAATTTTCTAAAAACAGGACACGAAGCTGTCATGTGCAGACCTGCTGTGAAAACAGCCATTTTACGCCTAGTTAGAGGCCGAACCAGACTTCCGCTAAAACACAAAAAGTGTGCCCGGCACAGACTGTGAACCGTGGGCACCGGATTCGCCTCAATCCGAGCTACGACGGAAAAGTTATGGACGAAATAAAACAGGGGCAGAAAGGCGTTTATCACATAAAATGACGATTTTGCAACGATTTAAATGTTTATGCGATTCAGGTTTACGGTTTAGCTAAACAGGTACTTAGGCTGGGGTTTAGGTTGCTAGGGGCTGGACTCAACCGCGCACCACCCACTGCCACCTCCGGCAGTGGTGGTCGACGGCGGCGGCGAGACGACAACGAAACGAAACGAAAGAAATAAACGAGAATAGCTTACCCTCCTAAACCGTCTCGACACACACCCACACCCACACAACCACTGGGCTGGTGGTTTCCCGGCGGCAACAGCCTACAGCCGCCATGGCCGCCAGCGGCGGCGGCGGCGGCGGTAGTTTTTCGGTGATTCAGCGACGACAAAGAAAAACGAAAAGGGACGGAGACGAAACCTTACCTCACGTTTAAAACGCAGCAGCAGTTCCACTTCTCGACTGCTTCTCTTTTCCCGGTCGTCTCTCTCTCTCTCGCTCTTCTCTCTCTCTCTCGCCGACGAAGAACAGCGGCGCCGGCCGGTGGTGTGGGGTGTTACGGCAGCCGCAAGGAGGAGGGTGGTAGGGAGGTGTTTAGGGTTTTGGGTTTTGATTTCTTGTGTGAGGCCAATTAAACGAGAAGGGGAGAGGGGGGTTGGTTCTTATGGGCCGACTCCCATGCAAACACATACAACATTTACATTTTTGTCCCTCACATTTAAATTCCTTACAACTACTTATAGCTTTACTCAAAATTTAACATTTTTGGTCATCCTAGACAAACCTCGTTAGAAAGGATTTGCTACGAGAGAGGTATTAAAGCAATTAAAATAAAAAGAGATATCCAAACCTTTAACAATTAAGGTCCTAGCCGCCTAACCCCGTTAACAAGCAACGCTAAGAAAAAGATTTAGCTAAAAAGAATTAAAACGTACCGGGATACGGGCTTTACATATTTTAAAACGTTTTTAAACTGGAATACATATATGTGTGGATTGGGAATGTGATAGATTGTGTGATTATGTGTTTATATTTGAAATATAATATATTGAGATATTGTATTTACATGAGCATCACACTATACGAGAATACGTTGGCTGGGCTTAGGACCGGTGGTGTTGGCTGTAATATTCGTACAACGGTGTTGGCTGTAATTGTCGTACAGCGGAGTTAATTTATTAGTTGGCTTGCAACCAATTAATATGGCCAAGAGAATGAGACAGGAAAGTATATGATGCATGAGTCATAACTGGTATTTGTATTTGTGTTATGTATATGATGGTTGTGCAAATGGTTTTAAAACTAACAGGGATTTTCTCACTTAGACCAATAGGTCTAACCCTCATTTTGTTTTAAAAATATGTATTCCAGGGCGTGGATCAGGTAAAAGCAAATGACAAGGATAGGCAGTGGCTAGCTTTT
Organism: Saussurea involucrata; assembly: GCA_033807775.1. NCBI lineage: Eukaryota > Viridiplantae > Streptophyta > Magnoliopsida > Asterales > Asteraceae > Saussurea > Saussurea involucrata. Next base: position 63,909,745 of record CM066325.1, read on the forward strand.
GTGAAGACTCATGTTATGAAGACTAAGACGTGTTTTGCAGTTATAGTTTCATTATTAGATATCATGTATGTAATTAGCAAAAATTTTGTAATGAACTATGTATTATGGGTGTAAAGACTAAGGGACCTTATTTGTGATATGAAGCATCTTTTGTATGTAACGATGCTATACAATATATGTTATTTGTTGTATGTTTGGGAATCGGGTTGTTACAGATGGTATCAGAGCCCTAGTTTAAGGGATTTAGGTATTCGTATCTGTACCTAGACTTAAATTGCATGTGAAGTAGGATGTCCCTATTATTGTAGAACCTCGGGATGTTAAATATAAAAAGGTAGAAGGAACATCATGTAAGGTAATTTCATATTACACCTGGCCAGTATAATTGTGATCTTACAGGTACATGTTTGAACTGGAATACCTTGTTATATGGGGTATGTGCTTATGTGTATATTAATCTTGTTTGAATCTACAGAATGGCAAGTGGTACTAGACAAACGAATCGGGAGGGAGGAGGAAATCCTAATAGGACGAATCCAACAGTTGGGACAAGGGGAAGAGGGGGAGAAAGAGGTAGAGGCAGAACAGGCGGCAGAGTTCAACAACGAGATGCAGAATTTGTTACAAGAGACGACTTGGCGGATGAAATGGGAAGATTACAAGCGAATATCCAAGCTATGTTCAACCGAACTCGTGATACTGAAACAGAAATACCAGATCCTGGTCTGGAAGATGAAATGCCCATTACACGGACTGTGATACCGGTACCAAGAAAGTGTGATTATAAAATGTTCCTAAGTTGTAAACCTCCGACTTACTCAGGAGATAGAGACCCAGTGAAAGCTATGAGGTGGCTGAAGGAGATAGAAGCTATCTTCAAGACCAGTAAGTGTGCTGATGAAGATAGAGTGCTATACGGAACAGCAATGTTGAAGGCAGATGCTCTATACTGGTGGGAAGCTTTTATTTCTTCTGGAGGATCTGACATATATTCTACTTTCTCTTGGGAAGAATTTGTTATAGCTTTCAGGAAACAGTTTTGTCCCCAAGCAGCAGTTAAACAATTGGAAGGGGAGTTTATGAACTTGCAGCAAGGGAATTTATCAGTTTGGGACTATACCGCTCGTTTTCAGGAAAAGTCTCGTTTCGCGGAATACTACGTTGCCACGGAGGCAATGAAGATTGAAAGCTTTATCTTTGGGTTGAATTCAGAAGTCAGAAGTCCGGTGATTGCTAAAGGACCAGAAACTTTCTCAGCCGCAGTAGACGCCGCGAAAACTGTGGAACAGGATAAAGGGAGAAACGCTAGTGATAAAGGTATGGGAAAAAGAAAGTGGGAAGGACCACAGTATGATCCAAAGAAATCCAGATTTCAGAGGTTTGATAACCGTCCGCCTTTCCGACCAGCGGAAAGACCCTGTCTGAAATGCAATCGTATCCAACAAGGAAATTGTCAAGTTGATCCTCGGGTTTGTTATAGGTGTGGGAAGACCGGACATGTTGCTAAAGACTGTCGAGTAACGCGGTTTTGTTTCTCATGTAATTCTCCGGATCACATTCAGTCTGATTGTCCAAGGGGAAGAGTACATTAAGGGGGTACGTCGGGGAAACCAGCGGGTGTTAGACCAGTAGTACAAAGGCCAGAGCAACCAAGAGCAAGGGGCCGTGCATTTCAGATGACAGCTCAAGAAGCAGAGGAAACTCCGGATGTGGTTACAGGTACATTTTTAATAAACTCTACACGTGCTAAAGTGTTATTTGACTCCGGTGCAAACCGATCGTTCGTATCTCCTTCATTTGCTGCTTATATGCATTTAAAACCTAAAGTGTTAGATCATTCTTTAATGGTAGATACTGCAAATGATAATCAAGTATCGGTTAAAGAGGTATTTGATAGTTGTTTGATAAATATAGAGGGGTGTGGAGTACCTATTCAACTATTTCCTATAGCTTTGATCGAGTTTGATGTGGTAGTGGGAATGGATTGGTTAGCCGAGAATCAGGCTAGCATAGTTTGTGATAAGAAGTTGATTAATGTTATCTTACCTGAGAGGGGACCGGTAGTGATTTATGGTGATCGTAGAAATCATCAGTCTTGCCTTATATCTATGTTAAAAGCTCGTAAGTGTGTCAGCAAAGGTTGCCCGAGTTACTTAGCTTATGTGATAGATATTAAGCCAGAAAAGAATAAGTTGGAAGATATTCCTGTTGTCCGTGAATTTCCAGAAGTTTTCCTCGAAGACTTGATAGTCTTCCTCCCGTTAGACAAGTAGAGTTTGGTATAGATCTGATTCCTGGAGCCACTCCGGTAGCCCGTGCACCGTATCGTCTGGCACCTCCAGAGATGAAAGAAATGATGGCACAACTACAAGACCTATCCGATAAGGGCTTCATCAGACCCAGTTCTTCGCCGTGGGGTGCAACAGTCCTGTTTGTGAAAAAGAAGGATGGTTCAATGAGAATGTGTACCGATTACCGGGAACTGAATAAGCGTACGATCAAGAACAAGTATCCGCTTCCCATAATTGATGACCTCTTCGATCAATTAGTTGGAGCTTGTTATTTCTCCAAGATTGATCTAAGATCTGGTTATCATCAGCTGAAGGTTAAGGAAGAAGACGTTCTGAAAACTGCTTTTCGCAAAAGGTACGGTCACTATGAATTCCTGGTGATGCCATTTGGACTGACGAACGCTCCAGCTGCTTTTATGGATTTAATGAACCGAGTATGTAAGCCATATCTCGATAAATTTGTTATTGTGTTTATCGATGATATCCTTATCTACTCCCGATCCAAAGAAGAGCACGCACAACATCTTCGTTTAATTCTAGAATTGTTAAAGAAGGAACAGTTATACGCTAAGTTCTCTAAATGTGAATTCTGGCTGCGAGAAGTTCAGTTTCTCGGACATGTAGTTTCCGAGAAAGGTATTCAAGTTGATCCGATGAAAATAGAGGCAATTGAAAAGTGGGAGCCGCCGAGAACGCCAACCGAGGTACGAAGTTTTCTGGGTTTAGCGGGCTACTATCGAAAGTTTATAAAAGATTTTTCTCGTATCGCTACGCCTCTCACTAAGCTGACCCGAAAAAATCTAAAGTTTGAATGGAAAGCAGAACAGGATGAAGCATTCCGAATATTGAAAGAGAAACTCTGTAGCGCGCCGATATTAGCATTACCTGAAGGTTCCGATGATTTTTTTGTTTACAGTGATGCTTCCAAATTGGGATTGGTTTGTGTACTAATGCAGTGTAGGAAGGTTATCGCTTATGCTTCTCGTCAACTAAAGGATCATGAACAGCAGTATCCTACACACGACATGGAACTGGCAGCAGTTGTGTTTGTTGGAATATGCTCAAGTCATAATAGATAATTATATGGCTAGATACACGTGGGCCTATAGGGTCACACACAATACACTAAGATACCATTTAATATAATGTAATTTTTGTATTTACATTATATAAATAACCTAAGTAACGTGGGGTAATTAGATGGGCACAAATCATTAAGTTTGGCTTAATGGGTTTGTATTGGATTTAAGTTAATAGCAAGCCTATTACGTTTAATTAAATCTTAGGCCCATAAAGATTTAGAAGGGAGAACCTTTAAGAAGCCCAAGGAAGCTTTAGGGTTCATTAATATATAGAGATGTTAATGACCTAATTAAGCTTAACCTAATACTCCTTCTTCTCTCCCAAAATCGGCGCCCCTCCCCTAGACCTCTCTAGGGTTTTTCCGCTTTGATCTTCTAGCTTGTTTCTTGTCTAATCGAAGCTATAAGATCCGTTACTAAGGAGGACTAGCATCCCGTGGTGATCAAGGAGGTGTAGTGTGGACTACTCTAGAGGTATTCTCCATTGAATACTTGGTTTCAAAAGAGCACACAAGTGGATCCGAATTAGTGTACAAATCACGCTACAAAGGTATATCGTTATTTGTATTCTTCGTTTAATCATATTGGCAATACGTTGATCCTGTTTGGTGATTGTTCCGCTGCGTTCTTATATATGTTTATATTTGTGTTTCTTTACATAATCACCAACAGTGGTATCAGAGCCATCGTATGTGCCATATGATTAACATGTATATGTAAAAGTGGCTAAAACTAAAGTTTTTTTTCTGAAAATTTCAACCATCGTTGGGGTCTTGAATAATGTATTTTAAGATCCTATAGCCACAAGTTACATATACTTATCGTAGATTAATTATTGTAGTTTTTCTTCGTTTTCGTTGGCTTGTTTTATTTCTTATTGTAAGTGTTTTAGATCCATGGTAAAACATGCATTTTTACCATGGACCAAGCCAACACTCTTAATGATATTGTATTATGTTGACGTGCAAAACCGATGAAAACCTTGACCGTTTGTGTGCCTTGTTTCATTATTTGTCGAGTTTTTGGGTTGTAATAGTTTAGGCAATTATTTTTACTTTGTTTAGTAGTAGATAAATGTATTTTATTAAAAATTGTAACCATTGCTCGGAATCGAATGGGCGACAAAGTTAAAGACGAGAAGACATTTTCGGAGCTGCTGGACAGCCGGCACGAAAAATGGATTTCCTGGAGTTTGGCACATCGGATTGTGCTGATTCTTGTTGCTGAAGTTCCATAAGACGTAGGGGCACAACTTTGCAGAAGGATGTTTCGATTGGGGAAGACTCCTTCCATGACGTTTCGGGCCCCGAAGCTGCTGCGTTTTTCCGGACAGATTTGTGTTCGAATGTTCTTGTGGGTTCTACTTGCTCTTGATGGTCTTGGAGCAAGTGGGAGCCCATAAAGGGTTTATGTTGGCCCGTCCTTAGTTGCCCTCTTGGTCCGTGTGATGGCTCACGGGATCAAGCATAGGTTTTTCATCGGTTGAGGTTTTGCACATTTTGGTTGTGTGTTTTAATTTTTCTTGTATGTTGCATTGTTATAACTTGCAAATGGTTTTTTCAAACCAAAATTAAACACATACCACTTTTGAAACTAAATCCTTAGATTTAGTTAATATAAGTTTAAATTGGATTTGAAACTTAAAACTATTGTTTTATATAAATAACGCTTAAAAAGGTTTTATCGGTTATTTAATTTATGTAATGTCCAAGCTAATTGATATCTCATGTAGGTAATATATTAGTCTCTAAATGGACATCTCGACACACATAAAATAAAACAAATTAGACTATAAGTTAAGAAATGTTTTAACTTATGCTACGAATGAAGAATGCATGCTTCTTTCGTACTTTTTTTTGACACGCTTTATCAAAATACTATACCCGTCACAATTTTAAGTCATGCCGTCCAATCGGCTTGAAATCCCTCGCCATTACTTTTTGCCTATGCGTGAGACCTAGGTTGAATTGTAATCCCGAGGTGATTATTGTCTATGCGTGAGACCTAGATCTATTTTCACATGATTTCAAATTGGATGACTTAATCGAGTTAAGTAGGTAAGACCTTAACCCAAGGCAAGGATGGGACTAAACATGCCAGCTTGACACTAGTTGCTCGGCCACTAGATGCCATGGGTCCCATAAGGATCTAAGAATTGCACTTGTAATGCAATTGGTAATCGTCACCTACCTATTGAATCTATCATTGCTAGCAGATCAACTGATGTGATGATAGAACCTCAATGAGGATCTTAGCCTTTTTCGTACAAAATTAATTGTTTTAAAAGTAAAACTTGGGTAGTTAATTTAAAAAGGATTAATTATTGAAATTACTAATCTTGAACTTTGTATGTTTGTAGATGTCAACAACAAATCAAACCCTAAGCAACTCAACTATCAGGTCAGTTCTTGAAAAAGAGAAACTGACAGGAATCAACTTTATCGACTGGTATCGAAATCTGAGGATCGTCCTCAGAGCTGAAAATAAGTTGATCCATCTGGAAGAGGCCTTACCTGAGGCACCTCCTGCCACTGCTTCTGCTGCAGTTCGCGCAGCCTACACCTGTAGGTTTAACGAACAACAAGAAGTAGCTTCTCTCATGCTGGTGAGCATGACCCCCGAGATCCAAAAGAACTTGGAGGAACTCACAGCTTTTGAGATACTACGAGAGTTGAAAACTATGTTTCAACAACAGGCAGAACAGGAACTGTTTGAAACAGTCAAAGCATTCCACGCTTGTAAACAGGAGGATGGCCAGTCAGTTAGCTCTTACGTCTTGAAAATGAAAGGCTATCTTGACCGTATGGAGCGTCTTGGTTACCCCATGCCACAAGTTCTTGGAGTGAGCTTGATTCTTACCTCACTATCCAAGGACTATGACCAGTTTGTTATGAACTGTAACATGCATAGCATGGGGAAGACTATCTCTGAACTGCATGCTATGCTAAAGCTTGCAGAGCAGGGGATGCCCAAGAAAGCTCCTGCTGTTCTAGCAATCAGGGAAGGAAAAATCCAGAAATCCAAACCGCAAGCACTGGGCAAGGGTCGTGGCAAGGGTAAACATGTTTATAAACCCAAACCTAAGATCCCCCCACCTGCTAAGAAGGAGCACCCTGCAAAGGACGCCACCTGCCATCACTGTGGAGTGATAGGCCACTGGAAGAGGAACTGTCCTGCTTACCTGACAGAGTTGAAGAAGAACAAAGCTAACCCGGCTAGCATATCAGGTATCTTCACTATAGAACTCTATGCTTTTCCTAGTAAATCTTGGGTCTATGACACCGGTTGTGGAACTCACATTTGTAATAATGTGCAGGGACTAAGGGGAAGTAGAAAGCTAAACGACAGAGCTTTGGACCTGTACGTAGGCAATGGAATGCGTGCAGCTGTTAAAGTTATAGGGAGCTTTGATCTTATTCTCCCTAATGGATTGATTATTGTTTTAGACAATTGTCATTATGCACCTACTATTACTAGGGGTATTGTTTCGCTTTCTCGTTTGAAGAAAAATGGTTTTATCCATGTTTTTACGGATTATGGTATTTCGGTTTCTAAGGATAATATATTTTATTTTAATGCTATTCCTCGTGATGATATTTTTGAAATTGACATGCATAATCTTGTTTCAAACGATAGTTCTATATACACATGTAGCACTAAGAAATCCAAACGGAATTTGGATTCAACTTACCTATGGCACTACCGTCTTTGCCACATAAGCAAGAAGCGCATTATGAAGCTGCAACACGATGGGCTTCTAAAGTCAACCGATGATGAGTCGTTTGATAAATGCCTCTCTTGCATATCTGGGAAAATGACAAGAAAACCTTTCTCCCATATAGGTGAAAGAGCCAAAGATCTACTTGGACTCATACATACTGATGTATGTGGTCCATTTAGAACTGTGTCTAGGGAAGGTGCTAGCTACTTCATCACTTTCACTGATGATTTCAGTCGCTATGGTTATGTGTACTTGATTAAACATAAACATGAAGCCTTTGAAACGTTCAAAGCCTTTCAAAGTGAAGTAGAAAATCAACTCGGCAAGACTATTAAAGCTCTCCGATCTGATCAAGGAGGAGAGTACACGAGTCAAGAGTTTTTAGACCATCTGACTAAGTGTGGGATTGTCTCACAATTCACTCCTCCATACACTCCACAACATAATGGTGTATCTGAAAGGAGAAATCGAACTTTGCTAGACATGGTTCGATCCATGATGAGTCTAACTACTTTGCCACTGTCCTTTTGGGGTTGTGCTCTAGAGTCTGCTGCTCGCATACTCAATATGGTTCCGACCAAGAAGGTTGATAAGACACCATATGAAATATGGCACGGGAAAGTCCCTAATCTGTCTTACTTGAAGGTCTGGGGTTGTGAGGCTCTCGTGAAACGAGACACACCGAACAAACTTGAGCCTAGATCTATCAAGTGTATCTTCGTAGGGTACCCAAAGAAAACGATGGGTTACTATTTCTACTACCCACCCGAAAACAAAATATTTGTTGCTCGGTATGCTGAGTTTCTTGAGAACAGTCTCATTTTACAAGAAGCAAGTGGGAGCATAGTAGAACTTGACGAGATTCAAAGCGAAGATGTGCAACCTCCTGGTGACACTAGCGAACATCACGCTGAGGCTGAACATGCAGATGTTGAACCACAGAATGATGTAATTCCCATTCGTAGATCCGCAAGGACACCTCAAGCACCTAAACGATATAGTTATTATATCGATGCTGAGGAGCAGAATTTGGGGGATCATGGTGAACCCTCTAACTATCAAGCTGCATTGTTGGATCTAGAATCCGATAAATGGCTTGAAGCTATGAATGCTGAAATGGAATCCATGAAAGACAATCAAGTCTGGAACTTGGTTGATCTTCCTCCGAACAGCAAGACTGTCGGAAGCAAGTGGATCATCAAGAAGAAGACCGACATGGATGGAAATGTACACACCTATAAAGCTCGTCTAGTAGCAAAAGGTTACACTCAAACCTACGGGATTGACTATGAAGAAACCTTCTCGCCTGTTGCTGACATTAAAGCTATTAGGATTCTTATAGCCATAGCAGCGTACCATGACTATGAGATTTGGCAAATGGATGTCAAAACTGCTTTCTTGAACGGTCACCTTGATGAAGATGTTTACATGGTGCAACATGAGGGTTTTGTGAATCCGAAACATCCTGAGAAAGTATGCAAGCTTCAAAGATCCATTTATGGACTGAAGCAAGCATCCAGAAGTTGGAATAAAAGGTTCGATGAGGAAATCAAAACGTATGGTTTCACTCAAAACCTTGATGAGCCATGTTTGTATATGAGAGCTAGTGGGAGCATCGTCGTTTTTCTATTCTTATATGTTGATGACATATTGCTCATGGGGAACAACGTTCCAATGCTACAAGATGTCAAATCCTGGCTTAGAAAATGTTTTGCCATGAAAGATTTAGGCGAAGCGGCGTACATCCTAGGAATCAAGATCTATCGGGATAGATCGAAGCGGTTAATTGGTTTAAGTCAAAGTGCGTACATTAACAAAATTCTAAAACGGTTTAGAATGGATGCTTCCAAACGTGGAAGTCTTCCAATGCAACACAATGTAAACTTGAGTAAGACTCAGGGACCCTCCACACTTGATGAGGTGAAGCAGATGAAGGGAATCCCCTATGCTTCGTATGTGGGATCCATCATGTATGCAGTGAGGTGCACTAGACCTGATATAGCGTTCTCTCAGAACCTTACGAGTAGATACCAACAGAATCCAGGAGAGAGCCACTGGACTGTTGTTAAGAACATACTGAAGTATCTTCGAAATACTAGAGATATGTTCCTTATTTATGGTGTTGATGTAGAAAGAGAGCTCAGTGTTACTTGCTACACTGATGCTGGTTTCGAAACAGATCGAGATGACACTCGATCTCAGACTGGATACGTTTTCGTCATGAACGGAGGCGGTGTTGATTGGAAGAGTGCTAAGCAAAACACTATTGCGATGTCTTCTACAGAAGCTGAATACATGGCTGCTTCCGAAGCTGCAATGGAGGCTGTTTGGATACGGAAATTCATTTATGGGCTTGGCGTTGTCCCCAGTAATGAAAGACCCATGGATATGTACTGCGATAATTCTGGTGCCATTATCATAGCCAACGAACCTGGAGTTCAAAAGGGTGCCAAACACTTCCGCAGGAAGACTCACTACATTCAAGAGGCTATCGAGATGGGTGATATTCGTCTTCTCAAAGTTCACACAGATGACAACTTAGCTGATCCCTTTACGAAACCAATGACTTGTACCAAACATATCAAGCATGCTAGGAACATTGGACTTCGACCAGCTAGTAGTCTCATGTAGATCTGTTTTTAGTAATTGAATAATTGGAACGTTGAACAGTTTTTATTTTCACAATGAATTGATGTACTTGGTATGATCGTTTTCATTTATATCAACTGTGTTCTATATTTGCATGTTTAATCCATGAATGAATTATTTGTTCTAAATTGTCTATTGTCAGTTGATGATACGGGAGTATCATCGAGTTAAGGCAAATGTGAGCGTATTGGTGATATTCATTGGTGAATGAATATTAATGATGATGCCACCAAACTCACATGTTGTTCATTGGTGATGAACATTGGACTGACCCAACCTACGAGAGTTCACTACATGGATCGGCGTCACCAGTGAATCTCGCAAATGGTTATGTCACTCGTCCTTAGACTTGAGAGGCAAGCAGGTTTTGTATGGGTGGATTGTCGGTCTTTGATATGGTTAAACGCTGTCCTGAATAAGGCTGCTATAAAAATCATCTTCAGGAGTGATGTGAAGCACATGACAGGCACGTGCAGTCAAAAATAGGATTTGTTCCTCTACAGGTAATGGAGTTAGATACTACTGGGCCCCTCGATGAATTGAATAGATGTTTGTACGGCCGTACCTAAATGTAATTAAGATGATGCTTGATTAATTTGGTAATCTAATTCAACAAACAGATCGAGAAACAGAATCGTTGAACAATTAGAATGCCATATGATCCATGTCTAGTATTCAACAAGGTATCTGTAACAAAGGGATGACTGATTTAATAAACCATTTAAAATGAGCCGTTTAAGAAACTAGCCTCATGTGTCTCTAGGGGCATTGGCGTGTTGCTAGACGCTAACCTTTGCTTGTATGATTACTTGTCATTATGACGTGCGCAAGTGGGAGCTGTTGGAATATGCTCAAGTCATAATAGATAATTATATGGCTAGATACACGTAGGCCTATAGGGTCACACACACAATACACTGAGATACCATTTAATATAATGTAATTTTTGTATTTACATTATATAAATAACCTAAGTAACGTGGGGTAATTAGATGGGCACAAATCATTAAGTTTGGCTTAATGGGTTTGTATTGGATTTAAGTTAATAGCAAGCCTATTACGTTTAATTAAATCTTAGGCCCATAAAGATTTAGAAGGGAGAACCTTTAAGAAGCCCAAGGAAGCTTTAGGGTTCATTAATATATAGAGATGTTAATGACCTAATTAAGCTTAACCTAATACTCCTTCTCTCCCAAAATCGGCTCCCCTCCCCTAGACCTCTCTAGGGTTTTTCCGCTTTGATCTTCTAGCTTGTTTCTTGTCTAATCGAAGCTATAAAATCCGTTACTAAGGAGGACTAGCATCCCGTGGTGATCAAGGAGGTGTAGTGTGGACTACTCTAGAGGTATTCTCCATTGAATACTTGGTTTCAAAAGAGCACACAAGTGGATCCGGATTAGTGTACAAATCACGCTACAAAGGTATATCGTTATTTGTATTCTTCGTTTAATCATATTGGCAATACGTTGATCCTGTTTGGTGATTGTTCCGCTGCGTTCTTATATATGTTTATATTTGTGTTTCTTTACATAATCACCAACAGTGTTCGCGCTAAAGATTTGGAGACACTATCTTTATGGTTCTAAATGTCAAGTTTTTACTGATCATAAGAGTCTTCAACATCTTTTCAATCAGCGGGAATTAAATATGTGGCAAAGAAGATGGCTAGAACTGGTGAATGATTACGACTGTGAAATTCTTTATCATCCGGGAAAGGCGAATGTGGTAGTTGATGCACTGAGTCGTCAAGAAAGGAGTGGAACAATAAAAGCCATTGCACTAAGAGCTGAAGTTCTACCTAACATCTTTGATGAATTGCAGAAGTGTCAAGTAGAAGGCTATCAAGAAGAACATTTGAAATCAGAAATGTTAGTGGGAATATCAGCATCACTCGTAAAAGACGATCGTGGGTTACTGTGTCTGAGAAACAGAATCTGGGTGCCCCGTTTGGGTGGTTTACGTGATCGGGTACTGCAAGAAGCTCATCAATCTCGTTTCTCTATTCATCCAGGTACGAATAATATGTATAAAGATCTGAAACAATTTTATTGGTGGTCGGGGATGAAAATAAGTATTGCTCAGCATGTGGAAGATTGTACTACCTGCAAGAAGGTAAAGATTGAACATCAAAAGCCGTTTGGTTAGTTGCAACGGTTAGAAATACCTAAGTGGAAATGGGATCAGATTACTACGGATTTCATCACGAAGTTACCAAGGACTCCGAAGGGATTTGATGCAATTTGGGTGATCGTTGATAGATTGACGAAGTCTGCTCACTTCCTGCCAATAAAAGAAACCTACTCGTTGGAAAAATTAGCCAAGTTGTACATCGACGAAATAGTAACTCGACATGGAATTCCAATCTCGAGTATTTCTGATCGGGATAGTCGTTTTATTTCAAGGTTTTGGAGGAGTTTTCAAAAAGAATTGGGAACGCAAATAAAGCTAAGTACAGCGTATCATCCTCAAACCGATGGTCAGAGTGAACGAACGATTCAGACTTTAGAAGATATGCTACGAGCCTGCATTGTGGATTTTGGGGGATCGTGGGATAAGCATTTACCATTGATCGAGTTTTCCTACAACAACAGGTATCATTCCAGCATACAAGCGGCACCGTTTGAAGTACTGTATGGTAGAAAATGTCGAACGCCTCTGTGTTGGAACGAAGTGGGAGAGAAGCAGTTAGCGGGGCCAGATATAGTTCAGTTAACCGCGGATAAGATTACTCAGATTCGGGAACGATTGAAAGTGGCTCAAGACAGACAGAAAAGTTACGCTGACCGACGCCGAAAACCGCTAGAGTTTCAAGTTGGAGATTTTGTAATGCTGAAAGTCTCACCTTGGAAGGGAGTCATCCGATTCGGCAAGCAAGGTAAACTCAGTCCGAGGTACATTGGACCATTTGCAATCACATAAAGAATTGGTGAAGTAGCCTATAGGTTGGATCTTCCGCTAGAATTAAGCCGTATACACAACGCCTTTCATGTATCGAATTTTCGTAAGTGTTTGGTTACACCGGATCAGGTCGTATCTCTACCGGATATTCAAGTTGATGAAAAGCTGAATTATGTGGAGGAACCTGAAGCTATAGTTGACCACAAAGTTAAAGTTTTGCGGAACAAAGTAATCAAGCAAGTAAAAGTACAGTGGAGACACCATAGGGGTCAGGATGCTACTTGGGAATCAGAATCCGAAATGAGAACTAAGTACCCGTACCTTTTTGCCTAATCGAATTCCGGGACGGAATTCTTTTAAGGGGGAGATGATGTAATACCCCGGGTAAGTTCGTTAGTGAAATTCTAGTTCCGTTAAATTTATTTAACTCTATAATTGATGTTTAGGGTAAGTATGGGTTAATTTATAAGTTTAAGGGGTGTTTGGGTCATTAGGGAATAGTTTAAGGTTTAGAATGGTAAAATGGTTTGATATTACCCTTTTGGATTCCTGATATTTCACAACTCAGAAAATATCCAGATTGTGTAGTGTGTGTGTGTGTGTGTGTTTTGAGACCAAAAAGAGGAAGAAGAAAAAAAGATAAGGCTAAGGATTCAAATTGGTGCCTTTGGAAGTGAAATTGAGGTATGTTGCTTTGTAATTTATGTTTGTAATTGCTATTAGATGGTTCCTATCGGATTAGAATAGTCGATTTCATGTCTAGTATAATTTTCTGTCGAATCTGGGTAGAATTTGGATAAACAGTCAAAGGTTTCCGGACAGGATGAATGTGTCCGGGTAATTTTGTTGGTGTTGTCCGGATGATGTTCTAAAGGTGTCCGGATGAGTCTTTTATCCGGGTAAGTCTCTCTTTTCAATAGTTTCCGGATGAAATAAGATACCGGGTGGTATCCGGGTTACCTTGGTTTTCGGATGCCGTCCGGATTGTTTATGCTGTCCGGGAAGTTGTGTTAACCGGATTGTTTAGGTTATCCGGAAAGTCCTGTTGTCCGGATAGTCTGGTGGTATCCAGGAACTTTGGGCTGTTTGGTCATTTTTGAGAATTCAGATACTTTTGAGTATCCAGTAGCCTGTGTTTTGTTGACTCTTGGATAGGAAAAGAATGAGGATTGAATATACTGTGGACTCGACTTAAGTTCGGGTTTGGGGGTAACATTTGAGGATAGAGTTATCTAGAGCCTTTAGCTTTAGTAAGTCTTATGTGTTCTATATGGTAAAGAATACTTGTATCTAATTGTTTCAGATTCTGTGGATTTGGGGTGAAAGCTGAACTCTTTTTGAGAAAGGATTTGAAGCATTTTGATAAAGCAAACAGGTGAGTTTTATTTTAAAACGTTTTTAAACTGTAATACATATATGTGTGGATTGGGAATGTGATAGATGGTGTGATTATGTGTTTATGTTTGAAATATAATATATTGAGATATTGTATTTACATGAGCATTACACTATACGAGAATACTTTGGCCGGGCTTAGGACCGGTGGTGTTGGCTGTAATATTCGTACAGCGGTGTTGGTTGTAATTGTCGTACAGCAGAGTTAATTTATTAGTTGGCTTGCAACCAATTAATATGGCCAAGAGAATGAGACAAGAAAGTATATGATGCATGAGTCATAACTGGTATTTGTATTTGTGTTATGTATATGATGGTTGTGCAAATGGTTTTAAAACTAACAGGGATTTTCTCACTTAGACCAATAGGTCTAACCCTCATTTTGTTTTAAAAATATGTATTCCAGAGCGTGGATCAGGTAAAAGCAAATGACAAGGATAGTCAGTGGCTAGCTTTTGTGAAGACTCATGTTATGAAGACTAAGACGTGTTTTGCAGTTATAGTTTTATTATTAGATATCATGTATGTAATTAGCAAAAAGTTTGTAACGAAATATGTATTATGGGTGTAAAGACTAAGGGACCTTATTTGTGATATGAAGCATCTTTTGTATGTAAAGATGTTATACAATATATGTTATTTGTTGTATGTTTGGGAGTCGGGTTGTTACAGTTGGAGCTTATTAAAGCTGACAATAGGGTCACGATCTGAGGTGTAGTTCAATAACATGGTTATGCATCTTAACTTTGTGTCCCGCCACATACCATGGAATCGGGTATCCCCCGTCACCGAAAGGTGTTGTTTGGGTATTTATTTTATTAATGTTTTCGGTGACGTATTTTATATATATGGACTGCTTTCCATATTTTAAGGGTTGTTATTTAAGCCTCATCCGTGTTTTGGATGCTTTAAATATAAGAGATTTATTCATGTTTTTATTGTTTTGGAAATCAAATACTATTTCACTGTTCAAGTGGGTTTGGGTTGAGTCTATTTTGAGAATCGTTTTATATTAGAGCTTTCATCACGGGTTTTGTGTGCGTTAAAAAATTGGTGGTTTGCATTCACAGTAAATCCTTTTGAACTCATGATTTAAATTGCACCTCTCTCGTCTTACAAATTATATAACCATGATAAAAACTCTTGAACTGACTAGGCGTTAGCCTAACCTTTTTATTTGTCGGCATGTGCAACAGGTTCGGTTGGGATGTAGTTCTAGTGGAGGGCTAGTTGTGTGCTCTAGAAGTAAATAGCTTGGTGAAGTCTTCCGCATTTGGGGAATAGCAACTTGATTTTTGGGTTGAGTAACACCCGACCTTTTGTAGTCTTGGTGATTGACTTAGGTTCTGACTGTTGAAAATATAATGTTTTATATTGAGGTAATTCCAAGAATGGTTTGTAGAAGGAATTTTATCCTTAAGTGGTTATTTTATTGAAAAATTTATTTATTTGCTCTTTCCAATTTTGAGGGTGTTTCACTAAATTCTGAAAATAGTGCTCACCGAGACTTAGATCGAGTGTTTGAGAGTTAAACTCTCGGTGTAACTACCGACGACCGGCTGATATGTTTTTAAAGCTTTTTTAACTTAGGGTTTCATTCATTCTTCAGCATATCGACTAGAGAGAGGCAAGGGACGATTTTGGGGCAACTTGGGTCGATTTTCCAAAGATTTTGAAGCCGATTAACGCAACAAAATCATCGGGGAACGCCGAATTAACGAAGATCAATTCCTTGTTCGTGGGTATTGCAATTCAACAAAAGGGTGTTTGTTCATACAGTGATTTCTTTTTCAAGAGACCGTGTTTACTTTGCCTTTCCTCCTTTTTTTTCTTTGTGTTTTAACACCCCCAACATGAACTAATATTTAGATTGTTGGGGGTTGGATGAACTTTGGTTTGTAAGCATATGAACATGAAACCTTGTGATTCTTATCAGTTTTTCTAATCAATGAAGCATATGAATTTGGTTTTAATGCTTTTGTAAGCCTGATCACCTTGAAATTTGATTTAGTTGTTAGGAATCAGATTCGAGAGAACAATTCTGTAACTTGGCTTGAATTTTTATGCCTATGTGAGAAATTGGATAGAGATATACCAAGTGAACCTTAGTATTTGTTTTTACAATCTTGTTCTTAATGATTTTCTGAATTCCTAGGTTGAGATTGAGAGATACAACCTGCGTTTTCTAGAAATAACTTTGTTGTTGCTCGAGAGAGAATAACCGTTATTTACGTGATTGTGTATTCATTCGATTGGGTAAGTCTGATAATTATCATAATTGGAGTGTTTTTTGTGAAACCATTGGGATTCCAATCCTCAACTGCTTTTCTCTTGAAAAATCCAAATTTGTTCTTTGCTTTTACTCTAAAGTTATTTATTTAATTTAGTTATTAATCGATTATCAAAACTTCATCAAATTGAATTGTCCAGTTAATAGTGATTATAGTAATTGTGATACTCAGTTCCTAGTTCACTTGGTACGATACTCGTACTTCCAAGTACGTATTACTTTATTCGACTCGTACACTTGCGGTTAGATTAGGGGGTGTAAACCTGCCTATCAAGTTCCACCATGAAAGCTAGGGTAGTATAGTCATTTTATTTTTAAGAGAATCAGAGAAGGTTATCATTTGACAACTAATTGCCATCATCTTTTCACTTCCGCTTAACATTTTCTCCATCTCTTTGCTTTTTTATGCAATTTTTCTTTTGTTTCCTCACACACCAGGGAACCACCGTTGACTACTTCTTGAGGAGGTAAAATGAGTTGTTCATTTCCATTGTAATTATGGTAGTGATTATCTGTAATTATAGTTGTGATTATCCATTTAATATTGGGATTCTGTTAATACCTGTATATATACCCTTTACCTGTCAATGAGAAGATACACAGATTTTCCATCCATCTTTATGGTATCATAGCCGTAAAACCCTAAATCTCGAAATCCTCTTTCTCTTGAAATCCTCTTCCTCACGCCTCCGGCCATCATCTCTCACATCCCTCTTCTCCTACAATGACAGGTTCCGATCACACTACCGCCACCAACAAAACCACCTTTCATCCCGCTTTTGGTGTTAACAACATCAAAAACTCCATCCCTCTCGTTCTCGACCAAACCGACGGCCAATACGGATCTTGGGTGGAACTCTTCCATATATGTTGGTCCCGAAGGGCTATACAAGTTTGTAGAAGGGGGGGGGTTGAATACAAACACACAGATTTTACTTTTCTAAATTGTTTATTGATAAATCATTAACAATTTACAGCTTGTTGCGGAACAAGATTGAGGATAAACCTAAATCTAAACAAGTTGGAACACTAAGTTTCTTGCACTAAGAAAGAGAAGGAAATTACTAATAATAACCTATCTCAAGATAAGAAAGAAGACTCGACCAGAGTTTACGAGTGCTTCAAAAATGAAGCTGGAGTCCTTCTTATATACTGCATGCATTTAATGCATTGCAGTTTACACTTTACACGTGGCAGCAGCTGGTTGGTTGCATGTCATTGACCTTTGTAGACAACCTTAGTAGCCGCATGTTTGAACAGTGTAGTATCAGAGTGGTTGTATGATTTCAGACAATAAGGAGGTTCTTTTCTGACATATCGTACGGAGTCGTGCAAGGGTGGTTAAGACAAAAGTACTTTGTACGGAGGACTTCATGATCAGCTTTTCGTTGATTCAGCGCTTTATCATTCTATATCAGCGAATGACAAAGTTCAGTGATAGCTGAAGTCTTGTACTTGATACTTCACGTTGAGTGGACAAATCTGAGTCTTCGTTGATCCGAATCAGTTCATTAGGAGACTTGTCGCTGGTTCTTGAGCTTGATCTTCGACTTCAGCGTAGAACCTATGTTGACGTGAAACTTGTCTTCAGGGATCATAAGTAAACAACTAACTTATCAGCGATCACCATAAGGACTGAACAGGCTCAGAGCATTATGGTGAACATTGTTCGCTGAATATTTAATTTAAAGAGCGAGAGTTCCTATCAGCGGTACTGTAAGATCTTAGTACTTATTAGCGATAGTGAAACTCTGATACATATTGTTTACTTACAATTTTCACTAAGTATAAAGAGAGGGTCATTATCAAATCACTTAGGGTTTGGATCAACAATATCCAAGCATGTGCTTACAACCTTCTCGACCACATCGATCCCACCATCGCTTGACCACCCGCTGTTGACGACGCCACTTGGAAGCATCTCGATGCCATTGTCAAACAATGGATTTATGCTACTATCTCCAGCGATCTTCTTCAAACAATCATGAAACCCGGAGCCTCCGCCCAAGAATTATGGACCCGTCTTGCTGAAATCTTTCAAGACAACAAAGCCACTCGCGCTGTTTACCTGGAAGAACAATTCAACAACACCCACCTTGATGCCTTTTCCAATGTCACCGATTACTGTGCCCGCCTCAAAAGCATTTCCGATCAACTTGCCAATGTCGGCTGCCCGATTTCTGAAAACAAAATGGTGCTACAACTCGTTTCTGGGCTCACAAAAGGGGACTACGACACCATAGCCACCTTCATTCAACAATCCGATCCTCTTCCCAGTTTTAACAAGGCGCGCTCTCAACTTATTTTGGAAGAAGCTCGTCGGGCCAAACAAGAAACTCACACCCCACAAGCTCTTGTCACTCAATCGTCGAACACTCACAACCCGTCTTCCGATCACTTCAATTCCGCGCGCGACAATAACCATCACAACACAAGCCACGGCGGCACTCGTGGTGGCTACCGAGGTGGACGCTCATCTAATTTTCGAGGTCGTGGTCGCGGACGCGGACGTGGTCGATCCCAATTCCAGCCACCGAACCCTTGGCAACAAGAGGCTTGGTACATCGCTCAACAGTGGGCCGCACCCCCTACCCCGTATCCGACGGCTGTACCTTCTCCGGCCCAACAGGGCCTACTCGGCCCAAGCCCAAGTCCACGTCTTCCGTATCGAGTCCAACAGCCGACACCTCCTCAAGCCCACTACATGGCCAATCCGAACAACATGCATGGACCCACGATGACTCCTACCGACCTTGCAAGCGCCTTCTACACCATGCAACTTCAACCTCCCGACAACACTTGGTATATGGATACGGCTTCCACCAATCACCTCACAAACGACGTTGGTAACTTTTCTCATTTATTTTCTTTAAGTAAACCACGTTCTATTCTAGTTGGCAATGGTCATCACTTCCCAATCCATGGTCACGGATCAATCACGTTTCCCTCGCCCGACCGTCCTTATTTTCTCAAACAAGTCTATCACGTCCCACATATAATCAAAAACCTAATATCCGTTAGACAATTTTCACGTGATAACAACGTTTCAATCGAATTTGACCCTTTTGGTTTTACCTTGAAGGATCTATTAACGAAACAGGTTCTCAAGAGATGCAATAGTACCGGTGAACTCTATCCGTTTACTCTACCACCCGGTCCACCATCCTCCCCCATCGCTCTCTACTCGGTATCCCCTACAACATGGCACAACCGACTTGGTCATCCCGGTCCAGGCGTCTCACACTCTATCTCGTCTAGTGATTTTTCTTTTAGCAATAAACATATATCTTCTTGTAATGCTTGTTCTTTAGGCAAACATTGCCGTTTACGTTTTTCCCTTTCTAATACATCTACTTATTCTTCGTTTGATATTATTCATGCCGATTTATGGACCTCCCCAATTACATCCAAACTTGGTCATAAATATTATCTTGTTCTTTTGGATGATTTCACCCATTTTATTTGGACTTTTCTAATGAAAACCAAAACCCAAGTTTTTCCAATCTTTTCCCAGTTTCATACCTCACAAATCAAGTCTCTCCAATGTGATAATGGACGAGAATTCAACAACACACAATTTCACCACTTTTGCGCAACAAATGGTATACAATTCCGCTTTTCCTGTCCATACACTTCACCTCAAAATGGCAAAGCCGAACGAATTCTTCGCACCATTAATAACATGATTTGAACCTCCCTCATTCACGCTTCCCTCCCTCCCTCCTTTTGGAACTACGCTCTATCTGTCTCAACATACCTACTTAACATCTTGCCATCTACCACCATACACAACAAAACACCCACCGAACTCCTATACCATCGCAAACCCACATACACACACCTACGAACTTTCGGTTGTCTATGCTACCCCAATATTTCATCCACAACCCCTCACAAACTCGCTCCCCGATCGATCCCATGCATATTTCTCGGCTATCCCCTGAACCATCGGGGTTACCTGTGCCATTCTCTATCCACCAACCAATCTATTACCTCCCGTCATGTCACTTTTAATGAGACCATCTTCCCCTTCTCCTCCTCTTACACTCATCTCCATAAGACATACGACTTCTTAACCAACGTACCACCCTCTCCATATATCCTTCACCACTCTCAAATCTCGACCGAACCCCCATCCCCGTCACCTTCCACATCGCCACAAAACTCCACAACCAACACTCCGTCCGACCCCCCCTCCCCAACTCACGACCCTACCATACCATCACCCAATCCAACCACTATAAATGATACACCACCACCGACACCACCACCCCCACCCCCACCCCCGCAACACCCAATGCAAACCCGATCTAAAACCGGGATCTTCAAACCCAATCCTCTCTTCTCTTTTCACACCGAACATCTTTCCCCCATCCCTTCCAACCACAAACTTGCTCTCCGTGATCCAAATTGGACTAATGCCATGCAAACTGAATTTAATGCCTTACTTAAACAAATACTTGGGAACTTGTTCTGCGTCCTACGGATGCAAACATCATTAGGTGTCACTGGATTTTCAAACATAAATTTCATGCAGATGGCACACTTGAAAGATATAAAGCTCGTTTGGTGGTTAATGGGAATTCACAGGTTGTCGGCATCGACTGTGATGAAACATTCAGTCTCGTTGTCAAGCCAGCCACCATTCACACGGTCCTCGGCCTTGCACTAAGTCACGACTGGCCAATCCATCAATTGGACGTCAAAAATGCCTTCCTTCACGGTGATCTTCAAGAAACAGTCTACATGCATCAACCACCAGGCTTCTTCAATGCCTCATATCCGACTCATGTTTTTCGGCTTCGTAAATCTCTCTACGGGCTTAAGCAAGCGCCCCGAGCTTGGTATCAACGCTTTGCTAAATATCTTTTATGTCTTGGTTTTTCATGCAGCAAAAGAGACACCTCACTGTTTATCCTACGACGCGGCTCGGAGTCTGCCTTTCTCCTACTTTACGTTGATGATATCGTTCTTACCGCTTCTTCCGACACTCTCAAAAACGATATCATACACGGCCTCAAATGCAAGTTTGAAATGACAGATCTCGGACCTCTCACCTATTTTTTGGGTGTGTCCGTAAAACGAACCAAGAAGAGCATGTTCCTCCACCAACGAAAGTACACGGAGGAAATCCTTCACTGTGCAAACATGTCCACATGCAAACCGGATTCTACACCCGTCGAAACCACTTCCAAATTAAGCGCCTTGCCTGGACAGCCCATTACGGACCCCACACTTTATCGCAGCCTTGTCGGGGCTCTTCAATATCTCACCTTTACGAGACCGGATATCGCCTACGCAGTCCAGCAGATTTGTTTATTTATGCATGCCCCACGCGAACCACACTTCAACGCCCTCAAACGTATCCTAAGGTACCTAAAGGGTACACTTGACCTTGGACTTCACTTGTACCCCTCCAGTCCATCTCGGTTCATTGCCTACACCGATGCCGATTGGGGGGGGTGTCCGGACACCCGCCGCTCAACTTCAGGCTACTGCGTTTTTTTAGGGGACAACTTAATCTCATGGTCCGCCAAACGCCAGCCCACCCTTTCCCGATCTAGTGCCGAGGCTGAATACAGGGGCGTGGCCAATGTCGTCGCTGAAACATGCTGGCTAAGAAACCTTCTACTCGAGCTCCACACGCCTTTAAAACGGGCGACACTGGTCTATTGCGACAATGTCTTCGTTGTTTACCTCTTCGAAAACCCCGTACAACATCAACGGACCAAACACATCGAAATGGATATCCATTTCGTTCACGAAAAAGTTGCTCTCGGCCACATTCGGGTTTTGCATGTTCCCTCCGCTTTTCAGTACGCTGATATCTTCACCAAAGGTCTCCCCCGACACCTATTCCTTGACTTCCGATCCACTTTGAGCATCCAACCACCTCCTGCTCCAACTGAGGGGGGCTATTAGTGATCATGTTTCCATTGTAATTATGGTAGTGATTATCTGTAATTATAGTTGTGCTTATCCCTTTAATATTGGGATTCTGTTAATACCTGTATATATACCCTTTACCTGTCAATGAGAAGATACACAGATTTTCCATCCATCTTTAATCACGGTAACCTCCTTCATTGTTGACTGTTTTTTTTTATGTTTTCTTCTCCAATGGTGAACCCTTTTGTGGTGTCTTTTCCCGACCGCAACACTCTTCCTTCTAGATTTCTTCTTCTTCTTCTTCGATCTGCATCCTACTTGAGTGTCGGAATTTTCGTTGCCTTGATATGGGTTACTGGAGTTTTTTTCTCGACTGGGAGAGGTGTCGGCCAAGTTTGGAGAAACACGTCCCAAACTCATATCCACTTATGGGGATGAAATTTTCTTGATTTTCTATAGGTGTAATAGTTGTCGGAGAATGATCATCAGAAATTTAGCTTTATAAAAGAAGCGGGTTTTGATCTTTTGGAGAAAGGGATAAATATTGGAAAAAGCATATCTGATTGTAGTAAGCAAGGTTCTAACCTCTTTCCTAGTCAGATGAACGGTCAACATTGTAATTCTGGTCAATATTCTTTTGTAATTCTGGAAAGAACCTATTATCGAGTAAGAGAGCGATAAGAGGTAAGTAAACAGACCCGTACTGTATTTTACTACGGGGTTGTTTATAAACACTTAACGTTTTTAGCCTTTAACTAAACATGTATTGCCTCTAACAGGTAAAAGACAATTACCCGATAAGAGATGCTTACTTTTACCAACAATTTACTAACGGGAAATCTTACCTAATAAGTTAAAATAGTAACTCTTACGTCCCGGTTAGCATTTGTCGAAAAATAAATGATTACCAGATCAAAGATGCCAATAATTATAAAAAATCAATAGCAACTCCTACCCTATCAACATTTACCAATTAATTTTTTTAAGTATAAGTTAAACGAGGATAATAACTCTTTCCTAAAAAGTATCTGCAAAATAACTTCTAAATTCCATTTTAAAATTTGAAAATTCTTAAAAAATTAAAAAAATATAAAATAAAATAAAAGTAAAAAAATCCAAAAAATAAACCGGCGAGATCAAATACTTGACTCCATCATTCAATTTTAAATTTAACTTTGAAGTTAAAAAGAAGGGAAATTAATTAAAATGCCACAAGTTTGACCATTTATACCAAAATGCCACAAATCTCTCCCATCTTATCGAAATGCCACAAAAAACCGCGGTGGGCCCCGCGATCTCGGGCCCCAGGCCCACGTGTCACCAAACTTTGCCCACTTTGCCCGCGTTGGTCCCTCAAGAATGCCCGCGGCCCAGCTTTCCCCCCTCAAGAATGCCCGTGTTGGCAGTTTTGGTCCCTACCCGCGTTGGGCCCCCGCGATCGCGGGCTAACCCGCTACTTTTCGAATTTACAGTTTGGTCCCTGAAGTTTGTTGCAAATTTAAAAAAAAAACATTAATGGTCCCTATAGTTTTTAGGTTATCATTTTATATGGTTTTTAATGTATTGTTTCCTTTCCATTTTAATGTTTTTAATATAGAAATTCACTTAAGTTATTTAACAAGGAAAATAATTAACAACATCATATAAAAATTATTGCAAATCATCTTCCCAACCGAAACGGATACAGTGCATGTAAACAAAGAAATCTATTACTGGAAGGCGTCCTGGAGTCCTGTGATCAAGTTAACCTTTTCCTTGATCACGTCCTCCATTCCTATGTAGTCCGATTCGAGTTTTTCTAGTTCCTCTTCAGCTTCCTTAATCTCTCGTTGCACTTGCCGAACGTGAGCCCTAGTCATGGCCAGTTCTCGTTTCTTCTCCGCTAGATACTCCATTTTCCCTTGCTGAATCCCCCTGTTATGGTTCCACCTACCCTTTACCTTTACGATACCGGCGTTCGCCTCATCAATGGCTTTTTGCACTGCGGGAGTAATTCGTTGACTTTGTCGAAGACCCGTCGGCATAAAATC
This sequence comes from Saussurea involucrata, assembly GCA_033807775.1. Lineage (NCBI taxonomy): Eukaryota > Viridiplantae > Streptophyta > Magnoliopsida > Asterales > Asteraceae > Saussurea > Saussurea involucrata. The sequence goes on from CM066325.1 coordinate 63,933,990, forward strand.
ATACATTGGTGGGGTTCTCATGCCTTTATCGAAGTAGTAATTGTCGGATGCCATCTCCCAGTCTGCTTCCTCCTCAGGCGTGAATGGAAAATCGGCCGCAGTTCGCCCACAGTTTGTCCACTCCTCCTCTGTTTCTGGTACCTTCCAGGTACTCCGGCGACCTCCATCGTTCAGTGGTTGGTAGGATCCCGAACGTGAAGTTCCAGCCACATTCGCCGACCTGTTCCCCATTGGTCTTGAACCTCCAGCCATGGTTCATCTGAATAGTTCACTGCATGATTCGTCTGAATAGTTCACTACAAGATTCGTTTGAAAAGAGCCTGTAAGATTCGACTGAAAAGTAATTGCAATATTCGTCTGCTCTTGAATAAAGGTCTTTCATTAGGCAGAAAACTAGTCTTTAAGTAGTCAAACGTAGCTAATTAATGAGAATTTAGATCAGATTTATATGGTACTGTCAAATGCAAGTTTCTATAATATAGATACTGTTCTACATTACATAATACCAATTTTTGCATCAGAAGGAAGACACCAAATGGCCGGGATGATATTTTTAAGCATTCCAACCAAAGAAAACTCGGCTTCAAGAATAAGAATTCCATTTAACAAAAACCCCTTCGCCGGTTCATTGAGTTCACTCAGTAGCATATATATATGGGTTTTACAAAACTTTGGACACATTTAAATATATATATATATATATATGTTATATATAACTAACTCTTAGTAGGTTTATGTTCTCCTATATAAGAGCTTCGAAACGATATATAATGCGTCCAAAATGGAGAATGTGTGAAAGAGATATCGATACTCAAAGTTGAGTAATTGGATGAAATTAGCAAAAACCAAATGAAGTAAACACTAAGTCAATCACAATACTTTAACAAAACAAGTTAATACTAAAAATAACAATTATTTAATGTTACATAAACAACCTAACTTTGCTTTATTTGACAATGTGCATAAATGGACTCCGCCATATGTATGCGAAATGCATTGGCCTCGGCCACGGTGTGGTCAGGGTGTACAAATACCACATCGTTATTTATCAACATGCTGGCATTACGGCATACCCAGACACCGCAATCCGCATTCATCTTGGCCTGTTGGGTGTATTATTGGCGAACTTATGGCGAAAGAGCTCTGACCTATCGCGACGCCTCGTGTCCTTGACCCGACAAAAGAAGTCAAATAGCACAACTTTAAACCTTCTCATCTGGTCTTCCAATTGGTCTTTGAAGAGACTGGCACTGTCGCTGTCATATATGGTCATGGCCATAGCGTCAAGCTCAAACACTCCAAGCAGCCAATGTTTGGGATGAATGCATATTGGGATGTACACCTGAAATATTACAATATTAGACAACTTAGTTAGCAACAAAACAACTTAAATAAAATAAGAGTAAAACGATTTACATACCACATCGAGGAGATCCCAAGAAACCCCTTCCACGCCATTGCATGAGTTGGCCACGGAGGCGGGACCTTGATGGGGGAGCACCAGGTAGGGAAAGAAAATATTGTACATCATGGTCCACCTTGTGTCTGTTCCACGAGATTTTTGGAGCAGCGAGACCCAACAATCCATGTGCTATACATAAAAAATAGATGGTTAGACATGTAATATAAATATATTTGATTATATGACTATAGTTAAACTTCATACTAACCACATCCCGTAACTCAGACTCCAAAGGGTCATCCGCCAGCAATACTTGGAAAAAGCGGGGGGTGATTTCCAAGCTCAAGTAAGGGACGAATATCATGGGGGGGAGGTGACCAGTCTTGCACATCCTCAATATATCGGATGTCGGTAGACGCTCCGGTGAATCCACCTTTCCCTTTCTCTTTTCCGCCTTCTTTCCTCCCTTGTTTCCCCCCGCAATCTTTGCTTGCTTTTTAGGGGGCAGTGGTGTCGTAGATCCTTGTTGTCCAAACGGGTAACTCAACCATTTTGAAAGTTTATGCTGCCGCTTTTGAGGGAGCGGGGTCACCTGTGGATCTACAACATCCATCGGGTCATCTTCCGGCTCCGAGAAGTGCTCCTCGAAAATAGGAGACCCCGTCGTCTGAAAATTAAGTTATTAGATGTAATAACCAGGTATTTTAGTTGTTAATTGACCAGTAGTATTTTGGTATTCTAGAATTTAGAAGTTTATCTATATAAGTTTTATTTTAGTTATTTAAGGGAAAATAAGTTAAGGGTTAGTCTTGGATATTTTAAGAAAGCTAGAAGGTTATTTTGGTCATTTTCTTTTTTAGAAGAAAGAAAGAAAAGATAGGAAAGTGGGAGTTGTTGGAGTTGTTGGGGAGGGGTATGGAGGTGTTCCCTCCATACCGTCCTTTTGGTTAACATAGGAGAAGTACCACCTTTTACTTTCATTTGAAAAACCAACAAGTGTGTGTGTGTGTGTTTATCTTTGGTGGAAAGAAAGAAAGAGAGAGAGATCGAGATAGAAGTTGAAGGAAAGAAGAAGGAAAGGATTAAGAAGCTTTGTTGCAGAAATTCAAGGTAAACAATCCCTCCATTTGTTGTGTTTTAATTACTTAGAAGTGTTCTTGAATATTAGTTGAGTTCTTGGTGGGTTTTTTTGCTATTATTGGATGTTTTGGGAAGTCTAAGCTTAAGGATAGGATATGTATATAGTCTTGAACATATCTACAAATTTTCAGTAGCATACATAGAGTAAAACTGCAAAAATCTGGGTTTTAGAATGAGCAGTGGGCTGAGATTCATCGAAGTCGCAATGAACGACTGCGACATTCATCGGAGTCGCAATAGTTGGTTGCGACTCGGGTATGAAGTCGTAGTGGTCGTTTGCGATTTGGGATGGAATCGCAGTAGTTGGTTGCGACTTGGGTTGGGATCGCAATAGTGAATTGCGACTTGGAGTGGAATCGCAGTAGTGGGTTGCGATTCCAGTGTGGAATCGCAATAGAGGGTTGCGACTCCAGGGTGGAATCGCAATAAGGGGTTGCGATTTGGGTACTGTTCATAGCGATTTTTAGTGGGTTGCGACTCCAGATGTGAATTTTGTAAGTTTAGTTTTTAAAAGAGATATGTGGTATTTTATATGATTTCAGATTCTGTGAAGAGTGGAAATACGTGATACTAACTTGGAAAAGCTTTGGGATATACGTTTCAGGTGAGTTTTATTTTAAAAACGTTTTTCAATCGGAATACATATATATATATATATATATATATATATATATATATATATATATATATATATATATATATATGTATGTATGGATTAATAGTGTGATACCTACTGTGATTATGTGTGTTTATTGAAATGTTTATATACATGATGGTATACCGTAATTATATGTGTATTCTGCGAGAATACGGGGCCGGGATCCGAGGGCGGACCGGTGTGTTGCCGGGTTCCGGTAAGCGGACAGGCGTGTTTACTGTAGATGTTGTACAGCAGAGTAAATTGACTAGTTGGCTTGCAACCACTAGTTTGGCCAATTGTGGAGGAATAAGGGGGAATGAGTGGATTTCGGAACGCAAGTTTTGGTTGGTATTTAATTAAGTGTAATATATGTGTACTTGTATATATATATGGGTTTTATACAAATGGATTCTTGGCAGGTTTCAACTAACAGGGATTTTCTCACTAGACCATTAGGTCTAACCCTCATTTTCTGTTTTAAAAATATGTATTCCAGGTGGTGGTTCAGGTAAGGGCAAGTGAACAGTTTATGCCGTGGATATCTTTTGTGAAGACTTTTGTGTTGATGACATAACTATGTTTTGATCCCATGACTTTGTTATTGATCAACATGTATTGTATTCCGCGAAAAATTTATACTCGTTTATTTTATGTTACCTAGACCTTGGGACCGAATGTGTTAATGATATATAATGTATCTTTTGATGATATTATGGCATGAATATATGTTATTTGCATATTGGGATATCGGGGTCGTTACAGTTGGTATCAGAGCCAGGTTTAAGGGATTTAGGTATAAATATTCGTACCTAGACTTAAACTGCATGTGAAGTAGGATGTCCCTATTATGATAGAACCTGGGGATTGCTAAGTATAAAAAGGTAGAAAGAACATCATGTAAGGTAATTTCGAGTTACACTTGGCCAGTGTAATTATGTTTTTACAGGTGCATGTTTGAACTGGAATACCTTGTTATATGGGGTATATGCTTATGTGTATATTAACCTTGTTCGAATCTACAGAATGGCGAGTGGCACTAGACAGAGAATTCGGAGGGGAGGAGAGAATCCGGATGAAGAAAACCCACCCATAGGAACAGGGAGAGGAGGGGGAAATCGTGGTAGAGGCCGAACTGGAGGCAGGACTGGAGGTAGAACTGGGAGTGGAACAGGGGGGCGAACCGGGGGAAGAACTCAAGGTACAGAGTTCGTTACGCGAGAAGACCTGGCTGCTGAAATGGGAAGGTTGCAGGCTAGTATACAAGCAATGATTGAACGAAGTCAACACAGTGAAGCTGATCCACCAGGTGCGGAACAAGAAGTCGGAATACCAATCACCCCTACCGTCTTACCAGTAACGAAGAAGTGTGATTATAAGATGTTTCTCGGTTGCAAACCCCCTACGTATTCAGGAGACCGGGATCCAGTGAAAGCAATGAAGTGGCTGAAGGAAATTGAAGCCATATTCAAGACAAGTAAGTGTGCAAAAGAGGATAGAGTACTGTATGGAACAGCAATGCTGAAGGGTGATGCCTTGTATTGGTGGGATGCTCGTATGGAATCCGAAGGAGCAGACATATATTCTACTTACCCTTGGGAAGAATTTGTTTTAGTTTTCACACAACACTTCTGTCCACAAGCAGCTGTCAGACAACTGGAAGAGGAATTTATGAGTCTGCAACAAGGGAGTTTGTCAGTTAGAGACTATACCGCTAGGTTCTTAGAGAAATCTCGTTTTGCGGGATATTATGTTGCTACAGAGAGATTGAAGATGGACAGATACATCTATGGGCTCAATTCGGAGGTCAGAAGATTAGTTACTGCAACAGGGCCAGATACCTTTACAGCCGCAGTGGACGCTGCAGAAAATGTGGAACGAGATGACAGGAGAGATGCCAGTGATAGGAGTATGGGGAAAAGGAAATAGGAAGGACCACCTCACGATCCGAAAAAGCCCAGATCTCAGAAGTTCGATAACCGTGCACCTTTCCGACCGATGGAAAGACCTTGTCCGAAGTGCCACCGTGTTCATCAAGGGAACTGTCAGAGTGAATCGCGGGATTGCTATAGGTGTGGGAAGACCGGGCATGTTGCTAAAGATTGTCGCGTTACACGATTTTGCTACACATGTAATTCTCCGGATCATCTTCAGTCACATTGTCCGCAAAGAAGAATACAACAGGGTGGATTATCAGGGAAACCAGCAATTGCCAGCCCCGTGATTCCAAGAATAGAACCGCCGAAAGCAAGGGGTCGTACGTTCCAAATGACCGCTAAAGAAGCGGAGGAAATTCCGGATGTGGTTACAGGTACATTTTTCATAAACTCTACACGTGCTAAGGTGTTATTTGATTCTGGTGCAAATCGATCCTTTGTGTCGCCTTCGTTTGCTGTTCACATGCATTTAGAGCCCAAAATGTTAAAACATGCTTTGCTGGTAGACACTGCGAATGATAATCAGGTGTCGGTAAAAGAAGTATTTGATGACTGTGTGATTGATATAGAGGGTTACGGTGTACCAATACGATTGTTTCCTATAGCCTTGATCGAATTTGACGTGGTGGTAGGAATGGATTGGTTACTAAGAATCAGGCTAGCATAGTTTGTGATAAGAAGATAATTAATATTGTTTTACCTGATAAGAGAGCAGTGGTGATTTATGGTGATCGTAGAAATCATCAGTCTTGTCTTATTTCTATGATAGAAGCCCGTAAGTGTGTCAGCAAGGGTTGCCCGAGCTACTTAGCCTATGTGATAGATAGTAGGCCTGAAAAGAATAGATTGGAAGAAATCCCTATTGTTAGTGAGTTTCCAGAGGTTTTCCCTGAGGACTTGAATAGTCTCCCTCCTGATAGGCAAGTAGAGTTTGGCATAGACCTGATACCTGGAGCCACTCCTATTGCTCGTGCGCCGTACCGACTTGCTCCTCCAGAGATGAAAGAGATGATGACGCAACTGCAAGACCTATCCGATAAAGGCTTCATCAGACCTAGCTCTTCGCCGTGGGGTGCACCAGTGTTGTTTGTAAAGAAGAAAGACAGCTCAATGAGAATGTGTATCGACTACCGGGAACTAAATAAGCGCACGATCAAGAACAAGTATCCGCTTCCTAGAATTGATGATCTCTTCGATCAGTTAGTTGGAGCTTGCTATTTCTCCAAGATTGATCTCAGGTCTGGCTACCATCAGTTAAAGGTTAAAGAAGAAGATGTTTTAAAGACTGCTTTTCGTACGAGGTACGGTCACTACGAGTTCTTAGTAATGCCATTTGGATTGACAAACGCTCCGGCCGCTTTTATGGATCTGATGAATCGGGTATGTAAGCCTTATCTCGATAAATTTGTAATTGTATTTATCGATGATATACTTATCTATTCCCGATCCAAAGAGGATCACGCGCAACATCTTCGTTTGATTTTGGAGTTACTGAAGGGGGAAAAGTTATACGCTAAATTCTCAAAGTGTGAGTTCTGGTTGCGGGAAGTTCAGTTCTTGGGGCATGTTGTTTCAGAGAAAGGCATTCAAGTAGATCCGAAGAAAGTGGAAGCGATTGAAAGATGGGAACCGCCGAAGACGCCAACTGAAGTACGTAGTTTTCTGGGTTTAGCTGGGTACTACCGAAAGTTTATAAAGGACTTCTCTCGTATTGCTACACCTCTCACTAAGTTGACTCGAAAGAATCTGAAGTTTGAATGGAAAGCAGAACAGGATGGAGCATTCAGGATACTGAAGGAGAGACTCTGCAGCGCGCCGATTTTAGCATTGCCGGAAGGTTCAGAAGATTTTGTTGTCTACAGTGATGCTTCTAAACTAGGATTAGGATGTGTACTTATGCAGCGTGGGAAGGTGATTACGTATGCTTCTCGTCAGTTGAAAGATCATGAACGGCAGTACACTACACACGATATGGAATTGGCAGCAGTGGTATTCGCGTTGAAGATTTGGAGACATTATCTTTATGGTACCAAATGTCAGATTTTTACTGATCACAAGAGTCTCCAACATCTTTTCGACCAGAAAGAATTGAATATGAGACAAAGGAGATGGCTGGAATTAGTAAATGATTACGATTGTGAAATTCTCTGTCATCCGGGAAAGGCGAATGTGGTGGCCGATGCTTTGAGTCGTCAGGAAAGGAGTGGAACAATAAAGGTTATTTCGTTAAGGGCTGAACTTCTACCGAGCATCTTTGAAGAATTGCAAAAGTGTCAAATAGAAGCGTTTCAAGAAGAACATCGGAAGTCAGAACGATTAGTGGGGTTGTCAGAATTGCTAGAAAAAGATGATCGCGGGTTGCTGTGTTTGGGGAGCAGAATTTGGGTGCCTCGTTTGGGTGAGTTACGCGATCGTGTACTGCATGAAGCTCATAAATCTCGTTTCTCTATTCATCCGGGTACGAATAAGATGTATAGAGATTTGAAACAATTTTATTGGTGGCCAGGGATTAAGAGAAGTGTTGCTAAGTATATGGAAGATTGTAATACGTGCAAGAAGGTAAAGATTGAACATCAAAGGCCGTTTGGTCAGTTGCAGCGATTGGAAATACCGATGTGGAAATGGGAGCAGATTACTACGGACTTCATCACTAAGCTACCAAGGACTTCGAAGGGATTTGATTCTATTTGGGTAATTGTCGACAGATTGACGAAGTCTGCTCATTTCTTGCCGATAAAGGAAACTGATTCAATGGAACGCCTAGCCAAATTATATATTGATGAAATAGTAACTCGACATGGGGTTCCAATCTCGATTATTTCTGATCGGGATAGTCGTTTTACTTCGAGATTTTGGAGAAGCTTTCAAAGGGAGATGGGGACGCAGGTAAAGTTAAGTACAGCATATCATCCTCAAACCGACGGTCAGAGTGAAAGAACAATCCAGACTCTAGAAGATATGCTCCGGGCTTGTATAGTTGATTTTGGAGGATCGTGGGATAAACATCTACCGTTGATCGAATTTGCCTACAACAACAGTTATCATTCCAGCATTCAAGCGGCACCGTTTGAAGTATTGTATGGTAGAAAATGTCGAACGCCTCTGTGTTGGAATGAAGTGGGAGAGAAACAATTACCGGGACCAGAAATAGTTCAGCTAACCGCGGATAAGGTTACTCAGATCCGAGAACGTTTGAAAGTGGCACAAGACAGACAGAAAAGCTACGCAGATCGACGCCGGAAACCGTTAGAGTTTCAGGTTGGGGATTTCGTGATGTTGAAAGTCTCGCCATGGAAAGGAGTCATTAGATTTGGAAGGCAAGGTAAACTTAGCCCGAGGTATATTGGACCGTTTTCAATTACAGAAAGGATTGGGGAAGTAGCTTACCGATTGGATTTACCGATAGAGTTAAGCCGTATCCACAACGCGTTTCATGTATCGAACTTTCGGAAATGTTTGGTTACGCCAGGTCAGGCTGTCTCTCTACCAGATATTCATGTTGATGAAAGGTTGAACTACGTGGAGGAACCGGAAGCCATAGTTGATCACAAAGTTAAAGTATTGCGGAACAAAGAGATCAGGCAAGTAAAAGTTCAGTGGAAACATCATAGAGGTCAGGATGCGACATGGGAATCGGAGTCGGAGATGAGAGCCAAATACCCTCATCTGTTCTCTTAAACTGAATTCCGGGACGGAATTCTTTTAAGGGGGGGATGTTGTAATAACCAGGTATTTTAGTTGTTAATTGACCAGTAGTATTTTGGTATTCTAGAATTTAGAAGTTTATCTATATAAGTTTTATTTTAGTTATTTAAGGGAAAATAAGTTAAGGGTTAGTCTTGGATATTTTAAGAAAGCTAGAAGGTTATTTTGGTCATTTTCTTTTTTAGAAGAAAGAAAGAAAAGATAGGAAAGTGGGAGTTGTTGGAGTTGTTGGGGAGGGGTATGGAGGTGTTCCCTCCATACCGTCCTTTTGGTTAACATAGGAGAAATACCACCTTTTACTTTCATTTGAAAAACCAACAAGTGTGTGTGTGTGTTTATCTTTGGTGGAAAGAGAGAAAGAGAGAGAGATCGAGATAGAAGTTGAAGGAAAGAAGAAGGAAAGGATTAAGAAGCTTTGTTGCAGAAATTCAAGGTAAACAATCCCTCCATTTGTTGTGTTTTAATTACTTAGAAGTGTTCTTGAATATTAGTTGAGTTCTTGGTGGGTTTTTTTGCTATTAATGGATGTTTTGGGAAGTCTAAGCTTAAGGATAGGATATGTATATAGTCTTGAACATATCTACAAATTTTCAGTAGCATACATAGAGTAAAACTGCAAAAATCTGGGTTTTAGAATGAGCAGTGGGCTGAGATTCATCGAAGTCGCAATGAACAACTGCGACATTCATCGGAGTCGCAATAGTTGGTTGCGACTCGGGTATGAAGTCGCAGTGGTCGTTTGCGATTTGGGATGGAATCGCAGTAGTTGGTTGCGACTTGGGTTGGGATCGCAATAGTGAATTGCGACTTGGTGTGGAATCGCAGTAGTGGGTTGCGATTCCAGGGTGGAATCGCAATAGAGGGTTGCGACTCCAGGGTGGAATCGCAATAAGGGGTTGCGATTTGGGTACTGTTCATAGCGATTTTTAGTGGGTTGCGACTCCAGATGTGAATTTTGTAAGTTTAGTTTTTAAAAGAGATATGTGGTATTTTATATGATTTCAGATTCTGTGAAGAGTGGAAATACGTGATACTAACTTGGAAAAGCTTTGGGATATACGTTTCAGGTGAGTTTTATTTTAAAAACGTTTTTCAACCGGAATACATATATATATATATATATATATGTATGTATGGATTAATAGTGTGATACCTACTGTGATTATGTGTGTTTATTGAAATGTTTATATACATGATGGTATACCGTAATTATATGTGTATTCTGCGAGAATACGGGGCCGGGATCCGAGGGCGGACCGGTGTGTTGCCGGGTTCCGGTAAGCGGACAGGCGTGTTTACTGTAGATGTTGTACAGCAGAGTAAATTGACTAGTTGGCTTGCAACCACTAGTTTGGCCAATTGTGGAGGAATAAGGGGGAATGAGTGGATTTCGGAACGCAAGTTTTGGTTGGTATTTAATTAAGTGTAATATATGTGTACTTGTATATATATGGGTTTTATACAAATGGATTATTGGCAGGTTTCAACTAACAGGGATTTTCTCACTAGACCATTAGGTCTAACCCTCATTTTCTGTTTTAAAAATATGTATTCCAGGTGGTGGTTCAGGTAAGGGCAAGTGAACAGTTTATGCCGTGGATATCTTTTGTGAAGACTTTTGTGTTGATGACATAACTATGTTTTGATCCCATGACTTTGTTATTGATCAACATGTATTGTATTCCGTGAAAAATTTATACTCGTTTATTTTATGTTACCTAGACCTTGGGACCGAATGTGTTAATGATATATAATGTATCTTTTGATGATATTATGGCATGAATATATGTTATTTGCATATTGGGATATCGGGGTCGTTACATTAGATGTTTTAAGTACAATTTAGGAAATGTTCACAATTAAACCAAAACTACCAAAATAACTTACAATATGCATGGAAGGTGGCTGTGTGACGAACGTCGACCCCGACATTTCCGTCCTGTAATACTCTATGGCCGAACCGCCAAAGATATCCGTGAATGCTGAGGTGTATGCCCCCGACATCCCGGCCCCCGACATCCCGGCCTGCATGACATTGATCATTATAAGAGTTACAAAATTAGGAACAAACATAAAACTATAATGGTTACTCAGTGTCACTTACACTCTCCGGGATAGTAGAATAGGATGTGGTGGCGAACGTCGTTTGGGAGGTGTATGCCCCCGACATCCCGGCCTGCGTGACATTGATCATTATAAGAGTTACAAACTTAGGAACAAACATATAACTATAATGGTTACTCAGTGCCACTTACACTCTCCGGGATAATAGAATAGGATGTGGTGGCGAACGTCGTTTGGGAGGTGTATGCCACCGACATCCCGGCCTGCGTGACATTGATCATTATAAGAGTTACAAACTTAGGAACAAACATATAACTATAACGGTTACTCAGTGTCACTTACACTCTCCGGGATAGTAGAATAGGATGTGGTGGCGAACGTCGTTTGGGAGGTGTATGCCCCCGACATCCCGGCTTGCGTGACATTGATCATTATAAGAGTTACAAACTTAGGAACAAACATATAACTATAATGGTTACTCAGTGTCACTTACACTCTCCGGGATAGTAGAATAGGATGTGGTGGCGAACGTCATTTGGGAGGTGTATGCCCCCGACATCCCGGCCTGCGTGACATTGATCATTATAAGAGTTACAAACTTAGGAACAAACATATAACTATAATGGTTACTCAATGTCACTTACATTTTCAGGGAATGACGGATAGGATGTGGTGGCAAACGTCGCCTGTGCCCCCTGTCCGAACGGAGTGGGGATCGGTGTCGTACTCGACAGCTAAAACAAATTTAGAATGTAATATTAATATACAAACTAAATAAACGTGGCCAACAAATTAAGTTAAACACTAACATGGACATCGCTAAACTGTCTGTAGACTCCCTCCAGAAACTCTACACGTGACTTTAGCGGCCCGTAGACGTAGTCCCACAGGTACTCATGACAGCCACGATGTAGCCCGTAGGAAGGGGCCGCCTGATATGGATCGTAAGGGGGCGGCTGGTAGGAGGAGGAAGGGGGCCGCGGATAGGAGGAGGAAGGGGGCGGCGGATAGGAGGAGGAAGGGGGCTGCTGATATCCACCGGAAGGGGGCCTGTCGTCGTCTTCCTCATCTTCGTGGGATGTGGAAGGAGAGGAACGTCGAGCCCTTGCCGCCTCTGCGTCAATAAAGGACACGCTGTCTCTGTACCAATCCGTGTCCATCTCGTTGGCAGTAGGCTCAAGGCGAGCGAAAGGCAAGAGTTGCAGCTAAATATATGATAAAACATAAAAAAATTAATAAGCGGGACTAACGTATGCAAATTGTAAACATAGTAAAAGAACTTACATTTCTAGATTCATTGAAGAACTGAACCCAAAGCGACCTACTTAGGGTAACACGCTTGTCCCAACGGGTTCTCCTAAGTACTCGGTCGTCGCGCTTGACGAAATATCGGATTGATGCGGGAAACATCTCCAAGATCCATATCTGGATTTAGACAAGAAGAGCACGTACGTAAAAAGAAAAGCCAAACAGTTTGTATGTATTATTAACAATTGTTATACTACGTATCAAACCTTGAAGGCGTATGTAAAACCACAAAGGTTCATCTTTCCATGTCGATCGGAGTCGCGTCTGGTTAAGGCTCGGTGCAAGATTGAGTAGCAATGTGTCCAGATATGGCTACCCCACGGGTAGCTGTTAAACAGCTCAAGGTCCTCGACGGCCCTAAAGACCGTCGAGGAAGCATACTGGCTATACTCACGGCCCATGAAGCCCATATCCACGATCACCACCAAGCATACACGGACAGCATCGTCGTCGGTTAGGGCACTAAGGCCCTCTTTCATCATGTCCCGGGCTGCCTTCAGCTTCAAACGAGATGCTGAATGCCCCAAACCCTAGGAACGAATGAGCAGTCTGCTAAGGGAGGAAGGGGGAGCCTCTCCAAAACGTAGTCCTGTAATTAGACAGAACTCACGACGCCCAAAATGCAATCGATCGCCGAAGAAATCAAAATGCATCTCCTCCGGCTCAGCGTTGGCGTCCTCGACCTCCAACTGTAGAAACATGTGTACTAGCGTAGGGTCGCCAGCAGAGTAAGACACATCCATCCATGGCTCGAACGGTGTCCCTCTAAAGATGGCCTCAAGGGTATCCGCGCGATCACCTAATCTCCTAAAGCGCGATCCTAACTCCTCGATGTAGGCAACTTTGCACTTTAGCGTCAAGTCGATGTTAAAGAAATCCCCTACATAGTCATTCACAGATGTTATAGTTAGTGTTATATATAGATGTTGCGGTTTATTTTATTTCAACGTATAATAGTGTTATATATAGATGTTGTGGTTTATTTTATTTGAACGTATAATAGTGTTATATATAGATGTTGCGGTTTATTTTATTTCAACGTATAATAGTGTTATATATAGATGTTGCGTTTATTTTATTTCAACGTATAATAGTGTTATATATAGAGGTTGCGGTTTATTTTATTTCAACGTATAATAGTGTTATATATAGATGTTGCGGTTTATTTTATTTCAACGTATAATAGTGTTATATCTAGATGTTGCGGTTTATTTTATTTCAACATATAATAGTGTTATAAATAGATAAAGTGCGGTTTATTTTATTTCAACGTATAATAGTGTTATATATAGATGTTGCGGTTTATTTTATTTCAACGTATAATAGTGTTATATATAGATGTTGCGGTTTATTTTATTTCAACGTATAATAGTGTTATATATAGAGGTTGCGGTTTATTTTATTTCAACGTATAATAGTGTTATATATAGATGTTGCGGTTTATTTTATTTCAACGTATAATAGTGTTATATCTAGATGTTGCGGTTTATTTTATTTCAACATATAATAGTGTTATAAATAGATAAAGTGCGGTTTATTTTATTTCAACGTATAATAGTGTTATATATAGATGTTGCGGTTTATTTTATTTCAACGTATAATAGTGTTATATATAGATGTTGCGGTTTATTTTATTTCAACGTATAATAGTGTTATATATAGAGGTTGCGGTTTATTTTATTTCAACGTATAATAGTGTTATATATAGATGTTGCGGTTTATTTTATTTCAACATATAATAGTGTTATAAATAGATAAAGTGCGGTTTATTTTATTTCAACGTATAATAGTGTTATATATAGATGTTGCGGTTTATTTTATTTCAACGTATAATAGTGTTATAAATAGATAAAGTGCGGTTTATTTTATTTCAACGTATAATAGTGTTATATATAGATGTTGCGGTTTATTTTATTTCAACATATAATAGTGTTATAAATAGATAAAGTGCGGTTTATTTTATTTCAACGTATAATATTGTTATATATAGATGTTGCGGTTTATTTTATTTCAACGTATAATATTGTTATATATAGATGTTGCGATTCTTAAAATGAATTTAAGTGTGGCATGTGAAGTTTAGGGACCTAATTGGCATTCTTAAAAGTTTAGGGACCCTAGTTGTCATTCTTAAAAGTTTAGGGACCTAATTGGCATTCTTAAAAGTTTAGGGACCTAAATTGTCATTCTTAAAAGTTTAGGGACCTAAGTTGTCATTCTTAAAGCCGTAGGGACCTAAGTTGTCATTCTTAACAATTTTTTTATAAAAACACATTGTTAACAATTTTTTTTTATAAAAACACACTTTTAAGAATTATTTTTATAAAAAACACATTTTTAACATTTTTTTATAAAAATACATTCTTAACAATTTTTTTATAAAAACACACTCTTAACAATTTTTTTTATAAAAAAACACATTGTTAACATTTTTTTATAAAAGCACACTTTTAAGAATTATTTTTATAAAAAAACACATTTTTAACATTTTTTTATAAAAACACATTCTTAACAATTTTTTTATAAAAACACTCTTAACAATTTTTTTATAAAAATACTCCTATAACAACATACACATTATAACATACAAATATCACATTCAAACATAAAACCATACATATCATATATCTTAAAAATGTTAAACATAGAACATATTCAAACATAACAAAACTTATAAACACTCTAACAACATACAAATCATATATCTTAACTTAAAATAACATACAAAAAATAACAAAAAACATAAAGAAAACATACCACAGAGGTAATACGAGACATCTTCACAAAACTCGAACACGTGTTCCACACGACAAAATTGAGAGAGTGGAGAAAATTGAGAGAGTTATTAAAAAATTTGAGATGGTTTAAAATAATGAGAGGTGGCCGAAGTTGGTCCCCCCCACCCTTTATATAGTGCGGCTATGAGTATAAAATTAGGGTTTTTGTCTTCAAAAATTTTTAGGGTTAACCCTGTGCCGACGCGTGGCGGGTTAGCCCGCGATCGCGGGCTCTCAACGCGGGCAGGGACTAAAACTGCCAACACGGGCATTCTTGAGGGGGAAAAGGTGAGCCGCAGGCATTCTTGAGGGACCAATGCGGGCAAAGTGGGCAAAGTTTGGTGACACGTGGGCCTGGGGCCCGCGATCACGGTGCCCACCGCGGTTTTTTGTAGCATTTCGATAAGATGAGAGAGATTTGTGACATTTTAATTAATTTCCCTAAAAAGAATTCGATTTCATGTAAAATGAAGCGGTACCGTAACAGCAAAGATTTCAAACCGCTAGCCTCGACACTCATTGACCACCAGACATGGGATCATGCGTGAAAACTGCCATTTTTTTTAAAATTAGGAAAAGTATTTTTAAACCTTGATCACGTTTAATCAAATACACTCTCATAAATTACGGCTTAAAATAAAAGTGATCTGATGCATTTTATCTCGATGCATCTCATCCGTTCGTCCATTTCTTATCCAACATTTGATAGGATTCTTCTTCTCACCAAATTTGGCACTTGTCATCAAAACTCAATCTTTTCACCACCAATTCTAGGTTTTTTATTTATTATGAAATTTCAGATGAGTTTTTATGAACTTTGGATTGTATCTAACAACAAACAAAGTTGAATCGAATTCCGAAATCATGAAAATTGAACCAACACACATACACAAAAACCATGACATTGAATAGGCATCGATCAATCACAACAGAATACATCATACAGATCTAGATCGCCGTTCAAAACCACCATAAAACCCTAATTTCATCCCTCAAATTGGTCCCCTAAAGGATGTCAACCGCCTAAAGTTTTTCACCCATGGCTTATCCCAAACAACAGCCACATAATTCTTCTCCACGCTGCCGTCGGCCGCTGCAATCGTCAGATTGTAATTCATTCCGGCCACCACTTGGCTCTCTCCGCAAACCACTTTTGAGAATTTTAGGGACGCCTTGTCATCCTTGTTGTGCTGATCCACCGCGAACTTCCCGATTTCGATCACCGTAGGGTCGCTGATATTGGTGATTTTGGTCCAACCGCCGACGAGAACACGGCGTGCAGCGTCGGAGGAATTACAGAAGATGAAAGGTAGGAAGAAGATGAGGATTGTGATGTAGAGATTGCGCATTTTGGGAAGATGTGATTCCTTGGTATTGTAATCAATTGGTTATGGAATTTATGTATACATTGTGGAAATAGAGGAGTCATATATACAACAATTTTCAGACCGTATTTCTCTCTTACACGTTCCAATTTAATATTTTTCAGTTAATTACGTTTTCCACCCTTGGTTTTTTTAAAATTGCTATTTTCTTTTTTATTACTTTTACGGTTAAAGTTTTCGTCCTTGTGATTTATGAATCCTTTTTTATTGTCGTTGTGGAGAATTATAATTCTTTATTTTTTTCGTGCCTCATACTTTAAGGTAGAAGTTACTTTCAAAGACAAAGAATAGCAACGATTATGTAGGAAACTGATTTAGGCTATGTTTGGCAAACTAGCTGATAAACTAGCTTATGACTTATAAGCTAGCTGGTATCTGATAAGCTAGTTGTTGACTTATAAGCTAGCTGGTAGCTGATAAGCTAGCTGATGAAAAAGTCACGTTTGGCAAAACTAGCTTATAAGCGTGTAAAATGATTAAAAATGACATATTAAAAAAATAGTAAATAAATAATAATATTAATTAATGGGGGTATTTTTGGAAATAAATAAATAAAAGCAAAATAAGCTCCTAAACGCTACCATGACTAGCGTTTTTATAAGCTAGCTTTTTTTTTGCCAAACATGTACCTAGTTTATAAGCTAGCTTTTTTTTGGCAAACAATGCCTTAAACAGGTCGGAAGCACCCCACTTCACTTTATAACCATCTTTTTTTAATGTAACTCCCTAAAAAGCCGGATTTTATGCAAATATGGATTTGTGCAACTTGTGTAATCCATTTTTCTGATTTTTTTTATGTTCTACGCAAGTAGACTCATATTTTTCTCGTTTAAAGTTGCATAAAGTCCAGCTATTGAGAGAATTTTTTTTTTGAACGGCATTAGAACACACACACGTTCCCGGGGTATCGGGCTTCCACTTAAGGCACCACCCACTAATCCCCGTCGACTTGGCCCAGGCTATGCCTGGCCAAACCAGCCTTTCAGCTGGCCCAAGACCCGGCCCAAAGGCCGTCTTGAAGTCTGGATATCACAGAGTGCACACCACGGGGCTCGAACCCTGGTAGTCAGGCCTTCCAGCACTGACCCCCAGGGATGTTACCTTGCCACTGGGTTGCGTCCTCTTTGATGCTATTGAGAGAATTACTCTAAAGAGACGGCTACAAGGTGAAGAGGGGTGGGGAGACCGACTATTTTAATCAATCTCCCAGTAGTAAACCATAGGGACGAACGAAAACCACAATTTCAAAACCATAAGAATAAAAGTTTTACTTTATAACAAACCACACGAAAAAAAAAATATATATATATATATATATATATATAATATACTCAGGATTTTATCAAGGATTGTGGATTAAAAGTTATTAAGAAATAAAGCTCCAAAATTATGTTTGAGAAAAAATACAACTGGTTAAACTTGTTTCATTATTTTTAAGATTTGATAAATAAAAAACCTGAATTAAATATATGGATATTGTGTCAAATTAGATACAGAAATATTCTTATCTGTGGGTAATTTGTTTACTTTAATGTTTTATTATAATCAAGATATTCTAAAAAAAACATGTAATTTATTTTAGTTTCATTGATACAATTTTGAATAAAGATAATAATATAGTATTAGTAAGGATTAATGATTATGTTTTAATTAAACATGTTTATCAATTTGTCATAGGTTTAAAAAGCTTTAATAAATGTACCTATGATATAATAGCTTGCAACTTAGATATAAAAACACCCAATAAAGGGAATGTAGTAGAGTTTACATCATAAGAATTGGAAGTAGCTAACAACCTATTAATCTATACCCATTCGAGGTTAAGATTACAACCGAGTGTCGCTACAAACCTCAAAAGAATTCTATCAAGCAATAACTCTACACAGTCATCCAAAAGTCGATATCCCAAAAATGCCTTTACCAGAAACATTCACTCCACTCAAACGCTAGTGTCCCTGCTTCCCTTCGATCCCATTTTATGAAAAACTGCTAGGCTTACTCCTAAGGAGTTCAAACAACTATAGAATAAACCATAAAACATTAAAACCGAAAACATAGTTTTAATCAAGACAATCTAACCATTAAAACCATTCTTCCCCTTGGAAGAGTACAAAACATCTTACAATGACGTGGGAGACCCGATTTACCTTTAAAAGTGACGGAACACGAAAGTAAGCCACATATCTATGTTATGTAAGTATCACTTATAGATTAATATTCATTAAGGTCAACCACTCACAGGTCTATAGTTTAATGAGTTAACAAGCTCAACTAATCCAATTCTATTGCTTGTGGTGTCATCAAGTTCAACCACACTAGGTCTATACCTTGAGATCTCCAAAATCCAAGTTAAACTCGTTCACTTAGAAATTACATTTTATTGATCGATGGTCGGTGTCCGACTCCAAATCCCACACCATATTGTCTATGAAACCTACTGCCTATTTCAAGTTAGAAGTGGGCATATCATCCCATACACATAAAATCAAATCAAATTCTATGCATATGGATCCATTGCATCATAGTATAAGGTATTTAATCTTCTAGATATGTCAAACCATATCCATCATATGAACATTCATGTATAAAGAGTCGTCAAGTAGGTAAAATCCCCATTTTATCAACAAAACCAATGGTAGCAACATTTTCACATTTTGGTTCTAAAACCCATCATAATTTTTAATAAATCATTTCTCATGTAAGTAAAATCAATCCCCATACTTATGTCATCAAAACCATAAAGTCCCAAAAACCGCAAATTTGACTTAGATGGTCCAAAATCAACCAAAAGAGATATATGAAATGGAACCTATGAGGAACTACATAACATCATTTTAACATGTATATAGTGTTATAAAACTGTAGGATGAACTCACAAAGGTAGGTTTTAGTGAAAACCTAGAAAATAAAGAAAAAGTTGCAATAGATAAGAGAGGCTTGAATGTCTTGAATCCTTTGATTTGATAATAAATAAAACCTTTGAAATGGTTGCAAAAGTGAAATAAATGTGCCCAATATCGGATTTAATTGGGGGTGGGAGAGAGGAAGAAAATCGAGTAAAGAAGTTTGATGAGAAACTGAGAGTGAAAACCCCAATTTTTGGCTCTTAATACGCAGCTCTCCACTCCATGCGGCATGGAACCAAATCCACAACGAGTTGCACGACCACCTGCATGAGTTTAGATCACGGGGTAGGTCGCGGGATACCCAAAGTTCTTCCATTTTGACCATTTTCTCGGGATTTCTTGCGAGGCTTTCTACCATGACTTTAACCATATAAATTCTCGCTAAATACTTAGACTTAAAGTTGAAAGTGAATGTTTAAACATAGAGTAAATTACTTTTTTAGTCCCCGTGGTTTGTTGAAATTTTCTATTTTCATCCTTATAGTTTTGAAATTACGATTTTCATCCATGTGATTTATAATTCATCACCTTTTTCGTCCTTATGATTTAAATTTTATAGTTAATTTTATCGCTATGATTTACAATTCATTTCTATTGTATTCTTTTATGTCACGTTAGAACCTCGTTACAATTCTATCTTCTTCTGCTTCCCATGTCACGTTAGAACCTCGGTGATGCTTTCATTGAACTTTGACCATTTCGGTTTTTTTACGGCGCATCATCTTAGACTTTCTTTCTAGAATCGCTTCCGGATCTACAATGCAATTATTATTCTCATCTACATGAACCTTCGAGAGGAATCACACTTTCTTATTCTGCAAATCACTTACATTTGTAGCACACGTGAAAAGTGTTGTGAGTTCTGGCCATCTCGGGTGACAACTCTGATTTTTAGGCTTGATGTCCTACTCTACTCAAAATAAAGAACGATCCAAGGAAACGAGGACTGAGCTTCCCAAACCATTTGATACCTTTCCAATGGGATACCTTCAACATCACTCAGTCGCCCACTTGGAATTCCATCAGCCTTCTCTTTTTGTTGGTGTAACTCTTTTGTTGATCTTAAGCCGCATTCAAAAGTTCATGGATACTTTTTACTTTATCAGTCGTTTCTTGTACAATCTTGGGACCTATGAATTGCTCTCATCCGCTTCAAGCTAAGACACGGGAGTCCTACACATTTGGCCATACAAAGCTTACCATTATGCCATTCTGGCATGAGGTTTTTCTCTCTTTTCTCGAACAAGGCCACGGTTTAATGGTTGAAGAAGAGAATTGGTTGGAACAGTTATCATCTGATGAAGAAACTATTGGGGGGGGGGGGGGGGGAGGACCAAGAGGAACATTCGGAGATTGATGCCATTATGGATGAAAATGATGTTTAGAATTATCAAAGTGATACTCGGCCTCTACCAAATACATATAAATGGACAAGGGACCATCCCCTACATCAAATTGTTGGTGATACTTAATGAGTGTCTATTTGTATATTTTTTTCAGTCCCATAGAGCCAAAGAAGCCTTCTAAATCATTACAAGATCGAGACTAGGTTCTTGCTATGCAAGATGAACTTCTTCGAATTGAGAGAAGTAAAGTTTGAAGTTTTGTTCCAAGACCTAAAGGAAAATCATTGGAACAAAGTAGGCCTTTAGAAATAAAAAGGATGTAGCTAGGATGGTGGTTAGAAACAAAGCTAGATTGGTCGTTAAAGGTTATTGTCAATAGGGGTGTTAACGAATCGAGCTTTTAACGAGCTACTCGAGCTCGAGCTCGTTTATCTCGAGCTCGAGCCTAATAGTTTTCGAGCTCGAGTCGATCTCGAACACAAAATAAAGCTCGCTTAAGTTGACGAGTCGAGCTCTATAACACCGATGTTCGACTCGACTCGTTCGAAAGCTCGATTAAGCTTTACGAGTCGAGCCGAGCCATTCGAGCATTCACTTTTTTGAGCCTGACATATTTATATGTTTACAAATTATATAATTAAAATATAAAAATTATCGATCTTGACTACATAAACGAGTTAATCGATCTCGAATTCGAGCTCATAAACGAGCATCGAGCTCGAGCTCGAGCCCAACTTTGAAAAATTAATCGAGCTCGAGCCTGGTATTGTTTTCTTGAGCTCGGCTCGAATAAACTACTACTCGGCTCGGCTCGTTAACACCCCTAATTGTCAACAAGAGGACATAGACTATGATGAAACCTTTGCTCCACTTGCTAGGATTGAAACAACCAAAAACTTTCTTTCCTATGCAGCACACAAGAATTCGAAGTTTTTAAAATGGATGCAAAATATACTTTTCTAAATTTGAAGCTGAACTCTGTGTTATGGAGTTAGGAGTATGTGATCTTTTATGGATAAGATTATCCTTGGTGGCTTAAGAATTGGTTGGAAAGGAACCATGAAGTCATATTGTGACAACAAATCAACTATTAACATAACCCGTAACCTAGTCCAATTATCGTCATTTTATATATAAAGAAGAAATTAGAGAGTGGCTTCTTATGTGTGCCATATGTTTGATCAAAAGAGCAATTGGATGATGTTTTGACCAAACGATTATCCAGTACTTCACGTCAAGGGATATTGAACAAGCTCGGGATAAAGAAAATTTTCACCCGAAGCTTGAGGGGGAGTGATGGCATAAACTTACCATTTGATATAGTATTATAATCCCTGATTTCATGGGATTTGATTATAGCTGATTTTCTCTATTGTTAGAACGTTCCCTTTCTTGGTTTGTAAACCCTTAAATTAGGGGATGTCTTTTAGGCCTTCTAGTCTGTATATAAACCCGTTCATTATCAACGAAATGAAAACAAACAAATTTCTCTAAATCTATACAAATTATGTAGATTTCTAAGCCTCAAGTATGGACTACATAAGTGACACGATACATTCTTGATATTGACATACTTATAGGCCTCCTCTACCTTCCTTTTCATTCCCCAATCTATTATCTATGTGTTTCTTCTTGATTCTTCCTCTTTTGTGGAGGAGTTTTGCCAAACTAATTTACCAGTCACCTAGAAAATAAGATTGATTTTGTGTGTGTTGTTGTAAGTGATCATGAAGAAGACAAACATAAAGAACTTTCAAGTTTTCCTTTTTACCTCATTTCTTGACTATACAAGAAATAAAGCTTGTCATTCCACTTTTATGTGAAATTCCATAGTTTGATACTTGTTAATGTGTTTACACACACACCTGCAGGCGATGTAAGAAACCAACCATGATCTATCTTCTTGGTGCTTTAAAGTTTATGCAGCTCATCTAACATAACATGCACTTCATGGTTATTTCTATCATTTTGCATAAGAAATCCGAATCGTCGATGAATTATATTAATCCCATATTTCTGTTCTATACACACTCAAACAACAAAGGACTTGAAGTCCAACTTTTCCAGAAACAAACGTGTTTCGATTCCGTGCAATCGAGAAAACTTGTTTAACCATGAAAAACTCCTACTCTAGTTATTTTGCAAGATTATTGGTGAGGATATATATGACATCATATCTTGCATAGTATGTATTTAGTGTACATGTGTGGTTGGCTACACTTTGTTAATTAATGCATGTTTGATACTGATTTCAACATGAACCAATTTCTATCAAGTTTATTAATACTGATGAACCAGTTGTTGTCAAGTTGTTTAATCACATTAATTGGTACTACACGAATATATAACGATTGTAATTATTTAACAAAAAAGTTGTATGTTTGTCCTTGATTTAGATAACAACTGCTGCCAAATAGGTTCAGTATGTATGCTAGGTTTTCAACATTGGCAACAGGGCTTAGTCCTAACCGTGTTTCTTCGTGTTTCTCAATAAAAGGTAATATCGTGACCGAATTCAAATACGTAAAACCTTCCATCAACATCCAGGCAACAATTAACTTCGTATTCAGATAACAACAATTTCCATTACTTCCAACCGTTTTCATTGAGCAACAAGCCAACAATAATACTAAATAAACAAAACAACTAACTTGACAATAATAATAATAATAATAAACAACATAAAACACGCCTATCTACTTCACAAACATTGTACAACAGAGGTCGGCGGATAAGTATATCCCTATAATCGATGAACTACGTCGAACCAGAACAATATAGAAGTTGGTGCATATATGACACGAACTTGCTGCAGCGCAAGTGTGCCGCTAGTCAGAACCGCTTTTGCACCACCCTTGATTCGCGTTTGAGAAACCGACACGCTATCGCCGTTCAGCTTAGCGGTGGATGGCGGCAATGGCTCACAGCCGCCAGCAGTGGTGATGATGGCATAAGAGAGATAGTCTAAAGGATTCGACTCGCATTGCAGATTACAGTCTTCAATTATCAGTCTACCACTTCTGTGAAGCAAGCAGCACCCTAACTCCGCCTTTACTGTCAACTTTGCTAATTTGCAAGTCGATAGAAACTCCAATGCGCTGTAAAACACACACACACACACACACACACAAAAATTATGATTCTTCCATCATCTTGCTTTCCTATTTGTTTTTAGGAGCTGTTTGTTTACCTCTTAATAGTTCCATTAAGAGGCAACCTCTGAATCGCTAAGAGGTGAATCATGTTTGGCAAAATAAAGTCTACCTCTTAATGGTTCTAAAACCCTCTGAATGATTTTGTATCCTGGGTCTCCCTTAACCATTCAAAGCCCTAATTCATTCTAAACAATTACCAAACAACCATGTTTCATTTTGCAACTATATCATAGGAGCCTCTTCATCATTCAGCACCAAACCATTCAGCAACTGACAATTTGGTGGCGTTTGTTTTTTAAGAGCTCTGAAGTCTGAAGTCTTGTTTCACTTCTGATTAATAAGAGATGGTGCTTTAAGAGGTTATAAGACATTATGTTACCTCTTCTAACTTCAGACGTATTTCAGACTTAAGAGCCTCTGAAATCTGGAGAAAAAAAACGCTCTGACCAAAAAACATCTGACCGATTCAGACTTCAGAGGTTTAAAAAAAAAGACAGCCCCTTGGTTTTACGATTTAAGAAAACTCCCTAAAATCATATTTTGTACTTTCTAACTTTTTGGTTTTAGTCTTACAATTCAAGAAAACTCCCAAAAATCAAAATTGGCCAAGGAAAGAAAAAGGCTTTGAAACATGCAAACCTGTCTGATCCTCGGGAACATAGAAGTGTTGTATCATCAGGAAGCTCACCTCCTCCAATCTATACGAAAATGGTAATGTTTTATGATGGAAACCTATTTGCACGCTTAAGTTCTTAAACAACATAAAAAAAGGACAAATAGGATCCAAACTAGAAACCTATCAATACACAAACAGAAACATATCATTCAATAAACTATATAACATACCAAGCACAGTGGTTTATTGATTTGAATATTTGAAGCAAAATGGAACCCCCCAGCTCCGATCAAAATGGTGTCCCCTGGCCTGAGTGGTTATCCAAATTCCAATTTAATATTATTTTTTTATGTCATCAGGGTAATCAACACACAACAAGGAAACTACAAACCTTGCAGCAGAAACAGCTTCTTCAATGGTGGGAAAGACCCCGGGTTCAGTTAAACGTTTGACAGCCCGGTCAACTCGCAACCATAGGCGAGGGTGACATGCCAAGAAAAGCCATCTGTGGCAAACGAGGGCTGTGTTATACCGATCTGCAAACTCAACAGCCATTTGTGACATCATATGAAATCATGTTCTGCATGTATTAAGCCTCACAAGATGTTTTAAGTAGAACACTGCCCTTCAACATGCGAGTTTATTTGGCGTGTACAATATTATATGATCAGATAATTTTAAAGTATATGATGTATGAAAATACTTCATGTTCTTCTGAACCCAAATTCAGATACTCTTTACCATCCTGGTGCTCCGACGCTCTTCAGCTTTGAAAGGGTTTCTGATGGAAGTCTTAGAGCATCTCCAACAGCTTCCCCAAAACTATCCCCAAAATGGAGAAAGTTGGAGAGAGAAGGTTTTTTTCTCCAAATATGGAGATCACTCCAAAAATGATTACCAAGTGAGAGGACCGATAGGAAACTTTGAAAATAGATATGTAGAGAGAAATAATATTTTAATACATAAATGGAATATTTTAATATTTTAATTAATGTTGGATTCTCCAAAATAGGGAATCTGTTGGAGATGAATGTATTTTTATTTGGGGATTTTGGCTTTTGCTTCTCCATTTTAAAGAAATTTTGGGGAATCTGTTGGAGATGCTCTTATGTAATATTCCCCAGAAAAAAATCATTCAGCGTTCAAATTAAATATAACTTATATGGTATCATGATATCATCAGTGCTCGGTATCCTCTATAATGCATCGAGGGGAAAGAAGTGCACGTTAGAATTCACAAGAATTGTACTTAATTAGTCCTCAAGTAGTTGTCATACGAACTACTTTCAGTTGCCGATATTTGAGCGATATTTTGACCAAAATATGTCTTAAATACCAATTTTTAGAGGGTTTTTTTGGGCTTTTTAAATAACTATTGGGCTTTATATATTACTTGGGCTTCTTTCAATTAGTCAACTAAGTAGTCTTAGGTTTCCACGCACGAATACGATCAGGCTTTCTTCTACGGTTCACACTTTCTTCCACGCATGAATAAGATCGAGCTTTCTGCTCCAGCCCCTACTGAATTCTTCTGTTCTTGTCGAGTTTTCTCTTCCCTTCTACACGAGCTTTGGTTTACTTCTTCTGCCGCTGCTTGCTTCTTTGGGGCTGCTTTGGTCAAGCTTCTGCTCTTTCTTCCAGCCACAGGTCCACTTCTTTCTGCTGCTTCTTTCCAGCCACAGGTCCACAGCTTCTGCTTAGTGCTTACTTTTTTTTTGAACGGCATTTAACACACACACGCTCCCGAGGTATCCGGGCTCCCACTTAAGGGTGCCACCCGACTAATCCCCGGCGACCTGGCCCAGCCTTTGGCTGGACCCGAACGGCCCGGAAGTGGATCCCATAGACTGGATCCTCCGCAACCGTCCCCGGACCCGGCCCCAAAGGACCAAGCCCAAAGTCTAGATACCGCCGAAGTGCAGCCCCCGTGGTTCGAACTTGAGACATAGGCCTTCCAGCACTATCCCCAAGCCTTTGCCACTGAGCTAACACCCCTTTGGTCAACACAGAAGGTTAATGCTTACTGCTGCTTTTGTTTCTGTTTCTGCCTTATAGTCTAGATCACTTATAGTTTAGTCACTTATAGTTAGAAGTTATAGTCTATATCACTTATTCACTTATAGTTAGAAGTTATAGTTTAGTCACTTATAGTTAGAAGTTATAGTCTATATCACTCGGATGAACCTATTGCTTGCGATTAGCTCATTTATGAAGACTTTTCCTATTTTGTTTTGTGAAACTTGTTTAAGTTGATGTTTTGATGCAAGGTTCTAAATGACATGAGGTGTGGCGTGGCAGCGAGGTCAAGCCTCAAGCCTTACGAGTTACGGCGAGGCCACGTCGTTTTTCAAGGCGTGCCCTAAGGCGCATATATATGTATATACACATATATACGTATATATACACACACACACTTGTGTATTAGTGTATTGAATACCGTAGAACAAAATAAATTCATGTAAAGTAATAAAACAAAAAAAAGCCATTGATACCAAATATATAAAGTTTACAGAAAATGATATCAACAGTGCAAAATCACGAGTAAATCTCTTGACCGATAAACCACCGATATCCGATATTAACAGCATAGATGGCACCGTATATACCCTAGATAATATCATAATACAACCCACTACCTTATATTATTTCACCAATCAACATTGCAATCCTTAACCCATCAGCCCAGATTACAACCGATTATAATAAAACTCAACTTAAGCTATAGCAAATGCATGTTTAATCAGTAATTTAGCAAAACAAAATATGTACAGAACTGATCAGTTGGTCACTCAGGATCTTTGGTCTCTACCCAGGCCATATGAACTACAAACACACACATACAGATGGAAGATAAACATTATTAGATATGTCAGAAAATGTGTATAGAGTTAAAGAGAGTTCAAAGTAACAATCCCAAAATACTGGGAGGAAAGAGATACAACTTCAAGCACAAATGATGGGGATAACTATTACAAGGCAGAGGCAAGTTGCTTGGGTTTAATCTAGTGTTTTACCAGTCGGGGTTTACGTTATAACGGTTTTATTTAATACTTAGCAAGTTAACATTGTTTAGTAATTTTATTCCTTAATACGCATTTTTCATCTTTTTAATGTTCTTAATGTTCTACCATATGAGGCCTTCCATTTCCTACAAATAAAGTAGTAACTCCAGAGATTTTATTAGTGAGGAGATATTCCTATTGGAATTACCTGATGGAAAATTATCTCTTTCGATTGTTCACAGTATTTCTATGCACTGATTGTCATGGGACCTAGGATTCTGCATTAGGCCATGTGCAGCCGAACGGTATTTTGCCTCCAACCAAACCATATATGATATAAAACAAATGATATTTTTCTGATATTGGTGTTCCTTTTTAAATGATCATCTTGATGTTGCTGAACGAACATTAGATGCTTCTTCAGATCATAATATCATATGAACCATAAAGCTCCACCTAGAAGATTATTAAGCAGCATCAACCGTACCCGAAGGATGACAATTATGCTCATGGTTCCTAGTTCACTTACGTATAATATTACGACTGAGTGTACTTAAATGGAGGACACAAAGATGAGGTTCAAAATTTAAGGTTGAAGAAATTACATTAGCATGTCATTTGGGCATGATCTAGCTCTTAATTCAATGGAATTGATGTTACATAAGTTCTCATTTAATCTTCGGCATTTAGGTTATTTCAGGAGCATATGATATTAATGAAAATCATAACCAATATTTTTGTCAGGGTATATGTTGTTAGTCAAAATCAGTGATGGTACTCTTTGCAATTTGACTTTCAACACACTGCAATCTTTTATATCCTTTCTTGTTCATCATGTATAGATAGCTAAGGCCTCCGACTGCTACAATGAAGTAGTCCCCAAATTTCTTAACTTTTATTAATGATCATAAGATATTTAAAAAGAAGGATTGAGAACACTGCTCAAAAAAACATGCAATGTTATAAACACTGCCACCCTTCTTTTTCTAGTTCCAACATAAACTTTTTTTGATAATTCAACCCAATTCCTCATGAAGCTCCAAAGTTCAATAGAGATATACGATTTAAAATTAAATTCATCAATACGCAATATGACCAGTAAATTGTGAATTAGGAAGTTGCAAAGGGGGAAATTGTTGCAACAGATGGGTGAATTAAGAAGTGGAAAAGGAGGGATTATTAACAGATAAATGGAAATTAGGGTTGGAAAGGATGAAGGAAAAGAAAAGTATACCTGGGATTGGAGATAAGAAACTGAAGATATGCATTAAACAACCATCATCAAGATTGTTGACATGAGAAAAAGGAGAGGAAGAGTGCGGCGAGAAACGGCTACACTTTTGCTTGTTCTCGTCCATGTAACAGACGAGGGTAATTGAGAGGGGGATTGGGGAAGAAGAAGCAGCCACCGCCTTTCACAGGTTTCTTACCGGGTCCGGGTGGGTCGATATTTCACTTTGACTCCAAACCAACATAACGAGTAAACCGATCCAACATATCAATTTTTTAAGAGTAAATTGCATTTTTGATCCCTGTGGTTATCTGATTTCTTTGAAAGAGATACCTAAACTTCAATATCTCAAGAAGTGGTCCCTCAGTTTTCATTTTGCTCCAAAAGTAGGACCTGACCACTAACCCCGTTAAAAAGCTCAGTTAGAGCCAGGGGCATTTTCGTCCAACCTGGTTTTTGTCCTCCTTTTGCATTTCTCTTATTTTTGTAAAACCCATAACATTATAAGGACTAATTTTGTAAATTCTATGAAAACCACTTCCCATCCCACCCACCCCCACCCACCATTTTTTCCCACCATTTTTTCCGGCGGTGACCTTCCACCGCCCCAACATTTTTTCCGGTCAAACAATTTCTAATTCTAAAAGAATCAAAAGATAAATGTTGTCCTACTTTGGAATCTAGATGCATTAACAAATCTACATAATCTGACAAGCACAAAGATGTCTATTTATTCACTAAAAATCTAGCAATCTACCGATGGACTTTATTTAGATATTTCATAGATATGTATAACTAATATCTTGTACCAATTGTATCTAGAAGAAAGCCCCAATTATCACCATAAATTTTCTCCTTGGATGGCTTGAGAAACAATTATTTGAAGTTTTGTATATTGTTTGGGTAAAAAATCACACCTCACGACAGACGATAGATAACTCAAATGACATTTACATAAGACCACTCTTGTATTAAGATAAGGTCTTGCAGGTTATTTACAAACGAGCATTTGGTCGTACACTTTCCTGATGGCCGTATGTTTTATACGACCGACGTCCGAGACTCAAGACGGTCGTACGACTATACTAACCGTTAACAGTCAACATCTGTTTCTTTTGTTCATTAATACAGGTCCACGAGCAATCATGGTACAACAGCCAGTAACGAACGAGCTCTTAATGGCATTAAAGACCCGACAGCGATTACAAAACAAGCCATCAAGACGCATTTATTGCCGGCGAAAGCTATATAAAGACCTACTCCACAACCGAAAAGGACATCTGTGATCAATCTATTACACACCGAAACACATCGATTACAAACATCTGCACTCAACTCTCCTACATTTCTTACGCAATACAACAGTGATCAACAAAGCATTCGAACACATATCGCTAACGCAACTTTCGCACGACAGCAGTTCGAACCGCACGACAACAGCTTATTTCGCACAATTTACGCACGACACACAACTTTTTCTTACGATTAAGTTTATTTTTTCTCTTATTGTAATCTGTTGTACACAAAACACTTGTTACAAAAGGACTTTCACCCCTGTTTGGCGACTATAGTGCACTGTCGACTCTCATAAGTCGATCGCAGTTTTTTCCCTCGTTTGGGTTTTCCACGTCACCAAATCTCCTGTCATATTTACTTTTTATCGTGATTGTGTTGATTGGTCTTGAGATCTCTTTCTTTAGTTGTTAAAGTCTACATCAACCTCAAATTATCCTTTTGGGTGATTTTTGGCATTAACAGTTTGGCGCCATCCATGGGACCCCATCTAGAGAAAATCTCAAGCCAACGCATACATCGCTCTAACGATCTCGTGAAGTTTTTGTTGTTTCCAGGTTAATGGTAGACCAACCAGATCCTATGGCGCAGCAGTTGCAGATCCAGGATATCCCTGAGTCCTCAAATGATTATCGTCTGGAAGAGGTCATCTTGGACCAGGATAAGCCTGATCAGATCGTCTTTGTGGGGGCATCATTAGATCCCCTCATAAAGGGTCAGCTAATCTCCTTTTTACAGGAACATTCTGATTGTTTCGCCTGGACGCACGAGGACATGGTGGGCATAGACCCCAACGTCATATCCCACAAGCTGAACGTCGACCCATCCTTCAAGCCAATAAAGCAAAAGCGTCGAAAATTCGCCCCTGAGCGGAACAAGGTGATCAACGATGAGGTCGACAACTTGCTTAAAACTGGGAAGATCAGAGAAGTAAAATACCCCGATTGGTTAGCCAATGTCGTGGTCGTACAAAAGATACTGATGCATAGCGAAGACCAAGAGAAAACTGCTTTTATGACGGACAAAGGCATATACTGTTACAAAGTTATGCCTTTCGGTCTAAAAAATGCAAGCTCAACCTATCAACGGTTGGTCAACAAGATGTTCAAAGAACATCTTGGCGACACCATGGAGGTCTACATTGACGACATGCTTGTCAAATCCAAGCAGGCGACCGACCATATCGATCATCTAAAGAAATCCTTCGACATCATGCGAAAATATCAGATGAAGCTGAATCCTACGAAATGTTCTTTCGGAGTCAGCGTCGGGAAATTCCTGGGGTACATGGTCATACGGCGAGGCATAGAGGCAAACCCGGATCAAATCAAGGCCTTGATAAACATCAAGTCGCCCAGAAACTTCAAGGAGGTCCAACGACTTACAGGTCGTATAGCGGCGTTAAACCGCTTCATCTCACGATCGTCTGATAAATGTCGTTTGTTCTATAATGTCTTGAGAAAGAACAAAGGCTTCGACTGGACGGACGATCACGAGCAAGCGATACAACGATTGAAAGAATATATGGCCATTCCGCCATTGCTTTCGAAACCAGAGGAACACGAGATCCTACAGCTATATCTCGCTGTAAGTCCTCACTCAGTAAGTGTCGTCTTAACTAGAGAAGACGACAGGCAACAACTACCATTTTACTACGTCAGTAAGTCTCTATTGGATGCAGAAACCCGATATACATCCATGGAGAAATTACTTATGTCACTAGTCACAACAGCAAAGAAGTTAAGACACTACTTTGAATCTCATCCCGTTACCGTCGTAACAAGCTTTCCTCTTAAGTCGGTCCTGAGAAAACCCGAGCTATCACGACGACTAGCGAAATGGAGTATCTACCTCAGTAGCTACGATATTGACTTCAAACCTCGCACAACAATTAAGTCGCAGGTCCTGGCTGATTTTGTCGTTGACTTCAGTCCCGAACTGGAAAAAGAAGTACAGATCGAGACCTGTATTGTGGCGACTATAAGCGACACGACCTGGATACTCCATGTCGACGGCGCTTCAAACTCCAGAGGAGCAGGTCTCGGTGTCGTCTTAAAGTCCCCACAAGGGGGCAAGATGGTGTACTCCATACGATGCAGTTTCAAAGCTACTAACAACGAGGCAGAATACGAAGCTCTGATCGTGGGCATGAATATGTCTCACGACTTGGGGGCAGTCGGACTTCACGTCAGAAGCGATTCCCTACTGGTCGTAAACCGAATGAACGGGGAATTTGCATCAAAAGATTCCAAGATGATGTCCTATCTCGGGATAGCCAAGGAGAAGTCAAAATGTTTGATCCGTTCTCAATCGAACAAATCCCCAGAGATCAAAACACTCAAGCCGATGCACTAGCAAATCTTCGATCAGCACTCAATAAGCCATCGCTCGACGCTATTCCTATGATCCATCTAACGACCTCATCCATCGAGGACTCTGAAATGATTTGTGTTCTTAACACACAGAACGGTTGGTCGTACGAAATCAAGAACTATCTTGTGCACGACCAGTTGCCTGAGGACAGAATGGAAGCTCGGAAGACTCGGTTCAAAGCTTCAAAATATCTCCTCATAGGCGATAGACTTTATCGACGATCATCGACAGGCCTGAACCTAAGATGCATTGACAATCCAGAGCAGGTACAAAATATTCTGAAAGAAATGCACGATGGCGAATGCGGCAACCATTCCGGTGGTCGTAGTCTTGCAAATCGTATATCACGACAAGGCTACTATTGGCCGACATTAAGGCAAGATGCCACCAGGTACGTCCAAAGCCGTGACACATGTCAACGACACTCAGGTATGATACACCAACCTGTTGAACCTTTACATACGTTCTTAATCCCATGGCCCTTCATGAGGTGGGGAATGGACATCATTGGTAAATTACCTCCTGCCCCAGGGCAGAAAGTTTTTCTGTTAGTTCTTACAGATTATTTTTCTAAGTGGATAGAAGCAGCTGCCTACTCCCAGGTTCGGGACAAAGAGGTCATCTCTTTTATCCAGACTAACATTCTATGCAGGTTCGGAATCCTTTCCGAAATTGTATGTGACAATAGTTCACAGTTTATAAGCGATCGTACGCAATGGTTTTGTGAGGACCGTAATATCAAACTTACGACCTCAACCCCACGTTATCCCCAGTCTAACGGTCTTGCAGAATCAAGCAATAAAGTCATTATCAATTCAATCAAGGAAAGACTTAAGGCTGCAAAGGGAAAGTGGGTCGAAGAACTTCCATCGGTCCTATGGACAAATCGTACGACACCTCGAACATCGACGGGACAGACAGCATTTTCATTGGTTGTGGTTGTGAGGCCGTCTTACCTATTGAAGTGCAGCTCCCGACATCGAGACATACGTCTGTCGATCACAATTTGGTGGACTTGAGCTATGACCTAGACACTCTCGAAGAGCTAAGAGAGTCTGCCTTAATTAAAATGGCATCTCAACGACAGGTTGTTGAACGACATTTCAACAAAAATGTTAAGGCCAAAATCTTTCAGGAATGTGACTACGTCTTACGACGGGTATTCCAGAACACTAAGGAACCAAACGCAGGTAAGTTATCCACTAAGTGGGAAGGACCTTATTGAATATCCGAGGTCGTCGGAAAGGGTGCTTACAGGCTTCAAACCCTCGACGACCAAGACATCCCACGAAACTGGAACGCAGTACATCTAAAAAGTATTTCTTTTAACATTTTTACTTTCGATTTATTTCGACAAACGATTACTGACTTAAGCATCGGAAGGTCGTTGGTCAAACCAACGACCATCCCTGAATCTTACATTGCAGGCCCGCAGGATCGCACGAACGCCAATCTTACGATTCATATATCGTGAGAAACAAAGTTTCTAAGACTACAAGGTCACGACTAATATGTCACGACCAATAAGTCATTCATGACTCACACGACATAAACAGAATCTTATGATTCATCTCATGGATCTTATGATCACAAACAGGCGCTTTCTTAAATCTGAGTTTCAGAGTCAAAGTCTTATGACTTGAATTCCATACTTAGAATATTGCTTCGGCCCAGTCGCCTGGTGTTGGGTCATCACAGATTTGAAGTTGACTCAATTAAACCCACTTAGATACTTAGAATGTTTTTGGATTCTTTTGTGTAACTTGTACTCTTATATCAATTGTTCGGTGAAGTCGAAGATCAACCGAAACCAAGTGCGAAGACTATCTCATTGCGGAAGTGAGAAAATCGGCAGCAAGTTTCTACAAGTTACATCACCACCGATATGCTTGTGCTATCGGTGGACACGCATCACCGAAATGAAGAAATTCGGTGAGGAGTTCAAGAAGACTTCCACCGATATGTGTTCAGAAATCGGTGGGAGTTCGAGAAGACTGCACCGAAATATTAAACACTTCGGTGAAACTCTCTCTTTTCTAAAGAAGTGAGATTTCGAATTGGTGCAGTTTTCAATACAGGAGGTCGGTAGCCTTATTCTCTATAGACAAAAGAGAAGATCATTTATTATGAGACAATATCCTATTGTCAGATAAAAGTGGCATTTTGTCATTTTATCTATTCTCAGATAAGGTCTTTTTCTGGTACGACTGTCCCCCTGGTTCCTTGGATAAGTTAAAAAGGAGATATCAGCTTTTCAGAAGTCAACCTCTACAATGAATGGAAGAGTGACAAGTGTCCCATGCATTAAATGATGCATGGACTATAAATAAAGGTGAAGACTCTCCATGCAAATTACGCTTCTGAAGATTACTAAGTGCAAGCTCCTTTCTTACTGAAACTGCATCTTGTGTCTAAGTGTCCAATTTGTTCTAAGTGTTTCTCAGTTTACTTTGTGTTAGATTGTTAGAATAGTTTAACTGTTCTTTTCCGCAACAATATTTTGTTTTCTATGTGTAATTCTTATTGAAAGATTTTCAATATATTGAATTAAAACTTGTGAAAAATCTGAGTATTGTATTCAACCCCCCCCCCCTTCTACAATACTTGTTGAGCCATTTTGGGACCAACAAGTGGTATCAGAGCGGAAAGTTTAATTCATAAACTTGATCCGCAATGGCTGCCTCATCTTCATCCCTAACTGTTGAAAACACTGGTCAAAACAATTTTGCTGAAAATGGTTCCATTTCAAAACCTCCCAAGTTTAATCCTAACAACTTTTCTCTATGGAAAAGCCGTATGATGCTATTCATGGAAGGAGTGGATACTAGATATCCAACCATTCTCAAGGAGGGACCTATCATCCCGAGAGTTTGGGCTCGCTATGAAAAGCAGAGGCCTGGTAAGGAAACAGTTGATAAGTCAAGTGACTCTGATGATTCTGAACCTTCCGACATAGAGAAAGCAAAGACTACTGGTCATTACATTCTCAAAAACCCAAAGGAATATACTGATGAGGAAAAACGATTGGTGTCTCTGGATTCTCGGCTTAGAGCAATCATTGCTCTCTCACTTCCTGATGAAGTCTATCACTCTCTTGTTAATTTCGGTACTGCTAAAGAGATGTGGACTACTTTGTGTGTACTTTATGAGGGTACAGAGGAAGTGAAGAAAAGCAAAAAGATTGGCCTCATTCGAAAATATGAGCTCTTTGCCTATGAAAAGGGAGAATCTCTTCCAAGCTTTTATAACCGTTTCGACTCTCTCTTAAATGATTTAAAGTTACTAGGTAGAGTTTATGATAATGAGGAAGTTCTATGCAAGTTTATGGATTGTCTTCCTGACTTTTGGGAAAACATTTGCACTTGCATTAAAACTACCAAGGATTTGGAATACATGCCTTTAACTGTTTTGTATGGAACTCTGTTCAACTTTGAACAAACCAAGCTTCATAGGAAAACCATCTTCAAAGAGATAAAAAGCTCTTCAATAGATCTTATCAGTGAAAGTTCCAAGAAAAGTCAAAATGTTCCATGTATCACATATCCCTCATCAGACTCTGACACCGAAAATCAGAACAACCGTTCTCACCAAACGGAGGCATATCTGAGTGATGTCGATGATGAAGGTGATGAAATTTCGGTAGACCGAATGTCTGATGAAATGGCTATGATGCCCGGTTTTAAAAATAAATCTCGAAATTTCAACAAACCCAGAAGTTTCAGAAAACCATCATTTACAAAAATGTCTTCTTCTGATAAGACAAATGAAGAATGTTTCAACTGTGGTAAGAAAGGACACTTTGCTGCTGAGTGCAGAAACAAGCGTGTGTCAAAAGTCAATTCTACGTCCTCTGACAAATATCCTTCCAAATTTGAGAAATCCAAAGATAAATCATATTTCAAGAAAGATTCTCAATCCTCCTCACTCTCTCATCAGGAACGTGCTGAAAAGTACAAAGCTAAGTACAAGAAGGAAAAAGAAAGAAATGAAGGATCTCAAAGGAAAGGAAAAGGATTAATGGCAGAGGCTCATGACTGGGAAGAAGAAGAAACCTCTGACAGTGATTCTCCAAATATGTGCTTTATGGCCATATCAGAAGAGGTGGAAGAAGAAAAGGCAAAGTCTCCAATGGCATTAGTTTGAACTGAATGCTCATCATCATACTCTCAGGTACATCCCTTCAATGACATGACTGATATTGAAAAGATAAATGCTTATGAATCTTTAACTCAAGACTTTTACAATGTCAAAGAAAGCAAGAAAAGAAAATCTGCTCAAGTTAAAAATCTTAAATCTCAACTTGAATCTCTCATGTGTCAACTTGGAAAGTTTGAGATAATCAAAACTGAGCTTGAAAATCTAAAAGTCATAAATCATGAAATTGAAAAGGAGAAGAATAAACTGTTCAAGAAGTTAAAGAAAGAACAGGAAGTTGTCAGAAAATGGACAAATTCTTCAAGGAATCTTGAACAGATCTTTCAAGACCAGATCGATGGTAATAACAAGTTTGGGTTAGGATATGAAAAATCCATGCTTGAAAAATCTTCCCATGCACTTATTCCCATCACCGATACATGGGATGATGACTCTGAGTCAAACTCTTGTGATTCCATTTCTTTAAATTCTGCTGATCTTAGTTAAGCCTTAAAATATGGAATGTTTTTAAAAGCCAAAGAATCTTCATCTGATCAAACCCATAAAGTGCAAAATTTGAAGGATACTGTTAAACCCATTCATGATGTGTTCAAAGATTTAACCATTGATAACAACTCTTCAAATCTTTCAAAATCTCAAGCTTTCAAAGAAAAACACACCATGGAAAAATCCTTCACCGATTTTGTCCAAAAGGGAAAGACCGAAGTTTTCTCAAGAAAGACCCCTGACCATGCTTCAACCTCAAGAACCGAACTTTTTAGAGGTCCTCGCAATCCCCTTTTCGGTCCAAAGATTAAGATTGATATAATTGGAAAGGAAAAAGGAAAGGAACAAAAACCCAAAAGAACTTTCATCTACCAAAAATGTTATAATTGTGGTGATACCTTTCATCTTGCTAAGGACTGCCCAAAGGAAAGAATCGACAGATCCAAACCCAAGGTCTCTCACATTTCTAACCCAAAAGGACCCATTACCAAATGGGTACCTAAGAACTGACTTGATGTTTTCTGCAGGTTTTTGGGCACCAACAAGTTTGGTATTTAGATAGCGGGTGCTCACGTCACATGACTGGAAACAAACATCTTCTTGTAAACTATGTGTCAGAAAATGGTCCTTCTGTAACCTTTGGGGACAACTCCAGAGGTCACACTAAAGGGTATGGAACTCTCACGAATGGAACCCTCACCTTCAATAAAGTGGCATTTGTTGAAGGTCTCATGCATAACCTCCTTAGTATTAGCCAACTGTATGATCTTGGATACAAAGTTGTCTTTGAACTGCGTATCTGTACTGTTGTTGACAAGAATATGAAGGTTGTCCTCTCTGGAAGAAGGCTAGATAATGTGTATATCATTGATATGAGTCAAAACAACTCTTCAAATGTCTGCTTCGTGTCTGACGATACAGTCAAAAGAAACTGGCTGTGGCATAAACGTTTGTCTCATCTTAACTTCAAAACCCTTCATAAATTATCAAACAAAGAGCTGGTGACTGGCATGCCTAAGTTGAACTTCGTCAAAGAAAAGCTGTGTGATGCATGTGAAAAAGGGAAGCTCACCAAATCCTCTTTCAAAATCAAGCAATGCTCTTCCATCAATCTCCCACTTCAGATGCTGCATATGGATCTATGTGGACCAGTCAGCACTCCCAGTCTAGGAGGAAGAAGGTACATTCTTGTTATTGTTGATGAATTCTCTAGATATACTTGGGTGTCTTTTCTCAGGTACAAAAGTGATGCAACTGAAGAAATCATCAACTTTGTCAAAAAGAATGAAATTCTGAATGGTCAGCTTGTCAGATCTGTAAGAAGTGACAATGGCACCGAATTCAGAAACAGTGGTTTAGAAGACTTCTTCAATGAGAAAGGAATCTCTCAAAACTTCTCTGCTGTCAGAACTCCACAACAAAATGGTGTTGTGGAAAGAAGAAACAGAACTCTTTGTGAAGCAGCAAGGTCTATGTTGAGTGAAGCAAAACTGCCAACCTATTTTTGGGCCAAAGCTGTCAACACTGCCTGTTTCACTCAAAACAGGTCGGTGATAACAAAAAGACATGAGAAAACCCCGTATGAAGTTTTTCATGGAAGAAAACCAAACATTGGTTTCCTTCATGTCTTTGGCTGTGTGTGCTTTATCCTAAATGACAGGGAAAATCTTGGGAAATTTGATCCTAAGGCAGATGAAGGAATCTTTGTAGGATATTCCTTGACTTCCAAAGCCTACCGAGTTTACAATCTTCGGAGAGAATGCATTGATGAATCTATCCATGTAAAGTGTGATGATTCAAGATCATCTTCCTTGACAAATGATGATGAAGAACTACATAGATGGATATCATCATGCATTGGGGATTCTCCCATTTCAACCTCCACCGATCCACCTTGTACTCCAAATATTTCCTCTGTTCCAAACAATCAAGTTGGGTCATCTTCTTTATCACCTGAAACCCTCTCTGCCGAAATTGCCCCCACCGAACCCTATCCTTCATCCACCGAAATTAACCCCATCACCGAATCTCTTCCTGCCAATAATCCCTCTGACGACCCACCTTCATCACACCCTGCCAACACTCCAGCCCCGAACTTCCCTTCCACTTCAATCATTCCTTCACCGATGCCCCCTGCTCTTAAATGGACCAAAGATCATCCCATTGATCAAATCATCGGTGATCAGCAAGCTGGTGTTCAAACAAGGAGAGGTACCAGCAACATCTGTCTCTATGTAAATTTCCTATCTCTTGTTGAACCTAAAAAGATTGAAGAAGCCCTAAGTGACCCATGTTGGGTTTCGGCCATGCAAGAAGAACTCTCCCAATTTCAAAGAAACAAAGTCTGGAGACTTGTGCCTAGACCTTCAAGAAAAACAATCATCGGCACAAAATGGGTCTTCAGAAACAAAATGGATGAAGATGGTACTGTCATCAAAAACAAAGCCAGACTCGTAGCTCAAGGCTACCGACAGGAAGAGGGTATTGACTATGATGAAACATTTGCTCCTGTCGCCAGACTTGAAGCTATCAGGATCTTTCTTGCTCATGATGCTCACAAGAACTTCAAGGTATTTCAAATGGATGTGAAAATTGCTTTTCTGAATGGAGAACTAGCTGAGGAAGTCTATGTGAATCAACCTCCAGGCTTTGAAGATTCCACACATCCAGACTATGTGTACCGACTTGACAAAGCTCTGTATGGGCTCAAGCAGGCTCCTCGAGCCTGGTATGACACTCTTGCCATCTTTCTACTCAAGCATGGCTATACTAGAGGTACAATTGACAACACTCTCTTCCACAAGCAAACTTCAGGTAATCTCATTCTTGTTCAAATCTATGTGGATGACATTATTTTCGGTGCCACCGATGAGTCTCTGTGTGATGACTTTGCCTCTCTCATGAAAAGTGAATATGAGATGAGCATGATGGGGGAGCTAACTTTTTTATTAGGTCTTCAAGTGAAGCAAATTTCAGAAGGAATTTTCATAAACCAAAGCAAGTACATTAAAGATCTTCTGAAGAAATTTGGCTTTGAAAACTCCTCCCCCATGAAAACTCCCATGGCACCACCTTTGAAACTTGATACCGATTTAAATGGTGAATCTGTGGATGTTACCCATTATAGAGGCATGATTGGTTCTTTGCTTTATTGAACTGCTAGCAGACCAGATATCATGTTTGCTACTTGTCTGTGTGCCCGTTATCAAGCAAATCCAAAGAAATCTCATTTGGATGCTGTGAAACGGATTTTCAGGTATCTAAAGGGTACCATGCATCTGGGTCTTTGGTATCCCAAAGACTCAGGTTTTGAACTCATGGGATATTCAGATTCTGACTTTGCAGGTTCTAAAAATGATAGAAAAAGCACAACAGGCAGTTGTCAATTCCTTGGTGGAAAACTGGTAAGCTGGTCCAGCAAAAAGCAAAATTCAGTCTCAACATCCACTGCCGAGGCTGAATATGTTGCTGCTGGAAGTTGCTGCGCACAGATTCTATGGATGAAAAACCAGTTGAGAGACTACAATCAGTTCTACTCCAAGATACCCATCCTATGTGATAATTCAAGTGCAATTGCAATTGCAAACAATCCTGTTCTTCACTCAAGGTCCAAACACATCGATATCCGATATCATTTCATCAGGGACCATATCTCCAAAGGTGACATTGAGCTGCATTTTATTCCAACTAATCTTCAGCTTGCAGATTTGTTTACTAAACCTCTGGATGAGGCCAGATTCACCTTCCTCATCGGTGAACTTGGCATGTTGTACTTAGAATAGGTTCAAAAAAAACCTTTCGGTCTGATAACTTTCGGTGGCAACAAGATCCTTTTTCGGCATGAGCATCTTCAGTGATCTTTTCGATGATCTGATAATTCTCAGTGGAACCAAGATCCACTTTCGGCATAAATACCCCAAGTGATCTTTTCGGTGACTCATCTCTTGGTGGATCTCATCGGTGCGCATATCTGTCCTCTTCGGTGTCTCAACGCCTCGGTGGATCTCTTCGGTAAGCAAATCCTCACCGATTCCATCTCGGCATATCTTTCACCACCGATGATCTCTTCATTTCCTCACCGATGTCCACCGAAATTCAATCATATCCACACGTCACACCTATAACCCTATTTGTGTCAGACCTGTTCACCTCCCCGTTTTGTGAAACGGCTTATTGACCACAACTTCCAATGTGGTCATGATTGCTTTTTCTATTTCCTTTATTTTATTCTTTTTTTAACCGTTCCCTCATTTTTTTGAACCCTATAAATACACGACTCCTCCCTTTCTTTATT
This sequence comes from Saussurea involucrata, assembly GCA_033807775.1. Classification (NCBI taxonomy): domain Eukaryota; kingdom Viridiplantae; phylum Streptophyta; class Magnoliopsida; order Asterales; family Asteraceae; genus Saussurea; species Saussurea involucrata. The sequence goes on from CM066325.1 coordinate 63,975,202, forward strand.
CCTTTACGTTTTCTTCATCTCCTTCGTGCTTCCTCTCTAAACCTGCAACTTCGTGCTCTCTCTCGATCATCAATGGCGTCCTCCAAGCACAACCCCCTAGGTGTTTTGCCGATCTGAAATTCAACCCATGCAATCACGTTGCAAGATTTGAACCCGACCCCTCTCACCCAGAGTTCAACCATGTAATCAAGTTCTTCACTCGCTCTCCCCTTCTTCATGCCTTCACCTGTAATCCCAAAATGAGCAAAATGCTCATTGGGAAATTCTGGCTTACCTGTGTGTATGACTCCTCAAATGATGCAATCCACGCATCCATCCTTTCTGAAGACGAAGGTGATCATGACCTCACCTTTGGGGTCGATGATGTTCGCACTGCACTTAAAATTGATGCTTTCGATCCCTATGACGAATGGCATTCAGATACCGTTCTCGAAGATGTCCTCAGTACAACAGGTTACGTGGTCGATGACAACTCCAAAAGCTCCAAAGGTCCTGGAACTCTTCTTCGGAGTCACATGGGTGGTATATGGAACTTCTTCTTTGCCCATGTGATCCACTGCCTCTCCCGAAAGACGAGCGGCCACGATCAATCCCCTTCATACATCACCAAACTTGCCCATGCCTTAATCTTTCAACGCCGAGTGGATTTCGCCCAGTACTTCTTCACCGAATTAGTGGAAGTGATCTCCCATCCAAAGAAGTGCCATGTTGCCTACCCCCGATTTATCTCTATGATCATCCATCACAAACTCGGCAAAGATCTGGACAAAGACCGCAAGTCTCACACTCCCCGATTCACTTATGACTAGTCTCCCCCGATCGTCAGCAGCAAGACTCTCAACGTCGGTGTTCTCGACACCGATCGTCCTTTACGCCGAGGTATGATCACTTTAGCTATCTCTCCAGAACTTCAATGGGGTGATTCTGAAATTCCAGGGTTTCAACACCCCGATATTCCCGAGGTCCTTCCTGCTGTTGTGACCTCCTCCCCACGTCCCAGAGTAAAGACGGTCGGCGCGAAGAAGAAATCGGCCACCGACACCTCCGCCGCTACTTCCAGGACCATGACACCGATTAACCCATCGGTGGCTTCCCCGGTCCAAAAACCTTCTAAGCAGAGGCACTCTTCGTCCCCCCCCCCCCCCCCCCCCCCCCGAAGATTCGTCTAAAGAGATCTCGAGGAAATGTCCGTGAGCCATCCCCTTCCAAATCATTTTTGTTCACCACCGACCATTTGATTATCCCTAAGGCATCCCTAAATTTACCTCCTCCAACTCGTTCTTTGAGTGAACACGCAGACTCTCCCACCGAAAGTCTAGACTCTCCCTCCGAAAGTCTAGACTCTCCCTCCGAAAGTCTGGACCACACACTTCACGGCCTTTCACCCGGTCACTTCTTGATCGATGATGATGCACAACCCGATCAGGGTTCCCCCCATTAGATCCCCCCCATGATTTCTTTGCAGGTCTCTTTGACGACACTGGTTCTCCCCGAACCTCCCCATCGGTCGGAGCAATCCACATTGAGTCCTCATCCCCCTCACCGACAGAGTCGCCTTTGAACTAGACTTCTCCCCGAAGTTCTCCCCTGGTTCAAACTCCCCAAAGATCGCCTACGCCACACCGATCACCCTCCCCGGGTCAGAATTCACCCCGCCGAGCTCCCACTCCGCCACCGAGACCATTATTCCCCGATGAAATGCTATATCCCGGCAACATTCCCATTTCGGCAGAGGATCCCCATCGCATCCGCTACATAGTTACTGGGGATGTCGGGGGTGAAACCACTGTTCAAGCACCCTCTCTGATTGAAGAAAGTGCTCGACAATGTCGGCTTGTCGGCACCCAATTTGAATCTTTCAAACAGGCCACTCTTGCAATGATTGCCATGACGAGTTCCCGAATGTCCACTATCGAATCTCGCCTGCCGCAGATTCTTTCAGATGCTATTGCCGATGCTCTACGGCCCTTTACCACCGACATCAACTCTTTGGTTTCCAAGGTGGAATCTTTGTCACGATCTCATGGGGATCTTGCCTTCTCCTTTGGTGCTTTCAAGGCAGCCTCCAACGTCAAAGATTCTGAACTTCAGAGGACGCTTCAAGACGCTAAGTCTCATCAAGACTTCAGCCAGGCCACTGCCGACTCTCTTCGTGACATTCATGCCACACTTCACGAATTCGGCCAACTGGAGATGGATCTAGGTGACTTCACCATGGTTTCTGAAGAGGTACCGAAACAACTCTCTTTTCTTCATAAGAAATTCGACTACGTTTTCAGACAGCTGGGTATGAAGATTCTGGCTGGTGCTGAGGGGGAGAAAACGACAACCCAACCCAAGTTGCCATCTCTTAAACATTCGGTCATCCCCAAGCCTCCATCTTCCACCGATGACATTCCTGAAACCACCGAAACTCACGCTGAAACCGCCGACGCTGAGGGGGAGCAACTCTCTAAAGAAAAAGAGTTGGAGTTGGAAGTCAAAGCAACAACTGAGGGGGAGCAACTTTCTGCGGCCGAAACAGACAAGGGAAAGAAAAGTCTTACTGCCGAACAATTGGCCGAACAAGAAAGAATAGAGAAAGAAAGGATGAAGTATGGGACTCGTCCCACCGATGCAGACAAACTAAAACTTAAACCTCCTTCATCACATCTGCAGGAACCAAATCTCGGACTGACTCCTCAAGAAATTGAGGAAGCCAGATTAGCCCAAAAAGCCCTTGATGATACCAAGGCCCTCTCTTTAAAAGTTGCAGAGGAATAAGCCAAGAAAGCCAAGTCCACCGATGCCGTGTCGGCACAGAAATCGGTGCTGAGTGAATTTGAACAAGAGAGAAATGAAGAAGTTAGATGGTACAAGAAGAAGATGCACCACCGATCCGACAGAACCCCGATCTCAGGTGTCAAGATCGCAACCTCCAGAGCCAACCCAAAAGACATCTGCCTTATCATTGAACGGGAAGATGGCTCTTTGAAAAGTGTGATAGACTACCAACTCAAAACCTACGGTCTCCCCGAATGGTACGAGATCTCCCGACACTTGGCCAAAAATCCAAACCCAAAGAAGGACATCTTTGTCAAATACATTGATGGCCTAATGGCAAAGATGAAGGAGATCAAAAAGAAGTATAGCATCGTGCTGACCACCGATGAAAGATCGAAACTGCAATCCTTGAAGGAAGAAGTGCGCCTTCCCAAAGTTCAGAATCTTCCCGACACTGTCTTCAAGGATATGGCAAAGGAAGGAAAGATACCGAATGTAAGTAACTTAAGTCTTTCCCTTCCCAGGTCGGCATCATATCCCACGACAACTCTGGGCCTGTCACCGATTCCAGGACTGTATTTCAACGATGGTTTCGGCAAACGAGCCTTCTTCAGATTCTCTCAAATCCCAGTTGCCGACACCATGTTTCTTTAAGGCCTCCACAACTTGTTCCCTCACATCCCCGATGCTCAACCCTACTACCGAATCCTAATGGATGAGATCAAGCGCCGACAATCATCAAAGAAGTAGGTTTTTCATTTTACCTTTCGGTAGTTTTGATAATCTTTTGCTTCTTTACTTCACCGATGTATGAGAATGAATTATAAAATTCAAGTGCTTCTCTTGTTTATATGTAGTTGTACATATCTTTATTTCCTTGCTTTATATATACTGTATAGATATACTCAAAGAAACATAGTTCAAAAAAACAAAAACAAAAAGAAAGGTCTATGTGAAAAGAACCCAAAAGAGTAAAAAGGGTCAAAATGCACTTATTTTCATTTGCTCTTTAATATTCTAAGGATAGAGATCAAATTCAAATAGGGGGAGATTGTTGGGCCATCACAGATTTGAAGTTGACTCAATTAAACCCACTTAGATACTTAGAATGTTTTTGGATTCTTTTGTGTAACTTGTACTCTTATATCAATTGTTCGGTGAAGTCGAAGATCAACCGAAACCAAGTGCGAAGACTATCTCATTGCGGAAGTGAGAAAATCGGCAGCAAGTTTCTACAAGTTACATCACCACCGATATGCTTGTGCTATCGGTGGACACGCATCACCGAAATGAATAAATTCGGTGAGGAGTTCAAGAAGACTTCCACCGATATGTGTTCAGAAATCGGTGGGAGTTCGAGAAGACTGCACCGAAATATTAAACACTTCGGTGAAACTCTCTCTTTTCTAAAGAAGTGAGATTTCGAATTGGTGCAGTTTTCAATACAGGAGGTCGGTAGCCTTATTCTCTATAGACAAAAGAGAAGATCATTTATTATGAGACAATATCCTATTGTCAGATAAAAGTGGCATTTTGTCATTTTATCTATTCTCAGATAAGGTCTTTTTCTGGTACGACTGTCCCCCTGGTTCTTTGGATAAGTTAAAAAGGAGATATCAGCTTTTCAGAAGTTAACCTCTACAATGAATGGAAGAGTGACAAGTGTCCCATGCATTAAATGATGCATGGACTATAAATAGAGGTGAAGACTCTCCATGCAAATTACGCTTCTGAAGATTACTAAGTGTTGGTTCCCGTTTTGCTTTAAACAAGATTATCAGATCTATTAGTTCAAGTTGATGTTTGATGCGGAAGCGTATTTGAAGAACTAACAGATAAGTTTGATAGATTTAGACCAAAATATAAATAAACAATGAACAGGAAATAATATTTCAAAGTTTACTGAATATATATTAAGAACAGATTTAAGAACAATGAGTAAGAAAAGCTTCAAAATAGATATGACTCTTAAGGTGAATAAGCTTTTTATGTTCTTATGATGGTCGATTTTTTTGATTGATAAGGAAGAACTCAACATGAGTCTTCCTTATATACTACTCTAAAGGGGACCATAAAGCATATGCTACTATTCAGACGGTACTGATGAATAGTTGAACGGATGTTGTGAACAGTTGCAAGAGCGGCATGAACAGTAAGATGTGTTATATTGCATTTAATGCAGCAGACGTCTATTATGTACTAAGCCCTATTAAGTCCAATCAGAGTTTGATACGCCGACGTTGGACAGGGCATGCTACCATGCAAGTTGATGAACGGGTCCTGTAACAGTAGCAAGATATTATAAATATCTTCAAGTCTTTCAGTGAGGACCACAGAGGCTCTGTAATGAGTTACAGAGGTTCTGTGGTCTGGTCCTCTGTGGAGCAGTCTTCCCCGGATTCCGAGTTATTGATCTTCTTTGAGCGTATGCCAGAGCTTCTGTAGCGCGCATCTTTAGCTTCTGTAGATTCTTGATCTTGAGCCCTTGGTAATTCCGGCAGAGCCTCTGTAAGAGGCTTTCTTCACTTAGCCTATTTTTCACTACTTCTAAATACTTCTATGATAGGAAGATTGAAGCTAACAATCTCCCCCTAAGTAGTGAAAAATAAAAAATTGAACTTGAATTTAGTTAGGCTAAGTTAGATAAGACAGAGGTTAAACAATACCTCGAAAGTTCTTTCATTTAGAAAATATGCCAGAGGCATTTTACATTTGAGTACAATGAAAGATAATACTTTGATTTGGTTTGCAGAGATTGAAGGTCTGAGAATCAGATTTTGGCATCTTTGAAATCGTTGTAGCTTCTGTTGTCTCTTCCGACTCTTCTGATCTCTTTGTAGAAACGGATGCATAGTTCTCTTAGGCGGATTGTGGCATCAATCTCTCTGATGAGAGTATCTGCAGCATCTCTATACATTTTCTCTGTACCTCTGTATTTCACAAGGCTTGCTCTGAACTTGTTCAGAGTACTAGTTGCGTACTTCTGACAGTCCATGCATACAAACAGTTTAATTTCGCCTTGTGGGTTTTGAAATACTAACCCAAATCGTGGTTCTGTGATGATTGAGTTAGGTACGGCGTCCGGTGGGCAGCGATCCTCTCTTGGTCGTAAATCCAGATGCTTGAGACCAAGATCCTTTCCCAGCTGGAAATCTATCATGATGTAGAGCAGAAGCTTTTCCCTCATCGCTTTTCTCAACACTTGATAGGCTCTGGTGTTTGGCTCTGTGTTGTAGTTGTCCTTTGTCCATTGCAGAAGGTCAGGTAGATCATAAGGATTGATATTTCTTAGGTCAGCATCAGCGAAGGTGGTCTCTGAATTGTTTTCTCTTCTGACTCTGTAAAGATTGTACCTGACCCTTGGATAGGTTCTTGTGAAGGAGAATCTGCAGAAGATTACCTTTTTGATTTTGTGGATTGAGAAGACATCTGCTTTGGTTCTTGGCTTTGTCCTTGTGAAGATGTTCTCAAATTTTTCTCTGATCCTTGGATCTGTCACATGATCTGTTGGATGATTGGTTTGAAAGGATTGTTTATAGAGGTATTTGTATACCACTTCTTCCATCTCTTCATGTGTTGGACCAGGTTGTGGTACTTGTCTTCTAAGACTCTCCATTTCTTGAACAACTTCTGTTGCTCTACCAGTTAGAGGAATGTCTGGCAGAGGCTTCAATCCATATGCCCAGTCAACTTCTTCAGGCTTTGGAGTTTGAAAGGCATCAAACGAACTCTTCATTAGTTTCTCTGTAGGCTTTGGTAATGATTTCTTCTTCTTAGGCTCTTCTGTCAGTATTCCTTTGCCCTTGTCTTTTCCTTTTGGCGGGGCAGAGGCTGTTGCTTCTGTAGATTTGGAGGTTGGGACTTCTGTTGTTTTGATGGGGGTTGCCTCTGCAGGTTTTAACATTTGTGATTTAGAGGACTTTTGTGGCGATGGTTCTATTGGCTTTCTTTGCTCTGTAACCTCTGTAGGAGGTTCTTTGGTGACTTCTTCTGTAAGCCTGGTTTCTGTGGATTGAGGTATGTCGAATCTTCTTGCCATTTTGAATGCTAATGTGAACTTGTGCCTTTCTTCTTTTCTCTGCGCCATTCGTTCAGTCATTGTGTCGTGCATTTTTCTCAGAACATCAGAAGCAGAGGTCGTTGCTCTCTTTGGTTTGGTGGCAATCGACTTTCTTCTTGGTATGCTTTGGGGTTTTTCTGTTGAAGGACTTTCTTCCAAAATGATTACCACATGGGTGGTTGTTGCCTCTGTGGGTTGCTGATCAGCTTCTGGAATATTTGTTTCTTCAGGACTTGATTCCACAGAGATGGGTGTTGTCTCTGTGGTCTGTTGAGTTTGTTGTTGATCTTGGGTTTGTTCTGGAGGGGCTTGACTGATTGGTTCTGCTGCAATTGGTGGAGTTTGTATTCCTCTGCTCGTAGCTTTCTCCCTTGTATTCTCCCCCTCAGGATTATCTGATGGACCAGGATGGTCATCATCAGAATCATCCTGACTCTTTTCAGAACTACCCTCTGCTCTGCAAGAAGCTTTGGTTTTCTTCGGTAATTCTGCTCCTACTGCTATCAACTTTGCACAGACATCATCACAGAGGCCGAATAGAGTTGCAAGTTCTGCCTCTGTTTTAAAACGCATTCTGCCAACACTGCTTCTGAAATCCTTGACAAAGTTGGCATTTGCTTTTGTGAAGGAGACAATGACCTCTGTGACCTGGTTTATGACGTTCTGTCCTAGCTCTGTTAGCTGTGCTCTGGTCATGTAGTCTTTTGGCTGCATCATTGTCGCGTTGCGTATTGCCTCTGCTTGTACTTGTGTTAGGGCATTCTGTAGATCTTCAGGAGTAATGCCCTCTGCTCTGTTGGATTGCGTATTCATTTGTTCAAGGAAGTTTTTGACAGAGTCCTTGAACGCAGAAGTTGCAGTTGTTCCGAATTCTTGAGCGGCAGAAGTAGCTGTAGGTTTGGCAGTAGTTTCGGCAGAAGACTTCATCGCTGAGATTGCAGATTTCACCTCTGTGGTCAGATTGTCCATTTTGGTGTTTAGTTTCAGGATAGCCGTCGATGTTGTCTCCGTAAAAGATTTGAAAGAGCTTTGCAACTCTTTCATTGTTTGGTTCACAGAGGTGACAAGGGTTTGGAACTCATCCCTTGATACTTGTGTTCCTTGTGTAACCTCTGGAGGAACACATTCGTCTCCAGAGTGAGTCCCTGTTCCTGGGACACCTTCGTTCACCCTTGTTTATACGATGGGGGTGGAAGGATTTCCTTCTGATCCTTGAGAAGAAATGGTACGTGCGAAATGTGTGTTTTAATCGCAGTGGGTTGCAAACTGTCCACAGTGGGAAGTGCAAGTGTACACTGTCCACTATGATCGTCACAGCAAGTAATAGTTGGTAAAATACCAGAATCGAATCCACAGAGACTGGACAATCAAGACAATACGGTTCTCATGAGCTCCTTTTACAAGTTTCAACTAGAGAGGAAAATAATACTTTGGTTTGGTTTGGTAAAATAGCTACTTGAAACGATTTACTAAATGCTAAAAAGGAGGAATGTAGGTTGGATTTTCCCTAAATTTTATCTCAAATACTCGGTCCTTAGAGTGATCCTCGTATTCGTGGTGGACATTTTCGCTAGAAAAGCCCGGTTACAAAATACTCACACCGTTAGATAAAAATCCCATACTCTTAGTACTTGTTGTTTTGTCAATGGTAATCTCTAAATGGACCTTTTCAGGCCTCGATGGAATGTGTAGAGACAAATACTCTAAGTGTTTTTAATACACAAATTAGCTTGCCTACTACTCCAGTGGGCAGAGATTAGCTCACTGTGCCGACCTCACTTTCGTAAGTGTCAAAAGAATTCTTTCGAATCCCCTAGCATCATTCAAGCTCGTGTCACTGCGCTCTACTTATTTCTAAGTTAAGAACTAGACTTTAGATCCTTGCAAGTGATCAGCTTGTTCGCATCCTTGGGTAAATATCGAGAATGAAAGACCAAAACAACAAATATTCTAAGTATAAAGATTACTCAAGCATTTTTTATAAAATCCAGGTACTTCTCCTTCCTACATCCCAAAGGATGTTTAGCCTAACATTTCCGAAGTAAAGAAAACAAAAGATGAAGATTTGCACATAATAAAACTGAAAGTGACTTGAATTAACTGCTCACAGTGGGGAACGAGAAGTCGTCCCTGCACTGTGTAATACGAACTACAATTTAAACTAAGAAAGTAAATTACTGAAAATTAAAGCTAGTTACTGCAGTAAATAAAAGACTAAAGCTAATGTGGTAGTTGAGAGAATTTGAGACTAAAAGTATTCAAGGATGATAACCAAGCATGCATTTAATGGCACCCAAGTGCTCCTTTATATACTAGGAGAAGGAGTTGGGTATTACACAAAAGAGGTGGGTCTTCCAATGGGTAAAGACTGTTGAGTTGTGGCAGAATTCAGCTCCTTGTGCAATTCTTTTATCCAATGGTCCCTTCTCCAAGTCAATCTCCAAGTACAAAGTGGTGTACTTGATGCTATCTTCAATGAGAACTACCTTGTACTTCTCCAGCCATTTCTCTGTCATATGAACCTTCCTCCTCCAGAAAATTAGATCCCAACTAAAAGTTTCTTTTTGATTTCTTTTTGATCAGCTCGAAGAGTGGGGAACCGGAGTGGGCACTGTATACGTCACTGCGGATGAAAAATCGTGAAAACACCCAAAACTTCCCCAAATAATTTATTAAAGACCATGGTTCACTCCTTTTGCTCGTTTTCGTAAATCATACCAAGAATGGGGGTTTTTAGAAGTGAAATGGCTAAAATTGACAAAATAAAGTGGAAAATAAATGGAAATAATAACTCTAAAAATAGAGTTATCACAACCTCAAACTTAAATCATTACTTGTCCCCAAGTAATAAAAAGAAAGAAATAAAATGAAACACAATGCATAAAAGGTCTTTGAGGGACTTACATATTTCTTGACTTGAATGGGCGTTGATCTCCTTCCTTCGATACTTCCTTCGGTTCCAAACTTGAAAATTTCACTTTTGTGTTTGACGAAACCTTTCCCTTGTTTACCTTTTGATCAATAGGGCTTTCTTGGGTTTGAAGGGTTTATGACTTTGAATCTTTTCCCAAGGGTTTTGGCAAAAATTTCCAAACATGGACCGAAGATCTCGCTTTGAGATTTTTATTTCAAGAAGTGGGTGTTTAGTATTTTGCTATGATAAGAACGTACACTTTCAGGCTTTATTTGGGTATAATGAGTATGGCTATTTTTTTTGTGAGGGTGGGTATTCTGATGGTCCAGAATAGGCACACCATCGTTTTCTGGGAGTGAGCACTTTGATGGTCCAGAAAAGGCACACCATCAATTTTGTTAGTGCTACTCCGATTTTCTTCTGTTTTTGTATTTTTGTATTTTCTCTTTTTTTTTTGGGAGGGGGGTACGGCTTACCCACCTCAAACTTGGACTTCACAGTGTCCTCACTGTGAGCAAACTGGAGGTCACTCTGGAAGTTCCCACCTCAAACTTAAAATCTCACAGTGTCCCCACTGTGACATTGAAATAACGAACAAGGGTGGTGGTTTGGGGTACAAAAAGGGTCGTGTTTAGATGCGAAAAATGGCCTAAATCATTTCACGGGACAAGTTGAGATTCGTACTTACAAAAGGGACCTTTTTAAGTTGGAAGCCGAAAGTTGTACCTTGAAATGGAAACGAGGTCAAACAAGCATTCAAACAATCAATACGTTAGTACCCAAAAGTACCTACCTACCGGTAGGATTTTCATGCATCGATATTTAAAAAGTTAAAACAGCAAATAGTGTCAATGCCTAGCCATGGGCACAAAAAGATCAACCAAACAAAATAAAATTGTTTTTGGTGAGCAAAAGAGCGAAACCATTGTTTTAAAACAAACCATTCACGGGGTTTGGGTGGCTTGTGGTGACAGATCCGCATCATCCTCTTCAAACTCGTCATCACTGGCATTGGTTGGGCAAATATCCTCAGGAAAATCTGGGAGCTGAGCAGCTAGCATTGGGTTGGCCTCTTTCATCATCAGGCCCGTCACCTCATCTCGTTCTCTTGGTTCTTGCCATTTTTAGGGTTTTGGAAGGGTTTTGCTGGTGGGTTTTTCGTAGAGAGAGAAATGAAGAAGAGAAAGTTTGTTGGGTAAATTTTGGAAGCAAAGGAGGTTAAGGTGGTTTTTGGAAATGTTTTCTTTTAAAAAATGGGGGGAAACAGCCGATTTTAGGAGAGAGGGAGAGGATTGACAATGATAGCTTTGCTTGGGAAATGATGAACTATGACACCATGGCCTAAAAGTAGACTTGATGGCAGCAAAAGGTGAAAGCTTGTCAGCATTGGGCCCCAAAAATAGTCCTTTCATTCGTCAGGTGGGGAGTGGGGAGCGCAGTGACCTGAGCCTTCCCCACTGCAAAGTACTTTCCTTGATTTTTCTTCAAAAGGTGGCACGTTCTTCTACACACATTAAAACAAACTACCATGCAGAATTAAAAAGACCAAAAATAATAAAAAGACAACAAATAAGTGAAATAAAATATTTACAAACGGTTGTGAATTTCTCTAACCATAGCGAGGCGGAGAGTGGGCAGGGATGTGGGCACTTTCATGCAAAAAATGCTTTACCCTTTGCCCATTGACTTTAAAGGTTTGACCCGATTGTGGGGATTTCAACTCCACTGTTCCGAAAGGACTCACCTTGACAATGGTGTATGGTCCCGTCCATCTTGATTTAAGTTTACCTGGAAAGAGTTTGAGACGGGAATTGAACAATAGTACCTGTTGTCCTTCCATGAACTCCCTATGGTTGATTCGACGATCGTGCCACATCTTGGTCTTTTCCTTGTACAACTTTGCATTCTCATAGGAGTGATATCGCAACTCCTCTAGCTCATGTATTTGCAGACTCCTTTTGATTCCCGCGGCATCCTCACTCATGTTAAGCTCTTTAAGGGCCCAGAACGCCTTGTGCTCTAATTCAATCGGTAAATGGCAAGCTTTGCCAAAAACTAATTTGAATGGAGACATTCCCAGAGGAGTTTTATAGGCTGTTCGATAGGCCCAAAGAGCATCATCGAGTTTGATTGACCAATCTTTACGGTGTGGCTTAACAACTTTTTCCAAAATTCCCTTGATCTCACGATTTGAAAGCTCGGCCAACCCATTGGTTTGTGGGTGGTATGCGGTGGCCACTCTATGATGAATATCATATTTAGCAAGAACCGAGGCCATGACTTTGTTTACAAAATGGGTGCCTTCGTCACTAATTAATGCTCGTGGTGTTCCGAAGCGAGTGAATATATTTTTGTGTAAGAACTTCACCACAGTGTTAGCATCATTGGAGTGACAAGCAATGGCTTCTACCCATTTTGAAACATAATCTACCGCAACCAAGATGTAAAAGTTATTGTTGGAATTTGGAAAAGGTCCCATAAAATCTATCCCCCATACATCAAAAAGTTCGACCTCTAGAATGTTGTTAAGAGGCATTTCATTTCTTTGCGATATATTCCCCGTACGTTGACATTGCTCACAATTTTTCACGAATTCAAATGAGTCTTTAAAAACAGTGGGCCAAAAGAATCCACTTTGCAAATTTTTTGCTGCGGTACGGTTTCCACCGAAGTGGCCACCGTAGTGGGATGTGTGACAACCATGGAGTATTTGATGTTGTTCACTCCCATGGACACAACGCCTTAATATTTGGTCCGCCCCTATCTTGTACAAGAAGGGATCGTCCCAAACGTATTGTCGTGTGTCGTGTAAAAATTTCTTGAATGGTTGTCCACTCATCCCGTGGGGCTTAAGTCCACTTGCTAAAAAGTTTGCAATATCAGCATACCAAGGAGTTTCATTATGATGTTGCGCAGATAATAATTGTTCATCGGGAAAAGTTTCTTTTACCGGAGTGGGGTCAGGAGTGGGGTCAACAGTGCCCACTGTCTTCTCGAGCCTGGACAGATGATCAGCAACCTGATTGCTTGTTCCTTTTCTGTCGACGATCTGGAGGTCAAATTCCTGCAGCAACAGCACCCATCTGATCAACCTCGGTTTAGAGTCAGCCTTGTTGATCAAATATTTGATGGCTGCGTGATCGGTGTGTACTATGACCTTTGCTCCAATTAAGTAAGACCTGAAACGATCAAAAGCAAAAACTACTGCAAGTAGTTCTTTTTCGGTTACAGTGTAGTTGATTTGAGCCTCGATCAAAGTCTTGCTTGCATAGTATATTGGATGAAAAATCTTATCTTTTCGTTGGCCTAGTACTGCACCTATAGCCCAATCGCTGGCGTCACACATGACTTCAAATGGGAGTGACCAGTCAGGAGTGGTCACTATGGGTGCAGTAACTAAGGCATTTTTGATTATTTCAAATGCGTTTCTACATTCTTTGGTAAAAACAAACTCTCTTTCATGTTGCAGCAGGTTACATAGGGGTTTAGTTATTTTGGAAAAATCTTTTATGAACCTCCTATAGAAACCTGCGTGACCTAAAAAACTGCGAATGCCTTTTACCGTTGTGGGCTCGGGAAGTTGGGAGATTACTTCTAGTTTTGCTTCATCAACTTCCAAACCCTTTTTCGACACAAGATGACCCAAAACGATGCCCTCTTCGACCATGAAATGACATTTTTCCCAATTTAGAATAAGGTCGTGGGTTTCACATCTCACCAAACTTTTTTCTAGATTCCTCAAACAGTTATCAAATGATGTGCCGATCACAGAAAAATCGTCCATAAAAACTTCTATGGTATCTTCTATCATATCAGTAAAAATGGCCATCATACAGCGTTGAAAAGTAGCGGGAGCATTACATAAACCAAAAGGCATTCTCCGGAATGCAAAAGTACCATATGGACAAGTAAAGGTGGTCTTTTCTTGGTCTTCGGGTGCGATGTGGATTTGGTTATATCCGGAGTATCCATCTAGAAAACAATAAAATTCCTTTCCCGCTAATCTATCAAGCATTTGATCAATAAAAGGTAACGGGAAATGGTCTTTCTTTGTTGCTAGATTCAGTTGCCTATAGTCCATGCATATTCTCCATCCCGTAACAGTCCTAGTTGGAATGAGTTCGTTCTTTTCATTTCTGACCACTGTTGTTCCTCCCTTTTTAGGGACACATTGAACGGGGCTCACCCAACTACTACTGGCAATGGGATAGATAATACCGGCATCTAACCATTTCAAGACTTCTTTCTTAACTACCTCCTTCATGATGGGGTTCAACCTTCTTTGGGGTTGGACTTTCCCCGGGTGGTCACTCTCCAAGTTAATCTTATGTTGACATAAAGAGGGGCTAATCCCTCGAATGTCCGCTATGGTCCAACCAATTGCTCCCTTATGCTTTATCAACAAATCAATCAGAAGTTGTTCTTGTTTCTCACTAAGTTTGGAAGAGATAATGACGGGAAGTTTATTATCCTTAGCGAGATAAGCATACTTTAAATGGGAAGGCAATGGTTTAAGCTCTAACTCGGGAGGTTGTTCTATTGAAGGGGATTGAACATCTCTATCTTTGAAGTCCAGAGGTTCAAAAGCTGCAACCATTTCATTACACTCATCCTTAAAAGTGTCATTACTCTCTGATTCAGAGTGCTCACTGTCAATCCCCACTGTGGGAACTGTACTCCCCACTGTGGGCAAATTGCCAAAATTGTGGGTTTCATAAATCGAACTTAAGGCAAAACAATCTTCGGTGTCTATATATTTGAGAGATTTGAAAACATTAAAAGTTACCTCTTGGTCATTAACTCGCATCGTGAGTTCTCCTTTGTGCACATCGATCAAAGTACGTCCGGTTGCAAGAAACGGACGTCCTAAGATGATTGGGATTTCTTTATCGGCCTCATAATCTAAAACAAGAAAATCGGCGGGGAAGATAAATTTATCCACTTGGACCAAAACGTCTTCTATTTTTCCCTTGGGGTAGGCAATGGATCGGTTGGCTAGTTGTAATGTCACGGTTGTGGGTCTAGCCTCTCCAATCCCTAACTTGTTAAAAATGGACAAAGGCATCAAGTTGACACTAGCTCCTAAATCACAGAGTGCTTGGCCTACTTCTTGTCCTCCTATAATGCATGGAATGGTGAAACTACCCGGGTCTTTCAACTTAGGTGGAATCTTGCTTGTTAGGAGGGCACTACATTCTTCGGTCAAAGCCACAGTTTCAAATTCACCCAACTTCCTCTTTTTGTTCAAAATATCTTTTAAGAATTTAACATAGCTTGGCATCTGCTCGAGAGCTTCTACCAAGGGTATGTTAATGTGAAGTTGCTTAAAAATGTCTAAGAATTTTTTAAACTGAACATCGACATTTTTAGGCTTCATTCTTTGAGGAAATGGAATGTTTCGTGGGTCAATCTGAGTTTGCTGTGGTATTGGCTTTGGAACAGTAGTCTTTGGGACAGGTCCAAAAGTGGGAAGGTCAGGGATGTCGGTCCCCACTGTGGGGATCATAGTGACTTGAGGAGTGCCCACTGTGGTGCTCACAGTGGGTTTTTGAGGCGAATCATCAGATTCAAAAATGATATTTTTCAGATCCTTTCCACTCCTTAAAGTTATGGACTTGACATGTTCTGGTCCTTTTCCTATCACTCTAGCTTGCTCGGTATCACTCGGTAACGTTCCTGGTGGTCTATTCTTAACTTCAACGGCTAGCTGTCCTACTTGGGTCTCTATATTCCTAATGGCTGCTTGGGTTTGATTCATAAAACCTTTGAGAATCGACTCGATCGATTGTTGAGCCTCAGCTGGTTGGTTGGATCGTGGTTGGTATGGTTGTGGGGACTGCCCACTGTGATGTGGGGATTGCCCACTGTGATGTTGCTGAAATCCCGGGGGATTGTATGGTCTTTGCTGGATGTGACTCGGTCCTTGGGGTTGGAGTCCTTGATTACCGGACCAAGAGAAATTCGGATGATTTCTCCAACCTGGATTATAAGTCTGCGAATAAGGGTTGTTCCTTTGGTTGGTCCCTATGACATTAACAGATTCGGGGTTTGCTGGACAATAGTCGAAAACATGCTCCTCTCCACAAAGGGAGCAGTTATCAGCGAGATGGGTTGCGGAATTGACTTGGCCTCGATTTTGATTTAAAACGATTTTTGTCAAGGCCACTAATTGTGCATTCATGGTTTTGAGTGCTTCGGAATCTATGGTGTTGGTCTTAGACATGGGTGCTCTCGGATTTGACCATTCGGTATTGTTGTTGGACACTTTTTCTAAGATTTGATATCCTTCGTTGTAAGTCATACTCGTAAATGTTCCACCGGCTGTTGCATCTAAGATGATTTTGGCTGCATTGGAAAGACCATTGTAAAAGGTCTCCAATTGGATGCAATGTGGGATGCCATGATGTGGGCACTTTCGAAGTAAATCTTTAAATCGTTCCCATGCATCCGAAACAGCCTCATCTTCCTCTTGCCTAAATAAAATTATATCATTTCGAAATCTAACATTCCTTGTTGGAGGAAAGTATTTTTGCAAAAATCTATCGGCAAGTTCTTGCCAAGTGGTTATCGAGTGAGGTGCATGTGCGTTCAGCCAAGATTTTGCTTTGTCCCTTAATGGAAAAGGGAAAAGCCTTAGTCTTAATGCCTCATCACTAACACCTTGCAATTGAAAGGAATCGGTCATTTCTAAAAAAGATTTTAAGTGCGAGTGCGGATCCTCAGATGGCGATCCTCCAAATTGACCCATGGCTTGGATCATTTGAAACATCACCGGTTTGAGTTCAAAATGCGTTGCAACAATATTGGGTCTCAAAATTCCGGAGCTTAAATCACCAACTCCGGAAGTAGCATAGTCCCGTATTTTTCGATCTTTGTTATCGGCAATCGTGATTGTGGTCTCCACTATAGGTGGCGGTACTGCAGCCATGTTCACAGTGGGGATCACAGGAGGTTGTCGATTTGTTTTCTTGCTTCTTCGTGTTTTTCGCAACGTTTTTTCTATTTCGAGATCTATTGGAACCAAATGTCCGAGTTGTCGCCGTGGCATACAATACGAACAGCTTAGAAAAACTAGTTACTCGGGCTCGAACAAAAACTAATGTCTTGAGATTTAAAATCACGCCAGTCCCCGGCAACGGCGCCAAAAACTTGGTACGTGCGAAATGTGTGTTTTAATCGCAGTGGGTTGCAAACTGTCCACAGTGGGAAGTGCAAGTGTACACTGTCCACTATGATCGTCACAGCAAGTAATAGTTGGTAAAATACCAGAATCGAATCCACAGAGACTGGACAATCAAGACAATACGGTTCTCATGAGCTCCTTTTACAAGTTTCAACTAGAGAGGAAAATAATACTTTGGTTTGGTTTGGTAAAATAGCTACTTGAAACGATTTACTAAATGCTAAAAAGGAGGAATGTAGGTTGGATTTTCCCTAAATTTTATCTCAAATACTCGGTCCTTAGAGTGATCCTCGTATTCGTGGTGGACATTTTCGCTAGAAAAGCCCGGTTACAAAATACTCACACCGTTAGATAAAAATCCCATACTCTTAGTACTTGTTGTTTTGTCAATGGTAATCTCTAAATGGACCTTTTCAGGCCTCGATGGAATGTGTAGAGACAAATACTCTAAGTGTTTTTAATACACAAATTAGCTTGCCTACTACTCCAGTGGGCAGAGATTAGCTCACTGTGCCGACCTCACTTTCGTAACCCAAATCGTGGTTCTATGATGATTGAGTTAGGTACGGCGTCCGGTGGGCAGCGATCCTCTCTTGGTCGTAAATCCAGATGCTTGAGACCAAGATCCTTTCCCAGCTGGAAATCTATCATGATGTAGAGCAGAAGCTTTTCCCTCATCGCTTTTCTCAACACTTGATAGGCTCTGGTGTTTGGCTCTGTGTTGTAGTTGTCCTTTGTCCATTGCAGAAGGTCAGGTAGATCATAAGGATTGATATTTCTTAGGTCAGCATCAGCGAAGGTGGTCTCTGAATTGTTTTCTCTTCTGACTCTGTAAAGATTGTACCTGACCCTTGGATAGGTTCTTGTGAAGGAGAATCTGCAGAAGATTACCTTTTTGATTTTGTGGATTGAGAAGACATCTGCTTTGGTTCTTGGCTTTGTCCTTGTGAAGATGTTCTCAAATTTTTCTCTGATCCTTGGATCTGTCACATGATCTGTTGGATGATTGGTTTGAAAGGATTGTTTATAGAGGTATTTGTATACCACTTCTTCCATCTCTTCATGTGTTGGACCAGGTTGTGGTACTTGTCTTCTAAGACTCTCCATTTCTTGAACAACTTCTGTTGCTCTACCAGTTAGAGGAATGTCTGGCAGAGGCTTCAATCCATATGCCCAGTCAACTTCTTCAGGCTTTGGAGTTTGAAAGGCATCAAACGAACTCTTCATTAGTTTCTCTGTAGGCTTTGGTAATGATTTCTTCTTCTTAGGCTCTTCTGTCAGTATTCCTTTGCCCTTGTCTTTTCCTTTTGGCGGGGCAGAGGCTGTTGCTTCTGTAGATTTGGAGGTTGGGACTTCTGTTGTTTTGATGGGGGTTGCCTCTGCAGGTTTTAACATTTGTGATTTAGAGGACTTTTGTGGCGATGGTTCTATTGGCTTTCTTTGCTCTGTAACCTCTGTAGGAGGTTCTTTGGTGACTTCTTCTGTAAGCTTGGTTTCTGTGGATTGAGGTATGTCGAATCTTCTTGCCATTTTGAATGCTAATGTGAACTTGTGCCTTTCTTCTTTTCTCTGCGCCATTCGTTCAGTCATTGTGTCGTGCATTTTTCTCAGAACATCAGAAGCAGAGGTCGTTGCTCTCTTTGGTTTGGTGGCAATCGACTTTCTTCTTGGTATGCTTTGGGGTTTTTCTGTTGAAGGACTTTCTTCCAAAATGATTACCACATGGGTGGTTGTTGCCTCTGTGGGTTGCTGATCAGCTTCTGGAATATTTGTTTCTTCAGGACTTGATTCCACAGAGATGGGTGTTGTCTCTGTGGTCTGTTGAGTTTGTTGTTGATCTTGGGTTTGTTCTGGAGGGGCTTGACTGATTGGTTCTGCTGCAATTGGTGGAGTTTGTATTCCTCTGCTCGTAGCTTTCTCCCTTGTATTCTCCCCCTCAGGATTATCTGATGGACCAGGATGGTCATCATCAGAATCATCCTGACTCTTTTCAGAACTACCCTCTGCTCTGCAAGAAGCTTTGGTTTTCTTCGGTAATTCTGCTCCTACTGCTATCAACTTTGCACAGACATCATCACAGAGGCCGAATAGAGTTGCAAGTTCTGCCTCTGTTTTAAAACGCATTCTGCCAACACTGCTTCTGAAATCCTTGACAAAGTTGGCATTTGCTTTTGTGAAGGAGACAATGACCTCTGTGACCTGGTTTATGACGTTCTGTCCTAGCTCTGTTAGCTGTGCTCTGGTCATGTAGTCTTTTGGCTGCATCATTGTCGCGTTGCGTATTGCCTCTGCTTGTACTTGTGTTAGGGCATTCTGTAGATCTTCAGGAGTAATGCCCTATGCTCTGTTGGATTGCGTATTCATTTGTTCAAGGAAGTTTTTGACAGAGTCCTTGAACGCAGAAGTTGCAGTTGTTCCGAATTCTTGAGCGGCAGAAGTAGCTGTAGCTTTGGCAGTAGTTTCGGCAGAAGACTTCATCGCTGAGATTGCAGATTTCACCTCTGTGGTCAGATTGTCCATTTTGGTGTTTAGTTTCAGGATAGCCGTCGATGTTGTCTCCGTAAAAGATTTGAAAGAGCTTTGCAACTCTTTCATTGTTTGGTTCACAGAGGTGACAAGGGTTTGGAACTCATCCCTTGATACTTGTGTTCCTTGTGTAACCTCTGGAGGAACACATTCGTCTCCAGAGTGAGTCCCTGTTCCTGGGACACCTTCGTTCACCCTTGTTTATACGATGGGGGTAGAAGGATTTCCTTCTGATCCTTGAGAAGAAACCTGAGTTTCGATCTCTACAGAAGTTCTGTGAAGAACAGTGTCCAAATCCACTCCAGAGGTGGGTATTGGAATGTCCTTCTGTTGACTAGGAGACTTGTCTAGAGTCTCTTCGTCTCTGTGCTCACTACTTCTCTCTGAAAGAAGATTTGGCCCTAATGTGTGCGTGGGAGAGGAAACGAATTCCTCTGTAGGGTGTTCTAGTGTGATCTGGGGCGATTGATCACGAATAATAGGTGAGTCTCTTTGAGGAGACTCTCTAGGAATGGATTCCCCGGTTTTTGTGGGCGCAGAAGTCGAAAGAGTGACTTCTGGCTGGTTGGGTTGGGTTTGGATCGAGCTGTGCTGCTCTATTTCAATAACTCCTTCTGCAGCTAGACCTGCGGAGTTAGATATGTGGGTTGCACTGGGAGTTGGTTGTGGTTGTGTGCCTCTATTAATCCAGGCATCTTTTCTTGTTTCTTCCTCTGTTAAGCACCCAAGCACTACATCACCGTCTATTATTTCAGCCTCTGTAGCTATCCTACGGCTTGGTGCTTCTTCCCTTGCTTCTGTTGAGGTTCCTTGCTCTGTGCGTAAGAAGTCGTACATTTGATGAGAGCCGTATAATCTCATGACATGTGGATGATAGAGACCTTTTCGTATCCAGACAGCTTCTTCTTCATCTGAATCTACCTCTGAGACCTCTATCCTTGTCTCAGAAGCCTCTGTTACTTCACCTCTATTCCACTCAGTTTCTGTTAGTTCTTTTTCTTCTGAAGCTGGGTTTGGACTTCTTCTGTGGACGTCCAATCCCTAAATGAAAGGGTTCTGTAAAATAACAGGTGTGTTAGCTGGTTGATCTTTGGGTGTTGTGTCATCTTCTTGCAGATGTGTGTCAATGCCAGAGATGGAGAAATATTGTTCTTCTGGGGAGTGGTGGTCGAGAGGTTGTGCCGTCCACCCTGCTGTATTTAGGGTGTTGGCAATGTCAGGGTTCTGTAGGAAGTCGTTCAGGTCTCCTTGGTGAGCAAATCTATCTGGAGATTGATAGGGTGATTGATATTCTTCTGTTGCCATTCCTTCTTCTGCATCTTCTTCTGCAGTTCTTTCTTCTGCGGTTTCTTCTACTTCGGGTTCCTCTTCTGCAATGGTAACCAATTTATCAAGTCATTTACCATGCTTCTTTTTGGTTTTCCTCCTCTTGGGTTTTGGTG
The DNA here is from genome assembly GCA_033807775.1 of Saussurea involucrata. Taxonomy (NCBI): domain Eukaryota; kingdom Viridiplantae; phylum Streptophyta; class Magnoliopsida; order Asterales; family Asteraceae; genus Saussurea; species Saussurea involucrata. The sequence continues at coordinate 63,996,090 of CM066325.1, forward strand.
CCCCTTCCTCTGTGGTTTTCGATTTTCTTTTCTTCTTCTGTTTTGGAGAAGAGGGAGGAGCAGAGGAGCCAATTTCTGTGGCATGGGGAGGTGAGGGTTGATCTTCTGCAGCGCTTGTGGAGGTTCCTTCTGCAGTTTTTCTCTTCTTTGCTTTTGGAGTAGATGCAGAGGTTTTTGAAGAAGATTTCTTTCCCAGAAGTTCTGCACGTTTGGCTATGAAGCTAAGTTGAATAGCCATGTGTTTTGCTAATTTGTGATCCTTTTCTTCTTGAGTCGAAAGAGGTTCTGCTGTTATTGTTCCTAGGGGGACACCTAAACGCGGGGGTGTCATAGGACTCGGTTTAGGAGTTCTATGTTCGCGTATATACTCTTTCTTAAGGGTTTTATTCGAGGCATACTTCAGAAGCTTCTTTGACAGAGGTCTGCAGTGTGAGTAACCATCTATATGATCAGTGGGGACATTTTTGCTCATTGGGAACTGTTTGGGAATTGGCCCTTCCATTGGCCATTTCTGTATCAGCAACAGAGGTTCGAACAATACTCCCAATATTCTTTGGAATTGCAGAGGTGGTAGAAAGTTGGGATCGTTCTCTTTGACCCGTTTGGTGTTGTTCTTTCTGTCGATGGTGTTGATGATCTCTTGCATCATTATCGTCGCGTAATCGAGTGGAAGATCATAGTACACCCTATACATGATGGTTAAGATCTGATGCGAGGTCTGGTCAATGCTGCCTATCTTCCCTGTCAGGCATCTGTTAAGAATAGAGAACAAGGTGTTCCACAGAGGTGGTAATCTGCCTCTGCGGAAGTCATTTCTCTTTCGTAGTTGTGTGTTGTACCCAAGCATTTCTACGAAGCGACAGAGCTCGTCGTCTGTTGGTTGCTCTGCATATTTCTTCAAACCAAGAAGACCCCTCGTGGGTAGGTTGAACTCAAGTGAGAACATTGTTCTGTTGAACTTGATTTCAAGATGTTCAGATTTGTCAGGTCTTGAAATGTACCCTTTGATAATAGAGTCGTCTTTATCAAATCGGCAGCTCTGCCAAAACTGGTTCAAATATCTGACTGGTATTTTCTTTGGGGTTCTTGAGAGTAGAGGGAAGAGCATGTGATTTTCCATTATGTTCAGAAGAATGGCGTGGGTTTCGCCGAAAGCAGTGGGTGAGGGGACCAAATAGCAGTTGTTGGATTTGATTGGTAGTACCTTTTCAAAGTGATCCTTAGCTATGAAGTTTTGCAGATGTGTTGTCGGAGCAAAGTCTGCTGAGTCGCCGGAATCTTCTAGTTCAATGTTCTGGGCAGGGTTGGGGTTTTTTGAATGTTCAGAATGAGCCGGTGAATGTTCTGGTGAGGTCGCCGGAGAGTGTGCAGGGGAGATAGCTTGAGAAGATGAAGCCATTTGATACTGAGAATAAGAAACTTGCAGGTTTTTGCAGGGTTTCGCCGGAGAAGAGTGAGAGTTTGTAAAAGGTTTATGAGAGGGTAAGCTTGGTTTTTATAGGAGGATAAAACGGTAGAATTCGAAAGAGTAGAATATATGGCAATGGATTAAAATTTGGAATCCGTACTCGAGTTAGAACGGCGGGTTCAACTTTCCACAGAAAACGTTCCATGTACGCCCAATGAAAATGGGACACGTAGACCATGTCAGAAGATGACAGGACGTCGTGCGCGGCCCATTAATGCTCGGCGCGTGGGGTTATTCTTAGCCATATGTAATTCACTCTCAGTAAAAGTAACCGTTATTACTCCAGAACTTCTGTACCTTACAGAAGCTCTGTGAACTTGAAAATCTTTGTTGTTTATCCCTTTCATATATCTCATTGTTATCATGACTTCTGTGGGGTTCTTCTTTAACCAAAACATTTGTAAAGGCATTGGAGAGGATAAAATCGGATTTTTGTCAAGAAATTTGCTTCGCAGAGGTTTTGTGGCTCTGTTGGAACTTGCAGAAGTTCTGTGAGGGCCAGCAGAAGCTCTATAAGGAAAAAAATCTCATCATCCAATTTTTGATTTGGTTTAAGAGATGTTTTTCGGACATATTTGAAAGTTTGTGTCCGAGAAAACTGTTAAAAAAACGGTTTGTTCGAGAAGGTCATGGTTTGTGTTTTCGGTTTCTGAGATAACATTCCAAAAGATCGACAGAGGGTTAATTTGCGATCACATAGCATATTTCTTGCAGAACCTCTGTTAAGCTCAGCAGAAGCTCTATGACCTTAAATTTCTCCTAATTCGAATTTTGTGAAACTTTTTGAGCTTTTGATTTTTGAAATGTTATTCACAGTATATTTAGGACATATTTGACAATTTGTGTCCTAGAAAACTGTTTTCAAAAACCTTTTGTGCGAGAGACATACCTTTTGGTTCTTCTTTTCTCGGCAGTGATATCTGACTTCTGTCGATATGGAGTCATCGACATTTTTCTTTGGCTTTCCCTTGAAAGTTTTATCTCTTTAGATCATTTAAGGGTTCCCTTCTACTCCCCCTTGATCTAATCACCTCTGTAGATCAAGTAATTTCCTTTTGCTCCCCCTTGACCTATGCTTGGATCAAAGAATGATAAGTTTTGCATAGAACATAGGTCATGTTTTCCAGAGGTTCTGTAGGGGTCGTTAGAGGTTCTGAGTTGACTTACAGAAGCTCTGTGATTTTAAGAACTATTTAAGATTGAGAACTTACAAACAAAAATAAATTTACTTAAAGCAAAAATAAAGGAAATTTGTACATATTTACAGAAGATAAAGCTATACTTACAGAGGATTGTCACACCATGTTTATCATTCCTAACTTACCCACCAAGAAATTGAATCTTTTCTCGTCTAGTGCTTTGGTGAATAAGTCAGCGAGTTGATATTCTGTTGGCACGAAATGCATTTCAATTGTACCGTATTCAACATGATGTTTCAAGAAATGGTACCTTATATCGATATGCTTGGTTTTCGAGTGTTGCACAGGATTGGCAGAGATAGCAATGGCACTTTTGGAATCACAGAAGATGGGTATTTTGAATAGGATGTGGTCGTAGTCTTTTAGTTGAGTTTTCATCCATAGAACCTGAGAACAACAGCTAGCAGCAACAACGTATTCAGCTTCTGCAGTGGATGTTGAGACACAATTCTGCTTCTTGGAGGTCCAACTGACTAGTTTACCACCTAGGAATTGGCAACTCCCAGAGGTACTCTTTCTGTCGAGCATGCATCCTCCATAGTCTGAATCTGTATAAGCTTTAAGACTAAAACCAGAGTTCTGTGGATACCAGAGACCTAGATTTTTGGTCCCCTTTAGGTATCTAAAGATTCTCTTCACCGCATCATAATGTGATTTTTTAGGATTAGCTTGATAACGTGCACAAAGACATGTGGCATGCATGATGTCAGGTCTGCTTGCTGTTAAGTATAACAGAGATCCAATCATGCCTCTGTAGAGAGTGCATTCTACAGAGATGCCATCTAGATCTAAGGATAACTTATTTCCAGTGGCCATTGGAGTTTTCATTGCAGAGGTATCAGAGAGGCTATACTTGAAAAGAATGTCAGAGACATATTTGGCTTGATTTATAAAAATTCCCTTTGAAGTTTGTTTGACTTGAAGTCCGAGGAAGAATGTTAATTCTCCCATCATACTCATTTCAAACTCACTCTGCATGAGTTTTTCAAAACTTTTACACTCTTCTGAATTAGTAGACCCGAAAATTATGTCATCCACATAGATTTGTACAAGCATTATCTCACCCTTTTTATGTTTATTGAATAAGGTAGTATCTGTTGTACCTCTGTTGTAGCCATTGACTAGAAGGAAGGTAGAAAGTCGTTCGTACCATGCTCTTGGAGCCTGTTTCATTCCGTATAGAGCCTTTTCAAGGTAGTATACATGCCTTGGAAACTTTGAGCTTTCAAACCCTGGTGGCTGATTTACGTAAACTTCTCCTTGGATTTCACCATTTAGAAAAGCTGATTTTACGTCCATTTGATAGACTTTAAAACCTCTGTGGGCTGCGAAGGCTAAGAATATTCTTATTGCTTCGAGTCGTGCGACAGGGGCAAAAGTCTCATCGTAGTCTATGCCTTCTTCTTGTCTATATCCCTTTGCTACTAATCTTGCTTTGTTTCTGATGACCACTCCATCTTCATCCTTCTTGTTTCTGTAGACCCATTTAGTCCCAATGGCCTGTTTCCCTCTTGGCAGAGGTACTAAAGTCCATACTTTGTTACGCTCAAACTGCAGGAGTTCTTCTTGCATAGCGTCTACCCAATCTGGGTCATCTAGGGCTTCAGAAATCTTCTTTGGTTCTATCACACTGATAAAGTTAGTAAAAAAACAAAAATTAGCAGTGGCAGACCTGGTTTTTACTGAGTCAGAAGGTTCTCCGATTATTTGGCTTGGAGGATGGATTTTTGTCCACTGAGTTGTGCGTGGAAGATGATCATCAATGTCCTCGAACCTTTCGTCAGCGGCTTCTTGTGTTTCTTCTTGTGTAGCCTCTGTCGTTCTTCGTGCCTTGGTAGTTGATTCTACCGTTTGTGGAAATATTGGTATGAGTGGTGGTGGGGTTTGTTCCTCTGAGGACGTATAGTCTTGGTCCTCGATTTCCTCTGTAATTGGTTCTTCTGTGGATTGTGGTGTTTGTTTTTCAGCAACTTCTGTGGTCGTTTTTCTTGATGTTTCATCTTCTGCATGTTCTTCTTCGGCAATTGCATCTGTAGTATTTATAGAAGAAGATGAAGCATTATTTGGACCTGTTAGAGTCATACCTGTAGGATTTTGTCCGACAGAGGATGGTTCTTCAGAAATTCTGATGGTTCCAACAGAAGGATCAATGTCATTGTTGAACATCTCTAAAAATAGAAGATCCAAATCTTCTTTTGTTTTTGAGATGTCAGAGGATTTCCCTTTAATTCCGAGTTCTGAACTGATTTGTTCAGAAGTCATTTGGAATGAATCATCAAAAGAAACATTAATGCTTTCTACAATCTTGCGAGACTTTGTAAGTAAGGTTCTGTAGGCTTTGGAAGTGGCAGAGTATCCAATGAATTTGCCTTCATCAGCTTTTACTTCAAATTTTCCTCTCGAATCTCTGTCGTTTAAAACAAAGCATTTGCATCCGAATACATGGAAAAACTTGATGTTTGGCCGCCTTTTGTGAAGTAATTCGTAAGGCGTCTTGAGTTGTCTTTTCACAATGGTTGAACGATTCTGTGTATAACACGCAGTAGAAATTGCTTCTGTCCAAAAGTTCATTGATAATCCGCATGCAGATAGGATAGTTCTTGCAGCCTCCACAAGTGTTCGATTCTTTCTTTCGACTACACCGTTCTGTTGTGGAGTTCGAGCGGCAGAGAAGTTCTGTGATATTCCTTCTGTAGAAAGATAGGCTTCAATGACACAGTTTTTAAATTCTGTGCCATTGTCACTTCTTAACTTCTGTATTCTGCAGTCATAAAGAACTTGAATTCTTTTCATTAGATTTATCAGTATAATTGGAACATCTGATTTCTTTCTAATAAATTCAACCCATGTGAAACGTGAATACTCATCAATTAGGACAAGTATGTATTTCTTGCCACCTAGGCTCTGTATAGCAATGGGACCGCAGAGGTCGACATGAAGCATGTACAGAGGCCTAGTGCAAGATACGTCTGTTTTGCCTTTGTGGGAAGCCCTTCTGTGTTTTCCCATTTCACAGGCCGAACACAAGTGATCCTTATTGAATTTAACATTTGGCAAACCTTTAACTAGATCGAGTTTTACTAGTTTATCCAGGGTGTGAAAGTTTAAGTGACAGAACCTGTTGTGCCGCAACCACGCTTCTTCACTTTTGCAGGCTACTAGGCAAACTTTGTCCTTGGATTTTGAAGTAAAATTCATTAGATATAGATCACCTCTTCTTTCAGCTCGCAGAAGTTCCATTCCTGTGTTTTCACTTTGTAGAGAGCAGAAAGTTCTTTTGAATAACACATCGAATCCTGTATCACATAGTTGACTTATACTTAGTAGGTTGTGTTTGAGGCCATTTACATATGCAACTTTGTATACAGAGACATTTTCTTTCTGTATGACTCCATAGCCTTTGATGTGTCCCTTCATGTTGTCTCCAAAAGTTACCGATCCACCATCGTGTGTTTCTTTGTGTGTCGCCAGTCATGTGCCTTGAGCATCCGGAGTCAAGATACCAAATTGGCACATGTTGCTTCTGCAAGACAATCACAGAGACTTAGGTACCCATAACCATATGGGTCCAATATTGTTAGAATTTTTCAAGTTTGCCTTAGCATTCTTGAAATACATTTTATCCTTTGTAGAAAGATCAGATTGTTTCTCTCGAGGTTTTGACTTTGGAGTTTTAGTGGAGAGTAAGCAATCTGGACTTGAGAAGCGTTTATTCAATTTGAACATAAGATCAAAACAATGACAGTATTGAATATGAGACGTGATTCGTTTGAACTTTTCATTGAATTCATTGAACTGAGTCACAGAGGCATTACACTCTTTCTTTACATTAGATTTCCTATTACAAGAAGATCTATGAATACTAGAATGTTGTTTGCAAAAGTCTTGTTTAGTTCCTGCCTTCTGTGACTCTCTTCTGTGGTGAACATCTTTCTTCACTGTCACAGAGGAAAAGTATTTGTTAGCTTCAGGCCATTTTCCCTTTTGTTGCCAAGTGGGATTCTCTTTAATTTCCTTAAAGGTTTTGAAAATTTTGAGCTTTTAGGATTTTCAGAGGCCTTTTTCAGATTATCAAGCTCTGTAGAGGTTTTGACTTGTATACACATTTTGAGAAAATCTGGACAGATAGGTATCTCTGTGATTTTCTATTTTGGAGAAATTGTTCTGTTAAGAACCTCAGAGGAGAATTTAACATCCTCTGTGTCACAGTGAACTATCCCTGATTTAGAATCATTCTCTGAGTCGTCAGAGGATGAATCGTCCTCATATACAGAGGTTGAGTCATCTCTTTCGACAGAGGCTGGATTTTCTGAGCATGTATTGTACGAGCTTTCTTCCTCTGTAGAATGACTTTCATAGAAGGCAGAGGTATCTGATGAGATCTTTTCAGCGAGAATTTGATTTATAGAAGATGTACTGAGATTTTCTAAAACATTTGATTTCAAAACTTCCAAAATTTCTTCTTCAATAGATTTTTTAAGTTTTTCTTCTGAAAAGATGGGTTTAAACTCAGGAGCTTCTGCTGATAATTTCTTTTCATCGTTCATTATGCAGACAAAAGCGACCTGTGTTTGAGTCTCTGGTTTACCAAACTTAAAGATACCAATCTGATCTTGTGTTTTCAGATATTTCTTTGGTTTGATTCCTCTATTGACAGAGGTTGAAGATGATGAATCTGTGTTTTCAAACCACACATTGATCATCTTTGTATGTTTCCTTAAGTGAGGTTCTGCAGAGAGTTTAACCCTTTTACTTACAGAGAGTAAGTTTGGAAAGTTTGGTTTGTTAGTTTTTCCCAAAACAAATAGAGAAGACAGAGGTTTTAGTCGTTTATTTTCAACTCCTAAGGTAATATCACTGTACCCTATACCTCGTCTTGCTATTTGAGAGTTTACCTTTTCATATACCTTCTGTGCATCTTTATAGTTTTTAAGTAAAACTTCTCTTCTTAAAAGATCTTGCCAAAGTACCTCTCTTTCTTTTTGAAAGTATTCTTTTAGAGCTCTTATGTCTGTAGTTTCACTTCTTGAAAGTGAAAGTTCTTTTGTTTTGATTTTTAAAGCATAGGTTAAATCAGAGATTTGCCTTTTTAAAGGATCTATATTTTTGCTCCAATATTTTTCGACTTTTTCTTTTTCTTCAAAGATTTTGGCTTTTTCTTGAGTGAGAAGCCTTACTTCTCTCTCATTAAAGGTCAGCTTTTTCTGAATGCTTTCATTTATTTCTTTCAGTTCAATGTTAAGTTTAAATAAATCATCATCTACAGAATTAGTACTTGAGGTAGAGTTTGAAGTTGATACCTCATTGTCAGTGCCGGAGTCAACTTCTGCCATGCCACAGAACAGGGCATTTGTGGGAAATTCATCGTCAGAGGTAGAGTCTGACTCGAAGTCCTCCTTGCTTGCCTCAGAATGCCCTTTGTTCGCCATTAGGGATTTTTGCGCATAATACTCAGCCTTCTTTTTGTAAAAAGCCGAGTCCTTCTGTGGGCGATTTTGTCTACTTCTGCATTCTTTAGCGAAATGACCTGGCTTGCCGCAGTTGAAACAACCTTGGGAGGTGTTTCCAGTTCGATCTTCGGACTTCTGTTGGTCTCCACCTTTCTCTGTTCTGCATTCGTTTGCGTAATGACCAGACTTACCACATTTGTAGCATTCTTGTGTGTGGCCTACCTTGTCATCTGATCTCTGTCGGTCATTTCCTCTGTAGCTTCTTTCGCTCGACCTCTGTTGGTCATCATTTCTGTAGTCTGACCTCTGTCGGTCACTTGATTCTTCTCCTCTTCCTTCATCTCTTCTACCGTCATCTCTTCTACCAGAATTCCTTTGGTTATTTCTAAACTCTCTTGTCAATAGAGCCATTGATTTAGCTAATGACGCAAGAGTTATTTCTTCCTCTTTCAGCTCGTCTTCTTCGCTATCAATCATTACCATCTTCTTTTTCTCCTTCTTTTTCTCCTCTGTAGATCTCTCATTTCTTGGTCTGTCCGTAGCCTCTGTAGATTTACTAACCAATGCGTATGGTACAATGGTTAGTGTTTTAGCTTGAGCTATTTGAGGCTCTTGTGCGGCTAGTGTTCGATATAGATCAGAGAGTGTCCAGGAGTCTAGATCTTGATTTGTTTGTAAAGACATAGACAACTGAAGCCACACATCGTTCAGGCTCTTTAGAAACATGACGTTATTTTCTTCCGTGGTTCTGTGAATACCAGACTTTCTGCATTTGTTTATGAGAGAGTTGAACCGATCGTATGTTGTTTGCAGCGATTCTGTTGCAGAGGCTCTGAAGGCATGATACTCGTTTATGTATTGTGCCCTTCGGTTCTTCTGTGTTTTAGCACCCCCTTCCAGTTGTCTTTCTAATTCTTTCCAGAGATCGTGCGCTGTTTCGCATGCATCTAAGGATTGAAAAATTTCGTTGGGGATAGCCATGATCAGTATTCTTTTTGTTTTCTGTGCAACTTCATCTTCTGCCTTATCTTCATTTGACCATTCTTCTTTTGGCTTAGGTTTTTGATGTTCAGGGATTTCAGGAGATTCAGCAGTAGCTGGTACACGTGGCATAGTTATCATAGGAACCGGAGGAAGATTGTATAGATATTGTTTGAGAGTTTTTTCAGTACCCTCAAAAAAATGAACCATTCTTATTTTCCATTGAGGATACTCATCTCTAAGAAGAGTAGGAGGTTTGGTTAATGAGCCAGCAGTGAAAAAGTTATTTGTATTTGTCATTTTAAGGAAAGGATAATCTGATGGAGGATTTATGAGTATGAAGATCTGGAAGGTTTTCTGGGTACACCTAATATCCAGAAATATGGTGATGAAGAGAAAGAAAGTAATCTATCAAATAAAAGTTGTAAAACGAGGATCACTTGATATTGAAAATCAAGCTTTGCTCTGATACCAATTGTTGGTTCCCGTTTTGCTTTAAACAAGATTATCAGATCTATTAGTTCAAGTTGATGTTTGATGCGGAAGCGTATTTGAAGAACTAACAGATAAGTTTGATAGATTTAGACCAAAATATAAATAAACAATGAACAGGAAATAATATTTCAAAGTTTACTGAATATATATTAAGAACATATTTAAGAACAATGAGTAAGAAAAGCTTCAAAATAGATATGACTCTTAAGGTGAATAAGCTTTTTGTGTTCTTATGATGGTCGATTTTTTTGATTGATAAGGAAGAACTCAACATAAGTCTTCCTTATATACTACTCTAAAGGGGACCATAAAGCATATGCTACTATTCAGACGGTACTGATGAATAGTTGAACGGATGTTGTGAACAGTTGTAAGAGCGGCATGAACAGTAAGACGTGTTGTATTGCATTTAATGCAGCAGACGTCTATTATGTACTAAGCCCTATTGAGTCCAATCAGAGTTTGACATGTCGACGTTGGACAGGGCATGCTACCATGCAAGTTGATGAACGGGTCATGTAACAGTAGCAAGATATTATAAATATCTTCAAGTCTTTCAGTGAGGACCACAGAGGCTCTGTAATGAGTTACAGAGGTTCTGTGGTCTGGTCCTCTGTGGAGCAGTCTTCCCCGGATTCCGAGTTATTGGTCTTCTTTGAGCGTATGACAGAGCTTCTGTAGCGCGCATCTTTAGCTTCTGTAGATTCTTGATCTTGAGCCCTTGGTAATTCCGGCAGAGCCTCTGTAAGAGGCTTTCTTCACTTAGCCTATTTTTCACTACTTCTAAATACTTCTATGATTAGGAAGATTGAAGCTAACACTAAGTGCAAGCTCCTTTCTTACTGAAACTGCATCTTGTGTCTAAGTGTCCAATTTGTTCTAAGTGTTTTTCAGTTTACTTTGTGTTAGATTGTTAGAATAGTTTAACTGTTCTTTTCCACAACAATCTTTTGTTTTCTATGTGTAATTCTTATTGAAAGATTTTCAATATATTGAATTAAAACTTGTGAAAAATCTGAGTATTGTATTCAACCCCCCCTTCTACAATACTTGTTGAGCCATTTTGGGACCAACACCTGGTTACTTCCAAAAATTATGTATACCTATGTCGTACGGTTTTACATTTGCTGCTTTATACGCCCGTACTTTAAGTCTTGTTATCTCTCGTTTATTTTGTTTATTACGACAAAGTAAAAATAACGATAGTACGACAAGAAATACATTTGTATTAAATCAAAAAGATACAAGACAAAGGCACGACCACCAACGGTCGCCTTGGAACGAAAAATTACAAAAAAATACAAAGGCCTACTTAGGGCCATGGTCGACTCCGCTCTCGTCTTCTGCACCACCCGTCCTGGTCTCCGCGGAATCGGTGTCGTCGACCTTATCCTCTTGGTCGAGATCCTCCTCGGTCCCGACATGCTCGAGGTAAGACGCGACCTCGGCCTCAGCGCCAGCCAAGGGATTTTTCCCTTGCAGATGACGGCATATAATTTCCGCCCTGACCTTCAGACGGGTCAGCGCCTCAAACGAGAGGAGCTTCTCCTCTAAGGCCCCCGTCTTGGCCTCAGCGGCCTTAACGGCCGACTTCAGGTCCCCCACCTATTTTTCGCGCACGGTGAGGGTCGCCTTTGTCGCCAAAACCTCTGCCTCATAGGCAGAGGCCTTCTCCAACGCCTCCTTGAGGCGACCTCATAGCTTATCCTTCTCCTGTGACGATGTCTCCAAACTACTGTGAAGATCGTTCAGTTGAACAGATAGAGCCTCCACCCTGGCCTTCGTCGCCCGTTCATCCTCTCGAGCTTTACGCTCACCCTCTTGTGCTCGTTGAAGCTCCTCAGCGACAGAAGGGTCGACCTTCGGAGCTCCTCCAGTTGGCCGAAAAGGCACAACGACGCCTGAAACGCCCGCAGTCGCACGAAAAATTGTAAGTCTATCTTATCAGAGAGGAAAATCATACAAAAGAAAAAAAGGACATACCAGAAAGGAGAGTCCTGCAACATGAGACCCCGTCTCATCCACTAAAACGCCCCGGTAGCGTTCCTTGAAGGCTGTCAGGAGGAATTTTCTCAAGTTAGGGAAAATCTTCGTCCTGTCCAAGACTCCGTCCATCAAAAAGTTCGATGGAAACGGAAAGTTGACCGTCGAAACCTCGGGGGCCTCCTCGACCTTGGGACCTTTCCCCTTATCCCCTGCAGCGAACGATGTCTGGGGCGACGGTATAACCCCAGGTACACCCGAAGGTGTCTTCGCCTTCTCCGGAATGGAGACCATCGTAGGTTCTCCACCCGTCGACGACGATTCCTTCAGGGGATCCAGCTTCGTTTTCTTCAAAACCTCCGACCCTGAAGTCGGAGGGTCCTTCCTCTTCAGCTACTTGGCCTTCCAGGCCAGAGCTAGTTGTGATTCTTTCCTCTTACCAGAGACAGACTGCATCTCAGAATCAGCTGCAAAAACGACAAGTGTCAGTAATTATCGTACGACCCAAATTAGAAAAGGAAAACGTACGATCAGCACTTACTTGTTGAAGTCTCTTGACGACTTCTCTCCTCGGCTTCCGAAACTCCAACAGTCGTACGATCAAAAGAGTCGGACAACTCTTCGACGCAGCAAGAAAAAAGTCTCGCGACTTTCTCTTTAGAGTCAGGAGCGGACCCGACTGCGGCAAAGCTGATATCTGAAACAAGCGACAAAAATTTAGCAAAAGACAAAGTTAAATACTAAAAGACGTACAATAAGTTAAAGTTTATATACCCCTGGTGTTCCACCCAGATGTGACCCAGGAAGTATCCTCGTCTATACGACCAAGCGTCCGCATCCGACCGATGACATATTTGGCCTTCCACCCACGATCGTGGACCAGGGTATCGGGAACCAAAGTATGTCCACCTCTCAGCTTAGAGGATAGGCTATAACGATGGTAGTCATCCGACTTTACGTCAAAAGCCGTCAACAGATCACACACCGTGAAAGGAACGTCCCAATCAGCGGTGATCCGATTGATCTCCTGAAAGATCTGCCAAAGTTCAGGCAAGATCTGCCCAGGAGATAGGTCAAAAGCATCTAAAAACTCCCTAACCAGGGGAGTAAAGGGCCATCAAAGTCCTATTCTAAAAGGATACTCATATAAAACGAAGAATCCTCTTAGACACTCCGCCGGTCTAAGTTGGTCAGACGTGTATAATCGGACCTCGGCAGGAATGCCCGCCGACAACCTAAAGGCTTCCACCTTCTCCTTCTCTTGAAAAGAGCTCGCCGACTCGGAGGAGACAGAAAAGTCGGGCACAGAAACTTGTGCTACGTACAGGTCCATAAGATCCCTATACGCGGTAGCCTTCTTAGCTATCGAATTTTTCTGCATGGTTAAAAGGGTAAAAGATCGTACCTTAGATCTCTAAAAACCTCGAACGATCAAGCACCAGTAGATTTCCTCTGAATCTCTCTCGAAAATATCTCTCGGAAGTGTATCGCGAACGTAAAAAAGGAAGTGATCCCAACAATCGCGATATTTATACCAAAAATAGCGTCAGGTCGCCCCGGTGGATGGTCGACAGTTGTCCACCACCTTTTCGCATGCATCATGCCGATGGGCGACACCTGTCCTCTAACGGCTCCACGCTCTGACTCGTCATCATGACGTCACGACCTCTTCGACTCCTTTGGTCCGAATCGAACCAAGACGGTTGGGATTCAACCAGACCCTTTCCCCATCTGACACGTGTCAAACCACTTCGTCGGATTTAAAATTTGAATTTCACGCCTAAATTCAAATTTTGGGGGCAAACTGTTTGGGTAAAAAATCACACCTCACGACCGACGATAGATAACTCAAATGACATTTACATAAGACCACTCTTGTATTAAGATAAGGTCTTGCAGATTATTTACAAACGAGCATTTGGTCGTACACTTTCCTGATGGCCGTATGTTTCATACAACCAACGTCCGAGACTCAAGACGGTCGTACGACTATACTAACCGTTAACAGTCAACATTCGTTTCTTTTGTTCATTAATGCAGGTCCACGAGCAATCATGGTACCACGGCCAGTAACGGACGAGCTCTTAATGGCATTAAAGACCCGACAGCGGTTACAAAACAAGCCATCAAGACGCATTTATTGCCGGCGAAAGCTATACAAAGGCATGTTCCACAACCGAAAAGGACATCTGTGATCAATCTATTACACACCGAAACACATCGATTTCAAACATCTGAACTCAACTCTCCTACATTTCTTACGCAATACAACAGTGATCAACAAAGCATTCGAACACATATCGCTAACGCAACTTTCGCACGACAGCAGTTCGAACCGCACGACAACAGCTTATTTCGCACGATTTACGCACGACGCACAACTTTTTCTTACGATTAAGTTTATTTTTTCTCTTATTGTAATCTGTTGTACACAAAACACTTGTTACAAATGGACGTTCGCCCCTGTATGGCGACTATAGTGCACTGTCGACTCTCATAAGTCGACCGCGGTTTTTTCCCTCGTTTGGGTTTTCCGCGTCACCAAATCTCCTGTCTTATTTACTTTTTATCGTGATTGTGTTGATTGGTCTTGAGATCTCTTTCTTTAGTTCTTAAAGTCCACATCAACCTCAAGTTATCCTTTTGAGTGATTTTTGGCATTACCATATATGATAAAAAAAATATACCTGATTAGTACTTTTCATAAGCTAGTTGCACGTAAAGTCAGACAAACCAGGTCAATTTGGAGCACATGCTCAACCCATAAGAACCTATTTCAATCAAGCCAAGTAATAGTCAAGTTCAAAGGCATCTTCATAAAATTAATAGATGAAAAGAAAGAAACAAACAACGTCGGTTTTTGTTATCTCAGTAGCATCATCACATGAGTCAACTATATAAGATCAGAAATGAAAAGTGTTCCCACATTAGAAAATTAGAAAAAGAAAATATATCTTTTAAGAAAGGAAAAAAAAAGTCCAAGCCACAAAATAGATATCAAAATTCAAACATGAGAATGTTCGAAGATGGTAGCATTGGAATTGCAGCATTTACTACATATACATATGACGAGTCGCATCTCTGCTACAATCTTTTCTTGATACCTTACTTCTCTTTTCCCCATCAGTTACTCACGTATTATTATACAATGCATCTCTTGATCTTCTAATACATTCTCTATTTCTAGAACGTTCTAATCTAATACCATATAGCATCCAAAATCGGGGGAGGGAACTAGAGGGGAAGACAAATAACATAATGACCTGTTATCCATTTCATTTTATTACCTGGCCTCTTCTTTAGCATACATGTCTGGTGCCAACATGCCAAAATGGCCACTTCCAATACATATAAGAAAAACTTAATCGAACTATAATGATTTTGCTGCATATCTCTCTAAAAGATCTACAGTAATAACTCCATGACCTTTTGCTGCATATCTCTCTAAAAGATCTACAGTAAATACCTGCCGTCTGAATTCCATCTTCTTCGTATTACAAATTCCAAAACCAAAAAGTTGAAGTGAAAAAAAACAGGAGCTTAGAGTTCAAATATTATTAGAGTCTAGAAATATGCAGAGTACCATGATTATTTTTCTGGAAAATTGATTTCTCAAGTATTCATCTAAGTTCGAAGTAAGTGAAGTGGTGTTTGAATGCCAAACGCACCACATATAAATTAAATTTTTTTGCAGAAAGTAACAAATTCAATGCAGGAAGGTCACCGGAAAAAATGTGGGGCGGTGGAAGGTCACCGCCGAAAAAAATGGTGGGTGGGGTGGATGGGATGGGAAGTGGTTTTCATAGAATTTACAAAATTAGTCCTTTTAATGTTATGGGTTTTACAAAAATAAGAGAAATGCAAACAAAAATGCAAAAAGAGGACAAAAACCTGGTTGGACGAAAATGCCCCTGTCTCTAACTGAGTTTTTAACGGGGTTAGTGGTCAGGTCCTCCTTTTGGGGCAAATTTGAAAACTGAGGGACCACTTCTTGAGATATTGAAGTTTAGGTATCTCTTTCAAAGAAATCAGATAACCACAGGGACCAAAAATGAAATTTACTCATTTTTTAACTTATCCACCACCTATATTATACTAGGTTCCATGTCCGTGATGCCGCGTAAAATATCTTGAATTTGAAGCCGATGACTTGAAAAAATAATCTTGTTTTATTTTCAGTTTTATTTTTCATCACATGATGCTAATTCTATGGTTTTATGTGGTATTAAATCGCATATCGAATGTATAAAATTGAATGTAAATATGGTTGATTGGTCAAAAACTTTAAAAAATATTTGATCTATAGTGGAGTCTTAAAATCCATAATATTTGTTGTTCTAGCAAATCAACCTATGTATTAGTGGGTTATATTTTTTGTAACATGTAATTAAAAAAATAAAACCCAAAATGTATTTTTTTACTTCTTTTTATTCTTGTTTTATTTTCAGTTTTATTTTTCATCACATGATGCTAATTCTATGGTTTTATGTGGTGTTAAATCGCATGTCGAATGTATAAAATTGAAGGTTAATATGTTTGATTGGTCAAAAACTTTAAAAAATATTCGATCTATAGTCGAGTCTTAAAATACATAATATTTGTTGTTCTAGCAAATCAACCTATGCATTAGTAGGTTATATTTTTTGTAACTTGTAATTAAAAAAAGAAAATCCAAAAGGGAAATTAATTAAAATGCCACAAGTTTGACCCAGACTTACCAAAATGCCACAAATCTCTCCCATGTTACCAAAATGCCACAAAAAACCGCGGTGGGCCCCGCGATCGCGGGCCCCAGGCCCACGTGTCACCAAAGTTTGGCCAAATAGCCCGCGTTGGTCCCTCAAGAATGCCCGCGGTCCAGATTTGCCCCCTCAAGAATGCCCGTGTTTACAGTTATGGTCCCTGCCCGCGTTGGGATCCCGCGATCGCGGGCTAACCTGCTACGTGTCGGCACATGGTTAACCCTAAAATTTTTTTGAAGACAAAAACCCTAATTTTTTACTACTCATCGCCGCATTATATAAGAGATAGTGGGGGACCAAACCGGCCACACCATTTCTTTAATCAAACTCTCAATATTTTAATCAAACTCTCTCAAATTTCTACCACATTCTCTCAATTTTGTCGTGTGGAACACGCTCTCGAGTTTTGTGAAGATGTCTCGTATTACCTCTGTGGTATGTTTTCCTTATGTTTTTGTTATTTTTTGTATGTTGTTATTTTTTGTATGTTGTTATTTTAAGTTAAGATATATGATTTGTATGTTGTTAGAGTGTTTATAACTTTTGTTATGTTTGAATATGTTCTATGTTTAACATTCTTAAGATATATGATATGTATGGTTTTATGTTTGAATGTGATATTTGTATGTTATAATGTGTATGTTGTTATAGGTGTTAGAGTATTTTATAAAAAATTGTTAAAAATGTTTTTTATAAAAAAATTGTTAACAGAGTGTTTTTATAAAAATAATTCTAAAGAGTGTGTTTTTATAAAAAAATGTTAAGAATGTGTTTTTTTATAAAAAAAATTGTTAAGAGTGTTATTTTATAAAAAAATTGTTAAGAGTGTTTTTTATAAAAAAATTGTTAAGTGTGTGTTTTTATAAAAAAATTGTTAAGAATGTATTTTTTATAAAAAAATTGTTAAGAATGTGTTTTTATAAAAAATTGTTAAAAATGTGTTTTTTTATAAAAAATTGTTAATAATGTGTTTTTTTAAGAATGACAATTTAGGTCCCTACGGTTTTAAGAATGAAAACTTAGGTCCTTTAACTTTTAAGAATGGCAATTTAGGTCCCTAAACTTTTAAGAATGACAACTTAGGTCCCTAAACTTTTATATATAACTTTTAAGAATGACAATAAAATAAACCGCAACATCTATATATAACACTATTATACGTTGAAATAAAATAAACCGCAACATCTATATATAACACTATTATACGTTGAAATAAAATAAACCGCAACATCTATATATAACACTATTATACGTTGAAGCAATCCTTGTGATTCCCCTGCTACCTGGAAGTCCAATAGATTGAGTGGTTTCTTATCAAAAACTAAAACAAACGAATAATTATCAACACAATAAACCAAACAAGCTAAAGCATCTATATATAACACTAACTATAACATCTGTGAATGACTATGTAGAGGGATTTCTTTAACATCGACTTGACGCTAAAGTGCAAAGTTGCCTACATCGAGGAGTTAGGAGCGCGCTTTAGGAGATTAGGTGATCGCGCGGATACCCTTGAGGCCATCTTTAGAGGGACACCGTTCGGGCCATGGATGGATGTGTCTTACTCTGCTGGCGACCCTACGCTAGTACACATGTTTCTACAGTTGGAGGTCGAGGACGCCAACGCTGAGCCGGAGGAGATGCATTTTGATTTCTTCGGTGATCGATTGCATTTTGGGCGTCGTGAGTTCTGTCTAATTACAGGACTACGTTTTGGAGAGGCTCCCCCTTCCTCCCTTAGCAGACTGCTCCTTCGTTCATAGGGTTTGGGGCATTTCAGCATCTCGTTTGAAGCTGAAGGCAGCCCGGGACATGATGAAAGAGGGCCTTAGTGCCCTAACCGACGACGATACTGTCCGTGTATGCTTGGTGGTGATCGTGGATATGGGCTTCATGGGCCGTGAGTATAGCCAGTATGCTTCCTCGAAGGTCCTTAGGGCCGTCGAGGACCTTGAGCTGTTTAACAGCTACCCATGGGGTAGCCATATCTGGACACATTGCTACTCAATCTTGCACCGAGCCATAACCAGACGCGACTCCGATCGACATGGAAAGATGAACCTTTGTGGTTTTACATACGCCTTCAAGGTTAGATACGTAGTATAACAATTGTTAATAATACATACAAACTGTTTGGCTTTTCTTTTTACGTACTTGCTCTTCTTGTCTAATTCCGGATATGGATCTTGGAGATGTTTCCCGCATCAATCCGATATTTCGTCAAGCGCGACGACCGAGTACTTAGGGGAACCCGTTGGGACAAGCGTGTTAC
The DNA here is from genome assembly GCA_033807775.1 of Saussurea involucrata. Taxonomy (NCBI): domain Eukaryota; kingdom Viridiplantae; phylum Streptophyta; class Magnoliopsida; order Asterales; family Asteraceae; genus Saussurea; species Saussurea involucrata. Next base: position 64,014,683 of record CM066325.1, read on the forward strand.
CCTAAGTAGGTCTTTATTGACGCAGAGGCGGCAAGGGCTCGACGTCCCTATCCTTCCACATCTGACGAATATGAGGAAGACGACGCGAGGCCCTCCTATCAGCCGGCCCGTTCCTCCTCCTATCAGCCGCCCCCTTCCTCCTCCCATCAAGATCCGACTTCCAACGAGCCATCTTATGGAACCTTACACGAGCTGTGGGACTACGTTCGGGGGCTAATACACATGCGTATTGATAATCTGGAGGGCCTCTACAGACAGTTTCGCGCTGTAAATGTTAGTGTGTAACTTAATTTATCGGCCATGATCTTTTTGTTTGTATACTAATATTACGTTCTATATTTGTTTTAGCTGTCGAGTACGACGCCGATCCCCGCTCCGTTCGGACAAGGGGCACAGGAGACGTATGCCACCACCTCCTATCCGTCATTCCCTGAAAATGTAAGTGACACTGAGTAACCATTATAGTTATATGTTTGTTCCTAATTTTGTAACTCTTATAATGATCAATGTCACGCAGGCCGGGATGTCGGGGGCATACACCTCACAGATGCCACCGTTTGGCACGACATCTTATTCTACTATCTCGGAGACTGTAAGTCACACTGAGTAACCATTATAGTTATATGTTTGTTCCTAAGTTTGTAACTATTTTAATGATCAATGTCACGCAGGCCGGGATGTCGGGGGCATACACCTCGCAGATGCCGCCGTTCGCCACCACAGCATTCACGGACATCTTTGGCGGTTCGGCCGGAGAGTATTACAGGCCGGAAATGTCGGGGTCGTCGTACGTCACACAGCCACCTTCCATGCTTACTGTAAGTTATTTTGGTAGTTTTGGTTTAATTGTAAACATTTCCTAAATTGTACTTAAAACATCTAATAACTTAATTTTCAGACGATGGGGTCTCCTATTATCGAGGAGCACTTCTCGGAGCCGGAAGATGACCCGATGGATGTTGTAGATCCACAGGTGACCCCGCTCCCTCAAAAGCGGCAGCATAAAATTTCAAAATGGTTGAGTTACCCGTTTAGACAACAAGAATCTACGACACCACTGCCCCCTAAAAAGCAAGCAAAGAAAGCGGGGGGGAAACAAGGGAGGAAAGAAGGCGGGAAAGAGAAAGGGAAAGGTGGCTTCACCGGAGCGTCTACCGGCATCCGATATATTGAGGATGTGCAAGACTGGTCACCTCCCCCCCATGATATTCGTCCCTTACTTGAGCCTGGAAATCACCCCCCGCTTTTTCCAAGTATTGCTGGCGGATGACCATTTGGAGTCTGAGTTACAGGATGTGGTTAGTATGAAGTTTAACTATAGTCATATAATCAAATATATTTATATTACATGTCTAACCATCTATTTTTTATGTATAACACATGGATTGTTGGGTCTCGCTGCTCCAAAAATCTCGTGGAACAGACACGAGGTGGACCATGATGTATAGTATTTTCTTTCCCTACCTATTGCTCCACCATCAAGGTCCCGCCTCCGTGGCCAACTCATGCAATGGCGTGGAAGGGGTTTCTTGGGCTCTCCTCGATGTGGTATGTAAATCGTTTTACTCTTATTTTATTTAAGTTGTTTTGTTGCTAACTAAGTTGTCTAATATTGTAATATTTCAGGTGTACATCCCAATATGCATTCATCCCAAACATTGGTTGCTTGGAGTGTTTGAGCTTGACGCTATGACCATGACCATATATGACAGCGACAATGCCAGTCTCTTCATAGACCAATTGGAAGACCAGATGAGAAGGTTTAAAGCTGTGCTATTTGACTTCTTTTACCGGGTCAAGGACACGAGGCGTCGCGATAGGTCAGAGCTCTTTCGCCATAAGTTCGCCAAGAATACACCCCAGCAGGCCGGGGTGAATGCGGATTGCGGTGTCTGGGTATGCCGTAATGCCAGCATGTTGATAAATAACGATGTGGTATTTGTACACCCTGGCCACACCGTGGCCGAGGCCAAGGAATTTCGCATACATATGGCGGAGTCCATTTATGCGCATTGTCAAATAAAGCAAAGTTAGGTTGTTTATGTAACATTAAATAATTGTTATTTTTAGTATTAACTTATTTTGTTAAAGTATTGTGATTGACTTAGTGTTTACTTCATTTGGTTTTTGCTAATTTCATCCAATTACTCAACTTTGAGTATCGATATCTCTTTCACACATACTCCATTTTGGACTCAATGAACTCAATGAACGTCCGAAGGGGTTTTTGTTAAATGGAAGTCTTATTCTCGAAGCCGAGTTTTCTTTGGTTGGAATGCTTAAAAATATCATCACGGCCATTTGGTGTCTTCCTTCTGATGCAAAAATTGGTATTATGTAATGTAGAACATTATCTATATTATAGAAACTTGCATTTGACAGTACCATATAAATCTTATCTAAATTCTCATTAATTAGCTATGTTTGACTACTTAAAGACTAATTTTTCCACTTATGAAAGACCTTTATTCAAGAGCAGACGAATATTGCAGTTACTTTTTCAGTCGAATCTTACAGACTCTTTTCAAACGAATCTTGCAGTGAACTATTCAGACGAATCATGCAGGCAACTTTTTCAGACGAAATCTTTGACCATATCTGATGAAGAACATACATTTTCACGGCTATAAGTAGATGGCATGATGAAGTAGTAATTCACAACTTCCTATCTATCTTTTATACAAACACACTCTCGCTTTTCTTAACACCATGGCTGGAGGTTCAAGATCAAGGGGGAACAGGTCGGTGAATGTGGCTGGAACTTCACGTTCGGGATCCTACCAACCACTGAACGATGGAGCTCGCCGGAGTACCTGGAAGGTACCGGAAACAGACGAGGAGTGGACAAACTGTGGGCGAACTGCGGCCGATTTTCCATTCACGCCTAAGGAGGAAGCAGACTGGGAGATGGCATCCGACAATTACTACTTCGATAATGGCATGAGAACCCCACCAATGTATGATTTTATGCCGACGGGTCTTCGACAAAGTCAACGAATTACTCCCGCAGTGCAAAAAGCCATTGATGAGGCGAACGCCGATATCGAAAAGGTAAAGGGTATGTGGAACCATAACAGGGGGATTCAGCAGGGGAAAATGGAGTATCTAGCGGAGAAGAAACGAGAACTGACCATGACTAGGGCTCACGTTCGGCAGCTGCAACGAGAGATTAAGGAAGCTGAAGAGGAACTAGAAGAACTCGAATCGGACTACATAGGAATGGAGGACGTGATCAAGGAAAAGGTTAACTTGATCACAGGACTCCAGGACGCCTTCCAGTAATAGATTTCTTTGTTTACATGCACTGTATCCGTTTCGGTTGGGAAGATGATTTGCAATAATTTTTATATGATGTTGTTAAATAATTTCCTTGTTAAATAACTTAAGTGAATTTCTATATTAAAAACATTAAAATGGAAAGGAAACAATACATTAAAAACCACATAAAATGATAACCTAAAAACTATAGGGACCATTAATGTTTTTTTAAATTTGCAACAAACTTCAGGGACCAAACTGTAAATTCGAAAAGTAGCGGGTTAGCCCGCGATCTCGGGATCCCAACGCGGGCAGGGACCAAAACTGTAAACACGGGAATTCTTGAGGGGGCAAAGCTGGACCGCGGGCATTCTTGAGGGACCAACGCGGGATATTTGGGCAAAGTTTGGTGACACGTGGGCCTGGGGCCCACGATCGCGGGGCTCACCGCGGTTTTTTGTGGCATTTTGGTAACATGGGAGAGATTTGTGGCATTTTGGTAACACACGGTCAAACTTTTGGCATTTTAATTAATTTCCCAATCCAAAATGTATTTTTTACTTCTTTTTACTACTCTATTTTTTCTCTCTGTCTACTATTTATTACTTTTAGTGGGAAAATTCTAAAAAACGTAAAAGAAAACCAACAAACTATCTGAGTTTAAATAATTAAGTCTATAAACTACTTTTTGAATGATAAAACTCTTAGTTTTTCTAAAATCGGTTAAATACATTCTTGCAACCGGTTAATATGATAAATTTTTTGAGAAAAGTCTAAAAAAACCCAACCAACTATTTGATTTTGAATGGTTAAGTCCTTTAATTTTTTTTTATAAATAAATCTTTCAAATTTTTCCTAAGTTTTTTTACCTAATAAATTCTTGAACTTTTTTTGAACAAACAAATCCCAAACTATTTTTGAAGAAAACAAAATCGTGAACTTAATTTTAAACAAATTAATCCCAAACTTTTTTTGAACAAAATCATGAACAAAAAATTATATACATTTCATCTCACTGACAATAAAGTAAAATGAACCAATTAAACAGAGAAAAATTATATCATTTTCATTACTAACTCCTAAGATTCAAAAGTTATGACTAAAGCATAAATATACTAATACAAAAAATATACCCATCCATTCACAAAATATATAAAAAAAACACTCATCTTTTCAAAAAAAAATATACCAAAAAAGCGTCTATCCCTACACAAAATATACCAAAAAATCGCCAATCCCTTCACATATATATACGAATATACCAAAAATTATTGCAATAACAAAGTGATGTTTAATTTAAAGTAAGAGTCTCATCAACTGTTTGTCTTTCATCTACACCATCAACCTCACCTTCATCACCAATATCCTCATCCTCAGCTTCTTGAACTTCATGACCAAATTGGTCCTTCAAACTTGAAATTGAATGTGGAAGGATCTCTTTTGACCATGTGGGTCGTGGCCCACCTAATGATGTCTTTAATAAATATGAAGTGTAAGTAATGGTTCCCTATAAATAGATTGTCATTTGAATATGAATAATAAATAATGACCTACCCCAATCATTGCTTCTCCAGTGATTGGATCATAAGAAACACCCGCATATGCATACATTGGTATCCTCTCACTATCGGTCCCTTTTCCTCCTCCATTGCCTCTTCAGCCTTTAGAGCTTCTTCTTGTTGTAGACGACTTTGAAGTTTTCAGTCTCAACCTACTTTTTGGCTTAACAGGTTTAAGTGGTGGGTCTTTCTTCTCATTTTTACAAGTCCTAGTATTGTGCCCCTTTCCAAGCAATTTCTACATGTTATTGTCTTTCATGACTTGGTTACTCTTGTACCTTGGCTCTCAGATTTTGATATCTTTCTCTTGATAGATGGTCTTCCAAGCATTCTCCTCTCTTTAGGTGGGTTTGGTTGATGAAAGATGTTATCATCCACATGTTGCTCCCATTCAATGGTTTTATATGATGCTCGTAGGCCATTTTGAAGAGATCTTTTTAACAATTCACTAACATAATCTTTTGGATCCTTATTGATGAAGTGTATGGTAGCTATGGAATGCACATAAGTTATCCCTTATTGGTAGTTTTTAATTGTTGGTCTATGTATAAGGAATGTTTTACTTTTGTCACTAAGTGAGCTGAGAGCGTTTCGGGTGAAAAAATTGAATTTTGGAGTTCGATACATGTAGGGCGACTGTGACAGGTCACTGTCGTCAGAGCAGAGTCACAGAGGAGGAACAACACCATGTACAATTGGGGAGACAGTGCCTGCGACAGTCGCATAGCACAGTCGCATGGCACGGTTGCGGACGGGCTCCATTGTCTTAAATGCGATTTTCAGCCCCATTTCTCATTTCCTTCTCATTTCTATCACTTTGCTCTCCTCAAACTCGAAGGGTTTTCTTAGTAGGGTCATTTTGTTCCCTTGAAAGTAGTTAGAGGCATTTAAACAAGATTAGAACAAGGATTCAAGTGTGGAGTATTTAGGGCTTCAAGATTCTTGAGTTTTCTCCATTTTCAGAGATTTCTTGGTTTTAAGGTTTTCATCCAAAAATCAAATATTGTGAGTTCATCCTACTCTTTTTTCTAAACAATATGCATGTCAAAATCCGGTGTTTATGTTTATTCAAGGCTTTTATCTCATTATCTCTCAGTTGATTGATTTTGGAAATATTAGGTCAAAACTAGGGTTTTGATGATTTTGAGTATTTTGATGAAATGGTTATAAATGGTAGTTTTACCTAAGTAACTACTTATTATTGTGGAACTCAAAATGAGATTTGGCATCCAAAATGTATAAAAGTCATATTTATGATCTTGTTGACAAATTATGATGTTTTCACACTTGATGACTTATTTATGCAAAATGCTTAATTTGTTGAGAATACTTTGTTATATATTGGGGTTTTAATGTGTGGACTAATGTAATGGATCCATAGGCATAGAAGTCGTTTTGTGGAATTTGTCTTGGGACATTAAACTCCCTATTGAAGCTTGGAATAGGCTTTCAGTCTCTAATGGAAAGTAAGGTATGGACCTTCAAGGTCAGACATCGGCAAAGAGCGGTAAAATGTAATTCCATAGTGATTAAGTATACACTTGGATTTTGGACATCCCAAGGTACATATCTAGTTTGGGTTGAACTTGGGACTCCACAAGCAATATACTTGGAGTAGCTGAGCTTGATAGATCATAATCCACGACTGTGATTTATATAACATGAATTGTGGCTTACTTTTGTGTTTCGTCACTACCCGTGAAAATCGGGTCTCCCCTAGGGGTGAGCATAACCGGGTACCCAACCAAATTTCATGGAACCGGAATCGGCGGTTCCTATAATGAAGGAACTAGAACCGAAACCGCTCACACCGGTTCTCTTTATTTTGGAACCGTTTCCGGTTTCGGCTACCCGGTGTCATTTTTTTAACATTTCATACAACAAAAACGTAATTTAAGTCTATTGCAAACTAAAAAGTATCAACTTAAAGGAATTAATACAACAAATACATAAATAAATTAGAAATTTCAAGTCTTGATATCAACAAAACGAATAAAACACTTGGATAACACTTCACGTTTTCACGTCACTTCATGTCTTCACGTCAACACCTAACAAATAAAAAAAACTTGGATCAAAAGTCAAAACGAATAAAACACCTAACAAAATCAATACAACACCATTTTATAAATTGTTACTACAATAAATAAATTAGAAGATTGCCTCAAAAAGAAATTAGTTGATGCTAACAAATGTCTCACCTAGATCATTACGACCTATTTCTGAAATGAAATTAACAAAAAAACACAAATTAGAATGTTAAATATTGTAACACCCTTGAATTGGGAGAGCAACTAAATAAAATTTCAATAAAAAATCACTTAAGGAATAAAATTCCTTCTACAAACCATTCTTGGAATTACCTCGAGGTAAACATAATACCACTCACAATTAATAATTCAAATTATACTAGGTGACCAAATAAAGTCGGGTGTTACTTAACACAATTACAAGTTGCTAATCCCCCAAAGTACGTGCGAAAGATTTCACCAAGCAATTCACTTCTCGTGCACACTACTAACACTCATCTCTTCACAGTGTCACTAGACTATATACCAACCGGCACCTGTTGCACATGGCGACAAATAAAAAGGGTTAGGCTAACGCCTAGTGAGTTCAAGAGTTTTATCATGACCATATAAATTCATAAATCGAGAGAGATGCAATTTAAGTCATGAGTTCAAAAGAATTTACTTTATATGCAAATCACCCATTTTCCAATTCACACAAATCTCGTGTTGAAAACTTTAATATAAAATGATTCCTAAAATGGGCTCATCCCGAAAACCCACATGAAAGGTGAAATGGCATTTGATTCTCAAAACGATTGAATTCATAAATAAATCGTCATTATTCCAAACATCCCAAACACGGGTGAAGCATAACCCATAACTCACATAACGGGGAAAACAATTCATTTAAACATGATACGTCACCGAAAAAAACAATACCCAAAGCAACACCTTTCGGTGACAGGGGAGACCCGTTTACATTGCACGTGACGGAACACAAAAGTGGGTCACATACCATGCAATAAAACAACACGTGGATTACTCTCGTAAACTGAGCTCAATCACTCCATATCTATTGCCCGCGAGACTAGGGAGCCCCCAATTTCAACCACTCCAGGTCTATACATTGGGTCACTCCAAATCCACAACAAGCACATTTGGGATTACACCTTACTGCCCATGGGACGATGCCCGACTATATAGGTCCACACCTTACTTACCATGGAACCCGATGCCTATCCCGTGCCAAGCACATCTGGAATTACACCTTACTGCCCATGGGACGACGCCCGACCATATAGGCCCACACCTTACTTACCATGGAACCCGATGCCTATTCCGTGCTACAAAAGAGAAACTAGCGTCTCTACATTGAACGTAAAACTCAAGTGCCTATGGATCCATAACTAATAAGGTCTAAAACATTACACGACCCCAAATGAATAAACATATGCATTCAAAACATGTAATTCCCCAATAACGTAAATCATGATCAAAACTCGACTTTGAGCTATCAAAACTGGACAAATGTCCCCAAGACTTAATAAAATCCATTACCGAGCCATAAGCTCGACTAACCCAAAAGACCAATCATGAAAAGTCATAAAATGAAATTAAACGTAGCAACACACACTTTTGCTAATAAATATTTCAAATCCAAGAAAACCCAAAACAAGACGTTGGGTTAGGATAGCCCTCTTTTCCAAGGAACTCACACCGTTACATTTCAAAACCGTCCCATAACGTACTATATGTCTGTATGCATGTTTCCAAGATATACGCAAAAGTGCGTTTTCATAACAAATAGACTCCATTTATAAAATAAATCATCAACACATTTTCATTTATGATTTATCTATCAAATTTTCCTAATATAGGTGTTTTACAATATTTGCAACAATAAATACTTCAAAAGGTTAAAACCCACCAAATAACTCAACCATTGATGGTTTTCATGTAAAACACAGAAGTACTTGGAAAAATTACATTTTTTGCATGTACAAAGTTTTCACAAAGCAACTTGAACTCACCTTGCAAGATTTAGGCTAAATCTAGATTTTCCCCAAATGTAAGCTCCTTTGATGCAACCCGAATCCTTAGGCCAAATCCTCCAAAACCTAGATCCACAAGTTTCCAACCATAAATATTCAGATCCAAACATGTAGAATCATTCCCCAAATTTTTTACATTCAAATCCTAACTTATATCAAAACCCTAATTTTATGGATGAAGTAGAAGAATGTTTCCTTAACAAAGCATGCCCAAAATTACATCAATAAAACCCTCAATGGAAGGGAAGATGAAAACCACAAAACCCTAGCTTTTGGGTAGAGAGATATTACCTTTATCACTTGAATCCTTAGAGCAAAGCTCCTAGTCTCCCACAAAAGCTCCAAGCTTCCATACCTTTAATAATGGTGGAAATGTTTTTAGTTTGGGTGAAGAAGATGAAGAAGATGAGGGAGGGTTTGTGTTTTCTTGGGGGGAAATCGGCTGAGAGAGGGAGAGAGAGGCTGAGTTAGGGTTTGGAAAGTGAAATGAGGGAATAGAGGGGGAGAGGCCTTAAAAGTAAACAAAAATAACATCAGACGCATCGCGGACGTCCGCATGGTCCTTCGCGGACGTCCGGCCTCAGCCGAACTGCTTCCTTCCCAAAAATCCCATGTTGCTTCCGCGGACAACATGCGGACTTCCGCATGGTACGGACGTCCGGCTGCACCTTGCAGACGTCCGCCAAACCCTTATTCCGTTTTTCAAAATTTCGGGGTGTTACAATCCTCCCAACCTTAGAGTGATTTCGTCCTCGAAATCTAGATCCCTTACAACCAAAGGCTATCCAATTCAACCCTTCCATGTTCCATTAACTCCCAACTGAGAACCAAAGTTCCCCCATGCAGACCTAACCTCAAGCAAACCCTTATCAACGAGGCCCTCTCGGGTACGTTATACTCATGCCTGGGTGAACGCTCCATCCACTGGAGTAACTCCCAACCAGACGACTCAGGTCGTCTCCCAACCTTAGGCGTTCACTACTTCCCCAATCGTCAAATTCGAACTCCCAATTAATCCTCATCCACATGTTCTTAAACTTTCTTTCCAAATCAGTCCAAGGTTTAATCACTACCGAAATAAACCAAAATCTCTGAATCCCAAATGTTCACGCTACTGAACTAGCATTTACTCTTAACGAATTCTATTAAACTCTAATACCGGCGGTCATCACTGATCCATCGATTTCATAACTCCAAGGATACGTCCAATCGCCCATTATCCAACCGACGGATTCTTTTACCACACAAGGAAGGTTATCCCACTAAATCCACTTATCACAATTGAATATCTTAAGATCAATACAACCGTCATCAATATCCCTTTAAAATCGTATTACAACCCTCCGAATACACTAACGGTTCTTGACCTCGGAACCAAAAGTCAACACCTAGTCATACCACCAAGTTTGAATCACAACAGACTCTACACACGAGTTTCACTCGTCGAGCGTTCTTACGAAATCAAGGTTATCAATATGGCGTCTACAGGGTCCTACACGTCCTTTATGCGAAAACTGGCCAAGGCCCAAAACAAATTACCAACAAGACAGTTACCACCAACATTAAGAGGAGATACCACGAGTCTAACCTTCCAGCTAATAAATACGCCGACTCTACAAACAACACTACTTGGCCTACGGTACCAACACACGTTAAAATACCCAGCCTTCCACTGTCGAAGTTCCACACACACTTACTTTTAACCGGGGTCACTTATCCTTTCCAAGGTTCCTATGAGTTCAAGGTTTCTCAAGCGTAATATTTAACAAATATGTCAATCGAAAACGTTTATAGAAACTTTCAACATAAAGGTTTTCATATCAATCTAATTGTACACACAAAATCTACTACAATCAATTCGGTAGTTGTGCAAAAATGGACATACTCGTCCCACATATGAAAATCATATTGAAAACCATTTCATCGAAATTTGTATCGTTAGCAAAGCGCAAAAGCACAACAAACAACTTCTCTGAAAGAAACCGATACGGTCCTAGCATGGATTGATCTATGTCATGCACGTAAGGTAATTTCCCACTTTAAATAATGTGCAACCAAAATGTCTATTCGTGCTTCAAAGGAGTTTGAATGTCATCCGATTCCCAAAATTCTCTTTTTAAATCATGAAATAGCATGAAACAAAACTTACCAACAACGTTCGCAAACGTCAGTTTATTTCGTAACAATTGGTGAAATAATCCCAAAGATATACTTTGGTTAAAACATAAAATGATTTGTGTGTCAGTTTCAAGCTTAACGACAAAGTCAATACGTTTTCATCATTCAAAGACATCGACTAACACGTCAAGAAGAAATTTCAAATTGGAATATGCATGCAAGCTTGTAACACTCTCTTAGTAGTTTTCTTGAAATGAAATAACATGCACCCGATAGTTCATACGAAATTTCAAAAGATGCTACTATTTAAATCAATTTCGAAATTTTCTCATTTAGTCGTAAATTGACATACGAGCAAAACTTTTTTTTTACGAGACTCACACATATCAATGTGTTTTCTCAAAACTTAGGAGGATAACAAGTGTTTGTGAATGGTTGACACCAAAAAGGGTTAAATTGACTTCATGTTTCGAATCATACGAATAATGTGCTTTGATGTTCCAACAACATAAACATTTCCTCTCACTTTAGGTTGAGGCATATAATTTCCCAAAATCCCCCTCGCGGAGCATTTACACCAAAGTTTTACACTCGCAATATAAAACGTTGAAATGACAATGTTTCAAATTTACTCATTAAGATACTCAAAATACCCATTTTCTCTAAAACCGAAAAGGTTTACAATTTTCCAAAATGCTCATCAACCAAAGTTGACCGAAGTTCAATGACTCACACATTCGTGTTTTCAAGATGTACCGTATCGTAAACCGTGCATGAACCCTACAATCCTAAAACGTATTTTCGACCAAATGATCATCACTTATGCAATAACTCATTAAAACACGCCATTTATTTATCAAAGTGTCAAGGGTTAGTGGCTACCGAATTGTGCATATCCCTAGATCAATAACATGCGTTTGCGTGAAAGGTTAATAAAACAATCGATTAACCGAAAGCGCATAAAGCAAATTGTTAAGAAATACTATCAGAATGTTCTTTAATGCATTACTCACGCCACATATACATCAAGCCATACACTGAACAAGCTGCAATAAAATGTGCTAACACAAATCTTTGAAAGAGAACATATGCAACACTAAAGTTCCAAAAACGTTCCTTTTGGTCGTCTTACGACATAAAATAATATTTCTCCACAAGACTCATGCGAAACAAAATGCCCAATGTAATCCAAAATTAACACACGCAATAACTAAAGTATGCACCTTACAAAATTGCACTCACACAACACAAAACGTCGTAAAACAAAACTCTGTAAAACTCTATGAGCTCAATGATCTCAAACCAACCAAATGGTGCCAAACCTTTCGCTTCCAAAAATCAAATTGCATATCGCAAAATCATGACTAAAATGCCAAAACTTCCAAAAATTCCATTTTGTTGTAATACCATATAAACAACGTTGTTCAACAAACTCGCATTAAATAAATTCTCCAAAATAGCTTTACATAGACATAATGTAAAATAACTTTCCGTCCAAACCTTAACATATGTAGAGGAGATCCAATGTTAAGGTCATAAGCCGTAGTTACTTGCCCAACATCTTAAACATCATTAAAACATGGATATCACGGTATCCGAAAGTAATGTTGGACAACAACAAAATAAAACAAGTCCCGACGGAATTTGTAACTCCCGAAATAAAATAATTTCATGCATGTTCAAAACCATGATTTAAAATCTTGTGTGTGCTAAACGTTTTCCGAGATTTTGTAATACAATCCACATAAGGATTTGAAACACAAGAAATAATTGATGCAATTTATTTTAAAAATAAATTTTGTACATAACTTAGTCGGCACTCAACGTCTCAAACCATACTCCTCCAAATCCCTCCGGTCACACTACCGTCATCCGGATACTCAAACCTCTTAAGGCAAAGTTGGGAATTACATCGATTAACCTTACGATTTTTTTTCTCGAATCAAAGTCGATTCAATAAGTCCATAGTTCTAATCCAACCATCAACTTTGACCCAAAATGGTCCACTTAATGCAATGATCATGCTTATTATCACTCCAAGTGACTAATGCTAGAATCGTTCATCTATTCCAACGACAACTCGCTTAGTAACTCCTTCACTACCCCAACGGTCATCACATTAAAGTAGTTCAATTAGGCACATGCACTAGTAGGTTCACCATAACACTGGCCAGGTGTTATTATGAACGTACCGTACATGATTATCCTTGCTACTCTCGACATGATTCTCGTTTCTAGCGACTCCATCGAACTCAAAACATCCTATCTTAATGTGCTTAATGGTGAAATTTCACTCTCATTTACTTAAAAGAACGCTTGTTTGAGTCTAGGTATCCAAAATCAACACCTAATTCTCTCAAACTTATGCTCTGATACCAACTTGTAACACCATCGAATTGGGAGAGCAACTAAATAAAATTTCAATAAAAAAATCACTTAAGGAATAAAATTCCTTCTACAAACAATTCTTGGAATTACCTCGAGTTAAACATAATACCACTCACAATTAATAATTCAAATTATACTAGGTGACCAAATAAAGTCGGGTGTTACTTAACACAATTACAAGTTGCTAATCCCCCAAAGTACGTGCGGAAGATTTCACCAAGCAATTCACTTCTCGTGCACACTACTAACACTCATCTCTTCACAGTGTCACTAGACTATATCCCATCTGGAACATGTTGCACATGCCGACAAATAAAAAGGGTTAGGCTAACGCCTAGTGAGTTCAAGAGTTTTATCATGACCATATAAATTCATAAATCGAGAGAGATGCAATTTAAGTCATGAGTTCAAAAGAATTTACTTTATATGCAAATCACCCATTTTTCAATTCACACAAATCTCGTGTTGAAAACTTTAATATAAAATGATTCCTAAAATGGGCTCATCCCGAAAACCCACATGAAAGGTGAAATAGCATTTGATTCTCAAAACGATTGAATTCATAAATAAATCGCCATTATTCCAAACATCCCAAACACGGGTGAAGCATAACCCATAACTCACATAACGGGGAAAACAATTCATTTAAACATGATACGTCACCGAAAACATAGATAAAAAAACAATACCTAAAGCAACACCTTTCGGTGACGGGGGAGACCCGTTTACATTGCACGTGACGGAACACAAAAGTGGGTCACATACCATGCAATAAAACAACACGTGGATTACTCTCGTAAACTGAGCTCAATCACTTCAGATCTATTGCCCGCGAGACTAGGGAGCCCCCAATTTCAACCACTCCAGGTCTATACATTGGGTCACTCCAAATCCACAACAAGCACATTTGGGAATACACCTTACTGCCCATGGAACTAGGCATGGCAACGGGGCGGGTATGGGGCGGGGATCTCCATCCCCGGCCCCGGTTTGTAATACACTCCCGCGGCCCCGCCCCGGTTTGTGATACCCTCCCCCGGCCCCGGTCAAACCCCGGTCAACCCCCCGGTCAAGGACCCTAAACCCTTAATAACTAATAAGATATATATTTACTAAAATATACAATTTTTTTAATATAAATATATATACCAGGTCCGGGGCGAGTCGGGGGATGGGCATCCCGGCCCCGTCCCCGGTTTTCTGAAATGGGGAAGCCCCGGCCCCGGTACCCGGTTTGGCGGGGAATCCCCGGCCCCGGTCGGGTCGGGTGGACCGGGTTCTGGGGCGGGTCGGGCCAAATTGCCATGCCTACATGGGACGCTGCCCGACCATATAGGTCCACAGCTTACTCACCATGAAACTCGATGACTATCCCGTGCCAAGCACATCTGGAATTACACCTTACTGCCCATGGGACGACGCCCGACCATATAGGCCCACACCTTACTTACCATTGAACCCGATGCCTATTATGTGCTACAAAAGAGAAACTAGCGTCTCTACATTGAACGTAAAACTCAAGTGCCTATGGATCCATAACTAATAAGGTCTAAAACATTACATGACCCCAAATGAATAAACAAGTGCATTCAAAACATGCAATTCCCCAATAACGTAAATCATGATCAAAACTCGACTTTGAGCTATCAAAACTGGGCAAATGTCCCCAAGACTTAATAAAATCCATTACCGAGCCATAAGCTCGACTAACCCAAAAGACCAATCATGAAAAGTCATAAAATGAAATTAAACGTAGCAACACACACTTTTGCCAATAAATATTTCAAATCCAAGAAAACCCAAAACAAGACGTTGGGTTAGGATAGCCCTCTTTTCCAAGGAACTCATACCGTTACATTTCAAAACCGTCCCATAACGTACTATATGCATGTTTCCAAGATATACGCAAAAATGCGTTTTCATAACAAATATACTCTATTTATAAAATAAATCATCAACACATTTTCATTTATGATTTATCTATCAAATTTTCCGAAATATTCCAAATGTAGGTGTTTTACAATATTTGCAACAATAAATACTTCAAAAGGTTAAAACCCACCAAATAACTCAACCATTGATGATTTTCATGTAAAACACATAAGTACTTGGAAAAATTACATTTTTTGCATGTACAAAGTTTTCACAAAGCAACTTGAACTCACTTTGCTAGATTTAGGCTAAATCTAGATTTTCCCCAAACGTAAGCTCCTTTGATGCAACCCAAATCCTTAGGCCAAATCCTCCAAAACCTAGATCCATAAGTTTCCAACCATAAATATTCAGATCCAAACATGTAGAATCATTCCCCAAACATTTTACACTCAAATCCCAACTTATATCAAAACCCTAATTTTATGGATGAAGAAGAAGAATGTTTCCTTAACAAAGCATGCCCAAAATTACATCAATAAAACCCTCAATGGAAGGGAAGATGAAAACCACAAAACCCTAGCTTTTGGGTAGAGAGATATTACCTTTATCACTTGAATCCTTAGAGCAAAGCTCCTAGTCTCCCATAAAAGCTCCAAGTTTCCATACCTTTAACAATGGTGGAAATGGTTTTAGTTTGGGTGAAGAAGATGAAGAAGATGAGGGAGGGTTTGTGTTTTCTTGGGGGGAAATCGGTTGAGACAGGGAGAGAGAGGTTGAGTTAGGGTTTGGAAAGTGAAATGAGGGAATAGAGGGGGAGAGGCCTTAAAAGTAAACAAAAATAACATCAGACGCATCGCGGACGTCCGCATGGTCCTTCGCGGACGTCCGACCTCAGCCAAACTGCTTCCTTCCCAAAAATCCCCTGTTGCTTCCGCGGACAACATGCAGACTTCCGCATGGCACGGACGTCCGGATGCACCTTGCGGACGTCCGCCAAACCCTTATGATATAACAATATTCGAAAAAGACAATAAATATTGTTCGTTCAATGACATCGATCTAGTGGGCAGTGGCGTTCATCCAGTGGGTAGTATCGTCGATCCAATGAGCAGTGTCGTCGACCAATGGGCAGTGGAAGCTTGGAAGGTATGGTGCTCAGTGAGGGCTAGAGCTAGTAAGCTAGAGGCGTTATGGATTTCGAATTCTCGATCCAGGAAGTGGAAGCTTGGAAGGTAATCAAGGTATGGTGCTCGACGGATGTGTTGTGTATAAGTGTGTAATATAATTCTAACCTAAAAAGTAATCTATTAATTCATTTTTAGTTTTATAGTTTTAATAAATACTTAAATCTAATAAATATAAAAATATTTTTTATTAAAAAATATCGGGTACCTGTCGGTTCCTGTTCTGCGTACAAGGTCCCGGAACCGATCCTGATGGGTACCTAGCAGGTATCAGTATCAAAAAAAATGAGAACCGAAACCAGTCTTAATCGGTTCCGTATTTTAGGAACCAAAACCAATCACATCGGTTTCGGTTCCGAAACCGGCAGTTCCGGAGCTGTTTCGGTTCCAAAGGCGGGTGTACCGAGTTCTGCTGCTCAACCCTAGTCTCCCCCCGTCACCGTAAGATACGTTAAGCTCTTCCAAGGAAGAAATTGGTTTAAATGACGCAATATGTTAGATTAAAGTAATGTTTTCCGGTAAAAAAAATTATAGCTTTACTCTATAATTGTTTGAACTCATAACACTTTTTTCTTAAACTGACATGTATATCAGGTTTTCTTAGCGGTGGGGCTCCAAAGTCATGAGCGGGGTGATGGTTGTCGATATAGATATCTTTGTGGTTAAAGACTTTTGAGAGACATTTGGTGTATACCCCTTTTACATGAATCTTTTGAAAGGAGATAGTGACACTCGTTCTTAAGCTAAGCTTATTATAGTTTAGATAAGTAGGTTGTTAATTATCTTGTTCATTTATTTGTGTTGTAAATACTATATAATTTCCCCATTCTTGGGTGATCTATTCATTTAAGTATTATATTCACGCGAATATTCAGGTTTGAATTTATCTCTACTTTTAGACGTGTTACACATGGATAATTGTTTTTGCCAACAATCTACTTCACTATTCACTATTGGGATTAATGTTTCATCTAGAAATCTTTGACAAAATAACATATGTTATTTTACTTAGATGAGTTGGACTTAAAATTATGACAAACACAAATGTGTTTACAAAAGTGTCATAGAGGCTATAAAGAGTTGCAGCAACCTTCATAGGTTACAAAACTATATGGAAAGTAATGTAATATTTGTACTAAGCTTGGATTTGTATTCTTCATTGATGTGATGAGGGTACTGCTAGCTAGCACAAAGTCTAATTTGCACTTCGAAAGAAGACCATTCAATACAATAGTGTTGTAGAAAGATATTGATGCATCACCTCAAGTTATGTTGTAGCAAGGTTCTACCGCACTCTAAGGCTGAAGCTCCAACTTGATCTTGCATACATGCTCTCTTTTATTTATTGTTATATCTTTGTGGTTGGTTAACTCACCGACACAAATATTGCTTCGAAATCACCACATGAAATCTTACTTTAAGTTTGACTTGTCGAAATCTTTACTTTCCTGTCCATGTGGATCGATATATGGTATTCTTACCATTATTACTTGTTTTAAGACAATATTGGGAGAACATTTACACTAGCATGATTTCCCAATCACTGTAGCATTTTAGGGTTGCATAAATCTGACCAACAACGTGACAGTGACAGTATTAGCATGGTCGTGGTAGGGGCAAGGGGCCGGGTGGGCGGCATTGGTTAAATTGGATGCAAAGGGATGAAATTCAATTCCCTCACTTATGTCAAGGACCGATGAATTCCTCAATTTGTAAGATTCAAATGATTCCATCATTTTCAATATCTGAACCAAACAAAAGAATTAGAATTTAGTCAAAGGAATTATCCATTTCAATTCCTTCAAAATTCATGAACCAAACACCCCTTAGATTGGGAATTGAGGGGATTATATTGGTAATATGTAGTACTTGACATTTAAAAAGTTGTCTTTGGATACGGAGATTTGATTGCATAATAGTACTTAGTTTGAATGTATCCTATAAATTCCAATGGTTCGTACATTTGATCTAACACTTAGATTAGTTACAGAAATCGTGAGAACTTTGAGTCAAAAATATGGTTCGAGTTTGGAGTTCAAGCTCAACATTTATATCTGAATTTTTATGTAATATTTAACCATAATTTGCATATTAATCTCGTATTTGCTGGTTAGGATTAAGTTCCAAATCAATTGATCCACTTGTTTTGCGTTTTGGAGGGCTCGAAGCATGCTGTGTCGACCACCATTAACGCTGTTTATTAAAATATAAATTAAATTACATTTTTGGTCCTTGTGGTATGTTAGAACATCTAGTTTGGTCCTTAGCAATCATCTACTACGCTATGTTCATTGAGAAGAATCGAAAAAATGGAATCAAAATGAAAAGAACAAGCATGACATTTATGTATGAATGCTTATAAGATTTCTATAATCAGAAAGGGAAATCAATAACTCAAAGGAGGAGAAAAGATCTGTGTATATTTTACCTCGTATCCTACCTCCAGATGGGTTCCCGTGCTTTGGGGTATGCCAAGGTGTTCTACCGCACAGATCGGAGGCCTTCGAATATTTTTTTTTTTAATTTTTTACATGTAAAAATATTGATATATAAATTAGGTATACAAACTCTTACACAAATTCGACTCTTGGGGGCTGAGCATTTATTTTTTGTTTTAAAAGTTTTGTTTTATTACAAATATTTTTAGGCTAATTAAATATACAAAATTTTAATGATTTTTTAAGGATGATTTGAGTATATAAATATTTTTAGTTTTTTTCCTAATTTTTATTAATTGGATAAACTTTTTAGTATTTTTTTTATAATTTACTTTTCAAGTTTAAATTCTGGAATTGTTAATTCTTATTTTTATTCCTTAATTTTTTTTTCATCGATCTTCATTAGATTTTCTTTTTATGAAAGTTTTAGTTTAAAGATTTAGACCATCTCTAATTTCTAGTGTATGTTAAAATTAAAGTAGAAAATAGAGGCTTTTTAAACTTAATTTTTAACAGAGAGATATTTTGTTTTAATTGATCAATTTTATATAAAGGAGATTGTTATTCACACTCTTTTCACTCACATACATGTTATGTCTTATCATCTACGAGACACCTTGTAGGAGGGGTTATGAAATTTAAAAAACACTAAACATTTATTAATAAAAAAAACTATAAATTTTAAATTCACACTAACATAATAACATTAAAAATTAAAATTTAGTGTCGAAAAGAAAAAAAATAAACAATTTGTTCAATGTCAAAGATGAGTTATTCGTCGATTTATTATCAAATAAACGTTGACATGTAGTAAAAATAATTTCATAAAAAAATTAAATAAAACATTGTAGACTCATCTAATTTTGAGTACAGGGATATACACGCTTTGTTATGTTTGAGGTGCAAGAACTACAAATCATTTTTGTTATAACAATGGGTGTCCAGACCAACTTGAGATTGTACACAGAACTACAATAAAATTGTGTATTTTGTATGTTATAAGTAAACTAACATTGGCTGAGGAGATGATAGTGTACACATAACTCAAGTTTAAAATGGTACAAAGTATTTAGACCATTGACTGCCATTCTGCTATAGTTTTTGATCTTTTATAGCAAGTCTCCTTTGAGGTGAAGGCTTCAATAATTCCAAAAACCGTGTACGAAGGGATCTAATCAGCTGATAATTCAGACAGTTATATGTGAAGTTACCAATTTCCAAAGCATTGTACTTGCCTTTTGCTTAAAGAAAAAAACATTTTGTTTGTGAAAATGTAAGAAAGACTTTCCACTTTGCAACAAGTGATTTTCGACAACAAGTGACAGCATAATGGTTGTTTTCCGTTTTTATTTTCGCTAAATGTCCAAAATAACTCAAAATATTGCAGAGAGTAACGTTATTTTGCATTTGTACAAGAATGATAGTTTGTAATAGGGTAAAATGCATCAAAATTAAACACAAGTTTGGTTTTGTTCCTATTTAGTGTCGGTGTATACAGAAGAGTTTTTGTTCTAAATCAATGTAACGAAGTTTCAAAATTTCCAATTTTATAACATTTTGACCGGTAACCTGCTCATGTTGTGACATTTGATGACATGCCCATTTACGAAAAAGTAACGACAGAGTGGTAGATAAACTTGAATACCACATCATCAAATGTTACAAGATCAACAATTATTTGTTACACTAAAAGGAACAAAAGCAAACTTCGTTAGCCATTGTAATACAAGGCCAAATTGGTGTAACAAATCAACCATTGGTTCTATATAACACACACACATATTACAAGTTCATGAAACTGGAGAAGACATAAATGAAGGAATTACCGTTGCATAGCTTCAAAGAAGTGGCGTTCCTCGTGAAGAGGCTTCAATCTCCACTCGACTACCACCATCTGTTTCTTTGTTTTTTTGCTCAACTAAGCAAGAAAATTGATCATCTTCATACCTCTCATTAGGAAATCCCTTTGCTGAAGTAGTTGTTTGTCTAGCACTCCATGGTGAGTGCAGAAATTCGCCAGGTGGCGTATGAAAAAGCAAATGAGCCACAGCACGGTCTATGGGGTTTGTTTTTGTCTCTCCATCCGCGCTTCTTGCTGAGCTGTCATTTAAGGATGAATGGTAGTCAGAAAGCTAGATCTTCTACGTATATATCAAACCACTCTATAAAGGGTTTCTTGAAAAGAACATATATATATATATATATATATAGAGAGAGAGAGAGAGGGAGGTTTAGGGGAAAACCTCAAAAAATGGAAAACTAATGAACACCCCGGTAGCCCCTTCATTTGGACGGTATGCACTTGTGCATACAAGTAAATTAAGTTGTTTTATGGTTTTATTGCACACGTGCATGTTACAAATTACTTGTATGCACAAGTGCATACCGTCCAGATAAAGGACTACCAGTTTTCTAGATTTTGAGGTTTTCTCCCTATATATATATAAGATCGACAAGTGGAAGTGCAATGAAATACTGCAATATAGTTGCTAACCTTTTTGTGCTACTTAATATTTCTTCCACTATAACACTAGCTTCATCTCTGCTTCTTCTTCTGTTGCTACTGATTTTATCATCACCAGCATATTGCCTCCGCAAAGCACTGTGAGCCAACCGAAACAAGCTATCTCTGATACAAAGCCTTATTTCAATATCCAACTGCAACAACACCTCAAAAGATCAAGAGCAATAGCATGAAAGAACTAATATTTTCCTATGAATATAATATTTTATATTTTACCTTTGAAATGACATTCTCAAGTTGATGTAATATGGCATCTTCCAATGTAGTTTTGTCTAAATCACTCTGTTCAGACATGAGAGTGCTCAGACTTCCATCAATTTGGGTTTCGTGTAAATATTTCCCGAGATTTGAATAATCATTTTGGTGTCTGAATTGCTGCTGTTGCTTACGAATAGCAAGCAATGCCCGCATTTTCTGGCGCCTCCTTAGTTTTTCGACTTTTTCCTGAGGTGTCATCGTGCTCGTAGCCATCAATGGAGTTTTGTCTGAGCTACTACCAGATGGCACCTGTTGATATTCTTCACCAGAATGGAACTGTGGCAATGCAGGCACCGATGGATGCTGGTTTTCTCTTAATTTATAATCAGGATTTATGAACTGCTTGTACGGAGAACACTCGTTTCTTGCCTTTGAAGAAGAATATTTGATATGTTGACGATACTGTCCTTCAAATTCTTTACCTTGATTGCTAAGCAAAAACCAGGGACCACAAGATGTTTGGGGTTGTGTAGCTTCACTTTTTTGGGCTTTCGTTTTTTGGCTTTGCTCACCCATCTGTACATGCTAAGAAAACACAATGAAATATTGTCAGGTCTAACATGTGGGTTCTAAATATGATTATATATGTACATATGATTATAGACGGAGGTTTAGGGGAAAACCTCAAAAAAAATGGAAAACTGAACACCCTGGTAGCCCCTCATCCGGATGGTATGCACTTGTGCATACAAGTAAATTAAGTTGTATTTAGGTTTTCATGCACGTGTGCATGTTACAAATTACTTGTATACACAAGTGCATATCATTCAGATGAAGGGCTACCCGGATGTTCCTCAGTTTTCCATTTTATTGAGGTTTTCCCCTAACCCGACCCTATGATTATATATGGATATATATGTTTTCTACTATTACTCAATGATATTGAACAACTTAATTTCATATAAAAAGAAGAAAAATCATATCTAGAGCTTACAAAATGGCTGTAAAAAATAAGACAAAACGTATTAAAAAAATTAGAAATCAGTAAGTCAAATAACGTGTTCTAACAAAATCACGCCAGTGGGTCAACGTGGCGTCAAAGACACGTGTTACACACTAAGATATCAAATGCTAAATTTCTATTAGAAGCGAGTGAATCAAATGATTACATGTATCGAATGAACTTCTCCGGCTTTCGAGACGCCGAGAACTCTCCCAAGGCTTTCGCCCAAAAACACACACAAAATGATCGATGAAACCCTAATGACCTAACATCCCTTATTTATAGTACCCACTTAATACTGCTCTTGATTAACTGCTTGTACAGTGCATCAGGCACTTGTACCTTAGTCTACCGTATTTGACCCCACCACTTAGGGTATAACAACACGTAGCTTGCCAAGGGTCATCATGACGTGCTTTTTAGAACTATGGTACTCTTATCTGAGAAGCAGCAACCAACAGCGAGTTCCATTAAATTCTGGAAACAGAATTACCTTTTCGCTTGCAATTTTATCTGGTATTGCAACATTGACATCACGAATCGGACAAACAATGGGATTGGTTGGGGTTCTTCTCATAATATCTGAAACTGACTATGAAAACTGAGAAATCTGTGATAGCTCTCCATATGTAGCTCATGTGCATAAAAAAACAATGGGATTGGTTGGGGTTCTTCTCATAATATCTGAAACTGACTATGAAAACTGAGAAATCTGTGATAGCTCTCCATATGTAGCTCATGTGCAACCAACAGCGAGTTCCATTAAATTCTGGAAACAGAATTACCTTTTCGCTTGCAATTTTATCTGGTATTGCAACATTGACATCACGAATCGGACAAAC
The DNA here is from genome assembly GCA_033807775.1 of Saussurea involucrata. NCBI lineage: Eukaryota > Viridiplantae > Streptophyta > Magnoliopsida > Asterales > Asteraceae > Saussurea > Saussurea involucrata. Next base: position 64,038,133 of record CM066325.1, read on the forward strand.
AATGGGATTGGTTGGGGTTCTTCTCATAATATCTGAAACTGACTATGAAAACTGAGAAATCTGTGATAGCTCTCCATATGTAGCTCATGTGCATAAAAAAAAGAATGAACATGCTCAGGATTTTATCCAAACTAAACCATAACACTAACTAATTTATACGATTATTACCTCTTCCTTCCACAAATTCTCATTTTTGCCTCCACCATACTCCAAGTGATCATTCGTTTTTCCATGGCTATCACCTCTTAAGAGTTCAGATTTCTCTGGACAACCGATAACATCTTTAGGGGATGACCACAATGCATCTGAATTATTGCTAATGCTTGCATCTCCGTACACAAGATCATTGTTGCTGCAAAACATCACTTGTGAGGATATTGGGTCAGATGAATGAATAACTTCAGGATAAAATAGATCACTGTTGAACAAATTTACCATCTTTCTAGCAATTTACTTGTGAACTTTGACACTGAGCAAGTGTTGGTGAGAAGTTCACAAATGAGGGCTTCTAGAAGAACCAGAACAAATAGATCAGAGGATATTATTCCACAACAATTAGTACATTACCTTAATATTTTATCTAGATCATCGAAGCTCCCCACATGGGCCCAACCATAATCAACAAAATTACTTGCATCTTTGTCCTCAGGGTGATTGTCAAAACCTTGAGCACCACTGTCTACTTGAGTTTTTTCATCTGTTGGAAATCAGCACATTTTAGAACCCAAAATCTACCAACTACATATGTATGTATCTATCAATTTAGAAAGAATCAGGATTGGAATTTTAAGCTACATTCGTAGATAATTCAATACCCGTGTGTTCCAGCTCCAATTTTGTAGCATTACTGTGCTCCCCATACAGCCCTGAAGGTTTCTCATATGGTTCATCTGGATATGGCACAATGTGATCTTCACTTTCACCCTCCTCGTCCCATATGACATTCGCAAGCTGAAGATATTTAACCATATCTGTATCTGAAATCTTCAAACAATGCAAAGTTGAAAAGCTAACTTACTTTTGAGCTTATTGAAAAATCCCTGTTTCTTTAGCTTAGTAACTAGTTTTGAAAAGAATAAGATCCTGGGATTTTTTCCACTTTTCTCCGATTATGTCCCTCTTTTCAGATTAATTTTTCAACATGTCCTTTTAGGTCATTTTACATTCTCATCTAGCTTAGTAACTAGTTTTTACCGAACATGACTAATTTATCCGCCAGCAGCTAGCACTTAGCTAACAACTAGCTTTTCAGCCAACAACTTCTCGGCTAGTTTGCCAATAGCCAAAACTACTGTAGAAACTATACTTTTAGGTAATGGTGGATGAATTGGATGCATTGATAGTGATACTTCCCAGGTTGTTAGGTAATATCTTTCTCAAGAGTGGAGGAGCTCATTGTCTCTTTGCAGGGTCAAATGGAGAATTTAATGGAAAGACAAGCCCATTATTGGAAATTTATTTGAAAATTATCTATGATTTCTACTTAACTAACTCATTCTGTAGAAATGGTGTCCACTCTAAAGAGAAATTCTAGTGATCAACTCTAGAGTACCCCTTATGCGAATATAATGCAGCAAAGTAAAATTTTCATATTCTAAAGAATAAACCCATGAACTTTGAGATGAAATTGGCTAAATTGCAACTGAATCGGCAAAAGAAGAAATTTGTACGAACCTCTTGGTCGTCCCAATCAAACATCGCTGTGATTTTTGCTAATAAACAATTCACCTTCCAACCTCAATAATCCAACAACCAAGTAGCAGCACCCACTTGTTAACCCGCACATCGCCGATTATCAGCAAAATTAAACAGAGCTCTTTTATGTAAACATCAATGAAAAATTTTCAGTTGTTGGAAGGGTTAGAGAGAGAAAGTGAGGGTGGGTCAGAGACAGACAGGTTAGCAGAATGAGAGGTGGAAATTGGGTGAGAAAGGAGGAACAAAGTGTGAGGTGGAGTTTTATGGTGTATCTAGAATACGTGGTGAGGAGGAGGAGAGCATGGATCAAAATGAGAGATGTAATTGGATGGTGTAATTTTGAATTTTTCCATTTTTGTTTTCAATTTGGGTGGCAGGGCAGGTTTAGGTTATGTGGGGAGACTCTTCTTGCCGGTCGCTTTTCACTACTCATGTCATGGCCTACTACCATTACCATACCAAGTGGCCACCTTCGTTGTCTGCCCATTCAAAATACCATTTATTTCCCGTGATTAAAGTGTTGGGCAACCGACTAAGGTGCTTGTTCTGTTAAGACTTGAATGCATATGGTTGTCTGAGTGGATATGGTCGTCTGTCTGTTAACGGATAAGTTAGTGTTCGGTTGTTGTGCTGAATATACACTCTGAATGTTAGAAATGACCATTTTACCTCGGTCTTTTTTTTTGTAAAATAAAATTATGAAATACATAACTTATAATTATGATAAATATCAATTTAAACGTTTTTTAAACAAAAAGAACATAATAATAAAAATTTAACAATCACAATAAACATAAATTAAAAAATCAAATTGCATATTTTACAAACTTAACAATAACAAACAACTTTTTAGGGTTAGAACCCCTTTTCCATCCATATTCCTGCTGCTGCCGCCCCACCTTCCCTTCTTCTTCTCTCTATCTCTCACAAAGACTCTCACAAACAGATATAAAGATTATTGCCGATGATGGAGGTGGAGATGTTTTCCCACACCATAATATATGAAATATGTCTTTGAGAAGAGATCGAGAAGTAAAACAGATATGTATGATACGACGGGGGAAGCCATGTCGACGACGTGGAGGAGGCCATGGTCGACGACGAAAGAAAAGCAGTCGACCGGAAATAGGTCTGATGTTATTGTTTGGTGGCGTGTCTCATTCTTGAAATCACTGATCTGATGCTTGTGGAGGAGGCACGGGAAGATAATGAAGGGTGAAGGGTAAAAAAGGAATGAAAAAGTGAATAAAAGGCTGAATGTAAAGGACTCTATTTTTCTAGCTGACCGGTTCAGCCATTGGCTGACCGAATAAGCCAGTTTCGAACACCTAGATATGGCTGAGCGAATCAGCCATATCTACCATACAGCCCATTAAACCACAAACGAACGGGCCCTAAGTATTATTCAACATAACAATTAAATATTCGTTCCGTCCTAAAATAAGTGTTTATATCATTATTTTAGTTTGTCTTAAAATAAGTACTCATTTTCAAAAGTAATTGTCTACTTTTCCATTATACCCTTAATTATGTGATGGAGAAAATTTCTCTTTGAATAATTATGGGTAAAATTATACTTTGTTTAACTAAAAAGTGTAATAATTACATACTCTTAAAATTATATGTATTTTTCATTGCGGACATATATTTTGGGACGGATGGAGTTGTTGTTTAACCAAATTTACAGCGACAAATTAATCTATATAAGATTTAGGTGTTGTTTTGGTTGGTTTTTTTATTAAGTTTTGTATGAATAAAGTTGTCTGTATGGATTAATATATTTGTATTGGTTAGCAATACTTTTGTTTGGAAGAGTTTTCTCATAGATGAAATAATGCAAATTTTTTTGCCAGGTTTGGAAGAAAAAAACATGGTTTTATGCATAAAGATTTCCTAAAGTTTACTGAATACCACTTTATATATCATAAAGTCACTATAAAATTATCATATATAGCTTACCAAATAAGTTATGAGTCACATTAAACTCATTAAGTTGTCAACAAACACACCTTTAACGAAGAAATAACCGAAGAGCCTCTAAATGTTTTTTTAGTTATGTTATTTCCTTTATTTGTCAAATAAAGTTTTTCTACCATGTTCGTCTTAATACATTAAAACTAGTTTTCATCCTTTTACAATTTTAACAAGTGAATTATCCGTCCTTTTCAAAAGAAAAAAAACACCTGAATTGTCCAATGTTAATCGAAAATGGTTCGTTTAGTAATGGTAGTTATTTTTAATAATCTATACTATTTTATAAAAAGGTTTAAACAGTTATTTTCAAAATTCGAGATTACCTGTTTTTTTTTTGCACAATGTACATCTTCTTAAGTTATGCACAACCTTTCACACCCACTTCCTCCAATATCTTTTCGTTCAAAGTTTTCCATTTTAATTTATAAGTTACATTTAATACTCTTATAATTAGTTATTAAATTTACTTTTTAATCTCTTGGTTTTTCATTTTTCATTTTAGACAGTTAACATATTAATATAAATAATTGTATATAAACTAAAATACATTAAAAATAAATTATTATTTTTTACAAATTATATCATTGTAATCGTCTCGGCAATACCTTTGAAATTAGCCCAATATTGAATATTTTTGGACTTAATCATATTCTTAATTATCATGAATATATACAAATTAATTTGTTTTAAATTCCTTATGTTTTCATTTTTCATTTTACACCTTATTTACGGTTATTTTTTATTTTTTAAGAGATGCAAATCTCCATTACATCATGTACAAGTTTAAAAACTTCAAAACCTTCACGTTCAACATGATAATTAAAAATATAGTTATTTTTATTTTTAAATCACACATTATACACTTATAATTAGTTATTGAGTGAATTACATTGATGGTCCTTGTGGTTTGCTCAAAATTTGGATGTGGTCCCTAAAATAAACTATTTATAGTTATGTTTCATAATAATCGCGGTCCCTAAAGTTAACACCATCAGTTAATAACCATTAGAGTAAATTACATATTTGGTCCTAAACCTGACAAAATCTGACACGACACGCTAACCCGACACGAACTCGACACGAAATAAACAGGTTTGGGTAATACATTTCTACCCGTTTAAGTAAACAGGTTGACACGACATGACACGAAAATTAAACGGGTAAGGTCAGGGTCAAAAATTTCAACTCGAAAATGACTTGAATAACCCGTTTATGTATGTATGTATGTATGTATGTATGTATGTGTGTATATATATATATATATATATATATATATATATATATATATATATATATATATATATATTATAAGTCTTCTTTTTAATACTTTGAATTTTTAATGTTTTGCATTTGGTTAGAACTTATAAGTTTGAACTATAAACTTTAGATTTCTAATGCTTTCATTTGAATTTTGGATTTGTAATTTTTTTGGGAATTTTGGATTTTTAATTTTTAGTTTTATATATGCTAAACGGGTTAGGCAGGTCGTGTCGGGTTAGGCGGGCCGGGTTAGGGTTGAGATTTTCTGACCCATTTATTAAACGGGTCGGGTTAGGGTTAGACACTCTCAATCCGTTTAACTTTGAACCCGACACGGCACGTTTTCCAGGTCTATTTGGTCCTGTGGTATATTGGTTTTAACACTCTGAGTCCCTAAAATGAAATATCTATGAATTGCATCCTCGTGGTTTACACTTTATATCGTGTTGAGTCCCTAACTCCGTCCAATTTTGCTCCGTTAAAGTATCCATGTGCACAACACATGATGGGTAAATTTGTCATTTCGCTTCCTTCTTTAATTTTTTTACCTTTTAAACGCAACACCTACATCAAAATTGAACGGAGCAATCTTCTTCTTCTTCCTGCTTTCTCTTCATTGCCATGGCTACTCCAAGATGCATATGCGACTCAATAGCAATCACACGAACATCGTGGACTGCTGGAAATCCAGGACGACGATACTACGCTTGTTCAAACAAGTTTGCATTTTCTTCCTTCTTTTCTCTAGTGTTTTTACTGATTTTGCTTTGATTTTTAGTTTGTTGGTAGGAACGAAGTTGTGGATTCATAAGATGGTTTGACCCGCCAATGTGTTCTCGATCAATGGAGATTATACAAGGGCTAATAATCAAGAAGAACCACTTCAAGCCAAAATTTCAAATCTTGAACATGAAGCCCGAAAATGGAAGTTGTTGATGCTTATAACCTGGATGGCTATTGTAGTTTATTTGTTACATTAGGTTAGGAAAATGTTGTATCAAACTTGTGGAAGCTTTTGTCTGTAAGATCTTTTTTTTGCAATGAAAATGGAAGCTGTTGTTTGGAAATGAAAATGGAAGTTGTTTGTACCAGTTCATCCCTTCATGTTAACTACTAATCAATTTCATCCAATAACACAAAATACATCATTCATATTAACCAATAACACAAAATACAGTTGACACATCTAACTGTTAGTAAGGTTTATGGTTATGCACCAATTCAAATACCAAAAAACAATTGCAGTAAGGTTTATGTGCAAATACTAACTATGCAACCATCCCAAAAAATCAAAAGTAAATGGTGCTTGTTCTATGTAGGTACGTTTGTTGTGGCCTTCTTGGTTACATTTGACACATCTAACTGTCTTCCCAACCCTTTTCAACCTCTTTCCCTCTGTGATCTCTGTGACATGCTTGACTCTCTTCTTCTTTGGACGTCCAACTTGTTTGTGATGTGTTGGTGGTGTGAGCTTAATTGGACAATCAGACTTTGGCCACATCTTTGGTCCATTAATTGGTTGAAGATGAAATGTGTACATCTTCTTCCATGTGTCCAACCAATACACTTCTTCAACAAAAAACTCAGGGATGCCCACTTCTGCTCCATTACTAGCCATATTCCAAATGGTAGCCACAACATGCTTACATGGAATACCAATCAATTCCCATCTCCTACAAGAGCAGACTTTTCCCCCAATGTCAACCACACAATTGTCTGCCCAGGGACCAGTCACCTGATATTTTGAACCTCTATATCAAATGACTTTGTATTTGATAACTTCTTTCTTTATTGCTTCTAACACCTTGGCTGCAGTTGGTGTCAATGGCAAAGTAGCTTTCTGGATAACCTAGTTAACATTTTGTATCCTTTTCATTACATACTCTCTGATGTACTCCAAAGTTGTTATTATTAGTTTATCCATCCCTTCTATTAATTGCCTATTGAACACTTCACATATGTTGTTCAATAGGCAATCGTTGTGACTTATTCCTGTAAAACAAATAAGTATGCAAGTAAGTGACTAATTATGTATGACCAATAAGCCTGTGAAATGAGCAATACCAACCTGTGAAATATGACCTTGACCAATGATGTGGGGGATCTGTTTAAGCCATCATATGCTTGATGACTCAGTGATTTTAGCCCATTCATTGTCACTTAAAATTCTAGGAGAGTGGGTGCAACAAAACATTTCCAAAGTGCATCTTTAAATTCTTTACCTTTCCATGACAACTACATATTCTCATGAATGTATCTTAAGCAAAATCTACGCTCTACAGAAGGAAATGCCTTTACAGTTGCAGATTTTATACCATATGAATAAACAAACAATGAGTGATATTAAACAAACAATGAGTGATATTAAACAGTGTACCTTTTGCCTGTCAGAGATGAAAGTGAAGTTGGATCTAATTATGAGATCCAGATCATCTCCAAGCAACTCCAGAAACCATGTCCAAGAATTGATGGTTTTAGCTTCCACAATGGCCCAAGCTAGAGGATATGTCTCATTGTTAGAATCTATTCCTACAACAGTTAAAATCAGTTAAAATCTGACCTGGGTATGGTCCTTTCATATAAGCTCCATCAAGCCCCAGAAAATCCCTCTTTCCAGCTTTGAATCCATTCTTTAGTGCCCCAAAACAGATGTATACTCTCTTAAACCTTCTACTATCAACTACTGCATTTGGTTTAGACTCCACATCTAACTTAACAGTAGTACATGGGTTTCTTCTTAGCAACTCTAAAGCATAACCCTCAAATGATTGTACTGTTCTCCATAGTTCCCCCTTATCTTATTGAGTGTCATTGTCTTGTGTAACATCCTGATTTTTATCCCAATTGAAGAAATGTTGAACTGGGGGAAATCAATAAAGAAATAACCAATTATGAAGTACGGCTATAGTGCCATGCAGTTGTGACATCTGTCACAATAACACCAATGGTAGGTATGATAGTATCGGCTATAGTTCCAAGTGATTGTGACATATGTCACAATAGCAACTACGTTACTGAGTGGTCGGTCGTCCCAACGAATGTGCCATGTAATTATGACAATGGGGTAGCACCCGTAATTTTTGGGTAAGCACAATTTCAAGTTAGTGTAGAAATCGATCTTTTAAGAGAGATAGAGGAAATAGGATTTCGGGCTTAAATCCTAGATTTTATGGTCTTGTTGCATGAAGAATTCAAATACGAGTCCAATGGTTCTTTCCGGAGCAAAAACAGAGCTAAAACGAAGAAGTTATGACCAAAACAGTGTTCGGTACATTCTGTGCTATAGTGCCAGCGATTGTGACAATGTCACTATAGCATGTCTCAGTCGCCGGATGCCAAAAACTCTCGGTACATTCTGTGCTATAGTGCCCGCGAGTGTGACATTGTCAAAATCGCACACGGGCACCTGCGCCTTAAAAAATACGATTTTCAGCCCCATTTCACTCCTCACTTCTCCCATTTCATCCCTTTCTCTCCCAAACCGAAACCCTAAGCCTCCAAAGTTGATTTTGAGTTATTTAGCCACAAGATTCGAGATTTGCAAGTGATTTTCTTCATCTATCATGGTTTTGGGAAACTAATCTAGAACCCTTTCACTTCATCTTGTTCATCAAAGCTTTCTAGGGTTTCATCCCACCTTTTTGTCCATTTTGAAGAGTTGGAGCTTGTGGTGTCTTGTTGGTGACCTAGAAGTGTTTTGTTGTTAGATTCTTATTGTGGTTGAGGTAATATTCTATTTTCTTCATCTATGGAAATTAGGGTTTTGGTATAAGTTGAGATTATTGATGAAAATGTTTGGGGAACGATTTTAAGTGGTTGGATATGAATACTTATGGTTGGAAACTTATGGATCTAGGTTTTTGGAAGATTTTGCTTGAGGATTCAAGTTTTTTCAAAGGAGCTCAAATTGGGGGGAAACCTAGATTTAGCCTTAATCTAACAAGATGAGTTCAAGTTGATTTGTGAAAACGTTGTACATGCCAAAAATGTTATTTTTCAAGTATTTGTGTGTTTTACATCAAATTATCAATTGTTGAGTTATTTGGTGGGTTTTGATCTTTTGAAATGTTTAACTTTATAAACCTTGTAAAACACCCATATTTGGGATCTTCGGATAGTTTGATAAGTAAAAATCATCAATATGTTTTTAAATGGTTTATTGCTCAAATGGAGTTTATTCAATGGTTTAAGCATGTTGGTGTAATTGATTTTATAAACCATTTGGGAAAATGCATATTTTCGTGTTATGAGACATTTTGGAATTTTAAGGGTATGAGTCCATTTGGGAAACCATTTGTCTTAATCCGTGACGAGTTTTGGGTTAGTCATGTCTTTGAGGTATACGTTTAAATTCATTTTACATTACGAGGACCGTTATTTATTGGTCTAATGGGTTTTGAGCATTTAGCTCGGTTTTGACTTTAAATGAGTCTTGGGGACATCTTGTCCGATTTTGATGGCTCAATGTAGAGTCCTATTTATGGTTTGCATTTATTGCAACTTATTGCATATTATTGATAATTACATGCTCGAGTGCAGTAGTCATTCTTGTGTAGTCATGTAATTTTAGACTGTGTTGCATTGGATCCATAGGCACGTAAGTCAGTCTTTATTTGATGGTTTACTAGGTGTTGCGGGATTTGACCCGGTCCCCATGTTTTATGACCTTTACCTTGCAAGGGTACACTAGGAGGGCTGAGTCCGGTTGTGCTATCATGATTGATGGGCGTTTATGACCTCCGCCATGTCGGGGCAATGCCATGGTTGCAACCTCGCTTGTGTCAGACCTTTGGTGGTATTCATGGTAATATTCGCTAAGGTCAGCTGTCTCTTTGGGTGTAACTTGAAAGGAGTCGTAGGGACACTTGGGCTTTCATGTCGTGAAGTGTCATACGATTAACGTTGTATGAGTGGCATACTTTTGTGTTCCTCCACTCTCAATGGATACGGGTCTCCCCCGTTGTCGGCCAACACTATTTTGGATATTAATGTCCTTACTTTATTATCGTTGGTCTTGTGCGTTGACTGCAAATGATAACTTTAATATTTGATTTCCTTCCACGTATAATAAGGTTTGAATGAAGCATGTCATTTCCATATTTTGGTATTTGGTGTTCGCTCCCTTTTATGCTCGCGTGAGTATCATGTTTTTATTCGTATTTTCGGTAACGCTTTATATTCATTTGGATTGTTGTTCATGGTACATGGGTCGGGCATTATGCCTCATCCTTGATTGACTGAATTGAGACCTAAATGTTTATTCACGTTTTTAGTGAGTTTGAATATGAATCCATTTTGGAAAACGCTATATACATTTTGGAACTTTCGTCTTGGAATTTGTGTGCGTTGGGAAAGGAGTTGTTTGCATTCTTATTATAAACCTCTTTTGGAAACCATGATTTAAATAAGTACTCTTTCATTTAATAAGTTATTTTAATCATGATGTAAACTCTTGAACTCACCAGGCGTTAGCCTAACCTTTTTATTTGTCGGCATGTGCAACAGGTTCCGGTTGGGTAATATTTATAGTGACACTGTGAAGAGTTGAGAGCTAGATGTGAGTTCAAGAATTTAAGTGGCTTGATGAAGTCTTCTGCGTTGGTGTTTGAATTTTATTGAGAGTTTTGTTCCATATGGGTTTGGTTGAAAAGTGTTGCTTTATACCGTATTGCAACAGAAAGGAAATTTTTGGATTTATGACATTTTGATCATAACTTTGTCTTATGTGACTTGATTATTGAAAAAAAATTGGCATCATTTGATTGATTGGATGTCGTTTAGTTTCCTTGAATTTTATGGAAGTTTTGTTGAGTATTATGGGGTCTTGTTTTACGACGTTTAGTGTCGCGTAAGTGCAACTTTAAAATGTGCATACTTTAATTATTATGTGTGTTAATTTATGGGTTTTATTGAGTATTTGGTCTCATGCGAGTTTTGTTGAGAAATATTAATTTAGGTCGCATTGCAACCAAAAAGAATGGTTTTTGGAGTTTCAATGTCAAATGGTTTTCTCTTATGAGATTTGTGCTAACATATTTAGTTGCAACTTGTTTGGTGTACGAATTGACTTATACGTGGCGTGAGTAATGCATATAAGAACATCGTCATAGTTTATCTTAATGTTTTTCCTTATACACTTTCGGTTAATTGGTTCTTTTGTTATCACTTCATGCAAATGCATTATGTCAATTTGTTGGTATGCATAGCATCGTAGCCACTATTTTTGGAACGTTAATGCGCATCGTTTGTACGAATTAAAGTTGAAGTCGATTTAAATTATTTTATGTGTCAACCAAATTACATGCACTTATCGTTTTCCTAAGTTCTGAGAAAAATACATTAATATGCGTGAGTCTTGTCAGAAAATTTTACTTCCATGTCATTATATGACTGAACGAAGAAATTTCGAAATTTGATATAATGAACATCCTCTCTTGAAATTTTGCATGGGTTATCTGTCGCATGTTATTTTATTTCAGGAGAACTACTAGTAGAGTGTTACAAGTTGCATGCATATTCTCATTTGAGACTTCTTCCCGATATTTTAGTCGATATTTTCGAAGGTTGAAAGCGTGTTGTTATTTTGCAATATTTTAGTCGATATAGATCATTACGTCATTTTTACGAAATAAACTAACACATGCGACTTTTGTTAGTGAATTCTATTCCATGTCGTTTTATGGTTAAAAGAGAGAATGTTGGAGTTTGGTGTCGTTTAAAATTTATTTTCAAATTTTCATACGAAAATTTTGTGGCATACTATTTTAATGTAGGAAATTAATTTACGTGCATGGCATAAATAAATCCATGCTAGGACCATAGCGGTTCATTTTAAAAGTTGCTGAGCACGCCTTTGCGTTTCGTTAGTAACTTGAACCGTGATGAAAAAGTTTTCAAAATAATTTTTCATATGTGGGACGAGTGTGCCCATTTTTGCACGACCACCGGGTACGTGATAATAGATTTTTACTCGTACGATTAATTGTTATAAAAACATTCGTGTTGAAAAATCGTATGAAAATTTTTATTGGCATATTTGTTGAGTCTTTCACTTGAAACCTTGAACTCATTAGGACCTTGGAAGGTTAAGCAACCCCGGTTAATGATGGGGGCGTGTAGAACCTTGACAGTTGAATGTTGGATTTTCCGTCCATGATAGTACTG